>CM071942.1:6377500-8830000 GCA_036784905.1 Acrossocheilus fasciatus
GCCTAGTTGAGCATAAAATACATATATTGGTTGTGTCTATGTATATGCATTTGCATATATATATATGACAGGAGAAATTATTATCCAAAGTTGTCAGATTTTGAAAATGACATTTGTGAATTATTTTATATGTTTACAGTGACATGACAACTCTGACTTCGGCTACATACCAGCCAAATATGGCCATCCACTCTGGGCAGCACCTTCTCAGCATGCAAGGTGACCACTGTTTGGCGTCTTTGGTGATCTGTCAAAGAAATATAAAGCTGTAACTGTCAGAATTTATTAGAATTGCCATTCAATATTGACTTCATTTTGCTCCACTGCTCGTTATCACTCAGCGGGTCAGGTTAGTCATGGGCGTCCAGGTGCTCTTCTTGGAGAACGCAGCAAACAGCTCTTCCAGTCTCCAGTCATTCCTGTGAGTGTGATATTTTAGTGTAAATCAATCTATTTGTAATGTTAATGAGGGACACCTGGTTCAGCTACCATTCACAAACTGCTTTTTTTTTTTTCCCGTGTGTGTATGCTTGTTCATTAAAACATTATTGGCTGCTTGCCACCGCCTCAGCCGCGTCATTTCCAGTCTCAGCCGGGGTTCAGTGCAGGTGGAACAGAGCATGGCCAGTATTCTGGAGGCCAGCCGAGTCACAGCCCGTATGGAGTCACTCAGCCGCAGCACACATCACCTTTTGCCTCCAGTCAGCCGGTGCCAGCCAACTATGCCAGTGGTTCACAACTTAGAGGTGCCTTGTTTGTATTTTCCTTCAGTGCATATGTTTAGATGTGGATATGTGTTACTTGTAGGGGTGGGTGATATGACTAAAATCTTATATCACGATAACGATATATATCACGATATAGTAATTTTTTTTCTTTTAAAAAGGTTTTTATGATATTAAAATCTTTGATACCATAGAATTTTCATAATCCTTGTCACCAGTGTCAATATCAAACTAATACAAGCCTAAAAATAGAAAAAAACAAAACACAACTCAAGCATACTGAAAAGAAATAAACAGTCAGTGATGAAATAAGTATAAGAAACTAATTGCAAGCAAAAGGACAAAAAATTACAATAAATAAGAAACGCTACATACATTGTGTAAATGAATTAGTCTTCACTGTGTTCATTATATCTATCTATCTATCTATCTATCTATGATATATATAATTAAGACGTGTATTATGTATAGATTCTATAAATATCATTATTTTTTATTACTATTTCTTCTTATTAAAGTTACAAAAGTGATTTAGTCAAGAGCAGTGAGAGATTTTCTAGCAATGTGCTATGATTAATATGAATGGCAGACAGAACGAATATTGGACAGATTCCCCTTTAAGACCGAAGTCCGGATCCAATATACTGTTACATATGCGTTTTCTCTTTTAGCTGTTTCCTCTCTCTTAAGACCTAAATCGCTGTCTTTATGAGGATACTTGTCAAGACGGGGATTCTGACGCATATAAGTGTGTTTATGTAATCAATTAAAGCCAATAAAGCGGCAAAAAATTTTTTTTAAAAATGTGCGGTCCTTTCACACAGAAACAGAGATGGCGCACGCATATAGCTCTGTTGTTTGTGTTTCAACGGCTTAAAATCGGTTGTTTTAAAACTGCAGTGCTTAAAAACACGTGCCCATGCTATAGATGTAGTCCTTCGTTTAGGAACGAGCTCCTCGTTTTGTTCTGGTCGTTCTCCACCTGGTTCTGTCTCCCCTTCATGCCCCGTGATGGTGTGTAAAGATCTCAGTCATCCAAATGGTTAAAAAGTATTACCGTAAACAATGTATTTTGCAACACCACGAAATAAACGATAGAGCATAATATGAAACGATACATTTCTTATTTCGTCCATCCGATATATCGTCATATCGCACAGCCCTAGTTACTTGCTTGTAAGATGTTATCATTTTCTGTTTCCAGGTGCGTCAGCATTCCAGGCCATGCAGTACCTGCCCCATCAGCAGCAGGGCTATGCGGTCCACAGTCATTTCACCTCTCAGCCTGGTGTGTGTTACTTCATGTTTCTACACTGTAGCATACTTTTATAATGAAATAGTATATTTAAATATGCGTCACGATAAGTGATTACTAATGTTGCGGTGCACAAATAGTGTTTCAAATCAGCCAAACTAAGGTGCAGTTTTAGTTAGGATAACTAATTCAAAAGTTAGAGGTCAGTTTGGTTGTAATGTTTTTAAACATTATGCTCACCAAAGCTGCATTTATTTGATTAAAAAAAAAAATTAAAATTAAAAACAGTAATATGGTAAAATATTTGTACAATTTTTATTTTAATTCTATTTAAAAAAATAGGACTCATTGATGAATAAGAAGTCAAAAGAATCAGCATTTATTTGCAATAGAAAACTTTTGTAAAATTATACATATATTTTTACTGTCACTTTTTTAAAAGATGAAAATCTTACTGAGCCCAAACTTTGGAACTGTAGTGTATGTGTACAATAGACAGCAAGACAGTAAGTTTTTCAACATGGCCTGTCCCACATAGGCGTTGGCAGACATCTTTGCAATCCTTCTGTATTCCTTCCTTCATTCCAGGTTACATCCCCAGTGCTGGGATTCCCCTGCAGAAACAATTGGAACATGCTAACCAGCAGTCTGGCTTCACGGACTCGGTAAGTAGGGCCGGTCAGGATGTAAACTCTGATAAATAGGAACAAAGGAAGGTCAGCTACTTTGAACAGCTGTGGTCAGAGTTTCACTGGATGCCTGTGTCTGTGCATTACTCATATTTGTTTTTTCAGAGTCCATTGAGGCCCATGCATCCGCAGGCTCTGCATGTTAGCGCTGCAGGTTTGCTGCCTACTCCCTCTATCGCTGTCCAGATCGCTCCTGGCAAGGTCAGAGCCAAGCCAATTAATGAAATCTATATTACCATTGTCTTCCTGCTGCATTATTGCAGATGTTCAGTTGATTAAGATAAAGGGAATTCATTTATTTTTAGCCTAAAATACTAGCATTTCTTAGCCCTTGTTATGTTTTGGGCATAAATGTCTTGCATTTTTTTCTTTGGACAGTCTGGTTTACCATATGCACATCCATCAAGGCCAGCTTCCCCAGGCGCATTCACACATGGAACGGCCTCACAACAAGCACATGCAGTGAGTTCTGTCCAAACCAAATATACGGTTTTAATTATAGCATGTATTTACATTTATACACTATTGTTCAAAAGTTTGGGGTCAGTGAGATTAAAAAAAAAAAATACACACACACACACAGTCATGGCCAAAAATATCGGCACCCTTGGTAAATATGATCAAAGAAGGCTGTGAAAATTAATCTGCATTGTTAATTCACAAAAATCTAATCTAATCTGAAATTCTCTCAGAGACGACAAGAGACGAATCTGCTTCAACATATGCTGATTACGGTATAGCTAAATGTTTTAATTTATTCCCTTAATATTTCTAATATTACATAGTGAAAAAAATGAGAAGAGACATATTTGTTTTTGAAAGTCGGTGCTTGAAATAAAAGCTTTTTATTTCATTGATTTTTATTGATGACTGTAGTGTTAGTATTTTAATTGTAGGCCTATAATTCATTGTATAATAGACCTGTTTTAAAATACATTTTTTGAAAAACATTTTAATTGAGGAGTAAATAGCCTAATTTTTGTTATCCTCGCAGCACGTCAATTGTGTGGTAATTATGGCAGGGCAAATTAATTGTAATTTTAATTTAATAATAAAAGTAACTTCATAATAATAATAATAATAGGCCTAATAAAAATTAGAAAGTAACAGGCCTACATTAATTGGAAATGCCAAATATATCAATATTGCCAACAATCAATGTTTTTGACGACTTTCTCTGGCTGTCGTCGATACAAGATCATCGTCTTTTGACGTACCCCAGCAAGAGGAGGTTGTCACGGGGCAGACCTGCCTTGTTGAGTGCAGTGGCACTGAGAACATTATATTTCACACACTTTAAGCTGTTTTATTTTCCAAATGTAATGGGACTAATTGTATTGTTACACCCCTTATATATATATATATATATTTATTATTATTATTATTTTATTTTTATTTAGCAAGGATGCATTAAAGTTACCAGAACTTACTGTAAAGGCTTTTACGTTGTTACAATTATTATCATATTAAATAAATGCTGTTCTTTTGAACTTTATATTTATTGAAGGATCCTGAAAAGTTTTTGAAAGAAACATGTTCTATATCAGTTTACACAAAAACACTATTTGGCGGCTGAAAATTCAGCTTTGCCATCACAAGAATAACTACGTTTTAAAATATATTACATTTATATTTTAAAATATATTGAAGTTGAAAAGTTTTTATTTTTTATTTTTATATTATTACAATATTACTGTATTTTTCATCAAATAAATGCAGCTTTGGTGAGAAGACGACTTTCAGAAACATTTTAAAAAAGTCTTACCACCCCAACTTTTGAATAGTAATGTGTGTGTAATCTTAATTTATAAACATCAGATTTCAGAATTCCAACAAAAAATCAATAGTGAATATAAGTTATAATAATATAACAGTTTGTGTATCAATAATTTAGTGTCTGATTAAGATCCGTTTAAGAACAGTGACATTCTTTTTTTTTTCTCTCCTTTTGTTGTACAGGCTACTTTTCAAAGCTCTTCTCAACCAACCCCTCGCCACACCTACCTTTCTCACAGCCAATCAGGGCAGAGGTTTTACCACCATGGCAAATAGCTATTCATTTCAGTCTAATGCAGAATGTTAGGGCTTGAAGATAAGATTCACCACTTACATTTTGAAGGCTTTTGGATTAAAGCTAAATAGCACACAACGCTTGGCATCATAGTGTTATGACGTAGAACACATGACTGTGTTACTGTCACATGCAAGTCATTTTCTGTTATTCTTCAGCTGGTACACCTCCCTTTGCAACAGGGTATGCCATTTATTTCAATATTACAGTGGGATGTGTCTGAAAGTTTCTTTTATGCATTTGAAGACGTCGGCAACAGCTGTGCCAACATTAGTAACATAATACTACCACTAAATGACACAACTAGAGTTAAATGTGGTTTTGAAAATAACTAAACAATGTAGGAACAGATTAGAATATATTTCCATGTTCTGTAACAGACCTCCCACTCAGGGCCGTCTATAACTTGCATTAACATTGATAAATGCACCTTTTCCCTAATTCAGAGAACAGGGAAATAATATTTTCATATGATTTTAAATTTGAAACGTAATGTTTTTAGCCAACCAACTGAATTTCACAAAATTGCACTTAACAAATTTAAAGAATAATCTGTTTAAAAGAGCTTGTTAACACGGTAATAAATAGGTAATAATCTTTTGACTTGTGGTATTTTTATGTATATTTTTCTTTTGTGTGTATTATTCTGAATTATGTGGTTGGGTGGATATTGATATTGGCTTATGTAAATACCTTGATAATGATGGAATTCATTCAGCACTGTCTCAACATTTCAATTCAATTTAGATATTTTGTTTTTTTGTTGGCCGTTCCTCTTAAATACTGTGGAAATCCCCAGTACTATTGACCACAAAGCACTTCAGCTCATCTTGAAAGCATGCCACTCCTAGCCTACATTTCCCCTGAGTTTAAGACATCAGAAATAGACTATTCTAAGCTGAAGAATTACTTCTCTCTCTTTTTTTTTTTTTTTTTTTAGATAAATCATAAGGCACACAAATTTACAGCATTCCCTCTAACTCATAAACATCTCATATTCTGAAGCCATCATAAGTAAATCACGTGTTTTGTACTGTTAAATGAATAAATGAAAAATTTCATTATTCACTTACCGTCATGTTCTCAAAAACCTTTGTGGAACACAAATGGAACATCTTTTTGTGTTTCATAGAAGAAGAAAAATGTTTGGAATGATATGAGGGTAAGCAAATGATGACCGAATGTTTATTTTTGGATCAACTGTAATTTTATAAGTTATGAGGTCACTTGACAAAGAATACTGTTAGTAAAATGCCATGGAAGTGTGTGGTTAGCCATCAGAGATTTCCAAACGGTCCTCTCAAAAACCGCTAAAACTTGGCAGGAAGTTATGAAGGAAGTTGTGTAGGTTGGAACTTGTCTGCCGCCTTTTCCGTACCACTCCTTTTACAGTACTTGCATTTACTGAAGGGTCTAAGAGACACCTTTTTGTGGTTGAATCTCAAAGATGAGATTAAGTTTGTCAAATAATTTCCATACAACAATACACATTCTAAATGTGGTCCAGTCTTGAGTGCTTGTGCTTACGTGCAAGTATGAATGAAGTGAATATCTGCTATAAAGATTTGTCAGTATATGCCTGTAGAAAAAGAGCGGGAATTAGAGATATGTGTGTGTGCGTGTGTGTGTGTGTGTTTGTGAGAGAGCGCACACAAATTTAGCTGTTGATTCATCTCCGGCCCGCCCACTTACTGTTGGCCTCAGCTGTTTTCTTTTTCAAACTGTTCTCTGTCTGAAACTGTCAAAGAGCGAGTGAGAAAGAGAATTATATTACTGTGAGTGATTCATGTTGAAGATGACATAAACCAAGCTTCTTGAAGATATAAAAGGCTACAAAACACCTCAATTCACTCCTTTGGGTTAACTTTGAGTGTGTGCTCAGTGACTAATAATGAACCCATTCGTCTGTGACTTAAGTGAGCTCATAAGTATGCGATAATCCGAGATTTCTTTGAAACAGCTATGCAGCCAGTTTCCCTTTCAGTCTGCCTAAAATAACCAAACCTCAAATTGCAACAAGGTAGCCTAGTCAACTCGAGGACAAGAAAAAATAAATCAAAAGTGAAACTCCTTGTCACCTTTTCAGCTGATGAATCCGACTCAAACGAAAGCCAGTTGTTTGTCACTCAGTGTTCTGTGTGTTTAATGCAATGTGTACAGTGTGATGCTTGGACAGTTAGTCAAATTAGTGACGTGAGAGGCAACATGTGACTAAACAGGCGGGAAGATTCAGCTCATCGGAAGAGAATGAGAGAGCTGCAAAATGTGAGAACCGAATACAAACAAGACACTACAAGAAGAGCACATGTGGTAGATATCATCGTTTTTCAATGGAAATGAAAATGCAGAATGTAAAGGACATTGAAATGGTTGTGAGGTTTTGTATGCAGGCCAGCCACTGGAGAGACAGCAGGGCGGAAGTTGACAATGCAGTTTGAGCCGGTATGAGAGAGAGAGAGAGAGAGAAGGGAGTGAGAGAGAAAGCCTTTCATGACTCATGAAGATGGTCTCCTTTAGGAAAACAAGAAAAATACATTTACCGATAGCAAAAGAAACTGAATTCTTGGTGTATTACTTATTATAACAGTTTTTTTTGTTTTTTTTAAATGAGATGCCTAAAAATGAAAGTGCAGTGGCAACCAATGAATGGGTCTGACTCTTCGGCTCTTCAGCAGGAAAGTACTGCATCACTTGGTACCGATGGTTATGGTTTGTGTTTTTTTTTTTCGAGTTCTTTCTTCATATAAATCAAGTAAGTGACAGTATCTGAGTACTTATATGTTTGTCTTTACATTTACTCAATGTCGTATTTTGCCAGTGCTTTGGATTTAGTTGTGATGTTACATGTTGTAATCATTTATGCTATAGGGCCAAAATATATATTCCCGGGTATTTTTTCGAGGATATACGGTTCGTCCATATTTTAAAAAGTCGCACGAAAAACTATTGGTTGTCCCTTGACCCCCCTTCATGACGTTTTTGGTTCTTATTTGACAATTTCACTGCATAAACTCATGTAGCCACCTTTCTGTCTCATACTGATGAATATACAATTTATACATACAATTGTCGCACTCCGTTAATCGCGATTAATTTGCGAGATGGAACCTGCGTATCCTTCGACTTCATATTCGGGATTTGAGAACTTTATTCCAAGTAACAGGAGTGAAGCTCCAAACATTAACAGGTGGGTGATAGGGTAGCTGACCTGTATGAGCTCTGCACAAATGTCTTTATTTGTAGGCAAATCTGATGTAAAAGCGAACAACTTTACATTTATTTATGCAATTTCGGAGATATTTCGTCCTGTTTTTAACATTTTTATCCTTGGTTTGGGAAGAGGTGTCTGGTTGCTAAATGCTAAGTGACATGTGCTTGATAAGAACTGTGATGGGGCACAAGGAAAACAAAGTTGAATCTCAGTATTATCTCCGAATTATGATTTTTAGCTAATTATTTCCGCTTGTAATACATTTACGATTTTATATGCATCATAGAAAGTTTTGTGCAGTGATGCGTCAGCCATTTTGAGAGTATGCTGTGTTTTTTTTAATATATTTCCTCATTTACTTTTGATTTAAACATATGAGATCTATTCTTTTTCCTTATATTATGAAGTCTTTCACACTTTTTGGTCAATTTTATGCTATTATGTTAACTGCATATCAGAATTACACTTTTGAGGAGAAAATGAGGAAATGTCAAAGTGATGTGGGGTTTATAATTTATTGTACCCATCACTGAAAATTAAGAATTCAGATTTAGGATTTAATACTGAAAATTCGGACAAATCGATTCTATTATAAAAATAATACAGATTTTTCTACGTATACTTTGAACAAACATACGAAGTCAATGCTGTAAATGTAAATATATGCTATAAATAAAATTACAAAACATACTTAGACCAAAAAAAAATAAAAATTTGGTGCACAATGATATTTCGGAGTGTCTTTGATCGATAAAACCAAGTTAAAAGGTTGGAAACAGTGCAAAGTGTCTATTGAGATGACAAGAATGTAAGAGTTTACCTATTGATTTTATGTTTTCTTAAATAAAGGGCACACACTATATATAAACAAATTAAAGTGCATTTTATATAATTATCCGATTTGTTTTTTTTTTTACAGAGAGAAATTCCAAAAATAGGCGATTTTTAGCAGTAGGTTTCAGAGCTTTTCTGGAATGTTCCCTCACACACACATGCACACGTGCACACACACACGTGCCTTTCTCTGAAGCATCATCAGAAAAAGGGCACACATTTTAATCTTTTCTTTTTAGCATTTGTCCACAACTAGGTTTATAATATCTGATCATCATAATTTTTCCTTTATGGTGAAAAATTCATAACAAACCACAAAGTTATGTAAAAGCTTAGATATGTCATTTGGAACAATGTTCTAAGTGATGTAAAAGCAAAGATGGTCTTTGACATCATGATAATTAATTGCTCATAATTTCAATGAATAAATTATCAGCAAGTGCATAATTAGCAAAGGAAAAACAACAATTAGTAAAGTTTCATTACGTCTTTTATACTGTAACGCGTCTATTACATGTCCTACACTCTCAGAAATAAAGATACAAAAGGTGTCACCTTTTCAAAAGGTACATGTTTGTACGTAAAGGGTCCATTTTGGTACCTTATAGGTACATATTAGTACTTAAAGTGCACATATTTGAACCTAATAGGTACAAAAGTGTACCTTTTGAAAAGGTACTGCCCCAGTGACAGCTTTTGTACCTTTATTTCTGAGAGTGTAAAAAGTACATTTTCCCTTTCTCTAAAACATAACAGTGTTACAGAAATATGTGATCTATACCACTGCACTTGGTAATATTAACTATACAAAATATATATGTGTGGAATCCTACTTTTTTAAAACTCTTATTTTTTAATAAATCACACTTATGAATAAATCATAATATGAAATTAAGTGATTTGCATTGTGACTGATTTGTCATTTTTATCTCTGAGAACAACAGAGATGCACAAGTGTAATTAGTAGTTTCATACGAGTACAAACTTTAAATTATAAGCTAAACTAACTTTTTTTCCGATGGTTTTATTTCTTCTGGTGTGTTATTAAATTACAAAATGCAAAAGAGAGAATGATGATCACGTTGACTCACCAGCTGCTGGATCACAGTTTCTGTTGTAGACCAAAAACCGCCTCTAAGCTCCATTAACTTTCTAATGTATGTACATGCATTTGTTCCTCATAAATGTATGCGTGCTGCAGAATGTGCATTAAACAGTTACATATTTTAAAATGTGAGTGACATAACAGTAACTAACATTTCTGAAATGTTATTCATCATAATGCCACTTTCAGTCTGAGTGATGAATCGATCATGAAAGACCTCATCTTCTATTATGTAAGTGATGTGGGGACTCAACTGACTGGTCAGAGGTTTCATGCATGGTTTTATAACTCACAGGGGTAGCAATCACAGGAGTTCTGTGTCTGTGAATTGGATGAGCATTTATTTTGGTAGGCCTCTGGAGCTCATTAAATGGTGACATTTCTGCAGACGCACATAACATAGGCTATGTCTGCAAAAATGAGTGACTCGGTTTATCCCATTTATATAGTTTTTCTTTGATGCTAACCACATCTTATCCTGGAGATGAGCTCATGAGTTTTTCTAAACTATTAAAATCAGCTGCATTCTGCCTCTATATTATTAATCTCTAACTTCTTTCTTTGCGCGTCGATAGATACGCTTTGTAAAATACGTCACGTCATGTAGTCCAATATTATATATCGAAACAATTAGAATAAAAAAAATAATGTTTTGTATTCGGAACGCTCTCCCGCGACTAAATGCAACGCACTGTAATAAAAACGGACTGGATATTTCAAACAACTTCCTCATTGTGCAAATGTCGCGCCTTTTGTAATAGCATGTCAGGTTTTCGGTAGCATTTTTTTTTTAATTGAAACAAAAAAGCGGACGTCTAGTCGTCTTTTAAAAATCGTTCATTTTCTGCTGATTTTTTCCGCTTGGTTACATTTAATTCATTCCCTATGTGAGGCCGGCAGTCAGTCAGGTGACGCTAGCGTCGGCAGACTCCTCCTGTAGGGGAATCCCCTCAAACTCCACGCGTGGATTTTGCTTTGGGTTTGTAAGAGTAGCCCATTTTTATGTTGTGGTGTTTTGGTCGTCGCGCGAGTCACTCGGAACTCGTCATCGCAAGACTCTTGCAAGAGTAACGTGAAAACTGTTTGGGGAGAGGAGGTCGGAGAAGTAAATTATCGCAAGGTAACAGAGAGACAATTGTGCTGAATCGTAATTTTTTTTTTTTTTTTTTTTTACGTTAACGTTAACGTTAGGTGTTTGATTTGAAACTATTTCGTGCGTTAAAGTCGGGATTTAGAGTACAAGATTACTTTACGCGTGCAGATATTGTTATTTTAACGAGTTGACGTAGATGCGATAAAAACTGATTTAAAATTTTAGAATAAAACTAATGAATTAACAAGAGCGGAAACTGAGAGGCCCAACGGAGCTTTAAACGTTATCGAAACGTCAGAGTCGTGAAGCTGGTTAGCTAGCTAGCAGTATAAAATGTTAAAATATAACTTATTGTGTCTTTTTAAGAAATCTGTCTTTAATGTCTGAATGCTTTATTTTGTTTGTTTGTTGTTGTTTTTTTTTTTTTTGTTCACTTTAACGGTATCTGCAAATATGCGATTAGCTTGTAAAGCAAATTAGCTGGTTAGCTAAGCGGTGTTTTCGAAACTTGGCTCATAGAAAGAACGCTTATATGAATGTTTCCATTGAGCTGTCACTTGATTTAAAACTGCCCTTAAAACTTTTCGCGATACTGTTTACAAAAAAATATTTTGGTTGTTTAATTTGAAAGTTAGCGCACTTCATAAAGAGACAACGTCGGCGGCTGAACCGTTTGAAAAATATCGAGCGAGGTGTTGTATTTTCATCATATTTTCCCCCAAGTGCTGAGCTGACTGAAAATTTTGTGTTATATCTGTAGTTTTGCGAATCTAAAACAAGCCATGGCAGAAAGTCAAGAATTTGCTGACCTCTGGGAGAAAAACCTCATGTAAGTTTGCAACAGAGACCCGGAGTTGGTCATATCTTCAGTTTTATGTGGGTGCAGGCAATAATATCTCAGGTTTCTGTAATAATTTCTGGGTTATTTATTTTTGGTTGGTCAAGATCTTTTGAATTTGTCATTGTGCATCAGTACTCTGTTGTGTGTATTGTGTGTGCTTTATTAGTTTTAATGCTAAACTAATTCTTTGTGTCTCTCTCCCAATTTGTGTCTCAGTTCCACTCAAGAAGCTGGTAGTTGCTGGGAATTGATCAATGATGAGGTATTTTTAAAAAGCATGTATATAAACACATACCATCTGGTATTCATAATTGTTTTTCAGTGCTGAACTCTTGTGTTTCAGCAGTATCTTCCAAGCTCCTTCGATCCAAACATCTTCGACAGTGTGATAACTGAACAGCCTCAGCCGTCCACCTCTCCTCCGACCGCCTCTGTTCCAGTGGCCACTGATTATCCTGGGGAACATGGCTTCAAACTGGGGTTCCCGCAATCTGGCACCGCCAAATCTGTGACCTGCACTGTAAGTTAAAAATACACACATACATCCATGCATACAGTACTCAACTTGCGTAAAATGTGGCATGATTTTAGTGTACACGATCACACCTATAATTCCTGTAATCTCATATTACTATACGCTAGCATCCTAAAAAAAATGAAAAATCAGTTTGGTAGTTTCAGATTATTGCTATTAGTTATTCATAATCTGTTTGGAAATAAAATGGTTTCTAGTGAGAGTAGGTAAGTGTTAGTGGTAATATCTAGTTAAAAGTTAGTGAACTAACGTTATTATGTAGTAGTTAAAATATGTACATAGATGATGCACTTGTACCTGAGGTCATGTAGAAACTCAAATTGTCCTTTCTGGTGAGCGCTGAATCGGAATGTTGCCAGGATACCACGAGACTTCATTCATTCTCCATCACCACCTCCTTTTCTGTCCTAAATAATACTTCAGAATTCCCATCTTTTGTATATTCGCTACTCAGGTGTAGAGAGCTGTTGTGGTAATTCAGCTTGACAATTTAACATCTGGAGTGGGCAAATAAGAAATTGAATTTGTCAGTTTCTTATTGCATTGTCTGAAGACATGAATGGGCATGTTCTCATGTGGAGCACCAAAAACTTCTCTGGTAGCGTTGGGGTTAAAAAAAAAAAAAAAAAAGTGCCGCCCCACCGCCTCCCACCCCTCACCATATTTTTTTTTCCCCCTCTTTCGTCTGTTGTACTTTTTTGGTTCAGACCTTTCAAATCCTAATTTTTTAGCAAGACTATTTAGTTTATATGCTATGATGCCACACAACCCTACAGAAACAGTTTGGAGAACGGATAGAAGCAAATATGTAGATTCAAATTCAATGAAGTTACTAGAAATTCATCATATGTTAGTTTGGAGAGGTTGCAGAAAGAAATGGCTGTGTGGCTGGCTTACATTTACACTTGTGCACATTTACTAGATGCTTTTATAAACTACAATGCCACACAACCCTACAGAAGCGGTTTGAAGTATGGATAGAAGCAAACATGTAGATTCAAACTCAATAAATTTACAAAAAATTCATCATATATTAGTTTGGAGAGGTTGCAGAAAGAAATGGCTGTGTTATTGGTATACATTTACACTAATAGCATATTTAGTAGATGCTATTACCCAGAGCGACTTACAATAGAGAAAAATAATTAATCACACAGCCAATAACAGTCATTGTGTACAATGGCAGGTTTATTAGAAAGCTACATTTGGAAAAAAGCTATAGCTTCTGTTGTTTGTCTGTGTATTTTAGTAAATATAGTTTAAAACGCACTCTTGTGGCTGTCCAGTATGTAGAAAGAGGTGTTGCTCTAAGATGGCTGCTTGGCAGAAGATAAGATGACTGCATTTGTTTGTCAGTCAAAGAAGCTTTCACCTACTTGTCAGCAAACCATATCATTTATTGTAGTAATGAGTCATACGTCTAGCTTTGTTATTCTCTGTTGTTTTTAGCCATCTAACATTATTAAATCTGATGGTACTTATTTTATTTAGTCCTGTAATCAGTGAAATCTCCTTGTTAATTTTAGCTTTTGCTTTTTGCATATTTTTATTTTTTGAGCAGCAGTGTTTTCTTAGTAAGCTGTATCTGTGGAGTTCGAACATGTCTGAACTTGTCCTCAGAGCAGTGGGGGAGGGTAGTGTCAGTTCTACAGAAAATGCAGTCTACAAGACTCAGAGCAGGGACATTTGGCATCCAAAAATTTTCAGTTTAACCGTTGGAGGGAGAAGTGCGTCCTGTAAAACAGAGTTTTAGAAAAGAGAGTAGAATTTTAGGCTGTTATAGAGCAAGATAGTCAAACTGGTGTGTTTCAGATCCTGTGAAAAACTACACGACTGCAAATGATCTGTATGGTAAGAGGACAATACAATTTCAAAAGCTCAAATTTGAATGTGATAAATTATATAATTTCTATAAGATATAGTATTAAAATATATGTCTGAACTTTTTTTTTTTTTTTCAAGATCTGTAAGCTTTTGTAGTAAAGACTTACAAATGTTTCTGTCCTTCTGTGTAATCTACTAGGTTAGATAAAACATTTGTTTTATTATAATTTTAATTTGTATGTTTTTTCTGCAATAAGATAAACTCTTATTAAAAGTGTTAATTTAAAAATTTTTACAAATACATATTTTTTTTGCTAAACACAATTAGCACATTTAATGTTAAAGGCTGTGAATGTGCTTCACCTGTAGTGGTGGTGTTTTAAAGGAGATTTATTTATTATTGTTAGCACACTGTCAGTCCATTAACCTCTCTTCAAGACGTCCACTTTAATGCACCAAAATTCTAGTTAAAGTAGCTGACCTCACTGATCAACTAGTAGTCAGTTGTTGGACTGCTAGCTGGTCATCTTAACCCTTCCCTTATATCAGTCAGCATTCTCAGTAACATAAATGTTATGAATGCTCTGTTGACTTGCTGTGATGTATTAATATTTTTTTCAATGTGTGACTTTTGTTTATATGTACAAAAACATAGTGACTGAGTTTTTCTTTCTCTCTGATTTTAGTACTCATCTGATCTGAATAAGCTTTTTTGCCAATTGGCGAAAACTTGTCCGGTTCAGATGGTGGTGGGTGTTGCCCCTCCCCAGGGCTCGGTGATCAGAGCCACAGCCATTTATAAGAAGTCCGAACATGTGGCTGAGGTGGTCCGTCGATGTCCCCACCACGAGAGAACCCCAGATGGTGATGGTATAGACACGCTCTTTCTCATCCAATCTTACACCATTGTACAGAAAAACACTACCTATACTGGTGCAAGTTCCACTAAAAGCAATTAACAAGCCTGTTTACTCCCTCCTCAGGATTGGCTCCTGCTGCTCACCTGATCCGAGTGGAAGGAAACTCGCGTGCTCTTTACAGGGAGGATGATGTCAACTCGAGGCACAGTGTCATGGTTCCCTACGAAGCTCCTCAAGTCAGTCGCAGTATTTTGATATATAATAAGCAAAAAAGCAAAAAATAATAATTTAATTGCAAATGTATTAATGTTTGTCTGTTGTAAGTTGTAAATTGTAATGTCACTTTTTCCTGTGCTTTTTCGCAGCTGGGAGCAGAGTTTACAACGGTGTTGTACAATTTTATGTGCAACAGCAGTTGCATGGGAGGGATGAATCGCCGGCCCATCCTCACAATCATCACTCTGGAGACTCATGAGTGAGTTGTCCATCTTTGATTCCTCTGTTAGTGAATTGTGTTCCAATGTGGATACCAAGGATCATCAAATCTGTTTTTACTCTTGTCTTGCAGTGGTCAGTTGCTGGGCCGCAGGTCTTTCGAGGTACGTGTGTGCGCGTGCCCAGGCAGAGACAGAAAAACTGAGGAGAGCAACTTCAGGAAAGACCAGGAGACCAAAACCTTGGGCAAGACCTCCTCTGCTAATAAACGTAGTAAGTTTGCATGTGTCTGTGTGTGTATGAAATAAATTCAATTAGATTCCACATACACTGCTGAATAAAAGCATTCATTTCTTTAAAATGTCATAGTAATGTGAATCTGATCTGACAGGTTTGACGAAAGAGTCAACTTCATCTGTGCCTCGACCTGAGGGCAGTAAAAAGGCCAAGCTGAGCGGGAGCAGTGATGAAGAGATGTATACGCTGCAGGTGATCATGCATCTTCCTGTGTCTTTTTTTTTTTTTATCATGCTCCTGTGATTTTCATGGAAATGGTAGTTGATTTGATTGAGAGGTAAATTCCACTGTATGAAAGGTGCTAGTGCACTAATCTAGCTTGTGCTTTTTAAATAGTATTGTGTACTGCAAATATGGTTGGCTAAGACCTTTAACAAAGTGTAGTTTGTGTTTGCATGACTTTTAAGATTAGCCTTCTCTTCATGCAGGTGAGGGGTAAAGAAAGATATGAAATGTTGAAGAAGATTAACGACAGTTTGGAATTGAGCGACGTGGTGCCTCCATCTGAAATGGACAGATACCGGCAGAAATTGTAAGTAGTGATATGCCACAACTGCACCCTGCACAAAGGTCTTTTTTAGGGCTGTCACAAACAATTATTTTGGTAACCGTGTAATCGGTCGATTATTCTGAGAATAATTTGAGGAATCTGATCATTTTTTGTAATAAAAATAGACCTAAGCTGACTTAAAATACATATAATAGCAATGAGGCAATGATAATTAGTTCAAATAAAATATCAAAAGCAAGTAATTTGTTTTTATTGAACAAAAGTATTAAAATACATAGCCTAATGTAATAGAACAATATAATCATAACTTATGCACATTATGTATTATATCAAATGCCTGCAGAGGGCGCCAACGTAGGGGTGTGCGCTATATATCGTCTGCTGTTTTTTTTGGTAAAAAATAAGCGCGATTGTGATATTGATTTTAACAGTTCAATAAACAATAAGTTAATAAGAGACTTATGATTTAGACACCATATTGCCTGTTTTTGCTCCATTTCGCCAACAAAAAATAATTCCAAACAGCACTGTTTTTTGCGTCTCTGAGCACCTGCTGCTTACTTTAAATTTCATATTTAAAGTATCTGTTCATTTTAACCCTCTAAGCGCAAAAGTCGCAGAATTGTGACAAGACGTCATACTTCATAAAATGGACTGTAGTTCCTAATATGGTGTAATATCCCATTTGTATTCCCTACCACTAGATGACAGAAATGTTATTTGCCTTTTGGAAATGACGATCGGTCGTCTAATGATTGCGCTTCTCCAGGTACATCTTTGCAGCTGGTGCCGCCGTGCAAGGCGCGAGTGTTCACGAAGCAAGTGAAACAAGTGATCATTTTGACCCTTTGCCCAATGGGGATGAGGGTGGCAGGGGTGGTCGTAGTGTCCATAGGAGAGCTGTTGCTCTCTGAGCGCCACTGGCTCCGCGGTGCTGATGATAGGCCATATTGCGTCGTTTGTTCTGATCGCCCACGCTCTAAGGGCCGCCAGTACAGGTGCAGTCAGTGTGGGGTAGGTCTGTGCGCTGTGCCATGCAATGAGAGGTACCATAATCTCAAGAACTATAACGTGTCACCTAGATACCTTATTGGGCAGATAGCTGGTCAACTGATCAAAAAATAGGCACATGTATTTTACTATTGCACAGTAATATAGTAATACCTTACTACTTTAATAATTTACTACCTGTTTTACTGTTGAATTCCTCTCTTCTTATCATTTGGAATGAGGATAAAAAGACAAAAAAAAACATGCAAATAAGTTCAAACATCCATTCAATATCTATTATATTCTGAATATTACTGATGAACTGATCAAAAAGTAGACTACTGTTCACATGTGTTTTACTACTATATAGTATAGTAATATAGTAACAATTTAGTACTTTCTCCTGTTTTATTGTTGGTTTCCTCTTTTCTGATCATTTGGCATGAGGATAAAGACAAAGACAAAAAAACAAACAAACATGCAAACATCAGTTTCAATATCTACTGTTTCCTGAATATTATGAAATGCAAGAGGGCCGCCCCCTGATGATGTCATAATATGCAAATTAGATGAGTGTATGTACACCCCACATAAAGTTTCGGTCATGCCCAACATTTTTCTAATTTACAGTAGATCTCTATCTTTAAGCCCTTTCAAGCCACAAGCTTTTGAAATCTTGATGTCAAAATCCAGCATTTCTTCAAAAAAAAAAAAAAAACTGGCGCCTAAAGGGTTAAAATAATTTCAAATATCAGTATTCACTGTTTTATGTTTAAAATATGAAAACATTATGCTTTTGTAACTGCAGGTTAAAGCACTCCATGTCCCTCTGAGCTGCATTAAACAGTGTGTAAATACATCTAAATATCACTTCAGATGCAGCTTCTGGATTGATTAATTTTGATGATACTGGTTTCATTTGTTTGGTAACAGCCTAAATGTCTTATTCTAGTTGACTGATTAAATGTAAATGATTAAACGAATAGCCTTTGTGAATTCACAATAGCACAATGCTTTATTATGATTTTAAATGGCCTTGGTATTTAATGCAGCCTTAGATGACGGTCTAATAATGCTTTTCATGGATTTCTGGTATTTTGCCAGTTAATCGACACAGGAAAAATTCAGTCGAGGATTTTTTTTTGGGGGGGAGAATTAAATACTCCAATTTAATCGAGGAATCGTGACAGCCCTACAGAAATTACACAATCACTGTCAAGAGAGCTCATTTGACAGAGCTCATATACACTCTAATCTTTCATTTCATGTATTATTTTTATTTATATATATTTATTATATTTTGTATTTTTTTTAGACTCACCAAGGGCAAGAAGGAGAAGGATGGCCAAACACCTGAGCCCAAAAGAGGCAAAAAACTAATGGTTAAAGATGAAAAAAGCGATTCGGATTAGGATGGCGCGATGCTGACTGCCTTTCTTTTGCCTTTGTTTGACCAAAACAGTTTGTCATAGGAAGCATTTGATGGATTGCAGATCCATGATCCCTCAGTCCTGTATGTCATATGTTGTCTTGTTCACTCCTTTGGGAACTTTGTAAGTCAGCTGATTCAGAAGTGGTCTATGTGAATGAGGCTAGTAATGGCCGGTACTGTAGGTGTGTAGTGCTTTATCAGCACTGGAGGAGCAATGCTGACCCATCATTTTGCAGACCTGATAAATGAATGTCCAGCTATGAGATGTAACGTGTGGGATTATTCCTGTTGTAGGTCAGTGCAGGTCACTTTCCTCCCAGCATGTAGTGGTAAGGTTGTAGAATTGTAACTGACTTACTGGATGACCACTTTGTTAAATATATTAATGCCAGTATTTTTTTTTTTTTGAAAGAAAAGAGCATTATTGCTGATTAGCTAAAACCAGCATAAATGGTCACAAGCCTGTAATAAAAATAACAACAACAAAATAAATAATTACATTGGAATCCTTTTTATTAGGTTAATTTCTGTTCATATTCATAAGCAAATTAAATTGTCAAGAACTCAGGGCATGTTTGAGTCCCTCCTGGTAATCTTGATAATACTATTCTACTGTTCCAACTTGATGTATATTTTTATGCTGTTTTTTTTTTTTTCCTTTCATGTATACACAGTTATCTTTTATACATATATATACACATGCATTTTTTGTAGATGGGGAAGTTTTTTTTTTAAAAATACATTCTTTTTAAAGATCATTTGTGTCTTGATCTCTTTTCTGGTTCCAGCATTAACTCTCAGTAACATTTTTACAGCATTATGGCGCAGTAAAGTTTTTGTTTTTACGGTTTTAAATAATGAAGATAAGCTACAAGAAATTGCATGCATATAATGTTCATAATAAAACAGTTACATTGTATAAACATTAGCTTTAAAAAATTGTTCTGTGTTACAACTATCAATTTGGACAATCACAGTGTACTTGTACAGTATTTTTCTGAATCTCTTAGAGTATTCACTGTTGGCACTCCAAGCAGCAAAGCTTCCTGGATACATAAAATCTTAAATTTAATAGGATGGTTCAAATCCCACCAACTAAGTGTACACACTATATTTCCACAGTGGATGGTGCTATATTAGGCAAACTTACATTATTGTTAATATCAATCATGTGGACTAGAATCAAATGTTTTTATGGATTATATATACAGTAGTCAACATTTGAAGCTGATCAAAACCTTTCATCAAAGTTGTCCTAAAACCAAAATGTGTCATTGTCTAAGGACAACTCTGATTATCTTTTGATCTACTTAAAATGTTGACTATTGCAGACATTTTCTAAAAAAACATGCTCCTTTGTACTCCTAGGTATTTTTGATTTGGATGAAAAGGAGAATATCGTTCAGAAGTGTATCTTACAAAAATGATTTTAAGAATACCGATTTGTCAAATTATTGTTAGCCATGCTCCACAAGGACTAATTGACCTGTAGGTTGTGGGCACAGCATTTAAAATTCACAAAACTTTGTATACATTGATACCAGAGCAGTCTGAGGATATGCCAGATTTCATCATTTTCCATTAAATGGGAACTCAGAATTTTGCAACTGTACTGAAGTTGAAATTTACAACCAAAACAACTCCACATGATCTCATCCTTCAGATCTGACAATTGTAATCATTTTATCCACCTTTTCCATCTGCTCTTGAACTCGATGATTTGCAGCTGTATTTGTATTTAAGCACTAAAAGAGCAGCTTATCTGCCCTCATTTGTCAAGTTAAAAGAATTGTACACTTTCATAAGAGGACGCTTCTGGTGTGACTTCTGTGGAGGACAGTGTGATAAGTGTGCGTCCATCCAGTGGTGCGAAAAGTGGGTACAACTTTTCACGGAAATTTGCGGTGAATGTAAAGATATGCGAGCGTGTCTCTACTTTATAGAAAGACACCTGTCCTTCTTCATAGTCCAGGTACACTCCCAGCTTTTTGGGCACAAGTGACAGAGGTAGCTCAGTCTCCGGCTTGGTGCATGCATAAAACTGCCGTGTGCTTCTCCATATTGTCCAGAAGCCCTCAGAGGGGTTCATGGGACTCCGGCCGTGCCTTTTGGAGGATGCAGTGGTCACCCCAATACGCCAGTAGCCATTGTTGGCAATATCAATTTCCCAATAGTACCGACCGGAAGTGAGCCCTTCCCAGCCCAGGACACACGGCCAGCTGTCGAAGCGCTGGGGACTGAAGGACACTTCAGTTTCATTCAGAGCTTCCTGTACCTTCCTTTTGTCATCAGAGAGCTGCAACCATGGGTGGTTTGTCATTGGGTCCAGTGTGATGTCAACTAAACAGATGCAAAGATAAAATTTCAAAGCTTTCTTAAGCCAAAAGAAATTTCATTGGCAGCTGAATCATAAACGGTTGAATCAGTGTTACCTGAAGCACTGCAGATCCATCTCCATACTATGGAAAACCGTGATAAACATTATTACAACAGTGATATGAAGAATGTAATTGCATTTTAGATGCTTGCCACATTAAATTGTGCACTGAACAAGACAAATGCATAAATCAGTACCTGAGTCTGGAATGTACTTTGGTGTCTCTGTTAAAACAAATGGAATTGTACAGTATGAATAAGTATGAGCACATGTCAAAATTGTTTAATCATTTAAACGACCCCTTTTTCCTAAAAGCAATTTAATATAATTTGCCAAATCACCGTTTTAGGCTATTGAAGGATGCAACTAGTGCAAGTGAAAGGTTTACCTGTTTTCCAGGTACGTTGTTTGCTGAGGAGCCATAACTGTGGAACAACACCCTAAAAACCATTATGAATACATACACATAAATATACTGCTTATATAACTAAATGACATTATTATATATTGCCGAACATATATGAGATAATGTTCTATCCCTAATTTGTAACTGTCAATAAGAAATGGTTTAGCTGAATATGTTTAAAAATAAATAGATATGTAATATATATACATTTGCATTTGTAATTATGCTGAAACTTAATTTCTGTTTATGTTTAGTGTCTTCAAAAACGTCACCAACTTGGGGATGATCGTACCAGTCTATAAGCTGTGCCAAACTGTTTACACAAGCAGTGATACAAGTATCTCTTGATAATGATTGTTTGTTGATTCAGTTTATGGGTGTAAACTATGGACTCTAGCTAGATGGGGATGGGGGGGGGGGGGGGTTCTTTTCTTTTTTTCTTTTTTTTCCTTTTTTTATGTTTTAATGTTTATTGATCTCTTATCTAAAACTTGTACCTGGCTGTCTTGTTTCAGTAGAGACCAAGTTATGAATTCCAAAAAAGGCAACAGAGTCAAGATTGTCCTCTTCTTCAGTTCCAGCTGCTTCAGAAAATGGGCTAATTCTTGTCTCATCACACCACAGTGCTGTACACAGGTCAAAAAAAATTACATGTACACATACACACATATTATACTGTATATAGATTTTACACATTATTACATATGTCACATGGGGTCAAACCCACTGTCCTCACCTCCGACACAGTCTGTAGCTCTTTAGCCCATTCCATGATCTTCTGCTCCATATTCTTGGCAGAATCCACTTTGTTCTCTTTCTGGTCCCAGGATGCATCTCTTTCTTGTCGCCATGTGCCCTCACTAAACAACTATAGGAGGGAGAATATAAACAGATAAAATCTTTTTCTTAATGAAAACAACGCATGATGTTTATGCATAAGTATCTTATATCCATGAACTCACATCGTCAACTTTCTTGAGCTCCTGTGCCCACTCAAGGATGAGTTTGCGGCATTGCTCCAGACTACGTGGCTCTGCATGCACACTGATATTTGACCCTTCGTCTGCACTGGAGCCAGGCTAAAACACACACACACACACACACACACACACACACACACACACACACACACACACACACACACACACACACACACAATTATTACTGAGATATTTTAGACATTATGTGTAGACAATCAAACACCCATCACTGTCTGCATGCAACATCATCCCACAGTCCTTAAAGGGTGTTGGATTGTGTGCATTTAATTTAATAACACTGAAACCCTACCTCACCCTTGCGTATTTCATTTCAACAACAGGATAATGCAGCTGTCATAACAAGGTGACATGGGGTTGATGCTGTCTTATCAGTAGCTTTATGATTCTATTGAAGTGATTAACCATTACTGTGTATAAGATATTGATTTTTGAGTGAATAAATAATTGTTTATTCAAACACCCTGATTCATTTGGGAACGAAACCAGTGACTGTCTTTATCAAGTGATTTATTGAATCGTTTATTTAACCAATCCGTTCAAAACTAATAATTTATTTGGATAAGCTACCGCTGTGCTGATATGTCGCGTTTCAGACAAGGCCGGAAGTGGGAAGATCCAAGTTGAAATGTCCCACTTCAAACCTCAGTGAATTCCAGTCAATCACACCTCAGGTTAACATATTGACCTCATGATGTCACCATGACACAAGGAGAGCATTTCTTGTTTTTGTGTCAATTACGGCAAAAAACAGGGGAAAACAATTGCATAAAATACTGCCGTTCGTTTTAAACAAGCTGACGAAAAGCAACCTAATGAGTAAAGTTTTTAAGTTTGATACAAGGTAGCTCCACACCGTGCTCGTTGGAAGCAGTGACGTCAAATGAGGCATCTCGCTAAAATCAGGCTTGATTGATTGGCCAAGAGTTCACAAGCTGGATCTCCAACTTAAATCAGCATTCCAGATCCAGCTCCGAGTATGCGCATTCCAACTAGCCGGGTTTTTCACAGACATTTTCAACCTCTCCCTCTCTTTGTCTGTGGTTCCCTCATGCTTCAAAAAATCCACCATTGTGCCCATACCAAAGAAAAATAAAATCACATGCTTGCATGACTGGAGGCCCATTGCTCTGACACCCATCTTCAGCAAGTGTTTTGAGAAACTCATCCCGTCTTTCGGATGAGACGTTAAACCGAGGTCCTGACTCTCTGTGGTCATTAAAAATCCCATGACACTCATCGTAAAGAGTAGGGGTGTTCTGGCCAAATTCCCTCCATTGGCCCTTGTCAATCATGGCTTCCCAAGAATCCCCATCCACTTGATTGGCTCTATCTCTCTCTCCTCTCCACCTGTAGCTGGTGTGTGGTGAGCGCACTGGCGCCGTTGTCCTGTGGCTGCCGTCGCATCATCTAAGTGGATGCTGCACACTGGTGGTGGTTGAGGAGAGACCCCCACATGATTGTAAAGCGCTTTGGGTGTATAGTAATACACAATAAAAGCGCTATATAAATGCTTCATTCATTCATTCATTCATCAGAAACTACATCTGCTCTGTGCTGCCTGCCTCACTGGATCCGCTACAATTTGCATATCGTAGCAACCGTTCCACAGACGATGCTATTGCTTTCACCCTACACACTGCTCTCTCCCACCTGGAAAAGAAGAACACCTATGTGAGAATGCTGTTTGTGGACTACAGCTCAGCATTTAATACCATAGTGCTTTCCACACTTGTTGCGAAGCTCCAGACTCTGGGACTAAACAGATCTCTGTGCAGCTGGATCCTAGACTGGTCAGAATGGGCAACAATACTTCATCCCCGCTGACCCTCAACACTGGTGCTCCTCAGGGCTGTGTCCTCAGCCCACTCCTGTACTCTGTACACACATGACTGTGCAGACACACACAGCTTCAACGTCATTGTCAAATTCGTAGACGACACAACGGTGATAGGCCTGATCACTGACAGCGATGAGATGGCCTACAGAGAGGAGGTGAGCACCCTGAATGGTCTCAGGAAGAACCACCTCTCACTCAACATCGACAAGACCAAGGAGCTGGTGGTGGATTTCAGGAGACAGAGCAGAAAACACACAACCAAGTTCCTCTGTGTTCACATCACTGAGGATCTCACATGGTCTGCTCACACAGACGCAGTGCTGAAGAAGACACATCAACGCCTCTTCTTCCTGAGATGGCTGAGGAAGTTTGGAATGAGCCCCAGCATCCTCAGAACATTCTACACCTGCACTGTGGAGAGCATCCTGACTGGCTGCATCACTGCCTGGCTTGGAAACAGCACCGCTGGCAACTGCAAAGCTCTGCAAAGGGTCATTCGAACTGCCCGCCACATTGTTGGAGGTGAGCTTCCCTCCCTCCAGGACATCTACACCAGGCGGTGTATAAGGAAAGCCCGGAGGATCATCAGTGACTCCAGCCACCCATCCCACAGACTGCTCTCTCTGCTGCCGTCACACTGTAAAAAATGATAAGTTGACTTAACTTAAAAAAATTGAGGAAACCGGTTGCAAGTAAATGATCATTTAAAAAATAAGTTAAGTGAATTGTCAAGTTCGCTTAACTTTTAAAAAAATATATTATTTACTTAATAATTTTAAGGCAACGGGTTTTCTCAATTTTTTAAGTTAAGTCAACTTATCACTTTTTACAGTGCAGGAAGACATCTCCGCAGCATCGGTTCCCGCACTAGCTGACTGAGGGATAGCTTTTTCCCTCAGGCTATCAGGCTGATGAACAGTCAGAACTAATACACCCTACAGCATACTCCCACTATACAGTATGCCACACTCTGCACTTTAACTCCAACACAGTTCAATACTGGACTATATGTTCACAATGCACTTAATACAATAATCTATCTGCTACCACTGGACACCATCCAATGTACATCCATGACATTTTGCGTATCCATGTAAATCTGCTGCACCTTCGCATATACATAATGTAGAATGTGTACATACTGTATATACTGTATATTGCTAACTGTAAGTACACTGTGTGTACTGAGTATATGTGTATTTATATTGCACATTGTCATGTAATGGTACTGTCTATATGTAAATTGTTTCTGCACTGTCTGGAGCACGCTCCCAAGAATTTCATTCACCAAGGCACATGTGCTGTGGTGATGTGACAATAAAAGCGATTTGATTTGATTTGAGATGTTATTTCCAAGTAGGAGATGGGAAAAATCCAAATTTCAAGTTGTCTAGAACGCAGCACAATTCTGCTGTGGTTTTATTGGAAACTATAGACAAAGGATCTGGCAATATTGAGTTTAAAATTTAAGTTACCCACTGTTAACTTCTCATTTACTGAACCAGTGTATAACCCTGATAGCACACATATATCACGGTAATATCACACTCGCATACAGTTGGTCTGAATATCAGCAAGCCTGTGATTATGTCCAACCTCATGCCTATACGGGCGGTGATAGTTAAAGTCTATACATTTTAGGCTGTAAAAAACATTACATATTACCCTGCATACATGTTCCACCTGCTGTTTCCACTGAGTGATAAACTTAACGCATTCCTGCAGGCTGCGGAGTTCCTTCAAGTCCTGTATAACAACAGAAAGGTGACATATTAATTAGGAATAACGTCGAACTTCAAACCAGTACAGAAAAGGAAGTTCTATAGGAAGTATCTGTCTGTCTATCTATCTTTTGGTTTACCTTTTGTCTAGGACTCTGACTGCTCTTGCTAGGAACTGAGCTGTGAGCCTGAAGACTTTCATCAGGAAGATTCCAGCGTACAGCTCCGATAGAGTTACTCAAACCAGCTTCAGGCGCCTCATATTCTGTGACAAAAACAAGGATCTATAAAATCTAGGCTAGTTTTTAAACATTCAAACACACTTTAAATTGTTACCAGAATCAGAATTAGCTTTATAGGTATGTTTACACATGCAAGGAATTTGTTTTGGTGACAGAAGCTCCACAGTGTGACAATGACAGTGACAAGACAAGACAGATAATAATATACAAATATAAGACAATGTGCAAAATGGTGTTGTTGCTAAAATCATAGTCTCTAAAACTTACTTTTGCTCTTCAGGATACTCTTCATGTTGGCTGGTTTGAAAGTCCAGTTTTGTTTGAGTGCCTTATACAGAACACAAACTGTCAGCTCATCAAATATTTGAAACATTCCAAGTACTTAATAATTACGTATTTAATATATGTAATTTGTTATATAATTTAATAGTATTACTATATTATCAATACATTTATTTAACTAAATTAAATATATTCTGTGATTATAATTGAAATATATTAAATAAATAACATTTCTAAAATACTAATTTCTATTACAAATGATTAGGAAGATTAAGAATTTAAAAGTCAACACAAATAAATCCCAAATTTAGGTGAAAGCACAAATAAGTTTTTACGTATCGATTCAAAGGCCAGTTGAATGGGAAAATTAAAAAAAAAAAAAAAAAATCAAATATTATGTTTAAATCAGATAGAATATAGGGAAGTTTACATCCCTCACCTTTTCTATTGTGGGAGCAGGCCAGCTCAGAGATTTGTGTTGCACGCCGGCAGAAGCAGAGCACAAGGACCCAGATACTCTCCTGCAGTATCATGTCATCTGTGTGGACTACACAATGAACTTTGTCTCCTCAATCCACCCTAGTCACTGACACACGATATCTCACCTGTCGTTTCGTGTAAACTTATGTTAACTAAAGTGAGAACAGTGATAAGGACATTGGCATTATGAGCTTATGTAATCAATTTATGTGGGCTGAACAGCTATTGTAAGGTCTTTCATTTCAAAGTCAACATAACTTATATAAAGCAGACAACGTACAAATATGACTGTGTGTCTGGTTTAAATTTGAGCAAACTGACTTAAAAAGAAATAAAGGCAGCAAAAGATTTGATTACGCTTTCCCCAAGTTTCTGATCTTCGAAACTAAAAAGTAAATTAATAAAACTAAAATCAGTATCTCTGTGTCATTCAAACTAAGCCAAGACCAGAAATGAATCATGTGAAACCGTTCACATCCTGTAGGCAATTGCAGTTTCATTTGAAATAATGACGTAAACTGATCAAAACACATGCTGAATATGCATTTATGATCAACAACATTAAACAACTGCCACAGCAACAGACATATATGTATTGCTCACCTTTCTCACCACACCTGGATGACTGTCATTTCAAGATAACTGCAAATATTGTTCGCATGAAATGAAATCACCCCCCACTGTACAATAAGTCATTAAGAATATGTCTTTTAAATTTTAATTTATGATTTAAGCAGTAAAATGTAACTCGCATCAGCTAGATCTATTGCCCAAAACATTTCAAACATGTCTTTAAGATAAAACTTCTTTGTGAGAACAGGTTTAATATGCTCATTGATTCTTAAGGAGTCCATAACCCGTTTTTAAACGTAATTGAAAAAAATACAACGGAAGAATTTCTGATTAAGAATGTCATTGGGCCATATTTTACTTAAACTTTTATTAGTTAAATCCTTGGTTGGTGGAGGTTTCAGTTTTAGGTTAATATACGGCTCATCCTTTATCTTGGTGCATATATCTCTAAGATAAAAGGCAATCAGACTGAAGGCCATGTACTGTATGTATCACTCATAGTGGTTGCACAAGCATTGGGACTGTATGTGGTGTCTTTTTGTCCATATATGTGATGTGAATATGAGGCTCAATATACAATATAGCAAAGGTTTACAGACATTATGTCATTGCATAAGTATTTGAACACCTCAAATGAACAGACCACTGGGTTGCGTACAGGTATTTTATATTAATGCAAAGCATTATGCATGTGACAGAATCAACAATTCACAAATGGATTTATATTTCTTAAATATGCATTTCCTGAATAAAAATGTCAACCATCCCAGTTTTCACAATACCTGGGATCAAACGAGCATGTTTTGGCTAATAGCAAAGAGTTGCAACAGATAAGCAAAGCTAGTATGCTGTGTGATTATACAAAATGAGTATCACTTTCTACATACAGTACATCCTATATGCTGGTGTGTGTTTAACTCCAGCTCTTGAAGAACTGTTTGAAGAGGACAGATTCACGTCCCTGAGGGAGAATTTCCACCTAAGGTCACAAAGAAATTTGTTAAAAGAGCAGACAGTTCTGCACAGAAATAAAAATGAAACCGTGAGCTGCCTGTTATTGTACCTGTGTTCTCATCCTGGGATAATTCATTTCTGTAATAAACTCATCTGCCACCTTCAGGGCAACTGTCTTCTCCTCTGCATTGGCTCCATTGCCTATGAATCAAAGAAGAAAGACAATAAACGAAAACGTTGGATTTACTAAACACGCAAACTTGAACAAATATACACAACCACCTTTCCAAACGTAAATCTTCCCATTAGATCCATTGTCCAGGACGAAGCAGTCATCTTTCTCCAACAGCTCTTGACTGAAAGGGCCTTTGTCACACAGTTTTGTTAAGGTCATTTGGCCTGTTGCATTAGACACCTGAGAGAGAGACAGATAATTAGTCAGAGATTGTGAAGTGAATTATTATTTTCACTAAAATATTCTTAGCCTTCAAACAGCAACTGATTTTGTTTGGTTTCATTTTAGGATAGACAAACAATTTGATTAACAAAAAAAAAAAATGTATTTTTGATAACTGCAAAATACACTGTAAAGGAGAGAGAGCTGACCTTGTAAAGGGAAGCAGAATTAGTGATGTCTGCTTCAGCGTCTTCCTCTGTTGAGCTGTCCTTCAGAGCTGGGATTGGACCAAGTGCCTTTTAAGTAAAAAAAGAGATGGTTTTATCAGTTCTAATCTATATTTGGATAAACTTATTGATACAATTACTGTGGTGTGGTGCCCACCACCAGTAGAAATACATTTTTCTAATTTAATACACATTATATATATATATATATATATATATATATATATATATATATATTTATATTTCTTTATTTATTTATATTATCCAAAATTTAAATGAAAATGTATTTCTTATTAAGTGGTCTTTGGTTTTTGTCACCTGAACCATCTCCAGTGGTTCCTCTCCCTCCGTCACATCGATGATTTGAGCTTTCCCATTCCTTTCAGTGTCTCTGATCAGCATTGCTATCTCACGCACCTTCTGACGCTCAAACATATTGGCTTTGGAACCGCTCCATGCGACTATAGTCTGAAGATAAACACATGTGCATTTGCATGATAACACCAACTAAATGACTGGCCATGTTTATCCAACTAAAATACCATAACTGCACAATGACAGACAACATTTCAAAAATAACCTTTTTGACATACACACCTCTCCAAGGTCCAGTATAAAACAGTCGCCCTTGTTGAAGCTCCCCCAGCTAAGCTCCACCTCTCTTGCACGGATGTTTTTCTTTCCTTTGACTTGGTAGAGATGTGTAACAGGGTCAATCCTGGACCTGGCACTCTTAAACCCAGAATCCACCCCACCCTCCTGAGACAGATAGAGAAACTAGCGATTCCATAACTTCATAGAGGCACATTCTTTGCACATAGTCTACAGATCAAAAGTCTGTGGCCTGTAAAGATTTATGGAATGTTTTTGAAAGTCTCTTATGCTCGCCAAGTCTGCATTTAATTGATCAAAAATGAAAAAATAAAAAATAAAAAAACAATGTTGAGAAATATTATTACAATATTTGAATATATTTTAAAATGAAATGTATTCCTTTAACATCAAAGCTAATTTACTCCAGTCTTCAGTGTCACATGATCCTTCAGAAATCATTCTAGTATTGTGATTTAGTATGCAGTTCTTTGATGAATAGAAAGTTCAAAAGAACAGTATTTACTGAAATATAACATCTGAACAGCTGAATCCCTTACAAGTTTCAAGAAACAACTAAAAACTTATCTCTTCCTTGAACACCCACTGCCTCCACCTCCTAAAAAAAAAAACTATTTCTTTCATTTCCTTAAAACCTTCCTGTCCTAGCTTTTATTGTTTTGAATGATGACTGAAGACTCATGTTTATTGCCATTTTATGATGAATCGCTTGTTGTTTTCCTCAACTGTAAGTCGCTTTGGATAAAAGCGTCTAGCAAATGAATAAATGTAATGCACTCATGTTGAATACAATATTAAATTACTAAAAAAATAAATCTTACTGATTTGTTGTTTTTGTTCTACTGCTGTCCCTTACTCTCACCTTGTAGCTGACTCCTTTAGGGAAGAGTCCCATGAACTCAGGTGACTCGTATCCTTGCACCTGTCGGTGTTGTACTGGCTCTCCTCCCAAGAAGCTGTCCAGTTGAGTGGCAAGCATGGCACAAGCACCCTGCTCATCCCGGGACGACTTCTCACCTTGATCAGGGAAGGAAAGCCAACAGTAAGAGAAAATGCAAAATCTTAGTTTTAGATTTTCACTTAATTTACCAAAAATATTTTAACAGTGCATACACTGTAAAAAGTGATAAGTTGACTTAAAATGATAATTAAAAAAACTAAGTTAATTGAATTGTCAAGTTCACTTAAGTTTTCTTTTTTTAATTATTATGTACTTAATCATTTTAAGGCAACGGGTTTCCTCAATTTTTTTAAGTTAAGTCAACTTTCACTTTTTACAGTGTATTTTAACAATGCTGTACACAAGCAGCATCAGATGCATTTTCATTCATTCTACATTTATATACATGCGTAAACAGATGCTATACACACCCATCCACATGTGCAGGTCACTTCCATCCTTTCCACGGTTCCTGAGCACAATATAAGCATCCCCATTGTAGAAGATTCCCCTCTGTGATGGTTCGAGGAGCACAGCCCTCATCTTCTCAACCCTCCAGACATACAGCCCTGGCTCTCGCACTTCATGGGTAAACTGGTTCTGTGCCGCCCGCAGATTAAGCATCCTGCTGAGGGTGGAGAGCTAGATTAAAGAGTGTGTGTTCACATAAAGGTCGGGGGCTGCGTTATGAGAAAGAGAGGAGGAGGTGAGATAAGAAAAGGTGGAATGAAGCGAGGAGAAAGTGAGAGTGGATGAGAGAGAGAGAGAAAGAAAGAAGAGAGCCTATGTACAAGGAAGAAGAGAAACAGGGAAAGCAAGGAGGTAAGGAAGGAAATATCAAGTCTTATAGTGAAATATGATGGATATTGTAGAAGCAATGCAATCCAAACAGAGAATCATGGCATGTTTAAATATAGGACGGATGGAAGGAGACAGACAGAAAGCGAGAAGAATGGTTTAGGGAAGGAGAAAATGGGAATACAGGAAACAGAAAGTTGAAATATGGGAAGTGATGGGAGAGAAAGAGGAGCGGACAGTGAGATAGAGCAGGTTTGATGGAGTTAGCCTGATCTAGACAGTAGGGGCGGGGACCTTGAAGGTCAGGGGTCAGATATAGAAGCAGAGCACGGGATTGCATGCTCCATTAGAGATGCACAATGGGAAGGCCGATGGGAGGTGAGAGCAGAGAGATCACATATAATAGAGCTGTAAAATGAGATGCAATTGTGCCACACAAATAATTCATAAGGCCAACTGTTGCGCAGCCATACAAGACACACAGCTTACATACACCCAGCCACGCTCACCAAAGACAGATAGACAGATCAACAGAGCAAGTTCTCCCCTTGTCACTGCGTTGACAGTGATTACTTAATCGCATTAAGTGGTCAGATGTGAGGTCACAAACAGAAATAAACTGCATGAGAGTGATGCAGCATCCTTTGACTGGGTTCACATGATCGATGTTCAAATATCTGAATGTTTACACAATCTCCACATCAACCATCTTGAGACTGAGATGACATCTATGTTTCCTCTTGAATGATTATGAGTGTAAATTTGTGTCATGTTGCAGCAGATGGTAAAGCACTTTAATGCCTGCTGACACCTCCTTCTTTCACTTCCCTATAACTTTCAAATAAAGTATAAATAGTAAAACAGAATTTGAAGAAATTGCAACTTAAGTAACTCTTTTTTTTAACTTCACTAGTATCATTTTTTTTCAGTCCTTCGCAGGATTATGCACCACTTAGAACAGAACTGAAAATTATTTTCAATTTCAAATTCAGTTCCTAAATTTAAAGCAAACAGAACACAGAACTGCGATTCAAATTTGAATTTAAGGAATATTAATAAATATTCAGATTATGGTAAAAGAAGTTTAACATTGTCACAAGTATTAAAAATAATTAAAGTATTATATATATATATATATATATATATATATATATATATATATATATATATATATATACATACAATACTCTCTATATAGTTATATTTTAAATTATGTGTAACTTAAGTTTTAAAGAGCCACAGCATAAAAATGATAAAATGATCTGTCAATTTCCTACCTTGATGCAATAGTCTTTGTTGATGTCAGTCCAGCTCCAGATAGTTCTTAAATGTAACTGCTGCCTGGACAATCAGCTCTACTGCATATACAGTGACTTGCTTCATAACTTCCTGTCATTTCCCCCTCAGTAACTTACAAAGGCCAGGCACAGTTATTGAGGCATTGACTATGTGGAGCTCTTGGTTAGAAGACAAAAGCTTGTTAACCAAATGATTAGCCGCAGGGAAATTCTGATCATCAGCATCTCACATCTGTTGCAAACACACTGTATGCAAACACATCTCTTTTTGACTACACAAGCAACACATCATTTAACTCATCCTGTTCTCATGTCATTTATGGAAAGAGTGAGAGACAAAGGGCAAGAGTAATGAAAAGTCGAAAGACAAAGTCAAAAGACCAATTTCTGAAAATGTAACCCAATGATCTGAAGCGTATTCTATTTTTATTAAGAACTTCAGTATTTTTATGGTTCGCCTCATCCACAAATGTCACGTGAGTTGCGTGTACTAAAAAAAACAGGCTTAGGATTCATATCTGAGATCTGTCAGCGTAACATATGGCAATGCGAAGTGAGGATAAAAGTCTGATTTCTCATTTATAATGGAGGTAGTTTCCATCATTATTGTCTATTGGATGGGTGTACACTGAGGTTTTTGTAGTGAGAGTTTTGACAGGTTTCTTTTTACCAACGCAAGCAAAACAGCTTTTAATTGCCTAAGCAAAAGTGAACCAGTGTTTATGGCATTTACTGTAAGAAAGAGTGTGTAAGAACCGTCACTCGTTTAGGCTAGACTATTTCATATCTCATGGATAACAGACATAATATATACAGTACAATGCCTTTGTAGTGTGGTGTGTGATGATTTCAATATAAATGTATTGATCAGCTTAGACAGTGGCATGCTTTACAAGTTATTGTGTTGTTAACAGGGTTTTTAAAACATATCTTCCAAACTAAAATAGACCTTTTTTTTTAAATAAAACATTCAAAATGGCTCTTGGATAGAGTGTACTTATGTACACACACACACACACACACACACACACACACACACACACACACACACACACACACACACACACACACACATATTAAACTGTTTGACTGATATGGATTAGTTAGTTAATTAGTTAATGACCTTTTGGGATGTTCAAAAGGTTGGATGCAGGAACTTTCATACACACTACAACTACAGAAAACTCAGTTTCATTATAAATATCTTAATTTGTGTTTCGAATATTAACAAAAGTCACACAGGTTTGAAATGACATGAGTGTGAGTAAACGATGACAGATTTTTCTTATTTGGTGAACTAACCCTTTAAATTAAGCAATATACAGATATATGAATTTCATTTTGACTCACTAAATTCAGTTCACATCATTCTAGTATCTTATAGCAGTACATCTTCATACCACATATACTTACCACAGTCAGTGTAGTCAAATATTAACCTCTAGGCCTACGATACTACGGCGTGCAATATTATTTGAATCAGAATTTCTTTTGATGTGTAATTATAAAATTCCAATCAAACTTTCTAAATTTTACCAACAAGTACTTGCTACCTGGAGTCTTATTTATAAACACAACTTCTCCCCTCAAAGTTTTCTTATTTGGAATAGAAATAAGTCTTTATTTTTTCACAATTGGTTTAGTAATGGGTTGCTATTAGTGAGTCAGTTATTTAATAATGGAGGGACTTTATTTACGTTTGCAGACTTCTTCTCAAGATACAAAATACCTATTACATTAAAAGAATTCAAGGTGCTTACTATAGGGACATACCTGCAAGTGTACATATGCTGTTCAAAAGCAGTGTATATACATCTGCACTTTCTGTCTGTCCTCCTAGACCTGAACATACCTCAGTCGGCTCTATCTGTTTCTCTGGGTTAAAGTTTTTGTTACATAGTGGGATATGGCACTGTACATGCTACTTATTGACAATAAAGCATATATATATATATATATATATATATATATATATATATATATATATATATATATATATATATATATTATTTTTATTTTTTTTATTTATTTTTTTTTAATCAAGTATTTTATGTGTTGGTCTGGAATAACAAAGAGAAGAGACTTTTTCTTATATGGGTCATTCCTAGTATCTGGTGACATTTTGGCTTCATAATTTTTGGAAAAAAAGTTACATGTTTTTCGTGTTTTTAGCATTCTACCAAAATAGTGACATGTTTAAATAGTGACATGCATAGAACACATACTGGTCAAGCTCAGTGACCCAAATAATAATTATGGGTATATTTTTCAGACATTCGCTGTGAATGTATTCCACCCTGTTAGGGACATATACATAGTTATCACAAAATTTTAATAATGTAAATGTTAAACAATAATGAGCAATAATAAGATACCATATTGACCCGAATATAAGACGACCCTGATTATAAGACAACCCCCCTTTTCTAGATGTACCTTTTGGAAAAAGGCTTTTTGAAAACTAAATCTTGTTTTTTTTTTCTCTCTGTAAAACACATTTTTTCTTAAATTATTTTCAAATTGCATATTTTTCCTATTTTAATTTTTGTGTTGAAAGTATGGTAAATACTGGTAAAATGAACCAACAATGACATTGAAAAATATACACTTTTTTATATACCATAAAAATAACAGGTAGCCCATCTGAATTATATAACATTTAGGCTATCCATCTCATAGTAGCCTACCAAAATTTTATTAATAGTAGAAGTGAAATCTTATTGTAGTCTTCAAATCTGGGTACTCTCATGTTTTAAAATCACTTACAGAGGAAGTTTGGTCCCATCAGGCTACCATGACAGTCACGACTCATGCCCCTGTAATAATGACTCTTAATGGCATAATAATGACTCATAATGACTCTTGCCTGCAAGCTTTTCTTTTTCTTTTGTTTCCACTCGCGATCTTTACAACACACATTACATATTTCATGGCACACTCGTTTATGCGTTTTTGGCGCCATCTATTGTTGTGGGTGTATTATTGACATGTCAAAGTCTAGACCCTGAATATAGGACGACCGCGTTTTTCAGATGTATTTCCAAGAAAAAAAACATCGTCTTATATTCGGGTCAGTACTATAGTATATGTCCCTTATGCCATAATGGTATTTTTTATTCTTGAAACAAAAACAAAACAATTATTAATGAATAGAATATGTCTTGATTATTAAGAACAGGTACTTTTTTGTGCCCATTTTTGCCAACAGGATGGTAAATAGTATACAATTTTTGCTCAAAAACATATATATGCTGATAATGCTCCTCACCTCACAAAATAAGACAAAGGTATGCCAAACATTTAATGTTGCTTTCAAATTTTTTATTTAAAACTACTTGTCTAACAGGGTGGAATGGAGCATAACAGGGTGGAACACCAGTGTTAACAGGTTCTAACAGCAAATGAGCTTTCCGTCATTCTCTGCCATATGTAATGTGTGGAACTGCAAAACAATACAAAGCAACACAAAAAATTAAATGAAATGATTTCCTTTGAGGGAGGGACACAACAAATAGCTATGTGGTACCTTATCACAATCAATCATGATGACAAGTGGCAAAACAAATCTCTGTTTAGGTGGTTAGAGAAATAACAAATTAGAGAGGACAGACATAAGAAATTATTTTTTTATTTATAACTGGTAAAAAAATAAAGATGCTGCAATTCATTTTGATTAACTAGATTATGTTACATGTTAGCTAGTTAAAGCGCACGACAAAGGAGTTCTCACAGAAACAAAGTCTCTTAATAAAAATCCAAATAAAAAAAACCAGAGCATATCCAGGGGCCTGTACCATGAAGCCGGATTAGCTGGCTAGCCAGGTAAGTTTCAGTTTAGTTTGCCCCAACTCTGGGTTTTAGGTACCATGAAGGTAGCTCGGCTTTAAGCGTTGTTTGTCGCCATGGTATCTTATGCTGCACGGCTAACCTGCTCCGGGGCAGGTTATGTTCTGGATTTGAGATCTCAGACTGAAATTCGACCAATCAGCTGTGATCAAAGAAACATATAGGTGATGTCACATATCCCAGTGTCGGTTGCAATGGCTTCACCTTTTCTACCAAATCCTGTGGACATCTCCGCACAAATTGTTAGACGAGCACTTCGTAGAGAAAGAGTTTTTAGGGACAGACAAAATCCCCTAGCTTTTCCCCAGCCAACATGTATATGTGGGCCCCACATGGTTTATGCTGGGTCTATATGGGTACCAAGTGGGCATGGTCCCAAAATGGGCATCTTATCTGGGGCCCACTTGGGTCAGCTAAGTAAGTCCCACATGGTCAAAAACAGATGGGCTCCCTATGTGGGTCCTAGTTGGGTCACAAATGGGAAATGAGTGCATGGGCTCGAAATGGGCAACACAAATGGAGCCCATATGGGTTTAACCAATGGGTTAGACGTGGGCAAATACAATCAATCCCATATAGGCTGCCTACACTGGCCCAAGGCAAAACCCACATAGGCAACGTCTATATGGGTTCAGAATGGGGAAACACATATGGGGCCTTCTTGGTCAAACCATATGAGTAAAACATGGGCAAACACAATCATTCCCATATAGGCTGCCTACACTGGCCCAAGATAGTACCCACAAAGGCAAACTCTGTAGGGGTTCTGAATGGGGAGACACATATGGGGCCCTCTTTGCCAAACCATATGGGTAAAACATGGGCAAACACAATCATTCCCATATAGGCTGCCTACACTGGCCCAAGGTAGTACACACAAAGGCAAACTCTATATGGGTTCTGAATGGGGAAACACGTACAGAGCCCTCTTTGCCAAACTATATGGGTCAGACATGGGCAAACACAATCATTCCCATATAGGCTGCCTACACTGGCCCAAGGTAGCACCCACATAGGCAACTTCTATATGGGTTCTGATGGGGAAATGCAAACGGGGCCCTCTTGGTCAAACCATATGAGTAAAACATGGGCAAACACAATCATTCCCATATAGGCTGCCTACACTGGCCCAAGGTAGTACACACAAAGGCAAACCCTATATGGGTTCTGAATGGGGAAACATGTACGGAGCCCTCTTTGCCAATATGGGTCAGACATGGGCAAACACAATCATTCTCATATAGGTTGGCTACATGGGCTCACCCACATGGGTAATCTCTGTATGGGTTGTGAATGGGGAAATACATATGGGGTAGTGATGGGTCATTCATGAATGATCTGTTCATTATGTCTGTCATGTGACAAATGAATGAAAGACTTTGAAGGTAAAGTAATTATTTATGTTCCCCATTAAGTATATTTGGCTGCATTATAATGATTTCCTAATTTGGAATATGATCAAGATTGTGTAGGTGGATGTGTTCGGGAAATTTGTCTGGTAAAAATATAATATTTAACGCCACTTAAATGATTGAAATGAATTTGTTAATTTTGATGAACGAGACCAAAGGAAAGAGTCAGTAAAATGATCTGAACTTCCCATCACTAATATGGGCCCTCGTGGGTAAGACATAAGCATTCTGGATAAGACATGAGCAAACATAATCAGTCCTATATAGGCTGACTACATGGGCCCTAGGCTGTACATAAATAGGTACAGATTGGGCAGTGTGTTTGGGATCTATGTGAGTACAGTATTGACTTTATTCTCCAGAGAAACAAGCGCGTCACCATCTTCAGAATATTGTCTTTGAACTTGTGCGGTAGCTCTGTATATTTCTATGGCATCGCTGTCTAAGTTATTTAGCTGGTAAAGTGGTTTTATGTATTGTAGAGTTAACGGAAGTTATCGTAAACATTGTAATGTTTAAAGCAAATGTCTTGACAAATGTCAGTAGACCAGGAAGATTTTAAAACAAGCGGTTCATTTATAAGTCTGATGATCACAGAAGATGGCAAACGCAGCACTAAAAAGGGGCGGTGCTACATAAGGTGAAAAGTCAACACCAGTCCTGGAGGGCTGGTGTATAGCATACTTTAATTTCAACAAACACACCTGTCTCGATAATTCACAAATCATTTTGAACACTGTGTTTAGCTTGTTTGGTGTGTTTGGTTAGAGACAGAACTAAACTCAACAGTACATTTAGGATTGTTGGAAGAGTTCATGACCAAGTCAGGAGTTGAAGAGCCCTGGAATATACAAATCAAATTAAACCCAGTGTGCCATCAGCAATGGCCTGCAAAGCACATGCTTATCTCCATATAGTTATTTCAAAATCTAAATGGTTCAAAATATCCAGAAAATGGTCATTGTGCAATATGAAGAACGGGTTACAGAAGGCTAATTATCTATCAAGATAATGGGATTATAGTGGCTTTGAGATGCAGAACTCAAACCCCTAGCAACAGTTGCCTAATTCCACAGAAGTACTCCAGAGTTTTATGGTCAGTTAGTTTGTAACAGATAATGAAATAGCACAAGCGAAGAAAGATAGAATGGAAATTCATGTTTCTGATGGGAAAATCCCATGTAAATCCAGAAATTGTATTTGCAGCATGATACAGGAGTTCAGAATAAATTGCCCTTTCATTCAGTTAGCATATTGTGTTTTGTGTTGAGTTTTCTTTTTGGACCAACAGTACAGACTTTTCTTTTCAGTCTAGTCAGCACATGACCGACCTTCAAAGTTGAAATATGATTGAAATAATGTCAGTTGCTGTTTTAACATTGACACAATGTTGATATAAAGTTTAATGCCAAATCATTGAAAAATTATTTTAACAAAAACAAATCATTACAAAAAAAAAAAAAGAAGACAATTAAAACATCTGTTGAATCAATGTCATGTCATTAAAAAGAAATATCTGCCTTGAATTATTATGATCATTAATATTTTATTTATTAGCATTTTATGATATTTTAATCAAAACACCTCATCAAAAATCCAAATGTAAATGTACAAATATAATTATTATCATTAGTAACAATAATTATAATGGGTGCAGTTTTAATCTCAAAAGAGCAGTGAGATTTTGTGAGGATTTACAATTTTGTGTGTGTGCCTACAGTTTACCATGCATTATTGAACTTTTATTCATACACTGTCATCAGAACACTATTTGACCAATTTATCAAATAATACAGCCTAAAAAAATAAAACAATGCACATGTTTCTTTAATAATAATTAAAAAAAAAATACTCTTTACTTTCGTTACCACTCTGAAACAATTGCAATTGGTTGTTTCACCTGGTTGCTTTCATCATGATTGGTTAATCTGACTGTCATCCACGAAACTGGCCAATGACAAAAGTGCGCGCCTTCTTACTAGTAAATTTGAAAATACGTCAGTTTGGTGATGTGTTTGACTGCGAGATTACTCGGTCAGTTCCGGTTATGTGCCTGTTAAAGTCTTATTTTAAATTAATTTGAGTTGTGGCATGTCAGTGGAGAACAGCAGCTGGAGTGTGAACACAGAGGAAGGGGCAGACTGGATGTGGTCCTGCAAACATGGCGATATCAGGTAACAAAACATTTTTCAGTCAAACCATAGTAAAGTTATGTTTTGTGTCCATAATTTATGTGAATGAGAAATCAAAGTGAGAGTCTATAATTGCGATTAGCGTATTAGCGCTGGCTAGTAAGTTATGTATTTCAATGCAGTCTGAGTTTGCTGTGTGTTTGTATTAATGTCAGCTGAGTTAGTTTAAAACTCAAACTCGTGAGAAGTAAAGGAGCATCGGAATAAGTAAAGTGAATGAGAAAACTGCAATTTACACTCAGAGACACTGGAATCTATAGGATAGTTGAGATGTTGTATTTGTTGTGTCGATGACCGTTTCTGAGTATTTTTTTTTTTTCTTTTCTCCTCTTCAAATACTGATAACTGCTAATGATAAGATATTGGTTTACATTTTAAATCAAATACACGTTTTTCAGGGAAAACAGGCACCCAACACAGAGACTACAGTAAGATGTTATTCAGTTTTAACCGTTTCTAGACCTCACATTGGGATAATGTCTGTAGTATTAAGTATGATTCTAATCATTATAAGTACATTTGTAAGACATTTTCCCACTGGTGATAGAAAATGTGAGTAACTTTTTTTTCCCTCCTGTTGTCTTTCTTCCTCTGAGGTGGCACAAAGAAAGATAAATATAACTTGTCACCATCATCGGTCCTTTATTTTATTCACTGGGGAACATCACAACCTTCAGATGTGTCTTATCAGGATAAATGCAGCTGCAGGGGAAATTATTTGAAGGTAGGTTTGATTGTGGTGTACAAATTGGCTTTTTTTTTTAAAGCTACAGTTGTGTTCACCTTGCTATGATATCTATGGAAAGTTCCCATTTTTGTGAATCCTCTTTGTCTTTCTTTTGGGGATTCACATTTTTCTTATGAGATTGTCATGCATTAGGTTTATGTTTAAGTTTTCAATCATTACTAACAGTTTCAAAGCTGACAATTTATGTTGTCTAAATGGTGCATAATGGCAAATGGCAGTACAATTTAAATGCATTTTGTTTAAGATTGTTTAAAGGAATGGTTAAATAAAGCATTCTTTTTAAGGACTCGTCAGCCTCATCCTACTCCAGGTTCACCAAGGATCCAGCAGAAGCCCTGTTCACACTACAAGCGACACGCAACGACAAAGCAACACGATCCCATTCATTTCAATGGAGAGCTGGCGATTTCCGGCGACAGAGGCCGTTGGCGACCGGATGGGGCGTGTCCAGCGACGGGACAAAGTTCAGAATCATTCAACTTCATGCAAATGAAGAGTGACTTTCAGGAGCAATAGCCAATAGGAAAGAAGACGGTAGAGCTCATGTGATTGTTCTCCTTTCAGCCAGAGATAAACAAACACAAAGAAAAAAGTAGGCTCTGCTTCTCATTCATATTTGTTTGTATGTACGGATTTAATTTATATTTATATTATATTTACTCTTTTGCCTCCCAAATGTTTTTATTTAGCGGCAAGAATCCTGATTCGCTGTGAAGGCAACCAGTAGTGAGAACGCCCGCTAGCAACCTCATCGCCAGCCCCGGTGACCGCAGCTTCATTACTGGCCATTTGGAGGAGGATTGTCCTTTATCTGCTACACTGCACTGTCACTTCTGGTATGGATTCACAGACCTTTTGTGATATGTGAGATGTTTACTTAAAGGGACAGTTCACCCTAAAATGAAAGTTCTACCATCATTTATTCTTCAGCACCCTTATGTTTTTTCAAACCTGTATGAAGTTCTTTCTTCTGTTGAAGACAAAAAAATATTTTGAAGAATATTAATAACCAAATAGTTCATAGTAGCCATTGACCTCCATACGGTAGTAGGAAAAAAAAAATTACTGTGGAAATCAATGGGGCCTGTTAACTGTTTAGTTACCAACGTTTGGAACAACAGAAGGGTGAGTGAATGATGACAGAATTTTCATTTTTGAATGAAATATCCCTTTAATACAATGTATAATTATGATTCTGGATTAAAAGTGTTATGTTTCTCTACAAATATTATCAGAAATATATGGGGACACATACAGTGCCTTGCGGGGGAAAAAAAATCACATTTTGTTATGCTGCTGCCTTATGTTAAACTGCTTTAAATTATTTTTTTTCACATCAATCTACACTCCATACACCATACTGACAAAGCAAAAACAGAATTGTCACAACTTCGTAAATGTATTAAAAATAAAAAACTGAAATAAGTATTCATACCCTTAACTAAATATTTAGCTGAAGAACCTTTATAGTCTCAAGTTTTTTTTTTTTCTTTGATGCGACAAGCTTTGCTCAACAGCATTTGGCAATTATCTGCCATCCTTCTCATCTCTTCACCTCTCATGCTCTGTCAGGTTGGATGGGGGCAGATGCACATTTTCAGGTTTCTCCAGAAATATTTGATTTTTTACATATCAAAATTGCCTTGGCAGAAAAAAGGTTTGGAAACACTGATTTAATCATTCAGACCATTTTTTTTTTTTTTTTATTCATTCAAGATTAAACATTTTAAATGGACTGCAGCCATTAACATTTTGTTAGAACTTCTAGTAAATTACATTTTATTTTTAGTTGTCTGTTCATCATTGTGATGTCTGAAAGTAAAAAAATTGTAATTCTCTATGCATCCAGAATCATGCAGCTGTAGCTTATGTCATCATTTACTCACCCTCAAATTGCTCCAAACCTGTATGAATTTCATTATTCTGCTCAACACAAAATATATTTTGAAAACGGTTGTGGGGTACCATGGACTTCATATTATTTTTTCATACTGTGGAGGTCAATGATGCCTCACAAAAAAAAAAAAAAAAACTTTATGCATTATTTTGTCGATCTATTCCATCCATGTCAGAGAATCTGAACATGAGAAACTACCTAACAGAAAAATATCTAAAATGCATATGCATACATTATAAGCTGATTTTATGATTACAAATTGAAATCAGAATTGTCTGAATAAATAAACAGTACTTCTCTATTATTTTGCCCTTCCAGTGATATACTAAGGATAAGAAAAAAATTAATTTGGAATGGTCAATGTATTGGAATAAGTTATTTCATATGGTATTTTAACATGTGTATAGCATAATATTTCACATTTACTAAACCCATCCTAAAAAAGTTGAATGGCATAAACACTTTGGTTTTTACTCTGTTGTTTTCCTTACTGTAGGGGAGGGCAGCATCCTCATACACCATCTTCCTGAAAAATTTTAAAAATGTCCTTTCTTTTTTTTTTTTTTTTTTTTTTTAAATCATTTTAGTATAACCATGATTCAGCTAAGCATAAAAGTGCTAATTTAATGTTATTTTGTATAGCTGTATATCTAAAAAAAATAATCAATATTTGTTTTGCAGAGGCTCTTTAGAAGACTGCACTGATGTCAAAGGTCAACCGGCAAGAAGCTGAGGGGGAACTCTCAAAATTGGTACAAGAGACAGAGGAGGACTGAGGGTGTCTAGAATGCACAAATGTCTGTCTGCAGTGTAAGCAGTACTGAAAAATGTATAGTTGCTGCTGCTTCTAACTGTCCCCAGTTTTTTTTCTTGTGCAAATGTTCAAAGCTTTCAGTAAACACTGGTTCAAATACAGGTTCAAAATGTGTGTTAACTTTGACAGTTACATTAATTTTAACAATTAGGTATCAGAATATAGCATAATATGATGGGTAGTTTCAATAAATTTGAAATTTTAAGCATATTGTCTTGTTGGGCCCCACCTAAAACCCAGTGAAATCCTGCATAAAACCCACATGGATAAGTTGCACGGGGCCAACATGGAACCCGTGGACAAACCCACTTACAACCCATACTTAGATGGAACCCAGATGGGTTTTGCATATCATCCCTAGTTGGGCCCCACCGAAAACCCAGGGAAATCCTCCATAAAACCCACATGGGTAAGCTGCATAGGGCCAACATGGAACCCGTGGACAAACCCACTTACAACCCATACTTAGATGGAACCCAGATGGGTTTTGCATATCATCCCTAGTTGGGCCCCACTGAAAACCCAGGGAAATCCTCCATAAAACCCACATGGGTAAGCTGCATAGGGCCAACATGGAACCCGTGGACAAACCCACTTACAACCCATACTTAGATGGAACCCAGATGGGTTTTGCATTTCATCCCTAGTTGGGCCCCACCTAAAGCCCAGGGAAATCCTGCATAAAACCCACATGGGTATGTTGCATGGGGCCAACATGGAACCTGTGGACAAACCCACTTACAACCCATATTTCAGCCCATGTAGTAACCTTGTAGTACCCACATAAAAAATAAAGCTGGGGCCAAGATGGGTCTTGCGCATGTTGCCCAGTTGGGGCCCACCTGTTGGCAAGTACAATCCCACATGAAATCCATGTGGGCAATTGGCATTGGGCCATTATGGAACCCGCGGACAATCCCATTTTGGGCCCACTTTTTCAGCCCATGTAAAACCCACCTGGGCCCCACACACAAATGTTGGCTGGGTCCTGATACTTACTTGTACGAAAGATACAGATTCTCCGCGGAAGGAATCTCTTATATTTGCGAACTTCTTGAGCCGCACATATCAAATGTGACACGTCGAAGTCATGCTCTTACTGTACTGCAAATGGTATGCATTGCGTTGCGTTTTTTTGCAAGCGGTATGTACTTGTATGCGGTCGGTGATGCAGAGAACCTTGGGAAAAACACGGTTTGTCAAACCATTCGCAAGGTAGTCCTCGCACTGCAGGGGTACATGAATAGCTTCATAGTGTTCCCTGGACATTTATCGACCATGTCCATAAAAGAGGGCTTTCATAAAATTGCCGGTAAGATTGATAGGGTGACACTACATGAACAGATTTACTTTTAGACATTCACTTTTTTTCTCCCCAGAAAGCAGATTTCACTTAGAACACTTAAATTATACAATACAGTACATGTTCTTATTCTAAATCTTTTAACAAATACATTAATCTTATGATAGGATTCCCTAGAGTCATAGGAGCAATAGACTGCACACATGTTGCAATCTCCACAGCTCTTGGAGAACATGAGGCAGATTATGTGAATAGAAAGTCCTTTCACAGCCTCAATGTTCAGGTAGGTGTACTATAGATTCAAGATTACTTATTTTCAGTGAGATGAATCATTAACACATGACAATGATCTACTGTACATTTCATCTGCAGATAACTTGTGATCATGAATGCATGATCACAAGCTTGGATGCCAAATGGCCTGGCTCAGTGCATGACTCACGAATTTTCCGTGAGTCTGTGTTGTGTCAGCGCTTTGAGGAAGGCAAGTTACAGTACAAAACACTTTAAAGTGTTCTTTTTAATTGACAAAGCAAAACTTATACAATTTTCCCCTTTTCTGTTCTGTGACAGGGCTTTTTGATGGCCTGTTGGTAGGAGACAGGGGTTATGCATGCCAGAGATTTTTACTAACCCCCTATCCTGACCCTCAGACAAGGCCACAAAACCGGTTCAATGTGGCCCTCAGTAAAACCAGGGTCAAGATTGAGATGACCTTTGGCATCCTAAAGGCACGTTTCAACTGCCTTCGGCGGTTAAGGGTGTCACCAGAGCGGGCATCACAGATAGTGGCTGCATGTGCCATTCTGCACAATATAGCCACTATCAGAAAGGAGCAAGCACCACCACTAAACCAGCTTCTCCCCGATGAAATTGACCCAATCACACTTGACCACCCAGCTGGCACAGCTGTCAGAGATGCAATCACCATACAATATTTTATTTAATAAAAGTAAATTGAAACTGCAGATAGGTCTCAAATGGTTTTATTGTTGATGTGGCTAGGGAGGGAGAAAGAGGGAAAGATGCATTAATAAGTATTAATTGTTCATACTAATGTGTTCCCTGTTTTAGTAAGTTCACATACTGAGATCTGTTTTTCCATCTGTTTGATCTCCAATTTAATTTTAATTTGGAGGCTCCTCAGCTCACAGTCCAGCTCCTTTAGAGTGCAGTCCAATTCTAGGCTCCTTTTGTAAAGGGCCCTGACAGAGTCAGTTTCCACCTGAAACATAACTCCACCACAAACAATCATTACAAGTCTTAAGGTAAATCAAATGACAAAAGGCATGACTTAATACAGGCACAGGACTGGCTGTAATTTATGTCAAGGGTTTAAAGCAGTACCTTGTTCACATTCCTTCTGAAGCCCATTGAGGTAGAGGTGTCAGTTTGTGGGGCAGGTTGTGAAAAATCCTACAATAAAAGATAAGGGCTAGTCACATTTGTGTGACATTAAAATGTGTGCCATTTAAAAAAAAAAAAAAAAAAAAAAAATATATGCATTCACCTCAGCAATAGTTTCAGAACACACAGAGAGGGTGTCTTCGTCATTTGCTTCACCCTAATAAATAAAAGTAGGCCAATGTAAAGCGTAACTGTTGTAAAGCATATTCATAGTGTTCTGTCTGTTTCAAGCTCACCTCTGTGTGGGAGACTGTGTGAACGTGTGCCGGCTTCAACAGGGACACTGTATTTTCCTCTACTGCAGAACATACAGTCAGCCACATGTACAACTTTTAAAAAGTAGTAATGCATTGCACACATACCCAGTGTCACTTGCTTAGAGGAGCCAGCACCAGGGTCAGATTGTACAGCACCTGTAATACCATCCATAATTGGCCGCCCCTTATTGCTACTCAGAGCCAGCTCCTCTGCTACAGTGTATTCAGTTTTCCGAATGTCACTTTTTTCTGTTTGCTGCAAAAAAGTTTTTGTGAAAATGTTCACGAAAATAATAAAAGGTTATGGTAAATACTCACCACTTTGAATGATATTTTTATATTTTGTCTTTATCTGCTGCCAAGAACGTTTGTAGTTGGGGTTGCATCTAAAAATCAATGAATAACCTATTAATCTATATGACGTAGGCCTAATACGGTCACATTTTTATACACAAATACGTTTATACATACAGTATACGTACACACACACACTTTAATTTAAGCATTAATACATTTTTAAAATAAAACTAACTGTTAACATACGTCTAATGCACAATGAAGTAACATGAGTAACTTGAAGAACTAACGGAATTAACATTAGATTAATAAATGCTGAAAAACTATCGTTCATTGTCAATTCATGTTAGCTAATGCATTCTCTAAACAAATACAACCTTATTGTAAAGGCATCATATACACGCGCGCACACACATACATCATTTTTAATTAATATTGAATGTATATTTGTTTAACTTACGCATTAACGCAATCAGCGATCTTTTTCCAACATTCTTCTCTTGCTTTGGCAGCAGATACAGTATTACTGCGTGCTTGAAACACATGTTTATATTCTTCATACTTATGAATAATTATTTCTTGCTCCTCCGCAGAAAAATATACAGCTCTCGCTCTATCCATATTGAACGCGATTGGTTGTTCGGTGCCGACGTCACTCTCTTATGTGCACGCGCCCGTGGAGTAATCATAGCTTAAGGATCAAAGCCCGAGTTGACAGAGAAAGTTGATGAGCTGCTTCATGGTACCAATTAAGCCTGATTGCATCGGTTTGGTTTTGTCAACTCAAAACTAATCCTGTAACCCCGAGTTTGTTTAGCCACCATCATGGTACAGGCCCCAGGAGCAAGGGGTAGCAAAACAAATAATACAAACATAACAGCAGACAAAGAATGAGGGGAGAACACAGGCTTTAAATAATCAACGTAATCAAAGGGGAACAGAAACAGGTGAGGAGCTAATTAACCAATCAGGGAACTAAAGTCAACATGTGAAAATGATCTCAGTGGAATTGTTGTCTATATTGGAAGGCAAGGGAGTAGATACTAACAGGGTGGAAGGTGACTTTAAGGACACGGTAAATTAAGAAATTTGTAAAAAAAAAAAAAAAAAAAAAAAAAGTTTCACATGGTTTATATGTATGATTAGATTAAGTTTAGCCTAGTCCATAACATAATTTAAAAATATTTTGAGATTTTGATCATTTCATGGTTTATATTTCTAGTGGAAGTTGCACTGAGGACATGATAAAACTGAACGCATGTATCAATAAAAAGGTGTGTAAAAAAACAAAACAATATTTTTTAATGTCTATTATCTCTGTTTAAGAGATAAAGTAGACCTAATATGTATAATTTAAGCAATTTCTTATAAATATGCGACTATTTTAGAGAAAATATGAGTCACTATATATATATATATATATATATATATATATATATATATATATATATATATATATATATATATATATATAAACTGGTTTCTCTTGACAAATGTCTCTCTTTTATAAGTCATTGACAGACACAAGAGGTTTTAGTCTTGAGCAGTGAGTGACAAATGTCTTTCTATGATCAGTGATCACTATGCCTTTTTTACTGTTTCAACTCCAATAAGATATTTTTATCCTTTCCCCCAAAACCATTATTTTTGAATAAATGAATATAAAAAATAGTAGGTTTACAAAATGATGCAAAATACAAACAAAGCAAAGCAACAACATGGGCGCAGTCGAGACTAATCCAGTCAGTTCCTGACTGTCCCCCTCTGGTGACGTCACCGCGGCTGCAGCTGTTCGGTTCGTCTGAATGTAATTTCACAGACAACTCGTGTTTTTCGACGGAACGACTTCGGTGTGACTACGTATGCGACGGATTTTTGTTAATTTGAAAGTATACACGGTTCATCTTCGGTCAGATGTGGACCGTCGTGTAACGGAAGACGGTTGTTAGCTAGCTATCACGGCTAAGCGTTTGCTGATGAGCTAGATTTGGGTATCGGTTTTCGTATCGGACAACCTTGGGTATGTCAAAACAACTCAGCCGGCTAACTTTGTCGAAATTAAACATAGATGTTTAAACTTAAGCAAAATTGGTAACTAATACGGTTGCATGATGTTATTTAGACCGTATTTTAAAAAAAAATGTTTTCACTTTGTCGTAGTTTTGCATTGACGGTGAAAACGGAAGACGCGGTTTGTCTTAACTATGATGTGTTTTTGTATTCAACTTAATATTGCATCTATTGTTTTAAAACTTTAATTGTATATTACACGTTTAATATTACGAATGAAATGTGGTATGATGTTTGTTTCGAGTTACTCTTCTGTGTGTGAAACTCAAGGCCTCGTCGGCCCTCAAACACGCGTTCATGTAACGTTAGGCCAGGAATGCGGTGTCGTCGACTTCGTCTTGATTTGCTCAGTTTCTACATAATTAAATCAAGGACGATGCTTTATTTCAGCACGATATGTGGAACAATCAAAACATTGCAATGTGAAACAAATCAAACATCGCATTTTGAGTGTTCATTTGATTATGTGTCCCAGGAACACGACCGACAGCACAAAGTATCGTGGTATTAAAACGCATTCCGTGGTTTTATATCGATTTCTTGTAGTGTGGCGTGTTATTTAATTTCGATATGAACACATTTGATCAGGTTGGAGAGCCGCATGCTTTACTAGTATTTCTTAAAAGGGTTTTTAAAGCATGTTTTCTAAACTAAAAAAGACCATTTTAATAAAACAACATTCTAAATGGCCCTGGGATAGAGTGTAGCGTGTAGTTTTTGATTATTATTTAAGATTGGCATGAATGACACATGCTAGGAAGGATGGCTTGGCTTTCTTTTTTTATTTCCTAGATTTGTTATGCAAAGAATAATCCCGGAACTAGTTGGCATTGCACTGCAGTCTTACTTTTACTTTCAGATCTTAGAAGTATTTCTTTGTTATTTTGCTGTGTTTGTCAGTCCTGTTCTGTCATTATTGTGGAGGAGTAACATTTCATGTCTTTTTTTATTTCACTTAAGATAGGTTTAAAAGCTGAAAAATGGTTAGACAACACTCAGGATCTCCTCGTTCCAAACACAGGTACGACAGTGCTGTGTATATATAATATTTAATTCTGATGTATCTGCATAGTTGATCGGTGGCTCAAAATTTACATTTGTTTTTAATACAGGCCATTCTCGGACAACTACAGCAGCATGAATCATGAAGGGCGATTTGGCCCCCCTTCAAGAAGCCAGAGAGGTTTTAGAGGACCTCCTGGAAAAGCCCCACCAAGTTGGAGAGATAAAAACAGCAGTGGACCCCAGCCATACCCCAAGAGGCCCTCGCTCATGGGTGAACGCAGAGAGCGGCCACATGGACCATGGATGCAGCACCAGGATAACTTCCATCCGTATCCCAGCTCACAGGATTCACAGCGGGGCCGCAGGAGGCCTTCTCCACCTCGCTCAAGCCGCCCTCCCCCAGTCCAGCACAGGCAGTCACCACATGGCCCTATACATGGACCGCCTAGCCACAGAGCACCACTTTTCCATGAAAACCACCCTAGCCACACATCTCCATCTCGCCATTTCCATGGCCCTCCGTCAGACAGGCGGATTCCTTCCCCACACAGTTCCTTCAGGGGTCCACAGCGACGCCCAAGCCCTCAGGAGCATGACAGGAGCTGGTGCCCCACTCCTCGGGGGAGGCCCTTTGGGCGACCAGCACTTGGCAGGCACCACTGGAATGGTCCAGGAGGTTACCCTCACCCCCCCGGTGGGGATTCGAGGCTTTCCGGCCCACCCCAAAGAAAACCCAGAGAGTTTCATGGAAGGAATTCATATCCAGAGAGGTACAAGAATGAAGCTGTGCAGGCTGGGTAAAGTAGAAATACAGTTGTGTGTTAGAATGCAAAATCCAGTACACTGCAGGGGGGTGAGAGTAAATCCCAGCTTCCTTCAGCTTTCAGTGTAACGTACCGCAGGATCTAATGATAAAGCCCATAAAGTGAAACTGGAGAAAATGTAAAACCATTTCAGGCTATTTCCCCTTAAAGTTATACTGGCACAGAAGTGATATGGCATTCAGCAGCCTGGGGCTGGATCTAAATTGATAGAAGTTAAGAGCTTCCACAAGAGCTTTCTCAAGCAGCACAAACTGGCATTATAACCAACATGTTTGTATTGTTTGTAATGGATATGTAGGTGGTCTGCAGAGAGAGATCAGCGTGCACCGCATGGAGTGCTTGGAAGGGAGTCCCGGCGCCCCGGGATGGAATGGGCACATGGAGGAGGGGGAAGTCCACATACTCGACCCCCTTACAGATCGCAGGCACGAAGACCAGGCCCACCCCCATCTGGATCATCACTCAGACCGTACCCTCCTTTTCGACCTCAGGAAAGGCCCTTTGGACGGCCAATGAAGAGGAAGAGTCAAGAATTCAGACGGCCACCGTCATCAAGCGGTTTGGAACATGGGCCACCAAAGCATTTCCGCAGGGAATTGTCAGTGAGACCTCTTCCTCTCAGGGGCTTCCGAGGTCGTGGTTTGTCCCTTCAAGATAAGAGTCGACTGATAAAGGCACGGAGGTTTAGAGCGGAGTCAGTGGCCCGGTTCAAACTGCCTCCACCAAGGCCAAGAATCTCAGAGAGAGACCAGAAGCCCAAGCCTCAGACTGCACCAAAGAATGCCAAAGATTCCCCAGGAGTCCCACCACGCAAGTTATCACTCAAAAAGATGCCATCATCCAGAGAGTCATCCCCCAACACAGACTCCAAGACTGCAGAGCCTGAGAGGGACTCCGAAACAAAGGTGGAATCCCGTCGCTCTGTGAGCGCGCACAGGTATGGTATCACCCCTCACACTGTGGCAATGGGCGCGTGATGTTTAGAAGGTCAAGCTTCCTGTTTTTCAATGGCACAACTTTCATCAAAGGGGTGTCACCTTGTCAGATGAGATGGATGAGGAGAGAAAAAAAGAAAATCATGCCTGTTTTCCTCCTCATTAGTGACAACAGTATGATGTTAATCCTGTCCTTATCAAGAGAATGTGATAAAAGATAAGTCTGAGCACGTGGTCTTTCAAAAGTTTCACAGTCGCAGTACTTTTCATTCCAAAAGTCAAATGCCATTTGTCCCACAATGATGCATCCAGATCAACTTTGACCCAGAAGAGATTAAAATGTTTTCCAGGGAGGGAAATGCTTTTTAAGCCTTAATTTTACGTGTTTGCAGAAGGATGCTCTGCCTCATGCAACTAACTGCGGTAACAATGAGTGAAATTCAGTCTGTCACTGCTACGTCGTACGGACATAGTCTTGGAAAATGGAAATGTGAGCGGATTTCATAGAGAATGGACCATTTCTACAGTTATGACATTTAGACCCTGTCATTTCATATTGTTCCCTTTGAAGAACTTGATTGGTTGGATGGATGAAGAAACCACAACTCTGGGGCTGTACTCTGTTTCCACTGAAAACAGGTTTGTTTGCAAGAAGAGAGAATTACCATCCCTTGATAGAATAATGTAAGATTTGGTCTGCATCAGATCAGATGACCATGGTCAAAAGAATAAAGCTCCATGTCCAATAACCTCAGGAATGCCTTGAAAGTGCACCCAACAAGAGGCCTCATCGTGTGAGAACTACTGTGAGAAAGAAGACACATGCACTTTCTTCTGTGACAGATCAGAGACGACAACAAAATGGACATTCTTTTGTCACATCCCTCCTTTGTAACTACAGTCCTTTGTCATCACATGGGTGGCATTTATGAAAGATTTAGGCTCTTAAATGCCTTTTATCCTTGGCATTGCAGCATTGATGACAAGCAGGGATCATGTTATCTTACAACCAAACCATTGGCTGAAATGGCAGGAAGTTGGAGTTGTGCTGAAGATAAGACCTGATCCAGTTGTGCCTAATGAACGTTTGCCAAAATGTCAAGCATTCATTTATAGTTGGCTTCAATAGAGGTTCTGCAACTGAAGAACTATCCAAGCAATTTTAGTTCTAAATACCTAGCAGTTATGTGAAGATGGATAAGATACCTGAGTTTGAAGGTTCTGCAACTTACTCGAGGAGAACTGGCCGAAAACTACTTCTAGAGAAAACAGTCTCGTATTGGCAAGATCCTCTCCGTGAAACTTTACCTCGACGCCACCGCGGAATCCAGAGCTGCAAAACAATGTTTATACCATGAATACCATGAAATGCATGTTCCAGCATGAAGCGTTTGCAGTCTCCCAACACATCTATTCCAGTATGAAAGGATAGGTCGAGAGGAATGTGTCTGGCTTGTCAAGTCTGGATAAAAAGGAAGTGCTCACATGCCCATCTGTTCACTTTTTGGAGCGTAAAATGATTCCTACACGGCGTTCTTCAGTCCACTCGTTCAGTCTGCCAATATCGGTTATTCACATTAGTGAAAGGAAGGCTGCTAAAGGCCAAGGTGAATCAGGGAAAATTAATCTACCAATTCAAACTGAAGCAAGGCGATGATGGGCTTGCTTTGCTGTAAGTACCCATGTAGTAATCCATCATTGGTCCTTCTGCATTTGCAACAATACAGTTGGGTTCTTGAGGACTGTGAATGTTTGAGTAATTTAGTTTGAAGTTCAACATTTCTCTCCTCAGTTCACGAGGCAGAAGCTTATTCCACTTTGAAATCAGATAACATTTGTGCATGCCTTCTGCTTTTTCTGATGCTTGATGTTTAGAATTTATTCCTTAAGTGCCCAGATGATGTGGATGGCTTGTTCAAATGCCTCGTTGACTTTCTTTTCAGCTCTTCACCAATAGACCGACGACTTTCACGTGATCTTGTTGTGGTTTCCCATTGGGAGGCAGGGCACAAACCCAGCACTAGCCCTAAGAACAATACACCCTGGAGGAATAAGGCACCCAAGAGCAAATCTGGTAAAAGTCTGAATGATTTGCAGATAATTTATTCTGTAGCAGCATGCTAGTATCATGTAACATTCTTAACTTTTTTTTGTTCTTAATTTTCTTGATCTTCCAGAGGAATCAGATTCTCATGGAAATTTAACACTGAATGAACGCTTCACCAAGCTACAAAGTCCTATTAGCTCTTCACAGGAACAGAAAGAAAGACGGTAAGTGAGGAACTGTATTCCTGTTCTGTTACAGTTGCTAAATCTTAACAATTTAGCTAAATGCAACCCCTTACAATTTTTGTAGGTCTTCTGGAAGTCCAGAGAAAATCCTGAGGAAGCCTGGATCATTTCAGGTAAAGCCTTAAAATGTTGATCTATTTTACTCGTCAAGGGTGCTTTAGAAGTAAAAGCATGTCTTGTGTTATATCACATTTTTCAATGTTTTAGTCATTTTTGTTAGAGTGATTTGTAGTGAAACACATTTGTCTGTACATAGAGGCCTAATTTCCGGCCAACTGTTGGAGTGAAGAGGGGATCAGCCCCTGATGGAGTTACTAGGAAACCACTGATGGTAAGCGGCGCTTGTTGGTATACTGTTTTTGAAACGAATAGTAATATTATTCATTCCCAACACTGAATAATAATAAGTTATACACGATTATTATCATTTAACTGTCTAGTGTTTGTAGTAGGCTTTATTTGGTTTGTTGTATTTCCATGCACATTTAAAAATTAAAAAAATAATTGTCCTCTAAGGGCACTTTAATTCCAAGACCACCCTTCAATCAGAAGCCTGTCTTCAAGAAGAGTCAAAGTATCATGTCAAAGTACAAGAACCTGCAGACGCTGCGGCATAAAGTGCCTCATCAGCGTCAAGCCACTAGCTATCGTCGGTGGTAACCCAAAATGGTGAGTCCAGTTTCATGCACTTGAATGATACATTATATATTTAACTGTTTAATATTCAGTCACTTAACTATCATTCATTAATATGACTTTTTTGTAGATTGCATATGCTGAATCAAGTCGTCCACTGTAGAGGCTCTCTGTGGAGCTCCTTTACCCCCTCACCTTCTCTTATCTCCTGTTGTACAACAGTTTGAACTAATCTCTGTTAAAAAAAAAAAACACACACACAAATATCACCAAAGTATTATTTTTCTTCTATAGTAGATTTTTTATTTATTTTTCTTTTTTTTTTTCTTTGGTGTGCTTTAGCGATAAAGTCTCAAATTCTGTGCATTTGTCTTTTTAGAGTTTCAAAAACGGAGATTAGTGTCACATTTTTGTATATAACTTTAACCTGTACAAAAGCTCTCTGTTTGCCAGAATTTTGTGAAAAATATGATTTTTAGCTTTGGTTAGAACTCTTTTTCGACATGTTTATGTTTATACATCAGTGTCTGAATAGCTGCTTTTTTGAAAGTGACTGTTAAAAGACTTGCATCATGTGAAATGATCTTTGTAGAATGCTGTATGATGAGTAGCTTTCATTTGATGAAACGAACTGAGTTTGTTTGGATGAGCTCCATGTGTTGATAAATGGTTTTCCTGAAAAGTTTTGTTTGTGTAGCTCATAGAACACATTTACATTGTTTGTAATCGGACACTTTGAATAAAACTGGAATTGTCAGATGTCTTCGGATGTGTGAAATGAAATACTACACTGCTTATTGTCATGTTTGCACATTTGACTCAACACGGTTGCGTGCACTTTGAATGTAACTAAATTTCGCATACATTGATTCTGAGAGTAGACTATTGAATGCTGTCAGTCACAAAACCTACCAAAAATTCTGACTCATTTGTAACCTTACTTTTGATTCATGTGATGTAGCCGTGGTATCTCAGCAGTTCAATGCTGAATTCTTTCCAACCTATGTATTTCTGTCATCCAGCAGTCTGATATTGAATTTACTGCAGCAATGTTAAAACTTAATGTTTTTTGGCTAATACATAAGTGCCAAATACAGTTCCTAGAGAACTACCTTCCTGTTGAGTTCAGTGCCAACCCTGCTCCAACATGCCCATCTGTAGTAACCAAGTGTTTCTAAAGATTTTATTTATCTGGTGAAGGTGTTTGATTAGGGGTGGAGTTGATCTTTGCAGGAAGGTAGATCTCAAGGAACAAGTTTGGGCACCCCTGCCTTCGGTCAAAGATGGATATTTTTAAAGGTAACAACTTACTGTTGGCCTGAACATCTTGACAAACTGTAATCACACATTAGTTGAGGCTTTCATGATACCACATGCCGAGTAAGACCTTGATATCCTAAAATTCTGGTGTTCAAAAGAGTGGGAAGCCTGTCAAATTTTATTTGTATAGTGCTTTTCTTAATATACACTATTACCAAGTATCTTTACAAATAACACTAATGTTTATAATACCTTAATGCCTAGCTCTTTGCATTTAGCAGTTTGGAGCGATTATAAAAAAAAAAACAATCAAACAGTTGAGAGTTGCTTTAGTGTATAACTTTATATGAGTTTACTGTATGTACGTGGATAAATTTATAGCAATTACAAGTTGGAGTTATTCTTTAATTCTTTATGCTACTTTGGAACAACATGTATTGTGAAAAAAGCAACACAAACTGCATTATGAGCAGCATACACAACATCCAGACTTTATTGAAAAACAGTTATAATATGTTTTGGTACATAACACAAAAATCAAAGTTTTCAACAGGTTGAATATTACTACAACGCAGCTGACCATTAAGAAACAACAACAATGCTCAAGTCTCTTAATATGGTAATGGATGCCATTATTACTTCCAGTTGCTTAATGAAGTTTAGCTAATTATCACCACAGTTACGATCTTAACTAGCTGGTTGTAGGGCTTTCAGGACAGTTGAAACTGAAAGCATCTTGTCTTTGTCCGATCCTTATGCCTCGGCCTCTTTCAGGATATCATCTTTCTGTTGGAAATAGTCTCTGAACCAGTCAATATGTTCTTTTTTCTGTCGGACCGTGAGGTGGTGATTCTTTGCAAGGCCTGTGATTACAAGCTCCATGAAGTGCCTGACTGGACCCTGCCGGGGGAATGATTCAAGGTGCTTCTCCAGGAACACATGCTCATGGAAGGGCACACTCGCCTCCTCCTCCAGGCCTGAAAAAGGTGCACAAAGACAAGTTTAAGATGAGGTACACGATCAAAAACTTGAAGCTAGATGCAACCTATTCTTGCAGAAGAACTCACCAGCCTCATTGTTGATTGGATATTGCCAAAGTTTGCCCTCTTTGGTCCACTGGATCATCTCCTCAAAGCCATTCCGAGGCGCTTGATTTGTTGCCTGGACAATTTGATTAGCTAGATCAATGTCCCAAAGAGTAGGGCCTGAAATTCAGAGCAGGGAACAGGACAGGGTAAGTAAATACACTCAGTTTCACACGGACATGCTCAAATGTGTCAGTCGAAAGGTGTTTATACCATAAAACAGAGCTTTTCCTTACCCAGATCTGACAGTGCGTCTTGCTCCATGCCTGGAGTAAAGATGTTCAACCTCTTAGCAGTGAAGGGACTCCTCCTTTAAAACAAAACAATGCTCAAGTTTAGTGGAAAAATGTATTGTATTAAAAAAAAATAATAATATTTTTTACCTTCTGCGGACTGCATCAAGTTCACCAGTAATGCCTCTGTCTTGAGTATATCCCTTTCCGTCATCATCAAAGCGAATCTGACTGCTAGGTCTGGTGTTTGATCTGCCGTTTGGCGTCCTTCCAACTTTCATATCTGCAATTATGTCTCTGAAAGTTGAGAGATGATATCACGTAATTGTTCCAACAAATGTACTGTTACACTTTATTTCCACCACAAGGTCCATAGATTTATTAACAAACAAAACCACTTTCACAACAAGCATTTTTATGCAATCAAAATAACTATGTAATGGAAGTAGCAACAGATTTTTTTTCTTTCTTATTGTGATGTACACCTAAATGAAACAGACTTGAAAAAAATGTAGGTCACAGACTTGGTCTTATCTATCGGTTGTTGACTGAATGGTGGCAGATATGAATGCGAGCCGTAGGCGAGTGTACGAAAGGTTTAAGCAGACTAAATCATGGGAAAAGTCCAGCACACATCAACAGAATTCAAGAGAAGATTAAACTATGATGTTCTGATTAGAATTTTTTACAAGCTCAAATTATTATTTTTAAATGTAACACACATAGATGTATCATTTACAATAAGTTTAATAAGAAGCATTTAGGAGACAGACTTCAGTTTCATGGCACTTTGATACACACGACATCTGAACTGAGCCCTACCCTATGTTCTGTCCGTCTGCTCTCTTCTCGGGGTCAGGTATGGCTTCATGTTTCCTCAGCTGCTTAAGAAGCTCTGACTCGGCCTGATGTCTGTTTGGCAGTGTGGATGCAGCGGCAGAGGCTGCAGCAACCAGCGCTGGATTCAACGTCCCACTAAAGTACAGAAAAATATCACTTCAGAGTGGATGCATTGTTTGCTAGTCAAAACCTATTAAATCCTACATTGTATCATATAATCTTAATTTATTAATCTGAGTCTTGTAATTTAGCTCTTGTGTATACATGCATGGAATCACTGTTGTCGTAGGCATTTTAGTACCAGCATTACCAATTTGTGAATGAATTATGATTGTACGTATGTATTACTCACTGCTGTTGTGAACCTTCAGCTGTGGCATGCTGGAACATGCTGTGTGCGCTTTCCATGGGCTCTTGGTCGGGCCTCTCACTCATTTGTGGAGTTTTTGAGGGTCTTTTTGTGCGTACGGTTGTGACCTCCACCTTCATTGCCCCAAGCAGCTCCAAAAGACTCTCCTTGCCACTTATCTTTTCAACTTGCTTGCTGTCCTCGGGTTTAACCACTGGTTCGGTCTCTAACTGTGACGTCAATGTTGCATTTGAAATTTCGGTGCACTCATTCATTTCGGTGCTCTTCTGCCCATCAGCATTAACCTCTGCTTTCGCCTCATTCTCTTCTGGTCTCTTTTCTTTGTCTTCTGACAGGGATGTGGAGCTCTCTTTATTTTCACTAAAAGAGATGCTACTGGTTCCTAATGGCCTTGCTGTACATGAGGCCCTGAAATAAAGATTTTAGATAGAATGAGTTTTCTTAATCAAATATATAATTAATACATTGGCTGGAATGTATATTTACATTTAGCAGACACTTTTATCCAAAGCAACTTATAAATGAGGACAATAGAAGCAATCTCAATCAACAAAAGAGCAATGATATGCAAGTGCTATGACAAGTCTCGGTTTTTTGTTATTTATATATAAATAAAAATAAAACAAATAGATAGAGAAAGCTAGTGTTAGAGGCCTTTTTTCCCAAGAAATCAAGCAGTTAGAAAACGAATAGAGTGCAAGAGATAGAGGATCAAGTCTTGTTGTTGTTGTTTTTTTTTATTTAAAAAAGATAAAAAATAGATAACATAGAATTAGAACAGAAAGTGCTAGAGTTAGAGGGTCAAATAAAGATGGATGAGATGTGTTTTAGACGTTTCTTGAAGATACCTAAGGACTTAAGGATTTAAATATTTAATATACATTGCAAACACATAATCCACACCCAAATGGAAAATTCTGCAGGTTAATCAAGTACTACTTTTATTCTGATATCTGAGACATTTAAATTTCAGATTGAGACTTTATCTGACACAAACATAATTCAGTCAGATCAGACCTGTCACTTGTCAGTGTTTTACATATGTAACTTACCAGAAAACAGGAGCAAAACTCTCTCTCTCTTTACACTTTGTGGAAGGTAGCCGTGTATTCTGCGTATGAATTAATCCATTTCGAACCTGGTAAATATTTATTAACAATCTTCTATACATGATTGCCCCTCTCAGAAGACCTCAATGTCGTCCATGCACGTTTCCCGGTGCAGCTCAATCAACTGTCCGGCAGGCGCCTGCCAGAGACGTATAAAAGTTCCGGCCGCATTTTTGCATCGACTAAAAGAGTGTTTATTACGACGAGTGTTTGAACATTCAGTGATTTTATCTGTTTTAATCGGTCTGTATCACATACATTGCTTAAGGGTAATTAAACAGGATTGCAACAAGAAAAAGGAACCGTTCATAAACTGGTCCAGGGGAGGGGTCCGCTGTCAACCTCCATCTCTGCTAGTGATGGGAAGTCCGAGTCATTTATGCGAATTGGTTCGTTTAAAAATGATTCATTGAATCTTTTACGCCACGACGTGGCCTTGATTTGACATCTCTGCGTGGCGTTTTACCCGCGTTTCAGTAATACGTTTTTATTGTTCTATCAGTAAGGCTGTTCACTCAGTTCACCCATATTTCAGCTCAGTCATCGATGAATTCCCATACTACTGTTACTATGCCATAGAAACACATGATAAAAGTAGCAAGAATACTGTGCTAGTGTGCTATATTCACGGTTCATTGAGTTCATCGGAGTCGGTTTATTGAGTCGAGAACTGCTCGGGCTGATTCAGTTAGGTTCGTGACCGAAACTTGTTCAAACGATTCATTTAAAAGATTCGACTCCTTTGAAGGATTCGTTCACGAACCAGACACCGCTACATCCCTTCTTACACGCGGACCCTTTACAGAGGTTATGACTCATCTGATCGCAAATGTATCAGTTCAGGTAGGAGCCAGCCTGAATCAATCCATCTCGCTACATTTTTTGGTTGTAAGCGCTTTCGCGAAAAAAAGGTAGGCATGCTTGGTGAATGTTTATTGTGGAATTTACGTTCTCACCGTTTTACTTTTAAGATATTCAATCTCGCTGCTGTTTAGTTAAGGTGATGCAAGAACTCCTCTGTCTGGAGCCAGCAGTTTTTGGTCTTACTTTATTTTGCGTCAAATAAAAGACATCCACATAACAGCAAAAAAAAAAAAAAAAAATGTTTTATCAGAAAGGCGTTTCTACTGAAAATAATCGCTGTGTTTGAAGAACATGGCTTTATGGGAGTTTTTCAAACCCTCATTGTGGCTTGTGACTTTCTCCAGTCGGCACCCTGAACTTTGTTACTACATGAAACTTGAGATTCAACTCCATGCTGTCTGCTTACGTAACTTTACGCAGTAATGTTCAACGTTTTAGTTATACTTCCTAAGTACTATACTAATTCAACAACAAATTCTGACTGTTAAGTATCTACCTACTTTGTTTTGGTAAGCTTGGTTTCTGGTAAGTTTTACGGTTTACTTTATAAAATACTAAGTAGACTCACCATGATGAACTCCTTTTTATTCTCTCTGTCTAATTTTTTGCACAGATCTTTGATTTAGGATTTTTTGGAGCACTTGGCACCTTTCATCATGGCACCACATCCTGCGGTTCAGGCAATAATAGACCTCTCTGCTGGTGCTATAGGTAACTTCACCTTACTTCAGGGTCATTCTGGGGGATATTTTTCTGGGCCCTATGATGATAGAGTGGGATTCACTTTATTTCAGCTTCATCTGCATTGTAAATCCTTTCTTTTGTCAGTTCTTATCTGACCTTTGAGCGGTGTGTTTTTGCTTACCCCTGTGGTTTCACAGTCTGGACCCATTGTCTCAGCAGTCTCTACACACACACACACACACAGACACAGACACACACAGACAGGCACACAGGCAGACACAGACAGACACACGCCGACACAGACAGACACACAGACAGACACACAGGCAGACACAGACAGACGCAGACGCAGACACAGACACACAGACAGACACACACACACACACACACACACACACACACACACACACACACAGACACAGACACAGACACAGACAGACAGACAGACACACACACACACACACACAGACAGACAGACAGACACACACACACACACACACACACACACACAGACACAGACAGACACACACACACACACAGACAGACACAGACAGACACACACGCCGACACAGACAGACACAGACAGACAGACACAGACAGACTTCTGTGTCTGGCTTAGATCATGCTGATGTTTGCAGTGTGTGATACTGTTTGTGGATTAGTTTTAATCATTGCTTTATAACCCTTAAACAAATTTGTACTGTAACTTTATTTTATTCTGTCATTTCAGACCATGGTATCTAAGTTATTATACCAAAACACAAGCCAATTAAAGTTTGAAAAACCTGAACCAGAGTGATCCACAGACAAATTTATGTATATAATGATGATCGAAGGCTAATGATGTCATTCCTACAGTCCATTTGTTTCATTAACACGAGAAAAAGTTCATCTCTCTCTTTCTGTTCTCCTGCTTCTTTTTCTTCTTTAGGGGGCACAGCTTGTGTATTTAGCGGTCAACCTTTGGACACGGCTAAGGTGAAAATGCAGACATTCCCCACTATGTACAGAGGCTTTGTGCACTGCTTTGTGTCTACATACAGACAGGTGGGCCTTCGAGGGCTGTATCAAGGTACCACTCCGGCCCTCATGGCCAACATCGCGGAGAATTCTGTGCTCTTCATGTGCTACGGCTTTTGCCAAGAGGTCATTCGCTTCATCTCTGGTCAGGAAAAAGAGGCTGTGCTCAGGCAAGTTCTGTTTGTATTATGAACAGTACATTTACATTTATGCATTTTGGCAGATGGTTTTATCCAAAGCGACTTGTATTGTGTTAAAGGTATACAATTTATCCGTTCACACATTCCCTGGAAATAAAAGCCATGATCTTGGAGTTGCTAGCACCATGCTCTACTGTTTGAATAGTATCTAATAATTAGTTGCTAACACAGTTTCAATTATTTGTTGGAAGCTCTAAAATAAATGCATGATGGAAGAGTTTTGCTTCTAAAGTAGTCTTTATTTATTGAATTGAAAAGTGATGCAGAGGAGGTAGTAGATAAGTGTTTTTTTTTTAAATAATTGATTCATTCTCTGCAGATAAAGTTGTTCTGTTGGGAGGTTTTTAAATGTATTAGGATATTATTTTAAATATAAATTTTATTTTTAGACATTTTTGTCTAAAACTTTTTTTCCCCCCTAAAAATGTGTATATTGCAATGCAACACAAAATTGTTAAAAAAGTTTGGGGGTCGATAAGATTTGTTTTTAGAGTTTTAAAAGAAGTTTCTGATCACAGAGACTGCATTTATTTGAGTAATATACTGTAAAAACAGAAATATTGTGAAATAACTCTTTTCTTTTTGAATATTTTTTAAAGAGTGATTTATTCCTGTAATGGCAAAACTGAATTTTTAGAAACCATTACTCCAGTCTTCAGTGTCACATGATCCTTCAGAAGTCATTCTAATATGCTGATTTGGTGATGAAGAAACATTTCTATTATTATCAATGTTGAAAACAGTTGTGCTGGTCAATATTTTTGTGGAAACTTTGATGGAAACGTCTATTCTCTGCTAAATAGAAACTTTAAAAAAAGCACTTTTTTAATAGACATTATTTTGTAACCTTATAAATCTTTTTGAGCACCTTTGATAACTTTAATGTGTCTTTGCTGATTAATCTGTATACTTATGTTAATTTCTTTCTTTCAAAAAAAAAAAATCTTACTGACCCTAAACTTTTGAATAGTAATGTATATACATATCCTTATCACAATTTCAGTCATTTGTTTAAATTAACTCTTATTTTCCATGTGTGTGGTTTGTTTATTTCTGTTCAGTGACATGCAGAAAGCGTGCGCAGGCTCCGTGGCCTCTGTTTTCTCCTCTCTGGTCTTATGTCCCACTGAGCTGGTGAAATGTCGACTGCAGGCCATGCATGAGATGGCCACTTCCGGCAAGATCGCCCACTGTCAGAAGTAAAGATTGAGCCGTTCTTTCTGTGGATACTATGCACACTTTTTTTTTAACTTTTAAGAGCTAGTATTACTCCTGATATCGTTTACCTCCTTTCTCATTATGTATGTCTATGTTTTTCAGCACAGTTTGGTCGGTGATGAAGTCCATTATGCGTAATGATGGTCCTGCGGGGTTCTTCCAGGGTTTAACCCCCACAATTGCCCGTGAGGTGCCTGGATATTTCTGTTTCTTTGGAGCATACGAGCTCTGTCGCTCTCTCTTTGCTGAGTACATGCACTGTGGCAAGGATGACATAGGTATGGAAACAGTTATAGTTTCTACATGTTATCTGATTAAACGGTATTGACGACATAATGACTAACAGCATACTTTATCTCATTTATTGATTGGTCTGCTATTTTTTCTGGTGTGTTATTATTGAAATGGCATACCTGAGTCAGTCATTAGGAAGACGAGGACAAACATTAAAATCAGTCAGAAATGTATGAACTCTTTGTTTTAAATATAGCCGGTCATTCTGTTTACTCAGTTGATAGCGACAGAGATAGTACATAGAAAGACACATATCTCATGTAGGCTTTAGAAGTCCTTTCTTTCAGGTAAAAAGTCACGATTTTACCCATCAAATGTTTGTGGTTTAGAGAGATTTATTTAGTACTTTTATTCTGTGACGATGCATTAAATTGATCAAATGTGACAGTAAAGGCTTTTATATCGTTACAGAAGAAGTATTTCAAATAAATGCTCTACTTTTTCTGTTCATCAAATGTTCATCAGCTTTGCCATCACTGGAATAAATAAAATTTGAAAATAGAAAATGCTATAATAATCGTTAACAGTTTTTCACAATATTACCATTTGCTCAATTTTTGATCTAATAAAAGCAGCCTTGGTCAGCATAAGAGACTTTTTCAAAAAGATTTCAAAAGCATTAAAAATATTATCGCCCTCAAACTTTTGTTCGATAGTGTAGGTTCTGTATTTGTTTTAGTTCAAGTAGTACTCTGGTTTCTTGTGTTTGCTCTTCTTTGCTCTTGTTTGTAACGTGCTTGCTGTATATTCTCATACGTGTGATGTTTGTTAATTAATGTCAGTTTTAATGGGTTGGTGTGTCTGTGTTTTGTAGGTGTAGCCCCTATTGTGTTCAGTGGAGGTTTTGGTGGAGCCTGTCTCTGGCTTGTGGTTTATCCCATGGACTGTGTTAAATCCAGAATACAGGTCATGTCGATGACAGGCAAGCAGTCAGGCTTCTTCAAGACCTTCATGCATATCTTCAGAACGGAAGGTATGAGAAAGATCTGTTTTTCTATGCCAAATTGTATTATGTATAAAAATTTAAAATGAATATTACATGAAAACCCTATTTGGCTTGTTTTTGTCTCATTTTCAGGTGTAAGGGCTCTATATTCCGGTCTGACTCCCACAATGATCCGTACATTTCCAGCCAACGGTGCTCTGTTCTTAGGTTATGAAGCCAGCCGAAAAATCATGATGGCACAGTTTGACAGCTGACCCTATAACAGCACACTTTGTTTTTCTTTTCACACTTTGTTTGCACACACTAACGCACATTTTTATAATGATGCTTTGCTTTGTTTTATTTATTTGATAACACTTTACAGTAAGGTTATACTTGTTTAGGTAATGCATCAGATATTATGAACTATCATTGAACAATAATTCTTAAAGTATTGTTTTTTTCATTGTTAATTCATTGTTCATAATAAATTAATGTAAATATATTTACCGGTACAACAAATTTTTTTTAATTTTAGTAGCATATGTAAACATTTACAGCATAATGTTAACAAATTGAACTTTACTGTAAAGTGTTCCCTTTATTTTGTATTATTGTTAGGGTGTTTTTATGTGGCTAAACCTGGGGCCGAGGGTCTAAAAACTTATCCGTTGTGCTAGTAACATTAGTCCTATCACTCCTTCATGCCTACAATTGGAAACATGTACTCTATATACGTGCAATTTTCATGCTACCTCTGTATTCTTTGCCAGTTTCGTAATTCGCAAAGTCCTGTTGAAAGAATTCTAACTATGCAATTAGGTTTTGAATGCTGTGCTCTTGAATACTTATAAACAAAAGGAACATTTGCCATTAAAACCTGAATGATCTGACTGCCAACAAACCTAATTTTAGAAATACACTAAATTTGTTTTGATCAGTATAACCATAAGCTTTGTATATTTGTATTTTGTCTTAGTATTTCAAGTGAGGGAGAGAATGCCTTACTCATAATTTCAAGTTTTTCTTTAACTTTTAAATGCAGTGGGGTTCAAAAGCCTGAGACAACTTTGCAAAAGAACTAAACCTTTTCAAATTTGGATTGTCAAAGTGACCCCATTGTATGTGGATGTTTTTGTATGTGAGGAAATGCCTGTTGCGTTCAATCGTTCTGCCAAAGAACATTTACACTTCAGACAGACTCTGCTAACATATTTCAGATCATTTAAAAATGATGTACTGAAGTCAGCAGTATTACATTTTGTGACATCACAGCATTTGAAATTTTCTGAAAGAGTTCTGTTTGTATAGTTCAACACCAACTCTATACCAAACTGAATAACTTTGTAAAACCAGGATTGCATTTCTTGAACTATGTGATTTGTTTTAGTGTTGTTAAAGAGATTTTAATTAACTTGATACTAAATCATAGATTTCTGAGGAGAATTATGTTGTGTAAATGTGAATTAAAGTCTGACAAAAACGCTTTGGAGTTTAGTTATTTTTCAGTATGTTTATTTCTTTTCTAAGCTATAAAAATACAGATAGATACAAAACAAGTGTTATGCCATTAATCAAAGCAATTTTCCATTCAAATATTCTCACTGGAAGTCATTATACATAAGCTTTTACTAGAAAAACAGTATTACGCCAAAACATCAGCAATAAACATCAATAGGTGAAAACAAGATTTCATCAAAATGTTCGGATAGAATCTTCCACAAGAGGGCGCTGGTTATATGAGATGCGAGATATGAGGATATGAATATGATCTCTGGCACCTGGAGCAGTCGTCGGGATTACAGCGGCTACAAAATAACAGTAAGAAGTGTAAGAGAAAAACATTTAGGTGACAGGAAAACATTAGGTGTTCTGTAATACTGTTTAAGTGTATTAATTCAATTGTATACTCGTATTTTGGCATTAACAGAGGTGAAAAAAAAAGTATTAAAATTGCTGCAGATAAAATGCGTCTCTCGATAAATCTCGACATTCAGTGGCATCATGATATTCACCGTCGTCGTTTTTTTTTTTTTTTTTTTTTGCCATCTTGCGAAAATGACATCAGAAGGCCTTCACATTATTGTAGAATTAATTCATTAATTAATTGCAGTGTTTGTCTTATGGCTTGGTAGATGAACCTTTTTCACATTTCCGGGTTTCTTGGGAAATCAATTGATATTTCTTACCCATATATATATATACACACACCCATTTGTTCAAATGGCAAAAGAAAAACGCCACGACTTTAAAAAACGATGAACAAAAAAGAGAGACTGATAATGGCACTCGGAATAGAAAACGATGTCAAATTTAAAGCAACACCCTCTGAGCAGCCTTAACTAGGCTTTTTTTTTTTTTTTGTAATTTAATGCAAAGGAAATACAATACAAAGTAAAGTTTTGTAAATGTAGCCTACATACGTTGTTTTTTTGTTTGTTTTTCAGATTAAAATAGAAAAAAATCACAGTCTGTGAAAAGGGTCAGTTGTTTTGAACATGTTTTGTACTAATTTTAAATTAAAAAAAAAAAAAAAATTCACACTGATGTATTAGAACTAGATTGTGCCACAAATCCTTTTGCATTCGTCGTTCTCCACTCTTTTGTTTCTCAACTGTCTCTCACCCCTTTCTCTTTGCAGGTTCCACAGAGGCAGCCGAAGAGGCCGTTGATCATCTGTATGGCACAGAGGATGAGCTGCAGAGCGCTGGTTACCAGCAGCGTTGAGAACAGACCCACATTAAACTCCACCACATTGTTTGGCTCAGTGCAGGTTGTCCACGTGCTACGGTCCTTAAGGTAACTTTCTTCCCTGAGAGATACAGACAAAACACATTTAAACATATCTAAACAGTAAGGATTGTCATTACGTGCTCTAAAGTGCTGAGGTGTGTCTCTTACCTGTCTTTGAAGGGAGTTCCCCAAATAAAGAGCAAATGTTTACAGTATGGCCCATTGATTAGACCCATCAGTGCCACTATGAAACTGTAAAGGGCGCCAACTACACCCACTGCTGCAAATAAAATGGACAGGAACATCTAAAATAGAAAATGCATCATCAGAATGGTTTAATTTAAGCACATAATACAAATCTACAAGAAATGAATTCAATCATGCAATTACTGTGAATTGTTGTGCCTAAAATTTCCACATGTTCATATCGAAGACATCTTAAGAGCAATTTCCTAATCACACAGCAACATGGCTGAAAAATGTGTCACTGTTCAGTGAGATTGTTGGTCAGTGATTCCTGTAAAACTGTGGAGGTTCTGCAAATATTTGCGATAAGGGCACATTTTTCAAGCCACATGTCATACTCATGAGTCACATCTTTATAAATTTTCTCGAAACAGAGGAACGCCTGTGTATTTTCAGACAGGTCTGTTCTTCACCCTTACAGGCACATGACATATGTTCTTCACATCACATGTATTCGGTTACATTCTGAATACATTTATTTATAGTAGCGTGCTAAGAGAAGACTCGGTCAACAACTTTAACACAAGTTCTTCCTTAACTTAACATGCAGCATCATCACAAAATATTGATCTCACAACAGATGCAGAAACACATATCGGTAACATGATTTACTTGTATGTATCAAGCTATTTAAAGGAGACAAATGCACCACTTTTCCTGGGCTTGTAAAGATCCAGTAGATAATCCTCTTCATAACTGAATTACTAAAGGATTATAGATATTTATAAACTTCAGACTAAAAATAAAGTGTCTGATGGTGTCAGGATTGGAGCAAACTCACCCCGCAGCGATTAGCACAGCAACCCTGCTTTCCAGTCAGGTGAATGTGAAACGCTGGAATCAGCACCTGGAGGAGAGAGAGATTAGATTTTCATCACTTTGTCATTTGACATAGTTTGGATTAACTTTTAACACACAATAAATGTATTCTTTACATTTTTGTTTCAAGGTCACTCTGTTTACACTCATTTGGTGTGACACTATTGTAATACCTCTCCAGTATTTTATCTAATATATCTCCAGTACATCAGTATTTTTTTTTTAATCTCATGGTTTCTTATAAAACAAGGCAAAAATATTTCCTACATTCCTTTCCCAAATCAAATTAAGCCTTGGCATATTCTTACAAAGGCAGCTTAATCATAGAAACATGTGACTGACAAGCCCCAAACTAAACTTAGAATCATATTTCTACAATATATATTATCATATGATGCATGAATAGAATAAGAATTTATATATAGTTCAACATTGCTTTATTTACAATTAAACAAAGTCGGACTTACCAGTATCCCCCCTCCAACCAGTCCTCCCATGTATTTGACCTCCTCAGTAATTTGTTGATTCTGTGCGTATTTTACATCCCAGCCAGGAAAAAACAGCATAATATTACATATTATGGAGATGACCGCCAGCGGGTACAGACCTGTCCCGACGCAAAGCGCACATTTTCCTGTACACATGCTGCAAGATGAGAGTTAATCCTGAAGTCAGAGAACGGCTGTAAAATTTCCACTATTAAATATAAAAAGCTCCAAGATAAAAAGTTTGCTTGTGGTCTGCGAGTCCCACACACACCCTGAAGTTGTCTGTCTGGCAGAATGTAGAGGTTCTTATAAATACGGCTAGTCATTTATTAAGTTAAGATAAGACCAGCCCATGGGATCCAGTTCATGTAACCACACCCTGTCCAGAGAATCTGTATCTAAATCCTAAACCATAAAATTCAATTGTTTTATTTACTCTTGTTTCTTAGGTGCTTGCGACGTGCAGTGTTTGTACATACACCCCTTTTAACCCAGAAATCTCTGGAATTCCCACAGGCTAGTTTTATAATAACCACAATGACTTTTACAATAACCACATCAAGCATTAAAAACTACAGCTCATAACCCATATATACAGATTTATGTTTATACGTATTTAATTAATTTTTTGTTGGGATCTATAAGCATCGCTCTAATTGTCATAAAACTTGTTACAGAACATTTTTAACCAGCCTGAGTCAGATCTGACACAAAATAAATGACAAACTTTGGAGAGGTTTGTGTGGGATGTGCGTTGTATTCAGTTAACTAACTTATGTTTGTACAGGGTGCTATAAAGCAAATGCACCGTGGGACTTTGGACTGTTTCTGTAGTGAGAGAAAGACATGATGACAGTGACACTGTAAAGCAAATAGCGTTATCTAAAAAAAAAGGACGTGCTATTTCCTTTGCCAGTATAAAAGAGGAATTATTAAACGACAGTTGCCTGTTTGTTTATTAACATTTACTGATTCTGCTGTACTAAACCTGTTTTGTTTCATTCAAGAAATTTCCCACGTTATAATATTTCCTTTAAAGGAGTAAATTTGCAGTGACTGATAATAAACAGATTTTGTTTGTCACAGAGTATGAGTTAGTTTTTGATGTTCAGCAGAGTTTACGTTTGAGAAGAGGTGCAGTCATGGTTTATGGAAACACTGCAAGAACTTGTCTCCTTTAAAGGCTTTTCCTGTCTGCCTAACCCCTAATCCCAGCGTACTAAAGCATGCCGACTGACACACCCTATCAGCCAATATCTGCGCAAAAACATGTGCTTGTCAAATGAAATGCTTCCATCGGGGACCCAAACACAATTCACACAAACCGGACAAGCATGACGTCGGTCACATCATCCTAATGATGTTTCCTCTCAAACTTAACTTTGTGTTGTTGTCAGTTCAGAAAGTAAAAACAATCCTAAAAGCATACCTTAGGCCTTCTTTCTTGTTAAGCAAATGTGTACATGCAAAAGTGTGTCTTGTGTGTATGTTAGAAAGCATTAATGGTTAGTATCTTTAATTCTTCGAATTGTCTGAAAGCCTCTTTTTAATAGGCTTACCTCTCTTTGCTTCCGCAAGCTGGATGTAACTATCATTACATTTTGAAGAGTTCTTTATTGATGTTCAAATTCTGTTGATAATATGCATGCACCCAAAAATGTCTTTACAACATTATAAAAGGTTCAACACAAGCCAAACAGGCACGTCTTAGAAACACGTGAAGTCCACAGATGATGTACGTTTACTGATAAATTCAAACAAACTGACATATGAGTTTAGAATGTTAGGTAAGGTAATGCCTCACTGAGTGCATTATTTTTTTGGGTAATGCCTAGAAACTTAATATAGCTGTAATTATACAGTGAAAAACTGAAAATGATGTAAAGGAGCCATCGTAGGGAAGCATGAATTCTTACCATGAGCCAAGAAGCCCCATTGGATAAACAGTCATCTATTTTTTACATTTGATATAAATTGTTTTTTAAAAGTATTATTCATTTAAAATATTATTTTAAATGCATATTATTTTATTATCTTATATAGCCTTTACAATGCATCTCATCAATTTAGTAATAAATATAATGGTACAAAAATGACAGAATCACAGTAAAAAAAAAAAAAAATCCATCTGAAAATCCATTTAAACTGTATATAATAAAAAAGATGGGACCTCACAATAGGAACAGTGACTATAAATTCTGATGGGATTATTTAATATGTCCAATTTATGTTCTACTACTTATTATTCATGAAAAATAATGAAGATCTCTGAAATGCAACTTTATTAATTCCATGCTTTATTATTTAACAATAATTTTAAAAGAGTTTAGTCAGGAAGTGCATGTGTGTGTGTTTTTTTTATTGATAGCTTTCTTCTTCTTCTTAAATTGAACTATCAAAATTACAAAATTCAATATCAAGTTCTTGACATATTTCTCATATTTACACATTTTTTAAGTAAAATCTCAGACAATTTTAATAAAATAAAAAACCATAATGCCCGATTGGGATATAAAGTAAGAGTTTTTCTGTATGAGCCTCGAGCGCCCCCTGTAGAAACACATTTTCGTCTATTTTATCCCTCCGCCCCCAGTGCTGATGGTAAGCCGTGTGACAAACATTGTGTAAATACAAAATGTCTAAATTGTGAAAACTAAAAAAATGAAAGTAATTCAGACCATTTACCTTAATTAAACCATTTCCAGCAAAGTGGGGCTCTCATTTCGGGAGACAGCTGTTGCAGTGCCTAACCAGAGACGCCCCTCTCAAACTTAAACATCATTGGTGAGGCATGCTTTGACAGTTTTTTGACAGTTTTGCTGGAATTTACTAAATAAGTCGTGTTTTGACAGGTTTAAAGTTCAGAAATGTTTTGCTTAGACGTAAGAAAAAAGACGACCAAAAGTCTCTCATTAAATTTCGAATGAATAGTTATTTTAACCCTGTAGTTGGTTATTTAGTGCTGTCAAGAAATAAGTTTAATTGACATTATTTTCCGTGCTTCAGAGTTGTGTAGGTACACGATAACTCGACCACTGAGAGGAATACATGAACTATGGACACGTCTGATGAAGGGAGGATGCCTCGTTTGAAAGAATTTTTACTAACTTTCTTCATGCCAGAAAAATGTTATGACCAGTTTTTCCTTTACTTCAACTTTATGCACGGTGAGAGACAGATTTATCTTGAATAAACATATGCAAATATATTCAAACATACCCTGGTTTGTAAAAACATTTCCTCCAAAACAATTTAATTTTACAGTGGGTAATACATTTAACACATTAAATTTACAGATGACTGGTTGTAATGATGTTTAGTGTTAGTCACAGCTGACTATTATTCAGTGTGGTTGTAGACATAACAGAATGTCTTTACTGTTTTTGTCTGTATTGGTATTTAGTTCCCTGTCTGAAGATTGTCTTAAGTAAAACTATGGGAATATTGATTTTGGTGGGAATTGTTATTGGTAAGTAGTCTATTTTACATCATATTTCAGATCCTTCAAAGTTGAAGTTATTGTGTTTTCTCTGCTTTATATCTTGTGCAGTTGTGTTTCATAGTATGTGCAAATCTGCTTCTTCTCACAGCTCCACTCCCTCAGATCTGGAAAGTTCTTTGGTCTGGATGTTCTAATGGACTGTGTTTGACCTCCATTTTTCTGGAGCTGTTGGCCATCTCTACTCATGCAGCTCTCTGCTACACTCAAAAATTTCCCATTGGGTAAAACTGCACTTGCATTAATTCTAATATATATTCTGTAGAGGAATATATCATGAATTTGTGTGTGTGTGTGTGTGTGTGTGTGTGTGTGTGTGTGTGTGTGTGTGTGCAGTGCCTGGGGGGAAAGTTTGTTTGCATTGATCCAGATTGCTGTCCTGACTTTGCTTGTCCAGCACTACCAAGGGAAAACCATAAAAGGTTAGAAAAAGAAAAAAGAGAAAGATTTAAACTGTATGAAATATGTCCTTTTTCGTGATGTAAATGTTCCTGCTTGAATGTTTGTTTGGGATTTTTTTATGCAGGTGTATGTTTTCTTGCTCTGTACTGTGGCTTTATGTTCCTCTTGGCCTCACCTTTGACTCCCGTGTCAGTGGTTTGGACCCTGCATGAGTGGAATGTGCTGCTGGTTATTGCTGGCAGGGTGAGACAGGTCTTTGTACCCCCCCAAAAAATATGTATAGAGAACATGTGTCTGTACAGTGTCTTTACAAAAACAAAATACTTTATTTTATGTTTTGTGTTTAGTTTTTCCAGGCAAGAAGTAACTTCAGATGGGGACACACCGGACAGTTGTCTGCGCTCTCTGTTTTCCTGGTCTTTCTTGGCTCTCTGGGACGCATCTTCAGTTCCCTGCAGGTGCACACACGTTTACTTCGGTATCTAAATGGGGACATTGCATAGATGTCCATTTTTTTCAATATACAGCTAGTTATAAATACTGTAACCTAACCCTAACACTCACTAACCCTTTTCTGCATTTTCACAATAAAAAAAAAAAAAACTTTATAATTATGCTGTTTTTACAAATTAGGACATTCCCTAGGTTTTGGATTTTTTTCAGATTTAGATCACTTCTGGGTAGGGCTGTGCAAATAATCGAATGCGATGATCAGCTTGTCAGTGACCTATGGCTCTGTGTAGTAAATGCTGCTCCATCTGAAATCAGGTGATGGAAATTTACTACTAATCACAGAACCGGCTTTACTGACGAGATGCGCATTATCATCGCATTCGATTATTTGCACAGCCCAACTTCTTGGTACAAATTTGTCCCTAGTAAGTACTGTAGGTAGTACACAAACACATTATCACACACGTTCAGAGCTGTTTAGTTACAGGTTCCTTTGTGACAACTTACCCCATAGTGTAACGACATCCTCTAACATTGGGGTATGTCATCACAAAAGGTTGATGTTAAATTACTTTTTTTGGGGAGCAATAATAATGGAAATGTTTGATGGTCATTTTTAGCTAAGATATGGCTGTGTTACTATTTCCCATTACATTTTACATTTCACATTTCTCTTTTCATATACATAATTTCTTTCTTTCTGAAGGACTCAGGCCTTTCTCTCTCAACTCAGTTGCATGCTGTGGCCTGCTGTTGCAGTGTGGTGATACTAGCACAGGTCCTGATGTACTGGAGTAAAAGCATGATAAACAGCGAGAAAGACAGGCAAGTGGAGAAAGACAAGGCTGAATAAAAGAGGTAAAATAAACTCTGCTTGATCAATGAGAGCGTTTGGAGATGTGATTTTCAACCTTTTGTCAGATAAATCGAAATCTGGAAATAATCAAGCCATTACAAAACACGTTCTGTGATTATTTGATTAATGATTATTTCCAGATCTCGATTAAGTTAATTCAGTTTAACTACAAACCATCTTGCACATTTTTTCTTAAATTGGCTCATGGGCACATAGATTAACTCAATAATCTATATTCAGTTAATTCAGCTAAAGAAGTCTGAATACCTGGCTAGAATGTGGAAAGTAATCAAACTATTTTATTTGCTTGGGTAAATGCAGTACAAATAGGATGTATTTATCATTTTGGGAAAATGTACCTCACAAGGTTAATTCACAAATCAGCCTCAGTGTGGCAGTAGTTATTGATATAGCTGGTGAATATTCCAATAAAGCACCAGTAGGTGGCAGAAGAGTAGTCTTTATCATATTGTGTATTACTGAGTTTCTACCGTTCACGCTGCCTCTATTACTATATCACTAATTTTCTATCTTTCTTCTTGTCACCTGGTCAGATATCTTTCGACTCTCTTGGATTTACACCTCAGAATGTGCATTTGCACTCCTGGAAAAGAGGTTGTCAGTCATCTCATGAAATGTTTGTAAATTCACTTTTCAGTCCTAAACTGTGGTTTCTTTTTTTCTAAACATTCAAATTTATTTTCAGATGTCTTTTTCTGTAATAAAATATGTTTCTATTAAAGCATGTGGTTGTTTGCTTTTACACCATCTTTTACTCATGTTTTGGGGATGAGCAGTGAAGTCAACAAGTAGTTTAAAGGTATTGAAATGACAGGCAGCCTGTCCCCCGGTGTTGCTTAGGCGCTGTGTTGACGCTGTGGTGTGGTTTGTTTGTTGGGTCTGGTTGTGTAGTCTTGGCTCTGTCTGCTTTGTGGGAGGTCTTCTCTGCAGGGCTGTGTGTGTTTCCGGAGCAATGAAAACTTGCTGAAACCTGAGTCATAAAGCGTGTGTGCATGCGTGTGGTTCGCTCCTTATCTACCTGTCTGACTGATCTCAATCTACCATCATAATGATCTAATCTGCGTGTCTGTGTGGAAACACCACACTGTGCGTGTGTTTGTTCGCCCTACCCATTAAGGGCTGAAAAAATCGTGTGTGAGGACTTGAAAGCATTATGCAGAAGAACAAAGTGATTTACTTATATATTCCATACTTACAGCTTCTACAGATTTTGATTGTGTGTCTGTATTATCAGAGCACTTTGATGTGTGTTGTTTGGATGTGTGTGATAAGCAGCTCATTGATGCAGTTCTTCTGTATATCTGAAGAATGTGGTCTTAGTGTTTGGTGAGTATTTCTATCTGTGTGGGCCGCACTCCAGTGGCTACAGATCCGACTGTTGATAGTCATTCATGGTGTTCTGAAATTTGGACAAACAAAAATTCTGAATGAATGCAGATGAAGTAAACCTCATTTAGATAGGGGTGTTTCTTCAGTGTCAGGAACTTTTATGTGCCAGGGACTGATTATATTTTATTATTATTATTATTTTAGAATAAACAGATTTTAAATCTTTTATGACGTTTTCTTTGTGAATTGGAACTTAGGCCATACCTTTAGCATAAATTTTTGCAGCATTTCATGTGTATTTCGTATACATTTTATTGTTTCACCATTGTCCCAGACCCAGACTTTCAGTCTTGAAATATAAAAATTACACTAAAATATGAATTACTACATTTTAAATCTAATATACTCTAAACAATGGGAAAATACATACATCTAAAAAAGCAAATGCAATGTATATTAATTTCTACAATAATAATAACTGTCCCTCAGATGTGACGTGATTTCCATCATGATCAACAATTTTGTCCCTAATAAAGTTTTGAAAGAAAGTTTGAAATAGGGTTGTATTTGCGAAATGTGTAATGTATATGTGTGTATTGGTATAATTGGGCTGCATAAAGTAGTACTTAGTGGTAGCCGTTGTACTTACATGAAATAAAATGTACTTACCATGTAACTAAGTTATGGAACAGCCTGTAATTAGTTTGTAATTATGTAGATGTAATAGGCAGCTACTGTTACACATGTAACAGACCGAGTCTGTTACACAGCTACTTCTACACTTAAGTACAATCTTGATATACTTTATTTTAAGTATCTTATGCCTGCGTAATATTCTGTAATTTTAATGTAATTAGAAAGGTATTGCATGTATTTTAGCTGTGTACTGGTGGGTTAAATCAAACTAAGGTGCAGCTGGATAAGGTGTATAGTATAGATACACATGAAGTACACTTAAGTACAATCTTGATACACTTTATTTTAAGTAGCTTATGTCTGTGTACTTACATTTATAATTATGTTGTATGAAGTCTGCAACACATATGTAACAATCTTTTAGTTACATAAGTAGCTGTATAACAGACTCGGTTTATTACATGTGTGTAACAGCAGCTGCCTATTACAAACTGTAATTACAGGCTGTTCCATAACTTAGTTACATGGTAAGTACATTTTGTTTCATGTAAGTACAACAGCTACCACTAAGTACTTAACTAGGTAATCACTCTGTATTATGGACACCTTGAAATAAAGTGTTCATCACGTCATTTTCATCATGTCAGATGATGCTGTGGTTGAAATGTTTATGACTTTAAGATAAAACAACAGAATTCCTTAGTTACATATGGAAATACACATATAACATTGTCAGTAGACAATTTTAATAAACTACTAAGAGTCTGAAAATTGTTTAAAAGTTTAGTTTCTTCATTCACATGGCCAAAAGTGCTCTAAGGTGAAGAAACAGCCATGCAGCTATTTTGAGTAAAGTGGAAAAACACTCTCTCAGAAATCAGATAGCATTGCTGTGTCTGTCTTCATCTCTTTCTCTCTCTTCATCCTCCATGCAAGAGCAGCTGCAGCGGATCAATACTTCAATCTGAGTGTTGTAATCCCTCTGCTGTTCAGTGCAGCATGTCAAAACTAACACTCTCCTTCTCTTCTGTTTTTCCTGTGAGCTTACTTTAAAATAGTACCCAAGATGAAAAAACAAAATGACGTATTGTTTGCATGTTCAAACAAAATGTGTGTGAGAAGAGGGCAAGATAGAGAAAGATAGAAAAAGAAAGGTGTGGAAAGGTCATCACCCATCATGGCTGCAACGTTTCTTGAGTTTTTGTCCGTCTGACCAGGTTGGGTTCAGAGGAAGCATAAAAATAGTGATAGGAATGTGATTCCTACATTTCAGTTGTAAAAGGGAAATCCAGTTTATCAAACATGTTGATCCACATACAGTTGGCGCTGTCTCTCCATAGCCAACTGAAACACTGCACCTGCCAATATGACCTAGGCTTTTATGGTACACACACTTCTTTGCAGTATTTAAATATAGTGAAATTTTAAAAAGTGAAATTTAGTGAAGTTTTTTAAAGAAATGCTAGCGGGGATGCAGATAAGAGGATTATTCTCTGTGTGTTACAGCTGATAACTAATAAACGGTAGATGTTAAAGCTTTATACTGTTTTGTCTAAGTGAAGTAAACAAAAAAACACTAACAACTAAAATCACTGTTTTGGATTTAGGCATTACAACAGTATAATCTACTGTATGAACAAATGGAAATTCATTTTGAGATTTAGGTAAAGATTACATTTAACAGTGTTATTCATTTTATTAGTCTTTAATGATTAATGATTAGCATTAGATGATGGCAGAGGTAATCTAAATGTAAAAGTCAGAAATAAGCATGCACAATTAAATAAGGGAATCAACTGATAATGACAAAAAAGTATGTAATATCTATCAATATCTGATAGTGTACCATATTGTGCATGTCGAATGATAATATCTGAAGAAAGTTAAGATTTTACACATTTACAGAATAGAAGAAACATTGTGTTATTTGTGTGGTGTATTTTAGTTTGTATTGATCTATTTTAAGGTTTTGTCTGTGATTTTTTTTTTAGTTCTACAAACGTCATTGTATGGCAGAATTTGAGCTGATAATAGATCAGTACTTGCGTTATAACTGAGATGATTGACGCTCAAGCTTGAATTTAAATTATTTTGACGCTCAAGTGTAAATTATTAACATGTTTCTGGTGACGCATGTTTCTGGTTAAGCTGTGTGACGTTAGTTAAGACGATGGTGACGATATTCTGCTTACTATGGATTTTTGTCACTCATCGGTTCATTTTTCTTGTACAATCCTTTGGTGGCAAATGTTTGCCATATCTCTCTCCCATGAATTAAGCACCACACCTACAAACTGACTTATGCACAGACAAACCTGCACTACTTCTCTCTCACTCCTTTTCTGTTTTTTTTTTGTTTTGTTTTTGTTGAACATGTAAGTCAAGCATAATAAAGTTCTAGGTGGCATTCAAGCAGACAGCAGTGGTTAAGTATGCGGTTGGTCCTGCTCTCTGTTGTAGCTCTGAACTGGAGCATAGCAACTGTGTCCCGTCGAGTCATAAACATGAATATAGAGCCAAACTTATACCCCCGTTGGTTAAAAACACGTGTTTAACTGTAGATGGTAACTTTGTCATGCTATTACATATAGTACATACATTAGAGTAAAATCACTTGCACATCAGGGTTATAGATAACTAAAACTAAAACATTACAAAAACTTTTTTTAATCAAAAATTAATGTTAACTGAAAATCTTACATTTTATTATATTTAAATATAAACTTGTACCCAAGGAAACATTTCTCATTTTCATTTAGTACTAAGGTAACTACAACTGAAAAATATTAAAAACTATATATATATATATATATATATATATATATATATATATATATATATATATATATATATATATATATATATATATATATATATATATATAAATATAAAATAACATAAAAATGACAAAAATACACAGAAATACTCACACTTCAACAAAAATTAAAATAAAAGCAGAAAATATAAAATAAAAAAATTAATTAATAAAAAAACTGCAATGGTGTCTCATTGGTGCTAAAATAAGAGAGCTGCAAATTTTGTGATATTTAAGGTATGACTAAAAACATGCTGGTGTGACTCAGTATTTTTCAGATTGTGAACAGTCTGAAAACTGATATAAATCAATTAAAAAAACTTTTAAGCCATCTTTTTCAATTATTGTATTTATATTTTTTAGTGTGTACAGATCCGCTGCATATGTCTAGTGTGACTAAACAGTGTGTGACTGTATTCATGGTTCATGAGAAATATATGTGTCTATATAAATATATAAATATAAATATATATATATATATATATATATATATATATATATATATATGAATGTAGAGAGAGAGAGAGACTTTGTGAACTTTATTGGATTATGTATGTATGTGTGTATGAAAAGTTTGTAAAATTGTCTGAGTGAGTCAACAGACATTTAAATGTTGTTGAACTGAAATTGTGGAGTCTGTTTCTTCCCCTTCCCCTCTCTTCTCTCTGGTGGGTGTGGGGTTGAGTTTTGGGGTTAGTTTGGGGGATTGCTGTTGCTTTGGGAACAACCTGTAGAAGCCTCTGTTTGTTGCTAGGAGATTTTATGCTTTCAGCAAGAAAATCTGTCTCCCCCTTCAACTGAACCCCCACACATGCACACAGCGCGCGCACACACACACACACACACACACACACACACACACACACACACACACACACAAAGCTCGCTCAGTATTGGAGTTTGCCAGCTGATTAATTCTGAAAATAAGATGTTAATAGCAAAACAAATCTTAAATGAGTGGATGATGTTTTTCACGGCTTCACGCATCTCTCACCCTTCCCCTATACACTTGACATGCTATTACTGGATCTGCACAAAATGGAACATATAATAGGCTACATTAAACAAACAAAGGGAAGCATTAAAGTATTATTAAAAGTATTTAAACACTCTCTTTTCACCATAAGTGAGAACTTAATGATTTTAAAAATGTTTTCAAACATATTTTTTCAATATAGATAGATAGTATTTATTTATTTATTATTTTATTGTACAAATATCATGAATTTCCAACGCGTTTTCTTATGGTTACTTCATTACCTGAACACAATGTGAGAAGGTTGTGAGAAGGTCAAAATACCTTGTATTAATGACTTTTAATCACAGGTTAGAAGAATGTTTTTCACATGTCTTATGTTTTTCTTTGTCACATGACAACAAAATGTCTTCCTGTATGTTAAACAGGCCACACTGACCTTGATTTGGCAGATTAATGTTTTTAAATTAGGACTACTTAGGTCCATATTATTATGTCAGAGTCTAGACCCTTTTTCTTTTTCATCTCTGGACAGTTACACCACATACACACTTTTTAAGCACAGAAAATATCAATGCAATTTTAATGCACATGTTCGTGACAAAATAAGCTAAAAAAAAGAACAGGAAATCCTTTCCACCCTTTTCAAAAGATATTCTGCCTATAAAAAGCGTTCGAAACAGTTGTTATTGACTTCCTTCTCTGTGCACAGCTTCCTGCAACAGCATTTATGAGTCCGGCGGACTATATTTGTCGTCATATGCGTGAGTGTTTATAACTCCCATCCCCCTTTCAAAACTCTTCCTTGGCATATCCCCCCAGTCCTCCCCTCCCCTCCACCCCCGATTAGCCGGTCCTGACTGCACCATTACCATGAGAATAGCGGGGAGCAGCGAGCGGGTTAAGCTCGGGACTGCTGAGAGAGGGGAGACGAGGCACTCAATGCAACGCTAATTTTCTGCCCGGTAGGAGAGCGAGAGAAAGGAGAACAAAGGCGAGCATAAGAGGCGCTGAGAACCGCGCGCTTTTACTGCGCGCACCTGCGTGCTCAAAAGCGCAGGACAATGAGCCTCGAAACGGCCAATTACGGCCTGGGCAGCCACTCGCTTTCTCTCCTGGAAAAAGCGGGCAAAGTATGAAAAAAGCGAGAGAAAGGGAGGGATATTCTTCCGACCTCTGTGTTTTGATCCTCCTAACTTTTATCAGTTTTAATCGATGTCCACTTTCTTCTGGGGGTTAGGTGACGGAGGTCAGATGTCCCCTCAGCACTCGCCAAAACCAAGACCCTGTCCCTCCCAAATCAGTGTCCTCTGCTCTCATTGTTCCTTTTACTTGCTTAATTTGGTGCGTTTTAGCTAATTATAATATTAGTCATATCGACTTAAATGCATTAATGTCGAGACCATAAGCCCGATATCGTATTAACGATGAATTAAACGAGTCTGGTCGCTCTTAAATGGGCTGCCTTATGAAGCGGATCCATATGGGTTTTGATTAACCATTGGAAAAAGCTCGTTTCAGCAATTTCGCAATAAAAGCCGATGTGTTTGGGCTGGGCTGTCTTGCACTTACCACATTATCGTCTAATTCGTGAAAGTGTGTAGGTTGTGGCGCCGGAGAAAAGCAACACCTGTCATGTTATCATTAAACAAACTTGAGGCTTAAGCTTCTTGCTTTCCAGCATTTGCTACTTATGAACGCCACAATGTAAAGTGTGTTTGAATGTAACTGAATTTGTCAAATCCGTGCACGAGGAAAAGAACAGATGTTAAAATGAGTCAAAATGCTAACCATAACAGGCCAACCAGTACAAAGAAAATTTTGGGGCCTGTTGGAACAAACCTGTTTAGATCAGAAAATAATCGTTTTGAAGAGAGCTATTACTAGGGGATATTTTTTTTTCAGTTATTCAATTCTTGTTTATTTCCATTGGTTATTTATTTTTATTTATCTATTTATTTTGTCTATTAAAGCATGCCGAATATCACATTTACGGATTGGCATAACATTGTATTTCAGTTGTAAAATTAAGAAAACTAGTCTGGTTTTCATATATCAACATTAGAACAAAGAAAGACCAGTGTACAAAAATAATAAAATACTTTATTACATTTTTTTGTTGTTTTTCTATCAAGGTTGTCAAGTCACATACAAGATTATTAACCCTTACTATAAGGGCTTAAAAGTAAAAAAAAAAAAAGAAACATTTCACAACAATACATTCTCAGTCAAACAGTCTTTTAACAAGCTCATAAAGTTTTCGTTTTTAATGAACATTATTCAAAACGTTTTGACTCTCCCTTTTTTTTTTTTACACAAAAAACACTTCTATTCACAATGTTCTATTTCTCAAAGGAGCTGAGAATTAATTGTTCTTTTTTTTAATAGAAAATACAGTCAAATCCCTCTAAGCGGGATCTCTATTTCATTTTCACTTTTTAATGCGACAAAAATCTGTTGAAGCTCAGGGCATATATCTACACTAACAAAAATGTCTAAACCGTTGTGCATTTCATATTTTTGCATTACCTAAAACAATGAAGAGCAGCACAATGTTACAAAGTCTTATGGTATGAAAGCTTAAAAGTAAAACTTGGGAGATTCGTCTTGAGGTGTTTCGATCATCAGGACAAGCAGCGACTGAGGGAATGTGTGCTCCGTTCCCTTCTTTCCCTATTTAGCATTTACAGCCATGCCTTTAAAGTCAGTAGTCGGTGAGATATTAAACTAGCTGGTTGACTATGCAAATAATAAGCAGTAATCAACCATTTGGCTAGTCGATTACAAAAAAATTAAATGTGCCGTGTTACTACCATGAGCGATTCCAACAACAGTGCACCAGGCCCCAATGACATAATCATCAAATATTATGCAGAAAACAAAGATATGGACCTCAAAAAAAAAAGAAGAAAAAAAAAAGGTGACAGAAAGGGGTGACACATTCCACACAATAATCTTGAGGCACTTCAACAAGGCCAGAAGTCCAGCTGCCTTGGGATTCCAGTTCGGCCATGTGTCCACACACCCTCATCCTTTTTTACATATCAAGTTAATGTTCACACATCTACAACCAACATCGGTGGGCCTCCATACCCGAAACAGGAAGGTGTAATAACAGTTTCCTGATCAGATGTGAGTGAGAGGTGCTGTACCGGTGAGGTAATGCTGTTGGATGTTGGAATAGCCCCTCTGTGCTCCACTGTCTGTGGTGTCTCCACCTGGGATATACATGCTAATCATGTCCCTCAGGTCTCCTTGTAAAGGACCCCGCTGGTGGCTGTGGGCTCCGGTGGGAGAGTGAGACACCTGGTCTGGTTTCACCATGGACATGACCGGGCTGGGCTGCTGGGGAGTGCTGCTGTAGGACATGGGGCTGGAGAGAACAAAAGAAAACTTTTAAAGACCATGCAAAACTAAAGTGTGCATGTCCTTTGGTGCACATGCAAATATCTGACTGTAAGAGGAATTCTAAACTTACTTGTAGGAGTTGGCACCATTCATGTAAGTCTGTGCGGTGGCCATGGCGGATGGATACTGGAGGGCAGACAGATCGTAGCGGTGCAGCTGCTGACTGTAGCCTAGCGCATCCGTCTGCATGCCAGTGTAGCCACCCGTGTGACCCCAGCCATAGCTGTCCATCCGCGGGCTTCCACCTGATCCCTGAGCCGCGGCTGCCGCCAGCAAGTTGCCGGCTGATAGGGGATACTTAGCAGCCGGGTTGTCCTTCTTCAGCACGGGTTTCGTCTTGCGTCGGGGTTTGTATTTGTAATCAGGGTATTCCTTCATGTGCAGTGCGCGGAGCCGCTTGGCCTCGTCAATAAACGGGCGTTTCTCCGCGTCCGTCAGCAGCTTCCACTCGGCGCCCAGGCGCTTGCTGATCTCAGAGTTGTGCATCTTGGGGTTCTCCTGTGCCATTTTGCGCCTTTGACCCCGAGACCAGACCATAAACGCGTTCATGGGCCTCTTAACTTTGTCCATAGGATCGCTACTCTGTTGTAAGTTGTTGACAGCCGGTTTGGCGGCTCCGTGCGTCACTCCACCGTTCAGCTGGGTCATTCCCTGCGCGCTTTGGTGCGTCGGTGGCACGGCGGATTTCATGTCGTGTTCCAGCATGCTGTACATGGCTGACCACAGAGGTTAGTGGTGATACTGAAGTATCACCGTAAACTACTAACTAACTTAAAATCAAATCCACTGACTTTCAGTGTCCGCGAAGGTGAATGTCTACGCGTTGCGCTCTGGACACATAAGTCCAAAAGACGAGAGCGAGCTGATTGTAGCTACAGCCAAAGTGTTTGTAAACGCCTAAAGACTATCAACAAGTTCTGAAGTGACGTTAGTTTGCCTTAAAAGCGAAACAGGTCCGAGCTGAACTCTCTGTGCGTCCTGCCAGCGACTCTTTCAGTGCTTGAGTGATAATAGAATTTCATCACTGTCCGCCTCCAGCTGCTTTCTTTCTCTCCACATTAGCATCACTAAAGAAGGGGTGCGGTGAATGTGGAGAGGCCAAGAGCAGGAGGAGGATTCAGTTTTGGGGAGAAGAGTTTCTGTCTTCACCTGCAACTCTTTAAACGGATTTTACAATGTTTTACAGTGGCCATAGTTCATTCTCCAAAAAATCAAGTGCATGTAGTTTATTAGTTTAAAGTTGTTCTTCTAAAAATACGCATTTAAGTGGACTATGCATTTATCTTTATCCACAGCTGCAATAAACACTGAAAAAAACTTTTTCAGTCTCGCTCTCTCTATTTTTTTTACTTTTACATTTCTGACCAAAACAACTTGAACACTTGTTACCTGATGAAAATGCAACTTGTTTATTTGTTTTATTGCACAAAATTGGATGTCTTTTCTATATTTTTAAAGGAAGTTTCATTGGTATAAATAGGCCTATGTTATAAGACAAAATATCCTTAAATGTTGCGTTACGCCATACAAAGCTACATTTAATTGTTTTAATATATTGCTTTTGAAAAATAAATTTAAAAAGTAACAGGATTGACTGTTTTGTAGCTTATTTAACCATTACTAGCTTTGTGTTGAAGGTCATGACAGTGTGCTTTTGTTTTTTGTTTTTTAGTAAAATTGCCTTATTTAAGATTGTTCCCTACTGACCAACACCACAAAATACAACAAAAAAGTGATTACAAACATGTTGGAGACGCTTACTTCTATTTAAAGAATTCACATTGTGAAAGGATGATGTTATTATTATGACAACGTTTTTTAATTGTGGATTTCTACATCATTTTACTAAGTGGTGTTATGATTATAACAGAGTTGATACATAAAGACACATTAATAAAACTTTTTAATGAGGAATGTTCACTAAAATCTTGTATCTTTCTCTCTGTTTGTGTATATGTACACTACTGGTCAATAGTTTGGAATAATTATGTTTTGTTTATGCTTTTGAAAGAAGTATCTTATACTCTCCATGGCTGCATTTATTTGATCAAAATACAGTAAAACAGTAACACTGTGAAATATTATTACAAAAAAAAAAACAACTTCTGATATGTAATTTATTCATGTGATGGCAAAGCTGAACTTTTCAGCATCCTCACTCCAGTCTTCAGTGTCACATGATCCTTCTGAAATCATTCTAATATGCTAATTTCATGCTAATTTTGAAAAGAAGGGGAGAGCAGCATGCAAAGAAATGTTGGAAATGCAGTGCTGGTGTCCTCATGATTAAAGAAGATGAAAATAAAATCCAAAATATTTTTGTTGATGCGTTAAAAAACCTTTAGTGATAATATTTATAATCATACCTATTATAATTATAGAGTTTACTTAAAAGTTTTGTTGTAATTGTGCACTGCCTCTTTAAAAACATGGAATAAAACCAGTGGATTTAGAAAACATTTTTCAGGTTCCTGATTTAAAACAACAGCATCAACAAACAACACTTTTTATTCGTATAGTTGAAAACTTTATGGATGTGTTTCCTTCTTTTTCCCCTCTTAGCTATCTTCCATGGTGCCGCTGAATGTCTTCTAGCTAGATGTCTTCTACCCCAGTGAGTCGTCTTCTCTAATGACCGCAGGTGTGAGTAGTTACTCCTTATCACCCAGCCATCCATACACATTAGTTTCTATAGGCATCACTTCACACTTCTATTGTGAGCCCTGCATCCCTAAACACAGCCAGTACGACTGACCATCAGTAAGAAGTGCGACAATGAACTCCCCCCCTCTGAGTTTAGCTTGTACTAACACATCATCTGAACGTTCCTATAAGGCCTACAGAAAAGCTGTTATAAAAATGACTTCATTAGGTCATTGTAATATAACTTACAAAAGCTGCTAGTTTACTATTAATCTGCAGTACACTCTTAAAAATAAAAGGTCGAGTTCCATTCAAATTCAAAGGACAAGGAAAAACAGTTCTTTAGATTATTCAAATGTTCATTGGGAAACCATAAATGGTTGTTCTGTGGCATCACTGCAAAACCCTCCTTTATTTTTAAGAGCGTAGATGGCAGTACATTTTCATCAGTGAACAAATTTATCAAATCCTCAGCATTCTGAGAATAGGATAAGGAGAACTTGCTGTACTTATTCTCCTCTCTTTTGTTTTAGTTTCATTGATGGTTCCACGGTGAACCTTTAACATCCACAATGGAAACTTTCCATTGAACAAAAAAAAAAAAAAAGTTTAGTGTAGTATAGTATAGCTCTTTAGATTTTTTACATTTCCTTTACACTAGTTTTTTGGGGGAACCAAAATTATTCTTCTATGACGTTGATTCTGCTAATGGACCCTGAACATAAAATATAAGTCTGAATAATAATTTGTTGAATGTGCTCTACAAGTGCCATTGTAGAAACAATTTTGAGGAAAAATGAAAGAATATAATGGTGCCATGCTAATTTGTAAGGTGTAAAACGTGTTGATTTTAACCAGCACTAGCCATGCTTGGTCTCGGTGTTAGACAGTGGCTTGTAAAACCAGAATCTTCCATTGGATTAGTATGTTTTCTCTGGCTTTGCGACACGTTGAGTGACTGAAACCTATGGCCGAAATTCCATAGAAGAGCAACAAGTGGTATTACCTCAAACCAGAGCAGCAATGTAAAAAAATCTCACGCTTGACACGTGAGCTGCCGTTTTCTTCTGGCTCACGGCCTGACGCTGCAAAACCCCACTGTACGGCGTCAATATTGACTCGAGCCATTGTCGCAGGTCATTGTCACACACTTATTATACAATTAACCTTACTTTATGTGGAGGCTGAATATGGAGTGTGCCGGAGCTATTGTCCATGAGTCATTCTCATGTATGGGATCAGTCTCATTATAAGCAAGAGCAGGAGAATAAAGAGAGGAAACACATTGATGTCTCCTGGTGTTGTGTCGACAATCAAATCAAAATTTAAGTGGGGGCCTCGTGAGAGAGCCGGAGAGTCCAGAGAAAGCCTGAAAGAAGCCAAACATCATACATGCGAGAGACGCAGAGATCCAGAATGACAGATTGGATGGTCGGAGATAAAAGAGAGAGGAAAAAATGAAGTAGGGAGGGGGGCTTCGAGCGAAAAGAAAGAGCGATGGACAGAGGGAGGGGAGGAGGACGGTGGTGGAAGAAAAGCTTGAGAGACAGCGAGGGGGGAAAAAGGGGGTCGAGAAGAAAGAAGAAAGTAAGAGGGAGAGAGCGCGGAGGAGCAGGGGGGTTGGTTAGTCGCTGGAGAAAGTTCTTAAGCTTTTTCAATGACAAGCAGATTGAAAGCCCCTCTATTCAGCCGCTCTCCGGCTTCTGTTCTCATGTAAATGGAGTCTGCGGCCTTCCCTCCATCCATCACACTGCCCGGTAGTCCAGCCAGGCCTTTACGAGCCTCCCACTTGCGAAATCACCATGCCCCACAAACACTATGGCCACGGAAGGGGGGTGGGGAGGCGGCGAGGCCACCTACGCTGTGCGAGAAACTGCAGCACGGCCGTTGGGGATGGTAAGGTGCCGTGGAATAGCGATGGGGATGAAGGTGACGAAGAGGAGAGAGATTCGGTTCAAAGTTCACGGCTGATTTAAAAAGCAGTGTGATTCCTAATGCGTCATAAGCTATTTTTTAGTTCATTTGCAACAAACATCTTGTATGTGCCTTCATGCATGTACTGCATGTTGATTACTTGTTTGGTAAAATGCAAAACAAAAATTTGAACAGAATTGTTATAGAAAAGATTTGTTGTTGAAGTGTATAACAAATTCAGGACCTCGGAATTTCTATTGATACTTTTTAAGCTCTGGTCTATGGGTCTACTGCAGTTTGTTCGTGAGTGCTAAAGGTTCAGATCTGCTGTGTGGAGCCTCCCTCCAGTGTTGAACAATGGCATTACAGTATCATTTTACAATAAAAACTTTTTTGTACACCTACTGGTTAAATAAAAAATCAGAGCAATTTTCCATGAATGAAAAGTTCACATGCAATAAAAGAGCATGGCAGATTCTGCTTGTAAATTTATTAACAAACAAATATTCATGTAGTTGAAGAAAGTCTTTAACCTCAAATCCTTTAAATGTTTTTTTAAGCTGGATAGAATAAAGAAAGGTTTAGGGGTTCATTAAAATAAGACTGTGAAGTAAACACATAATAACTTTTAATTTGTACAGATTCCAATGTAGATTCATTACATTAGCATCCCCAAAAAATGAAAAGCTGAATATTTCTGTAATCATCCAACAAACATTAAGTCATTTTAAGAACTTGAACCTGCAAAAAGAAAAAAGGCAATCAGCATAACTAAACTTTCAAACCATTTAACAACAAGAAAAAGGAAACATTTTGACGAGTTAGGCTGTAGCTTTATTGAAATTTACCCCCTCCTCCAAAAAACAAAATACACTTGCAAAATAACTTATATATGTAAACAAAAAAAAAAAAAAAAGTTGCAATATGATTTTTTTTCTCCATCACATTTTTGTACCACCTTCAGTCAAAATTCATCAGTGTAAGGACTTCCAAACATCTCAATTCAGGAAGCCCTCAAAACATCTTACATCACATACTGTATAAGGGTGATTAAATAGATCTGGCAAAGTTTTACAGCAAACAGTACAGCAACGAGTAGTTTGATCTGGAAAAAAAAAAAAAAAATCAAAAAATCAAATTCAATGCTTTTCATGTCAGATTAAAAGCTAGCACTTTTACCACATGGCCCAAATATATCAGCAGCATGAGGTGTGCTCAAAGAAACATGTCAATGCACAAGCCAATGCACAGAAGCTGGAAACCAGTAACTGTAGTCCAATTACCCCTCCAAAAAATCTGATGATTCCCAGCTAAAAAAAAACAAACAAAAAAAAAACGAGCCCAGGAAGACTAATCGAGAGCAGAGTGACAGAACATGCTACTGTTCTCCATAAGAGAAGATGGCTGAGCCCATATTTCACTGTTTATTATGAAAGTTGATGTACATTCAGCATTTGAGACTGATCAAATTTGATCAGTTTTGGGTAAAATGAAATGACTAATTTGCAACTGTGGAAGCGCAGGGAGTTGCACGTTCCCTGTGTGCTTAAACTAGAAAATAAAGAGAGCGATTGTGGAGATGGGAAGAAGGGGGTGTCTCTAGATCAGGTCAAAGAAATCTCTAGATCAAGTCGGCCACATTCATGGGCATCTCTTCTACGGTAGTGTTGTAGAAGGTCTCGATGTCCCGCAGAGTACGCTTGTCATCTTCTGTCACCATGTTGATGGCTACACCTTTCCTGCCAAAACGGCCTCCTCTACCAATCCTAAGAGTATAAAAGAATACGAAAATTTGTCATTAGAAATAATAAAACAGCACTGAAAATAATTCATTTGCTTAAGTCAAGCTCAAGGTTAGAATGGTGTACCAAACACAAACCTATGAATGTAATTCTCGCGGTTGGTTGGCAAGTCATAGTTGATCACCAAAGACACCTGCTGGACATCAATACCTCTGGCCTATGAATGAGATGAAAGACATTTTCTTTTTTATTCCCAGTGTTTTTCAATTCCAATATCAAAGGCTCACTTGCTATAACTTACAATTGCTAGCATTTATTTATTTATTTATTTCCAAACACCCTAGTTGTTTGGAATTTGTTTGGTGAGCTCATCAACAATGATAACATACATTAAATACATACACGTACATAAATCCAACTATAAATATATGTCCTATCAATTATAAGGAGTGAAATGCAGTTGCATAGATACCAGAGGAATTAAGAGCATGATCCTACAATAAGTACTGTTCAGAAAACGTGTAGACTTAATTTTAATTGCTCTAAGGCGTCTGCCTGAAGGAAGAGGCGTAAAGAGGTGTCTGGCTGGATGTAAGGGGTCTTTCAGGATTGTTAAACCTTTTTTCTGCAAACATGAGACATGGATCTCATCAATAGTGGGAAGATAACAACCAATCATTTTTGAAGCAGCCTGAGTGATATTACAAATCTGACTTCTCTGCTGTATTGTGGAGCTACCAAACCATACTATAAGTGAGAAAGTCAGCACGCTTTCAGCTCTATAAAAATTAAACATACCGACTTTAGATACACCAAACTTTTTAAGCGGTTTTAAGAAGAAAAAAAAGCCTTTGATAGGATTTTTTCACAATGCCTCTTAGGTTGTCATCCCACTTTAATGTTGCAGAGATGGTAGTCTCGAGAAACTTAAAACATTGAACATTTTCAATGTCCTGACCATTAATAGTCAATGGCAAGACAGAATTTTTCCTCCGTCGGAAATCAAACACCATTTCCTTTGTTTTTAGGACATTCAACTTCAGATTATGAGTACAACTCCATTCAAACAGTGTAGACGCCTCCCTTCTATAGTCTGATTCATTATTATCTGTTATTAAACCAATGTAGTATCATCTGCAAACTTAAACATTTGCATTGATTTACAATGTGAAACACAATCATTAGTGTACACAGAGTACAATAATGGTGACAGTACACATCCTTGTGGGGCTTGAGAATGTATTATTAATTTTAACTTAATTTATATTTAACATTACTTTTTTTTTGTCGTGTGTAGCTTGATAAAGCTATGGGGGGAGGACAGAATGACCCATCCATAGCAGGATACACACTATTTTTATTCCAGATACCATAATTACCCCAAAGCACTAGAGGGTACTCAGGAGTCAGGGAAGTCTGGCAACCTCATCTGCTATATGAACCCGATTTTAATAGAATTCATTCCATTAGGAGAACACTGATGTATTTGCTCACCAGCAGATCTGTGGTAATAAGGACACGGCTAGAACCAGAGCGAAACTCCCTCATAATCAGGTCACGGTCCTTTTGGTCCATGTCTCCATGCTGACAAATATAACACACAGTGCCTGATTACCACACAGCACACTATATTCACATTATTCACATTATTATTCACACATTATTATTCACACTATATTCATTATTCACATTATTGCACACTATATTCAAATTATTCACATTCACATTTAAAGTATTCATTAGACAGAAAATTATATATAGGAGCACATATCAGACCATCAGTGTGTAGAATGAATACAAAAATGCACAGCATCAATGCACAGCGCAAAAGTTAAAGTGCCCCTATTATGCCATTTCCAATATTGCCTTTCATTCAGTGTGTAATGTAGCTGTATGTGAATGTAAATGATCTGCAAAGTTCTAAATCCGAAAGTGTACGATAAATAAAGTTAGTGTCTCCCAAAATAAAGAATCGACTCTATACAGCCATAAAGAGTCGTTAGTAATTGGAGTCCCACTTCCGTGATGGCTACACGTCATGGGGTAACACATTTGCATAATCCCCGCCTATGTTCTACGTTGGCCGGCCGCGAACAACTTGACCCCGCCCGCAAACACGTCATTTTACCGACGACTGCTTCTCTAATCTCAGCGAGTTCAGCTGCTCTTTATTTGGACCAGCGGCTCCACTGAATCACAACCTGTAAGTATGATAAATAAGAGATGCTTATATTTCCATCGAGCGTTCAAATTACAGAACTATGGCAATGGGCCTATCGTTTCCGACGCGCCATCTGACCAATCAGAGCAGAGTAGGCTCACGGAAAGGAGAGTTTTAGAAAGACTGAATCTTAGAACTGCTTCAAATGTTGGAAAATGAGGTGATATTAAACGCATATTTTGAGAAAACAAAAGCATTTTTTTCACCTTGCATGCATGTAAACCTATTGTAGGAGACTCCCAAAACAATATTAGGAGCCTTAAAAATGGCATAATAGGGGTACTTTAAATAAATAAATGAATACATTTAAAGAGATAATTCACCCAAAAATGAAAATTTTGTCTTTTACTCATTGTTATGTCGTTTCAAACCTGTTATGCATTATATGCCTTTTCTGCTGAACACACTTTCTTCTGTGGAAGACAAAATATGATATTTTGAAGAATGTTGATAACCAAACAATTTCGGTTTCGGTATTTTTTTTTTGTTTGTACGATGGAAGTCAGTGGGAACCAAAATTTTTTAATTTTTGATTGTCGATTTTGATTGTTTTAATAAGAAAATAAATAAGTGTATATATATATCTCTCTCTCTCTCTGAAAGTGATCCCAACGATACTGGTTCCAGTTATAGTTGCGGTGTGGCACTTTTAGTATTTACCAGAGCAGAGACAGTGAAGTCCCTGGCATGCATCTTCTCTGTGAGCCAGTCTACTTTCCGGCGTGTGTTAATGAAGATCACCGCCTGAGTGATGGTCAGAGTCTCGTAGAGATCACACAGAGTGTCCAGCTTCCATTCCTGACAAAAACACACAACACACACCAACACGATGACCTGTTAACAGCCAGTCAAAATCAATGCATATGAACACTCACTGTGTCCTTTTAAAAACCCCGATAAATTCTGAATGTAATTCATGCATTTCTGCTATTATCGCTTTGCATAAAAGCACCGCAAGATCGGACAGTTGTCAGCACTGTACCTCTTTTTCAACGTTGATGTAGAACTGACGAATACCCTCAAGGGTGAGCTCCTCTTTCTTCACCAGGATACGCACAGGTTCTCGCATAAACTTGGTAGTGACATCCAGCACCTCTGCAGGCATGGTGGCTGACAGCAGCACCACCTGGAGGACAGACGGCGCAACAACATGCCGAGGCCTACTCGCATTTATAAACAAACACATAAGCACATGATATGACCCCTTAAACAAAGCTGGGTCTCCTAAAAAGCTATTGTTACTGGTATTAATGGAACTGATGTGGACTCAACAGAAGCAACAAAAATCCAGATTTCAATGCCAATTGTGTTTGTTTGTTCTTGTTGCTGCTTTGGCAAAAGCATATTCTTATATACACTAATGCAATTAAGCTTGGAAATATTCAGCCTGGTAACAGCCCATACAGGAAATACAGTCCGTTTCACAGCCTAACCTGTATGCTAGTAGTGAGTTTCTGGAAAATCTCGTAGATCTGGTCCTTGAAACCACGACTCAGCATCTCATCCGCTTCATCCAGCACAAACATTTTAATGTACTTAGAAGCTAGAAGAGGGGTTAACACAAAAAGATTAGAGTAAATGACGTAACAAAAAAATAACATGCAATAAAATAAATAAATAAACAAGGTCTGGATTCACAAGATAAATTTAAGTGAAAATCTTCAAAAATTCTAATAAAGTTCTCAAATATTTTCTTAACAGTTTAAGGAAGAAATTATGAAAAAAAGGATATAATTATACAGTTATAAAATGACGTAATGATGTAATTATCAAATTAAAAATGAGGTCCCTATTGGAGTCATTTTTATACTTAAAGCTGCAGTCCGTAACTTTTTTTTTGGTTAAAAATGATCCAAAATCGATATTTGAGCAAGTACATAACCAGCCAGTGTTCAAAACTATCGCCTTACTTTAGCCCGATTCACAATGGTACGCTTATAATAATGTTTTCTAATTTGAGTGGTATGGGTAGGTTTTCGTGGGAAATTCGAGCATGGCACTGCGTCATTACGTCACATCTGTAAACATGAAGAAAGCTACTAGGCTATCGCATGTGAGGATCCTGCAGGTGGTGGACCGTTAGCCTTTTCTCACAGCAGCTAGAATAATTAAATGTATCATTCTGATGGCGGATTGTAATCCAGAAAGGATTGTGTATTTATGAAACATGTGAATGAAATTAAATTATATTCCAATTTTAAATGTGCTTCTGATTACAGATAGCCTGGGATTACACAAGTCCACCCGTTCGAAGGGAGCACAGTTTGCTTTTTGGGTTAAAAGAATTTCTTAAAGGGGTCATCGAATGCCCATTTTCCACAAGTTGAGATGATTCTTTAGGGTCTTAATGAAGAGTCTATAACATACTTTGGTTAAAATTTCTCAATGGTAGCGTAAAACACACTTTTTTCCCCCCTGTCAAAATCAGCTCGGTTTTCAGCAAGCCGTTTTTTTAGTCCATGTTGCTTTAAATGCTAATGACTCTGCTGACCCCACCCCTCTCTTCCGTGGAGTGACTAGCAGACTGTAAACTTCAGCCACGCAATTTTAATAATAAATACTTTTTTTATTATGTCTATGTGGCTAACTAGCACATTATTAGGAAAGGCGATATGCAAATATTCAGAAAAAACCCTTATACTCACTTCTTCTGTAGATGGCCACCGCTCATGTACCACTGTAGATGAAGCTGGATCACGAATGATTCGCGCAAACAGACGCATTTAGGCAGATCAGGGATCGGCGCATTCCCTTCAAAACGAAAGTAACCTTAATCCTCTGCGTCTTCAGCGGCTCAGATGTTGGGAGTAAATGACAACTGCTCATTATTACATCCAACAACAAAGCACCTCAATCGCATAATCTGAGACATCTTGTCTTCCCCTGCACAGTAGTCGACACAATGGCGGTCGGATGGTTTACAGCTCACTCAGGGCGGGTCTAAGGTAAGACGGCTTGTCAATCAACTATTGTGGGAGGGGCCTGCACAGAACTACCTCATTCTGACAGGAATCTCAGAACAGCCTGATTTGAGAAAGGGGATTTTAAAATAGGGATTTAAAAAAAAACACACTTCCAACACACATTTATGTTCAAACAACTTGTAAAGTGAATTTTGCATCCAATGGCCCCTTTTATATGAAATTCGAATGGTATGACAATTAGAGATCAGACTGTACAGAAATTGAAATCTATAGTCATGCAACACTGATGTTGTTAACATTAATAATTTGAGAATAAAGTATAACCATAATAATAATTTGCACGGTTAGATGTGATATGAGCCAACCGATCGTTAGATTTCATCACCACTGGTAGCGTGATTTATGGTAATGCTTTTTTCCTCAGTTGGGCAGAACAAACATGGCAGACTTGTTACTTACTTGTTCAGATGACAATATAAGGTGAAAATTCTTATTTGGGTCATATATTCCAAGACGTAGGCTAGAATCTGTGATTACACATTCACTTCAAAACTTTAGAGTCATCCGCGCTGAAGCCGTGCCGGAGCACAGCCCACACAAGCAAGATAATTCCGCACACGGCTGTAATTCCAGGTTTTCAAACAGAGGTGGCGACAAAGAGGCAAAACTTACGGACTGATGCTTTAAATACATTTTGCTTAGTAGTTACTGAACTCCGAATTCAGCAAAGTGTCATGTCATGCATAATCATGACAGATCATCGCTCACATTAATAAAACACTAGGTATAAAAATATTAAGCATTACATTATTATTGATCTATATTTTAAACAACACAGTTCAATTAAACATCCTAGCTTTCAAGACAAGTTGGAGGTTATAATAACTTTAAGAGAATTATTAGGAACATTCTTTTCAGGAATTTTGAGTAAAAAAAAAAAAAAGATGATAAGAAAATGTTTAAGAAATATTTTCAGAAATACAAAAAAATCTTAACTTTACTGTTAAGTTATAAAATAAATTATTCTTAGAACTCTTCTGTGAATCCGGCCCCAGCACTAGATCTCTCACAATACCGAGTACTCACAGAGGAACTTTCGATTAAGCATGTCGTAGACACGACCTGGGGTTCCCACTACAATATGCGGTGCCTCTGCCTGCAGCTTTTGGACCTCATTGCGCACATTGGTCCCACCGATGCAGGCATGGCACGTCGCACCCATATAGTCTCCAAGAGCCAGAATCACTTTCTGGATCTGTATGGACAAAGAAAATCAAGAGTCATGCAACTTCAAGACATTTCTATGACAAATAGCAAAAAGGTCTGTACTTGCATTGATGGTGAGTGTGCCTCTGTTTTGGCTGGTTTTTTTAATTACTTTACACAATACTACATACTAGCTTTACATTTCCAAGCAAGCACTTCCATTTTATAATAATGTATTTACTCACAAACACAACTGAAATCTCTCCCATACCCAAAACATAGTCATACAGTCGTACCCAAAAGCAGTGAGCACAGAGACGGCACTAACCTGCTGAGCCAATTCACGGGTGGGTGCCAGAACCAAGGCCTGAGAACCTTTGAGCTCTATGTCAATCTGCTGCAGGATAGAGATGGCAAAGGTGGCAGTCTTGCCCGTGCCTGACTGAGCCTGTGCAATGACATCATATCCTAGTGTGGGGGAAAACAAAAAGCCAGATAATGAGCTCTAACTGATAGAAACAGGGTGTTCTTCTTCAAGCATGCAAAGATGGGCAATGGCAGCCTAAAAAGGGGTCTCAAACCGGACAAAAAGCACATACTCCTGTTGTGCCAGTCTTTAAATCTGTTTTCTAGAGTGTATGTACTCCAGTGGTGCTGCACGTTGCTTGTCCGCAGCACCCAGCTATGACTCTAAATCCCATAGTTTTCCATTAAATTACATTATATTTCTTGCAAATCATTGTTAATGTACATAATAACATTGTCGTTTGTGTTTCTGTAGCTTGAATGGCTACATGCTTCATATAGAGAGCTATAATACAGATTTCAAATATTTACACACTTTCTCTTTGTCTTTTTTTCCCCTAACACTGAACTACAAACTCATCAACACAACTTTGTTCAGTGAACTTTTGCCTGTTTGGTGAACAGATTAACCGTTTTGGATTGTCATCTTCAACTGAATGTGACGTGTCCGGTGTGCAATGAGTTGTATGATGTGCCCAAAAGCTCATTCAGAGAAGGTGAAATTATAATAGAGCAGGCGATAAATATGGGCTGCTTCAGTAAATAGTTTTAAATACAATCTAATTACAATCTTATATATACTTAAAGGTATCTTACCCTTGATACAAGGGAGAATAGCCCTTTGCTGGATGGCAGAGGGCTTCTCAAAACCATAAGCATAGATTCCCCTGAGAAGAGTCTCACGCAGGTTCATGTCATCAAAGCTGTCCACGATCTCATGCCAGTTACTCTGCAATTACAGGGAAAAGAATAATTAGATGATGATTAAGATACAGAAGACCGCAGACAAGCTAATCTTTACTCCATCTCGCTCTGAAAAGAAAGGATTTGCTATTCGTCACTCAGTGTATTATGCATAAAGGATAACAGGTTGGCAGGGAATTGCTGACCCCCACAGTGAGGACAAGACAGTGAAAACAACTGACAGCACATTCAGTGCCAACCTGCTTCTCACAGCTGTGCCAAGAGAGACATGCAGGGGAAAAGAAAATTTTCATATATATATATATATAGTGTGTATGTAAAATAGTTAATTGTGAAAAATTGTTATGAACTCACTTCAATGACTCCATCTGGCTCCATGCCCTCGGGGCCATTGTCTCTAGGTCTGCAAAAGAATTAGCACCATACAGTTATTCATGACAGACAGATAGATATTGTATTGATCCATCAATGGAAACTATGCTGCAATAGCAGAAAAACAGCACTGTCAACAGGGCAATGTAACACATATTAACGTTACAGGAATAAATAAGTACATTATACACTAATATTCTGTGTGTTTATTTATATATAAACGTTATGCACTAATATTCTATAAAGATGTCATATATTATGACTGCCTGTCAAATAAGAAAACAAAACAGATTTCGTCTACTATTTTAAAGCAATTTGACATTAAATTAGTAACTGTAAATCGGTTTCCATATACAGTTTTACACATAAATATATTTAACAGAGAAAATCAGCAGAATACTTTTAAGTAACTGAGCAAAATGAATGAATGAATTGAAGAAAAACAAGCTTTACTCGGGGCCACTAATGGGTTATGTGTCAAGCAGTTTAAATCGATTGGATTGAACACGTTAACTTCATATAACAACAAATCGTTCGCGATCTAAATCATAATTTTGAGCCGCTCGAACAGGAGAGATCGTTCAACGTCAATAACCTCAAGCAGGCCTGGCTGCTAAGCGCTCATATGCTAACACCGGTGGGTTTTTACTACTCATTTACGACATTCAAGATCAGCAACCACAAGCTACTTTCAACCGCATCTAGAAGCGGGATTACTTTATCGACTGACAACATGTATGCATATGATTTCTAATTCACAAACAAATACGTTACGATCGTTAAATTCCGTCTGCCCTACCTCCCTTCATATTCTGCCGACATTATCACAAAGGGCGAGCACACCGCGAAAATGTTTTATATAGTTTAACACGGGTTTCTTACTAAAATTGTGATTGCAGCATTCGACCATCAGTCAGAATATGGCCCGCCCTTCGCACATTCTCATTGGATAATACAGACGTCACTCAACAAATGGTAGCCGCCTCCGTCACGTCAGTCCTGCCCTAGCTTACATGTAATTGGACCGAAGCTAAACCTCAAAATATCATTCGCTTGGCCTACAGTGGCGTAGATCGGCGTCCATAGATTTCCAGGTATGGTCACTGTGTATTGAGCACTGTGAACGGGAAGTTTGCTATAACGCAGAAACACTTGGTTTTGTTGTTGACATATTTATATTGTATGCTAAATTTCACAGTAACTAGAAATTCACACACTTAGTCTCCATGATCCAGATTTTTTAAATCTTACCGACCTTTAAATACAAGTATGTAATTTGACAGTTTCCCCTGTAATTCTTTGAAACCATTTCTGTAACTTGTTAAGCATAAACATCTTTTAAGAAGATGTTATTGTTATCGCCTTTTTAATTTATCATACTTTGGCAGTTTTATTTTAATATTAAATTTTGTTTTGTTATTTTGATGTGCATTAAAAAGGTATGGTTCCTGCTGTGCTGACTAATATACTGTAAGAGTACACTCAACACAATACAACTGTTTGTTTGTGTTTTTATTTTTTGATCCAAGCACAGAAATTTTGCAAGTCTAGCCTGTCCACCAAACTAAGTAGGCCTATATATTTTTTATAGTCAGTTAGCTGCTGTATTTATAACCATTTTGAACTACACATGAGCAGTAACATTATGACTAATGCACAAATTGATGAGGCTCAGTTATTTTCTTAATTTTTATTAGTACATCTTACAACAACGTATGCATCTCAAAAGATATAAAACAGTTTAATTTACAGCTGCTCTTTTTTTTCATCTCCATAGTTTTGCATCTTAAATCGCACAGGTACATAACAACAGACAAACAATATTGAACAAACAAAACTGCTCATATAGTGTTGTGGTCCGCATTGACTCTCAGTAAATGAATATCGCATTACATTTTTAAAATGTCTGCAAGTCTCCTCCCTCACCAGTCGATGGTATTACCTTTAACATACAAGTTACTGACATCAAGATCATGAAAAATAAAAAATAGAATTGCCAACAAAATGGCGGCACCTAATGAACAGTTTACTGAGGTCAGCTCCCCCTCCCACTTCTAGAAAACAACTCCTCTTGCGTTTTGATCTGAGCAAACAAACAACTGGGCCGAACAGAGTATGGCATTCACCAAGTCAAAATACAAAGTCATTGAACGAAAAGAGGGTTAAAAACGTTTGCACGTTTCCCGCCTAAATGCTGTCTGGATTTGGAGCTTATTTAGAAGTGTAAGATGTCACGGTCTCACAGAGACAGTTTACAGTGACACAGTTCTTTGTACATTTGTCTCCGTAGCTTGGGCATATCCTGCTGACCGAAGCTGAAAGGCTGTTCCAGGGCCAGGCACTTACAGTACTGGAGGACAACGGTAAGAAGAGTGAACATGTGAGTAAAATCAAGTGTTAAAATAACACAGACAATACAAAAACGAAACTTGACTAATGAGGAAAAAAAATGCTAACCTGAAGGACAAAAGCTCCACAATCACTGTCATTGTTCTGCCTTGCCACATTCTAAAACATTCCAAGGACAGAAGAGTCAATAGCACATACACAAAATGGCTTTTCCACTCTCTTTTATTCCTTATTTCTCTCATACTTTCGCTAACGCACAAAACACGCACATCAAATTCACCTTTCACCCTACCATTTTGAAAAAGCCTTTCCACCCTGTGTAAAACTCCTTCTGTTCTCTCTTGATTGCCTCTGCTTGCAGGTATTTGGCAATGTGCTGTAAAACAAAGACAGGCTAAGAAACTGTTCAAGGAGCGTAGCCATTAAAATAGCATCATTAGAACAAACACCACCTACTTTGGGGCAACGACGGTTGAGGGTCCTCTGGGAATCGAAATATGTGATGCTACGCTGAGGAACATTAACACACACTAATGACCAGTGCACTTCCAGATGAATAGGGATCAATAAGAACTTCTTCTGGAAAATATCAACCTAATGGGGAGATTTAACAGTGGAATAAACAACAGTGAAATAAATGTAGTACTGCAATGATGATGTTGTATACACCTTACTTTAAAAAAAAAATGCTAAAAAATAAAAAAAAGTTGTGATTAGAATAGAAATGATCTATTAGCAATTTATCAGCTTAACTTTACAGTCCTTAATGTGTAAGTATTAATAAAAGAGACATAAAAGACAAAATCCTTCCCCATCGCTCCCCAGTACTGACATTTTTTGTCCACCGTTTGACCCCGTCGTAACCTTTCGTGCGAAGTTTGTCATAAAAGAAGCTGTTGAAAAAGTGGACCTGTAAGTTAAAAAACAAAACACGGTGAGACTGTGAGAGAGTGAATGAGAACTAATTCACATACTGTTTTCATAGTCATTTAACTGTCTGACACACGTTCATATAATGGCTTTGTCATGAGTAAATTCCCTTGTGCTCATATGGGTAAAAGTATGTTTTTCCTACCTTTTCAGGAGCAGCATCCATGACCAAATCCCCATACATGTTCATGACCTGGGTGACGCAGTGAGTTACAAACGTAAGAGAGAGAGCTAACTCAGCACAATCCCAGAACAAGGGCCCCCCATTCATCAAATAAATGAGTCATATCTTCTGTATACAACTCTGACAAACTGATGTAAAAGACAGTGCCGTAATAGTAACAAAAGCACTGTGAGAGTTACAAATTTGACCAACTATAATGAAAGAGACATGAAGAACAAAAATATTGGGTCTCATTCACTAATAACAACAAGTGTTGTTAAATGTGCCAAAAAGGTTCCACACACAATGTCTAGTGGATTCAAAACAGGTGGGTATAGACATAATTATTTATTACCCTTCTTTTAATATGTTGATGAATCTGAAATATGCTAAATTATCAATAAATAAATAAATGAAAACAAAGCACAATCCCCATATATAACAACGTTTGCACAACGTGACCCATTTTTAAAGTCAAGTGTGCCAAATTTATAGGATATATATATGGTTACAAAAGATCTCTATTTTAAATGTTCTTTTGAACTTTCAGTTAATCAACGAATCTTGAAAAAAATGGATAACCGTTTACACAAAACTATTTTCAACACCGATAATAAGAAATGTTTCTTGAGTACCAAATTAGCATATTAGAGTGATTTCTGAAGGGTCACGTGACACTGAAGACTAGATTAATGATGCTGAAAAATCAGCTTTGCAGCACAGGAATAAATTACATTTTACAATGTATTCAAACAGAAAAGAGTTATGTTAAATTGTAATATTATTTCACAATATTACAGATTGTATTGTATGTTTGATCAAATAAAAGCAGCCTTGGTGAATATGAGAGACTTTTAAAACCTTTTGAAGGATAGTGTACGTCTATACAGGATGCACTGTGATGTGATAAAATAAGACAGATTTATTGTAGGGTCACAATTTGAGTTGGTTCTGAATTTTATCCCAAATATAGAAAAATCTTCCAAGTATACATATGATAAGTGAATGTGACCCAATATTAATAATAGTGTTCATTAATAATTACAAATTATTTTTAACCAAGAGGCCCACCTGATCATTGAGCCAGTTCTGACCATAAAGTGTGCTCAGATCATCCATGGTGAGGACGTGACGCTTGTAATTTACACGAAACCCCCGCATCACTGCACTTCCGGACATGCGCTGGTAGGACTGCATTAAATGTTGCACCATTAACTTCCTGTAAACAGGCGCAAGTTAAAATGGTATACAAATTGAGACTTCACAGTCAGGTCTTTCATCAATGTTGCCTTTTAAATATCAAAACTCAATAAGCCTTGTAACTGGTATGAGCCAGCTCTGACCTCTGAGGACTTGAAAAGCTCTCGTTAAAGATCTCCTGAAGCTTCTCCACCACCTCATCCACATGGATGGGAATCAAACTCCCATACTGCTGGAGAAACTCATCCAGAATACCTGAGAAAGAGGAGGAGTGAGAGAAGAATAACCAGACTACATATCCTATGTTCCTGCTACATATTTATGAAAAATATGTTGTACCTTGTACACAAGAGATGTGTTCACTGCTAAGCTGATTCTGTGGGGAGGACTTTTCCCGTTGAGACTGTACAGTAGCAGGAGAGGCCTGTCCCTCCCTGTCCCCCATGATTGCACCATGGATACCATCCCTTCCTTTCGGAATCCCATTTGTGCTACAGGAGCCTAGGAAATCAATAGGGGTCATTAACAGCCAAGGAGGAGGATAAATGAACAGATGTCACAAGTTGCAATGCTTTGCCAGTCATTTACCGTAGCTCACCTTTGCTAAACAATAAAATAAGAAATATTAAAAGAAATCCATTAATTGTTTATTTATATTTAAAAATGTTAATTATTTTAATTAAATTATCTTTAGTGGCACAAATAGCACTATTTTAAATGATATTTTAATGCATAGACAAACGTTCAAACTCAAAAACTCATTTAAAAATAGTCAGGTATCTCATGCTAAACAATTACAGGGATAGTTCAAGTTCACCCAAAAATTCTGTCATTAATTCCTCACCCTCATGTCGTTCCAAACCCGTAAGACCTTTGTTAATCTTTGGAACACAAATTAAGATATTTTTTGATGAAATTCAAGCGCTTTCTGACCCTGCATAGACAGCAACGGAACTGAACTGGTCCATGTGACATCAGTGGTTCAACCATAATTTTACAAAGCTACGAGAATACTTTTTGTGAGCAAAGAAAACAAAAATAGCAACTTTATTAAACAATTCTTCTCTTTCGCGTCACCTGCCATGAACTGTTGCTGTCTGATCGACGCTACAGAGCTCTGAGCACCAGAACGGTCAGGCACAGGAACAGTTTATTCCCTCAGTTTACAACCCATCTCATGAACACTTGACAATAAACGTGGAACACACAACACTATTATACATTATTTACTTAACACACATACTTATTTACATTTCAAATTTGCACATATCATACCTGTACATACATAATTGTCTATATTATATATTGTGTTTTTGCTATTTTGTACATTGTCTATTTTGTATATTTATATATTATTCTTTTTGTTATCTGTGTCCCGTCGCTGTCATTCTGTTGCACTGTGGAGCTTCTGTCACTATAACAAATTCCTCGTATGTGTAAATATTCCTGGCAATAAAGCTCATTCTCATTCTCATTCATTCTCTCATTATTGAGAGTGACATGACGCATGTTGAATAAAGTCTTTATTTTTGTTTTGTTTGTGCACAAAAAATATTTTTGTAGCCTTGTAAAATTACGGTTGAACCACTGATGTCACATGGACTATTTTAACGCGTCAGATGTGATGCTGTATATGGGAGGGTCAGAAAGCCCTTGGATTTCATCAAAAATATCTTAATTTGTGTTTCGAAAATGAACGAAGGAGTTACAGGTTTGGAATGACATGAGAGTAAGTAATAAATGATAGAATTTTAATGAGATTTTTGAGTGAACTAACCTTTTAATCCTATCAGCTGCAAAGAATTTTCCAAAATTATACCACAAATTAGAGAGTTCATACTCACCAGATGAATCAGCTTCTCGCTCCTCTGTTGTCTCCAAAAGTCCTTCTGGGTCTCCATTTAACAATGAATTGCCAGGCAGTCTCTGGAAAGGTCGACTGCCAGAGTGGCGGCGTCTGTGACATCTGCGTACCCTCCTGTATCCCATAGTTCCTGCCCATTTGGCTCGCTGACGCCAAGTTCTCCACTGCTGGGCCAAACGATAGCGACCGCTCAAACACCTCTGGCCCTGATACCGCAACCGGGCTAGCTTCCTCTCTTTGAGCGAACTGGGGCTAGTCTGGGCCAAGCAGAGGGTAAAGTCATCTGTAACACTGACATCCATTTCCACTAGCTTTGAGTGCTCTGGCGAGCCCCACTCCTCATCGTCACCCTTATCATTACACTGCAAACCACCCTCGGCTTTCCTGTCCACCAGATCCTCTTCACTCTCCATCTCCACATTTTCCTCCTCGTCCGTCACCTCACGGACAGTATAGTCTGCACCCCACATTCTGACGTCCTCCTCTCTGCGCCCCAGTTTGAAGTGGGCTGGGCTCGGGGCATGTTGGGCCATGGCTGGATTCATTAAATGGCCACCTCCAATGGCACCCCCACCCCCAGAGCCCTCCTGCCCTGCGGTCAGCGTCAGCTCATTGGACCAGTGTGTTTGAGCCAGGCTGCTGCCACTGTCTCTCATGATCCAGGAGCACCCTGCAACCTGCGCCAGCCTGCCTCCTCACTAATGCGTGACAGAAAACATGACAATTGTCAGAGCAAAGAACCAACAGAAAGCTTAATGCAAAAAAAATGTAGAATGCAAGCACATTCAGTGACCTGAAACGTTAATAAACTCTAGTTGTCATTTGAGATACGAATATTATTTTTGGTGCATTTTAACTTGTTTCTTTCAGGTCTTTGTGCTGAAAAAAAGCACAATTAGCAACAGTCCACTTGACCAAACTAACAACAACCAGAGAATAACAACAAACACCAAGCTAGATAAGAAAAACAGACTTTTATATGAAAAGGGTCTAGTCTCAATGTGTTTAGTACCTGCAAGTTGTTTCAAACCTGTATGAGTTTATTTCTTTATTCAGTGGCTACCGTCAAATGTTTGATTGCCAACATTTTTCAAAATATCTTCTTTTGTGCTCAATAGCAGAGAAACTCACAGTTTGGAACAACAGATTAGATTTTAGCACAGATGTGGATCAAGTAACACGGATTATTTGTTCACTTCAAGACTAGTAATGTCTGGTAACAAAGTAAATAAGCTCAATTTCGATTTAATGTGGAAAAAATAAAATATATTTTAATAATACTAATAAATAGTTCAAATTTTTTATTTCAATCAGACATTCCTTGAAAATATGTTTCATTGTAGGGCAGTTATTAGAGGATGGCCTTGGAGATTAAACGGCATTTCCAACTATTAACTAACTTATAACTATGTAACTAATGAGGTGTTATAACGTATCACAATACAAAAAAAAAATGCAAAAATATGTATTGTAGATAGTGATAATTCGTACGGTGTATAGTTCACCCAAAATGACAGATTTAATTTAGCATTAAATACAGTAAATGCAGAAGGTCATACATTTGAGCTTCCGTGTTTATTATTGTAGTGCACTATATATATATATATATATATATATATATATATATATATATATATATATATATATATATATATATATAATTATTAATACATTAAAACTAAAATAGATTCAAATGTTTAAAAGTATGTAGTCAGGGTCAGTGTTTTAACATAATTTTGTATTTTTAGCTAAGCAGAATCATGAATGCTTGTATTTTGGTGTCACAGTTACTCTGTGCATGGAGAAGGACCAAGATGGTGTAATAGGCTACCAAGTTGTAATAAACAACACTTTTTATTAACCGTTCATCATGTCTTAATTAGTAATAATAAAAACAATTTTTACTGTTTTTCCCTAGATTAAAGTAGCATGAGATCAGTATCGTCACGAGCGTATTGTTTAGCCCTATAATGAAGAGTTAACTAGCTATCTCAGTCATTTGTTATTGACAGTAATACCGACAATGTATTCATTTAAACGTTTACGTAAAATTACTTTACCTTTTAATGTTATTTGCATTCAAAATAACACGTATGTGGCTGTATTTTATCCATGCGGTTGTCGGTGTTCAAGAGTCAGAGCCGGAGCAGCGAGATAAACTCGTGCACGATGCGCTTTGTTCCGCTCTTTTACTCTGAATTATGTGAAAAGTGTGAAGTGGAACAGGCTGAGCCTCGCTAATACACCAGTCTGGTATTTGGCTAAAATTATATTTCAAGTTTTTAATAGAACAGAACGCCACAAGTCATGTAACGCATCATTCCAGCGGGCAAATCAAGCACCGATCACAAATAAACACTGCTTGGCCTCCGGTGTCGCGATGCAGAAAATGTGGGGTGTCGGCACCACCGATTACTCACCGTTTAACCGTAACCTCAAGCCAAAAGCTTTGGCGTTGTCTGCCAACGCAAAAAGCGGATAACTAAGTTTTGCAAGGATATAAAATGAAAGAGAAAATAAAGGCTGATTTAAATCTTGGCTCATTCAATGAGAGCTGGCGCTTCTTTAGGGCGAAAACACTCTTCTTCCGCCGCGTCTCTATGACGTCACGTCGGTGTACGCAGTGGACAGGAACATGAACTGCATCTGAAAATAATTTATTTCCAACACAATACGACCCAGTAACGCTATTTTAATTGTTTCCTCAAGCACATTTTTAAATATTTTTCTCAGAAATTAGTCATCAACACCCCCCTCAAACGCTACTAAAAAGAGTAGGCTAAATAAAACATTAGCTACCAAATTATGTGTATAAATCGAATTCAAAATGAATTGTGACGACTGAATATTAAATGACAAGTGTAATTTATGTTCTTGACTGATAAATTGTACAACATTTATGCAGAGCACCTCAGTTCTAAAAAACGTAATTCTCCGCTGTGAGCGTCTTTGAAATGATGTTTAATTTTGTTTTTATCTCAGGTGACATTAAGCCTCGAATGCATCGCATCAGAGGAGAGACGTTTAAAATCACATCAGTGTTAAGCTATTCAGGTTGTTACATTCAAACCTTCTGAAAATCTGGAGGCTTATAAATTATGTAGGCTACCACTAAATTAGTGAACTGTTAATCGGCTCTCTAGTGGCAGATAACTGCTGAAAATGGCATAGTTTAATCTTTATCTACGCCATTCCTGGATATATGCTATTTTGGCACAATGGCAGCAGTAAAAGCCTTTACTTTACTTATGAATATTCCTCATCAGAAATGATAATCTATATGTAGCCTACCTTTCAAAAATATTGTGAAAATCTATAAGCATGATAAGGAAAATGATAAGGCAAAATTCTTTCCGTAGATGTCCAGTAATAAAAAAATAAAAATAAAGAATAGATGGATAGTGTAATTACTCTGAACTTTGTTGTTGTAAAATTGGTGATGCATGACATGTTTCAGAGGTGTGGTCAAGGAAACATTTTTTCTTCTAGAGAGCAAGGAGATTTCAGTAGGAAATGCATTATTTAATATTCTTACAAAAGAGAAAATCAACACTAAAATATTGTTTATCTATAGCCAGACTGGGTTACAGCTATTCTGTAAAATGCTCTTATAGTGATTTTACTGATGTTAGAACAAAATAGAAAGTACATACAAGTGGTAAATGTAGTGATAGTACAAATGAATATTCCAGAAAAAAATTTAACCAAGAACTACAATCTTTCTCCCACTCCCTACTAGCCAAATACACTGCAACGCTGTCCGGAGTCACCGGTCCGCTCAAAGAACATGAAGTCCTGCAGGTCAACACAGAGAAACGATCAAAATATATTAATGGACATGTAAAGAAAATAACAGGAAAAAGCTAAACTGGTGGATGAATGAATGTTTTGTGTCATATCTCACTATAAGGAAACATGCTCCCAGCAGAACTGCTTTCATCCTCACATCCAAGTCCATGGGAAAGTTAATGCCAAAATTATCTGTATCAGTCAGTGTCTCTTTGATGATGCCAGTCCACTGTTTACTGATGCGACCTACAGAATGCCCATCCTTACCAGTAATCTGCACCAGAGGACAGAAAAACGCACACAAACTATTATATTTTCTTTTGGTTTGGAAAACACAACGTGAATATTAACACTAAAAGTAATTGTTCATCCTGATACTGTATGTTTAACTATCTCACAAATGATCGCAGTCACACATACGTGGCAAACGGACACAATAACAAATAAATACGTACGTCAAAATCCACATCCCCACAGCAGCTGATGGCACAAAAAGGCCCTTCGATGGACAGCACCTTTGTTTTGGACATGTCATAGATAGAGAACATGGGCTTAAACATGTGCCAGTCTTGCTTGATGTAACCTATTGTATTCCCTGGTGGAGCCTGTATCTCCATCTTCAGCCAATGTCACATTCAGATAGGAAAAAGAATTGGAGAATGGGTTATGTAAATACATATATAATATTTCTTGTAAATCTCTCTCCAAAGGTCAGCTGCATTCTGAGTTGTTACCTCTTGAAGGCAGCAGGGGAAACAGCAGGATATACAGCGGTAAGGCCTGATTAAGTGAATCACTTCCTGATCAAAATTATCTTTTATCTGCAGCTCAAAACTCCTCAGAGGGCCACAGATATTTCGTGTGCAGCAGTCAGTGTTTTCTTTAGCATGGAAGATCTTTTGACCCATGCTGTTCTTAATCTCATACTGGTTATTAGTTTCAAAGCCAATAATGGCTGGAAAAGAAGATCATTTTTTTCATTAGCATTTTACTTATAATTTAGTGTGTCCAACAAAAGGATAAAGAATTAAAGTTATATATGACAAAAATGTTTAATAACTTCAGAAACTTTACCTTCAAGGAGCTCAATCTTTTGATGGACTAATATCTGGTCAATCTGTAAGAGCAGAACAGAACGCAGAGATATTCCATTGTACATTTTCCTATCATACCAATTATTGTGTACACCTCTGAGGGACTGTTCAACCATTAATGGAAATTCTATCATTGTTTACCAAACCTCAGGTTGTTCTAAACCTATATGATTGTCTGGTCATACTTTAATTTAAGGACTAGTTCTCACTATTAACTAACTATTATCTAGGATTTTGTCTCAATAAACTCCTAATTTGCTGCTTATTAATAGTTAGTTGTCAAGTTTAGGTATTGGGGAGGATTAAGAGATGCAGAATAATGCATTAATATGTGTTTTATAAGTATCAATAAACAACCAATATGTTAGTAATATGCATGCTAATAAACATCTAGTTAATACAGTGAGAATTTGTCTCTAAACTGTTTTTTTTTTTTCATACTATGGAAGTAAGTGGGGACCAGAAACTGTTTGGTCAAAGCAGAAGAAAGAAACAGTACAGAACAAAGGGTGAGTAAATGATGAAAAAATGTCATTTTTGTGTGAACTGTTCCTTTTTGACATTATATTACTCCCTTATTGTGGCAATATGTAATTGTACAACTCTTACCATCTTATTTACATGAAATAATTCATTTTACATGACACGCTCACCTGTGTAAGGTACTCCAAACCAGGTGGGACAGCTGCTGGGTTAGAATAAAGCTGGGACATGTTGAACTAAACAGAAAAAAGGTTTCTAATACAGAGTAAACAACGAATTCATTATGCCATACACTTCACAAATAAAACAAACCATTGTGCCATTAACTGCTATATAATGACAGGAAATAATCAATATATGTTTTTCGTCATATAGGTCCACAACACAACACTCAAATGGAAAAATCAAGTCACTCTTTTTAAGAGACACTAATCCACTGAATATCCTCTAACAAAACATTTGAGGCCATTTCTATTATAACAAATGTTTTACTACTTTAAAGCACAGAATATGCTGACAAAATATCCTGCCTATAAAAATCCATAACAAATAGCATTTTCCTTTAAAAAAAAATTTGCATTAACTTGCAAATTTGTAACCTGAGACCATTAAGCAAACTACAGAAGTAAAAATCACACTCAAAATTGAGATGCTTGAATTGATAAACCAAAATCCAATTTCTATATTGTTTATGCGCTTACCTCACGTTAAATAGCTGATTGTTGAAAATGGCAAGCACAGCCTTACAGCAGATCGAGTGAAGAGTGTTGCACCTGTACTACAGCATGTGACTGGGGGAAAGTGTGCATACGTGAATGTCTCGTCACACCCCTTTGCCCATACTCCCTTTGGATTTTACTCATGGAAAGAGCAGTGACATCAGCAAACAAAACAGTGCAATGAAAAGCAGCTCGACTTTAAAAGAACATTTATTGTTTAGAATTCACTGCTGTAAATGGTCAGAAAAATATAGCATTTCCTCATCTTTCAAACATATACACCTGTACATACATGTACTATTTACACTGGGATGCAGGACACACAAACAAAATAATAGATATCTGTTTTCAGTCTTAAAATCAAAAACTCAATTCTACCATTGTTTTTGACGGAATACACAAAGAACACAAATCAAGCAGTTAAACTGTCTAAATACGCTGATATCTGCTTTACAATGGTCAAAGGTTAATCTGAGAACACCCTGTAACAATAAAAGTGAGGATATTCATCACAAGACTGAAAACATTACATAGAAAAAACAATTACATTGATGTGAACAGCGTTTTGAGAGTCGTACAGATCGGAGCTGGAGGTGTCCCTTATCTACCACTCCTATTTGCACTCAATAAGTCTTTCATATAGTGCTCCATGACCCAAATAAGGTGTGACAGTTCAGTGCGACACCTGTGCTAAGGCACCCCCAGGGGCAAGACAGAAAAATACTGGATTAGAACAACATCTCTTTGCTGGAAATGTAGTTGTTTTAATGGATGTTTTGTACATGGTATTTGGATACATAAATATGAAGACTTTGGGAGAAATGTTGTGAAATGTCATGAAAACTAAAAATCTTAAATTGTCCTAAAATATGGACAATTTTCCTTGACAGGTTTTGTGAGATTCATCCATCTTGACGTATAGTAGTGCAAATAAGTGCATGAGTTTTAGGATGCCTTATACCTGAAAAACACTTAATGTCATAAACCAAGATCAGCCTTTCAACACAGAACAAAGGAGAACAAATGGAGTTACATAAATCAACTTTTTTAATTTAACAGAAACTAATTAAGAGTAATCAGAATAGTAAAAAGCACCGGTATGAGAACGTCTCATTCATTTAAATACACACACAGGATCTGCTCCCATACATTCATTCTCAGTGGTCTCTTTTGTCCGTGGAGCCCCGAGAGTCCCTGCATCTGTAGCAGTAGAAAATATCAGGTACGTTGGACTTCTTAATCTTAGCGCAGGAGAGATGGACCCATATGGAGCACTCATCACATTCAATCATGGGACGTCCTGCAAAAGGCTTCCCACAATAACACGTAATCAAATCCCATGAATCATCACCTATAAGGGACAGAACAAAATAAAGGATGGTTGAAAGATAAATAATGATCAGATGTTTTCTTCAGTTTACATTTATGACTGTTATTCTAGCTATATACATTAAATACACTACTGCCATGCCAAGTCTAATCAGACACTTACCAGACTCTACCATAATATCTTCATCAGTTACCAATGTGTCCGTTTCGCAAGAGCTCAGGTCTGTTTCTTGATTGGACTCCAGTTTAAGCCCCGCCTCATGCATGTGAATGGCCTGTTCTGTTAGCTCCTCCTCCTTTTGAAACCCTTCGTTCAAAGGGCTTGTGGATGGAAAGTGTCTCTCAGCCTTTACTGATCTCTTCATTTTCTTTAGTGCTGCTTTCGATTGTTTGTGTGCTCTTGCCTCAGAGATGCTTTTTCTCGGCCCTCCTAAAGAGAAGTGTCCGAGTTTCTTCACCTTCTTCCGCTCAGCTTTACTATGCAGATGGATCTGGTTCAGAGAGTCTTTCAATCTCATCTTGTCTAATGAGCCGTCCGACTGTAGATGGCTGAACTCTGTGCTGCTTCTTTCGGTCTCAGTTTTGTGAACCAAACTGTGAATGTTGTCGAGGCTGGAGTGTGCATCCGTCCAGCTATCCTTCACGGACCCTTCGCCCGAGAGCTCAGAAAGCTCGTGTGCACATGGAGATGAAGATGGAGACCATGAACTCTCCTGGAAACACACATAACCACAATTTACCCTATTTATCTGCATACGATTTTGCATTGCATGGGGGAAAGTAAGCTTATAAAACAGTCAAGGCTTAATATTTTACAACAAACCATGTTGGACCTGATCAATAACTTTTCATTAATGAGTGATTGTATATATTGAATGGTGCTGTGTTATCACCATACTTTTAATAAAATGTAGCCCTTTTGATTAATTCAATATATAAATAATTCAAATTTTACATGAACTTTAAAAAAAAAAAAAAGGCATAATTTTTATTGGAATGTATACATTTATAACAATTGGAGAATTACCAGTATCATCTCCACTGAAATCAATGGATTTAAATACATTACTCATGACTGCTCAAAAACAGTCTAAATTTATGAAATCTACAACAAAAACATTCAACAAAACATCAAACGCATTAATTTTACTCACATAAACTTTCACTGTCAGATGAAAAAGACCATAAATCCCAAAAGTGTTTTTGATATGGTAAACAGGCTCAATATATTTTACTAAAGTATTTTTAATCCTCAGTTAATATCTGAATTAAAAAGTTTAAGTTTTGAAATGGTTATCTCTCTTAAAAAACGATTTACAAAAATAAAATTTCCAAAGTTTGGTTTCCATATAAAAAAAGAAAAACAAAGCACTTTTTAAAATAAATGTTTATGCATCTTTTATGGGTCAAAACGGACCAGAATGCAATCAAGGTTAAGTATTTAAAAACACACACACACACACACACACACAAAATCTACAGAGTCAGCAGCAGGTGATTATCATGAAGATGGTCAAAGTTGCCACTTAAATGCTGTACAAAAAGACTACATTTTCTGACATTCAACTCACTTCTTTCTGAGGAGGAATGTACCCAGCATAGGCCAAGACAAAGCTGCAAAACTTATTGAAATCCTCTACAGTCCTCTTCCTACGTTCTGGAGGCTGGAACAAAGAAAATGTACATTAATAGCAACCAATGGTAGCGATTCACAGTAAGTTTCCGGTGATGTCTAAAGCTATAACACCAGTCAGAAACCAATCTGAAACCATTTTCAAAACCAAAATATTTTTGCCAATTACTGTCAGTGATTACAGATCTCATCCACAGCCCATCCCCCCATGGTCGGCCACATGTGGCCTAAGCTATAAATAAGTAACGAGGCTGTCACCATTTAAAACTATTACAGAATATAACTGCGACAGCACTTACCAAAGCCTCCGTTTTACAATTCCGGACGGTGTCTGAAAAAGAAAAGAAAAGAATTCGGCATTACTGGCAAAACCTGTTACTGTTAAATGCTGAAACTACAACCTTAAATGAACTGTCAAGTTAGCTTTAGCCAGGGCTATTTGGATACTGTTAAAGAAACTTGAAAGTAACTTCCTTGCGTGATTATTGGAATGCTACAAACGTACGAAATCGAATTCTATACATTAAACTTTGTTGCGAATGTTCTGTGAACTCATTTGCTCGAATAAATATCTTCACATCAGAACAGAAGCTGCTTATGCTAAAAGCTAATGAGTAGATGCAACCTTGTCAAGTCAGCAAAACAAGGAAGCAAATTGGCATCGGAACTATTTAAGTATGCTTCGAAAATGATATGTTATGTATCTGGAGGTAACGTTGGTAGAGAGGCCATATTAGGTGTACTTAACCTAAGAGGATATCTCACTGCTAGCATGAGTAACGTCAGTTAATCCAGTCAGGAGCGCTTTGTTAAATGGGTGTGTTACACGAGGCTCGTTTAAAACTTCCGAGTATTGGCGTGACACTAAAATAAAATGAAAAGAGAATGTGTGTATGACAATAAAAAAGCACGTATTTACCTTGGTGATGATCCATAACACCCAACATGGTGAGGTAACGTTAACGTTAGTACCACAAAGTTGGGCTCTTGGTGTTGGCCGTTTGATTTCCTGCTAATTATCTTTGAGGAAAAGCGAAATTTCTCCCAGTTGAAAATATATGCAAGTCCGGTTGCTTTTGAATTTAACAGATAACTAATAAGCTAACGTTACCGCACAACCGAAGGAAGGTTCGCCATATGCTCAGAGTAACGGTAGTCTCGTCATCAAAACTCTTATACGAAGCAAACGGCCAGATTTTTCGACGATTAGACCACGGTTCGGCTAAAATAAAGCTGAACGGTGTATTATTTCGTCCAGACCTCAATTATCGGTAATGATGATGGTGGTGGTGGTGGTGTTATCTTGTCTTCGATTCTCGTTGATCACCAGCGAATTTAAGCTGATGGCTTTAGATCTAACGTACAAAACTGCCGACACCTTGGTTGTATCCACAAACGCGAGGCAGAGACGAAAAATACCAAGTTCGCTAGCAATTTTCCAATATCGAAAAATCAAAATCGAGCTTTTTGCAACTGCATTCAACAAAGTCTTGAACGTCTGGGTTACGCGCGGTCTCGACAGGAATCACCCTGTGACGCAACCACGCAAAGAGCGCCAGAATTTTCTGCGTGATGCATATTGATGCAAACGTAATGAATATGCATGAAAGATTGTCAAAAATAATCCAAAGTCTGACACAATAGACAGCGCCGTTTTTATTTGTATGCATTGGTGGAATACACTGTGCCCAGACTGTTAAATGTCAACAGTTACGATGCGTCGCTGCTTGCAGAAACGTCCTTGTGTTCATACGACGAACACAGGAAATGGAGAAACTGTAGATCGATGGGCGCCATGTTGGATCAGATGCGCTATACATTTCCACGCAAAAATTCCTCTGGGGGAGCCATAATGGCGCACTTTGTTTTTGCACTGTGTAAACGGACTTCCTTAATCCTGGCAGGTCAGCTGACCAATGTCGTGACAGTTTTTTTCCTCGCTCCACTGCTTGGTAGGATATTCCGAGGATTGTCGTTCATTTCATGCTAATACAGTAAGACTCATCGTTTGCTTTTTTATACAATTATATTTTTATTGCCATCAAACCGTGCAGTTTGGCCCTATTTCATTTTCTAACGTTACGCAGGTGAAATCTGCTCAGTTGCTGATCAGGCTTTGCCAGTAGCCATCTGTCACCTGACATCTAACGTTAGTGGTTCCTTACGACAGCCTGTTAGATCTCGTAATTCAGTAGTTTTGGTCGTGTGAAGGCGTTTATTCATATATTTCTTAATTTTACCTGTGGTGCGTTTAGTACACTAGTCAAATTCATATCATTTTCATTTGATACTCAACAGGAATAGTTTGATTGTGAATGGATACCAGTCGGCCATAGTGGTTCTGTTAGTGTTATAGTGTTGTCATCGAGAAAATCTTCAAATTTGTCATCAGTAATTGAAATATTTACCGTAACAGTAAGATTGAAACTCACATTTGCTGTCGAGTACATAGATTCGAACTGGATCAAAACAGTAGACCTTGAGGTTCTATTGAATTTGTGAAAATTGAAACGTCTTGTAATGTTGACAAGGTTTGGCATGTGACTTGAAACACTGAAAGATATTGGTGCAACTTGAATGAATGAACTGTTTCACCCTTCCTCTTTCAGGATTGCTAACACAGAGAATGGATTTTTCCAAGCTGCCTAAGATCCAGGATGAGGAGCGTGAGGATCAGTTCGGATATGTGCATGGAGTTTCAGGCCCAGGTAAAAATAAAATCGTGTTCTGAAGCCGCTTAATAAGTTTATTTTGACTGACAGATGTGGGTCATGAGATGGACAGGTTATAGTCTGTATGTCTGTTCATTGCAGTGGTGACAGCCTCTAGCATGGCAGGGGCGGCCATGTATGAACTGGTGCGTGTGGGCCACTGTGAGCTGGTGGGAGAAATTATCCGATTGGAGGGAGATATGGCAACCATCCAGGTGTACGAGGAGACCTGTATCCTTTACCATTCAAGAGTGGTTTACTTAAGGCTGGAATACACTACTCAATTTCCAGTCCGAAAAAGTTGATGTTAGTTGCTGAAAGTCTGAGGCAGTCTGCAGATTTGAGTTGACACAGTCGGTAACTGTATGATCATGATGCCTAGCGTTTTAAAATCTGTTCGGATTTTAAAACTTGTGTAGTGTATTCCAGCCCTTACTCAGTCTACAATACTTGAAAAGGTTTTAGTAAAGTTAATACAAAAGTTAAAAATTATTTAGTTTTTATTTTTCATGGTTCATCATGGTGTTGCCAGAGGATATTTTTGTGTTTATTTGTATATGTCTATACGTTTTCCTGAGCTATCCACAGCTGGAGTTTGTGTCGGAGACCCCGTGCTCCGCACTGGAAAGCCTCTCTCTGTGGAGCTGGGGCCCGGAATCATGGGATCCATCTTTGATGGTATTCAGCGTCCCCTCAAAGACATCAATGACCTCACAAAGAGCATCTACATCCCCAGAGGAGTTAACATAGGAGCTCTTAACAGGGACCTCAAGTGGGAGTTCTCTCCTTTTCAGAACCTGAGGGTAAGAAATATGTGCGTGTATTTCTCTGTATACAGTGACGTTGTGCACCTTCTTTTTTTTTTCTAGAACTGTGAATCATGATAATATAGTAGTATGCATCGGGCCGAGTTCAAATTCTGATATAATATGCATTTTTATAATGAACCAAGCAAAATTGCAGATGAACACAACTGTCAGTAATCAGTATTTTCATGTATTGAAAACAGCAGAATTGACTTTTTGATAACGTCTGTGTTTCATGGGAAAAACACAACCCCAAATATAAATAACTATTTTTATTTAGAATAAAATGTTACTTTCACTGTAATAATTACTGAAATGTCTTCAGACCCAATTATATACTTCTGAATTATGAACCAAAGCAAGAACATACATTCACGCCTTTACTGTTGCTATTCTACAGTATAAAGAATATTGTAAGTTTTCTGTGGCTTTTTAGAAACAAATTAATTTGAACCATCAGCACTTGACAGGGCAAAGCTAAACTGCACCTTATCACTGTGTATGAAAGTTGATTTTGTAAAACCGAGGCTGTAATTTCTGTAGTCCGCATCTGCAACACTTATTTTCATTATTTGTATATTATATTGAAATTATGCCCTGGATGTTTGTTTAGTTTAATTGGACTCTTTCACTGTTTTTTCAGGTTGGAAGTCACATTACAGGAGGTGATATCTATGGATTGGTGTATGAGAACTCTCTCATCAAACACAAGATCATGCTGCCCCCTCGCAGCAGGGGAACAGTCACCTACCTCGCACCGCCAGGAAATTATGACGTCTCTGTGAGTCAAGCTCACAATCATCCTCACATGTCCTGAAATACTACCACTTTTTTATAGACAAGCACGCAAGAGTAGTTCACGTCAATTTAAATTTATTTGAATAGCATCTTATAAAAGGAACAGTTGGATGGAAAAACTCCCTAAGATATTTAGGTAAGATGAAGAAGAAACCCAATATTACTAATTACTGGAACTTCCCTTTTCATGTGTGTGTCAGGATGTGGTGCTGGAACTGGAGTTTGAAGGAGTAAAGGAGAAGTTCACCATGGTGCAGGTGTGGCCTGTGCGACAGGTGAGGCCTGTTACTGAGAAGCTACCTGCAAATCACCCCCTGCTGACTGGACAACGAGTACTGGATGCCCTCTTTCCGTGAGTCTTAAGCTTTTCTCCATTAATTAAACAGTCTTGGCCCACTGGTTATTTATCTTGCATTGGTATCAAACCCTCACAAGCTTTCATTGCAAGCTTAGGGTTGACAGATCCCCCAATCAGAGATTTATTTATTATTATTTTTCTTCTCCAAAATGGATGCATTTTCTGCCAATTGTTTTACTTAAAGTTCCCAACCTGGCTATCATGTGTGTACACTCTCTTTGCACTGCAGAAAAAGAACCGACACAGACAAAAATGTGCTGTATGTTGGAGTTTCTCCAATGAAAGTGTAATACAGCCAATCAGTGTTTTTTTAATGAAGCTGCTTTTGCTGCTGTTAAATCTGCAAGCATCCCTTCTCATTTATGAACTGTAATAAATATAATAAATCAGGAATGAGATTAGTTAAATCATGCATATTAGTTGACCTTCTATTGATTTGAGCTTATTTGAAAGTGCAGTAATTCTGATGAAATGATGAAACAAAGTAATTTCTCAATTTTGATTATTTATAATTGTTATTGTAACTTTTGAGCAAAATACTCATGATTATCAGTTTAACCATTTTTGCAAAGTCCTAATTTCTGCCATTTTGCAGTTGTGTCCAAGGAGGGACCACAGCTATTCCAGGAGCCTTCGGCTGTGGTAAGACCGTGATCTCTCAGTCTCTCTCCAAGTACTCCAACAGTGATGTCATCATTTACGTGGGTTGTGGAGAGCGTGGAAACGAGATGTCTGAAGTATTAAGAGACTTTCCGGAGGTAGGTATGGCACTGGGGTTAATGAAGCTATACCTGGTCACTAGTCATCGAATAACCTTACAATAATCACAAGTTCCAGGATTAAGTCGCTTTGATTAATACAATGTCTGTGAATGCAGTATAAAAATTAATAACCGGAGAAGTTCAAGTGACCCTGTGGTTTAAATGAACCTGGTTTAGATGATTGACTGTCATTTTGTTCGATAGCTAACTATGGAGGTGGACGGCAAGGTGGAGAGCATTATGAAGAGAACAGCACTGGTGGCCAACACCTCAAACATGCCTGTGGCTGCCAGAGAAGCCTCCATCTACACTGGTAAACTCAAGAGCCGTTTGCTGTAATGCTGGTGAATCAGGTTTTATGAAACAATTATTGATAACAAAATGAAATGAAACAAAACCTGTAAGAGAAAATCTATATATGTATGTATGTGGATGCATTTATCTTCATAACATGCCTTGTGTGTGAACAGGTATCACATTGTCTGAGTACTTCAGAGACATGGGCTATAACGTCAGCATGATGGCTGACTCCACCTCTCGTTGGGCTGAGGCTCTTAGGGAGATCTCTGGACGATTGGCTGAGATGCCTGCTGGTATGTACGGCTCTTACAACTTTCTTTTTATCAAAGAATCACAAAAATATTAAGCAACACAACTGTTTTCAAGATTGATAATAATAGGAAATGTTTCATGAGCAGCAAATAACTTCTCAAGGATCATGTGACATTGAAGACTAGAGAGCTGCTGAAAATCCAGCTTTGCTTCACATGATTAAATTGCATCTTAAAATATATTCTATTAAATTGTAATATTCTATTAAATTGTAATCAACAGCCACGATGAGCATAAGAAACTTTTTTTTAAAAATCTTGCCAACCCTAAACTTTTGTGATTGCATGATTGCTAAATCTCTATTGGCTACTATTGAATTTAAAAAAATACTCTTTGCATTTACTGCATACTTTTAACTTATGGTTTGTATTGGCAGCAAAATGTGTGTAAAACATATCTCAGACTTCCTCCAAATTGATGTATTGTTGCTATTTTGTTGTCATGCACTGCAATGCAGTTTTTTTTTTAATCCCTACCCAAACAGAAGCAAAATAAGATGTCACACATTTAATAACTGCTATTTCAATGAGTTGTCACCACATTCAGAACTCTGTTTCGAATTGTGCAGCCCTGTCCAAACCAAACTTTCTTATATTGGATAATCAAACTTTCTTGTTTTCCTTCTACAGACAGTGGGTATCCCGCATACCTTGGTGCCCGTCTGGCATCTTTCTATGAGAGAGCGGGTCGAGTCAAGTGCTTGGGTAACCCAGAGAGAGAGGGCAGCGTCAGCATTGTGGGAGCGTAAGTCCACTCAAATAACATCAAGCGGGTTATTATAATAAATTTGCAAATTGATATGTAAGTTTGTACAAACTCTGATTTATTATTTTGTGAATGTTATGTGTGTTTCTAAAAATATTGCACATATTTTTGTGGTGGTTTCTAACTGCAGAGGTTTCTGTTCATTTCTCTACAGTGTGTCTCCCCCTGGTGGTGATTTCTCAGATCCTGTGACTTCTGCCACTCTTGGTATTGTGCAGGTGGGTGACTCCTATGAATGCTTGTCAGTAACATGTGATGTGATGTTTATTTTATTTTTTTAAGCAGTCAATTAACTCTTTTAAATGAAGCAGTAATAGAATCTTCCATTATCTCTTCCCCCCCCCCCCCCCCCCTCATTTGAACTGTTGCTCTCAGGTGTTCTGGGGTCTTGATAAGAAGCTTGCCCAGAGGAAACACTTCCCTTCTGTTAATTGGCTGATCAGTTACAGTAAATATACACGAGCACTGGATGAGTACTATGACAAACACTTCCCAGAGTTTGTGCCACTGCGTACCAAATCTAAAGAGATTCTGCAGGAGGAGGAGGACCTGGCTGAGATTGTGCAACTAGTTGGAAAGGTATGTTTGTGTATGTTGTTTGTCAAATAGTGTTATTAATACATACACTGAACAAAATTATGAACGCAACACTTTTGTTTTTGCCCCCATTTTTCATGAGCTGAACTCAAAGATCTAAGACTTTTTCTATGTACACAAAAGGCCTATTTCTTTGAAATATTGTTCACAAATCTGTCTAAATCTGTGTTAGTGAGCACTTCTCCTTTGCCGAGATATGCCACACCTGTGAGGTGGATGGAGTATCAAGATGCTGATCAGGTGTGCCTTAGGCTGGCCACAATAAAAGGCCACTCTAAAATGTGTAAGGGGGGGGGGGTCCGAAAACCAGTCAGTATCTGTTGTGACCACCATTTGCCTCATGTAGTGTAACACATCTCCTTCGCATAGAGTTGATCAGGTTGTTGATTGTTTCCTGTGGAATGTTGGTCCACTCCTCTTCAATGGCTGTGCGAAGTTGCTGGATGTTGGCAGGAACTGGAACACGCTGTCATATACGCCGATCCAGAGCATCCCAAACATGCTCAATGGGTGACATGTTCGGTGAGTATGCTGTCCATGCAAGAACTGGGATGTTTTCAGCTTCCAGGAATTGTGTACAGATCCTTGCAACATGGGGCCGTGCATTATCATGCTGGTATCTCTCTCTGTGCATTCAAAATGCCATCAATAAAATGCACCTGTGTTCGTTGTCCATAACATACGCCTGCCCATACCATAACCCCGCTGCCACCATGGGCCACTCGATCCACAAGCAAACCGCTCACCCACATGACGCCATACACGCTGTCTGCCATCTGCCCTGTACAGGGAAAGGATTCATCCGTGAAGAGAACACCTCTCCAAAGTGCCAGACGCCATCGAATGTGAGCATTTGCCCACTCAAGTCGGTTACGACGACGAACTGCAGTCAGGTTGGGGCCCCCGATGAGGACGATGAACATGCAGATGGGCTTCCCTGAGACGGTTTCTGAAAGTTTGTGCAGAAATTCTTTGGTTATGCAAACCGATTGTTGCAGCAGCTGTCCGGGTGGCTGGTCTCAGATGATCTTGGAGGTGAAGATGCTGGATGTGGAGGTCCTGGGCTGGTGTAGTTGCATGTGGTCTGCGGTTGTGAGGCTGGTTGGATGTACTGCCAAATTCTCTGAAACGCCTTTGGAGACGGCTTACGGTAGAGAAATGAACATTCAATTCACGGGCAACAGCTCTGGTGGACATTCCTGCAGTCAGCATGCCAATTCCACGCTCCCTCAAAACTTGCGATATCTGTGGCATTGTGCTGTGTGATAAAACTGCACATTTTAGAGTGACCTTTTATTGTGGCCAGCCTAAGGCACACCTGTGCAATAATCATGCTGTCTAATCAGCATCTTGATATGCCACACCTGTGAGGTGGATGGAGTATCTCGGCAAAGGAGAAGTGCTCACTAACACAGATTTAGACAGATTTGTGAACAATATTTGAGAGAAATAGGCCTTTTGTGTACATAGAAAAAGTCTTAGATCTTTGAGTTCAGCTCATGAAAAATGGGGGCAAAAACAAAAGTGGTGCGTTTATAATTTTGTTCAGTGTATGTAAGATTTTTTTTGTGTAATGATATTTGTAATGTATTTGTGTTGATTCTGAATGCATTTATTTTGTTTTTTTGTAAACAGGCATCTCTGGCTGAGACAGATAAAATCACTCTGGAGGTGGCCAAACTCATTAAAGATGACTTCCTGCAGCAGAACGGTTACACTCCCTATGACAGGTAAACTAATCATCTGTGCAATATGAAGAATGTGACATTCACACAGACCTCTTTTTAGCTGTCGTCTTGTTCTAGTTGGCTGTTTGTCAGTCTGTGCTGTTTGTCACCCTGTTTCTCTCTCTTCCAGGTTCTGTCCCTTCTATAAGACAGTGGGGATCCTGTCCAATATGATAGCTTTTTATGACATGGCCCGGCATGCTGTCGAGACCACAGCGCAGAGCGATAACAAGATCACCTGGGCCCAGATCCGTGAACACATGGGAGAAATTCTTTATCGCATCAGCTCCATGAAGTTTAAGGTACCGTTGGTAAAAATACCAATATGTAATTACATCTCTAATTAATTTGTGTAATTAAATGTATAATTACACTGTTGACCCATCCCTTATACCTTAACACACCCTTAAACCTACCCAGACCACCAAACCTGTCCCTAACCTTACCCATATCCCACCTCAATAGCAGTAATTTTTTTTCTGCAATACAATATGAATACAAGAAGTACATTGTACTAATTTTTTGATGTAAGTACATAGTAGTTAAGGCCACCTAATATAAAGTGTAACCAAAATTACTAAAATGAACATAAAAACTGAAAATAGAAAAATATAACCTAATTCAATGATTAATAAATATTATAGTACTATATACATTCCACATCTCTGTGGACTGGAAGCTTCTGTCACCAAAACAAATTCCTTGCATGTGCAAACATATTTGGCAATAAAGCTCTTTCTGATTCTGATTGTGATCGTATTATATTATGAGGATGCGGGGTTGAGTCTGTGGTGTCCCATCCTGATACTGTTTTTAACCAAAAAGGACATCAAATTATTTGTGAAATGTGTTTAAATATATACAGAAGTATAAAATCTGGTATTAAAAAAGAAACGGTAGTTATGAAAAAGAGGTATTAAAATGTCCTTAAAAATCTAATTATTATTATTATTATTGCTATGAACCTTTCAGACCAAACAATATGGAAGATGATTAACATTAAAACATTAATGGTAACTTAACTGTTGTTTAATCTAGTGTAGGTCATATTTACTTGTTACCTGTAATGTAAGGACATGAAATATTGACTTGAACAGTGACTGACAATTTGTTAATAATGTCATTTAATTTATTTGAATTATTTATACATGTTCATTATAATATTTATTATACGTTTCTTTAAATTATTAGATTACTTAAATTCATTTTATGCCTAACATTGAGCGGTTTTCCATAACTGCATGTGTCTGTGTGTTTGGCAGGATCCAGTCAAAGAGGGTGAAGCAAAGATCAAAGCTGATTATGCTCAACTGCTGGAAGACATGCAGAATTCTTTCCGCAGTCTCGAGGACTAAAAGCAACCTTTGACCTCACACGTGTCCCAGCTCTCTCCTCCCCTGTGCTGTGCAGTGCATTTCCCAGTGCTCCCTTGTGCATGTGTACCTCTCGTCTGAATATACACTGAAACTGAACGAGACGAATGAAAGTCCGAGCTAGTAGCCATCACTAATCTGAACACGGTCTTTAGAAACGTAAACAGAGTGTGTGTTCTCACTCTAGAACTACAACTGTTACTTGGTGTTTGAACTATAAGATCGTATTTTAGCATCTTAAGCAAATGCCTGTGTGATCTCTCTGTGCTGAGACTCAACACTTGAAGCACAAAAACAGCAAACATATTCATCTTCTCCTTTTCTCACCACCTGCTTTCCCATGAGTCCTCGCTGCATGTGTTTGGAGCGCAGGGGAGCACAGTGTTTATTCCCATCTCAGTTTTTTTTTCTCCGTGACCAATAGAAATGTGTTATATAATAATGGGAACAATGGAAGTCAGAAAGGGATCATTGAGGCTTCCCTTATTTATTTGAATCTTGTTTTGTCTCATTAATGTGATTTCTGCTCTATGTGTGTTCCTTTGATCGTTTCTCATATTCATGTGAGTGTGTGTGTGTGTGTATGTGTGTGTGTGTGTGTGTGTGAGAGAGTGTGCATGGGTGTGTGGGTAGTGTATTGTAGCTTCTGTAGTGGTACGTTACTACATTTATTGTGTGTGGTGTTGTGTGTACAGTTCCAAAGAATTAAACTATTGGAAACTGTTTGAATGACTCTGCTTTATAACAAAAATAGATTATTTGATTTTCATTCTAGTAGTACTCCTCTCAATCTTGAAGGTTTGGGGTTGGAAAGTGTTAATGCTCACCAATGCTGCATTTATTTGATCAAAAATTACAGTAAACAATAAAAAGGCAAAATATTATTACAGTTTAAATAACTGTTTTTTATTTTAATATTTTTCCTTGTGATGGAAAAGTTTAATTTTTACTCTTTTCAAAGAGTACATTTTCTTTTCCAGTCTTCAGTGTCACATGATCTTTCAGAAAACATTTCAATATGCTGATTTGGTGCTCAAGTAACATTTCTGAAAAGACTTGCATAGCTTTATATATATATATATATATATACATATACATATATACACATACATATATACACATACATATATACACATACATATATACACATACAAATATGCATTTAGCAGATGCTTTTATCCAAAGTGACTTAAAAATGAGGACAATGGAAGCAATCAAAATCAACAAAAGAGCAATGAAATATATATATATATATATATATACAATATACACACACACACACACATACATATATATATATATATATGTATTATGTTATATATTGTTACTTTTAATCAATTTAATCTGTTCTTGTAGAATAAAAAAAATACTAATTTGTTTAAAAAAAATGTACCGACTCTAACTTTTGAATGGTATTGTACGCTTCCAATTTGAAAATCTTTACATATCCACAATATTTGGAATCCGCTGGTGACTTTATTTATTTTGCTTACCTCAGAGACGGGCTTGTGTTGGCCTGGCCTTGTGGGTGTTTTTCAAGTTTTCAAGTTGTTACTCGTGTAGTTACATGAGACAGGGAAGTCACCAGAGACACTTTGACTAATAAAACTTGTTTATTTGTGTCAGAAGGAGAGATGGTGATTTTCACAGTAAACAAACCTAAGCACAAGGGACGAAATCACACAATCACAAACCAGTTCACAACCGGCTATTTCTGAGACGAAGGCCCTTGCTGAGGCTTACAAAAGGCATGTAGGTGAAAATGAAGATCTTTGCAATTAGGTTCTTTAATCAAAACAGAATACTGAAGCACAGCATGAGTGTTGAGATCAGGCCTCTTGAGAGGAAATGTATTCAGTGTTGAGTGCTGATACAAGATCAGTTTCTGATAGATATAACTTCATAATGGCCTCTGCCAAGCATTCTATCCACTCAACAGTACATCTGCTCCACTTGAGGTATGCAAAGGACTTACATCAGTGTCTACTAAATAACATCTATCATATGTTGGTATGAAAAGACTTGTAAAACTGAAAACATATGTGCATGTATATAGATCAATAAAAAGCAAAAGCAAGTATGCAAATATGATTTTGCATGGGATGATTTTGAACATTGACAGAGCAATGAACTGAAAGTTGTATCAGCTATATAATAAGTCATAAAACTGTTAAAGTAATAAAAATAAATACACAGACTGGATGAAATAAACAAAAACGTGAATCATCTCAGGAACCATTCATGCAGAGATCAGATATTTTCAAATGGCTCATGTACTTAATCTTACAAAGGAAATGCATGCTCATCAGTGCAAGCTTACAAAACCTCGACAGTTCATAACCCAGCTGCTCTTTTTCATCATTGTTAGATCTGATGGGGTGTGTATGCATTCAAGGAGGGTCACCGGATCTATTTGTCTATGTATTTGTCTATATATTATGATTCAGAATATGGGGTGAGCTAAATGCCTCACGGTTCAGTTAAGTCATTCTCTCATGCACTGCAGTCAGTTCTTTGGCAGTGTGCGCTGTTTGTTGACTTTTACCTTTGGCCTTTACCGTACTCTCCCTGCACTTTTAACGTCGAAGCTCCAAAGCTGTTGCTCGCGTGTCATTTCTGCAGGCAGTTCAGTTTGTCCTTGAACTGAGTCAGTATCACAGCAACCAGCCCCACTGCCACGCCAACAACTGCCACAACGATGCCAATTATAGTGCCCACAGACTCTTCAATCACACCTGAGCAGGGATTTGAAGAAAAAGCTATAATTTCATTGTCATCTTTCATTGTCTCAGATGAATGTAATTGGCTCCCTAACGAAATACTTCTGATTTCACATTTATTCAAAGATTGCTTTTGCAGTTACCTAGTGCTCAGTTAGTTAGCCTAATCTTTAATAGTGCTAATAATTTAATAACACTGTTAAAAGAATCTTCATGTATAATACCATGTATAAATGTATAATAATTAATATGTATTTCATACTTCATACTGTACATGATATTGTGATGCCTAAACTTTTATTTTATTATAATTTTTTATTAATAAAATGTATTTTATTATTTTATTTAAATAACATGCTATGTTACTATATATGTGTGTGTATATGTATGTATATATTTTTGTGTAAATATGTATGTATATATTTTACATTTCATTATTTATATATATATATATATATATATATATATATATATATATATATACACATACATATATATATGTGTATATATATATATATATATATATATATATATATATATATATATATATATATATATATATAAATATATATAAATTATAATAAAATAATATAATTCTTAAGTTGCTTTGGATAAAAGCGTCTGCTATTTTTTTTTTTTTTTTTTCATTTTATTGGCCATAACAGATTATGGGCACTGGTCATAATTTTAATATTGGTGAATCTCTAGTCCTAGTTCTGGTTCTTTACTATATGTTCTTCCTTGAAACATGATTATTTTAGTATCACTGTAGTTTTTATAAAGTTAAAGTTTAGCAATTTATTTTTATTTTATTTTTTTTCAAATATGTCTATATAGTTTTCATACATCAAGTTATTTTAGCACATGAAAATGAGAAATGCTGCCTTTGCAACTAGATGAAGTAAAATAGAGTTAAGTTTTTTTTTCATATTTTTTTTCAGTCAACTTTTATGTTATTTAAATTAATGACTTTTTTTGTTCTTTTTTTTTTTAGTTTTAGTTGTTTTAGTTTTAGTTAACTGTAGTAACCCTGCTTTGAACTGTACTAAATGATTGGTAAGCTCTTCCTTGAAGATTATAGGCCACAGACTGATTAAAAGATAAAAAAGGATAAACATATATGTATCTGAATATTGTTTTTTACACTAATATCTTTGCACCCCTGATCCTCTCTCACCCAGCCCTTTGCGGATGCTGAGTTTGGTCCCTCCTCCCTGAAGAACAGTTGAGCGTGTTGATATGAAGACACACAAATACAGGCCTCGATCCTCCACCGAAATATTCTTTAGTGTCATGGATAGATCTCCCTCAGACAGTTCACCAGACAAAATCACACGGCCCGCAAACTCATCCTCCACAGTCTCATTGCCTTGTAGAATATACTTCCTTCCCTGCAAACTCTGCACATACCACCTCACCTTCTCCACAGCCAGTACTTCATCCACATCACTCTTTAAAAAACATGGAAGCACCACATCCTCCCCTTCCACAGCTTTTGCCTTTGGAGGCTGTTGTAAATATGACACCCCCTGTGAGCCGGGAGGACCATCAGCAGGCAGAGAAAATAAAGGTTCTGCTGTGGACATGATGAGGATGGTCTGGGGAGTTGGAGTGGGACTGGCGATAATGGTCATATTTACAAGTAGACAAAGAAAAAAAAGCCCACCTGTCAATAAAACAACATTATTATTTGAGAGTGCAATGATTATACGTGAATGCATAGGCCTCATAAACTAATACACATATCATTTATGGTCAAAACTCAAGATTTATCATGTTTAAAGCAGAATAGCAACCAGTCAAGAACACTTTAACCAATCAAGAAAAATTCACACATATACACACTTATGTAGTGGCACTGATGCTATAAATACAGTAGCTTACATGGCAGTGTGATGGTCACACTAAGTCCCTTTACTAAAATTAGAGACTCAAAAGTCACAAGGATTAAAATATCAAAAGTCCTGCGTGGAGCATAAATCCTCCAACCATTACTTTATTCGGTCAATAGTAGTCTAGAAGTCGGTTCAGAATGAATCCCACAGATTTTCTGAATCAAGCCTGAATTACCAACAGACTTGACAAGAGCATGTCATGTCAACTCAAAAACGTTAAACTGCTATGAGTAATATTTTAAAGATAACATTAATGCGGCAGCAGCCTCAGTACAGTATTACAAGTTCCTCTCTCATACTTCATATCTTCTCATTAATGTCTCAGAAAGTGCTGCTTCCATAAACACGTGGAATTAGAAGAACATTTACTGTGAAACGGACAGTAAATGTTGATTTGATGACCAATTTATACATTTTAAGGGTTCTAGTTAACAGATGCGGACTGAGAAATGAGAGCAAAATGCTTTTTAATAGGTGATGATATACAGTTTATTTACAATGAAAAATTTATGACCACAAACTATTAGGTTACCCCTGGCTGGCACATGTTGATGTTCGTGTGTATTTATGAAGGCCTAGCTGCTGAATTGTAATGTTTGTGGATATGATTACTTGAAGAGGGAGAGAAGATATAAAGTCTGCTCATTTGTTTGAGTTTCCTTGTTAATTTGTCAAGCTACGTTAGTAGAACACAGACAAATGATAAAGCTAAATGCTAAGAGAAATATATACTCTTACCTGTGAGGGCAGAGTGGAAAAGGTGACTAAGTAAGTTTCTAGAAGGTAAGAGACCGAGGAAAGCCATTTCTGTGTCAGAGAAGTGTCACACACTGACACTGAGCTGACAGAGCTTCACTTTATCTCCCCCTCCTACATCACACACACACACACACACTTTAGTCCCTTTACTATGGCAAGCCGTTCAGGAAGTAATTCATGTGTATTGTGTTAATATGGATTGGTTCTCTGGTTGAATGTATGGTTTAATGACAAATGCAATCGTTTATAATACATTGGTATAACCAGACATTGGTTTAGATACATCGGTCTGATCACATGCACATGGGTTTGCTCCTGTATACGTTGGTTTGTTCAAGTTAACATTGGGCTCCTCAAATATGCAATGGTTTCCTCAACTATATATTGGTTGAGATAAATCGGTTTCCTCAAGTATACACTGGTTTCTTCAAGTATACATTGGTTAGTATATATATCGTTTTCATCAAGTATATTATGGTTTAGATACATTGGTTTGTTCAACTGTATATTGGCATAGATACATTGGTTTACTTAAGCTTATATTGTTTTTTTCAATTATATATTGGTTTAGATACATCGGTTTCCTCAATTATGTATTGGTTATTATATATTGGTTTCTTCAAGTATGTATTGGTTTAGATACATCGGTTTTCTCAACGATGTATTAGTTTCTATATATTGGTTTAGATACATCAGTTTCTTCGAGTATATATTGGTTTGTTCAAACATGCATATAGCTCACATACGTTGGGCTGATGTCGACCTGACATACAAAATTCCATCGGCGTGATGTCGCTCAGGGAGCGTATGCTAATCGGGAATATGTCGTTGCAACGTCGGCATCTGATCGGAAATACTTTCCGGCCGTTGTTTGGAGGATGCAGAGCTGCCACGCAGGCATATTTGCGAGAGGATCTGTTTCAATGTAATCATCCTGAACGGCCATCTCATGAGGGCACGGTTCAAGAGCCTGAGATCGAGGATGGGGCGCAGGCCGCCATCCTTCGTGAGGACGAGGAAGTAACGACTGTAGAAGCCTGACTCGTTCTGATATATATCCGGAACTGAACGGTGTGCTTGGAGGTGGTCCGGCAACAGCGAAACAGCCCCCTCCTCTTCCTGTCTCGCAGATCAGGGTGACACCTTGGGCCGGGGTCCCTGGCATTTAGGAAGCGGATAGCGCCTAGTCGAGCGGGAGTGCTCTCGAGACTCAGGCTTGGGCGCTAGCTGGGTAGCCGGAGGTGCAGGCTTCGCGGGCTGGCAGAGCTTGAGTGCTTTGGCAAGAAGTGTCGCATTGCCTGGGACGACTTCTGTGCTCTGCGAAACCCTCAACCGCGGGTCCTAACAGGCCAGTGGGGGAGACCGGTGAGTCCAGGAAGTGGACCTTGTCCGCATCCTTGATCTCCGTCAGCATTAACCACAAGTGACGCTCGAGCACCACGAACCTACCGATCGCCTGGGCCGTGGTCTTGGTCTCTGTCTCCCTGAACGGTGCGGGGTCCTGGCCAGACTCGTCCATGCAGCAGAGGAGTTCGGCCTGAAAGACCTGGAAAACCACCATGTAGGCGCGTCCAGCGAGGACTGAAGTTGACCTACAAGGCTTGGACGGGTGGGTGACCTTCACCTTCCAACCGATGGCCGTGGACGGGCAGAGATGCGTGGCCACCGACTCATCCAAAGGAGGCATCCTCTATTACCCTTCCTCTTCAGCGCCATCTACTGAGGTGAGGGCGGATGAAGAGGAAGCACGCAGGTGGGCCGAGTAGGGGGTGCGCCACAACCTTGTGAGTTCTTCGTGGACCTCTGGGAAGAACAGCGAGGTTTGCTGACGAAAGGCCTGGCGGTGCCCCGGCAGGAACCACCCATCCAAGCGGCTGCGAGAGAGCTCCCCCGGCGGAGACCACTCCAAGGCCAGCTCATCCACAGCCTTGGACAGGACGTGGAACAGTTCGGCATACTTGCCTGGCTTGGCTTCGCTGGGCTCCACAGATGGAAGGGGGCGGGGCCGTTCATCGAGCCAGACAGCTACTCCACATCTGATGCAGCCAGAGACACGCTGTCATCCAGGGCGCCATCTTCACTTCCCCCGAACGAGACTAGGTCGCTTGCAACCGCAGAGGGATGCTGGTCTGGACGGGAGAAAAAGAAGGGGAGAACCTCTCTTCAGGGAGAGAGTGAGACATGCGGGGTCTGAGCTGGCATGAGCTCACTCATCTCCGGGTGCTTAGGTCCTCTGCCCCACTGCCTCTTCCTCACAGGTTTCTGGGAGGAAGAAAGTGGGAGATCGTGAGGGGCGGAGTCGCTTTCTGAAAAGAAAGCTATCCGTTTCCGCAGAGAGGCGAAACTCATATCCTCACAATGAGGACATTCCTTCCAGGTGAGTGCAGCTTCAGTGTGGGCGCTGCCCAAGCAGGAAGTGCACTCGCCGTGACCGTCAGCGGCGTGCAGGGGAGCCCTGCATGAGCGACAGTAACAGCACGGCATTTACAACAGCGGCAACGCCGAGAAATTTGCTCTTTGAAATTTGCTCTAAAAGTGCTCGCCGAATGGCGGCAGGGGACCGTAAGACCGCGGCTTCTGCAGGCATTGAAAGCGGATTGAGAGTGGCGAAGTTAGTGGTGAAGTCAGCCGAGCAGAGAAGGTTTTGATCCGCTGCAGAGGCTGGTCAACGGCAAGAAGGCTTTGAGTTTCGTAGATCAGCGAAGAACGATCTGAGGATCCTATGGCGAAGTGGGCGCTTATATATCCAGATGCCCTGCCTATTCTGGTGGGCTTCATCGCCATAGGCTCGTGCAGCTCCGCTGCGTCGCCATTGACAAATATTTCAGTTTTAAACCATGAAGGCTAGCCAGTGCATACCACACAAACAATTTGCAAACTGCATGAGCGTATATAATGCCCGTGAAGTTTTCAAATCCAGTCAATTCATTAAGCTACAGAAAGTGAAAGTAAAAACTGACCTAGCTTTCGGTATCTGTCGCTGCATTAACGGCACATATTCTCTCAGAGGATTAAGTTATATCTGGCTATACGGTGTCATCGTCTGCGCAAGCGCAACCCGCGCTCGACAATCGGACTACTGTGTGAGCACATAAATCGTGAGCTTTGGCTTTACATTGCATGCGATCTTCTGGTACAGTGTTAGTTGACACCTTGCTGAAATCGCACAGTGTATGTCCGGCTTAACGGAGCCGACGAGGCGTGAGGCGAGCGAATCCAAGTGCAAGCTTTTATTTCTTAACATGGTCATAAAACAGGCAGGGTCAAACAACAGCAAACAGGTATGGCACGGGCAAGACACAAGAGTATTCCTAGGTCTACGATCAGCGAACAATATCCAGCTTGACGAGTAATAACAAGTGCAAACGTCCAGGGAGGTACAGAGTCCGAGACAGCAAGCAAAGGGTTAAACCAAGACGGGCTATAAACTATATTTAAACTAAACTAAGAAAACACGGAAGGGTTCCGTAGAGCAACTATCACTGGGAGAGCAATAAACACTAGATAATACTCAGCGATCTAACTGAGAAAGTCCATGGCTTAAGTAAGGGGTGTAATGGGAATCAGCTGTGTGATCAGTCTCAGGTGTGAGCGTGTGATTAGTGAAATGGCTTCTGGGAAATGTAGTCTGGGGGTGACGTGCAACAGTTAGTGTAGTGCAAGAGTCAATGTGGTGAGCGAGTGACCTCTGGTGGTGAGTGAACGGAAGACCACGAACCGGATTCTTGACACCTTGCTTATCTATCTGTCCATCTACACTGTAAAAAAAATTCTTAACAAGGCACAATACTGTGTTAATGTGAAGGAATTTTTTGCCTGAATTTTGCACTGCATTGCATCATTTTACTGCACTGTTAAATCCAATAGTTTACCTTACTTAAATATAATTAGTTATCTTTACTTAGATGTTACTTACTAGGTTTGATTAAGTTACAGCTAATTTCAAGGCAAATAGAACAATTTGCGCACTGCTTTGAGTAAAGCTTACTTAATATATTCAAGTAGCCACAAAGGAACCAATGACATTAATAAACCAGTGAGAGGCAGCAGTGCACTAATATGTTGCAAATGTGCAACATAACAACAGAAGAAATTGTTTGTGAGGTGGGTCAGTTCTTAATGGACGTTTCACTTCCATCTTTGACTAGTTGCATTCACTCCTTTCCCAAAGTCATCTTGAATGTTGAACTTTCAAATATTTGAGAGAATATCATATAAGACGACTTCGTAAATCGATGTTGATTTACCTAAAATGTTTTTTTGTTTTTTTTTTAAACTCAATATTACAGTGATTAATGTTCCCTTTGGTTGGGCACTTGGAACTTCGTTTATATTATTATTATTACATTATTAGCCTATAATTTTCTTTCTATTGACATAGCAGTCTATCATGAAATCAGAGTTGGTACAATTCAACAATAATTGGTAAGAATTAAATTGTATTAATTGTAACAATAACCATTTTAATTGCTCTTTTTGTTGTGCTACTACTGACTCAAGACAGCAAATAAAATTGGCAAATAAAAACAACAACAGTAAAACAAAGCAATTGCATAATTTATTCAAACCACAAGGCACTCTGGGAGTCAGTGAGTAGCTATATTAAGTCGAGTAAACCTAAAGTAAATGATCAAGTACCCCCTACAGTTCTTTTGTAGTTACAAGAACACTCCTGTAAGTAAACTATACTAACAAAGCATTTGTCAGCAGTGTTGGTGTAATGCCAAGCCAGCAGAGGGAGCCCTCACCCGAGTACTGACTGCATACTGCTCCCTCTGCTTCCTCTACTGACACTTCCTGTTTGGTGGCTTTATAAGCCAGATAATGAGCACATGGCGGGTTGTGAAGTATTGTCAGTTTACCTGCCTTACTGAGCGTTTTCCAAAGTGATATTTTGCCTGACCTATTGTGTATAACTTTGCATGGATATTTTGACTACTGATTACCTGGTTTTGCTCTGTTTGCCTGATTGGACTGTAACTCTGGTTTTGACCCTTTGCCTGTCTTCCCATTTCTGTCTGCTGCTAATCCTTTAATAAACAACTTCTGCGAATGGATTCTAGTTCTGCCTCAGCGCCGTCCTTACAGTTGGGCTGTAATTAGATACGTGTAACCCAATTACGTAATTTAATTACAAAATAAATGTAACTGTAATCTGTTACAGTTACTAAGAAAAAAATGTGTAATTAAATTAGTTACTTATGAAAATGTTAAAGATTACAAAGGGGGTTACAGCTGAATATTTTCACATACTTACAGATTTGATTAATTTCTTACCCAAATCTCTATCTATCTATCTATCTATCTATCTATCTGTCTGTCTGTCTGTCTGTCTGTCTGTCTGTCTGTCTGTCTGTCTGTCTGTCTGTCTGTCTGTCTGTCTGTCTGTCTGTCTGTCTGTCTGTCTGTCTGTCTGTCTGTCTGTCTGTCTATCTATCTATCTATCTATCATCTGTCTGTCTGTCTGTCTGTCTGTCTGTCTGTCTGTCTGTCTGTCTATCTATCTATCTATCTATCTATCATCTGTCTGTCTGTCTGTCTGTCTATCTTCCGATATTCTGTCATTGTAATCACTCCATTATGTGCCATAACTAAATTAAGTGGCTTCTGTCAAAGGGTCTTTATGCAGTTCTCTTGATTCTGGCTTAAAATCTCCCGCAAGAGCAATGTGAGCCCTCCAGAGTCTACATAGTGTCTACAGAGTCTATTATGGGAAGATTACATGATGACAAATGGATGTGGTTTGTTGTGTTGAGATGTGCAGTAGATGTGGTCATCTAGCCTGAAACTCAACTCTACTGTGAAAGAAAGGAGGATGAACAGATTACCAAGTAGAATATTTGGATAGGCTAATGTATACCGGTAAAATAAAAATTTCTTTATGTCCAGCTTGCTGTCACACACCCATCATTTCAGTGTATGGCAGGCAATTAAAACAGTCCTTCATATGTATTACTCAAGCTGAATTTTTAGGTATGTTTATTGAGTTTATGTTGAAATGCTGTCTGGCTGTTTGCAAATTCATGTCTTTCAAAAATCCTTTTAGGAAGGCCGTTATGAATTTACATGCATATGGCTCATGCTATTTTAATGTGCAGGATATAATTAAAAAGACGTTTGTTTTACAGTTTATCATTACAAAGGGTCCCATGTCACGCCCTGCTCTTTCTGTTTGTCTGCGCCTCTTTCAAACTGTCCAGCTTGCTCATGATTTTATTACAGAGTGTGTGTAGAGCAAATACAGCAGTCTCTGCAAAAATAGGCACACACAATTTGTCTTTCTTCCTTGCTCTATCAGGCATAAAATGCATAACGCTTATGGATAAACTGAGTTTCCGGATCATAATGTCATCTCCGTCAGACAGAGAAAGACAACAGGCTACACCCATAGATGCATTAGACAGACAGACTGCATTAGACCAAGTGCATTAAGCCTAAAGGTTGGCTACCGTATGTGAGTGTGTGTGAGCGCTAATCATATGTAGGCTTTTAACACACTCCTCCAGTTAATTCCGGTTCACTTTTAGTCTTTGCCACAGAGAAGCTCAATACCAACTGCATTACTGTAAGACATTACAGTAAGAGCTGCACTATCATGACAGAGCCTAGATAAGACTCCAGAGCCAGTGTGCTGCAAGATATTTTTACACACTAATGTTTTGTTAAGTTGATTATGGCTGTCTTTAAAGGGATAGTTCAGCCAAAAATGAACATTCTGTCATCATTTACTCACAAACCTGTATTACTTTCCCTCCTCTGTGAAACAATATTTTGTTGGATAGTGCATGGGGGGCCTTCGAGTCAAAAAGGTTGAGAGCCACACCGTGTATGTGTGTGCTTGCCTTTTTTTCTTATTATTTCATCGTATAACCAAACAAGGTCTGTGATTAATTGTATTCTCAGATGAAATACTCACAAGCGCACACAAAAGCACACCTGAGGTCCTGCATACCAACTGGGGAAATGGAGCCCCATATCAGCAGATTTAGTCTTTTAAAGACCAGTTAGAAGGGATAAATTCTTCATATTTTGCTTGTGTAATCTGTTTACTTTGTTTTGCCTCAAACGATGAGGTCATAGCAGAGGAACACCTGTTGCATTTTATAGGCTGATTATCAGCAAACTGCGGCTGTTGAAGCCTCTTGCACTTGAGAATGCGTGTGTTGAACTGAAAAAGTTATGCGCATGCTTTTTATTTTATCTTGCACATACAGCCTTTTTGTAAAAGCAAGTTCATATGAAGCCAGGGCTTGCGCTTGAGTCTGGTTTTATTAAGTGTATATTTAATCCATTTCTGTGTTCGTGAAACTGTAGTCCCAGTGTCATTTGCTTTTGACAGGTGCCTAGTGTGCTTTTCAGTAGCAAGAACCTGCACTGGTTTTATGAGGGAACATTGTGTCCCCCTGTTGGGTCAGGTCAGCACCTACAAGAAACCTGATCTCAGAGGGTGTGGTCACATCAAACGGATTCACGTCTGTCCGAACTATCGTGAGGAGGTCACATATCATCTCTGCTGTGACCATAGTTTGACTCTGACCTCCAAATATGGCTGCTAAAGATCAAGGCGTCAACTGCCGAGTACACACACAACCAAGTTTGGGGTGAAGGGAGTTATGAGCACCGTAAGTGATCCGATGACATGTATACAGCGTCAGTCAAGACTTGGCAGTAACCTAGTATTTTGTTTTTGGATGGGATTGGGGACTGCAGGAGGTCCGCTCTCTGTCACCATATAAACTCCACGAGGGACCACTGGCTCCCCCATCATGTAGCACCTGCTGACCACCACTTTTAATGGCTGACTTGCAAGAATCATGCTGGATGAGCAGTAGCACACCTGGTCTACGGGCATTCGTGATTCTGCTTGAGAAAAGCTAAAATGAAATGCCGATGTTTCTAGAAAGTTAGTAGCAGAGACGTCATGCCCATTCATATTCCCTGGTTTATAAAAAAAAAAAAAAAAAATTATATTTTGTTGGGATTTGAGCCCTAATAATCTGAAACTATAATGTAGCACAATACTACCTGACTAAATAGTAATAATAAATCATAATATATTTATGAAATTTTGTTGTGCCACTGCAGATGTTTGGATAAGTGCTGCGGTGGTTTTGTTACCATGTCTGTGTTAGGAGAAAATGACATCCAAGAGGATTTTTATCTTAGGGGCCTTTATCCCCACTGTACTCTATTATAGAGAATGTGTGAAGTATTTTTATATTTGAAAATGCAAATGTATTTAACTATACAGAGACAATGCTTCTTACAGTTTCAATCTCTCCCCAATAAACCCAGAACAGACTCCCTTAGAAGAGATTACGGTTACACTTTATTTTAAGGCATCCTTGTTACAATGTAACTATAATACATGTAAGTGCTGAGTAATATTAATTAATTTCATATACTTACTATATGGTTAGGTTTTGGCTTAGAGTTACTTGCATGTAGCCTAATTATGCATAATTTATTGTTATTATAATAGTAAGTAGCCTACATGCAACATGTAACAAGGACACCTTAAAATAAAGTGATAAATAATATAGGCCTAAATGTAATAATGAATATAAATAATAGTAACAATAAAATTCCAAGTATTTAAGGCTACAATGAAAGGTCAAAGGTGAAAGGTCTTGACATGTTCAAATTTGGCATGCAGCTCACAGATGTTAAACTTTTTAAAAAAGTATTATTGTCATAAAACTAAAATTGACTTTCATTATGTTTGTTTACATACAATATCCCAATACTTGACAATAACAAAACAGTATTTACAGCGTATTTATTACCAAAAACGGGTTAAAATCGACGGGAACACAATGGAAGGGTTAAAAGTTGAGGTGAAAAGGCGACTGTGACCCTGTGTCTGGCCCGCCGGTTATGCACGGTATGCGCGCAGCTACCTCTCCGCGACGTTTCACGTTTTCGCTGTCACGGTAACACCTGCCAGCTTCCTTTTTCATCGCCGCCACCCAACCCTAATCGGTAACAACGCTTGTAAACAGATCCTCTGACGCGCCTGCTCTCTCGGAACGCTTGAGAGAGCGGAGCGTTTGCGCGCAGAGTTATCTATCACTGCCTTCCGGACAGTCCTGAGAGGCTTCACGGGCTGCACCTCATAACCCGATAAACCCTACAAGGACGCGCATTTCTGTTTATTGGAGGTATTTTAAGGAGCAAACGAATGATGTATCTTTTTAAAAATATATATTTTGCTTTCGTTTTTTAAATGAAACGAAGACGAGCCTGGACTTCCATCTGCGTTCTTTTACGGGAACTACTCATTTGACAGGGAAAAAAACCGGATTAACTGGAAAACTTCAGCTGGATTTCTGTGGATGGCATTTTGACACCTTAGGCTAATAATAAAAAAAAAACTGGAGTGACCTGTTCTTTCACCAAACTTCTAAAAGTGCATCACAGAAGATGAGGAACTAATTAGGACTCGCCACAAATTAATGTAGCCTCTTCCTGGGATGCACTTCCACCTGTGTTGAGGCTGTTAAACCATAGGTAACGGATTCATCTTGAGATCATTTTAAAAAGTTTGAAATAAAATGATTGTTGATAGCCTACATATTTTAAGTGGTCTTCAGAAATGATAATCATCCTGTGTAAGGGTTAATTTTAAATCACAGCACACTCAAGGGCAAACCTTTTGTTTACTCCAGGGAACAAATGTAATTTAGAACATGTCAGACACATGCCACTCAATTATTTTCTCCATCCGACAACTGTGATGGAGAATGGCCTCTCAGGGAAAAGTTTTTTGATGGCCCAATTACGGGATTCACATGAGACGTGAGATGGCCTTAATTCAAGATACAAAGAGCGGATTCAGATATTAATATTTTCGGCTTTGATACACTCCATGTAGATTATTTATAGACCAGTTCTTATGTTATTGTGCGTCCTCCTGTATGTCTGTGCTAGTGAAGTGTTAGACAGTGTTTGTCCTCTGTGACCTAAAACTAGTTAGTGTGTTTAGGCCACAAGTGTGTAAGTTGACTATAAAAATTATTCATCATTCAGCTTCCTTTGAATGTTTTTGTATTTATTTTATATTATTTTTGTATATATATATATATATATATATATATATATATATATATATATATATATATATATATATATATATGTTCATGATGATGACGACAAAACACTCTCTAATTTCAAAGAAAATTGCTAAATTCATTTAAAATAAAATAAAAGTAAAATAAATCAGAATCAATCCACCTGGTGAAGTTCATTGTTAAATCTAAGAGAGAACTGAGAATCTGCTGTCCTCTAAAATTACACAAAAGAACCGTTATGGCTGGGGTAAATGAGTTATTCATTTATGTCATAAGTCTGTGAATTGCTCATTGTGAATTGTCTGATAACAATTGAGATCAACAGGGGGGAGAAAAAAAATGTGTACAATAAGAAGAGCATGGTGGTGGAAATCATTATTTTCGTTTTTTTGCTTTTTTTCCAGATTTTTACATGAAGCTTCTGATGTAAAGAGCAGCAGATGACCAGTAAAGAAGCTGAACAAGAAATCTGCGGTCATCTGTTCGCTCAACTATCTGCTAAAACTACCAACAGCCCTCTTCCAAGTTGAATGAACCCTTTCCACTCAGCTGTGATCTAACCTACTCCTAAAGAAAGCTTGATTTCACAGTGGAAGCAGGTTGCCTCTGACGTAAAGAGATGAAACGAGAACGTTTTAAGCCCCCAGAACCAGATGACCCTCTGTGCTGCTGTGGAGACATCGACCAGCAAAGAGAGTACTGCTGCTGTGACTGTGAAGAACTTGATGATGCCTGTGAAAGGTCAGAGATCTATCAGTTAAGATCATTGCATGCAGAGGACGTTTGTCATTACATTTGTTCATATAAGCTTTTTAAAGTGTAGTTTACTAAAAGATTCTAGGAATGAATTTTGTGCATTTATTTACTCACCTTCATGTTGGTCAAACTCCTTTTATTTTTATCTGTGGAATCCGTTGTGACAGGGGAGGGGTAATGAATGTGCACTTGTAATATACTTCTAATCCTAAAAGTATGTTTAAAAAAATTGTGCTTGCAAATATAATATAATCTTAATTTAATAAATGGCCACTTAAGTGTACTTAATAAGAGTACCTGTTTTAAAAAGTGTACTTTGTAATAATGTCAAATTAAAATCATGTTTTAGTAATCTTTTGTCACTCTGTGAAGTACACAAAAGTGTGTACTTATTTTAATATATTTAAATGCATTACAAGTTTCAGTGGAAATGAATATTGGTTAGTACATTAAGCAGTGACCCAGGACGACAAAACCAGTCATAAGGGTAAATTTTTCTGAAAATGATATTTGTACATCATCTGAAAGCTGAATAAATAATGTATGCTTTCCATCGATGTATGATTTGTTAGGATAGGACAATATTTGGCCGAGATACAACTATTTGAAAATCTGGAATCTGAGGGTGCAAAAAAATCTAAATATTCAGAAAATCTCCTTTAAAGTTGTCCAAATGAAGTTTTTAGCAATGCATATCACTAATCAAAAATTAAGTTTTGATGTATTTACAGTAGGAAATTGACAAAATATCTACATGGAACATGTTCTTTACTTAACATCCTAATGATTTTTGGCATAAAAGAAAAATCGATCATTTTGACCCATACAGTGTATTGTTGGCTATTGCTACAAATATACCCGTGCTACTTATGACTGCTTTTGTGCTCCAGGGTCACATATAAAGATGTACTTAAGTCCTACTCAGCTGGGTTAAAGCACTACAGTTTATCTAACTGCATTTAATATACATTTAAACTATTAATAAATTTTCATTTAATTGAAATGAATGTGTAAATACGTGTCTAAAAACATTACATTCAGTCTGCAGTTAGCTATATTCTTTTACATGTTTTATGACTGTTATAAGTGCTGATTTTAAAAGTATGCAACTTTTATCATTTGCAACTTGCAGTCAGTGATAACATAAAGGTGTGTAAATGATGACAAACCTTTATTTTTGGGGTGAATCCATCAACAACTGTTTAGCTCTTTTCAGTGAAATATTCTGTATTTCCTCTGTCACCGCAGGTTACTTAGAGGAGAGCCAGACAAGCCAGACATCTTCTCTCATTTCATCTCTCGTATGGCTGATCGTTTGGGTTTGCCATCTTGTGCCATAGGACCCCTTCGCTTGGAAGTATCTGTCTTGCCTCCGATGGTATTAATTCCTGGCCTGCTGCGAGTGGCAGCAATGAACTGTGTGTTGGGAGTTGTAGTCCTAACTGCCCTGCCAGGACTGGTGCTTTGGTATTACTATGTGACTCACAGAAGGAAAAGACGCACATTGTTTTTCCTTAGCTTGGCACTGTTCTCCCTTGCCTACATGTACTACCTTTTCCTTACTGAGATCGTTCCCAGAGGAGACGTCAGTAATCTGCAGCTGGTTACTGCGACAACAGGCATGATGTTGACGCTCATCTCCCTTGTGCGCACCAAACAAGGACCAGGCTTTGTCAAATCCCAATCATTAGCTCAGGGAATTAACAGTATCTCTACAACCAATCAGAGCACAAACATACCTGGAGACTCTACCCCCTGCAATGGAAACAACCAGTCAAATGGAGAAAAGGAGGGAAAGAAGAAGTTATGTCCTGTTTGCCGATTGGTGCGCCCACCAAGGGCAGGACACTGCAGGATCTGTGGAGCTTGTGTCCTTCGAATGGACCACCATTGTGTTTGGTGGGTGTCTCATTCATTCTTCTTTAAAAATTGAGTATGAGCACTTTATTGTGAATTGAGTGAATTGAACTTTTTTTTTAAGCCTGCATTTATTTAAAAATACAGTAAAAACTATCAGAGATTATTACAATTAATATATCTGTTTTCTTTATATATATATATATATATATATATATATATATATTTTTTTTTTTTTTATTTTTATTTTATTCCTGTGATTGGCAAAGCTGAATTTTCAGCATCATTCCTCCAGTCTTCAGTGTCACATGATCCTTCAGAAATCATTCTAATATGCTGATTTGGTGCTCAAGAAAAAAATCTCATTATTTTTAATATTTTTATTGAACTACATTTCTTGATTAATTGAAAGTTCAAAAGAACAGCATTTATTAGACATAGAAAATGTTAGTAATATTATATTATAAAAGTTCGTACTTGTCACGTGTGTTTAACTTAAAAGAAAGTAATCATTTCTTTTTCATAAATCTTACCAACCCCGAATTTTTAAATGGAAGTGTAAATGCGGATATGTATATGCTAAATAATAACTCCCTTTAAGGATGTAACTTTAATCCATTTATAAGTCTCATATAGCAAATATGCATGGTATAATTTATAAAAGTGTATATTCTTATATTTTTTTATTATAATTAATGTTTTACCAATGGTATTTACAAATATAGAATTTTACAAATATAATATTTAGTTATTCAATAATTATTTTAGAACATTTATATAAAATCTGATATATAAACAATAAAAGGAGAGCGAGAGAGTCAGCTCGGCTTCACAGACTTACCATTGCATTGTAATTTTAGATGTTCATTAATAACATCACTTTATACTTGTTGGGTAATCAGTCAACTGAATATGTTTTCTGTTTTGTGTTATTATTTGTGCTTTTCCTCATAAGATGCAAATCCCTACCACAGGAATAGTTTAACAATTACAAAAGTGCTTATGCCAATCATTTGATTCCTTTTCTGATCTTTTCACACTTGTATGCATGTATTCCCTACCCCATCAGATACACACATATGTTCAAGCTGATTCCCAAAAGACGTCACTGGAGCAGACAGGCTGGTGAGACATGTGCAAAGGCCACAGGAACGCAGCTTTCAGCACAGTAAAGGGAGCTCTCACCAGGCCAATCTGTCTCCATGCTGCCTCAACACACACACACACACACACACACTCACACACACACAGCCACAAATAAAAATACGAACATGCCATGAGCCACATAATTCTCATTAAAGCCACACTGAAAGGAGAGAAGATAGCGTAACTTTTCTTTGAATGAGAATGTTTGTATGTGTGTTTATATGGCTGCCTACTTTTTGTGTCTTTGTATGTGACTCTCCATGACAGGATAAACAGCTGTGTAGGTCAAGCCAATCACAGGCAGTTCATTTTGATGCTCCTTCTCTTCCTGCTGACATCGTTCTACGGGATCAGTTTGGTGTTACGGAGTATATGTCCAAGACAGAGTCTATTCACAGCCATGTTATACTGCCCTGGAGTCTATAACCAATACAGGTACATCATCCATTACTCTTATTTGATGGAAAATATGCACATACACAGTGTTTTTTCAGCCTAATGTAATGCATTTGTGTGTGTTTTTGTGTGTAGCACAGCGCTGTGCTTTACATGTGTGTGGTACAGCGTTATCATAACAGGCGGTCTGCTCCACCTGTTCATCCTTCAGATCATCAATGTCAGTTACAACGTAACAGAACGCGAAGCTCAGATCGCTTTGCGCAACAAAACTGGCAGACGGCGCTTCTGTGGCCTGGTTGTGGAGACTGGTGTCTATTCGCGAGGCTTCCTCCAGAATTGGATTCAGTTCCTCACAATGAGCACGGATGAGAACGGTTCCCTTTTCTCCTTCACAGACATGGTATGAGTCAAGGGACTACAGATGTGATCCTGGGTGGTATTTAAACTATGATCATGTGATATGTTAAACAACTAAGCGTCTGGTTAGGCTTAAAGAGTTGGTTGACACATTTACCTTGTTTCCACTGGTTGTATTGTTAAGGCAGTCAGTTTAAACTGATGAACAAACGTTAAATACCTAAGTTTTTGGTATTTTTTTAAGATTTTTATTCCAGTGGTCGGTCGTCTCTGTACGGACATATTGAATTGGGTTCAATGTGATATATGACCACAGCAATGTTTTCATGAAATAAAAACTCTGTTCTTAAAGACTGCAACTTTATTGCATAAATAACCAAATTGTATGAATGAAACATGATCATTAATGATCAGACATTAGTGGGAAATTTTATAATCTGGGTAGCAATTAAGTGTGTGTGTATGTTGTTAATGACAAGTATAAGAAATATTAGGAAAATCTGATCTGATGATAGAACCGGGAGAAAAATGTGACGCCCTGAAATGCTAATAAACCAAAAAATACATTTTACACCAAATTCATAATCCTTGTAATTGTAAATATGCTACTACCTTTGTAGTGTGCCCCCTCTCAGGACAAATGATTTTGAACACTTTTGTAACTACAGGTTTCTATGTTGAGTACTCACTGAACAGCGTGTTAAAGGTGTCATGAACTGAGAAATCAAAATTATATATCTTTTGATATAAAGTCATTGTGCTATAAAAACATTTAGTAAATTTCAGAACTCAAAACTTGCTCTTTAGTCTAAAAACAGTTTATATTGAAGCCAACCTGTCAAAAGACAGGTTATGGAATATAGTGTGGCTAAACATCGCCTCCACAGAAGAAGATCAACACTTGCTTCTACATCACTGCCTGTTTAGCCCCGCCCACTGATTCACTCGTGTAGTATAATTAATGAGAGAGGCAAACGCAAGTCTACGCAGAAATCGAACAATAAACTTTATCTGATGAATTTTATTTTTAATGAAGTTCCAGATTGCATCAGTAAGAACTTGGTCCTTTGTTCACTTAATTTTTCCACGGATTTGTTTACAAACAAGGCACAATTCGATGCAGGTTTGTCAGATACTGAAACTAAATGATGATGCTGTGCCAACTATATTGGACACGACAGTAATGTAAATGTTTTTATTACGTGGTCACTATTGCTTTGTCCGTTTTTACAGATTGTTTGATATTTACTGAGTATTAATGTGTTTTTAACCTAAATCATAGCAGCGTCCATCTATGAAGGATGTAGACTGCCAAACATACACAATTGTTAGCCAGTCATAGCAGTGGGTGTTTACAATCCGCTAGGTCTGTTCAAACAGAGCGTTCTGATGAGGGGGGTCAAAACAAGACAGAAGGTAGCCTATTGCTTCTACATTATTATGTTTTTTGATGTAAAAATATTGATAACATTATAAGTGGACCTCAGAGAACAATACAAAATGAAAAGCAAAGGCAGTTCATGACCCCTTTAAGCTATGTTGAGGTGTACTTTACAGTTATGTATTGTCATCTTGAATTAATGAGCATCCATCGTTTCATATGTGTAAAAATACATTTACAAAATAAATTAAATTAATTCTGTCATGCACAATAAACAGACTGCCACTCGCTTTAGTGAGAGTCATTAGTTGTGTTGATTACTGTGGAAGGGTCGTGTGAGTGACCTAGCTATCTTTGCAGTTGAAAAAGACAGGAAGTGTTTTTAGAGCAATGCTGGCCCTCTTGCCTCTGTGCAACCACAATGTAGATTCAGAGCAAAACAGAAAAAATGCTTCCTCCTACAAATATGCAAAATAAAGTGAAAGTGCAACACCAAAATATTACAATTTTAATTTAAAAAGATCGATATAAGAAATGTAAAGCTTCAAATTTTATTTAAGCAAATTGCAGTGTACAAAGAGTGTCAAAGATTTAAAATCTGACTACTTCAAAAACAACATAGTTTTCATTCTGGAATAGAAAGTACAGTCACACCTGCTCTACTATACAGATAATTCTTTACATGAAGTACATTTATAGACAGTATTTTTTTTATAGATGTGATTTACTATGAGACCCTGCCCCCACCTTACGTGGTATAGAGCCATCAGTGTTGTCTTTGTGGTTACTGACTGTCTCTGCTTAGAACAGTAGCAGACAGCATCACACGTCCTGTGTAGCACAACCATGAGGATTGGACAAACTAATTCTTTTCTTTTGCCTGAACAGCACTGGATCCATCTGCTGATATTCTTTATAACCCTTATAACAGGTATGTGTGAGAAAGTATGTGACTGTCACACACACACACACACACACACACACACACACACACACACACACACACACACACACACACACACACACACACACACACACACACATACACACAAAGAGAGGATTTACTCTTTTATATTTAGGCTGGTACCGTTCAAAATGTTGAGGTCTGTACGTTTTTTGTGAGAATTTTGAACGAAGTCTCGTGCTCATCAAGGTTGCATTCTTTTTTAATCATAAATAATATTGCCGTAATAAAATAACTGCCTAACTGTTTTCTTTTTAAAAGTAATGTATTCCTTTACACTCTTAAAAATAAAGGTGCTTAAAAGGTTCTTCACAGCGATGCCATAGAACAACCATTTTTGGTTCTGCAATGAACCATTTAGTCAAAGGTTCTTTAAAGAACCATCTCTTTCTTAACTTTTTATTATCTGAAGAACCTTCTTTCACCACAAAGAACCTTTTGTGAAACAGAGAGGTTCTTCAGATGTTAAAGGTTCTTTATGGAACCGTTCAGACAAAAAAGGTTCTTCTGTGGCATCATGAAGCACCTTTATTTTTAAGAGTGTAATGGCAAAGCTGAATTTTCAGCAGCTGTTACTCCAGTCTTCAGTGCCACATGATTCTTCAAAAATCTTGCTAATATTCTGATTTGGTGCTCAAGAAACATTTTTTTTTATTATTATTATCAATGTGAAAACAATTGTGCCAGTTAATATGTTCGTGGAAAGCATGAGGCATTTTTTTTAGTATTCTTTGTCTAATAGAAAGTTCAAAACGTTTATGAAATGTTTCGTAACAAGGAGAAGTCTCTACTGTCACTTTTGATCAATTTAATGCATCCTTGCTGAATAAAAGTATTGTTTTCTTAAATGAATTTCATAAATGAAAAATCTTACTGCTCCCAAACTTTTAAATGGTAGTGTATTTATTTTAAAAAAATAAAGAAATAAAATAAAAGATTTAAGGAAACTGAGTTAGATACAGGAAGAGAAAATAAAGATTCAAAAGCAGCTAAAAAATAAAGAACATTTACATTTACAGCTTCCCTGATTAAAAACTAATATACTGATCACATTGAAAAAAAACCCCTTAACTTATGAAAATAGTTGTTTGGACAATTACATGGTTCTTTATTTGCACTTCTTTCTCTGTTTGTTTTTCGTAGGGGCCTATACAGATGACGATGTGATAAGAGCTCTGTTGGGTGGGAGTGCGTCTTTTAACTTTAAGGTTACAGCAGACATGAAAGTAACCCTAGCTGTATGGAAAAAGTGTCCAAATCAGAAGGTTTTTGTGTTCAGCCCCATCCATGGACTTAGTACATTTGACAGTAACTATGCTGGTCGTCTTTCCGTAAAATCTAACCACAGCATTATACTGGATAAATTACAAGAGAGTGACTTTGGGACTTACTGTTACGAACTCACCACTTTCCCAAATGGGAGTCTTCAAGGACAAAATAAGCTAGAGAAAACAACAGAAAATGGTGAGAATATTTATTTTATAAGACATCTTCCTCAACATAACACCAAGCATCGTGTTGTTATTGCAGATATTTTATATTTATATAGAAATATAACCCATATCTGACTATCATTTGTGACCCTGGACCACAAAACCAGTCTTAAGTCGCTGGGGTGTATGTGTAGCAATATCCAAAAACACATTGTATGGGTCAAAATTACCAATTTTTATTTGATGCTAAAAATCATTAGGATATTAAGTAATGATCATGTTTCATGAAGATATTTTGTAAATTTCTTACCGTAAATATATCAAAACTTCATGTGGACAATTTTAAAGGCGATTTTCTCAACATTTTTTGCACCCTCAGATACCAGATATTCACATAATTGTATCTCGGCCAAATATTGTCCGATCCTAACAAACCATGCATCAATGGAAAGCGTATTTATTCAGCTTTCAGATGATGTATAAATCTCAATTTCGAAAAATTGACACTTAAGACTGGTTTTGTGGTCCAGGGTCACATTTAACAGAATCAAGTATGAGGGTCGCGATACACATAACTTACAAATTAAATGCATTTGACAAACTTCTTCATGCAATACAAAAAGAAAGGATAACAGAGTGCGATCTGTGAATATATGTTTGAATATTTCTTTTTGCATACTTATAGGTTGTTTTGACTCTGTTGTAACTGTATAATTTGAATATAAATGTAGTGATGTTTGTTTATGCACAGACCTGCATTTTTCGCAATAATAAGAAACAGAGAAACTTAAAGAAAATAAAAAAGAAACATTGTGTTAATCTTCTCACAGGTGATGTGCCCATCATGATAATCTCCGTGGGTTGCAGCATAGGTTTAATAGTATTATGTGGAATCATCGTTGGAGTGGTTTGCTATAAGGTAATAATCCCAAACTCATCCACATTCTAAAGAACAAAACAGAATCTGCTGATTTCAACGCAGCAACATATGACCGAGTGGTTTAGTGAATGATTACAAAGAAATTAATTCTGCTCGTGTTTAATGAATAAAGACCAATGTGTGTGCCACACACACTTCTTAAAAAAGTTTTGGAATGACTCCTGTAAATGTGTTTTAGTAACATCAGGTGTCATGTTTAATTTGACCGATGTTTCTCCTTCTAGAAGAGGAAAAGCAACACTGCGTTGCATATTGGAGGAGCTCCTGGCAGTCAACCCTCCGTGCGGCTGAAAAATAAAAAGCGACCGAAGCGCATACGCTCACAGAATGAAGAAGAGGTGGAGAATGAAGACTTCAATTACCTGAATATTATTTAACCTACACACTATGTCTATAATGTATATTACTGTGGATAATTTTTTACAATTGACTGTTTTAATGACAAAAAAGAAGTCAGTCCAATTGGGAACAATAATCCCATGTGGACTGTATATACACTCATAAGCTTTTCTTCCTAGCTTTTAAATAGACCTTAGTTGAGTCTTATTTTGTATTCATTTTTATTTTGTAATATACTACATTTTTTTAGTATATTTAGTATAGTAAACATGTTGTCTCTTTGTTTTGTTGTTTATGTTGTTCTTTTTCCATCAAGGTAACTTAAACAAATATGATTAGGATTATTAGAAGATGTTTATTGGCAGTTTTGTTTTAGTCATTGATCTGGCCTCAGTAAGATCAAAAGCAAATCGGTGTTAACATCATTATACTCTAGCTGAGTTGCAGATATGATTAAAGTCTCCTTTCTTGCCTGAAGTGTTTCAAGGAATGATCACTGCAAATTGCAGAAGTCAAAAGTGCAAAAAATCAGCTTAATTCATCCTACCAACTTGCATTACCCTTGTTATTCAGATGGTGGCAGTGTACAAGATTGAATGATTCTACACTTGGCTGCGTTGCATATAATATTTCTGAAATACCACTTCCAAAAGTATTATTAACAACAATGCCATTAGTAACTTAGTAGAAGTTTCAACTTTTGTGAACTGAAACGGAACTAGTTGCATGTGGACTTTTTATTCAGTTTCTTCAGTTTTTCAGTTAGACACAAGAAAAGTCACTTCCTGACTTCTGAGTGATCTTTCTAGATTAAAAAGCTCATCAGCAGGAGGAGCAGAATGGTCTCTTTTTTGTTGCATTGTTTGAAGTCTGACTTCCTCTCTGTTTGATCAATTGTTCTGACTCCTCTCAGATTCTGATTACATCACTGCTGATTGACGGAATTATTCATGACAGTACATTCACACAATAGTCATTAACACCTACTACAGATGAACATGTCACATCTCACTGCTTCCTCTTCAGAAATGCAAACATGCAAATAAAGAGCTCTTGCACAAAGCCACAGATTAAACTGTATTACATGTGATGCAAAGTGAAACCTTTTAGGGCCTAACCAATGGTTTTTGCCATTGTTAAATTGCACAGGTTACATGTAAATTTAGAGTCTCACTCCATCAAACGTCAAACCACAGTTTTGTTTTCTGTTTCCTTTTTTCCTTGCTTATGCTGTATGCAAGAAATATCAGTGGTTGCGTTGTGGTTTTTGGTAACCGTCAAAGGTTTGTGTTGAATAAGTGATTTTCATTATAAACCAAATACTTTATGGCATCCTTTTGTATCAATAAAACATGATTTAAGCCATCATCCTTAGAGACTAGCACTTGTATAACAGTAATGATATATGAAGAGTTCCAATGCAAAAGCCTCTAAAAGGCATCTTGGTCAAAAATGAGATGACAATACTGAGTGAATGCTCTCCACATAAATGCGCTAAATCCCAGCCTCAACCTCTTCAGAAGTACCAGTACTTACATACAAACCTATTCATAGTAGCCAGAAAGAAATGCTAATTTTAAAGAAAAATGGCAGACGTACTTAGAAGCTTTTGCATCTGAACTCTTCAGAGAACCACTGCATTAACAGACTTTTCTGAAGGAATCAACTTATTTTTATCGCATTAAAGGCCAGTTTTAATGTCCAAGAATCCTTCTAGAGTTTTTCATTCATGGAGATACTGTAGATTCTATAAATAATATAATTACTGGAAATTATATAAAGGTTATATAATATTCAGTATGTATAGTTATACATATTAAGAGCAACACCAACAAAAAGGTTTAAACTTAAAATTCATTTTGAAAATGATGTCACGTGTGTTCTCTGCAACTGAAAGACCAAGCTTAGCCAAAGCTAAGAAGTACTGTGTCTGCTACATTTGAGTCATACAAAACACAAGCCGCTGATTGTGCTTCAAAACGCTAAGTTAGGGAATTTTCTTTAGGGCCTAAGCATTTTCACTTTGATTATTTTCTGTCTGAGCATGTTGCATTTGTCAGGCATACGCTTCATGTCATGATCATGACAAGCACAAATTAAAATAAAAATTAACACAGAACAGAGAAAAGCACAGAATTATCACGAGCACAATGCATCCTTCCCAATAATCTTCATTTAAAACTATTTTTCTAATCTTTATTTTAATTTATTGCTAATTCTCATTCAATCTCAATTATTTTCACACCACCAAATCAAATGTTTATTCCTCAAATTAAACTAAGTTCCCCTCGTATGTCATAAACATATGATTTTTTATTTTTATTTTTTAAAAACATAGGAACAATGCAACTTTTAATCTTGTTACAGTAATGCTGGATCACATTAGTAGATGAGATTCTTGCTTGACTGATTGGTTGTGAACACTTTGCTCATCATCACCCTCAGCCAATGAGAGGCCGCCTCTTTGATCAGACACGCTTTAAATCCCGCTCAGTTGTAAACAATGATAGTCGATCATTTCGTTCTCTGGTGAAAGGTGAGTTTGTTACTTACAGTTCGGCTTTAGAGGTTTTTTCTTTTTCCCCCTTGTTTATATGGTGCTCAAATGATATTTTTACGTGGGTTTCAGCTTCATCTGTAGAGGGTCATTTGGTTTTGCAAAATCGCTTGTTTAACTTAAAAAATAAATAAATAAAAAGCTGCTTTAATGTCTTCTAGGCTAGTAACTTCCAAATGAAAATTTCCGTTTTATTATACTTTATATTATGTGGCTCTGTACATGTTCAGGGTCTCTTATTAGGATAACTTGCACACTGAGGTTTTTCTGTCATTGGCTGGAACATTTACTGCTGCAGTCTCAGTGTAACTTGTTACATTCCTCTGTCACAGTCTTCCAGGCAGGATGATGTTGTTTGCCTCGCTCCTCACACTATGCTTGAGTGCAGTGTTTGCTGCTCCAAGCTTAAACCAGCAGTTAGATGATCACTGGCACCTCTGGAAGAGCTGGCATGGAAAAAACTATCATGAGGTGGGTGGTATAGAGTCTGTAGGCAAACGACTCAATTTGCAACCCAATTGAAAAGCAACATCTCGACCAGTCTTTATACAGAACTTGTTTTTCAATGTCTGCTTTTTTTCCTTAGAAAGAGGAGGGCTGGAGGAGAATGGTGTGGGAGAAGAACGTGAGGAAAATTGAGTTGCACAACCTTGAGCACTCTGTGGGCAAACACACCTTCCGACTGGGCATGAACCAATTTGGTGATATGGTAAACCGTTCAATATGACTTCTGATTTTGTTTTTCTCTGCAACATCTAAACTGATTGATTTGCTGCAAACTGGCATTGTTTTCATAATTCCAATTGACACTTTTTTTTTTTTTTTTTTTTTTTTTTTTTTTTTTTTTTTTAGGGCAGTTTTACTAAACCCTTGTTTGCATTTTCCCTTCTAGACAAATGAGGAGTTCAGACAGGCAATGAATGGTTATAATCATGACCCTAGCCAGAAATCAAAAGGCTCATTGTTCATGGAGCCCAGCTTTTTTGAAGCCCCTCAACAAGTTGACTGGAGAGATAAGGGTTATGTTACCCCTATCAAAGACCAAGTAAGCAGTTTATCAAACCAGTTCCTGGAGCATATGTTTATGGATCTCTCGACGTTCTAAAATCTGCGTGTTGCTTGACTGTTTGGTAACAAAGTCCTGTTTTGTGGTTCTAGAAACGCTGTGGATCTTGCTGGGCTTTCAGCTCAACGGGTGCCTTGGAGGGTCAGCTGTTCCGCAAAACTGGAAAGCTGGTTTCTCTGAGTGAGCAAAACTTGATGGACTGTTCCAGACCAGAGGGCAATCAAGGCTGTGATGGAGGCCTCATGGACCAGGCTTTCCAGTATGTTCAGGACAACCATGGGCTGGATTCAGAGGAGTCGTATTCCTACCTTGGAACGGTAAGAATCTGTGGCTTGCTCTTTCTGACTTCTTCTGGTAGTGAATCTATTGTGGGTCTCTTTGAATATTCAGTAACCTCACACACTTATTTTTTTTTTTTTTAAATGCAGGATCAGCCGTGCCACTATGACCCCCGTTATAGTGTTGCTAATGCCACTGGTTTTGTGGACATTCCCAGTGGTAAAGAACATGCTCTAATGAGGGCTGTTGCTGCTGTGGGTCCTGTAGCTGTTGCCATTGATGCTGCACATGAATCCTTCCAATTCTATCAGTCTGGTGAGTCATTTATCCCTGAGCTGTGTAAACAGTCCAATTCTGATTAGTCTTGAGCTATGCACTTAAAGCTACATGGTTTGCCTATGAACCGGAGTCAGTCTGAACAGCTTGCTCATTTCTAAATTTCTGCTGTAGGCATCTACTATGAGAGTGAGTGCAGCAGTGAAGAACTTGACCATGGCGTCCTGGTGGTTGGTTATGGTTATGAGGGTGCTGATGTTGCTGGGAAGAGATACTGGATTGTGAAGAACAGGTATGACTTTCCTTTGGCATCCTTTTTAATAATGCGCACACTTCAGATTTTTCAATAATATTTAACAACTTCATTTGCATGGCATTTAAACTTTGTTTTTTCGTTTTTAAGCTGGACTGAGAAATGGGGTGACAAAGGCTACATCTACATGGCTAAAGACCAACATAACCATTGTGGCATTGCAACATCTGCCAGCTATCCTCTAATGTAAGGCCACTGGACTGTTCTCTGCAATCTGGAAGTGCCAGTAGTTAACTTTCTTTGAATATTTCATGCGGTTTTAATTCTTTGTATTTTTAAATTGTGCATTAGTTTTCTTTCTGAATGCTTGTTACATTTTGTTATCTTTTAAGTCTGGAACACCAAGTATATTGTAGAAAGTTTCTTCTGTTGGAGTTAAGCTATATTGGAATGCACAAATCTATCAGAAGTTCTTTTGATTCAGTGAGCCATTTTCGTTTGTGATGCAAGTCACTGTATTTTAAGCTTAATATTTTGAGCAGTGTTATAATGTAACATTTGACATGAGCCATGTTCATATGTATTTGTACAAGTTGTGCTCTTTCTACTTGACCTGTAAATGGATGAATATTAAATCTACTGGTATAGAGTCATGAGTGTTTATGTACACGTGGTATCTAATGCAAGCATGTTCTTTAAGACCAAATTTGGGTAAAACCAAAGGGCCAAGCAATAGTTCTGTTCTGAGGAGTGTCATTAAAGTTAAGACCCTTAAGCCATTTTCTCACTCTACTGAATTGTGCTGTGTAGCCCATAAGCTTTATTCAATTAATGTTAGGCAGTAGACTATAAAATCAAATGTTTGACTACGACAACACTACCAAACCTTTTTTCCTTTTGCAGCATACTGTACCACATCATCCATAAATAAAATAATCTGTAATGGACATACAACCCGTTACTAAAGTTGTGTCTGCTTAACATAATGCTTGTATTATCTTTGTGCAAATCCTTAGTACTAGTTTACTGCTCTTGTAGATTAAACCATGCTTCCAATGCAAAGACACGCTTAAATTGTCCTTAACACTTAAATTGTACGGAACAAGCATGTTAATGGCCACGTGAAAAAGCACGATTACTGAATTTATACATCTAACCTACTTGCTTGTTCAATGTCATTGCCCGACCGGGTAAAATCTATCTTTGTGTGTATATTACCTTAGCCATTCTTTTACCTTCTTAATTTACTACATTCACACATAAGACTAATTTGTACCTATACTCCAGATTTTTATTTTCATTTACTCCTTAAATTCATGAATTTAAATTGCTTTAGTTCTTGTGTAAACATGCATTAGATGGACGTCTTTTAAATTTGTGCCGCGTCTTGTTGCTTTTCCCAAATGTTCCGTATATGAGCGCAGTGTTAGGACGCAATTTCTTCTTCCTTGGTGTTTAATGGCAGTTGGCATCCCAAAAAGTTGCATTTCTGACACAGGAGGACACTATTTCAAGTTAAAAGAGAAACTTCTAGGCCAGCAAAGTGCGCGCGGACCGTTTGGCTCTCGTGGCGGGAGCTAGAGATGGTAAACAACTCCAAATTACGACTTTCCTGAAAAGTTTGTGAAGACAAGAGCGGTGTTATGGAAGTCATTCAGCATTAGTCAGCTTCCACTTGATGCTTTAAAAGTAACTAGTTGTCAAAGACATAATATGTGAATGTTGCATTAAAACAACAACAAACAGCGTCTTCGCTAGAAAGTACTGGGACCAGGTTAGTAATTTTGTTGTCAGTGAAATAGTGCAAACCGTTTGGCCACTAAAAAGGTTTAGATTATCTAATTTAGTTAATGATTATAAAATAAATTTGTTAATTTAAAATAAAGTATAATAACAAATAATAATAAAATATCAAATATCGGTTGCTGAGGGTTAGGCTATTATATGTAAGAAATATTATTTTTACAATGTTTTTCCCCCCTTTTCAGACCTTTTCTCATGATATACAGGCCCGAGCTGTCTTTACAGTGTCAAGCTGGGATATAAACGTGCATGTTAATTCAAGATATGATGAAACAAGTAAAGCAAGGTACTGTACAGTGTATGCACAACACAAAATCCACCAGTACGTGTTGGTAATGTGCCTAGACATTGACACAACGCTACTTAGCTTGGCTTTGAAGTTTGAGCTGTAAATATGAGAGGTCAGTACATGCTGTGTGTGCTTGTTAGAGAGTCATTCTGAGTCATGTGCTTGGCTTTGCCATTTCACTGCTGTTCTAAGCAGCTTCTTGTTATAATATCAGCCCGCTTCATGGTTATCAAATGTTATCCATGTTATCAATTTCTTACAGCATTTGCTTTGATTATATGTCTAGAACATAATTTGATCATGGTGCATGTCAGCAGTAAGTCCGGGAATGATATGGAGTTTCATTGTTTATTTGTAGATTTTGCTTTTTTAAAACGTGCAGCTGATGGAGTTGAAGTGAAAAGGCTATGATTGACTGGTTGTGAACCCTGTCTTTGTTTATTTTTCCCTGTTTGCAAGAATTAGAAGGCATTGGTTGTAATGTTGTATGGTGTACAGTGTTTCTTCCTCTTAAAAGTTTCTCTTATCTCGAGATAAAAAAACATACATGTTTATTAGCTTGGAACACATCCATATTTTTTTAAGTAATCACAATTACAAAGGTTGTAAAAGAAAGTCGTATAATAAACATTTCTGTAGCAAGAGCGCTCTCTGCTGGTCGAGACTTTCCTCAACATTCAAGAACATGCTATAAATGGCAGCACAGTTAGTTTCTTGTTTTTCACTGAATAATCAATCTATGGGAAAGTTCACCATTTCAGGAAAAAAAAGGTATAGTAAAAAAGTATAGTATTCCTGTGACATGCTTGTAGTTCAGGCAAGGGTGGCAAATTGACAATGTGATTTATTGTGATATAGTAATATGGGGTAAACAAGATCAAGATCACTTTTCTAAAGTTATATTAAGTCTTCTCACAAATAGGTTTTTGATGAAGATAGATACAGATTGTATTTATGGACCAGGGCAGTAGAATACTTAGGTCAATGCCATTGCCTATTTTTTATTTGAATAGTCATGCAGTAAATTCCACTTCTTTATTGCCTATTTTCATGCGGGGTGTGGCCAAATAAATTTTAATTTCAACTCATAAATTGTAATAGAGATAATACTTTAAGTGTGAACTGTGTATAACTGTGTCTGTGGAAATTTGTTCTCAGTAGACAGAATATTTCAGATATAACTTAAAACAGTAGATCATTGTTGGGTTGCAAAATATGGGCCCTGATTCAGTAAGCATGGTAAGCGCTTATTTTTTTTTCAAAAATATTGATTTAGATAGCACAGCACTTGAATGTGTCCCAGTAACCACAGTATTTTTGCGCCAGTGCACAGTGTGTTATGGACATTGTGTGTTCAAGCTTGTAATTGCTACTTATTTATCACTTGTGACTTTCTCTTATTTGCTATGTATCTCATAACTGCAACAAGGGGGTCTCCAAAAGAGGCTTGAAAAACTAACTGTAGTCCAAGCTACTGTACACTAATGAAAACCAAATGTTTCCATGTCTGTTAGCTTTCAGTATCGTACTTTTAACCCAGGCTGGTGGCTTGACTTCTGCACAGAGTTAGGGTTAGATAGATAGGTTAGAAGTGTTCACCATGTTATGAGATTCTTAGAAAATCAAGCGAAGGCTCTTTGATTTATTTGATTGGACTTGTCATGATAGATTACAGCTTACTAGCGTGGTAGGCACAGGAGATTAAAGACCGCTCTTGCATGACTATTAGCATTGAACAGTTTGTAAAGGGTATTCCTGCTCAGCAGACTAGTTATGATTCCCATTCTAGCTGAACCATGACTCAAAGTGTTTTGAAAGATGGTAGCAACTACATGAAAATGCTGCAGAGCTTTTTATGTATTGATGGTATGTATTATTTATGTATTCTCATGTATGGACATACTTTGCTTTTAAATTGCAACAACAGAGCCCCCTGCTGGTACAGAGTACAGTCTCCACCGCAGAGACAAAGTGCATTTAGAGAGAAGGCAACAAAACAGCACAGTGGCTCTGTAAGCTGTTTTCTCTCTTTTTCTTTTAAATATCCTTGATGCTCTTGTAACAGAATTGTAGTGTTCTGTTAAAATGACGCAATTTTAAGTTTTGTAACATATCACAGCTTAGACACATATCACAACTTGGGGAACTGTTCTCCCAAGTGTGCTTTCTTTCCTATCCACGCTGCTGATTCTTTATGAACACTAACCATCAACAACATGGTTTGCATTTCCTTTCCATAGTAATTATGTTAATCATGTTGTTTAGATTGCCTTTGAATTCATTTAAATTTCAAATCACAATGTAGTCTACAATGCAGCAGGCTGAAGACATGTAAGATATGGATATGCAAGCTTCTTTTTTTTTTGATTTACATTTTTAAAATGAAACGGGCAATTCATGCTCAAATTGAAATGTTGATATATGCTGTTTCAAAACAACAACAACATATATCTGTTATATCTGATTTCTTCCCCCTCATTGCTTAAAATGTAATTACAATAATACAGTAAGCACATACTTTTTTTTTTTTTTTGCTACTACTAACTGCTAATCAGTGTGTATTATGTTCATCTTAAATTTAAAGAAAGTTGTGTGCTTTCTAAAAATGTCTGGCTCACAGTTCAACATTTTAAGTAGTTTCAATTTGGACATGACTGTAAGTGGTGATGTCTGAGTGTGTAACGTGTTTTCTTTGTAATTTGTCCACCAATTTTACTAATTCAGGCCGATTTCCAGACCTGTTGCGAGCATGATAGGTGGTCATCATTGCATTGACAGGCTAATTCTTTTTAAAGTGTTTTTTTTTTTACTGCCGTCGTTGCTTGTGGACTGCATTACTTTATGAAAAATGAGTGCTTTACACATTATTTAATTTTATATTTTCTAATATTTCTATTTTCTGCCTCTTCTGAAAAAAATGCCACTGATCTTTGTACAGTAACAAAAAAATGATATATTACATGATCTTCCACTGGATGGCAGTAAGTAAAATCAGCACATGTGTTGGAGACACCGCAGACCTTGTCCTGTAAGGCCACTGCGACCTTTAGTTCTTGGAACTGAAGTTGTGGAACGTCTAATGACTGCAATCAAAACTACTCAAATCTGAAGTATGAACAACAACACGAGCTGCCTGAGAAACAGCCGACGTTGCCAGCGGTGTTAGAGGCTGCGCTCCTCGACTGCGCAATAAATATGAAAAGTTTGACCTGTGCTTTTGTGCGGCGGTGGCAAATTTAGCTACATTGGGCTTCTCTTAAATGGAGCGGGGAAAAATAACTGGAACACAATGAGGGAAAAGAAGTTTGTCAGACTTCATTAAGTATCAAGGGAACATCGCTGGAACTGGCAACGCAAAGCGCACCGGGCCCGTGTGCCATTAATCACGTCTGACAAGGAACCGGAGCAGGGGGCGAAGGGAGGGAGCGCAGTACGCGGGTGCTGCTGCCAGCGGCTCTGTTTATGATTACTGCGAGGGGTCCTGACTAAGCTAGCAGCCCGAAGAGGAGCGGAGCAGAAACCCAAGATCAGGAAAAAGTCAAAGCCAAGGAGCTCTCATCCAGCATTACTCCTCCTCCCTTTCAAAATGACACAGCCACCAATATGATTAGACCAGGGCGCAGACTATCCTCCAAACAATTACTAAGCAGTTGAAAAATTGAATGGCGTAGAAAAACGCTGAGATATTGCCTTTCAAAGCAAAGTCATCAGTATATAAAGGTTCGCTCTACTTTAATTTGCCATTGTGCAGGCTTGTATCGGGGGAGGGGGAAAGACGGACGGAAAAAAAAAGTCTGCTGACTGCAGCTTCATCTGTGTTCTCCGTTTTGTAAGCTCTCGCAGCAAGACCGTGTCTTTCCTCCTTTCCTTGGTCTGCCACCCCAGATGCAGAAAATAAATGGGAGTGAGAGAGGAGGAGAAAAGAGGGCCTGTGACTGGTGGAGATGGAGGCCTGTGTTAAGTGCTGTGCTTGAAAGCACGTCTGGCCTCATTAGATGTCAGTTGTAACAATACTGAACTGGCAGCAAGGACTGCTGTGAGTCTCACAACCATAAATCACACTCTGACAGCTCACTGACAGGGCTGGGAACCGGCACACATGCAAACACTGACTTCTCTCTCTCAGCCGCACATTCTCCTTTTTCTCTGACGCACAACATCTTTCTCTCCTGTTCTTTTCTTTCTTTCTTTCTTGCGCATAATCAGTGCACAAAACGAACACTGCGGGCTCTCTCACCACGAATCGCACAGTGAAATTTGGTGCTCTTTTTGTTTTGTTTCTCTTTCAATAAAAACATGGGATTTTTGACACGCATGCATGTTCTTAATGTGTGTGCGAGTCTGGAGCGACAGGCAGCTCCCACCACTGTCTGCCCGTGTCCATTAGGCTGACATGTGACGGTGTGTGTGTGACATCGTTGCTGAGGAAGGAAGCAAGAGAAACAAGGCCTGTGGGTCATTAATCACTACTCCCTCTGACACACACAAACAGAGCTTGCTTCTAGGGCCTCCACACACACACACACACACACACACACACACACACACACACACACACACACGCACACACACACACAGCTGTTCTACTCTCAGCTCTTCAGGAACATTGACTTCTCCACCCAGCCTTTCTACCCGTGCCCTCCATTAACTCCCTTTTGCCTGTCTGTTTTCTCTCTCTGAGCTTCTTCTTGTCATCATTCTTCCTCTCTGACATGTTTTATCTTCTCATGAACATATTGAGGGATATGTTCATCTGGAGAGTTTGAGAGTGCCTTTTAAATCTCCATTCCCTTTTCTAATTTTTCATGTCATCATTTATTCTGATAGCTGGTAATTTAGCATGCTTAGGTGCTTCTTTCCATCATCTGCTTATAGTTCTGACTAATAGAAGCTGTTTAGTCCGAGTATTAGAAGCCAGATTAATGAATGTTGTCTAGTATGTGTGTTTGAGTGAGTGTGTTACAGGTCAGATCAGTCTGTTCAGTGTCTTCCATAGGGCTGTACTGCTCTATTTAGTGTGAAGATATACAAAGGTACAGTGTGTGTGTGTGTGTGTGTGTGTGTGTGTGTGTGTGTGTGTGTGTTTGTGGCATGTGTGTTTCCAGGGAGGCACAGTGAGGGGTTTATGGGAACTGAGAACAGAACATTATCATGAGGGAAATGAGAGATGTACAGCTTCACATTCTGTCATGTTAAGAGAGGTTCACAGCTGTTAGCGATTTTATTAATGTACAGGGAGTGGAAATTAGAAAAAAAGGTCATAATTAGACCTAAAACCTGAAGCAAAATAATTACAAAAATAAAAACAACTGCTGTTAGAAGTTGTTAAGTTTCCTGCTGCTCAAGATCTGTTTTGGGTATTTTTATACTGAAATAATTGGTGCTCTCTAATGAGTATATACATTTTCCACAACTTCAAACGCTACATTAGTTTTATGTCTAATTTCACTTGTAGCATTTAAATATTTTGTTTTACTTTTTACTGTTTAATTTTTTACATTTAGACAAATGCATTTTTTTGTTGCATTTTTTCATATCAGCAAGTTAATGTACACTGCCATTCAATGTTTTTTTAAAGAGAAAAAAAAGATTAAAGATAGAAAAAACAATTTTCTATTTTATTGTACTTTAAAACATAATTTATTCCTGTGTGCAAAGCTGAATTTTCATCAGCCATTACTCCAGTCTTCAATGTCACATGATCCTTCAGAGATCATTTTGATTCATTACTGATTTATTATCAATGTTGGAAATAGTTGTGCTGCTTAATTCTATATACACATATAAACACTTTTTTTTTGGAACCTGATTTTTCAGGAATCTTGGATGAATAAAAAGTTAAAAAGAACAGCATATTCAAAATAGAAATCTTTTCTAACAGTATGTCTTTACTACCACTTTTTTGTCGATTAAACACATCCTTGCTGAATAAAAGTGTTAATTTCTTTAAATTCTTTAAAAAAAATTTTTTATTGAATGGCAGTGTACATAAGGCAGTGAAAACAATTACTGGCTTATTCAAAATAATTCAAAATAATTACCGGCTTATATTATTCCAGCCAGAATTGTACCCCTCTATACTGAGATCCTTACATTTTCTGAAGATTTGATAAGAAATGTATCAAGTAATAAAGCAGTGTTAAGTTGGATGTGGGAGTAGTCTAAAGAAGTACAGCACTGGTAGGTTAGTGGCAAGCTAATTTTGTACCCAACATGTGGTTTGAAAAAACTGTAACCATTGAGTTTTAAGAAGACCTCCCAGCACAGAGCAATAGCTCTGCGGTCCATACAAGAATTGTTAGCCTGTCTGCGTTCCTGATGAATAGCTTGCAGACCCACTGGTTTCCAATACTGTCAATGAGACAGTGGCTAATGAATGTGTGCTCTGTGTCATTATGCCACAGAAATCTTAACCAGTGTGTGTGTGTGTGTGTGTGTGTGTGTGTGCATGTTGTAACCGCCACTCTTTAAGGTCAGCAAAGTGAAATAGTCAGGTATCAGCACTTTAGCTCCTGCTAGGAGGAAAATCAGTCATTTCTAAGGTCATCTGTCTGACACACACACACACAGAGAGAGTCTCCCACAAACACTGCTAAGGTGTTCCATATGATTTGACTACTTCAAAACAATGCCGAGATCCTTTTAGAGCTGATAGGATCTGCTTTTCTTCTTACTCTAATGACTGTTACTTCACTGCAAGTCTGTCGTATGCTATAATTATTACCACAGTTATTTATGCCATAAATCACATGCGTGGTATTTGTTCAACCGCCGCAAGTTTGGCCAAAAACATCTAATGAGCATATTTGTGAGGTGAAGCCATGCAGCGTTGTTGTTTAAACTCATTAAACCTCTAAAAAGTGGCAGAGATAAAACTGCTGTTGACTAGTAGGCGCTTTCTCTTGTCTCGCTCCCTCTCTCTGCAACATCCTGTGACGTTCTATCTCTCTGCCACACTACACGTCCTTCCACTACCTAACACCTACCCCCACCACCCACTCATCTCACCTCGCGGTGGCCTCACGCACCAGCACTGCCATTAATCAGTGGCCAGGATCATGTCTGCCAGTTAGACTAAACAAGAGCATTTGTGAGGATTTGCTCTCCCTCATTAATCATCTTGACAGTTTGAAAAACACATTTCCCCTTTAATGACTGTATTTGGATAATCAGGTCTGTTCCCTTCCCTGCCAGCTTTTCTCTCTCTCTCTCTCTCTCTCTTGCGCGCGCTCTCTGTCCTTCTCCTGCCTTCGGTTTTTCCTCTCCCCAAAATGGCATTGAGAACAGCTGGGTTAGCTTACCGCCAAGACAGAGAGGGCAAGGAGACCGAGTGGTTACCATCACCGCTGCTAAAAGGGAGGGAGGGGGCGTTGAGTCAGTAAAAATAATCACATTGCTCTGGAAAACTTTTGCTCTTACTTAAGAAACCCCTGCCGCTTCTCATAACATTAACTTGGCTGTTCTGCGGTGCACGCTCGCTACCACACACACAGACACACACACACGTATACACACACACACACACATGTGTGTCACGTACACACATTGACGGTCCATAAAATATCCCGACATGGGCGGAAGGAAAATCTTGTGACTTAGAGGCCTTGGGTAAAAGTTTCAGAGCTGCGTGGTATGTGCAGGCTTGTCACATTATGAAGAAAAATGGCAGGGTGTTGACAAGAGTACTTTTATCTTTGTGTATTTCATTAAACAAGACCTGACAGATTTCTATACCTTTCTGTGCCCTTTGGTTTTGAGTGTGAGGACTCGTATTTAACCTTTAATAGTAGTTCTATATGTAGTGAAAGGGAGAAAAAGAGAATTTTGCACCTTTAGTTTTAACTCCACCAAATTTCTTTCCGTCTGCCCGTCGTGTGTCAGAAGGCAGCTTAATACATGGTGTTTAATGGATTGGTTGACCTTTGGGTTTAACACATCGTTGTGTCATGCTCGCACCTAACATTGCCCGTTGGAAGTTTATAAATGATGTCATACAGTCCACTTAAAGCCGGACTGCACATGACAGCAGTATTTAAACATTAGGACAATGTTATGCCAAGCTTGAGGCTGAGGGCAGCAGGTAAAATAAACAATTACAAAGCTCTCCATATTCCACATGTCCTCATAGTGGTGTTCACAAATTACTATATGCTAGTCATTTTATTCATGAACATTATTCTGGATTAATGTAGCTAGTTGTTTGAATTATATGCTGATTATATATACTATTTATATATACTGACACTGAAGTGCACACAAAGCACAGAATGAACATAATGTCCAATCATGACATGAAATTAATCAAAATAATTACATAATGAAACTGAAAACATTCCCCAGCAGATGTCACTACATCATGCTACAGAATCTATTATAGAGGTCGTTCAAAATATGACAGTTTGAATTTTTAATAGTATGTGTTCCTAGTTATATTAGAGGCATTACATTTCAAAGATCCCATGAAATGGTTTGATGAAGGCAAGTTTTCCTGTGTTGATGTTTTCGTTGAAAACAGGAAATTGGGCCGCTGGGACATATCATGGAATATCTTTTTTTTTTTTTTTTTTTTTTTTTTTTACGTCATCGCCTTGAGCTATGATTCTTGCTATTCTCATTCTAGAGAGAGAGCATTATTTATTCAATATTTTTTGGCCACTTGTTTCCCAGATGTGAAAAACCTTTAAATGTGTATATCTGCTAGAAGCCAACTTGTAGCAGCACAGTACAGCATATGGTAACGTTCGAAAGTTTGATTTATTTTTTTGTCGTTGTTGAAAGTTAAATAGATTCAGCAAGGATGCATTAAATTGATCAAGTTGCTCAAATTGACAGTAAACACTTTTACATTGTTTCAGTTTAAATTCAAATTCAAATAAACGCTGTTCTTTGGAACTTTCCATTCATCAAAGAATCCCCAAATATTGTATCACAATTTCCACAGAAATATTAAGCAGCGCGACTGTTTTCAACATAATAATAAAATATTTTTCTTGTTCACCAAATCAGTATATTAGAATGATTTCTGAAGGATCATGCAACTCTGATGACTGGAGTACTGGCACCTAAAAATTCAGCTTTGCCATCACAGGAATAAATTTAACATTATCATATTAATTCATTTTAAAATATAGGAAAATAGAAAACTGTTATGAATATTAGATATTACTTTTACTTGTTTTTGATCAAATAAATGCAGTTTTGATGACTTCTTTCAAAAACATTTGACTTTTTTTAAATTAATTTTTTAGTGTATATGGTCTCAATGCTAATAAACTAATAAGACTAAAAGCACAAAAAACCCTCAGTTGAATACACTCTCTATTATATTATAGAGGAAGCATGAGGTAACTGAAACATTTTCCTACGCTGAGCAGGAAAAGGTCCTGTCACTCCGGGCATGACTCGGGATCAATCTTAACCCCTCCGTTCCGGTGCCAAGACACGATTTTTCATGCACACAACGTTCGTGACATCGGTGCCGCGCTCCCCCAGCGCGTTTGCAAATGGAATCCAGCTGTAGCGGTGGAATGCATTATTAGTGGTTAGCCATAATTGCAACACACTCGTTTGCCTGCGTTGTCAGGCTGTCGTCACACATGCACACAGTTTCGCTAGACAAATGGGATGGCTAAGAGATCACTGGGTAGAGGTGCTCACCGCCACAATTTTTTGTTGTTGTTGCTGGCGTATGGAGCGGTATTTTGTGATGCGGTTGATGTGATTAAGAGTCCCGTGGAAAGTCCTCAATGGATTTTTTTAGTCATGAAGCAGCAGCAGTCGTGTGATTGATTGCTTTATGAGCTTGAGGAGTGTGTGTGAGAAAGAGAGTGGTCTGGTCTGTATCACCGTGACAAACAGTCATCAGAGTACTCATGCAGTAATTAACAGAGTGTAATGTATATGGAAGTTTGCGAAGGGAGAGAGAGAGAGTCTACATTAGGCTAACATAATCAAAGAGACAACAAGAAAGTAACAGGAGAGAAGCCAGGGGAAAAAGAGGGTGTAGGTGAAGAGAGACAAGAGACAAGATCTAAACAGAGAGAGACAGCCCAAGTAAAAGAGTCGGGGAGGGAGGGGCTCTCCCTCTCTCATTCTTTTTCAGGTTGGGGCTGTCAGCCTCATGAGTTGCTGTGGACTTGGCGGCTAATTGAGGAGCAGCTCCACACCCTGTCGTCATTAATCACTGGGGCTGCCGGGCTGCCTGCCCGGGACACTGCTGTGATGGGCTGCAGCTCTCTCTCTCTCTCTCTCTCTCTCTCTCTCACTCACAGTCTTTTTCTCTTTAGTAGTTGACTGGACACATTGGGAATGGGGGGGGGGGGGTCGCACCCCCCCACCTCCATTCTAAGCCCAGTGGGACAGCAGAGAAAGGGAGAAAGAGATCAATCAAACAGGTGTAGCCCTGCTGAGAAGACACTGGTCAGGGACTAAATTAACTCCACACCCCCACCCACACATCCATCCAACTCCCCTCCCCTCCACAAGCAGGCGACAGAAACAGAGTGACTGCATATTGACTCAGCTGGAGCCCGGGAGACGAGGGAGAGAAAGATAAATGGCAGGGAGAGATTGATGAGGAGAAAGACAGAGAGAAGGATAGAGCAGGAATGTGATGAACGAGTGGGAACGGGGTGATGGCAGGATTAATCCTTCACCTTCGGATAAAATGCAAAAATTCCTCCTCTTCATTTAACCTTCCTGTACTTGCTTTAACTAATATTTTGTCTCTTTTTTCCCATTCTTCATCAAAGCGCTGTTTACATGCTAGGAACGTGGTATGTTATGCATTTTTGTCATTTTTACAAAACAAATTGTTGACTATGATTTCATATTGTTTATTGAAGTTCCATTGCTTCACCACTAGGGGAGACGTAATCCATTTTATGAAGTTTTAATTCTCTTGGGCTGTGCCCAAATAGTCCGTAACTCCATTAAATAACTTCCTCTCTGAGTCTCACAGGAAGTCATTCAAGACCATTTCTAAAATAGACTCTTGGCACTTAACCTTACTTTTACATCTGTACTTCTCTTTATGTCAACAAAATGCAATACTACAGTTTAGATACTCTCCACTGCAGTTTTGGGTAATGTGAACTCAGAACCATAAAGCACACGTGTTTATTCTCATCTCAGTTCTTCCTCCTTTAGTCTTGACCTCCTGGTTTGTCATAAGAGGAACCGTATGCTGTGTCCTTGCTGGATAGCCTGAGTTAACTGAGGCGGTGGAGTGATATATTCATTTAATGGCCCTGTCAAGTGACACCTGTGCTGCGTCCTCTCCTGTCTGAAGTGCTAATGAACTGAGAATCTGTGCGTACGTGTGTGTGTGGTTCATCTTAGTGCTTAAGAGCATTTCCACTCATCCTGTTTGAGGAAAATGGTTCTGAAGAAGAGTTTACACACTGGCCGCTTCTGTTTGAGACATTAAGCCTGACATAGTCACGCAATCACATCAACAATATTGAATCTTGACCCTCTTTGTAGCACAGCATTAAGCAAGACTTTCTAAACCACAGGACACAACACACTCGGGTCAAACAATGGGGACTGCACTCCTGGGGGTCATGTCAAGCATTTGATAAATATTTCTCTATTAACAGCCTCCCATTGTCATCTTTTGCCCTTTGTGTAGCAAGGCAATCCATCAGAGTGCACTGGGAGTGAGTGCATGGCTCCCATGGGTTATTACCAGGCTATCATTGAGCTGTATTTAAGACCCAATACTCCCTTGTGCTGAGGCAGCTCTTTACACAATGCTGCAGAGGCACAAACAAGCAGCAGTGACTAACACTGCATTTTCACATTACAAGCAGAACAGTAAATAGACAGAGGACCTTATTTTGTGTTAATAGCTTGAACTAATAGGGAACAAAACTGTCAGTAGTGTAGAAAGCTAAAGTCAAAGATTAGTTGCTCAAGTGAAAGTGCAATTCTTTTTTTTTTAAATACCAACCCAAACAAAAAAAATCTGTGAATGTTTAAATATGCATTTATGATAGGTCTAATATATATGTAGCAGAAATATATATATATATATATATAAGTTTTTGAGATCAGTGTGTACACTTCTTCAAAGTGTGCCTGTTAACTATCTAACTTTTGCTCAAAATTACATATGGGAAAGCATGCTTGTTATTAAGAGTGTAAGAAATGTATATGCAAGAGAAGCGAGGGACATTTATAAATGTAATCAAGTATCATTTATTACACAAAATAAGACTTTGTTAAATGGATAGCGCTGCCATCACAACATAGTACTCTTATTTGAATTCTTTTCCCCTCTCCACTTCCATCCCCAGCTTGCAGAGTCAGCTACAATAGAAAATATATCACATCTTTCCGTTTTATTCTTTGATCTGTACAAGTACAAAATAAACGCCAAATCATAAGGAACAAGGTAGCTGTTGACCGAGTCATGCTCATCTGTTCTCCAGTAAAGAAAATGAGTTGCACAGATCTAACGCATGAAAGAAAGTGACATTAAAAGAAAGATTTTATGTCTGAGAGACAATTTCGTAGTCTGTTGTTGCAAACATTGCATTATTACAAAGTGTATGAAAGAAGCAACCATGTTCATACTGTGAAAATACAGCTCCTGTGTGAAAATGATAATGAATGAATATTGGCGGTAAATGTCCCATAGAAAACAAAAAGTCAAGCGCTCAAGTGAAAAATAAATACACACTTTTGGTAAATTGAAAAAAAAAATTGATCAGATAAAATAAATTGGGTTCCGGCATTCTCATTCGCTCTTCACCTTAAAGTTCATATGGGTTCCCTATTATCCTAATTGAAATTTGGAGTGACCATTAATTAAGCAACAGTCATCCAAAGCAGATGAGATTTTATTCCTCATTGCGAATATAACTATTCCATGTTTTTTGCTTCATTCTTTTTAGGGGAATCCTGCATGTTCCTGTGCTTTCCAGCGAGCTCATGCCAATATCTTTACACCGTCCAAAGTCTTTTAATCACTGGTACCCAAGAGCTGAAGCTGAGCCCAGTCTCTGGCCGTATAGAGCATAGGGAGAATAGTAGGGCGCTGTGGCTGGGAGAGAGTGCATTGGAAGGGATGGAGCTCCTGGCAAGTGTGCCTTTCCATAGGGGTGATACCGTGCCAAACCTAGCCCTGGTGATCCACGCAGGGAGAGAGAACTGGGAAGGGCTCCTGGGCTGCTGGGAGGAGGCAGGTGGAGGTGGCAGGAAGCGGCAGAGGAGACAGATGAAGGGTAGCCGGAGAGCAGCTTCCCATCCACACCTGGCAGAGCTGTGTGCGTACGCAAATGGGCCAAGAGTTCCTCTGAGGTGGAGAAGCGTTTGTCACACGGGCCACCCACCGAGACCCAGTTACAGGCGTGAGGGTGCGTTTCATTGGGCAGCATGAAACCGTAAGTATACAGAGGATGGGACAGAGAAGAGGTGGCGCTAGAGGACAGAGAACTGGGGTGGAGGGAGTGGAGGTGATGGGTGGGATACATAAGAGGGAAGCCAGTCTTTAGGGCAGATGATGGATCATGAACGCAGGAAGAGCAGTTGCTGCCCCCGAGATGGGGTGCATTGGGGTAGGTGAGGCAGTATGGGTCCCTGCACAACCCCTGCATGAAAGAGGGAGGCGAGGCCCCTGTGAGAGGACTGGAGCTGGGATGCTTTCCTGGAACACCCATCCCAGCACCAACCAAACTAGATTTAGAGGGATCCAGCCCAGGCACAAACTGAGAAGGATAGCCGGCATAGGCCCCGACAATGGAGCCGTGGTAGCCCATGGTGGAGGATGGGAGGGGAAACACCGAGTGGCCCGGTTTGAAGGGAGACACCGGGGCGATGTGGCCTGCTCCCAGGCTGGGCTGAGGGGGTTGGGCGTCAGACTTACTGTCAGGCTGAGGACTGCTGGAGGAGCTGGCACTGCTGGAGTTCGCACTAGCACGTGCGTGACTGGAGTTGGCGATCTGTGCAATGTCCAGGCTTCCAGATTTACTGTGGTCTGAATCTTTTTTCCCATTGCGATCGCTACCGCTGCTGCTGTCATTCCCTGGGTCTGAACCCGCAGCTTTGGAGTCCATGTGGGAGGTTTGTAGATGCGTTGGTTTCTGCGATATGGGAGACTGAGACTGCCGGTGCGTGTGCGACTGTCCTGATGTCTGCTGAGAAGGAGAGCTGGCCCGTGGAGAGGGGGCATGAGGAGGTAAAGAGGGGCACGTCACAGCTGCAGAACCGCTATTTGGCACTCTGAACCCCGCTTTATCTGCTGAGCTGTTGATCCCAGCGCCATCCTTCCGGCATTCTGATCCAGTTTTAGAGTAAGGCTTAAAGCTGGACTTGTCATCTAGGTTCTGATGCTCTGCAGGCTTCAGGCTGGAGCTGTTGGAGCGGCTGTCCTTGTCTCCATGACTGCTGGAGGAGAGCGATCCCAGTTTAGAGGAGGGAGGAGGATCTGGTTTACCAATCTGTGAGCAGGTCTGGGCCAGCAATGCTAGGGGACTCTTTTTAGCATCCAGCTATAGGGACAAAAAAGACATTTTTGGTTAACTCTATAGTTTCCTTTTCATGAACTGACAGAAATTACCAATTCAAAACCTATTCTAGGGAATGTGCTGAACAATTGCAACATTGCTCGTATTTCTTCACAAAATATTACAACCATTCTGTTAATATTTAGATTAGGTTTGAAACTGTGACATCATACTAAAATGCAAACTGAGATGTTTTCGTGGTATAGTCACATTTTAAATATATTAGGTGGAATAAATTGCTTTGAAATCGTTTTGCGGAACCTAAACAGCGTACAAAGTACGCTGTGCAGTGTTTTATTTAATAAACAGTCGTACAAGGCACAGTGTAGGCTACTTTATGAACATCTATTGCTTTATTTAAATGTAAGATAAGCAGAGGCTTTAAAAATTGAAGTCCCAGAAAAACACGTCAGTAGAGATCAGGAAATGTGAAACCTTAAAATGCTGCCAGATAGTGGAGCACGGCCTCATCCAGATCCGGACTATCCATTCAAATCGGCGCTGAATCGCGATCTTGACGAATTCCGAATTAAAGAATTAATTCGAGGAGCCCGAGATAAACTCTAATACCGAGAAACGATATAAAACGTAACAAACGCGCACGAAACATCTATTAACACCCTTACACTCAGTAGAAACGCAAAAACTCGGACAACCGAGTAGCTTTTCTGAGTGAAAATATTGTTATTTGTTTTATTAGAAGTAAGAAACAGATGCAATAGAAAGGGGTAACTCGTACCTCGATGCTCACTGGCGCGGAGCTGAGCGGCTGGAGATACTCTGGGTGAAGTATGTGACTCGTGTGAGCGGTCAACATTTTGAGAATCCGTATAGGCAGCCTTTTTTCCTGACGGGCGGGATCACGGTACGGCAGTGAGGCGATCGAGTCGGTTTGGGGTCTTAAACAGGTGGGCGAACTATCGTTGTTAATAAAACGACTTTTAAGGGTCTGCTGGTTCCGTGAACTGACTGCAAATCCAGGAGGCAGTTCGCTCATCTGGATCGGGGCGGATCAGAGACCTGTCGAGGGCAGCGACGGGGCGGGTGTCCTTCAGTTTTCATTTAGAGATATCCAGTGTTTTCAAAAAAGAGCCAAACGACATTATATCCTCTTCTACTGGCAGTTAAATATCCCGTTGAAACATCAGTTCTGTGTGTAGTCCAGAGAAAGAGAGCTGTTATAGTCTCTATGAAGAACGTACACTCCGTCTCCACATCGTTCCGTCACCGAATCAGTGTTGCCTTGAACCCCAAAGCGATCGCGAGTCCTTTACGCGCAAACGACGACTTGTAAGAAAAATAAGAGAAGTCTTGTATACTTGTCGTAAAATAAAAAGAAAGAAACTACGCAGCAAAACTACTGGGAAATATGGTGTCAAATAATGGCATTCCGTTGGTCCGTGCGCGCTCCGGTGTGTGCTCCACAGCCTCCGTACGCATATACACTCTGGTCGTGAAGATCTGAGGGAGAACTTCAAAGCGCTCCGCCGCCGTCCAATCGCCTGCATCTGCATTAGTAATAAGTGGGTAGGCACAACAGAGGCGGAGACTGTCCTCCTCGCTCCTGACCCGCTGGCCAAATGCTTGCTCGTTGTGTGTCAAAACATGCAAAGACTCTGACATGCCGTTTTACCATTTATTTTATTACTTATCTAGTTTTATCAATAGTGGTTATTTTTATAGTTAATTTTTAATCACCAGTAATTTAGTATGACTTGAATTAAGAGTAGCTTATTTTGTATATAGGCTTATTACAATAGTAACTTTAATTAGAGTAGACTTTACACTAGTAATTAATTCCTTGCTACTAGTCACTGTTCTGTGTTAATGTAAAAGTGGCCATTTTTGCCACTGAATTCTTTGCATCTGTAGTGATGTTGGCTCATTTATAAATATTTTTGAGTAAATATGTACTAAGCTTGAATTTACTTTAGTAAGTATTGGAATAGTCACTATTGGATTAGTCATTTTAAATATGAGTAATGCATTCTAGTTAGATTTAAAGAACAAATATTGAAACACCTTGTGAACAAAGATATTATAGATTCATCACTAGTTGACAGTTTTTCAAACATCACTACTAGTTATTAATAAGTAAACTAATTCAGATGTATTTATACATGTCATTCAAAATTACATTCATACTACTATAATTTGTCTTTGCACGAGGTTCAAACGTTATATTAATAATGCAGTCTAAAGAGTATTTCACACTTATACACAAAATTCTAATTTAATGCTGCCAATGCTATTTTTACCGTATTTAACTGTAATAATAGAGCATTGTGTTAAAAGGAAAAGCTGAGAATGGTCGCAGTTTCTTTTTTAGGTCAAACAAGTCAAATGATATTGAGCAATACATTCATACATAATAACAGCACATGCCTGTGTGTGCGCCTCCAGTTCTGGAATGTTAATAACTTTATTACATTATCCCATGTTACTTTGCCATTGAAGTAATTTAGCTAACTTAATTATGCAATGAATTGGCTTAATCATTGAAAAATGAAGCCTGACAGAGGCTATTACAGGGAGACTGTGCTAATTCGTGTCTAAGTAACTTTGAAGTTCAGTATATTTAATGGCTTTGATTGTTCGTAAGTGCTTATACCCAGTATTATTGAACTTCAGACATTGGACCGAGTTGTATTACATTATTTTGGCAAGCGTGTTTATGAAGCAATCTTGCATGTATAGACAAAATTGTTTGTGACTTCTGTATGCAATCAAATATGATATGATAGCTTGCATATGAGTGTGTGAATTTATTTAACTTGATTTAGCTGTCATGTATTGATAATGCATTGTCCTTAGGATGAGCCATATTTCAAACTGACAGCATAAAAGTTGCCCCCATTTGCACAGTGCTGTAAACATATGGACGGGAGAGAATATTTATGTTTCTCTGAATGGCAATACCTGTCAGGTGAGTCAGAGAGATGAGAAAGGCCTGATCTTTGGAGCTGTTCTGGGGGTTAAAAACAAAGAGCACCTGGGAAGCTTCTTGAAAGGTGATGTTGCCTGCCTTAGTGTAATAAAAATGACAAAAAGACAGAATGCATGAACTGTTGACCTAGGGAGAGGAGGAGCCACAGGCAAACATGTGTTTGCAGGGCTTTGTCTCGCGTATCTGGGTGGCAGAGGTGAATATTCATTTAATAATGGTGTGCAGGGAGGAATGAAAGCCTCGGGACACTGCATTTCAGAGGCAGAAAGAGTTTTAAGCTTGTCAGCAACCTGTCATTTTAGATCCCACATACAGCACACACACAAACAGCCTCCCACACTTTCACAAGTACCTACAGATGATCAAAGTTGACTGGAGTGGCAAAGTATTAAACCGCTCTCAATCATACATAACAGTTATTTCTGTCTTGCAAATCTAAGCTGTTAAGTTAATTAAACTGTCACTCTGTCTCACAACACAAAGATCCATCTCAAAATATAGTGTTTGTTAGGTTTTAAACTCATGTTGTCTTATTTATTCAGGAACTACACATTGTCGAGTCAACGTTCAGGCGCATCTGCCATTGTTAAACAAGGATCTCTTTACCCGTGGCGTCTAAAGTCATTTAGCGTTCTGCACGTGTGTGTGTGTGTGCACATGTGTGTTGAGAGATAGCAACGATGGTTGTATGAAGTCACCTCTCCTTCTGTCAACAGCCCTGCTGTTTGCCTTGTCATTATTAGTGTCATCCATCACTTGCCACCTATACAGGAGTCTGTAATGCCTGTGCAAATCTGAAAAACTACAGGAACATTCAAATTCAGATGCACTCAGGGTTAAGTGATATGATGCGATCGCTTCCTTTGAACAGATCAGTTGTCTTTGCCCCACACAAACAGATACTTCAGGTTATGACAGGTGTGGTCTAACCTGTCAACAAGTGTATTAATGCGGGTAGACTTTTTTACAGTCGATCCATCCCTGTTGCCACTCTGTAAAGTTTGGTCGAGATGTCTGGAATGTTTCCGTTTGTCTAGAAATGATGTTTCTAGTCAGAAACCCAGAATCACAGGGTGTAACCATTGTTGTATTCTTAGGACTGCAAAGAAAATGAAGGATCGCTGCCTTCTTGAAAATGCGGAAAAACCCTAAAACCTCAAATCTTAGAATTCCAATGGTTTAGAATTAAGATGGATTGCCTTACAAAAACATTTTCAGGATAAGTGAGTTTGGCAGGGGGCAAAGGTGTGGGTGGAATGGAGGGAGTTTAAAGGCACCCTAGAGGAGGAGGAAGGGAAAATAAAAAAAAAAGAGAAAGAGAGTGAGAGAAAGAACTGAGGGCGGGCTGGAACAACGGGGAACAGCTCCTTTCAAGTCTGGCCTTGAAGTGGGCTGCTAACAGCTGTTTTGACGTATAAATGACGGATGGTCATTTCCTGTTGTGGATTTTAAGGGGCAGGCCTCCCCTTTAAGAGGCCTGTCTGACCAATCCCTGTTAAGCCTGAAGGCGTTCGCCTATGCATGACTGTATCAAAGCACGGGGCTTTACCATAACTTTGACTAAACAAAGGGCTAAAAGCAGAGGCTAGACATCCTGCTTGACCGTAGCCCACTCATATCCCTCACTGTTTCTTGTGAGAGGTCAGAACCGATTACTGAAGTGCAGAAAACCTACCACAATTTTATAGCAGGCCATCATTCATGTTAATGCGAAACAGCAAAGGATATGTAACATGGGGATGAATATGGGAAAAAGAAAAGATTAAAGTACAAAAATAAAAATAATCATTTAATTAAAACTAAAATACCTTGTTTTGTCTGCTAAAAAAACTAGTGTTATATTTTTATACTTGACTGGCACAGAACAGTTTGTCACTCTTTGGTACAGACTGAGAGACGGCAAAACCAAACAAACAAAAAGGATGCAAATCACTTGCATTTAATTACCTGTGACTGATTTATGAGGTGAGTGGTCTGAAAAGGGAGCCCAGAGGCAGGGAGTCTGCTGCTCATGCCTGCTCTGTTCTCCAGAAATAATAATCCTGTGAAAAAAGAGGGACAGGACAGCTTTATGGAGTGTAGCTGACATGTGAGACCAACCCTGGAGAACTGTAAAACGTAGCACTCTCTTTCTCTCTTTGCTTTCACAAACCTCACAATCCTTCGGAGTGATTGTGAGATTTTTAGGATCAGATATTTAAAAGTGCACTGTTCCACTGTGAAACTTGGTGGAGTATTTCTAAGAGTAATGTTTGTGCGTGTGAAAGAGATGATAGAGAGAGCTTATCAAACGAGGAACGTATCACGAAAGGAGCCAAATAAAGAGCCGAGAATGAAGATTTATTTAGTTCGGCGTGAATAGTGCACACAACATACACGCAGGGGGAACAAATGGCACAAAAGGTTCTTCCCAGAATCCTCTGAGAATGGGAGCTTCTCAGGTTGATTTAATGACTCATCTCTGTGTTTTGGTATAATCAGACTTGAACATCTTGAGTCTCTCTGATCCAAAGATGTGAGTGATGGTGTGATGACAGGATAAATATTTGTGTGAAACCACATGCACATGTGACGGAATGGAATATCGTACAATAAGATGGATGAACTAGACTAGAGTAATAGTTATATACCCAGTAAAAGCTTATTTCCATTTTTTTCATGATATCGGTGATGTTGAGCGCTCTCACAGGCTTAATGGCTCATCTCTCTTGTCGCCTCTGTGATCAAGGGCCTGACAGATCTACTCATCTTCCTGTCTCACTGATTATCTCTGAGTGATTATGTACATGCCCTACAGTTAATGACAGATCTTTATTTAGCTTTCAAACATGTCATGTGCACCAAAACACACAAGCGCACACACACACATACACACACACACACAATGAACTTAAATGCACCCTTCTTGCTCAAACAAAAGGTCCCATTGTCCTCCACATGGTGAAGTTATCAGGAGGGGTGGGAGAACTACCCGGCTACACACAGCAGAGCCACAAATCAGATTGCTCTATATTGTTGTGTGAAATCTAAGCAGACATCAAAAGGTGTTTTTTATCTGTTGCTGGCCCAGAAAACGCTAGCATGGAGCAACAGTCACTCCATTCATGAGGCTCATGACACGTTCCATTTTGGTAATGCATGGGGCAAATGAAATCTCTCTGTTCCTCAGGCAAGTCTGATTCACTTTTTAGAGTTCACAAGTTCCACGCTCATTCCCACATTTCATTTCTGAGTCATACTCGCTGGCGCGCAAAGAAATAATTAACTTTGTCACACAAAACAGACGTCAAAGTAAAAGATGATACTGACCTAGCCTGTGTTAGTCTTGTCAATCAGCTCACAGTTGACTGACAAGGCTCAAGTGCTTGCCAGTTGATCTCTAAGCAGGTTATGTCATTGTGTCGCACATAATGAAAAGATGTAAACTTGCTGCCTGAACAATAACAACTCAACAGCCCGGTTCTTGGCGGCTTGTAAAAAGTGCAGTAAAAACACAGATGTTTTCCTTCATCACCTCCCTGGAGTCCTCCATCAATTCTGAAAATAAGATTACATCATATATTCATATACTGACAAGTACATGATGGTGCATTTTCTTCATTACAGAAGGCATTCTATTTTTTCCCACAATTTACTAATAGCTGTAGATCACATCATTCACCATTCAATAACACATTTTTTCATCACTATTCAATTAAAATATATTACTATATGATTTTTGGTCATTTTGCGTTTTGTAACAATTTTGAAAGCATTATAAATGTTAATATTATTTAAATAGTTTAAAAAATAAATATATATATATATATATATATATATATTCTATTATTACGTTTTGGCACCAGATAGAACACTGTTTCTGTTTTTTAGACCCGTCGTACCATAATCTGTATTCTTGTTTGTATTGCTGTATTATATTTAATAATACAGGATTAGAATGAATTCATGGAGTGAGATTTAAAGGCATGTGGAAAAACTCTGGCAGAGTGTCAGCTGTCAGTCATCACGGCCCGCGGTATGGAGGAGCGCCCTGTCGGTCACAGTGACTTTGATGTGATGAGAGATGGAGGCGCTCAATTAAAAGCCTATCAGCGTGTAAGTAAATCAACACCTATCAGCCTTGTCACTTCAAACAAACGTTTATTATACTGCTCCACCCACCTCATTAATCTCGCACTGTTCGCCTGTCAAGACGAGGTCACAACCGAGGAACGCATTAGACAAACTGGATAAGGAAATGGATCTCAAAACATTTGGTCTAACTCCAATGCGAGCTCACTTGAGAAACAGGATATTATGATTATGTAGTCATAATTATATATTATAGTTTTAACATTGCAACTGTGTAATGGTTTTTAATTTAAAAATAAAAGAATTAGTTTACTTTTGTTCTAAAAATTGCTCTGGCATTGTCTATCCGGTTCCTAAATAAAATGCTCTAATAAATGATGGGAAATATACTTCCTCACTGTATAAGATCATTATAAAGTCATTTGTGCATAGTCATTTCAGATGCTATGTTAAGGGTAAGCTAACAATAGCTTACTCTTGCGGTATCGCTAAAACTCTTTCCCCTTCCTCTTTCATGTCTTTTTGTGAGACGCTAAATCACACATAGTAAAGAGCCAAATCAGCATCAGATGATGTTGTGTTAAAATTGTCACTGCCGCCACTGCCTCACTGAATTCTTTTGCCGTTTCGTTTAGACACGATTCCCCTGGTTTTCCATGATTCGTTTGATTTTGTTTCTCTGTGGAGAGCAAACTCAGGTTCATTCGCATTTTACTTTTCTGGTCCTGTCTGGATTTGTCTCCCGTGCCCAATGACCTGGCCAAGTTTGAGCCTTATAAAAGGTTATTAGTTGCCAAGAGAGAGAGCGCACAAGCTTCTTCCACAAAGCCTGCCAGAAGGTTACACTGCCTGCGTGCTATAAATTACCCTCGACAGGCCGCTAGAACCGGGGAGCTGGAGGAGAGGAAGAGGGGAGGGAAGAGGGTGAAGAAGTGGGTGCAGTTTTCTTTTCGGTCCCCACTTGATGAATGAGCCTCAGAACAAGGCAGAGAATACATCATATCACCTTTAATAGGTACACATTTCCACCACCATAACTCAGCGTTTAAAAATAGAGAAAAGCGATGAAATACGGTGCCGTATATTCCAGCCGTGACACTTTTACGAGTCCTCCCTGCAGTATAAAGGCATTGATTGCTATTTCAAAGTGCCGTGTCAGGCCCAATACTGAGTACAACCAGCTGCTACACCGAGAGAGTGAGAGGTGGGGAAAGAGAGAGAGAATGAGTTATGACTGCTGAGATTTGGGTGATCTTTTCAGAGAGTCATCCGTAGCTGTAAATTTACAGTGTTTGTGCTCGGTGTTATTGAAACCAAACCCAGAGCTGCCTGTCAGTCATCCATTCTCGGAGCTGCTGGAGAGCATTCCTCTCCTGACAGAAACAGTCCCTCAGCGAAAGGTGAAGGAGAGCACAAATTACACATGAAACGACAAAAGACTGGCGTTCGTGCTCTCTCTGTCTTCGTTTATGTCTCCCCCGCCTTTTCTCTCTCTTTTTCTGTCTGTCTTCACACTCGCCTGTCTGAAGACTTGGAGACTTAGAGAGTATGTGTCTAAATTAAATGCTTGTGACTTTACCCTGCATGCCGTTGTGCTCATTTTTAGGACCTTAAAGAGATAGCTCACTCAAAAATGGATATTCCAAACCTGTATGACTTTCTGTATTTTATTTATTTATTTTTATTGATATCACTGATATGCAGTATTGTTTTGTGTTCCAAAGAAAAAAGTCATACATCTTTAAATGACATGATAGTGGGCAAATTATGTTTCTTTTTGGAAATTTTTTTATTACAGATTTTTATTTATATAGCAAAGAGCAATAATAAAGTGTGCAACCAGTAACACTTCCCACAAGGGCAGAAGGAGGTCATGAAAAAAATGGTGGAGAATTATGAAATGGGTGAGGCTTTTCAAGTGAAAATAGTTTTTGTAACTAGTTTTGTTTTTGTTGTTATTATTTAGTAATGAAACAAGTAAGTATTGAGTGAGTCGTTGAATCATTCCATTCATAAATTTAATGAGATTTTGTTTAGTTGTCTAATGTTTTTTTCTTCAAAATTATCCATAAAAAAAGGCTCAATTTATCCAGAATCGTGCAGCTCTATTTTGCCCACAAAATTTTTGCCCTCTTAATCGAGTCCAGTTTTTATTTAGTTTCAGCAGCAATTAAATGTTTTGTGAAAAGAGACACAGAATAAGCATGTTTTATATCTAAATATTTGACTTTGAATCTAAAAGCAGAATCGGAATCTGAATTGAAAAAATTCAAACGATACCCAACCCTACTTGCATACTTGTGTTTAAGATATGCATTTTATCAAATGTATGCAGTCCCTAGGAATCAAACCCATGATCTTGGTGTTGCTAGCGCTGTACTCTACCGTCAGGAATGCCGGTTGAAATGTTTTAACCAGATGCTGGTAGCCATTTTGTTCCGTTCACCTCAATAGCTTCCCTTCCTGTCTTTATTTTAGAACTTGTAAAAAGCGTTTGACCTTCGTATGCTTAAAAAACTTGAGGTTTACAATATATGACCCCTCTTCCTTCCACAAACAGAGCTAAAGCTATCATTTGTGTCCATTAACATTTGTTAAACATGAGGGTCTTAACTGGCTCGTATTAAAGCAGTGATGAGAAAGACAGGATGCCTGTAATGTTATTCAGCAGTCTCCCTGCCCTTGCTTTTTATTACCTATGATATTTATACACTGTTTTAACCTCTGACTCTTTCCAGTGTGCTCCGTAGTCTGTGCGAGCCTGTCAGATACATGCGGGGTGAATGTCTTCTGTTTCCAGCCCCTCTCCCTACAGTCTATTAAAATCTGCTCTGGACTTCTGCCATAGGCACATCATTTATCTCAGCGCTGGCCAAGAAGAATTATTGTTGTGTAAATCTCAAAGCCTTTTAGGAGATCAAAGTTCCAAAATATAAATCACATTTCTCTGTAGATATAAAACGCACACATGCTCTTGCACACATGCGGCGGGGGAAAAACGCACATTCGCCTTCCCCGTGTGTGGATACGAGGGAGGTTCTCCACCCAAATCTCTTCCCACAGGGTAGAGCGAAGACGGCCTATCCTCCTCCTTATCTCCCCTTCTTTCCTCTGTTCCACTCCTCCACCAATTCCCTCTTTTCTTTTTTCCACAGAGGATGCACTTAATCCTTTTCTCTTTGTTAACTTTAGCTTTTTTCGTTCTTTTTTTGAAGTCTCTATCCATATTTTCACCTACACCTACACCCCCATTCTTCTTCAATTCAAGGGAAAAATATTTTAACCTGATTTAAATCACGACGGAATATGATTGATTTCACTATCATACATGGTTTTTTTTGTAGGCTAGGACTCACTTGGTGGAAACAGGAACGCTTAAAGGGATAGTTCACACAAAAATGAAAATTCTGTCACGACACCCAAGTCTGTAAACTCTTCTTCTGCTGTGAGCACAAAAGATAATATTTTTAAGAATTTGTTTGTCACAATGAATTTGTAGTGTTATTTACATATTATTATAATCTTTGTTACTATTTTTAATTGCATTTTATATTTTAAGTTTTTGTTTTAGTACTTAAAACGTCTTCTGTTAGTTGTCAAGGCAATATTTCTTTTTTTTTTGTAAGTATAATTTTGGATAATAGTTGTTATTTCTGAATGTCTTTTAATAGTTTCAGTTTTAGTTTTAGTTAACAATAACAACAGATTTTTTCATACAGTGAAAATCAGTAGGGTCCAAAACAACATTGGACACCATTGTCTTTTTTTGTGGAAAAACAACAGCAACAAAGAAACAGAGAGAAGGAGAGGCATCTTATAAATATCTTCTTTTGTGTTTAACAGAAGAAAGCAAGCAGCAACTGTTTTGGAATGACATGAGGATTAGTAAATGATGACGATTTTTATTTCTGTGTGAACTATCCCTTTAATCGAATTCTGTTGTATGAGCTACAACAGGAATGCTGTCTGTTAGATCTTTTAGCATTGTGTCACTATGATCAGCTGATGTCCCATCTAGGTGTAATGCCATCATAAATCTTTTCTGATCCATTTTAGATATATGGCTGCTATCTAAAAAGCAAATATCTTACTTTTTTTTGTCCTACACATTGCTCACCCTCTGTAGTAGGATGTTTTGTTTTTATATATAAAATATGATGAGAATTTTTGGGTGGCATGTTAAAATGATCTCACTTCGGTGACAGGGCCTATATGGCGGCATTATTTTGACATCTCTCGTCTCTGCGATGAGTGTGTATGTGTGTTTGCGTGTGGCAGTGTTCTGATATGTGTTGATCTCAGTCTGCAGGCAGATTCTATCTACAAACACGGCTCGCATGTGGGAAGACTAAATGAAAAAAGGGGTTTGCCATTAAACTGCCAGGGATTATATACTGTGCGCTCTGTGATGTGCCAGCAAAACAGATTTGGTGGCATTGATTTGACAGAGAAAAGAGTGACAGAGAGAAGAGAGGGATTGGGGTGAGTGAGGGGTGGAGGGTTGATGGAAGGAGCATTTTTTTTTGGAGTTTCCTTTTTTTATCCTCTCAGACACTTTGTCATTGTGTACTCTGTGCTTAGAAGTAAGAAAGTAAATATCCTGGATTGACTGCGGCTGTCAGGACGGGTAATTTGCTGCATGTGTGGATTTAGTGAGATTTAAGTTACGTCTGTCTGGAGAAGTTCTCTCGGTCTTTGAGTGAATGCTTTAGATCAGAATGGATGATAGGAGGAGCCTGTGGAAGACAAGATAATGTCTGTGAGGAAGGACAGATCATATCCATGCACAGCAACTGCCAGTGGAAACTTTTCCAGTGAATAAAACCTCACCGTGTGTTTCTTGTCCAAGCGGTGCAACTTGGAACCTCTATGCTCTCCATAATGTGGATCGAATTATATGCGTTCACTGGAAATATGCCATTCATATGGGGCTCATGATATTTTGATGGCATAGAGGGTTTTCCAAAAAAAAACCTGGAGATGAATGACACTCCGTATTTGTGCAATAAAAGAAACCTTCTCGTAAGCGCTGACTCAAAGCCAAATACGATGACCGCAGCTTACTAGGTGGTATAGAATTTTACAGAGCCATAACAGCTTCATATCCGTTTCCTCACAGAGGTGGGATGTTATGTGTGAAGCAACCTTGAGTAACACCATTCTCCCCTTTAATGTTCTCTTGAAGCCAACTGTAGCATTGTGACAAAGTTTACACCTCATTGACAGGCTAATATCCTCATCCTGACACAGTGGGCGGCCGTCTATGGGAGTTTTAAAGGAAGCTGCTAAATGGGACGCCTTTGCTCATCAAAGTCAGCACACACATTTATAAAGCTGTGAATCCCAGCACTCCAGACCTTTGAAGAGAAGTTGTGGGTTTATAGCAGACAGCTGTTTCTCTCAAGAGCAGGAGCTGGCACTGCAGGGAGGTGAGGTATGTGCTGTTCGTGGGGTCACGTGTCCGCTGTGTGCGCGCGTGTGACGAAGAGCTGACGTTGATGTGTTAGATTAATGTGTGAACTCAGGGGGCAGAGGGCTATGGCATGAGTCAGTGTGAGTTTTTCACCAGTCTATGCGAATGGGGTCAGGAGAGTGAGAGGTACAAAATGGAATATATGTGTCAAAGGGCTTTGAAAATAAATCACAACCTCCAAAAGTGACCGTACTTCAGCTCATCTGGACTCCAGACGATCAATATTATCTGGAAAAAAGGAAACTCATGCAGGCACTGAAAGTTGCAGGAACTGTGGTTCACCTTGGGCTTCACTTTTGAGTGACAGCACAGCTTCTCCCATGATTAGAACTGTACCAAACGTTTTATTAAGTATTTCAGTATTATCAGTATTTTTGTCTTAAAAAATGTTGAAACATTGTTGAAACAAGTTACTTAATTTTCTTTTTTAATGAGTAAAATATTTCAAATTTAATTACATTCATTTGATTGTTATTTTTAAAAAAAATGTTTTGCATAAACATTTTTTTTGCACAACAAAAAAAACCCTAAAAATAAATGAATTTTAGACCTGACTTGTTTAAAATATGACAAATATCAACTCTCAGTGTCTCTTCCTGACCTCTGTTGTGTTTTTGAAGCTGTTCAATATTACAGTTAGGTAATTATGCTCTTTTTTGATAAGAGCTTGTTCATTTGAGCTACTTTAAGTTTTTTGCTAATTGTATAAGATATGACATGTTTTCAGAGAATATGTGTCAGGTTGTTTATTATTCTTTTATTCATAAAACAATTTATAAGAATAAACAATTTGACTGAATAACAAGAATAGTTATATTTTCTGAAAACAAGCTGTTTTGTTCTCATGTAAATTTATCTTGTTTAAGAATGTTTAGATATATATATATTTTTTGTAATGTACCAAGATGATAAGCCAGTGTAGTTTACAAAGCTCTAAAAACATATACTGTTTAATTTTTAATTTTTATTTTAGGTTTTTATAGACTGAAGTGTATGGAAGCCCGTTTCTACCACTGAATAATAATAAAAAAAAAAGGTAATTGCGACTTTTTATCTCACAATTCTGACAATTGACAATTTTCTCGCAATTGTGAGTTTATATCTCGCAATTCTGACTTTTTTTTCTCAGAATTGTGAGAAATGAAGTCAGAATTGCGAGATATAAACTGCCATTTCTGACTTTTTTCTCAGAATTACGTGAACTGAAGTTGCAATGCCGAGTTATAAAGTCAGAATTGTGTGAAATAAACTCGCAATTGCAAGTTAAGTCAGAATTGTGAGATATAAACTTACAATTTTGAGACCATATCAGTCTTTTTTTCTCCTCAGAACTGGACTTTATAACTCACAGTTCTGAGAAAAAAAGTCAGAATTGCGAGTTAATACGATGCAAATCTGAGATGTTAACTCGCAATTGCGAAAAAAAAAAAAGGCAGAATTGTGAGAGAAAAATTCACAATGAACTTTTTTAAATTTTTTATTTAGTGGAGGAAACGAGCTTCCATAGAAGGGAGCTGAAAATTAGTGGAATGGAAAATGGAAGATGGCATAATAGAATCAAACCTGCATATCTCACATGAGTGCTAACCACTAGGCTAGACTTGTTGTTGGCGTCTGAAAACTATAGTTTTTTTGGCAAACCATTCTTTACTTTGCCTTACAGGGTAACATGTGATGCTACAAGAGTGAAAGAATAAATATCACATTTGTCCCACTTAACATGCTACATATGAGCAAAGAGATTCAATTCTCTCTCGCTCTCTTTTTCTCTCGTTCTCTTTTTCTTTCCAAGGTGTCATCCTTCAGATGTGAGAAGGAGAGAACAAAAGACATGGAGGATGAAGTAAAGAAAGTCAACGTTCCCCCTGTCCAATCCTTACCCTTAGGGCACAAGTCTCCTCTATTCTCTCAGCCTTTTATTTATCGTTCCTTCTTCTCCACGGACTGAAATGATACACTCTCCTTTTTCTTTCCTCTCATTTCTCCCCAGTCTAAAATTCATCTGTTTGAGCTGCCGGATCGAGTCTCGTATGCATGTGTCTTTGCCATTGCGGTCGACAGAGGTCCTCAAGTTTCACGGGGGCCCACCGGTCCCCCGCGGGCGACAGCATGATGTCAGCAGCCATGTCCTGAGCGCTTGTGTCAGGGACTGTCTATCATCCCGAGCCCATCAATGCGCCGTGGCAGCCATTCGTCACTTTGAGTTACCGCGCTTACTGTCGCCGCTCACAGCACAAACACTGACACTCAGGTTTCGCCTTTGACTATCACCATGGTGATCCTGAAAAACACAATACACGTTATGCAACGGCAAAGAGATCAGATACGCAGCTTAGGTCTATTTGTTGATCGCCAAAGCCGCTGTAGCAGTACACCAGATTTTCTTAGCATATGTGTGCGAAACTATATGTGTGCGTTGTTTGTGATTGACAGCCCTACTGAGGCAAGGCCAGGTGGCGTCCTGTTGTAAATTTGCTTCTACCTTTCTCTACGCACTCGTCCCTCCCAGCTACAACCTGTCATGCTTGACAGCACACACAAAGGAGGAGAAGAGAGAGAGAGGCAGGGGAATGAGGATTAAAAAGAAAGAGATAAAAAAAAACTTTAAAAGATGAAATTAAAGAAAAGAAGATGAGCTGACAGCAGCTTGTGAGAAGGTATTGTCTGATGGGGAAATGTATCTGTGAAAGGGAGGCTTTGATCACTAGAGGACACGAGAAGGGGGGGAGAGCTTGTAAAACGGCACTCTTCAGATGGCTGAGAGACTGCAGGAAAATAACTAGACCTGCAATTACAGGAGGGGAAACTATACTAGTGCTAATGACACTACAAAATAGATGCTGGGAGGGTCAGTGACAGGAGGATCTCTTGTTTGGGTTTCTGATACTCTTTGTACTGGCACTTTATTGTAGACGACCTCATAAAAGTTGTGTACAGGAACTAGACCAGAGTTTTAATCGGTTTACACTACCGTTCAAATGTTTGACGTCAGTACGATTATTTTTTTCTTTTTTGAAAGAAGCAAGGACGATTTAAATTGATCAAAAGCGACAGGAAAAGCATTTGTAATATTACAAAAGATTTCTATTTCAATTAAACCTTGTTCTTTTTTTTTGTCCTGTATCATGCTTTGCAAAAAAATATTGGGTTCAACATTGATAATAAACAGCAACTGTTTCAGCATTGATAATAATAATAAGTGTTTCACCAAATCAGCATATTAGGATGATTTCTGAAGGATCATGTGACACTGAAGGCTGGAGTAATCACAGGAAAAATAGCATTTTAAAATGTATTAAATAGAAAAGAGTTATTTTAACTTGTAATAATGTTTCACAGTTTTATCTGTTTCTACAATATTTTTGTTCAAATAAATGCAGCCTTGTTGTGCAGACTTCTTTCAAAAATATTATTGAAGTCTTTCTGGCCTCAAACTTATGGACCGTTTGGATGTGTATGTGACCAGAAACATAAGATTTTAAGGAACAACAGGAACACAATGGATTAGTATGCAAGAACAGTTCCTTTTTCCCAGGATGCTATTACCTGTTGAATTGTTTTGAATTGCAAGTCAGTCAATTCCACTTTCTGTCCTTGCCATTCACATTCCAATTTGACTTCCTGTGGTGTGTGGCCAATTCTATTCAAAATCCAAGTCATGAATAGAATGGTATTTGGATCCTAAAAATCATTTGAGGAGCTCTTCTCCAACATTTCTTGTACATCCCTGTCAATGTAAGTGGCGAAAGACTAAAACTACAATTAAAAAGTGAGAAGTGAAAGCTCCAACAGAGAAAGAGAGACATTTGTGTGGGTGTGTCTCTGGGAGCTGGGGGTGAAGGATGGTACAGAAAAACCGCTGATGGGTGAGGTCTGAGATAATCAGCCTTATTTAAGGATTTGAGGTGTGTGTGTGCTGAGCGTTGCTTCAGTGCTCTTCTATAGCTCTGTGGCACTTTGATAAGCAGAGCAGCTCGCTGCTGGTGGGGGAACTCATGAGGGGGCCTGTCTGATGAGGACCTGCCGCTGTCTGCGTGGGGTCTCTGACTGGAACATGGCCTTTGATGTCTCTCTCCTTTCTTTTTTCCCCCTCTCTCTGTGTCTCTCATTCTTTCTTTTTCTTTAACCCCCTCTGGCTTAACACAAGAGCATTCAAGTGGCCAATGTTCCACTTGAGTGTACTTCTGTATTGACAAGTATCTGCTGAAGTGTGACCTGCCTCTCTGTTGTGTTAATCCAGGCTGAATTGCTTATGAGTTTGGCCTTTTTTAATGCCCTTTTCCTTTTTGGCGAACTCCTGTGGTTTTAATCTTTTCATGGATGGTTTAAACAATTTGTGTTTGTATCTAAAATGTAGGTGTATGTTTATGTTAGAGCTTGGGTGTCAGAAAGGTACACTTGTGAGAATGTGGTTCGGAGTGCAAGGGAGAGTAGAGGAAATGGAAAAAGAGTCAAGCTGAGGTTTGTGTGTGTGTGTGTGTGTGTGTGTGTGTGTGTGTCGACTCTGATGGAGGTCAAACAGCACCTGTCAACAGCCTTGCTGCTTTAATGTGACATATTAATGTGACCTGCCAATGCCAATAAGTCACTACACATTGCACATGTGCACATATTTATAAGCCTCCATAAATTCAAGTGGCTTGTGAAAAATTTAATCTCCTCTCATGCCCAGAACTGCTGAGTTGCTTCATAAAGCTTTGAGCAAACATTTTTTTTTCTACCTGTTGTAAAATTGTTGTGGCATTTTTTTTTAATTTTTTTTTTTTACCTCACTTATGATTAATATATATATTTATATATTTCTGTACAATCTGTTCAGATATATTCAGATGCAATGCCTATACAGAGGCTTCAGTAATATCAGACGGCTCAATTAATTAAAGGTAAAAAACCTTGACTAATTTATCCTTGTCATCTCCTACTTATTAATTAACCTCACTGATCATGATCACTGTATTAATTATCAGATTATTTCAGTTATGTGCACAGGATTGTCATAAATGAAAATTACTGGAATTTTAAGTCCACAAATGTCTACAAATTATAATGCTTCTATTTTGCATTTTCTCATTTATTACTATTTTCGTCGTGAGATATGTCGTCAGCGTAACTTTTGAGTGAAAAGTTTAATTTCAAATTCTTAGTAAATTCCAGTCTTAACAATGGCACACAGCTTGTGAAGTTCCTAGATAAAGAAATTTTCACAACTCAATTGTCAGATTTAGAAACTCTTCTATGGAGGTTTTGTCTACTGAAAGTTTTTTTTAAATTTTTTTAGGAAAGGTTTTTTGTCAAACGGATAATTGGTATGTTGTGTACACTGAACACACTGGGGTTCATGGGCAGGACTTTGCCTAACAGTATACATAGCAAGGTTTTTTGCTTATTTTGTTTTTAATAATAAATAAAACAAAAACAAGTAGATAGAATAGAAAAAGAATAGGAAATGCCAGTGTTAGAGGGTTATTTTTAAATAAAATCAAGTCAATAGAACAGAAAAAGAATAGATAATGCTAGTCATTATTTATAATAAATGAAAATAAGTAGAAAGAATAGAGAATGCTAGGGTTAGAGGCTCTTTTCTCTTTATAAATAAATTAAGTAGTTAGAATAGAAATATAATAGAGAGTGCAAATGTTAGAGGGTCAAGTTTTTTAATTAAAAAATTAGAATTAGCATTAGAATAGAGAGGGTAGCACTAGAGTTAGAGGGTCAAATGAAGATGAAAGAGATGTGTTTTCAGCCGTTTCTTGAAAATATTAAGGACTCAGTTGCTTGAATTGAGTTGAGCAGGTCATTCCACCTGGAGGGAACAGTTAATGTAAAAGTCCATGAAAGTTTTATCATAGGTAGAATGCAAAATGTTTCTATACAAGCAATACAAGCCCAATTCTGTGGAAAAAACAAGAGCTGGATAAGGAGAGATGACTGACAAGACTATGCTTGAGTATTTGCTGCTCAACAGATCCTGAGTTCATTGACAAATATCTGATCTTCTAAGATGTGCTGCTTTTACACAGAGTGGATGTGATTGCGAAATCGAAAGTGAAAGTAAACAGAGCAAACACTCATTCAAAAATATTTAAATACACCGCATATAGATAGCAGCTCCCTGATGCACCAAAATTATATACACTATTAATCTAATAATCTTTAATTTATTTGTCCCTCATGAAGGAAATTTGTTTTGAGCATTACAGGTAAAAACTGTATAACAAAATACCAACATCAATAATAACGATCACACAATTGTGTCCCTTGAATTAGAGTTTAACAGCCTTGTAACCAAAGGAACAAAAGATTCTTATAACGGTTCTATCTAGACATTGGAGTACGAAAACTTCGACCAGATGGAAGTAATTCAAATTCTTGCTGAAGCACGTGAGAAGGGTCCCGAGTCATCTTCATTGCCTGTTTAAGAATAACCTTATCAAAAATAGACTGAAAATTGGGGTAAACCCCCAGTCCAACCACTTTCATAGCAGTACACCAAACGGTTCAACTGGGATCTAAGAGTTACTTTCAAATGACCGAACCAGGGCATTATACCATATAGTAAGATAGATTCAATACAGGCATGATAAAACAACAACTTGACCCTTTGAGCCACCCCAAATAATCTGAGCCTCCTTAAAAAGTACATCTTTTGTTGCACCCTTCTACACAGATTAACCACGTGCACCTCCCATGAAAGTCTATTATCCATAATTAAACCTAAATATTTGTATGAAGCAACCTGTCTAACAGGCTCGTTGTTAATTATGATAGGTGAGTGATTGCCCACTGATCTATAATCAAAGATCATTTCCTCTGTTTTACTAACATTTATTACAAGACTATGTTCTTTACTTCATAACACAAAGTCAGCAATCTCTGTAGTGTAACGCTGTAGGTTCTCATCCTTATACAATCGACCAAGAATGGCAGTGCCATTCTCAACATATTAGAATGTTTAAAGGAGTGGACACGAGAATCGCGGGAGTGAAACACATGCTGCGGGAGCAGGTAGCTATGGTCAGAAATTCAGTGGGAGCTGGACTAAGAAAACAGCCGAATCCCAGATATTTTGGGCGATTAAGAAATCCCGGCTGGATGCATTTTTGTTGGTCCAAAAAGAGGACAAGTATGGGTAAAAGAGGACATATGGCCACCCTTAAATATGGTGCTACCCTGTTAAAACCTGATGATTATTTGAGAATGATCCAAGGCACATCTTGTGCTTCAATGAAAAAATATCTGACCATCTGTACACTAAAAAAAAGAACTTAGGATTTACTTTAAAAAATCTTCGTAACAGTTTGCACGTTAACACTTTACAATACGGTGACACTAATATGCATTAATTCATGCTTAACAAATGCACAGATAATCATGAGTTAATGTGTTACTCATGAAGAACTAAACCATTTATTAACAATTACTGCATCAGCAATAAATGAACATTCGATATGATTCATAGAGTAAGTAATCAAAAAATTGTTATCAGTTAAATGAGTCATAATATATTAACTACCTAATAACTTATTTTATTAACCAATGAAGTAAATTCATATGTTAATTACCACATTGGGTCGAAGCCATGCCTTTAAACTTCCAGTTGTCTGCTTTAATTAATCATTAACTAATGATTTGCATGGGTATCATTATGTAATGACTTTACTTGTTGAGGCACTTGACTAACTAACTAATTCAAAATCTATAACCACAATGACATATTACTTAACAATTAGTTAATATTCATGTGCCTCAACAAGTAAAGTTATAACATAATGATACCCATGCGAATCATTAGATAATGATTAATTAAAGCAGACAACTGGAAGTTTAAAGGCATGGCTTTGACTCAATGTGGTAATTAACATATGAATTTACTTCATTAGTTAATAAAATAAGTTATTAGGTAGTTAATATATTATGACGCATTTAACTGATAACAATTTATCGATTACTTAATCTTTGAATCATATCGAATGTTCATTAGTTGCTGATGCAGTAATCATTAATAAATGGTTTAGTTCATCATGAGTTATACATTAACTAATAATTATATGTGCATTAGTTAAGCATTAATTAATGCATATTTGTCCACCAGTATTGTAAAGTGTTACCGTTTGCTCTTACACATTTAAAGTATATTTTACTGCTACTGCTCTGTACAGTCTAATTACTATTGAACTTAAAGGGTTACTCCACCCCAACATGAAAATTTTGTCATTAACCATCATGTTGTTCCAAACCCGTAAAAGCTTTGTTCGTCTTCGGAACATAATTTAAGTTATTTTGGATGAAAACCGGAAGGCTTGTGACTGTCCCATGGACTGCCAAACAATTAACACTGTCAAGGCCCTGAAAAGTACAAAAAACATTGTCAGAATAGTCCATCTGCCATCAGTGGTTCAACCGTAACGTTGCGAAACTATGAGAATAATTTTTATACGCAAAGAAGAAAAAAAAAACGATTTTATTCAACAATTGGTCTCCTCTGTGTCAGCGTAGCATCATTTTAGATAATATCCACTGAACGCAAACTGCGTACGCTGTTCTGTGTGAGCCGCGCCACAAGGATACGCTGAGATGCAAAGCGTTCGCTGCTTGCGTCCAGCTGATACTCTCCAAAATGGCGCTACGCTGACACAGGGGAGACGAATTGTTGAATAAAGTCGTTTTTTTTTTCTTTGCGTACAAAATGTATTCTCGTAGCTTCATAACGTTACGGTTGAACCACTTGTGGAAGATGGACTATTCTGACAATGTTTTTTATACTTTTCTGTGCCTTGACAGTGTTAATTGTTTGGCAGTCAATGGGACAGTCACAAGCCTCCTGGTTTTCATCTAAAATATCTTAAATTGTGTTCCGAAGACGAACAAATCTTTAATGGGTTTGGAACGACATGGGGGTAAGTGATTAATGACAAAATTTTCATTTTGGGGTGGAGTAACCCACTCATAAAGAAGTTAAGTAAATATTACATAATTATATATAATTTCACATACAGAATTAAGTCAGATTTAATTACCTAAGTTTGAGTAATTTTTACTTAGTCAAAGCTTGGAAATACTTTGATTTTACTTAATATAACACCTAATTAAACCATGCTGTGTGTTACTAAGAAACATCTAAGTACATAATATGATAGATATCATGTAGATACCATATCTACATAATTAGTAATGCAGCACTCATCCGAACACAGAGACTTTAATACTTGGTATGCAATACACAATGACGGTATAAATGTGTCATTTTGAGTAGAAACAGAGTAAATACAGCTGGAAAACAGGAAAAAAAAAATTCTAAAATGTTCTGCTAATGTGATCTTAGAACTTATTTCCTGAAGATGGGCTCATATCTCACCTCTCCTGTTTGATAATTCAGAACATATTCAATGCACTTTATTCCCATAAATTTCTGATAATCAGAATAGGTACAACAGGAAAAGGGAGGTACGTCAGATAGATTTGCAAGCTCTAGTTTGAAAAGAATACAGTTAGTCTGCTCTCTCCTAGTCTTTGTCTATGTAATTTTCTCTGCTCTCCTCAATCCTCTCCCCCTGAAGTGAATGAGGTGGATGCAGTTTGACAGATCGACTGGGTTCAACCTCCTGACAGAGTTTCAGCCTGGAAAGCTCAGTGACTTCAGTCATGCCCTCGAGTAGAGTGAGGTTACACAAACTGGCCCCTAACCACCAACGCTAATCACAAACTTACAGTCCTCTGCCATAATCAATGTCACACATGTGCTTTACTGCTGTTATCTGCCCTACATCAAAACAGAAACATAAATAAAAGAAATGCCTGAACCCCATGAGGGAGAGGTTCAAATGAACTCTGACAGCTCGACACACAATATGGCATCCGTAATGTGATTACGGCCGTATGGCACTCGCTGCCTACACTCACAGCTCTCTGAGGGAAAGTCTGGACTGGCAATTCCAAACATATTACCACAAGAAAGAGGTAAGCGGGCTTTTTAGCCACTAGAGTTTACGTTTGGATGTTTCATGCTTTAGGAAGCCTACGGATGACGCTAATGTTGAATCAAAACATGCATGATTACTAACACATGTGGAAAGACCCGGACAGGATAAGAGAGTTGATGACGTTAAGGTATATTATGAATCTTTCAAAGTTAAAATGGATTGGTTTGTGGCATAAGACTATTTCAGATTTCCTGGCTTGCCCTGCTTTTAGCAAGGTTGGAGAGTTGTCAAAAAACGAAGGGCAAAATTGAAAAACTGGCAATACAAGGCAATGAACTATATGCCTGTCACACCTGTGAAAAAGTAAAATGGAGAGAAATGGAAAGAAAGAGAAAGAGTGGAGGGAGCAAGACAGGAAAAATGACTCTTGCTGTTAAGTCCAGCAGGACATCCAATAAAAATTCTTCAAAAGTCCACAGCTGACATTGAAAAATAGCAAAAGTATAAAGTGGGGCAGGGTAAATAAAGAGAGGGGTTATTATATTTGGCAGGACAGGACTGCATTTTGAAACGAGCTGACAGTAAGGAAGGGAGAGAAAGAAAAGTATTGTGGCCATGTTATGAAACAGATATGATGGGAATACAATGGTACTTTGATATTAAAATGGTACTGAATGATATATATATAGAATGTATCATATCGGCCAATAATCTGTATGTAATTGTGCATGCATGCTTTCCAGTCATCTAACGCTGTTTAAATCGTTTAAAAAAATGGACAATTTAACACTTAAATATAATCTCAAAATCCATTTTTCATACTATACGTCAGAACGTTGTGATGCCTAAATTAATTTGCAGAATTTAAAATGATTATTTTTTTGTATCATTATCAAAATAGAATTTTAATATAGCCAGTTATTGACCATAACTTAAAGGTAACCACTGGCCAAAATGTTAATACTGATGCATCCCTATATTTACATATTAAACCACAGTGTTATGCCAAGTTGCATGTACACCGATTGCACCTCTTCTCACATAGCCAAACTGCACCGCTACTTTTTCTATTGCTTGTTAATGAAACACTATTTTGAAAACAACAGAGCTATTGTCATGTATCTCAAAAAAATGTAGCCAAGTTAGTTTCTTGTCGGCACAGTTCAGCAACGGTTTATCCTCTCTCCTCATACCAACATTTATTTGTGTGTGCTTTTGAGTCATATGCCGAATGAACAGTGATAGCATTGGTTTTAAGAAGAGACAAGTGAGTAATGTTTGCATGGCAGCCTTTGAACTGGGAGTGTGTTTTACAGCCCAAAAGGAAGGTATTATTCTGCCAAACAGAGCAAATCCTTTAGTCTCCAGAAATTACAGTTATTCTTCAGCACTGTTTTAAAATGTGTCAACAGCTATGGAGATGGGCTGCATTTGCCAGCGGTCTAGCTTTGCTCAGTTCTCCTCCCCCATTTCTTACCCAATAACATGTTAAATGCTCCACTAGCATGACCTGCTTCTCTCTCTCCCTCTCTGTGAACAGCCAAAGCTCACAAACCCAAAGTCCCTAATAAAAGAAAATGAATGCTATCCATCATTTTCTCTTTTCACATCCAACCCCGTTAAACACATGCTCACACAATTTCTGGATCAGATGTTTGTTGTGGCAGAGGTGAGTGACAGGCTGAAATTGTGGCATTATGACTTAAGAAATGTTGTGAATTCTTAAGGGGCGTTCACACTGACAGCAATCTGTAGCAGCAAAGCGATGAAAAGTCAGTCATTTTCAGAGAGTATTTGAGGTGATGCGATGTGGCAGTGTCACAAAGCTGAGGGAAGTTTAACTTTATGCCTGTGAGACAGGCTACTGGAATAACACTCAGTACTGAGGTTTAGCATCTGCAAAATGGATAAGTTTGTGCTACTGTGAGCTATTTCTTGGTTCTGGTTTGTGTGAAAGTATGTGTGGAAAATCATTAAATCAATCAGAAATTTTTAGCGTCACAAATGAGTTTGATTGTCCATTGAGAATTTGTCTTGTTCATTATGCGTTATGCACTGGCACAATTTATGTAAAAGATTTTTTTGTTTGTTTTATTGTTATTTTTTTGTGATCATATTTTAACAGCTATGGCCAGTTGCCCCTACAAATAACACTATAGGGCAACTAACAGAAGAAACTCCCTCTGTGAACAACAAAGTAGTGATTTGGCAACCTTAACCAATACAATTATTGAATGTGTGAATAGAGTGTTATTCAGGACAGTAATGGGCATTTCACACATGAAACTGTTAACCCAGTATCATTCCTAATGATGCTTAATGCAGTACTGGAATAGTTTGTCACATTTATATTACATTTACATTTATTAGAAGGCGCCTTCATCCAAAGTAACTTACAAATGAGGAGCATCAGAAGCAATTTGTCCTAATTTGTCATTCGCACTACTCATACTTTACCCTGGGTAAACTGATTTCTTCATTTCACAACATACTTTTGCATATTTATGAGGTTAATACAAACAATCGATGTTATTCTATCTGTGGAAATGTTGCCATAGCATGTGGACACTTTCATGACTGTACTAAGTACATGGATATTTGATGAGGAAATCTTTCTGATTGGCTTAAACAGCTTGCCGTGACATTTCAGACTGTATACATTACTGTACAAAAGTTTGGGGTCAGCATGATTTTTAATATGAAATAAAATACTGTAATATTGTGAAATATTATTTTAATTTAAGGTGACAGTTTTCTCTTTTATTATATTTTAAAATGTAATTTATTCCTGTGATGGCAAAACTGAATTTTCAGCATAAATGTCTTTACTGTCACATTTGATTAATCAAATCTGTTCTTGCTGAATAAAAGTGTTCATTTCTTTCAAATCTTACTAACCCCTAACTTTTGACCGGGAGTGCTTTTTTTGGCAAAGCAATTCTCCAGGGGAAGGTTACATAACCCTAGATTAACTGCCTTATAAAAATTACAAACATAAAAACATTTCTTTACCCAGGTTTAAAAGTAGCTTTAACCTTAGGTCAAGTGCAGTGTAAAAGACTAAGACAGACTCAGGCATATTAACAGCTCCTGATGGGTCCATTCTGAAATAATGGAAAGTATTGAAGGAAAATACACATTAGAACCTGTTAATATCAGCCTGCTGTTAGTGTGCTTAGACATAAGGTGGTTGCCCTTGCCCCTGTTAGCCTCCAGCCTGAGGACGATGAGGACTAAATGGAACGGGCAGTTCCTTCTTTAGCCATCTTAGTCATAAAGTGCAGAGAACTCTTCGAATGCCATTCATTTTTCTTTGTCGTGCTCAGTGTGTCACAGTGTCATATTTCCACGTGCTTATGAACAACACAACATGTCATACATGACATTATGTCTTTGTGTGTCACAGCCTACTACATGTTTTATTCATAAAGTCGAATAATGACTTTGTGTGCTAACCTGAGGTTGAGTTGTACTTGAATGTCTGAGATCTTTTGAAGAACAATAGAGGTGTGTTCTGGGGACAGGAAGGTTTCATAGCAGCAAACTAAAGGTGAAGTGAAGCATACTGTTCATGGCGTACGTGTGTATGTGAGTGTGTGTGGGCTTACCGCCTTGGCTGCAGGCCACCTCGTCAAAGTCACTTACTCAAACTCTTAGTGACGCGTGTAGCTCCAAGCACCTTGGCTTAAGTTACAGTTCCAGTAATAGAGAAGAAAGGCCTCATACTTGCTGTTTGGCATCGATAATAATATCTTAGTTCCACTTCATCTCTCCCTCTCACTTTTACTCTCTCTCTCTCTCTTTCTGCTCGTTCTCATTTCGAGAAGCTTGCTGCAAACACATCCACCCCGTGCTTGACTGTTAAACTAAAGAGACAGTTTGCTGACAGGCCTTCTACCGGTGAACTACAAGCCAACAAGGAAGAGTTATGAAAATATGCTGTCTGTCGACTCTTGTGCACTTTAAAACTCCTCTTTATGTGAAGGGAAGGGTGCGTGTGTTGGTGTGTTTGCGCCGTTCAAAGCAAAAGTGAGAGTACCTCACCGGAGCGTGTTTTGATCTCGAGCGTTTCGCCCTTTGAATGACTTATTCATCGAAACTTACCCCAGATCGTCCCAGGTAACATCTTTGATCAGGCTGATGTGCTAATATGCGGCAGGCTTGGAATAAATGCATCTTTCACTTTCATTTTTGACTCTCTTATTACTTTTAATAGGATTCCTTCGGTTTTACAGCACTGTTGAAATGAGAGCTGGTGACAGGGATGTCAACAGCAGTTTGTTTTGCGCTACGCGGGAGAACAGTACTCTTCTCTGTTTCACCCCGGACCTCTCCGCCAAGCGCTCTAACTGTCTTCCGCACCACACGTACGCAAATGCCAGACGGTATTACTGTCAATCTCCCAAGCATTGTAATGACGTGAGGAATCACCCCGAGACACCTCCGCATTCTCCAAACCTACCTTCACCTCGCTGTCAGAATGAATAGGACATTAACGTGCCATGACCATGCCAAAGCACCACGAGAGATGGGCCGTGGGGGGTTGGGGTGAAGGGGTTTGTGAAGGCGCTCTGCCACACAAGTCGCCGGCACGCTCTTGTATTGAAAAGCTTTCATTCCAACGTATTCTCCCAAGCACAGCTGGGATCAGCTCCACTGTTTCTGTACGTTTTGATTTACACAGCAAATATAACTCATTGGGTTAATGGATGGAATATTTTTCTCCTACAGCAATCGGTCTTGACTTTAACTCCTCATTGGAGGTTAATCTATAGCTCTATCCCTCCCGTCTCTTCCAAGTCACTTATGGTAAATTATGGCGGTGCGTATGAAAAATCCCCACCGTATAGACCAAACCGTGATAAATCTTCAAGAACATCCCCCTTCGCTTGGAAAAAAAATGACCGCCTCGTCTCCGAATCCCTCCTGGAAGAAGAAAGACAACCTTCTGTAATAAATGTAAACGATGAAAGGAGGGGGAAAAAGTTTGCATGTGGCAGAGGGATTGATTTTTGTGATGAATTAGTTAGTGCGCTTTCAACTGTCAAGCTGTTAATTTATGAGTGTGCAAACTTCCAAGTGTTTGGCTTGGCCGTTTAGCTCTGCCTCCCCTCAGCTCTCTGAGGTGACTGTAAAATGAAATATGGAGGCAGCGTGTTACTGTTTTATTTATTTCACTGCCTGGAGCTCTCACACAGCTATTTGTTCAAATACTCCAGAGTGCCGTGGAGAGCTTGATTCCTGCTCACATTAATAAAGATAATATTTTGCAGACCGAGTATAATGGTCGAAATGTCACCTCTAACAACGCTCTCTCTCTCTGACCGTAACTTAACAGCCGTCCTTTTTATTTGCTAGGGTTTCTACCTGGTTTTAAGACTTTTTTTCTCAGTGTTTGCACATATAAGGTTGTCCAAATGTCACCTAAAGTAATTTGGAAGTTTTAGTTGTCAAAGTGCATTATGGCTTAAGGTGTCATTTCTCTTCTGTCAGTGCTCTTAAAGGGATAGTTCACCCAAAACTGAAAATTCTGTCATCATTTACTCACCATCATGACTTTTCAAACCTGTATGACCATATTTCTTCTTTGGAACACAACAGAAGATATTTCACTGCATGTTTCAGACGTTTTTGAAAAAGAAACGTTAGACTCCATTGACTTTCTTTGTATATGGACCGGTGTTGTTATTGTTATAAAACTAAAATGGTTAGAGAAACTTAAACTTAAGAAACGTAATCATTTTGCTTTGGCAAAAGTGAAATAAGTTTGAAATAAGTTGAAATACCAAAATGACTAAGACTGAAAAAAATACAAAAATAAATAATAAAAATTGGAAAAATTACAAAATCACATAACAAAATAACTGAAACTTAATCTAAAATGAAAATGAAAAACTAAAAACCTAAACAAATAAAGCAAAAGTTAATGCTAAAATATATATTTTTTAAATAAATACTATAATAGTACATAAATAATATTAAACTTGCACTATTAAGGACTATATATATATATATATATATGTGTGTAATTTTTTATTTATTTATTTTTAACTTTTTTTTGTCAAAATATGAATGTTGAAAGAAATGAATGTTTGAAACATTTATTCTTGAGTAATTTTTGGGGGGGTAATTTTTATTTTTTTTGAGAGACATTTTCATTTTTGTGTAAACTATCCCTTCAACTCACTTGGTTTAGGTGAGTTCTCTTTAACTCCTGGTTTATCTTTAATGCTTGCCAGCAAGAAGACAGTCCTTGTTCTCCCAAGAGTTCCTGTCCTACTAGAATAATAAAAGAGGGGTCATGCTCAGTGCCAACCTTTGGAGTAACAGAAGAAGAGAGAAGAAAAGCGAGGGAGAAGGAGGGTCAAAGGCAGGGGTTGTTAAAATACGGTCGCAGACCTTGTCACAGCAGAATTTGTCCGAGATGAGCGCAGAAGTCAGAACACGCAGCGACACTAAGAGTTTAAGGCTGGGATGAGATCATCACAAGAGCAGAAGACCAACAGGGAGGAGGAAGAAGAAAGAAGAGGCGGAGAGTGCATGGGGAGATCTAAGGGAAGCAGAAGTTGTATTTCAGCCACAACTGTCCCATGACCCGGTGACCCTCACAGACCACAAGCTTCTGTGTATCAGTCTGATGGACGAATGGAGCGCTTGTCAGCAGGGGAGGGAGGCTTTCTCTCTTTCTCCCTCTCTCTCTCTCTCTGAGTTCAGGAGAGTCTGTGGCTGTGTGTGCATCTGCATCTGTGTGTGTATTTGGGCCTGTGTGTGTTCCTGAATTCCTGCAGAGTTCACGGTGAGGCCAGCCCCGTGGTGGAGTGTGCTGTGGGCTCATTAATTAAAGGCTGTGACAGTGGGACGGCAGGCTGTAATTGATGCCTCCTATGCAGCAGGGGGGCCGCTCAGACACACACTGAAAGGGTCACTGTTTAGACAGGCAAAACACGCAGTCAGCTGTATGAAAATACATACACACAGATTCTCATACATACTAAACTAATACAGATACTAATCCAGGATACACACCCTATCACATATACATATACACAGTACACATATATATAGTATGCTAGCTAAACTCTTTATACTTTGAATCAGCGCACACTTTGGGTTTGGCAGTTTGAAAGTGTGTGTGTGTGTGTGTGTGTGTGTGTGTGTGTGAGTGTGTGAGTGTATGTGTGTATGTGTGTGTCTTTGCTCCCGTGACTCCTATTCCTTGTCAGTGAGGAATGAGAGATGACCTGTCAATAGTGAGGACAGACTGCCTCTTGTCAGGGTCCTCAGAGTTCCTGCTGGGCGTCCTTTGATCTGCCTGATGAATAATGAATAACAACTGACAGGCCGGGTCAGACACACAACCCTCTGAGAGCGCTTTGAGTGTGTGTGAACTTCTCAGTGGGAGGGGGTTCACTTTCTCCCTTCTTAGTATGATTGGCCCCTCTCATGCTTTTCCAGTGTGTGTGTGTGTGATCCTGTTGCATTACCAAGCAGTGTTGGAGGTGTGTGAGGAGACAGGTATGATTGAGTAGGCATGATAGAAGGGTCATTCAGAGGTCGTCTCCACGGTTCGGTTGTCACTCTGAACACACCCACCCACACACAGCTTATGTTCATAATATCAGCGGTAGTTTCAAACGTTAGCTTGGATTTTGTTATTGTATTGAATATACTCCACAAGGTTGATATTTACACAAATGCTTAAAAAAGTTTCCCGTGTTTACTTCCTTGTTTCAATTTATGTTCTCTAATACAGGGTTTCTCAAACCTGAGTTCACAAACTTCAGGTGGTTCTTGAATGACTGAAAAAATAGTAATTAATTAAATCATTAAAAAGTCTAGAAGTAAATCAAATAAAAATAAAATCAGAGACCCATGAACATGCAAATGTGTTGTTAAATTATTGAAATATTAACAAGTAAATATTCTAGGTCAAAGAGATTCGGCTGACAAATAAGTTTGGGAATGCTTGCTGTAATATATTTATTGAAATGTACATTGTTCATTCTGTGTTGCCTATGGCTGCTAATGTATCTATGGATCTATGGATCTATCTGTCCTTCATTTAATCATCAATCTATCTATCATGGTTGTGTGCCATTTAGAATAGAATTAGAAATGCCTTTTGAAGAGGATGCAGAGTTGCAATTTGAATTGACAGGTAAGGGAAAAAATTAAATGAATTGAAATGCCAGGAAATAAGTAACTAGACGAAATACGTTAAAAATAAATGTTTGTGAAAGTTAGCTTGACAAATCTTTTTTTTTTTTTTTTTTAGAAAATAGTTCAAAAACCCTGGAAGATTCAAGATTTTATAGGCTAGGATTCTAGACATGTTTGAAATGCTACTTATAGACATTTGTATTGAAATTATACATTTAATCATATAAAAAAATTTACTTTTGAAGAATAGTTAAGAAGAGGAAGGAAGAATATTTTATTTCCCAAATTGCATTACCTGTGTTAAATTTCCTTGAATTGCAATTTAGTAAATTCTTCTTCCTGGAATTCAAATTCAAATTCCATTCACATTCCTGTGGGGTGTCACAATGCAAATTCACACTCATGAACTAAATCACCCTCATGTTGTTCCAAACCTGCATCATGTTTCCTTTGAAAAAATAGCATTAGTTCTTTTCGTCCAATCAAAATGTTTCTGAACCATTTTCTAGTGCGTAAAGGTGTTGTGAGTGGTTTTTTCCATTTTAAGCAATGTATTTTTATATTCGCTGGAAATATTTATAGTTTTCAGGGATAATTTATCCATAAATGAATATGCAGTCATTTACTGTCATTCCAAACCTGTATGACATTTCAACAGTTCAATTCAAATTCGTCCTCGTGAACTGAAAGGGAACCAATTCTTCTATTCAGAATTTTGCCCAAACCCTGCTGTCTTTATCTAATATTGTTCTGATGAAGCTCTCACACACACTCTGCCTGTCTGACTCAGTGAGCCAGAAAGTGTCTTTTCAGAGGAATTAAAAGTGAAAGGTGAGAATGACGGGCAGGTGTGGAGGTCTGGGGCAGGCTCTGGTCATGACCACTGCTGCAGGACTTTAGAGGTCAACACCGGGGCTACAGAAAGAGAGAGAGACTGGGGTGAGAGCCCTGGATCCTGGTTCCTGTTTGTTAGTTTAGACCCTGCTGTCACAGTCACACACACACAAATGCTTGTATGCCCCTGGGCCAAACTCCCCAGTTCATGTAGGAGTCAAGAGGCTGAGGAACAGGAGAATGTGGTTTCAGCTGCTTAAAGCCATCAGTGAAGTTTCAGTCTATTAGGCTCGGAAATCACATTTGCAACAGGTCTGGTTGTAGTTAGCCAGGGCCCCATTTCAGAGTCATGCGCATGTGCGTGCACGCCGGTTGTTAATTTGTCTTCAAAGATCTAGTGTACTCATCAAGACTGCGCTGAGATCACTTCATCGCTGGGATTTGCAGCGCGGCGCGTTTGGTCCTCACCCCAAGCCCTGTTAAAGTCTGAGATCACACACTCTGTCAAACACTCACGCTGTCAGACACACCCTGCATGACACTTTGACAGATTGAGACATGAAGAGACTTTTAAAAAAAAATACTACCTGTTGATGATGGGGTGAGGTCAATGAATGAATGACTGGGATCAGCCTTTAATCTAGTAGTTACTCATTTCCTTTATCTGATGACATTATCATTGAATGGGGTGTGGAAGATCATTTTGGTAAATTCTTTTCATAACACTTGATGAAACTCCCCTTTTAATAGTGCTTTTAGAACACATTTTTATTGCATGTTAACTAGACTTACTTTCAATGTCAAACTTTACGGAAACCGCTTTGTGAAAACATCATAAATATGCTGCGTGGCAGAAAGTTGGCATGAGATGTGACTTTCTAACAGATGAATTCAGATTTCCTTGGAAGGTTTGAAAAATAGCAGCAGGTTCAGGATTTTTCCCCACCTCTCACCCAATTATAATATCAAATCTGAAGCATCTTCTCGCACGTTCTGAGGTTAAGGTGTTTTTAATACATATTACTATGCGGTTGCTCAACAGCAGTAAGGATTTATTTGTTTCTTCTGGCAATTTTGGCCAGTGCTTACAATTTTTACTTGATATTCTTTTATAAAAGAATGATCAACTTTTATTTTCCTTAGCAATTTATTTTCAGATTTTTCTATTTAAGTGATAATTGACCCCAAAATGAAAATACTGTCATGTCATTCCAAATCTATATCACTTTTCTTATGTAGAAGAAAAAACATAAACGTTTAGTTAAAAAAAAAAACTAAATATATCTATATCTTAATATAGTCCTAAAGTTGTCTATTTATTTATTTTTAATTATTTAAGAAGGAAATCTTTGCAAAAAGGGGGGAAAAACAACTTCATAAACACACTTCTTCTGGAAAATGATGAGATATCACTTGGCTGTAGTTTTCACCCCATACTGATGCTTTCAAAAGTATTAAATTGTTTTTTTTTTTTTGTATTTATTTTTGTATTTTGCACACTGGACAGTTTTATCTGTTTGCCAAATAGATTACAAGAGCTCTGCAAATGAAGTTTTATTAAACTAAATTTGAATTTTAAAAATGGATATACAAGTTAAATGCAAGATTTTGGCCTCAGTCTGCGATTTACATGCCAAAATATTTAGAACACGTTTTTGAGAGACAGAGATTTTGTGCATCATCTCTATGATCTTTTTGAGTCATGATCAGTCCTATATATGAGTGACTGCAGGAAAGAAAGGTGCTGTTGACATTTAAGCAGACAGGCCTGGCAGCAGTCTGCACGTACACACACACACACACACACACACACACATACATACTGAACTCTTCACTCCACAGTGTAAATACAAGCGCCCTCATATCCCCCTCTATAGAGTTTACAGGAAAGACAGCGCCAGTAGAGAAGTGTCCAAACAACATGAGTTATCGCCCCGCGGACACTCAGAGCGCGAGGAGAGAAGACGCTAAGCAAACACGGCCAAAAATAAAAGACAAACAGGAATAAATCTAACACTGTGAACCTTCAAGGAAGGAGAAAGGAGAAGGAACAAGTGATTTATTGGCTTATTGGTATAGAATTTACAGAGAGAGCAAAGTGAGATCTTTTTGCACGTTTCCCCTGTTTAACCCCGACTGCTGACAACGATCCTCCATGTCCTGTACACCTACAAACAAAAGAGATCAGGACCCGCTCTCACGTCACCGGAGCCATGCCAGAAGCAGATAACACCGACGTCAACCCGAGTGTGTGTTTGTGTGTGTGTGTGTGAGTGTGTGCGCTTTAAGTGCAGCAATGGAAGCCGAGGAGGAACGGTGTTATGTGGTGCAGCTTGGCAGGCCTGAGGTTGTACGGTGTCAAAGTGATGTAATAATAGTTACCAAGCGATGAAAGAAGTCTGCGTCTCATTTTCTACATCGAGCTAAAGGAAGAGAGAGACATGGAGAGTTCGCTTTGGGTGTATGTGAGCGATATATGAGTGTTGAGAGAGCAAGGGAAAAGAGGAAAGAGAGAGAGAAGAAGAAAAAAAAGAGTAAGTGAGCCAAAAGCTCAAGATTTGACGTGGGCGTTTTTCTGACAGCTATAATTCTCCAGCCTACAGAATTTCATCAACACGAGTTGTGTTAAAGCTCAGCCCGAGGGCCTCAGCCCTTTCAAGTCCCCCGCACTGACAGGTAGATTTATTAGTCCTGAAATTTGTACGGATCACACGTCACTCATGGCAAACTGTCAGAGTGTCAGAGCAACGCGTCCCTCCGGGGCCCGGCGCCATCACGCTCTGCTTTAGCAGTGACACACACACACACACACACGCAGGCCGAAGCACGGCCCTCAAAGACTGTTCAACTTAGCACTTCATGTTCACGTCTAAATACACTGTTTATTTAATGGCTAGGTACTGTGTGATTTTTCTTACAAAGTTTGGGATCAACTGCAGTCATTTCTGATTGCTTCCAGTCTGTTTGCACTCACTGTAAATGTTTTGATCCTAATGGTAAATTAGACGTAATTATAAATACTCCTGTGAAATTTGTGGTCTGTGAGCGACGGAGGAGGATTATTAGGTACAGGGTGATGAGCGAAGAAGGAAGAAAGGTGATGGAAACGAGAGGAAAGTGCCTGTGAACTGCAGGATGTGCAGCGTAGCCAGGAAATTTACTCTGGACCTCAATATGACAGGTCACACATTAGAGCCGAAAGAGCCTGACTGAACATAAAATGAGTAAGGGGGAGAGAATGAGAGAGAGAGAGAGAGAGAGAGAGAGAGATTGGCATGTTCTTTTGGCTGCTGCGTAGAAACTTCCTTCACCCGAACATCTGGTTCCTATATTTCAGAGTTAATTAGTCATATTGGGGTTGTCTGAAGATAAATTTATCATCGAGAAAAAACACAAACAATTTGAAAAATGAAAGGAAGTGCGGTGACACACGGCTGACGTTAAAATAAATCATTTCAGTGTGATTAAAAACTTACAGCGTTGATGATAGAGTGAGTGAGAGAGAGCGAGACATGATGGGATTTATGGTCCTTCCATCTCAAGTAAAGCCCCATCTGTATTTCTTAATTATTGGTTCTGCTTTCTCTCTTCTTTTGGCTCTTTTTCTCTCCTCTTTTCCTGACTTTTCTTATGTATCTGTTCGCGTTGATTTACAGTGTCGTCTTTTGCATGTTGACATGGCTCATTCATGTACAAATGGCTTTCAGTGACTCTATTGCACATCATAGATTTAACGGCCGATTGGGAACGACAGTTGGTCATTATGGTGACATTACTGTAAGAATAAAACATTGGTCCATTTCGGTCATTTCTGTTTTAGCTGTTTTTGTCATTCAAAGGCTGATGACAAACCAAATGTGATGTTAATTTGTGTCTCAAGGGGCCTGTGAGATGGACAGAGTGAGGAAAGACAGAAGAAGGGAGGAGAGAATATGTCTGTCAGACTGTCTGTTAAGGGAAGAGGCATAATTACACTCTCAGCAGTGAAGCAAACACACACACACTCACACACTCTCTGACAGTTTCATTAAAATCTGTCTTCAGCCCTCTTCTCTAGGAAACTGAGGGCTGAGATCCAGAGGAAGAGAGAGAGAGTAGAAAATGAAAGAGAGACCAAAAAAAGAGAAAGTTTTAATCGCTCTTTCTGTTCACACATGAAACTACTTTACATGCTTTTTTATTATCGAGACAGAGTAGCAACACCAAATACCTGCAGATTTAAAGGGATAGTTCATCCAAAAAATTCTGTCCATACAGTGGAAGTCAATAGGAACCAAAACTGTTTGTTCACCAGCATTCTTCAGAATACCTTCTTTTGTGTTCCACTGAAGAAAGAAAGTCATACAGGTTTGGAATGACATGAGGGTGAGTAAATGATGACAGAAGTTTCATTTTTGGGTGAACTATCCCTTTTATGTAACAAAGATAAGTACTTCAGTAAATACTTTGGAAGTCAGATTCTATATACACCTCAGTTTTTCAGAGAAAGGGTGATTGAACACATCTTTTGAGAAAACAAAAGATAGTAGGCCTTGGCCCATGTCACAGTATCAGATTTTATTTTATTTTAATTTATTTCTATAATATATATATATATATATAATATGTAATTACGGGAATGGGTATGTTCGTGTGTCAAATTAAAATGTTTTAATCTTAATATGGTCCTACTTTGTGACAACTTGCACGTGTCTCTTCTATGAATGAAGTAAGCTGTATTTTTTTTAAATACTGTCGTAATTCTTTCTAACCTTTTAATTATTTCTAAAATGGAAAGGAAGTGCTGAATATCTACACTGTAAAAAAAAAAAAAGTTGAGCCAACTTAAAATTTTAAGGCGACCAACTTGAGTTTTTTCAAAACAAAAAATTGAGAATCTAGCACAAAAATAAGTTGAGCAAACTCAAAAATCTGCTGAAGCTGGTTGCCTTAATAAAATTTTAGGTTGGCTCAACTTTTTTTCTTTTTTTTTTTTTTTACAGTGTAGTAGTTTTTCTGAGCCTTGATATTCAGTACAGTGTATAAATAGTTGACATCCAGTGGGTAGCTTTTAAATGTGAGTAAAACAAACTCTCTCACTGGCTCTGATCTGCAGCAATGATATCTTATGGAAAATATTATGCCGTTAGTGCCAAAATCTGGTTATAGTGGAAAAGGCCATCGTATCAAAGGAATTCTCGTCTTTTGCTTTCATCACGTTTCCCATAAACTTGCAGTGATAGTCTTGATAAGCAAGTGTTTTGAGTTTCTGTGGTTGTGTTGTCAAACTGCCACGATGAAATGCCCCATGGGTAAAAAGTGTGTGTTTGATATGATCGTGTTTGACATCGCAGTGTGACACTCTGCACATTAGTTTGACAAAGCCAGACACTTTAGCTATTCTGTGACACTTGTGTGTGTATGTTTACTGTCTATTTCTCTAGGAGACTGTTTGAGGGTTCAGAATGAATGTAAGTGTTTTTATGTAGCAGACCATTAATAATAGGATAATACGAACAGATAAGAGAAAACTGTCTCGTAAACAGAACTGTTGTCTCGACTGGCGTCAGAGCAATTATATTAGATTGATGCTGCAGGGATTGTAGCTAATTTATAGTGTTACAGTGAGAGTGGGTGTGTGTGACAGAGAATGCGCTATTCTTCACAGAGAAACCAGCTTTTTGAGGTCAAGCCTTTACATATTTCATACACATTCGAACACATGTGCAAACACACATACTTCTCCTCAAAGCGGTTTGGTCAGGTTTTGCTTTTCTGGAGAAATTTTTGAAGTATCGTCCCTACAACCATAGCAAAACCTGCCCACACACAGATTTTGAATTGTGTATATATCAGAAGCATATTAATGTGTATTCAACTTGTGTGAAACACACCGGTACTTGGAGGTTAGCTAATCAAAACAGAGGTCATTTATATACAGCAGTCTTAAAGGTACTGAAGCAAAAACAGCCTGTGTAACTTTAAGAGTCAGAGAGAGGACAGAAAATGGTTATATAAAACACTTTTTTCCCCATTTTTTTCAGTTAGCATGCACTTAGCATGCAGCACTACAATATAAGAGTAAACCAGAAGTTTTGCTGCCACAGGAAAACTGAACTTATATGTAAACTTCACGTAGAAAGGAAAATGCTGCAACAATGTGGAGTATCTTGCCAAAACAGCTAATGCTAATGTCAACCGGTGAGGATTAGATTGAACTCTCAGCCTCATGAAAAAAAGCTAATACACACAAACAGTTACAGATGACTCTCTGTGGTTGTCTGATTGATTTTCTTTTAAGTCATCAGAATGGAATAACTCTTATTGTTAGACAACCTTTAGAGTAGACAAACTTAAGACTCCATTCTTCTCTCTGAGGGAATCCAGCTTGAAATATTAGACCTTCGCTCCTGTTTTTTTCTCTGTTCTTTTTGTCTTCTGCTCTCTCCTCCCTTCTCTGCTGAAGGATAATTTACTGCACCTTCAGCTGTTGGAATGTATTTGTAGTTGTGTATAATGGAGGTCATCTATCCTGCCTGTCAGCAGCGGGAAACACTTTTCTGACCGCAGCGGGGAGAGCTATGTGATGTTCAGATCGCTCAGATCGGGGGAACTGTTTCTGTGGCCAAAAAAAGTTTGCGTGCGTGTGTGTTTTGGAGACGGGTGGGACTTTGTGGGTGTCAGAGTTTGAAAGACTGATTTTGTGAGGCAGCCTGTTTTCTGAATGAGTGCACCTCCGACTTCACATGACCTTTACACTACAAAGATTCAGTGTTACTTCTTAGGAATTAATGCTTAGTTGGTACTTGTAAGAGTGAATGCAATCCTGTTTATCGCTACACTACTGTTCAAAAGAATGGTGTTGGTAAGATTTTTTTAATGTGTTTGAAAGAAGTCTCTTATGCTCACTAAGGCTGCATTTATTTGATAAAAATACAGTAAAAAAACTGTTATGTTATTAAAAATTTAAATAAATTTCCATTACTCCAGTCTTCAGAAATCAATCTAATATTAAAAAATGACATTAGAAAAGCATTTCTTATTATTATCAATGCTGAAAACAGTTATGCTACTTAATATTTATTTGGAAATCATGATCCACCCCCCCACCCCCCAGATATTTTGATGAATAGAAAGGTTCAACAATGCATAACAATGTAAAACCTTTACTGCCACTTTTGATCAATTTAAAAGTAATAAATTCTTTATTTAAAAAAAAAAAAAAATCCCCAACTTTTGAATGGTGATGCACCTTAAATGTGGGATCTGAACCTTGAATGTTCAGCTCAAATTAAGTTGGATGCAATACAGTGCCATAAGAAAGCCCAACTACACCAACACTCGAAGTGCAAAGAACCAAATTCTGATTGATTTGATATCAGTTTTCACACTCGGTTTTCTGACTTGGACCATTGATTTATAGTCCCATCTGTTTTGATGAAATTAATAGCTACTGTGTTTTGCGCATGGCAGAACATCCCCACACATTTCAAATTCAACATGGCCGCTCACACTGTCTGTTACTCATTAGAAATGTCAGCTCGACCTTTGTCAGTATTGCTTACAAATTAATTGGATTCATTTGCATAAATTTCAATAATTAAATCTTTCTGTTGCTTGTAGTATCACTCTGTATTCCCTATACAGCATGCAGGAGAAATTAAGTACATGAAACAGATCATGTGTTTCATGTTGCATGCAGTGTATAGTGCAAGTCTCTATATTTTGACCAACTACAGTTGGACTACTAAGATGAAACAATAATATAACAACTACTGAACCACTGTTTTCTCATCCTGCAGACCTTTTGATCTATATGCTTAAATGCTTGAAATTTGGACAATGGATACTGTAACCACACCGTCTGACTACAAAAATCATTCAAATCCAGTGCTATTTAAAATATCTTTGTCTTCTAACAGTTTTTAATCCATTAATAAAAAAAAACAAAAATCACATTATATCATGTAGATTTTTACTAGTGTTGGATTTGGGCTTTTAAGGGGGTAGGTTTTGTATTGTTACATCTTTAGTACTGTAAGTAAAGGAACAAAGTATGTTACCTGCACCAAGATTATTTGTCATTTATTTGTCAGCAACAGTCCACTAGATGATGTAAAATGCGTCATCTGGTGAACTTTTAACGGATCCTGGGCTTTGTGAAAACTATAGATTGTACTTCCGCATTTTTATATCCCTGCTCACGGATAGTCTAATCGAGCTCAGTGCATTATGGGTGTTGAAGTTTTCTTACTTTTTTTTGCCACAGCCCTTTTTCTTTGTTTTCTCTAGTTATGTAGCACTGTCTTAGACTTAGTCCTCTTTTTGCCAGCAGTGAATTACCGCTTTAAAAGTGTGGCCTTTCTAAGAGACAAAGTGATTAACTTTTTTTTATATGATTAAGATATGATTGTTTATGTCACTGCATAATTCACATGCTTTCATTTACTTCATATCGTAGATAAATGACTTCACTATTATTCTAAAATATGGAAAATAGTAATAATAAATTATGAGCAGGTGTGTCCAAACTAATTTCTGCATATTTGTCAAATTATTTTAGCTTTCATTTATCAATACTCTTCAAATTAAGTTTGAGTATTGCTATGTTCGGTATTGGAAAACAACACAACTTTTCAAAGTATCTTACTTTTTCACTGCATGTGTAATTTCAATGTGTGATGACCCATCTTGATCAGGGAAACAGGAATCACTCCTGCATTCACTCATAGCCCATAAGCGCCACACTACAAGGTAAAGGGACGTCTGGAAATGAGTACATTTCTTCTACTTTTCCTTTTTTTTTTTGGTGGAGGAAACAAAATGTCAGAGACTAACGGCTTTGAGAGATTCCAGTGCTGTGAAATGTCAGCCCGAAGAAAGTGTGTCATTTATCATGGGAGAGGGAGTGAGTGAGAGAGAGACGGAGAGGATAAACACAACATTCACAGTGGACGACTCTTCCCATACATGGCCAGGCTCTTCAAAACACCTGTTAGCACAACATTAGTCCATCCAGCACCTGCATCCCCTCAGTCACTCCCTGTGGAGGAGGAGACAATCTGATGTACACACTGAACAATAAACACCACACAACACCTTTTAAGGGCATGTTCTTTGCTTATCGGTCTTGTTTCTAAAGTGCATAATTAACAGTAAAATTTGAAGTGGGTTACACTGCGTCTGAGTTTAAACAGTTTCTCCTGGTTCAAGTCTATAATGAGATGCCTTTTCAACGAGAAAAAAAAATGTAGGGCAGGATTTCATTAGATTCCTTGGATTGTGAAAAGTGAGCATTCCCTGTTATAATTGAGCCTTTGTTTTATTTTTGAATATATATATATTTGAATGTATATAGCTTATATTTCATTATAATTCTGTTTTCAGCTCTGTCAGTCATTCTGCTTTTCTTCATGGGTAGAATTTGGATCATACACAGCCCCCTGCCCCCTCTCAGTAAGGCCGGTGTAGGGGGTAGGATTAACGAGTGATTAATTGATGTCATGGCTGCGGATAGACAGTAAAAAGCACTGGGGTCCTGGAGGCTGTGTCAGTGTGACTCATTAATGGCCTTGCTGGCCTGGCCTGAGCTCTGTATTACATTAGAGCTGGTGAGTGAGTGAGGGAGAGAGAATGACAAAACTAATTACAGTGATGTAGTGGCTTTGTTGCACTCTGCTGCACATAGCCGCCGAGTATGTTGCACAGACATGCATGAACCAAAAAAAAAGTGAGTGTATTTTATTCGCATAAACCAGACTTTTGAAAACGGCACACTTCAGCTCCCTCGCACATGTGTTGCGCGTAATGCAGATGGATTGGTTATACAGTTACAGGCTGTGATGACACTGGTGTTATATCTTTCTTTTGGGTCCAGATGTTCGATCTGTCTTAGGGTACAGCAGGATCTTTGCACTCAGACATGGCCTATTCATTAGGCAACAATCAGACGTAGGATCTGGAACAAAGAAGAGGGAGAAAAAGAATAAGAAAATGCATCAGGAATGAGTAAAAACTTCTCCAAATTGGTCTCATCTGCTGGAGTGTGATTCTGGATCACTGACTTCAAGTAATGATTCACACTAAGTTTACTACATTAGTAAACACTTTGCTTTGACACATCAAGGACCAGAGGTTTAACAGAAATACAAACAGTACAAAAGTATAATTTTAACAGTTTGATTTTTAATTACTCATACAGTATATTTGACAGTTTTTTTCACTAAAAATTGTTCACAGTTCCAAGATCATGTGTCTGAAAAGTTAGCTAAATGGATTGTTTGGTATTGGAGCAATTAAATAATAATCAATATTTTTGCCCACGTTATAGTTCACCCAAAAATAAAATTACTGTCTTCATTTACTCGCCTTCAAGTTATTCCAAACCTTTATGAGTTTGTTTTTTCTGTTGAACATAAACAAAGACATTTTGGAAAATGTGGGTTACCAAACAGTCGTTGGCCTTCATTGACTTCCATAGTATGGAAAAAATACTATGCAAGTCACTGAGGAATAAAAACAGTTTGGTTACTCAAATTCTTCCAAATATCTTCTTTTGTGGTAAGAAATTGATACGGGTTTGGAAAATTTTGATATTGAGTGAATGATGACACATTTTTGGGTGAACTATCTTAAAGCCAAGATGAAACAGAAGTAGCAACAAGATCTCTTTTGTTTTGTGCACTGTACATCTGAGTGAAACCGATTATGAAAAAGTGGAAACCTCTATCCATCGGTTGATTGAATGGAGACAGATCTGAATGTGAGTTTGCAGGGTTTCAGCGGACTAAATAATTGGAGAAGTCTGGCAGACATCATCAGAGAGAAGTCTATCATTGCATGGATGAACTGCTCACAATAAAATCAATTTAGAAAACAGATAGGGTGACTTTCCATTTTATGCTTACTTTAAGTAATTTATTCTAAACCGCTAACCTAAGCATTTGGTATGTATAACTTGGATGTAAACAAAACATTATAGAGATATCTGGGTGAGCTCTTTTAACTTGGCCTGGTAAGCAATCATTGGCAATGTCCTAGCAATCACAGAGTAATGCCTTTCCATGCACTTACAATAAGTGCAGACTGCATAGCAACGTCCTGTTGACTTACTAAAACACCCTAGAACTGGGTACATGCAAGCAGCACTCATGTTTGAATAGTTTTCATGCATAAAAATTGGGCTTGGATTAAATAGGCATTTAGATAAACAGATATTGTATGAAACTAGATCACACCCTAAAACAATAGATGAGTGAAGGACAAAAACAGACATCCTATGCTGAAGGGAGTTTGGCTCTGTTTCTGACCCATAGTAAAACTCCAACCGAGCATGGGGGAGAGATTCTGTCACTGTTTCTAATGTGTCATGACGTTGATCACAGGCCCCAGATGAGGCCTACTATGACTACAGCAACAGCCTGCAGAGAGACGCTGTGAAAGAGTGCTAGGATGTAGAGGTCAGCGTGTAGAGAGGGTCAAGAGGCAGACCTGGAGCAGTAGGTTAATCACAATGCTCACAGCAAAAAGCCAGCGTCACCAATAGAATTTAGCCTTTATGTCTCTGCTAACATTACACTTCTGTGGTTGCTGTTCGACACAGTGTCACCTCTTGACATTGTGAGGAATTTTTTCCAGCCCATCCTCCTGGTGTTTGTGAGGCTGGAACAGCTGTGGACTTCAAGTCAAGCATTGTTCTTCATTAGGTTAATAACACTGCCTCAAGAACTGGGTCATCAACGATGATTACTTATGGTGTCAGTCATTCCCTGTTATTTCTCTCTAATTAAAACATGTAGAAATGATAACTGCTCGGGAATCAGTTTATGTTTTAGTATTGTTTTCAATCATTCTTATAACTAGCTTGAAATTAGAAATGGCAAACCTTCATACAGTGTTATAAGAAATGAGTGAGATGTTTTTATGGGTAATGTTGGAAAGTGCCATGTTATATTTTATATCATGTTATATCAATAAGAAATTATTAATATTACTATTTGGGGTGGGTGATATACCAGAAGAAAATGTGTCATGTGATTTTGGACTATCATCTCTATGGCGGCTACACACTCATGTGACATTGCTGTGCTTTGTAGTCACAAAAACTTAAAGTTTGCACACATTTTTAAGCACTGCAGTTTAAAAACAAGTGATTTTTAAGTCATTGAAAGAGAACTCCACTCTCTGAGAGCTGTCAGAGAGGTGCGCGCACATGAAGATGGTCCTCATAGAGCGTGGGAGTATTAAATTGAGTTATTTTTGCTGCTTTATAGGCCTTAAATGGTTAAAAACACACACTTGTATGTGTCAAAATTTCCGTCTTTGCAAGTATCCTCGTAAACACAGCTAATTAGGTCTTAAGTGAAAGCAAACAGCTGAGAAAGAAAATGTGTATATTGCATTCAGGCAGCTCTTAAAGTGACAGCAGTCTAATTTTCCTGCTGTCCTTCATGTTAATCAAACAACAGAAGAGAGAAAATCTCTCACTACTCTTGAAATACATAGTTAATTTACACAGTGAATAATATTTAGTGTTTTTATACATGTGATTACTTTATAATATGTTTTTGTCCTATTGCTTGTAATTAGTTTTAATTTTTTTTTGTTTTTTTTTAATTTATGCTAGCATTAGTTTTTTGTGATATTGACACCAGTGACCAGAATTATGAAATTTCTATGGTATAAAAATGTTGATATCATAAAGGCCTTATTTAAAGCAAAAATAACTATATCGTTATATATATATATCGCTATGGTGAAATAAAATTTCAACAATTTCTTACATAACACAATATAACATGGCACTTTATTATTTTCATTTTTATTTATTTTTCTCTTTAAAAAAATATTTTTATTTTAATTGATAAAATTTGAAATAATCAGAAAAGAATGTTTTATAATATCTAACCCAATTTAGAGTCAGCACATCTGTTTTACAGTGTTATATTAGAACAATGTAAGTGTTGCGCATGTCACGTAAGAGCTGTATTCATAATATAGCCATTTCAGCCATTATCATCAGTATGCACTATTATAATCTATTGATATTAAAGACGATATAAAAGGGAAGCAGCGCTGAATCTTTCTGTGCTATTATCTGCTCAAGACTGTTCCATGTTTCAGAGCCCTGCTAACATTTCATCCTTTTTTAAAGGCCTTTAGTGAGCATCTGAGCACATTAATACAATTAATCCCAGTGTAAGGGGACATGTGGGCACTCATGATCATTGAGCTTTGCTACATTAATAGTAAAACTAATTATTTCATGACGGTAGATGGCTAACGACCTGCAGCGCACCCAGAGGACGGGCTCATGATAAATGGTCTCATTTACCCTTATAAGGACGCAATCATTTAACACAAGGCAAGAATCTCTGCAAGCATTTAATCCTGTTTAATGGTTAGGCTGAGAGAGAAAGCGAGAAGCCGACGAGAAGAGAAAATAGATCTACATGAGAAATTGGGATTGTGTCTGTGTGTTTGTGACAGACAAAGAAAGAGGATAGTAGGAGGGGGTAAAATCACAAATGAACTTAACAGTTAATCAGAGAGGAGAAATGGTTGCTGGGTTTATGTCCTCCTAATTAGAAATAGCTCAGATCTATCCTCTTGCCGCAAGTGCCTTGTTAACGACTGTTTCACTAACGAGCTTAGCTCAGTGGCAGTTACGCAGATAAAAACCCTTCCTGATTGATCTGAGCGGCCTTCTGAAATTTGTTTCACTCCAGCGTATTGATTTAATTCTGTTGCTTGAAAAGCTCTAATTAATAATGATAATAAAAGTGTCCCAGCTCGTTAACATCAGCTGGTGTTTTTTTTTCCTCCTGCACTCATCCTTTCTTCTTTTATCTGCTCTTGCTCTCTCTCTCTCGCTCTCTCTCTCTTTAAGGTCTGCTGGTGAGATGTTTTCTCTCCTGTTGTGTCTCTGGGGTTTAATCAATGGAGAGCTGTGTGGGTGACTATGAGAGGCCCTTTGGTTCTTTGAAAATACGTAAGTGATAGCGAATTTTAGAAAGAAAAATCAATTTAGCTGGCTCAAATATTTGATCTGTTTCTACATCAGACAAAATCTTCAGATTTCTAGTACCTGTTGAAGCAGCAGCCTCGGGACAAACACCGAGAACACAACAAGACAGAAGTGTTTTTGTCAGCAAAAAGACAGAAATGTTGAGGTTTCACTTTCTTTTGTTCCAATCAAAGTAAAGTGGTGTAATTAGCCACGAAATGCATCTGATTTCATGTTGTTTGATATTATGTTTCTGTCTCTTGTGTTTTTTTAATATCATTTTTAAAAATAGTTTGAATTAGTTTTTTCAACTTCATTTCATTTTAGTTAAATTTTTAGTTGCTGTGTTATGTTTGTCAGTTTTGTTCATTTTTGTTTAATATGTCTATATAGTTTATTCATTTTTATTTCAGGTTCAGTTTTAGCTTCTTTTTTTTTAAGATTTGTTTTTGGCATTTTTGCCTTTTATTTGATAGGACAGTAGGTAGACAGGAAACGAAGTTGGGGAGAGGGGGGGGGGGAGAGGGGGTCAGGAAAGGTCCGCGAGCTGGGACTCGAACACGGGACGTCCGAAGCGCAACGACACTACATGTTGACACGCTGCCCACGAGGCTATCGGCGCCGACAATGTTAGCTATTTTTGTACATCAGAATGAAAATCAGAATTTGTCTTGGTTACAGGAGCTTCTAGAGCACAAAGTACAGATATAGTGCAGACATACATATAATTTAAGGTAATAAAATAAAATATAACACTAATAATAAAGAGAATAGACAATAAATAAAATAAACAAATAAATACATAACTATTTGTTGATGGAAATATAGAGGAAAAAACTAAAGTTGAACTAAACGAAAAATAGTTCCCATGGCTACTAGCTTAAGATATATTAGGTTTATAAAGATTAAAGTTTGCCATTTGTTTTAGTTAACTACTACAATAACCTTGTTTCTCTCTGTATTTCTACTTCTCACTTCACAAACGGCTCTCTTCTTCCACACCTGTGCCCTCCCTCTTTTCCTTCTCGGCCCGGCGGGGGGCGGGAGCGGGGGCTGCGTGGAGGCGTTGGGGGCTACTGATGAAGATGAAGCTGTCTGGCTGTGTCACAAGGGGCTGTTCCACCACATTCTGACTGAGGGAGGAGATGGAGAGCGAATGAAAGAGAGAAGAAGAGAGAGTGAGAAAGAGTGCCTAATCCATCACGGGAAGGGAGGACTGACACAACAAAAGACAGAGTGCGGAGCAAGGCTTTTTGGCGGCTAGGGCCGAGGCAACTTCGACAATATTTTTTGGCGCCTGTCAGGCTGTCTAATAAAGCAGAGCTGGAATATGAACTATCTCTCACTGCTGTAATACGCCTCATAAATCAGATTTAATTACGCGGTGTGGGGACAGGCAGTGGGAGCCCTGGCTGGATTTATGGGGCCTTGACTTGGCATCTTAACAACTTTGCGCTTTTAATATCATTACACTGTCATCTATTTTGCCTCCTGCCACAGAGCACGCCCAAACTCCCTGTGTAACAGCACATTTTTTTTCTCACAGAGCCATCTTTTTTCTTCGCTCCCTCTTTTTTCACCCTGAGAAAAGTGTGTTGACACCACGTAGAAGCAGCCGTTACGCCAGGCGCACATGCCTACAGGTCAGCACATTTCCACCCAGAATCTGTCCGTCCATCCGCTCAAGATTTCACTCATCTTTTCCTCTTTCCTTCCTCGTGCTTTTTGCGTCATTGTCCTCCTTTCGGCACCGACTCCTTTCCTTCGCTGACCCCCGTTTCCTCCCTTTGCTTAATCTCCTTCGAGCCTTTCTCACCGGGCCGTTTGTCTTGCCCATTCTTCCTCGTCTGCGGTGCGGGCCTTTTGACAGAACAATAAGAGAAGCAGAAGACAAAGAGGAAGGAAAGGAAGAAAGGGGGCATAAAAAATGAGCGTGGAGTGAAAGCAGAACCCTCTGCTATCCTCTTCCTTGTCTTACTAATGGCCCCTAGAGCGGCGTTCCACATAGCGCGCAGACGCTCGTGACGTTAGCCATCTTGTTAATGCTAGCCTCTAAATGCCTGCGCGAGCTCGGTGACAGTGACATATTAGTTTTGCAGCCCTGCGTAATCTGATATTTCAAAGCATGCTGCTGCACTAAAGATTTGATTAATGCTGTTCCATTTGGGCTCAGTAATTGGCCGAGACTAGAGCGTAGAGAGAGGGAGAAAGCGAGTTAGCCGGTGAGAGAGAGCCGTATAGAGAGAGTGTTAATGAGAGAGAGGGTTAATTAAGCTTCTGGCATCATAGGGACAGTTACTGATGACTCCCTATAACAAACTGCCATTGCTAATATGCGCTCGCGCACACGTGCGTGCACATGGTGTTGGTAAAAGCTGTGAGTTTAACCTCATACCGGCTCACGGGTGGGGAACTGGCTGCTTCAGGACAGCAGGCCTCTGTATTTTAGGACTGCAGACCCTGGTTTATTTTAAGGTACAAAATGCAGTAATTACAGCCGTTTCAAGAAGCTAGGTGAGTTACACTGAATCCATGCAGCTGGACCCAGTATTTGCACTTGTACTTAAATGGAGTGACTTTAAATAAGGTGCTATCATGAACTAAGTCGCTATTAGGCATCGAGGCTGCGTGTTGTGGGAAACGACTGAAATATCAGATTTATCTGTGGCTCATTAAACCTGTTCAGTGCCCTATAAACTGCATGAGTGATTCAAACCCACGCCAGGGGCCTGGCTATTTTCAGCCTGTGCTTCACCAAGCCAAACCGCTCATTCCATCAGAGCAAACACTCGAACCAATCAGAGCCGAGGTCATTGTTTATGCATGTGTGGAAGTATTTACACAGACCAATGGTGTAGTAAAGCTCAAACTGATGGAGAGACACTTAAAATGCCATTAGTCACCTTGTGTTGTTAACAAATCGTGAAAGTGAGCAAAACAGACTTAATACCATTTGCTTTATAACATCAGCGATGCACAAATATAGCTGTTGTATGAAGGCCCTTAAGGTCTATCTAAACATCGTTCATTGTGTCGGGACTGTAGTTTTGTCTGGGTTATGTAAATCAGCTGTGTTGTGTTTACACAGAAGCAGACAGCACCTTTCAATATAAGCAGCAATTGTTTCATACGCGGGGCAAAAGGAAATGTTGGTGACAGACGCTTGGATTGTGATCTGGAGTGGTGAAACTTTACAGCAAAGGTTATGTCGACATTAATCAACGCGACTGTTAACATGAACTAACAATGAACAAGACTTTTACAGCAATTATTAATCTTGACCAAGGCTATTTTGTACATATGCTGATATATTTTATACATTACAATTTATACATTTGGTGATGCATTCATGTTAACTGATAATTTGGGATGTGCTTATTATTAATGCTTATGCTTGATACTAATAAGCCGATCATTATGTTCATGTTAAGGCCAATGTATTTTGTAAAATAAAACACTTTAAAAAAAGTAAATAGGCATCACAATGTTATTATGCACAGTATAAAATATTGAGATTTAAAAAAATCTAATCGATATGTAGTGGATACAAAGTAAAATATTAAATTATTGTTGATTGATCATTTTTAGTTCCTGACACCGAATACTTCATCAAATGTATTGTAAGTGTTACCAATGGACTAAGCAAGTGTCATATATTGAACTTTTATTGGCACTGATACTTCGAAAAAAAAAACAAATTGGTAGCCGAGAGCTGTGTAGTGTGATTACGATGTGTGTGTCTCTGCATGTAGGAAGGAGAGACGTTACGAGAGGGAGTGTCTGTATTGGTATTTATGACCACATTATTCTGTCATGATATGTGTACACAAGCAGTGTTTATTGTTTGGTCGTATTGTGCGGGAAGGTAGAGAGAGCCGTATTTCTTCCTCTCGGTCCGACAAGCATCCTCTTTGTGTCCCCCCTCCTGAAGACGAATTACAGAAAACAGAGGGGAACAGCATCTGTGGCTCTTCAGGGCTGTCTGAAGGAACAGGGGGAGGAGAAAGACGAGAGGAGAGATGGATGTGGCACGGAGGAGGCCGGGAGGGGAGGTGCAGTTGGTGCTGTATTGAATGTGCCCCGACCTCACTATAACCTCACCACCTCTCCCTGACCCTCACACACAAGACCTGCAGGAGAAAGGAGGGGAGGTCAAAAAGTTAGTCACTGACTTATGAAAGAGAAGAAAAGAGATCCCCCTTTCAGAAACATCTGGTGCAGGGTCTTTCAGGCCGGCTGGGATGAATAGAAACGGGCCGCCCTCTCCTCAGAGCTACTAGAGTAATTAGGCCTGGTGCAAAGGTTCTGGGCACGCTGTTCATCTAAAGACCCTGCTCAAGTTTTATATACACCTTGAGTAAGCGCTTTACGTTTGTCAAACCGACAGGGTTTGGGAGGAATTACTCTTCATTTGAGAGCCATAATGAGGTTGTTGAACTGTTGAGGAAATTTCAAACCATTAAAGTCAATATACTTTTTTTAAAGCACTTTTTTGGTCTCATTGCAAATGATTTATTGGTGAATGTTTCAGTGTTTGTCTTAGTAATATTATTCAGATGCGCTGCGTATTGGACAGTGAGCATGTAGCTACTGAGGGAATGTTTAGACTCGCATTAAATCTGGCTCCAACTAGCAGTCAAATTTTTTAGGAATTAAGACTTTTTCCGTTTTTTAAATTTTAAGTATCTTTAGCTCACCAAGGCTGCATTTACTTGATCAAAAATACAGTAAAAACAGTTGAAATTGTGTAGTATTATTATTATTATTATTACCATTTAAAAGAACACATCATCCTTTAGAAAGCATGCTAATATGCTGATTTGGTGCTCGAGAAACATGTTGAGAACCAACATGAAACATGAAAACACAAAAGTTTTACTGCTTAATAATTATGTGGAAACCAAAATCAGCATGATTTCAGAAGAATCATGTGACACTGAAGACTGGAGTAGTGGGTGCTAAAAATTCAGATTTACCATCACATGAATAAATGATTTTAAAATATATTAGAATAGACAACTGTTCTTCTAAATTGTACTGTATTTACTGTATTTGTGATCAGATAAATACAGCTTTGGTGAGTATAAGACACTTCTTTAAAAAAGATTAAGAAATTTTTTGGAGCTGTGGTCTAACTCTCACTTTTCACAATCAAATCAATTCCTAATAGAACAAATTAACACATTTTTCCTCATTGAATGTATTGAAAATAGCTTTCAAATGGCAGTTCACTCTGACTTGACATTGGTGTTTGGCCTGTTATAACTTGTGTTTTTTGCTTTCATTTCTATTCTTGTTGATTTAATTGTTCATTATTTCCAGGGCTGGGCTTTTTTAGGGTCAATGGGTAGATAAACAGATGGATGGATGGGGAATGGAAAATGGAGAGAATGTGTGAGAGGGTGTGTATAGATGAATAGTGTGCTCTGTGCAGTTAGGGTTGTGTGTGTGTGTGTGTGTATGAGAGGGAACTTTCTGTAATTAAGTTTTACAATCTTCTTCTCGGTAAATGACACATAAATCTTGCCCCTCCTCATCATGCAAAGATCGTAATCCCCTCCTCAATTTCCTGTCTCTGTGGACACTCACTTGATTTAATGGTCTTTGATGATTGCTCAGTAAAACAGTACATGAGGTTTCCACTAGAGTTCCTAGAGGGCAGTGTGTGTGTGTGTGTGTGTGTGTGTGTGTGTGTGTGTCTCAGTCAGCATTCGTCAGTGAACAGTTGTGTTCAACTGACATTTGTTAATGTGTTTCTATGGCAGATCATCAAATGACCACTGACATCATTAAATGGAATTGCAAATTTATGGTTGTTTTTTTTTGCACAGGTTTCCTGAATACTCCTCTGATCTACCATTTGTTGGACCAACAGTCAGTCCCACCTCCTACCTCACGCCATTGGTTAGGCCAGTGTTATTGTGTTTGGATGCCCATTCAAACAGGTAGTGCCCCATGTTTTTGCATTTCATGCAAATCATCCCGCAAATGGCTTACTTATAGGTGTCTGTACATATTAAGCCGGAATATTAGAATGTTTCATCAACCTTTCCTCTCCATTTTTCCTGATCCTCTACAAATATTGCCTCACAGTGCATGAAAATAGTCTATTCTCATTAGTCTTTCAGAAACCACATTATCTGCACAAGTCAAGCAATTAAATCAGCACGTCTTAATGTAGCTGTTATGATTGATCATGTTTATTGGATTGACTCAAGAGCTCTTGGGTTCTTCATCAGTTATCAGACATGAGAGCGGCAGAAGGACGGGGGGTACGTGTGGCAGCGAGAACAGATAAACACTCACCTTGCTTGTGTGCTAATTGTTGTGCCTCCTTCTGTTAGCGTCCCCTTCCTTTTGTTTCTCTGCTGTCAACTCTAATCAACCATTAGATCTTCAGCAGATGGAAGAGACGAAGTGGGAGCGACAGAGAGAGACCGTGGGAATAGCTGCTCGGTTTTAGCAACGCTGCCCTCTATCTGACAAGGAGAATGTGTTGGTCTTTCATAGCACCACAAAACCTGATACAATTAGAGAGAAGTATATATAGTTGATTGTTGTTATAATTATTGTTTTCGGGTTCTCTCCCTGCTAGCTTGTGGCTTGCACTACGGTCGAACAGAAAGGTAATTATTTATTCCCATGGTGCACTGTGATTTCCATAAACACAAGCATGCAAGCATATTGGGTTCCTGCAGATCATATTTTACACTATTAATACGCCATCTGCTTCTGCTAACACACACACACACATACTCACAGTCAGCAGAAGAGCTGAGAATGCACGCTGAAATACAAATGATCACAGGGAGACCAAAATATGCAGATACATTGACACCAAAACACGATTTTGCACACTCGCTTACACAAGTCAGTCCAACAAACACATGCAGGCGTATGATATTTTAAAGTTGGCATGAAAATTCACCCTGTCTGTTTTCTAAATGCATTTTTGATATTATTGTAAATGATTCATCTTTGCATGTTTAATGTTTTACATTTTTGTCTTGCAATTTTTAATCTTCTGGTAAAACGACAGACTTCTTTTTGGTGTTGTATGTGCCAAACTTCTCCAATCATTTATTCAGCTTAAGCTGTGCCAATTTCTTACACTCAGCTTTAAGTTCGCATTCAGATCTTCATTCAATCAATAATTGGTGGCTTGTTAAATAAAAGATTGTTGCTATATCTGTTAAATCGTTGACTTTATAGATTATTAATCAAAGTGACAAGTCACTTGTAACCCATTTTACTTCCATATTGTTATTCTGGCTGAAACGGGATATTCAATAAGAAAAGAGGGAATTGGTTGGATTGAGAAAAGTGCAGCCATTTAAATAGCTATTCAACGATTGCTTAACAATATCTAATAGCCTGTGCGGCCACAGTTACATACGCAGAAAGGAAAGACATTCAAGGTGGAAAAGAACCTTATTAAACCATGATTACAAAGACAAACAATGCCTTTCTTTGGAATAATATACACCAGTGAATCATTCACAATTAGACCAGGAATGCGTATTAAGAAAATAAATAGTCGATTTTGATTTCGTGTTGACTTTAAAGTCTCTGGAAGGTTTTAGGGGGTTATCGGTCCATCTCATTTTCTGCTAGGAAAAAAAATTAGAAGCAGGACGTAAAATCCACAGAACAATTTAGCAGAGGTCTTGCTATTTATTTCTCAGGTCAGTCAAGAGTCTCTGTTGGATTAGAGTGGAGGTCAATGACAGGTCGGGAGATAACTGCAGGCTCACCGAGGAAACTGCTTTAATGAGAACAGCTGATCAGCTGCCATGGATTAGCATTCCTGCCATACTACGGGGGGGGCTCTGATGATGGAGGGGATTACTCTAATGACTAATGCATTTAATATGTCTATCCGTTTGTCAGCAGTGACATCAGGAATTACATGATAGGGGTCGACCTGCTATAGTTGTGCAGATTTTTCAAGTGACTGAGGGTTTTGTTTGCACATGAGAGGCAGAGAGAAGAAAACGGGTTGGATCACCAACCAGCCAGAAACTAGAGGAGAAAACCAGGCACTGGGAAAGTGACAGAGAGAGAGAGAGTAAGAGAGAGAGAAGGAGGAGGGGTGTTCTGGCTGGGTTGACAGCAGCCCATTCATCCTCCATGCTAGAGGAGACAAAGTGCTGGCTGGCTCAGGACAGGCCCCATAAATCACCTTCCATAAGACACACTACCTACTGCTTATTACATTCAGCATGACAAAGCCTCTCTCCCTTCCCCTTTTTCTGTTTTCTCCTCTCCACTCCTTCTCTCTATTCATTCTGCCTTACCTTTCCTTTTCTCTGTGCTTGTTTCCTTTTTCCGTCGTCTTGTCTTTCCTGTCTCACTTTCCATAGAGGTACACTAAAAAAAAAAACACTTAACAAAATGTATAGTATTTAAAAAATATTTTAAATCATGTATAATCACATTAAATTAAGACTCGTATCATTAGCCTAATAAAAGCTGATTTATTTTACATGCACCAAGTCACCTCATGGGGGCGACATGTTGAGATCACATGACCCGCCGTCTTTTTTGGTTTACATCAGTAACCTTCTTGTTATTTGACAGTTTTATTGGCACATCTTTCCACGTAATGAGAATGAATGAGGATCCAGACTGTCAAGCTTTAAAATGACAGAAAAGCACCATAAAAGTATCATAAAAAATATTGTCTGCTATGTTCCATGTCTTCTGAAGCCATAAAAGAGCTTTATGTGATGAACAAACCCAATTTTAAGTCATTATTCACTAAAAGTTATACCATCTGTTAAAAAATGGAGCCTGTAGATGGAAACTGTCAGGTTTAACAAACGTGCGTCATGTAATGCAGCAATCTGAATATGGTGTAGTGAGATATCTAAATGAGAGCTACAGTGGAGGTATATGAATAATGGGAACATTTTGATTTATTTCTCAAACAAAGTTATCATATGGCTTTAGAAGACTTGGAATGTAGTGCATAAGTTCTAATTTATATACAGTTGTGCTCAAAATTATTCATACCCTTGGTAAATATGATCAAAGAAGGCTGTGAAAATAAGTCTGCATTGTTTATCCATTTGATGTTTCATTTAAAAATTTGAAAGTGGGGGAAAATCACATTATGAAATAAATATTTTTCTCCAATGGATGTTAGCTACCATTATTGGCACGCCTAGACATTCTTATGAGTAAAATATCTGAAGTATATTCCCATTAATATTTACATTTTTTTATCACACCAGGTGACTAGGAACGTGAAGTTGTCCACCCATGGCTTCCTGTTTCACAGGATTATAAATATGAGTAAAATATCACAATGAGTAAAACCAAAGAATAGATTTCTGATGTGCAGTAAAAGATTGTTGAACTTCACAAATTTAGAAAGTGGCTGTAAGAAGAGAGCTAAAGCATTAAAAATCCCCATTTTCCCCATCAGGGCAATAATTAAGAGCTTCCAATCAACTAAAGATATTACAAATCTGTCTGGAAGATGACGTGTGTCTATATCGTCCTAATGCACAGTGAGAAGGAGAGTTTGAGTGGCTAAAGACTCTCCAAGGATCACAGCTGGAGAATTGAAGAAATTAGTTGAATCTTGGCGTCAGAAAGCCTTAAAAGGGGGGGGGGGGGGATTCTCCTCGCTCATCCAAAAACAAACTCCAGCATATTCAGTTGTCAGACACGACTGGAACTTCAAATAGCACTGTCTTCTATGGTCAGATGAAACTAAAAAAAAAAAAAGAAGAACTTTTAACAGCAAACACTCAAGATTGGTTTGGTGCACACAGGGATAAAAAGTACCCCATGTGTACAATGAAATATACTGCTGCATCTTTAATGTTGTGGGCCTATTTTTCTGCAGGAGGTCCTGGACATCTTAGACACATGGCATGATGGATTCAATTCAACTGACTGTCCATGCTAGAAATCTTATAATGGGCCGTGGTTGAATTTCCAACAGGACAATGATCCACAAACAAACATAAAAACCAAAACAAAAATGGGTCACTGAGAACAAAACCAAGCTTCTGTTGGCCGTCCCAGTCCTCAGACCTGAACCCTGTAGAAAATGAGTGGGTGAACTGAAGAGAAGAAGCACCAACATGGAGCTGGGAATCTAAAGAGTCTGGAGTGATTCTGGATGAAGGAATGGTCTCTGATCTCTTGTCAGATGTTCTCCAAACTCATCAAGCATTATAGGTGAAGACTCAGAGCTGTTATTTTGGCAAATGGAGGTTGCAAAAAGTATTGAAAAAAAGGTTATGATTAACAATGTGTATTAGAGAAAAACATTTATTTCATAATGAGATTTATCTCCCATTTTAAATTGTTATTCTCCAATGAAATGTTAGATTTTTGTACATTTTTAAAATAAAAGATCGAAAGCATTAATGATAGAGAATTATTTTCACAGCCGCCTTTGATCATATTTACCATTAGTATGAGTAATTTTGAGCACAACTGTGTATATATATATATATATATATATACACACACACACACAGGGGTGCACATAAGTTTTTCAGCCTGGTTCTCATATGAGAACCTGGAGATTTGGTTTGGTCCTCACACGGGCCATGGCATGTAGTGTGACCCATAAAATATAACTATAAAAAAATGTATTAATAATAGTGATAATAATATTATTGCACTTTATTTATTTATTTATTTATTATTATTATTTAATAAAATAACTAACTAAAAATAAATAAATAATCAAGTGTAATAATACTATTTTATTTTAAAATAAAAAGTGAGTATTACATAAAAATGCAATTATTTTATAGTAAACTTAAAAATAAAATGCTAATATTTTGATTATATTTATTATTATTATCATTATTTTAGTTTTCATTTTCAAACGTAAAATCAGCGAGCTTTTATTTTGGCGGGTTGCCGGCAAGTAAGTATTATGCGCTTCCGGGTTTAGCGCTGCTGATGGAAGAGCCGTCAGTGAATGAAATGTCACAGTTTTGCTTTGAAGACGGCAGCGGGTAGCCTAGATTATGCTTTCAGTTTGAATAGAAATCTTATACAGTACAGTTTGTCGATCTAAAATGGTAATTGTGCATTAACAGCTGTCAACCATGTCGGTACGCAAATTAATTTTGTTTGCGCATGCGGACCTGCGGACCACTTATGTGCACCCCTGTATATATATATATATATATATATATATTAGTGCTGGGCTATGATTAAATTAATTAATCGCATGATTGTCTGCGATTTATCGCATTGTTATGCACAAAATTCAATAATGAATTAAAAAGTAGTGTATTGCGTACTTTTTTCCATTTAAAAGTAGCCTACTGCGATATGAACAAAAGTGCAATAACATTTTGTTTGGAAACACTTTAAACAAATAGGTTTTTTTTTTTTTTTTTTTTTTTTTTTTACTGCAGTATTCCTTTTACATAGCCTAGTAGCAGTTAAAATATTTCTTGTAAATCTCAACTTAAACATTAATGTAACCAAATTAAATATAAAACCAAAGCTGTTTGCCACTGCCAGGGCATTGTTGTTTTTATAGAAAATATTTGATATATGCTATAGAAAAACAAGTTATGCTCAGAGTCCTGAGCCTCGATCATAATATTATAACAGGCACCTTCCGAGTAGAGACAACACTTGATGGGCGAGTGCTGGTGCGGGCGGGTAGAGATGTGTGTGTGCGGGATGCGGGGGCTTTCACACCTGTAGATCGCTTTGTTCTGAAACAGGGATTAAAATTATTATTATTATTATTATTACAATGTTGCATTTTATTCTTGGTGCGGTTTGCTTTCACACGGCAAAGTTTCTAAACAGACCAAATTTTTTAATACAGGTCACGTGCGGGTAAACTGTTCTCTCATTGGTCAAAGTTCCACGCTTTATTTTCCGTAATTCCACAGCTGTCACCCGTCAGGGTGGAACGACAACAGCTTCACGGGCTTGTTGTTGTTGTTTTGTAGCTGTCATTATAATAATTTATCATTTTGAGCAGTAATACAGGATTCATCGGGAAAACATTTTAAAATGCACCTACTACGAAGAAGAGCAATAAAACGGCATTATAAAATGAAAAAGTGTGCTTTGATTTTTAATGGCGTAGACGTGCTCAACCACAGACATTCACAGGTTCATTTTGAGGTATTAGCAAAACAACAAAGCTAATGCTTTTCATGGATCTTACGTAATTACCCATCACTGTGATATAGCCTGGTTCGTTTATCTGTTGGATCGGGTTGCTTTCTCACTACAACCGAACCGCTCCAAAGTTCGTTTTCAATCGAGCCGAGACCGCCTCGTTCAGAAGATCTCGGGCTGATTGTTTTGACGCGGATCTGAGCGCAATTGCCGTGTTCACATATGCCCAAGCGAACCGAGCTAAGGGGGAAAATGCGCCAGGTTCCGAAACAACGGGCCAGGTGTGAAAGCACCCTAGGCAATCATAACCGTGCCTGAGCGCATTTGACCCCCAAAGCCTGGTTCGTCTGACTAGTGTGATCACTCCGTGCCGCGCTAGGGCGCGGTTCGTTTAGCTGGCCCTGGCTCGGTTGGAAGAGGTGGGCCAGAGCGCGGTTCAGTTGGGCTCGGGTGCGGTACGCAGGTAGTGTCGGAGCCCTGAACTTCTGATGCGTGCAGCATGATTGCGTTAACATTTCTGAGCGGCAAAAGTGATAGCTCTATAAAGCAATATATTGTGAGAGGGCCGTGTTACCGCATCCCAAACAACTCAAAATAATAAACCACAAAGTTAACAAAACGATGCACTCCACTGTGCTGAGCGAGAGCGCTCCTCTCCTGCCTTCACGTGCTATCGGAAACTTCCTATTTCCCACCTATGAAGTCGTGATTTTGAGCTCATTGCATTCTTTTCTGTTAAAAATAACAGTGAACAGTGGTTTGTAAATGTAGATGCTTAGCCTAAATAATTTTATCGGGAGCGTTCATGTGAGCGCTGCTGCAGTCTTAGGCCACCCCAAATGCTCTCATTGGTTGAGACGTGTGATGACACCCATCCCAAGCCAGTACTGATCAACATCCCACCCTGTGACCCCATGGATTGTCTGTAAGTAAATTCAGAGCCAGTGAGCAATGAGCTTTCAAAATAATAATAATAATAATAATGAAAAACACTGCGTTAATACATTATAAAATAATTGTCTGCGTTAATTAATTAATGCGTTAATTATAATAGCGCGTTAACTTGCCCAGCCCTAATATATATGTATATATATATATATATATATATATATATATATATATTTTTTTTTTTTTTTTTTTTTTTTTTTTTTTTTTTTTGGAGGTTAAAAGCTTCTGACCCAGTTCATTGTGATTGCATATAAAAGAGAGAAAAAAAATTCTCCTTTTGTGTTCTACAGAGAAAAAAAATGCAATTCATATTTGACATATTAGGGTGAGTAAATGACAGAATTTGTATTTTGGGTTGAACTTTTTTATCAATCATAGTGAGGCTGACAGAAATCTGCACAGATAAATTGCCTCCCTACTTATTTTTACTTGGAGCATTCACTGTTGTTGAGCTATATTTTAATTCCTCATAGCAAGACAGGGTGGGTGGCTGCGTGCCGGCTGTCTTTGTCGGACATGTCGCTAATGCTATGAGTCAGATAAGTAGAGGCCAATAGAGACGATATTAAGATGGAATTGCAAAATACGTCCTTAGGCACAGTGCACAGGACACAGAATATTCCAGTGCTATTTTGATGCATCGTGGCCTTTACCTGATGTAACCCTGGTAAGATTTCATGAGATATTGGGAAAAAACTTTGGCCTCCATTTTTGTCCATGGTTCAAAAGAAGCCCAAACCCCTCATCAATCTCTGCCACTACATTATAGAAACACAATATTTTCATTTCCCTCTCCTTTCCATTCTTTGTGTGCATATGTGTTTGTGTGTGCTGCTTTAATGGAGGATGCGTTACAGCAGGGTAATGATCTGTGCGTGTGTGTGTATTGATCAGAGTGTGATTTATTTCAGCTGTCTCGTGATTATCGGGTCGTTCATCATGCCTGAATTACCCTATCAATACTGCTGCCTACACAGACCATGAGAGACTGTGCAGAGAGAGAGAGAGAGAGAGAGATTTGTTACGAGGGCAGGAGTGGAGGGGATGCAAAAGGAAAGAGGAGAGGAGTAGAAAAACATTTAAATACTTCCTCCCATCTTATCCTACGTGTCGTAAACAACTGCCTTCTCAGCAGTTCCTTAATACGTTGAAACCCCACTACGTTATTGGAGTGGAAGACCAGTCTGTTGAGCTCGCATTCTGATTAGAAACCTTGTGAATAAACTCAACTAACAAGGTTTTCCTGAACGGGTTCAGCTAAATGTGTACGGCCTGCATAAGTAAGTAAGATTTCATTTACACATAAACTTAGGAACAGTTTAATGACAGACAACTGAGACTGAGTGAGACGAAGGTTTGAATTAAAAAAAAATCCCTCGCTATGGAAGCCAAAAGCTTTTTGGGAACTTTATCTTTAGTAAAGAAGCAGTACCATAATTAGCATCCTCTAGGCTTATGGTGAACGAAACGGAGCATGAGGAGGGTCTGGAGAGGTTTTTAATATGTCTGGACACATGTTTGTGTTCGCAGCAACATCATGAGCACAAGGGCATTTCTTGTGACCGTGCTGGTTTAACCACTTTGAAAAACACTCCATTTACAACACTTTTGGCAGCCTAATTATATTCTTTGTGATCTCTACCATAATTGCTGGCACAGATTGTCCCTTTGAGTCTTTCACTGTCACCTCCTTGTCTGCGTCGAGGGATGTCTGCTGTTGCTGTCTTTTTACGTGGCCAACATCATAATTTTAAAAGCTCAAAGGGCTATTCTGAAAGCCAGCGAACATGATTAGATGCTAACTATATGGCCCAAAGCATGTTAGCATCTTAGCAGCTAACCTCGAAGCTGTAACTCAACACAGCACTGGCTTTGGTGGTTAGCATGGGTGTGTCCTTAGCTCATCTGTGGCTCATCCTAGAGCTCTGGGGTTTAACATAATTGAAAAGAGTCTGGACGACAACACTTTTTGAAGTCTGTGATATGTAATTATTATTATTTATTTTTTTATGTATGTGTTTATACTGGAACATAGCAGACAATACACCAAAAGGTCAAAAGGGGATTGTTTTTTTTTGTTTTTTTATTTTTTTAATGAATGCATATCTCTTTGGAAGTTGGGAGTTATTTGATCAGTCATCTATTGTATTACTACTATTTTTATTATCATCTCCATTTTTTTTTCTTCCAGTTTTTGTATTTGATTGTTATAAAGCACTACTTGCATTGTTTACATTTAATGGCCCTATAAAAAAAAAAAAAAACTTGGCACTGTAAATTAATACTTTTGTTTAGCAAGGATGCAATGATTCAATCAATCAAAAGTGACAGTAAAGACATTAATAAAATTGTAACATTGAGATTTCTATTTTATATTGAAACAACTGTTATTTTAAATGGTAATAAGATTTCACAATATTAACAATATTATTGTTTTTACTGTATTTTTGATCAAATAAATGCAGCCTTGGTAAGCATAAAAGACGTCTTCCAAAAGCATAAAAAAACTTTTCAAAAGACCTCAAACCTTTGAACAGTAGTGCATATATATATATATATATATATATATACATTTTTATGTATTCAGTCATAAAGATGACTGAATTTTTAATATCATCTGACAAATCTCCAAAAAAAACCTAAACAACGGCCTAACCTAAACAGGTTGAGACAAAGCAGTAACACTACAGTCATCCCTGCCAAATCTCCCTGAAGCCAGTGAAGCCACAGTCCCAAGATATCAACTCTATGAACTCCATTTTGAGACAGACACTCACTTTCCAATACCTTTTCATATAGTCATGCCCAATTCATTCATTCAGCCAGCTTGGAATTTTGCCAGATTGAAACAGGACTTAAACTAATATGGGTGCTTTACATTCGGGCCTCAGAGTCTCTCTCTCTTTCTCTCATGCTGTTGGGAGAGATTATACTTCTGAAAGATGAGAAACACTGTAGACAGTGTGGATGGGATAATCAATCAGGCGGTGCAGGGGAATTTGAAAGCACAGAAGCTGAGGCAAGGAGAGGGCAGCAAAATAAAATACATATACACGGTTATGAGTGCAGGCTGCATCTGCACCAGGGAATTGGAGCCATAAATCAAAAAGGCTGTCAGAGGACAGAGAGTGAGAGAGAGAAACAGAGAGAGGGAGAGAGACAGAAAGGCAAAGGTAGTGTGTGTGTGTGTGTGTGTGTGTGTGTGTGTGTGTGTGTGTGTGTGTGTGTGTGTGACACTGTCACTGACTCCTCTGCTCCCTCCTTCACTGGAATGCAATTTCCTGGAATGTCAGGCGGAGAGATGGGGAGCAGATAACGTGCCATGAGCGTGAGTGTGTCTGTCCTCCACCCCGTCCACAGCGGCAACGCAGCTCAACCCAAATCTCATTACAGAGACATGATAGAATTTGCTCAGTGTGTAACCTCATTATTCTCACTCACAGATAAGGCCTGTAATTGGCCAGATCTACAGAATGGAGGAGAAAGAGGGACTGGCAAGGCAGGTGTGTGTGTGTGTGTGTGTGTGTGTGTGTGTGTAACTGGCTAGGACTACGCTGTGTGAGACAAGTGACTGACGTTGCAAGATGTGTGTATGTAAGACTGACCAAAAGCACGTGAGCGAAGAGGAACTGTGGGTGCAGGAGATCATTGCTGTGGAAGTGGGGTTCATTGCATCATGTGGAATTAAACAGTGGTCAGACCTGTATACAGTTATACAGAGTGTGGGTGAGAGCCCTCCGGGCAAACACTGTTACGGTTTTGTTTTTATCCAGTCTCAGTTCCTCTATGCTTGCCAAAAAATCACAGTTGATTTGAGGAATCCGTATGGAAATTGCCTGAAATTGCAATATGTTTACTTTCAAGGTGATTTCTGGAGGGACGTTGGATGGAAATTGGTTCAACTCTGGGCAATTGTACCCCTAATGTGATATGGGAGAAATGCAACTTTTGTCTTAATTGTGTCAGAGAAAGATAAATAGCATAAAATAATAAAATATATATATTTGTAATTTTATTTTAGAGCTAATCTTAAATACCACCATATGAGCAAATACAAGGATGAAATATTATATTATTCATATTTTTGGTCAAATTCATTTTTTAATAAAATAAAATGGTTTTTTATGTTATTTTATGTTTTGTTTTTTGTTTTGTTTTGTTTTTTTCTCTAACAAAGCTAAGACAAAACCATCATGCACTTCTACTGTATATCAAAATACCATTTTACAAACTTTTTGACTAAATAAAGTTGGATTTTCAAAGTAAAAATATATAGACATAATGAAAGTCCATCTTTATTTAGTCAAAAAGTTTGTACAATATTTCTGGAATATGACATTTTGACAGAAAAATAGGGATTCTAATGAAATTTACTGACATTTTCCACTATATCTGTGCTCTGTAGTAATTCATAGAAGTTCAAAGTGTATGCTCAGGCTACATACTTGCTCGAAACCACAAAAGACAGATCTGAAAGCCATAAAACCTCTGAATCCCATGTTTCTCCATCAGTGCAATTTGTCAAACAGTACATTGAGCTAGAAATCACCCAAATGAGAGAATAATAACTGTAATGTGATGGAGACCGCCGTAACTAAATATTGTGTGTGTCTGTGTGTATGTTATCTGTCCCAAGGACCACCCATCAATCCGTCCACCCCACCGCCACACACACGCAAGCCTTGAGGTCACTGCAGCTTTCACTCTCACACACGGTAAACGTACCCTATCCACCGCACACCCTGTGCCGGTTCAGGCACACCGTTCCAAACCTAACATGGAAAATCACACTGTGGCTGCACTGGTTCAGAATGGACGAGTGTGCTTATTCTGCTGGCCTGTTTCATGTCCAATCAAGCCCACCGCAGAGAGTGTGACCAAAACATAAACATTTATTCTGTATTTAGCTCTCTTTCTGGCTTATTATTTCTCATTAAGAATCACTGTATCAGACCACTGCTCAAAACCAAAATAAACAGGCTTTATAAATATGTCTCTTTTGGGTCTTGACTCTACAGTATATTCTCTTGAAAATGCTCCAAATAGAACCAAATAGGGTTATTTTAATAAGTTTTAATTTACAAAACAGTAGATGCTGTTCAAAATGAAAGAAACGGTTCATCCAGAAATGAAAATTCTGTCATCATTTACTCAAGCTCATGTTCCTCCAAACCTGGAAGGCTTTCTGTCTTCTGTAAAGAAACACAACCGTTCAAAAGTTTGGGGTCAGTAAGATCTTTTTAAAAAGAAATTAAGGTAACATTTTATTTTAAGGTGTCCTTGTTACATGTTACATATATTACATATTATAATAACAATAAATTCTGCATAATTAAATGCAAGTAACCTTAAGCCAAACTCTAATCCTAACCCTAACCATGTAGTAAGTACATGTAGTTAATTCATATTACTCAGTAATTAAATGTATAATTACACTGTAACAAGGACACCTTAGAATAAAGTGTAATAAAAATTAACATTTATTATGTTACAAACTATTTCTAATTGAAATAAATGCTGTTCTTTTTTTAATATTTTTGATCAAATAAATGCGGATTTTATGAGACTTTCACAAACATTAAACAATCTTAAAGACCCCTAACTTTTAAGTTGTGTGTGTGTGTGTGTGTGTGTGTGTGTGTGTGTGTGTGTGTGTGTGTGTTTAGAATACCTTCTTTAGTTTTATACAGATTAAAAACTTGACAGTGAGTAGAATAAAGGCTTAAAGTGTTTGTTTCGGATTCAAAAACCTTCCTCGGCACATCTCTTACATTCACATTCTTCTTTCTTTGTATTTTAAGACCCTCTGTCTACTTTATTTCCACAGCCATCCCCAATCTGGATTCAGATCCCCACTATTACATGAAAAAAGCAAGCCTGATCTCAGATCAGTGGCAGCATTTGCTCTCTGAACCACAATCAGTGCCGGAGTCTGGAGTGTGACATATTCATCTGCTGACAGGGGGTGGAGGTGGGACGGTTTGACTACACTGGGACCTGCCAGGGCTGTCATTACATACTGAATGGCTTCTCCCACACACACACACACACACACACACACACACACACACACACACACACACACACACACACACACAGGCAGCTGGTTGTCTGTCCTCTGAGGAGGCAGACATAATAACAGAGAGAGAGAATTCAGATCAAAACAGGAAAACAAAGTGAGAGGAAGACAGAAACTGTGGATTTGCGAGTTAAAGCGAGCGAGAGACAGGGGGCGTATCGTTATCCCCCTTTTTTCCCTCTCAGTGAAGGCATGTTGACATGTCGTGAATTCAGTTCCTGCTGCGAGCCAGCTCTGTGTGTGTGAAGTCAAACAGCAAGAGCGGCCCATTAGTGTCACACACACACCTAGAAAAACACACACAGCTATCATATAAGGGGGATTATGAGTGTGAAAAGGGCAAGCAGGCCCTCTTAGAGAACAGGAAGGCGTCCCAACCTGACTGTGTGTGTGTGTGTGTGTGTGTGTGTGTGTGTGTGTGTGTGTGTGTGTGTGTGTGTGTGTGTGTGTGTGTGTGTGTGTGTGTGTGGCGTCTCCTCCTTCCCTTTCAAGTGTGACAGTGATTAATGATTCTCAGCTGTCAGGTACATTACTCACATGACCTCTCCTTTTCACTGACACATTTTCTTTCTGTCTCTCTATACCAGAGACACAAACAGAAAGACTGGAGAAGTAAAAAAAAAAGGAAAAGAGTGGAGGGTGGAGGAAACAACATGTGTCTCCCTATGGACCGTAAGTAGGAGTGCTTTCAGCATGCGGAACAAAACCGCTAATGAGGGGACAAATATTTTCACATATGCATCAGTGTGTCCTCATGGCTTTGTCAGTTTGAAGAAACCAAGGCGTTACTCCATCTCCCTCCCTCCCTGGATGATGGATGGAGAGGAATGAAAAGTTTCCTCTCCTGGATCGAGCCATCGTCAGCAAGCAGGCATCTGCTTTCCATCTCCGCCTTCCACCCGGCCGCAGATCTCCGAGCAGAAACCTTCCTAAACCCCGACATAGACTGTTACTGAAGGAACCGATCATAGATCTGCTCTGTCAGGCAACGACAACTCCAATCTGTCTCTCGAGGGTCAGAGAGGAGGTGTCGCGGTGAAGAGAATGGGCTGGCACAGGAGGAAAACCTGACGAGGCATTGTCTCTGAAAGTTCTTTAGGGAAATGACTTTGCTTTTAAGCACTGAAAGTCAGCCAAGTCTTTGATTTATTAGACTGGCTTTTTCTTCAGATAACAAAAAGACTGGACTCAGAGCGGGCTCGTCTTCTGAGGCCTAGAATATCGTAAACCTTTCAAGAGTGCGCTAGCATCACAGAAATCCTCCTTTAGCTCTCCTCCCTCCAACACAGAATACAAAAGAGAGGATTCTCTGTGGGGGGAAAAAAATGAAAACAGGGGAATAGGAATAAAGCGCTCCAAACTTCAGAGTAATTACCCATGAGGCTCCTCCCAGCTCTCTCTCTTTCTCTCTCTCTCTGCAGGGCTGTCACAGAGTTATGGCAGGAGTGGAAAGTATGTGAATTTAAACAAACGATTTTAATCGCAGCAGCGCAAGCCTTTCTGTCACATTTGATTTATTACCAACAACGGATTAATGCCGGAGAGGTGAGGAGGTCAGCGGCTACAGAAAAGAGAAGAGAGAGAGATTTTTCAGGCCACACAACACAACTGTCATGAATGTGTAAACACGCTTGTCTGGTGTTTTCCGTTCGTTTGCTTACAGCTGCTTCCACTTCTCAATCTTTCGTATTAGTCAGGAGGAGGAGAAAATTCTGAAAGAATTGTATTAACTGATGAAGGTAAGCATATTTGGCTGCACATGATGGACGGTTTGAACATGAGACTTGACTCAAGCTCTTAATACTCCCTGCACCTTTTAATCAATGACAATTATATAAATTCTGATACGTAATAGAAATGAATGAAAATAGAGATGCAGGAAGAATATCCGTAAGCGGCTATATTGTGATTGACAGAACTAGATGGATACTCTCCCCAAAATTAATTTAGAACTTCATTATGTACAAAAAGAATGGCTGTGTCTTAGAGCATAGACCATCTGTCCTAAATAGTATATGACAGTGGGAGTTCCACGTTTTGAATGTCTCCTTTATTTTACATACCCAATTTATCAGCTCATTAGCAGAGACTCCAAGACCTAAGTGGGTGTGTCAGATAAAGGAGACTGGGCTGCTTCAGGACCACAACTCAGAACTAGTGATATGCAAGTCAGGTCATAGTACATTTAAAATAATACTGTGCTGCAGAGAAAGACGAGTTTGTAACAGCTCTCTATCAACATTTGTAGTTCTTCAGTTGTAAAGCTGACACAGCAGTTTTTAAATATATGAACAGAAAATGTTAGTATTAATGAATTTTAAGATAATGAAAAAAATGTAGCTGTATGTTAATGTTTACATTACATGTAAAACAGATTTTTGTTTTGTTTTTTTATTTTGGTAGGTATTATGCCACTTTGAGTATTAAATAAAATAAATGAATCAGTTTTCAGTTTAATAGATTTTAAAATATGTTTTTTTCCTGTGATGGCAAAGCTAAATTTTCAGCAGCCATTACTCCAGTCTTCAGTGTCACATGATCCTCCAGAAATCATTCTAATACTTTTACTGGAATCAAAAAACAGAATTCACAACGAGTGTCACAAATGCACATATTTGATAAGTGACCTGTAAATAGTGCAGAATGATTCATAACATATTTTATTTTTATTTTTTTAGTACTGCTATTTTTGTTTTAAATATGATTTTAAATCCTAGATTTTGAATGTGGTCTCAGATTTGTAGATTTTAGATCCCACTGTATGTATTTTCCCATGACCAGCCAAGCACTGTACATACTATATGTGAACTGGGACTCGGGCAGCGTATGGAACATTATCCTACACACATGTGGCTGTTGATCTGCTGTATATTAATGTTTCTTGGTTCATGTGCTGTAGCATATAAGCTGCCGACTGTGGAGAGATTGTGTGTGTTTAAGAGTGTGCGTATGTCTGAATCTGGTGCATGGTATTTTTCACCAGGACGGTTAAGTTTTTGCAGTTTACACAGATCACCTGACAGCAGGAACCGATTTTTGTGCTCTCACATGCACTGTAATGCACAATGTCACACACACACATGCATGCACACACTTTATCCCAGACCACTCTGTCATCTCATCCGCAGATATAAAACAGACTTCCTCCCTTTTCATAACACACACTCAGTGGAAAATGTGTGGCGTATTATCTCAGACAGACAGGCAGAGATGACAGGTGACAGGAGACAGGTGAGATGAGGATGACAGCTATGGCATGTGTCACGGCAGGTGAGTTACAGGTGGGTGTGACCTGCCAGTCAACATCAGTTAGACTAGCGGCGTTTAAGCCACGCGTAAACATCCACCTACACTGCACATGTGTGTGCAGAAACAGCTCTGTTTTGACAGAACGTTGTCTCGGCATCTGCGCTCATACCAACTTTTTTTGAATTCAGAGTATGTAAATAAACCGTGCGAGACGTAATTCGAGTTAATACAACACAATAATTAGCGTATAAACACAGAGCGCACTTGTGTTGATCTGATATCAGCATGGATACACAAGAATGCATTTACATTAAGAGTCCAGCTGAGCTAGAATAGGAGTGTTAATGTGCGTGTGTGTGTTTCGCTATAACCTGACAAATGCTGACATATTGTAGCCATCAGAAGTGGAGTTGGAGGTCAGTGGTCCAGGGGGAGATCATCCATCATTTCCATCCTCATGGCTGTCTAACAGCATCTGACAGCCCTCTATGTCTCTATTATCCCTCCACTCATCCCCCTCCGCTCTATTCTTCCACACTTCTCTTATTCCTTTTGTCTCTCGCTCTCATTCTGGCCCTTCGCTGACGCACATGCTGAAGTTTGACACGCTGTGGCATTCAAAGAACATCTGCTTTTCCAATAACATAAAAAGTTAGTTGATGTAACATTTTGTGAAATAATTCTTTGTTACTTTGTGTAAGATCATATCTCTTTAATATCTCAATTCTTTCTCCTAGACAGCAGGGAAATGAAATGGAGATCAAATGGAGACTTTGACCTGGGTCTTCTGCTTCTCAATTCTTTTTTCTATTGAGAGAAACGACCTCAGTAGTCTCATATGTGTCTCCTCTAGCTTTTTTAAAACAAAAAGCTCCACATCTCTGCTTTGAAACCCTTCAAAATTTGCCCCACTTTCGTCCATGGTATGTGCCTCACTGTTTTTTTTTTTTTTTTTGAAGAAAACAAAGGACGATCCAGAACCCACAATATTCTTCAAGTCAAATCAGGTCAAGTCAACACTTTCAAGTCAACACAAAGCAGCTTCACAGTAACAAACAGGAAAATAACAGAATCAGTGATGCAAAACTTCAAATATGAAACAAAGCCTTAAAAAGGCAATAGTGGCATTATTCAGAAAAGTAGTTCAGTTCAGTGTTGGTTCAAGTTCAACTGTATAGTTCATCAATAATGAAACAAGTTCAATTTAAGAGATAATCTGAGACTAAGTTACTGGATATAACAAAACTGAGACTTCCATTTAGTCTAATGAACTACGCTAGCACTCAATAGTTTAGGGTTGGTAAGATTTAAAAAATAATAATAATAAATAATGGTAACACTTTATTTTAGGGTCTCTTAACTAGTTGCTTATTAGCATGCATATTACTAGAATATTAGCCATTTATTAGTAGTAATTAAGCACATATTAATGCCTTATTCTACATGACCTTATTCTACATCTCTAATCCTACCCAATAACAACTACCTTAACTAACTATTAATAAGCAGCAAATTAGGAATTTATCGAGGGAAAAGTCGTAGTTAATAGTGCATAAGTGTTCCCTATTCTAAAGTGTTACCAAAATAATCATTGCAAAGTATGCTCACCAAGGCTGCATTTATTTTGTCCTTCAGACATCATTCTAATATACTGATTTGACATATTTCTTATTATTTTTAATGCTGAAAACAGTTGTGCTGCATAATATTTTTGTGATATATTTTGTTTTTAGGATTCTTTGATGAATAGAAAGTTCAAAAGCGCAGCATTTATTTGAAATAATTTGTGTCACTTTTGATGAATGCATAAAATTATTTATTTTTTAAAAAAGAAAAACTTTTATGCTTTTTTGTACTTTGTACTTTATGCTTTTTTTACTTCTAAAACACAGGCAAGAATTATTATAAATAATTTAAATAATTGTAATATGCAATCGTTGGTTTAGGATTTCATAGTCAGATACAGAAGAGTAATCCTTCCACCTCTGAAAAAACTCACAACTTGTGTGTGTGTGTGTGTGTGTGTGTGTGCATGGTGTGGCGTATCAATAACAGTTTGACAAGCATCTCTTTCTCTCTTAGTGTTTCACCATTTAGCTGTGTATCCATCACTCTCAATCAATAGTCTTGTGGTTCAGTGAGCTGGTGCGGCAGTCACCTGACTGACAGAATCAATCGCGGCCTCTCCACAACAATGAGCTCAACCCGCACCACCAAATTCCACTTCAGACAGAAAGCCAGTGAGCGGAGAGCTGGAATTCTTCTCTCTGTGGGACGCATGACTCAGAGAAAAGTGAACTAGAAGACTGGAAGGAAGGCGGGTGTGAGATGCTTTGTTCAAGATTTTGCCGTATTATACGTCCTCGCGATGGAACCCTGGAACTGTCCCATGTCGGCACGTAGAAAGCAAATGAAGTAACTCGCCCACTTAAAATTCTTTCCCACACTCTCTCGTGGTGAAATGTCAGGACCGTTTTGCCTTTATGAAGTTTTACACAGGCGGCGCAAGTGGCACCTAATGGGCGAGTTTGATTGACAGGCCATTGTCATTTCTGGACAGGAATCCCCATTATCCCTCAGGCCTTCTAACACCGCTATAGGGATTAGTGTGCATTCATTACTGATCAGGGTTTGATGAATTACTTTCAGATCCTCTGCACCTTACAACAAAAGCTGTCAGACAACTATTCAGCTCTCTAGACAAGCGGCTCAAAATCTACTGATACTTTTTCATTATCTCGTTCTCCTCCAAAGCCGGAGAGACACATACTAAGGGGGCAGTGAGTCAATATTCCAGCCTCAGTGTCTTGTTAAGAGTGACAGTTTATGAATATGTATAAACATGTATAAAGGATAAAGATCTCTCTTCCTTTCTCTCTCTCTGTCGCGCTCTCTTTCTCAGCTGTTCAAATATTGGTGGGCTATTTATACTAGGGTAGTGGAAATATTTACCTTGGGCTGCTGGAGTAAAATGATATGAATGGGCATCATTTCAGCTTGTCAAATTAAGCTGTGTGTGTTACCTTCCCGTGTGTGTTTGTAATTGGAGAGCTGGCAGGCCTGTCTGTCTGCCGCTGGGCTGTCATGTGTGTCCTATCTTTGCAGAGATGTCACCAAAGCTAAATTTAATGCAAGGCTTTTATGTCCGGGTCATGTTAGCCATGGTTTGTGTGTTGTTTTATTTATTTTCTTTGGTAATCAGTAATGACATAATTGCAAGCTTGACGAATATAGCGGTTTTCCTTTTTAAAGCCAATGTTAAAGGGATAGTTCACCCAAAAAATGAAAATACTGTCATTAGTTACTCATTCCAAACCCGTAAGACCTTTGTTCATCTTCGGAACACCAATTAAGATATTTTTGATTAAATCTGACAGCTTTCTGACCCTGCATATACAGCAACACAACTGCCATGTTTAAGGCCCAGAAATGTAGTAAGGACACAGATAAAATAGTCCATGTAACAGTGTTTCAACCATAATTTTATGAAACTACGAGAATACTTTTTGTGCACAGAGAAAACAAAAATAATGACTTTAGTCAACAATTTCTTCTCTTATGTGTCAGTCTTGTCCAAACGTTCACGACAGTACCACAACAGATGCGTATGCTGCGCCTTGTTTACAAGCAGAGGAAGACGCACACTATACAAAAAAAAAAAAAAAAAAAAAAAAAACTTCTGACATGTTTATGAAAACTTCGACAGAGAGGATGACTTGCAATTTTTTGCCCAGCCTTAGTTATTTATACCAGAATATAGAGCCAGCCCAAGGCATAAGCAAACTAAGCGGCTGCTTAGGGCCCCCAAGAGTAGCCTACAGTTTATTTTGTAATATATTAGGTCAATGGACTGTGGTAATTATACGAAAGCGCAACATTAAATAATCTATACAAATAATTTTATTGTTTCCATAGTGACGTGTCATGCAGGCACAATGACCATGTTGATAATTATGTGTTGAACGCTGCCGTGTGGATCTGTTGGATCAACACATAAATTCACCCATTTCTCCCAAAATACATGAAAGTGGCCAGTTAGCTGGTAGAAAAAAAGATAATGAATAAACTTTATAGTAACCTACACAATATGTATATTTGATAGGAATAAAACAAGTCGTCCATTAATTAAAAGGATTGACACTTTCTATATAAATCAGTGTGTAGCCCATTTGACAAACTAAATGTCTTTTTTACTTAACTGAAGTGTATTGCGTGAGAAGGCGGCGCATGGATTGAGTTGGAGCATTGATGGTGGTGGGTACTGGCCAGTTCTTGATGGCTTTCACCTTCCCCTTGTCCATCTGGATGCCACTGTTGTTGATGTTGTACCCTAGGAACTTTACTGAGGGTTGATGGAAGGAACATTTCTCTGCTTTAAGGAATAGATTGAACTCCCTCAGACGTTTCAGGACCTCCGCAACGTGGCGGCGATGTTCGGCCATACTCCAGGAGTAGATGAGGATATCAATATAGACGAGGACAAAATTCGATGGAGAAACTCCCGGAGCACCTCATGCATGAAATCCTGGAATACGGAGGGGGCATTGACTAGTCCATACAGCATAAGATAGTCATAATGGCCAGTAGGGGTCACGAAGGCAGTCTTCCACTCGTCCCCCTCACGTATCCAGATGAGATTGTAGGCACAGCGGTGGTCCAACTTGGTGAAGACGGTGGCGAGGTTCCAATGCCGCTGGGATGAGGGGAAGTGGATAACGGAACTTGATGGTAATCTTGTCAAGTGCCCGGTAGTCAATACAAGGCCACAAGCCTCTGTCCTTCTTGGCCACAAAGAAAAAAACAAAAACACACTTGAAGCAGCAGGGGACGTCGAAGGGTGGATCTAGCCTTGTTGTAAAGCCTCGATGTACTCTTCCATGGCCTTCTGTTCAGGGAGTGATAAGGGATCAATCTTTCCACGGGGCACTGGCTCACCTGGAATTAGACCTATAGCACAATCCTATGGCCTATGTGGCAGCAGCTGCGAGGCTTTCCTCGGGCAGAAGACATCACTGAAGGAGGGATAGCAGGATGGAATATCCGCTGACTGTCTTTCCACTGGACTTTCGATGGAGGTGGAGTTGATGGTGAGTGTCTCAGGAGGGAGTGCTGATGGTTGATGACTGTGAGCAAAACAGTCAGGGAAACATTTGCTGCTCCACTTCAGGATCTCGCCGGTCTTCCAGGAGATGGCAGGATTGTGCTGCAGAAACCACAGGCACCCAAGAATCACGTCAGCGATGGATCCTTCCAGAACCAGAAGATGAATCATCTCTTCATGTAATTGACCAACTTGAAGATGGATGGGACCCACACTGAAATGAACATGTCTACTGCAGAGAGGTTTTCCTGTTATCGACTGAACTTGGTAGATAGTCTTAGTAGCTGTGGTTGGGAGGCGGAGCTGGCGACAGAGGCTCCCGGAGATGAAGTTACTGGCTGACCCAGAATCGAGGAGGGCATGTACTGGAATAGAGACGTTGGAGGCAGTAAGTGTTACAACAGTGGTGAGGGGCTGCATATTTATAATAGCCAGCTTAATAACACTCACCATGGGTCGAGGAGGACAAATTGGGCATAAGGAGATTACATGCCCGCCAGCACCACAATACAGGCACAATCCCAGAGTCAACAGCCTCTGCTGCTCAGCAGATGAGAGCCGATTGGCATCCATTTGCATGGGTTCGTTGCCTGGTTCTGGAGTGCTGGTGATTTCTGGCCGACAGATGAGTGGAGTGACTGAGGTTGGAGGATGATCCACATAGCAAGACTGCATCCGATTCACTCATCTGATAGATAACTGGATAAAATGCTCCAGTCCATAGGAGTTGTCATACACTATGAGCTGCAACCGCAATCTCGGCTCGAGTCCCTGCCGGTATGTGGTGAGGAGCGAGCGCTCATTCCAGCCACTGGCTGCAGCGAGGGTTCTGAATTTGAGAGAATAGTCATTAATGGACAAGGAACCTTGACGAAGATAATATAGCTGCTCACCAGCTGATGAATCTCCCACTGGAGAAGGTCACTGGCCTGGTGACAAAGTACTGGTGTTGGTGATGGTGGTGACCGGAGTTGTCGGGGTAGTGGTGAGGAGAACCCATCGGAGAGAATCCACGAGCTCCTGGAAGGGATCAGGTGCACTCAGATTGTCTACTCACACAGAAGGTTAAACTCAATAGTGGATGTTTATTTATGGCAATAGATCAGGGCTTGTAATATGGATTCTTGCTCTTACAGGAGTTCGTGGAATAACTGGTGGCTGGATGGATGACAGCACACACCTCACTGGAGTATACGACGGAGCTGGTCACTTGGAAACAAAGGAAGAGACGGACATTGGAGCAAATCACAGGAGGTAAGTACACAAGGAAAGTAAGGATATCAATCTTTCGCTGGAGTAGCATGAAGAATCCACTTTATACAAATGAGACCTGACACTGAAGTGAAGTGAGGTGTGTGCTTTTGAAGCAGTCTTGATGAGGGTGCAGATTCTGAACAGGTGCGTGCAATCAGAACTCAGGTGAAGGAGTGCGCTGTGATTGGGTGGTGAGCGAGCCTGGCCGATCTGTGACAGGTAGGGTATCTTTTTGTTTTAGGGAAATTCATGTTTGAACATCAAAACATCAGCAAATAGACATCTTAATATATTATAAATATAACATTTGACTTAGTTTTAGATTAAAGTTTTTGTCTCCTGCGTAGAAATAACTTTCCTTGGTATATATTTTTGTAATAAAAATAAGCTTCTGTTTCATAAACTGATAACAGCTTAACATTGTTTACCTTAGCCTGCATTTTGGGTCTTTGCTATTATATTCCAATATCATTATGCCTCAATTAGCTAGATATAGATAAAGAGTTGTTTTATATGTCCAGATGCTCTCTTCTGTGTTTAATATTTATTATAAAAAAGTATGACTTGTAATAAAAGTACAACTTCGATTAATATTTATGTTTTTAAAATAACATTCTGTTCTGTAAATGTATTGTCTGCTAGTTTATTTAGCTACTTTTCAGCACACCACATTAAATATGCCATTTAATACTTTAAGACTTCAGTTAATGTTAAAATGCAAATTAGCACCTGACCACTCTTGTAAGTTTGCAACTGTTACAATTAAAAATCACAGAAGGGTAAATACATGCCAGGCAGACAATGGTATGATGTAAGCAACAAAGCTACAACAATCAAAACTGATAATGGGGTGTTAGATTTATAGTGTGTGAATAATCAAGCATTGACAATAACCAGTCATATTGGCGGCACTGAGGGGCCCCCAAATAAAATTCTGCTTAGGGCCCCATGAAGGCTTGGGCCGGCCCTGCCAGAATATACTAATGAACTAAAAGAGATAAGCGTTCTATGTCAGAGTGCCACGGAAGGTAGGAAATTGTTGAATAAAGTCATTATTTTTGTTTTCTTTGTGCACAAAAAGTATTCTCGTAGCTTCATAAAATTATGTCACATGGACTATTTTAATGATGTCCTTACTATCTTTCTGGGCTTTAAACGTGGTAGTTCCATTGTGTTCCAAAGATGAACAAAGGCCTTACAGGTTTGGAACGACATGAGGGTAACTAATTAATGACAGAATTGTCATTTTTGGGTGAACTATCCCTTGAAGTCAATATATAGGCCCTAGTCACAGTTATATACAAAATATCTATGCAAAACCAATTTAGAAAAAACATCACCAATTGGAATCACTACAATCAAATCTGCATATCTCAATTGGTACAGACTGATTAAACATCATACACAATTTAAAATTTAATTAAGAGATTTGGATGGTGCAAAAACAGTTGTTCTTAATGATAATGGCAGCCTAAAATCAATATTTTCTCTTTTTACCGATAGAGTCCCCCCGGGTGAAGAGGTAGACAAAGAGTGAGCGAGAAAAGAGAGACAGAGAAGGAAAGCAAGCAAGCATGTATTGATCTTCTGCTGGGAGAGATTGATAGAGCAATAAGGAGCTGGGGCGAGGAAGGAGGGACGGAGAGGGAGAGAGATGGAATAAGGATAGAGGAGAGGGACAGAGACAGAGTATATGTGTGAGGAGGAGAGAGGCTAAATGAAAGTGTGTGGAGACCATCTCAGGCCAATCAACTCATATGGGCTGTATTATAACCGGGGATAAGATGACGGATGGGGTGACAGTGAAAGAGAGCGACAGAGAAGACGAGAGAAAAGGGTTGAAAGAACAGGTGAATCGTTCTTGTCAAGAAACAAGGACTGAGGGGCCTATGAGAAAAAAAGGGTGATGATCTCATCATATAGAGATAGATGGAATGATAGATAGATGGGTAAATGGATAGATAGATAGATAGATAGATGGATGAATGGATGGATGGATGCATATATATATAGATGAATGTATATATTTTCCAGAAAGGCCCTATTCCCTGTAGTTATAAAGGTTTCTTCATCCCTAACTAATTTGCAGATAACATCTTAAATATATCAGCACCAGAATAAGTGATGTAAAAGCCTCAAAGGGCACATATAGATTACCTATGCATATGACTGATAACATGCATTCACACGCATGCATGTCTGATAACCTGCGTCTCATGTTCAGTTTAATAAAGACATCATCCTTTCACACTGTCTCACTCTCTTGTCTTCTCGCAGTCCTCTTGCCTGTCCCCTCGGGTCAGGTGTAATTTACATTGAGCGATGTGTGTGTGTGGATGGACAGGGTCATTAAATAGAGGGCTCTAGAATGACACATGATGCATAGCAGCGCTGGAACCGTTATGTTGTGAGGTGTCTGAAACGTTGCGTGTGTGCGCCCGAGTGTATGTGTGTCCCATCACTCAGGTGCAACCCTAATGGAAGGCCTGTCTCTGACAGGCGCTGACAGATCACCCATCCCATAATGCCGAGCTGCAACAGTCATTAGATAGCCCTGCTAATGTCTGACCTCTTTCACTGTTCTTCTCATCGCTCATCTGCAGAAAGAGGGAGAGAGAGAAGGTGAGAGAGTGGAGAAAGATGTGATGATGAAAGGAGAAAAACAAATTGCTTAAGTTTCTTCTCCTGTATAGATTAGACGTAAATCAAGATTACGTAAGTGTGCACAGTCTTAGTGGGATATAGAAGTCATATAATTATCCTGCACATAAAGGAACACTGGATACTCCAAATACTAAGTGACATCATCATGTTCCCATTACCTAAAAGAAAACACACACACACACACACACACACCTGCAAAAGAGAAACTAAACCCACATGTGTTTCAGGTCGTTGTTGCAGAGGAACATGGCTGCCATCACTTCCCATTAGGCTGTAGGCAGATGAAATGCTGAGAGACATTAAGGTAATGTTACAGCCCAATAAAGTATTTAAAGACCCCCAGGGGCTCTCTCTCTTGGGGACTGAAGAACGAGTGGAAAGAAAGGGAAAGAGTGAAAGAGAAGGATAGTTATACTACAGGACCTTGATTATCTCCATTTCTGTCTTTATGTGGCTGTGCATTTGTTCTCAATGTAAAATAGTAGTAGCTAAAAGAAACAAGGAGTTATGTAGTATGATGTCCAGTATTTACTTACCCCATGTGACTCCAAACAAGAGTGTTGCTCAGAGATGTGCAGTGGTTCTACTGTGGCTTCACATTTGGAATTGTGTTTGTTGGTGAAGCAAAAACAGGCAGAGTAACAGGTAATTGTTTAAAATGTAATGTTCTTGTTGATTGAGCTATTATATAAAAGCAATATCACATTCACAGTCTTGCTGTTTTTATGAAAATGTATCTTCTTGGAGCAAAATACTTGTCATTGACAAAAAAAAACTTCTTTCTTTTATTGAAAACAAAATGAGATGTGTTAAATAATGTTCATATGGTTGCTTTTTCCATATTGGAGTGTTATTTTTACTGCCAAGGTTTAAAAATGACAAAATGCTCCACTATACAGCCATTTCTGGGTTATTTGGCAACCTAATGGTGGTTAAATATTGGACAGAACACATGCTGGGTTATTTTGACCCAGCTGGTTGGGTTAAATGTTTGAACCAACATGCTGGGTTGTTTTATTTAATTCAACTATTGTTTAAAAATTACTATATTGCTGGCTTAAAGCACCCATGGAAAAAAGTAATATGACAAATGTAATTTATTCGGATAAATACAGCATAGTTTACAACATTACATGCATTTATACTCATTTTTGCTTTTTATTCCAATTCATTTTTAACATTTTAGAAATAAAAAGTAACAGAAGTAACATTTTAATTTGAGTGTATGAGTCTGTGATGGGCTGCTGTTCGCCGGGGGAACTGCGAAACTCCTCAAGAAAGACCGCCACCTCGTGTTTCACTCGACGCTGAAAGATACCATGTCTGACTCCATAACCTGCCCATAAACAAACAGTACTGAGACAAGAGATCATAATTTATAATCAAAATAAATTAAATTCAGTATTATAATGAATAAAAGTTCATTATAATACTGAAGTTCTACCCAACACTGGAAAAAAACAATCCAACAGGCTCAACTCAGCGGTTGGAAAGAAAAAATTACCCAGCATTTTTTAGAGTGTACTTAAAGTCTTCTGAAGTCATATGATAGCTTTTGTGAGAGAAACAGACTGAAATGTAATTTATTTATTGATAGCTATTGTCTTTGACACAGCTCTCAAATCTTATTTGTGGCACATATATTTACTTATAAAGTTTGGGTCCTTGAATCTGACTGGTCGAGCAGCATTCCAAGAGCAATGACATTCATTGCTTTACAGTTCACTCTGCCTATATGTGATTGCACGTTGTCAGTCTGTGTACTTCTCAGTGATTCTTTCTGTAGTAGGTCATCCAGGTATTTTTACTGTTTACAAATACAATTTTTTTGCCTACCTTTATAGTTGTGAGGTAAGAATTTTTGGATGCAGCAATTGAATCATTCATTCAGCTGATTTGCTCAAAAACGCTGATTCATACACAAACGAGTGTTGCTTGGATGTTGTGTTCTACTGTGGCTTTGTTTAGAATTATGTTTGTTACAGGCAACATAGTGTGTAAAATGTAAGTTACTCAATATTATCTTCTTGATTGAACTGTTGTACAAAAGCAACATCACATTTGCAGTTGTGCTGTTTCTCAGAATGATCACCTGCGGCTGAATCACAACCATTTGTTTTACACAGAAGGGTTTGGACAAAGTGATAGTGAGTAAATGACGACAGCATTTTCATTACCGGCTGAACTGATCTTTTAAGCCCTAACAAACTTGTAAATTTATGCTAATTTATCTGAGGCTTCTCGAAGCAAATCCTTGCTATTGACAAGGAGGACCATTCAAGACATAGATTCGAACCTTAAACTTGAAAAATCCAGAGCGTAGCCACATTTAAATGACATGCGTGCAACGATAATGATCACAGATCCATTAGGAACGAGGTCGAAAGACTGTCCAGGAAATAGTCTGGCTGTATTGATTTTTCACAAGCCTTTTATTGCATTGCAGCAAATAGCTAATAGCCCCCGTTCCTGCTCTACGGTGAATTATTAAACAGAGTGTTTTGTTATGTGTCAGTAACAAAGTCATTGTAGATTTATTGTAGCTGATATCCGATGCTCCCGAGGAGTCGCACACACCAGCAGTTCTCTGATCCGCTGTCAGCAGTGATCAAGCAGAACGGAAACCAATGGCCTATAGACCCTACAAACTAACATAAAGCTAATGCGATGTGGCGAAATCTATGCGAAGAAATCTATGGCATTTACTGGGTGTAATGGGCTAAAGACGGAGGAGCCGTTTCAGTCACAGGTGGAACAGAATAATCTCACACATAATTTCCTGTGGTGAGACATTCAACTAAAACAGAGAGAGAGAGAAAGAGAGAGGATATTAAAACTAGAGAGAGATTACTGTAGAAACAATGACTTAGAAAGTGATAAAGCACTTGGCAATGACCTAATGTGAACAGAAGAGATGGAGAGAGAGAAAGAGAGGGATGATAAAAGCAGAGAGAGGGAGAGAAGTAGAGGAGTTAGTTAAGATTCAGGAGGGCTGCAGCAGGCCTATCATTACCATACATCAAGACAATAAATGAGGCTTTCAGCGGGCCGTAATAAGAGTTTGATAAATCATCAGGCGAGAATTAACTAGACGTCAAAACAATGTGCAGTGCCTGATGGATGGGAAGGGTGGGGGCCAGGACACACATTAGTCAGGCTGGCCACTGACACACACTCACACACACACTGAGGGTGGGGGCCTGCACGCACATTAGTCAGGCTAGTCACTGGCGCACACACACACGCACATACACGGGAAAGGGGAGGAGAGGGAGAGAGCCAACAAGGTCACAAGAAAGTGTGTGTGTAGAAGAAGGTCAGAGGGGAGATTTTGATCAAAGAAAGAGGGGTGTGTGTGTGTGTGTGTGTGTGTTCAGTTACATACAGTAAAGTTGGAATGGAAGACGTATATGATGACTACATGACACAAGGTTAAATTAATAGTTCATATTCTGGCACTATTCACTCTAATGTCATGTCAGACCTGTTTCTGAAGCATTTTACACACCATGCCAGTCAAGCTCAAAAAAAAAAAAAGATTAAAAAATGTTGCGCTAATTTTGCAACACCAGGTTTGATGTGATTGAAGCCAAATCATTTGTTTCTGCTTGTTTCAATCTATATTTGCTACATTTTCTCACATAAAGCTATCATGTGGCTATATAGTGCTTTAATAAGCACAAAAGCACAGAAATTATATATAATTGTTTCTTTAGAACCTTCATTTTATTTCAATTTGATCTATTTTAGTTAGTTGCCAACAATTTAATTTTCATTTAAAGTTATTTAATATTTATATTTTATTTTAATTCAATTTTTTTTCAATCACCAAAAGTGATTCTAATAGTTTTAGTTTTAGTTAACTATAACAATTCTACTCTGAATTATGGACTACTTCTATGGTCCTTTTATGGTGTGTGTTGGTACTTTTTTGAGCTTGGAAACAACAAAAAGAAATCCATCAGCGTTTGTGAGGAGAAAAAACTCTATACATTTACGCTTTTCAGCTTTCAAGCCTTCATCGGAAGCCCTAGTTGACTTAATTCACTGTAAAGTTGTGCCAGTTTTACTTTTGTTAGTTACTTTTTGGAACTTGACAGCACTTTTTTTTACTTTGTATGAAAAAAACTCTGATACAAAGTATTTGGAATACAAACGCATACAATACTGGAACAAAATGAACCTGGGTAAATAATTACAACATTGTTATTTTTGGGTGAACTATGTCTTTAACAAAAAAAAAAAAGCCCTGAAGACAAATGAAGAACCTAAGCAAAGAGGGTGAGGAAAAAAAAAGTGAAGGAAAGAGAGAATCTCAGAACTCTTGGCTAAAATAGATCCAAACAAAACAAAGAAAAGCAAACCGTTTGAACAAATGAACACTGTGTCTAATCTTGTAGTAATCTAGAATACATTCCATTTTCAACTCGGAGAAAGCCAAACAAACACATCCATTCCTTTTACAAGCAGTTCACAATGAAAGAGAAAAAGTAAAGGTGAAAATAGAGCGAAAACAGGAGGCTGAAGACAAATGAAGGGAAAGAGGGAAAGAGATACCCCTGCAGGCCGGTGTGTGTTCTTATGATGAGCAGCATAAGTAGGCTACAGTGCGAGGCATTAGGGGCCTGGTGTCACAGTCAGCGCCGAGTGCCCGCGTCTTATTCTCCTCTCTCTCCGGCCCACCGCAGGGAGATTTAATTGCGTGGCGTTGACCTTTCCATGGTCGCCTTGACAACCCTGTGGGCAGCGGGGAGAGGTGACGGCTGCCCGATTACTTCTGACAAGGCGAGCAGGCACTAACGATGACGAGGAAGATGAGGACGAAGAGTGGATAATTAGAGCTCATAGTCAGCATTGGCTAGTCGCTACTGCCAAGCTCCAAGGACTCCTATGTCAAGTCTACTCAGCCTTCGGGAACTTGAGCGAATGTGTGTGTGTATGAACCTGTCAGGCCAGGGAGCAGAGGGCTAAGCTAAAGCGACAGTTCGATTGAACAGCACGAGGCACAATTACTACGTAACACTCAGAGGATAATAATGTTCCGCAGTAACACACACACACACACACGCTGCTTTCCAGTTAACCTGATGTAATATCTCTCTCGGGGCCGCTGAACGTGATTTGTCCTACAGAGTCACCGTTTGAGGCTGAGAGTTCAGGCCTGTAGGCCTTAGAAGTGCTGTCACTACATTAGCCTCTGCTTGTGGTCATGCTGTTAGCTTAGCTTATATTAGCACATACACTAACATTTGGAATTGCATTACAATATTTTCAGCCAAAATGTCATTGTAACTACAATTAAATTGCTGACTTTGTATAATGTGCCATTGTCATCCATGATGTGATCCTGAAAGCTTCTGACAGTGAATGTAAAGGTTTTAATGTATGTAATTAAAAGCATTCTTTTATATTTGATGCTTAATCTAAAAAATTAACATATAATAGAAATACACTTACAAAAATTTGTTTATTATAATGCTTCAGAAAAAAAGATCATCTAAAAATACAAATTTACACTAACAATACCAAAAAGAACCATGCTTGTAAAATTTTAAACATAGATCCTTATGTTTGCTTATGGTCGTGGTTGTACCATGGTATTCCTTAAAAGTACACTGGAGTTCTGTGTAAGTACCGACGGTATTGGTTACTACTACTATGTTATTGGTTAATACACGATCCCCCCGAACCGGTTGAAAATCAATACAAATATGTGACGATTCAAATCGTTTGAGATGTTAAATGAATCGCAATACATTTGGGGGTTTATATGAGGGTTTATATGAAGTTACTGTATCCACAAAAGTTTAGATGGTATTTTCTTTTCCTCTTGCCTCCGTATAATGCTACAGTAGTGTTCATAAGAGCAGCACTGCTTTGTTTACAGTGGTAACACCTGCTGTCAGAGAGTGAATTTGCGGTTTCATTCAGCTGTTTTTTGTTTCGTTCATGTTTTATGTGGTATAGTTTCACAAAATTAAAGTCAGACCGTTCTGTTTTTGCTTCTGATGGGAAAAGAGCACAGCCAAAGCCTCAGTTTGTTTATATGAGGAGATTTCTTTTATTTGTGTTATTTATTTATTTGATTTGGGGTTTGTTTTAAAATTTTTGACACATTTTGATTTCACAAAGAAATATGCAACACTTTGTCCAAGCAATAATTTAAGGACACTTTTTCATTTATAATTAGTCTTAAATCTCTTCTTTTTTTTTTAATTGTGAGAAAATCGTATTGTGAAATCAATATAACGGTTAGCATTCAGTACCCCGGTACATATCAAAGTACCATGGTTTTACCTGATGACTATACCATGGTAGCCCTACAGTCCTTAAAAGGGCATGCTAACAATGAGACCTAGCACCAACCTACATGACAGTGTAAGTTACGCTATCGAGGAGTTAATTAACGAATAAAGTACAAGTGCTACCACTAAAACAAACAATGAACGTTAAGTGTAGACTATGCCTTTCTTCAATCTTCACGAGACCTTCAGGCTCATTGAGGAGGACATTTCAAAATGGCCGCTGTATGTGATTACAGGGGAATGAGTGATGGCAAGAGAACTAATAGAAGCCATCTGTCCCAGTAATGAACACACTCATCTTAACGAGCTGTTTTTAATTAAGGCCCACTGCATTAGCCGTGATATGTTGCTTATCAGCAGTCTCCGTCATTATGCAAATATAATAAAGATCATCAAGCAGCATAGAAATTAATAACTGAAGTGGCTGCCAAGTTTTGTTTAATAGATCTAGTAGAGCTTTTGTGTCGCCTCACCACGCTTCTGACAGGGTTGTGTTTTATGTTAAAGGTGGTTTTGAGGGCAGCTTTTCGACCAAGATCCAGGGATGACGTAAATAACAACAGGTTTTATCAAGCTTTAGTTAACTACGTATATAAACCAGTAACTTTGTTGAGTTTTAGATGCTAGCATGCTAGTGCACTCCAGGACAATTGTAGCAGCTATGCTAGTTCACAAGCTTCATCAGACCAACATAAACCATCAGTTTTTTTTGTCAACAGGGAGGATTTTCCATGACATTTATTTATTTGGCAGATGTTTGATTCAAACTGACTTCAAGCTATACATTTTATTAATAGGCTATGTATGATGCTGGAAATCAAACCTATGACCACTTTCCTAACTTTACAATGCTTCATTAAAAACTCCCACAGTCACAAAAAGGTTCATTTTCTGTCCATATAACCAGTCGATTGACTGTAGGATGTATATTAATCCACTTAAAATGATTTCTGTGTGGCTCAGGGTCTGTAATGTCCAGAGCCAGCTGAGGAGAGAGACAGAGGGAATGAATTGAAAGCCAGAGAAAGTCCAGAACTGGAACGAAAACCTGCCCTCAAGCTCAAAATCCGACTTAACGCTGCTGAAAGACCTGACAGCACTGCGTAACTCAATATGCTACCATGAGTAAATGGAAAAGACATGGAAATGCAAGAGAATAACCACAATACTTCCCAGGAAAAATGACGATTAATCCAGATCTTACTCTCTCTCTCTTTTCTCCTTCACAATCTGTACCTATTTTATATACTGTATATATAATTGTTTTTGTGTGAGTGTAACTCACCCTGCTTTGCTTCAAAGACAGTGTGTGTGTGTGTGTGTGTGTGTGTGTGTGTATGTGTGTGTGTGTGGGAGGGGGGGCAGTGGGCGCCCCTCGCTGACCCCGTGGTCATTAATCTCTCTCCTTGTCAGGGTAATGGATGATGATGGACAAGCCAGTGTTTGCTACGTATCACTGCACACATACTCTAAAAAACACTCTTGGTGCCCCACTGACAGCTCCACAGACACACACACACACACACACCCTCAGTCATTCAGTAGTTGACAGTGTCTAAAGCAATCAGTCAGTGGGTTGATGCTAAATCTGCACTCTGTGTGTGTGTAATGTTGAAGTGTGTGTGTCTGTGGAAGTGTGGTGTAGAGGTGAAGTGTTAGCAGTAAGCCCCTTCTGTGATATAGCATGGCCATTGTATGTAGCTCAGCTAACTCACTGTGGCACATAGGCAAACACTAATGCCTGGGCCTCAGCCACCCCCTCTGGTGGTGGAGCGGGGAACTCCAGGCAATGGTGTCCATTCATTCTTTACCTCTGTATGAGAACCTTAGTAAAAAATTTCCAATTGTGCATGTGATGGAGAAGATGCTTTGAAAACTTACTTCATAATTTAATGTTGTTAAACTGCAGTCAAGCTACACTTCAGAATACACATTTAAAAGAAAAAAAAAAAGAGATGACTACATTTATTTAAGAGGTTAATATCTCTTTTAAAACTACACTATGTAACTTTTTTGGGAACAAAATTCTTCCAAACCATGTTTTTACGTGTCCAAATACATTCTGATAAAGCATTCTTTAAATACATAAATTGGTTAAAAGAAACAAGAATACACCTTATCACTTAGTAATGAACAAATAAATATTTCAATAAAGAACATTATAGGTACTTATATACACTGAATAAAATTATGAACACAACACTTTTGTTTTTGCCCCCATTTTTCATGAGCTGAACTCAAAGATCTAAGACTTTTTCTATGTACACAAAAGGCCTATTTCTTTCAAATATTGTTCACAAATCTGTCTAAATCTGTGTTAGTGAGCACTTCTCCTTTGCCGAGATACTCCATCCACCTCACAGGTGTGGCGTATCAAGATGCTGATTAGACAGCATGATTATTGCACAGATGTGCCTTAGGCTGGCCACAATAAAAGGTCACTCTAAAATGTGCAGTTTCACTGTATTGGAGGGGTCCGAAAACCAGTCAGTATCTGCTGTGACCACCATTTGCCTCACACAGTGCAATACATCTCCTTCGCATAGAGTTGATCAGGTTGTTGATTGTTTCCTGTGGAATGTTGGTCCACTCCTCTTCAATGGCTGTGCGAAGTTGCTGGATATTGGCAGGAACTGGAACATATACGTCGATCCAGAGCATCCCAAACATGCTCAATGGGTGACATGTCCGGTGAGTATGCTGTCCATGCAAGAACTGGGATGTTTTCAGCTTCCAGGAATTGTGTACAGATCCTTGCAACATGGGGCCGTGCATTATCATGCTGCAACATGAGGTGATGGTCATGGATGAATGGCACAACAATGGGCCTTAGGATCTTGTCACGGTATCTCTGTGCATTCAAAATGCCATCAATAAAATGCACCTGTGTTCGTTGTCCATAACATACGCCTGCCCATACCATAACCCCGCTGCCACAATGGGCCACTCGATCCCCAACGTCGACATCAGCAAACCGCTCACCCACATGACGCCATACACGCTGTCTGCCATCTGCCCTGTACAGTGAAAACCGGGATTCATCCGTGAAGACAACACCCCTCCAAAGTGCCAGACGCCATCGAATGTGAGCATTTGCCCACTCAAGTCGGTTACGACGACGAACTGCAGTCAGGTTGGGGCCCCCGATGAGGACGATGAACATGCAGATGAGCTTCCCTGAGACGTTTCTGACAGTTTGTGCAGAAATTCTTTGGTTATGCAAACCGATTGTTGAAGCAGCTGTCTGGGTAGCTGGTCTCAGACGATCTTGGAGGTGAAGATGCTGGATGGACATTCCTGCAGTCAGCATGCCAATTGCACGCTCCCTCAAAACTTGCGACATCTGTGGCATTGTGCTGTGTGATAAAACTGCACATTTTAGAGTGACCTTTTATTGTGGCCAGCCTAAGGCACACCTGTGCAATAATCATGCTGTCTAATCAGCATCTTGATATGCGACACCTGTGAGGTGGATGGACTATCTCGACAAAGGAGAAGTGCTCACTAACACAGATTTAGACAGATTTGTGAACAATATTTGAGAGAAATAGGCCTTTTGTGTACATAGAAAAAGTCTTAGATCTTTGAGTTCAGCTCATGAAAAATGGGGGCAAAAACAAAAGTGTTGTGTTCATAATTTTATTCAGTGTATATAAGTACCTATAATGTTCTTTATTGAAATATTTATTTGTTCATTACTAAGTGATAAGGTGTATTCTTGTTTAATAATAATAATCAAAATTTAAATTCATTAAATGAACCAACTGAATGAATGATTCGCCAGAATGAATGAGACTTTCCAAAAGCTTCATTTGAAAGAGTAGACGCTATAGAAAAGCATGCTTGATTATCATCTCAATTCGCTTAGCTGTAAGGCTGCGTGCAATACAACGTGACATTAAAAACTGCAAAGTAGCATTTTGTCGTGCAACTTTATTGGAAAAAAAAAGCAGGCTGTGCCCAAAAACTTCTGTAATGTGTATCTGAGGTGTCACGGTGAGGTCAGAAGCACAACACTCTCACTCAAAGCCTGCTTCCCTCTATTTTTCACTCCCTCCCTCCCTCCCTCCCTCCCTCCCTCCCTCTCTCTCTTTCTGTCCAGCCAGCACTGTTCCAGCACATTTCAAAGCAATTACTCTATGTTGATTTAGCTGTCATTGGGGGCATGTGTTTCAACATGATTTATAGACTCGCTCTCCGTGCCAGTCGACTTGCCATAAATTGCACAATATTCAGAAAGGGCTCATTTGCTTAGCGTTACATTAGTGGGGCCGATGATTGCTGCACAAAGTCATGTAAATGAGTTCTGAGAGGCCCCATCACTCATGATGTCATGTAGCCAATCCTATTATTATTTATTAGCATAATTGCCCTGTGTTTCCCCAGGCCATGTAGCACTCCTGATATATGCCATGACAGCTCCACTCAGTGTGACAAGCAGAGATAGATAGAAAAAGAGAGGGAGACAAATCTGCACGCCTGAACATTATCACGTGCCTGAATGCATTTCGTACAACCTTGGTGTGAATACGTTCAGAATGCATGCTACTATTGTACACTTACTATTTCTGCAGTATATTGTATGGGTACTGTGTGTAGTGTGTACATTACCTTTGTGTACAAGATGTGCAGTACGCAACAGACTTTATTTGGGAGTAATAAGTTTCATGAGCTTGCTTGAACCAGAAGTATTGGCTGTGATTTCTTTCTTGACTCATTATTTGACTCGACTGCCACATTATTTCATTTTTTTACTTGTTTTATTTTCAGAATGACAGTTGGACACCACTCACTAAATGCTGAATTCAGAACAGCATACTAGCATATATGGCAAAAATAGTGCATGCAGTATACTATGCTATTCTGAATTGAGCCACACAATGTGATATGGGCATGTGAAATAGTAAGCTCATGTGACAACAGTGTAGCATACTACTTTTTGAATATTGCATTTTCAGAAAGGTTTTCGGTACACCATCAAAGCAAAAAGTATACATTTTATACAGTAGTCAGTAAACGGTAATCTAGCATGCCATTCTAATCATGTTCAATGTCTTTCCCCTGTTTTATTGATAACTGGAAATGATGGAGGGAAATGAGATCAGGGCATATTTTGAACCCTTGTTTCTCACATGAACACCACGGCTCATTGGCCACAGTTCCTACTACAGTGTTTTTTTTCCTTGGGCTTCTATATGAAAGCAAAGAATTCTCACACCAAACACTGATCTATTGTTTCCGACAGAGATAGACGGTGTCTCTCAGCAAATGGAGCGATAGCTGTGTATATCTGTGCGATATACATCTTTGAGATGAACTCCGACTGGATAATCTGTGCAACGCACCTCACACTTCACATGTGCACACTCGCACAACAAACACACACATCGCCTATCACTCACAAGCACTCACAGTTTGGTATGGAGGCCGTGTTTATCTGTGAGAGGAAGGAGCCAGTGTCTGGCTGTTATCAGCTGGCGTACAGCAGGAGAACAACTGATACCATCACTGCTTTTTCAGACAGACGGAATACACATTTACTGTCATTGTCTTGTGTGTTTATAGACACTCAGACTCAAATCTGTTGTGGAGGCTTCACCCTCCAGTGGAAACATTGCAATTTTGAATTGCGGGTATGGTGTAGACATGATCCGAACACTGGAAATGCTCACTTTCACTTACATCCCAGTTTGAGGGTCAATAAGATTAATGTTAATTAAAATTAATGTTGGAATTTTATATTCTGCAAGAATGAAATAAGAGAGTAATAAGACAGATATTACGCAGCACAAATTCAACATTGATAATAAGAAAAAATGTGTGAAATCAGTATATTAGAATGATTTCTGAGGGAACATGTGACACTGAAGACTGGAGTAATGGCTAAATTAAAATGATACACTCTTAAAAATAAAGGTGCTCGAAAGGTTCTTCACAGCGATGCCGTAGAAGAACCATTTTTGGTTCCACAACGAACCATTCAGTCAAAGGTTCTTTAAAGAACCATCTCTTTCTTACCTTTTTATAATCTGAAGAACCTTCTTTCACCACAAAGAACCTTTTGTGAAACAGAAAGGTTCTTCAGATGTTAAAGGTTCTTTATGGAACCATTTAGACAAAAAGGTTCTTCTATGGCATCGTGAAGCACCTTCATTTTTAAGAGTGTATTTCACAATATGACTGTTTTTGATGTATTTGTGATCAATTAAATGCAGCCTTGGTGAGCATTAAATACTTTACCAACCCCAAACCTTTAAGCGGTAATGTATGTTGGAGAAATCGTTGTTTGGCTATTCAGTGATATAATATTCAGTCTGATGTTTTTTTACATGCTGTGATATAAAGCAGATATTTGAGTGACTTAGGTATTGATTCATGTATATTCTGTTTATTAATTAAAAAAAAAAATCTTGCACTTGTCCACCATTGGGCCTATGATGAGCATTCATTAAAATTGAACATCGCCTTTGTGAATCTCTCAGGAGCACAATTATTGCTTAATTTACCAGTGCCTGATATAAAATTCTTTTTAATGTTGATTAAAAAATTCATTTCCCCTTTGAACAATTCCCACCAGATTTACACCTATGACTGATAAATACTATGAGTAAACCAGTATTTTTGAAATTCAATCCTCTCAGCGAAGCTCTAACATTTCTGAACACTGTGCAAAACAAGTCCCTATCGTAGACAGAGTTGGACATGTCACAACGTTGCTAGTAGCCAGTGCAGTTGTCAAACACGTCAGCCTGAGCCATATGAGCCATAACAAAACTCCACGAGGTCTTTTATGTCTAACCTGCCTGTGTTTACCTTCCCTTGGCTGGATTGGGTGATTGGCACTGGGCCTTTTTCCTTTCTGCCATCAGCTCATGACCTCATTTGATCGCTCAGGTTTTACCTTAGAGCACTATTGGGGAAAGGTTATCTGGCTGAGCAGTAGAGGCAAGAATGTTGGTGAGAAGCTGGAAGAGATAAACATGGAGAGCTGGGAGGACAAGGTTAGTTACATTTCACTGCAATCTTGAGAACAAAGGATTCCCTTAAAGAGACAGATAACACAAAATGAACATTCTGTCATCATTTACTCACCCTTATGTTGTTCTAAACCTGCATGACTTTCCTTCTTTCTTCCTTGAAACACAAAAGGAAGTTTAGACAAATATTCACTCTGTTGTTACGTTCTCCATAATATGAAGGGTGACCGGGGACTGTCATGCTCCAAAAATGACAAAACGCATCTATAAGTCAAGTCTTCAAATAATATTATGGCATAGTGTGAGAAACAGAAAGATGTTCACTGCCGTTAAAAAGTCTCTTATGCTCAACAAGGTGGCATTTATTTGAAATACAGTAAAACAATAATGGTGTGAAATATTATTGCTTATGTAATGTATGAAATATTATTTACATATATTTATTCTGTAATAGCAAAGCTGAATTGTCAGCAGCCCAAAAAAATCATTCTGAAATTATTCTAATAATTCAAGGTGATAAACTAATAATCCAAGTTGAGCAAAACCAAAATTTGCACTGTTGATTATTTTTGTGGAAACCATGATACATTTTTTCAAGGTTCTTTGACGGAAAAAAAAGAAAGTTAAAAACATTTTTTTTAAACTTTTTTTTCTTTTAACAATGCAAACATCTTTACTGTCACATATGATCAATTTGATGTATCCTTGCTGAATAAAAGTATTTCTTTCAGAATATCAAAAATATCTTTATTTTTTAACATTTTTAAACAGTACTGACAGCCTGAGAGCTAAGACAGAGAGGAAGATTTTCTGTAAATAGTGACTCAGATTTTAGTCAAAGTTATCATATGTCATCAGAGTACTTGAAATAATAGAGCATGAGTCATATGGACTAGATTTATGCTGTTTTTATTGTCTTTTCTTGTCATTTTTTAAAAAGTTTGACAGCTGTGGTCCCAATTCACACTGGGAAAGAAAAAAAAAAACGCTGCTAACATATTCTTTTGTGCTCTATGGCAGAAAGAAAATGAAACAGGTTTGGAACAACAGAGAGTAAATGTACATAGAGTAAATTTTCATTTTTGGATGAACTATCTCTTTACAGAACAGAAACACTACAGAACAAACTGCAGGAGAGCACAAACTTGACACTGACTGTACCATGAGTTGCATAATTATGGGAACAAGCGATTCTATGGGATACGGAGCATGACAAATCATGTCTGACTCACACTGTCAGCATATCAATTTTATGATTCCGTTATCACCTCTGTGACATCACAGTACACCCCATTTTGGTCTAGTTCATCACATAAAAGAACAAGGACACATTCCTTTTGCCTCCCTCGTTTTCTTCCACCCATATCTCTCTCGCTCTGCTATTTTTTTGTTGCCTGTTTTTTGCTCAGCCCCCTCTTCCCAGCATCGCTCCCAGTGGAGGTTTTGTTTTTTAAGGGATGAATTATTGAGTTAAACAGGGGCGATTAATCAGGGTGTAATGGGGCTACAGGGAGGAGCGGGCGGACCATGCATCACTGCAAGAGATGAGCCCTGTCACAGCACACATCCAGCACTCCTCAATCACCCCCACATTAACACCAGAGAGAGAGAGAGAGAGAGAGAAGAGGGATGGGACGTAGAGAGATTAAGAGCGAGAGAGGAGAAAGAGAGAGATTAAGGGAGGGAGTGAGTGGGGAGACAGTGGGGAGAGATAAATTGTGATGTAGGATGAACAGGGGGGGGTTATGAAGGATTGAGACAGAGAAACAGGGATGAGAGACTGAGGAAAGGAAAGAAAGATTGATAGTGAAGAAAAGAATAAGGAGAGAAAGACAGATATGGGTGGAGACATGGGCTCATAGTAAGTGAACCAGAGACGGTAATTCAGAAAGTATGGAAGAGAGAGAGAGGGAGCGAGATAAAAGGCAGACTCTGGCAGCTGCTGGGGTGCTGAGCAGTATGTTTGATCTCTTCTGGTGGTAGATGTACACAAGCTGCCCACAATCACACACACACACCGAAACACAGACACTGAAGACATATTATGTCTCGCACATTAGATCACACACATTCACTCATCACATCACAACATACCACATGTCTGATGTTGTACACATCCAGCTGCGCATTATACCCATTATCTCATCTTATATATACTCCTTACTCCTATATATATATATATATATATATATATATATATATATATATATATATATATATATATATATATATATATATATATATATATATATGTATAGGAGTAAGGAGTATATTTATACATGGTGTATACCTCTTACAGTTAAAGGAATAGTTGACCCAAAAATGAAAATTCTGTCATGAATTCTGTCATTACTCAACTTCATGTCATTCCAAACCCATAAGACCTTCGTTCATCTTCGGAACACAAATTAAGATATTTTTGATGAAATCTGAGAGCTTTCTGACTCTCCCATAGACAGCAACGCAACCATGAACATCGTTAAAATATTCTAAGCGACATCAGTGGTACAACCTTAATTTTATGAAGCTACGAGAATAATTTTGTATGCCAAGAAAACAAAAATAATGACTTCATTCAACAATTTCTTCTCTTGTTATTTTTTTTTCTTTGTGCACAAAAATTATTCTTGTAGCTTAATAAAATTAATGTTGAATCACTGATGTCGCTTAGAATATTTTATCGATTATTGATTTACATTTCTGGGCCTTGAAAGTTGTAGCCTGGTAATACCAAACTCTGCTACTTTACTTTGCTTCGTAGACAGAGTCTGGAAGGGCATAATTGACAAGCGTTTACTTTCACGTGGGGGGTGGGGGGGCACTTGTCTGAAGTTTAAAATCATTGGTGTACCCGTAAGCCAATCACATAACATTTGGTTATGACGTATGTTATGCGCCGGCTTGCGCTGTAAACACAGGTTATGCGGCGAAAACAAAACCATCGAGTGAAATACCGGAGTGAAGATGGCTGTGAACGACTTTTGCAGATTATGTGAAGTAAATCTACATATACACATTTATCGCCTTGCCGGACACTGGCCTCCCCAGTTTCTCTCTGACGATCGATAACAGTTGATAAATTAAACTTTTCCCAAAACCTGTCGGGAGTAGGGCCACAACATCACCTCCATTCAAAATTTGAACCAAACACTCTTCTTGTTCGGGGCTTCAGTTGGCAAATGCCGGGAATATTCTCCACAACAGAGCGAATAGCATCCCGTGTCTCCATATCCGCTGTCGGTTTAGATTTCCCAAACCTAAACTACAATCTTAAATTTAGCGCTTAGTGTCTACGTCACGGCTCTCAGCCCGCCATCTGTTCGTTGGTTGGCCAGCTGTTGCGGAGCCGGAGATAATCTGGGAGATGGTTTGCTATATCAGACTTAGTACAGAAGCGAAATGAAATTGAGCGGAAGTACGACGTCTGACGTAGTCAGGCTATGAAAGTTGTAGTTGTAGTTGCATTGCTGTCTATGCAGAGTCAGAAAGCTCTCGGATTTCATCAAAAATACCTTAATTTGTGTTCCAAAGATGAACGAAGGTCTTAACGGTTTGGAACAACATGAGGGTATGTGCTTAATGACAGTATTTTCATTTTTGGGTGAACTTCCCCATTAAGAACCATGTAAAAAAATATATCTGATCTGTATTAAATTCAAATAAAATGCAAAATCATTTTCTAAAGATCTTCAGGCATGACTGAGAGAATTGTTGACAGATAAAAAAAAGGTGTAGCATTTTCACTCAGAAATTGCTTTCACAAATAATTACAAAGAAACTGCATATAACATATTGCATTAAAATGGCATTGTTAAGTAGAACAACTGAAATAGTATTTTCTATATTTCCATCAAAAAAAATTATTACTAACCTTTTTGGTGGGAAATTCTACTGAAATATCCCACATTTGATAGATTTCCATATTTTAGCAGATTAGCACAGTACAAAAGATTGTCGAGATCCAGAGAAGACACATGTGAGGTCACAGAGGCCTTTCATCACACTGAGAAGAAGGAGTCTTCATTTGCTCTTTACTGAATCTAATTGCAGGCTAGGACAAACTAAATTTATTTGAATAGCACTTTTCACAATATACATTGTTTTAAAGCAGCTTTAAAGAAAATCATGATGTTGAATGAATGTTTATGACATTTTAATATCTTCGTGTCTTGTAATCACATTTAGCTGATTAGAGCAGGATGATAATATAATTTACATTTTGCAATAATATACAAGCAATCAAGCAGTTGAGATTTGCCATGTAGTATAAATCACTTTATGAGAGTATACTGTAAGTATGGAGATAAAGTTGGACATACGAGCTGGCTGGTAATATAGAAAGATCTCATTTGTGATTTCTCTTTCCTCTGGGCAAGTATGTTGAATAAACACCCTAATAAATCCCGTCATGACACAAACACAGAGCCCAACAGTACTCTCACAGTACTGTGTTTGTAAGTTGAGTGCTGAATGATGCCATTGTAGGGCAGGAAAGGGCGTTATGACAGATATTAATGAGCGTGTGAGCGGTCGGTCTGATCTGAGGTCTGCCGGGCCGAAGCGCGCAGATTGTGCAGTCCGACTTCTCCCAGAGACAGATGTCAATCACTGCGATCGGCCCACTCCACGTCTTCGGCAGCGCGCTGGAGTCATAATCCCCAACCAGACTCCGCCTGTCACAGAGGTACAGATAAATTTGATAGGCTGCCAGTACGAGACAGAGTCTGCCTCTCCTTCTCTCCCCATCTCTCCCTCTTTCAAGGCCTTCAAACCAAAACTGTCAATCAGAAAGTGTCTTCGGCACAGAAAAAACCCTCTCCCCACTCAGAAGTTCAAAGAAGGAACTCATACAGGCTTTACTGAGACGTTAATAGCTGAGACACTGCCGCTTTCTCCGAAGACATTCAGGCACGGTTTAAAAGCCGTGCCAACAAGTGAGGACTCATCTTAGAGTGTCAGACAGACAATCATACGGTCTGCGGCTCTTCATTAGCTAAAGAGAATACCCTCGCGTCTCAGTCGGCACTGTTATGGCCACGGGCTACAGCCTAATCTCAGCCCTCCGCCAACAAAAAGAGACACATTTTTCACGGTATGCAATGGAGTGATCCCTGGTGATGACTCTTTCACTCACGCTCTCCCTCCGTCTATCACTTCTTTCTCATCTTCGCCTCCCTCCCTTTGTGTCTGTCAGGCTGCTGTGGGTGAAGGAGTGTTTGTGATGGGTGATGTCTGTGTTCACTGTGCCGTCTCTCTCTTTCTCTTTCTCCGCTTTCAGCATACCTCTTTATTCTGATATCATCTCGTTCTCACTCTGTGGTTGCGGAGGTTGGGGAATATGTGTGTTTGGATAAAACACAAACACACACAGCGATCCTTCAAGAGTTCTCTCTCAATCCTCTCTCTCTTTCTTTCATCACACACACCGTTAGTGTTAGAGAGGACGCAGTAGTTTTTATATGAAGATAATTGTGTTTACTGTACCTTACCCCTAAACACAACCTTTCCGTAAACTTGTTGACAATATTAAATTTAATGCAAAACCATGATTTGATTTAGGCAAGACATGATTTATGGGTCTTTCGAATAGTGAAAACCACTTCAAAAGTCAGTTTTCAACATCTTTGACTAGGCCATTTGCAAAAATTTGGAACTCATAGATGCAGCCAAACCTGTACAAACACAAGCAACACCTACTCACATCTGCACGTTCGCCTGCTTGAAGTGCTCCTTCTCTCTTTCATTTTGTCTTTCGTCCAGTTTCTCTCTAAATATATCAGTCAGGTGTTTTAGCGGTGGACAGAGTTGTTGATTGAGTGGCCTTCTCGCCGACCACAGGACGAGACACAAACACACATTGCAGGTACTCGCTGACACTAACTCTTTAACCAATCATAAACCAGCCTGCCCTCCTTAACCCAACCATCCACACCTAAACAAACACTTTGACACCATGTCAGTCATACAACACCACTCAGAGGTCGCTCTTTCACAGCACAGGCGACATAATGAAGATCTTGCTTGTTTATCATCATAGATAAACTTTGTCTCAGATTTTTTTTCTTAGATAGATAGATAGATAGATAGCAACCTGGTCTCAAAAAAATTACATACCATAGGTACGTATTGCTGTATTTTTATTACATTGCTTCAGGTACATATTGCAGAGGTTCAGAATTCAAATATCCGGGGACTGTCACTAAAAGTTAATGCTGTATCGCGTTGGAAATATGCCCTACACTAAACCCAACCCTAAACTTACCTGATAGTGTTGACAAATGCAAAATTTTTCTGAAAACGTATTTGTAGATGCAACCGTGCCATTTCAACTTCCTTTTACGCAGATTTGAATTGTTTTGTCAAGCTGTAGTTACACGGGATTTGAACCGGTGCTCCTTGCCTCTCAAGTTCGTCTCCATACTCTGTAAGCTAACGAACAAACCTACCAACTATGAAAACCCATAGATATGAAGCTGGATATTTGTGATGCTAACATTCAAAAGCATCAGTTTTCAAATCTCCCAGCATATTAATATTGTTTTGAAGTCATAACATGATATTCTTCAAGTAACTGTGCGAAAATTATGCTTTATTAATCGAAACTCTGTAAATTTGTGTGAAAAGGAATAAAAGGTGTCAGAGTTTTACTGCCTCTAGTGTTCATTTCTTTTGGAAACTGCAGTGATGCAGTGATATGTACAGTAATTATTGTAGATAGATAGATAGATAGATAGATAGATAGATAGATAGATAGATAGATAGATAGATAGATTTTTTTTCAATCATTCATTCATTCATTTAGATGAATATAAAGTTCAAAACAACAGAATTGATTTGAAATTGAATTCTTGCTGAATAAAAGTAATATCTTACTAATTAGAAGTATAAATATCTTACTGAATAAAAGTAAAATAAAATCATACTGACACCAAACTTTTGAACAGTAATGTACAATAAAAGTATCAAGCTCTAAAATGAATGTGGATTCTGTGCTTTAGATTATTTGGTGTATGTTTATGATGTCTATGTGATATTAATAGGATCTTTTTTTCCACAAGAAAAATCTGAGAGGCGAGAGACTTTCATCTTCATTTGATCTCCATTTAATCTCATTGCTGTCTAAAAGAAACAACAAGTTATCTCATTTGTGATTTTTTCTCTCCTATGGGTATCAATCCTATCACTCCTTCGCTCGCTTTTCTCACCCACACGTATGCGGACACTCAACACAAATTAACTCGCTTGCCTACTTCTCCTTAAACACACTTTCACACCTATCTCCATCTGCCATCTTACCACCCACTGGCACATACGTATCCACGCTCCATCAAACACATGAACATACACACAACAACACGACTGATCGCTCTGATAGCAGTTTGATTGACCGTAGGGTTCTGTGGCATCCAGTTGGTCATGTGATCCGCATTGGGTACCAGCCCACATGCTAAATCAGCACATGCCTATTTTTCCCACCCTAAACCATGTCCTATTAATTTCAGTGGTCTGTCGACTAAAATAGTGAATGTGATTTTGGTCAGAGCACAAGGGTAAAGACGTTTTCAAAGAAAGCACAAGCTGGGTGAGACAGTGAGAGCAGTGTGTATGTGTCTATGTGTGGGCTCCCAGCAGGATGTGGGCACCCCTCCCAATCCTCCTGGCAGTCAGTGTGTGTAAGTGTGTGTCTGCGTGTGTGTGTGTGTAATGTCAAGTGACATGTGTAAGCGGGTGCTGTCAGACCCAGGAACGTCAGTCTGAGTGGCAGTCTCTCTGAGGAACAAGGACAGCCGCACGGCCACGGAAAGAAACACTCCCACACAATCGCTTACTTCCAGGAGACATCATTAGATGATTACAAACTTGTGTTAAGTGTAAAGGGGAGGTTGTACACCAAGTAAAGTTGCACTGTGGGAGAAACATCGAAGACGCATAGGCCATGTCGGAAACCTGAAAAATGCTGTCTTTAGGGAGGTATAGGCAGGTAGGAAGACATCATTTCAAGTTTGGTACTCTACAGTCCTGTATTTGTGGTGGAAAGCCTAATAATTCAAATGTCAATGAATGAATGAATTTTTTTCTCTGCATTAGAAGCTAGAAGTGGGAAAAAATAAATCAATAAATAACATAAATAAATAAATTTATATTCACATATTCATTCATGAAATTTATTTCACATGATTTATATTAATATTAACTTTATATATACATTTTATATATATAAAAGAAATAAGCCAATAAATAAGTATTATTATATTATATTATATACCCCCAGTTTCACAGACAAGGCTTAAGCTAGTCCCAGACTAAAATGCATGTTTGAGCTCAACTGAAAATATCTTGCTCTGACATATCTTAAAATAGGTCAGTATCATTGTTCTGTGTCAAGATGAACACCTTAATGTTTTCCTCCAAGGCATTTTTGTAAAAGTTGCTTAAAGGTGCCATGGCATGAAAATGGCACTTTATGAGGTTTTTTAACATTAATATGAGTTTTAACATTAACATGGCACCCCTAGCCTGATATGGTCCCCCAGTGGATAGAAATGGCGATAGGTGTAAACCGAGCCCTGGGTATCCTGCTTCTCAGATGCCCAATCTGGAATCTTCCCTTTATGTCGTCATACGGGGAAAGGTTACCTCCCCTTTCTCTGCTTTGCCCGCCCATGAGAAAATGAGCTACTACCGTGCGAGGTGAGCTCAATATTTTTTTTTCCTCGAGAGACATCATGGCTTGCAAACGAGCGAAGCATGACAGTTGCTCAGTGTTTGGATGTACAAATGAACACCAAAGTATTTTTTTAGTTCCTTCATCCGAGCCTATGAAGTGTAACGTGTAACATGACTTCAATATAGGTGGACATGGGCAACTTTGTCATTAAAAAAATGATCCAGAGAACAGTCTTCTCTAAACTACAAAGATTACTGATATAGATGCTAATACAGCTTTAGAACCATAGCAAATCAGAACAACATGAAAAGCCAACAACATAGGCTAGCATTAGCTACATGATAATAACTGTAACAGCATACATAAACAAACCAACTAAAGTACTGTATCCAGACACAATATGTTAAACTAACCATTTGGAGATGTCCTGCTGTAGCCGCTGAGTTGCAACTTCTTCGTCTGGTGCTTCTCCATCCGGATTAGATTCTGGGTCAAACTGAAAAGCTTGAAGGACTGTGTGTCTACGAGCCATTGCGATACATCATCCACTGTCAACATTAGCGCATGGTACCATGGCCGCAAGCTGGTTAAGGCCACACACCCACCCTCCACCTTGCCCCGCCTCTCTTCTCCTCATTAGCATTTAAAGCTACAGACACAGAAATGGCACGTCCTAAGGAAAGCTCATTGTGGGACTGGCTTGTAGTGGCTGAAATTCTACACCAAGGCTGAATTTCGGGAAAGAGACTTCAGATACAGTACTAGGGACCACTTAGGCCTATATAAAAGCGTCTAAAAAGCAGCATGTCATGGGACCTTTAAATATCTTATTTTAACTAAGGCCTAGTCCTGGCTTAAGCTAAGCCCCGTCTGTGAAACTGGGCCATTATATTATATTTAATAAGGTATATGTCAAACCCGAAAGTCTTAACAGCAGTATCAACTGATGCCAATGTCAATGTACTTTTAATAATCTATCCTATAGCTAGTTGTTTTTATTATTGCCTCTTTTTTTTTCAGTTTTAATATCTGAATATTAGTGAGACGAATAAAAATAAAAAAAACTTTTAGATATTAATCTGGGCACTGGTTATGCTAATATTTGGTAAGTTCTTGAAGGCATTTTGTGTAAAACAGCTGTATATTTAACAAAGAACAAAAGACCTGAACCAGAAGCGATGTGACCTGTTTTGCAGAAAATGGAAGTCCCCCCCCTCCAACTTGTGATTTTGCCAAGAAATATGCATTGTATGCGAGGAATAGTTCACCCAAAAATGAAAATTCTGTCATCATTTACTCACCTTTATCATTTACTTTCTTTCTTCTGCTGAACATAGACAAAGATATTTAAACAATGTTGCCAGTAGCCATTGACTTCAATAGTATTTTTCTTTTTTTCATACTATGGAAGTCATTGGCTTATCAGCAACTGTCTGATTGCCAACGTTCTTCTGCAGAAGAAAGAAACTCACGCAGGTTTGGAACAGCTTGAGGATGAGTAAATTATGACTCTATGATATAATTTTTGTTTTTGGAGGAACTGTCTTTGGTACAAGACAGCTGTCTTCAGGTTCGGACAGAGCCATAAGCTTCATCCAGCATTTTGGCACAAGTCCTGCTTCACTCCTCCTCTGTCATTCTCTTTCTGCTTCTATACAGCCATAAACCTGTCAGCAGTCCCTCTCTTGTGGTGTTGGAGGGGAGAACTCAAGCACAAAGGCCTGTCAAAGAAGATGCGTTTATTTGGCTCCATTTGCACATCTCATTTTCCACCGCAAAAAAAGTACATAAACAGAGCAGAGCCTGGCAAGACATCTAGACTCTCAAATTTTGTCTTCGTCTTTCTGACAAGGTGAGGATGACAGAATGCAAATTTTGATCAGTGTGTTGAGGGGGATAAAAGAGAAATAGAACAAGAGAGATTTAGCAGGACACACTATTCCCTGTCCTCATCTGTGGGAATTCTGGGATAGCCCCAGGCAGCCTTTGACCTACATAGGTGGACTCTGACAGAGAGTGCGTGTATGAGGACAGGTGTGTGTGAGTTATATGGGTCAGGCTCAAAGGCAGACAGCCTCTGTCCCCTCTCTCGCTTTCATTCCTCTGTAGTGCTGACAGGTGACTGACTGCTTGACACACCTGTCAGAGCTTAGTCTCCCTCGCGCTGACAGATACAGACATCTCTCTCTCTCCCTCTCTTCTGCTGTCTTCCCTTCCTGATCCCCGTCTCCTGCTCTTGAGCAATGGGACTAAGTGAACTTCCATGTATTAAAAGGTAAAGAAAACCAGAAGCTAAACTAGATCCGTCTCTGAGGTACTTAAGCGGAAACTCAATCCCTCTTATCGTGACTGTTTTGTGGAAAATCTTCACTCCTGTTTTAGGGACGTGGACATAAATGAAGAAAAGATGCTCTCGGTTGCCCTTTGTCTTGCCAGTTTTTCTATTTTATACTCAAAAATACATCAATCAATAAGCTCCAAGGGCATTCTGGGAGAACTTGGTGAATATGTAGCTTCACTGACATGAAGACACTTGCTCATCTAATCCTGTCAAGCATATATATATATAAACAGCTATGACCAACATCATACCTACTCATCCTTTATTTCTGTAAATTCACGAATAATTTCATTATTAACTAGTCCAGGGGGAGTTCCAAGCTTGATCCCTCCATCTTGTTCAGCAAATCTGTTTACCTTCATTATACACAAGGATCATATGAACAGAAAAAAATTTAACAGAATATATAAATATTAGATTTTTTTTTTAAAAAAAAGAAGAAATATTGCCTTGGCAACTAACTAAAATAAGCTGAAGTTTGAAAAACATTATTTAGAAATATTTCATAAACAAAATCTAATAAAAATAACTGAAAATTAAAGTAAAATTAATATGAATGTTAAAATTAAATAACTGATATATATCAATATATATATATATATATATATATATATATATATATATATATATATATATATATATATATATATATATATATCAATTTGCTTTCAGTTTTTATTTTTAACATTTATTTTAACATTAACATTCTTGACAAATATTTGCAGCAAATTTATATGCTATAAATATTTTTGTGTGTGTGTATGTATATTATATACCGGTATATATATATATATATATATATATATATATATATATATATATATATATATATATATATATATATATATATATATATATATATATATATATATATATATATATATATATATATATATATATATATATATATAATTTTTTTTTAATTATTATTTGTGCATTTGTCCTCATATAGATGCCAATGCAGCAATTCTGATGCAAATGTCATATTTATAAACATAAAGAACAAAACAGTGCTGGGCTGATATAGTAAAGGTTTGTGCTAACCTGACGCTGACCGTGTGTCTGTTAGACAGACTGTGTGTGTGTTTCGCAGGCATCCTACAGATGGAATGTGTGTGTTCTACAGACAGGGCCATATGGTCTGATAAAACTGTCTTCTCTGAAGACTACTAATGAATCCTTATGCTGCACAATAAATATTACATGTATAAAAAAGATATGATGAACAATGTGCTTGGCCTTTACAGAGTCAAAAACTCATCTGTGAACTGAACGTGAGAGGTGGAATTTATGGGTTGGAGTTCCATGAAGGCTCGGTGGTGGGTAGCAGAGAGAAGGGTCTGAGGAGAATGCTTTTGAGCTCCTAAAAATGGCCTTAATAGAGCAATGGCATTTGACAGTAAATGCGTCACATGGCACAAATGGCCCTCAATAGACAATACTACCTCCAGTCAAGTGTAATGCCTCGTTTCACCAGCAGAGGGACTTCTAGAATGCAGTATTCAGATGACAGACTGAGTATAAATGAAAAATAGTGCAAAATAACATGATATGAAAAAACACAAAAATAGAGCATCAACATTTTCTCTACAGTCAATGTGACATCCATTTATTTTGTCAGAATGGTAATCAATGGAGAAAAATACATTTGGGAAACAGATGGTGTAGTTATGTCATCTACCAGCAGTCAATCAGGCAGTCTAGTTATAAAAGAGCCAAAGTCACTCACAGTCACAGCTGAATTTTGAAAGCGAGTTTGGTTGATGTGTGCTATAATTGTCTGTTGAGTCACTGACAAAGGTATATTTGAGCATCCTTGTGTATTAGTAAATGCAGCCGCCCAAAGCTGACTGTGACGTTTGAAAAGTGAAGTGACATGTGGCCAAGTATGGTTGCCCATACTCAGAATTTGTGCTCTGCATTTAACCCATGCAAAGTGCACACACACAGCAGTGGGTATTGTCGGTGGAGAGAGCGCTATACATTCAATCCCCCCACTTACAATTCACACCAGACCTGAGACTCAAACTCACAACCTTTGGATTACGAGTCTGACTCTCTAACCATTAGGCAACAACTTCCCCTGTGTGATTGTAGTCTGTGAATGAGAGAGGCTATTTTCAAGTATCAAAGAGTGTGCGCTTTCTCTCTCTCTCTGGTTCTGGTTAGACAGTGTGCCTTAATTATAAATTAATTGTATCATTAGGAGTAAGTTGCTGCTGGCGGCCGCATTGAGCCTGTCAAGGTTAATTACTGTAACGTGTTTATTTTGTGTCAGCCTCTGCTGTGAGCTGTCACACACGTGCGGATACAGTCTTCAAACACACGTCTACATGGAGAGGAACCTCCTGGACAGCGGCAACACATACATCTCTCTCTCTCTAATCTGCTCACTCATATTCTTATCCATTCACACATCTGGAGTGCTGGAGGAATGGCTCTTACAGAAGACTAAAACAGAATTAAAATGGTTGACGTTGTCAGATTACAACAGGAGAAGACTAGACATCCACAAGTGCGTGAATCGCACTGTGTGTGTTGGAAGGGGCATTTTATTTATTTGGATTTTTAATAATCAAGTATTTCTTATTGCAATCAAAACACATTCAGTTTTATGTCATAATTTATAATTGTCCTAATTAGTCAGTGGTATTTCTGTTACCGTCGAGCTGCATTTACCAAGGTAAAGTGACAATGTTGCCAGTATGTAACAGTAATGACAGTCATGTGCATGTTTCTCTGTGTATGACTGTCAATTGTTACATACTGTTAAAATTGTTACTCTACCTTAGTAACAGAACTGACACTAATTCGGACAACAAGAAATCAGGATTTGCAGCTATATAAGACACTTCTTACAGAAAATATTATATTGTTACGGCCTGTAACATCCTGTGATCCATGACAATGAGTAACAAATGACTAAAATAATAAAAAAAAATATAACCATTTGAAAAAAGCAAACTTTGGACAAGAAACGTAGCCTACCTGCAATTAAAGAATAAACCCATTTGTAGAAATGATACATTTTATTTACAATTTTATACAATTGTTTTGTACACATTTAATAAAAAAATTGCAGTTGCAATTGTTTATTATTATTATTATTATTATTAACAATAATATATAAAATATTAAAATCTGTAATATTTATTAAATAACCTTTTTAAAATATTGTAATTGTTTTATTATGAATAATAACAGTAATACATTTCTATGGTATGCCCTCATTCAGATAATTTACATGTGTTTTAGAAGATTTATTTTGTAATAAAAGGAAAAATCGCACACACACTGAATCCAGCAATCAAGATCTGCTGTAAACAGAATTCAGCTCATTTACCTGGATAGTACAAGAGATCAGTCAAGATCTCTCATACAAATTTTCTCGCTTTTGACTGGTGTGATGTATTGAGAGTTTTAGAGCTGACGTTAGAGAGAGCGAGCGAGAGAGAGAAGATGGAGCAAGTCATGGACAGATTTGATTTATGTCAGTTCTGATCTGCTCAGTAACTCATCTGCTGACATTTTTCTCTCTCTCTCTCTCTCTTTCTCTCTAGCTGTCTGTTTTTAGCAGTGCTGTTGAGAGAGGAGCTGCCCTCATTTATCAGACTGTCAATCCAGCCCTCTATTCCACACCACTGCTCTGACACACTGACTAATGATGGCTTGCACTAAAGACACCTTGTTCTCAGCAACACACACACACACACACACACACACACACACACACTCTCTACCATTCTACTGAATCACACTGACAGACTGACAAATGATGTTTCAAAGCAGACACCTTGCTGTCTTGCTTTTTCTCTTAGTCATTTACTAGCCCCATCTGACTAACTACCTTATCAAACATATGCAAGATATTAAAATGTTATTGCATTCTTTCTGACCTTAAACTATTCAAGAATATGATTAGAGGAAGACAGAGCCTTCTGTAGAACAAATTGACTTGCGATGGAGGCTGTGAACAAATAATGAATGTTTATTGCACAGTTTATTCTGTTCACAATATAATTGAGGAAATATTGATTGTGTTTGTTGTTGTTTTTTCCCATGATGCTCTTGCCCATTCATTGAATGTTTTTTCATGCTAAGGAATTCAAGAACATTTTGAAAGACACCATCAAAGTGTTGGGTGAGATTTCCATCTAGTGGCCAATTTTGGTGTTACAGCTTCTGTATAGAAAATGGAGGCACACGCTAAGAGCAGAATTGGGACGGTGGGTTAAAAAAACAAAAACAAACAAGTGACTTACTGTCTTCTTACATTAGCAACTCCTTTGTACAGCAAAGATACTCTTTGAGATGTAATGCTGTATATAAGACCGGACAAAGGTACATACTAGATGTCACAAAGATCCTCTGTAAAGCCAGAAAGAATCATAACAGACAGTGTTTGTAACCATAAGTGAATCGTAACTGTTGTATTTCTACATGTCTGCCTTTTTTTTAAAGCAGAAATTTAAATTTGTAGGCTACAGCATTCCATGCATAGTTTTTGAATTATATTATGGAAACTATATTATGTAAACTGCTGATTAAATTTCCTTTAAATGTAATATAAGTCATGTCATTCCACTATTGCTAAGCACACTTGGGCCACTGTTTTACATTTAGATGACTGTTAAAATGGGCCAAATTTACATGAATTCTACAGGACGTTCTATAGTTGGGTCCCTGCACACTACACACTTTCAATGTACTCTTCCTCTTCTGTGATTTAATGAAAGCTGCAATAGTTGAGTGCATGAAGCGTCCAACATTCCACACTTTTCTTTTTTTAAGAAGTGCATCTTCTGGGTACTTGAAATGCACTTCTTGTTGGATTTTTTCAGTGTAAACACTACCCACACTATTTATACTACAAAACGGATTTGAATAATGATTAAGTCTGTCCTTTTATATGATTTTGTGTAGGCAGATTTCATTTCATTTTCATTTGATCCTGTGTGAAATATTTTCCAAAGTAAAACATTAGCATCTTAGCAGGAGCTAGAATCATTGTCAAAAAATCAACAATGACAGGCTATTGTTTTTCTGGTGAAACAAAATCTTATGTAAAGTACAGTTTGATGAACCTGTATTTGCACCCTTCATTTCAGGAGACACTTCTGAAGTCCATGACACATAGTCAGGAACTGAGGCCTACAGCAACTGTTCTCCTCCTTCCTAAGCCTTACAGGAAAACAATGTAATTTTGTTTATTGCTACAAACAAAAAAATTGCCATTTTGTGGTCTTTATTGAGAGCAAAGTGAAAACCAAAACACTCCAGGCTGACAGAATTCTTCAGTATTAAAGCTTTGCTTTGAACAAGGTGTTAAAACCTGCTCCATAGGAACTTATTAATAAACAAACTGTATAGTACTCCAAATGTATTTATAATGTCATTTAAGAATAAAAAGAGTCAACCGGAATCAATTGAATTGTGCTTATTTAGCATCTTATGAAAGAGAATGAAGCATCATCATTACTGTCTGGTTTTTAACTGTTGTATGTGACTGCTAGCAAACTGAAGCCCATCTTTCAAAGAAAATGATCAAGGATTTTTTTTCCCACATTCCAAATGGCCATATGTAACAAATGTAAAGTGGATTGTAATTTATTTTATATATTAAATATAAATTTGAATCTCATTTTTCATTTTAATAAAAGAAATTATAGAATTATTAGAATATTGTTATATAATAATTATAGAATTAGCAGAAAGCGGCACATCTTACCCCACTCCTCCATAGCCAAGATGTATCAGTCATCTTTTACCACAATGCATCATGAATTAATCAATAAATCAAATGTAAAATACTCTTTCATTGAACACTCAAGACAACAAAGTAGTTCTGAATGGTTATTATTAAGTGTCTTTACACATGGAATATAGTAAATGGAACAACATTAGATGGAAGCATATAATCGGGGTGTTTCAAAATAACAGTAAACTTCTCTAGCTTTTTACAAAAAAAAAAAAATCCCAGTTAGATAGAAAAAAGATACATTAAATAACTATGTCGATAAATTTACATGACACAGAAGAAGAGAGGAGAAAGAAAAAGAAAAAAAAAAAAAAGGACAGTTGCTCATTACTTTCAATTTGATCTACTTAATCATGACTCAGTGTTGGGGCCCAGTAAGAAAAAAGAAAAAATGATGGTAAGAGAAAAAACACCAGTGTCAGATAAAGAATTTGGCCGTGTGAGCAACTCGAGAACGTGTGGCTGAAACCCAGGAGTATCTTGCATTTCTTCACCTTTCCAAAATACATCAAACACTGACATTACAATCACCATCTCAATACAGCAAGGTGGAAGCATGCAAGATCTCGATTCATTTTTGTCATTGTCTTTGGCTTGTAAATTCAACAGTGACTCTTGGGGAAGAAGAATGGGAGGAACATAGAAAAATTGCATCTCAGTAACTCTAATGAACTCGTTTTTATGGATTTTACAAGAGATTGTAACAAGAACAGAGCTCAGAATGTCCATGCAACGTTACATTACAGATGTTCAACAAACCCTGAATTTACAAGATTTAAAGAAATAATTCACAACCTCATTTTACACAGAATTACAAAAATCTTTACAAAGATGCTACAGCACTGCCATTACCGCTGATTAGCTGCGGTGCTGTCACACCCTCAACTGATCCGAGCAAACATGATTTTGTAAAAACATGAAAAAAAAAGTTTTAAAAATTGAGCCAACAATTCCATGTTACAAAATGAATAGACTAACGTTTAAATTGAACAAAATAGGAAGCATGTTTTCTGCACCTCTGTGTTAATACAACTTGTTAAAAGCTTTAGTAATTGTCCAAAACTTTATCATGAAGTTCCTGAAACCTCAAGTACTCAAGGCCACAGAATAATCTCCCCTCTATATGCAAAATACCTTTATCACTAGGCGTTAACTCGATCACACGTCTCAATTTTTGAAACCTTTCTCATCAAAATAAAATGTAAAGCATAGTCGTACTGACAAAAAGATGAAAGATATTTGTGAACAAATCAGTTTTAGAGACAAGAACTCCATACAAAGAGTGCAGTATATTAGACCTCAAACTTTCTACACCGTTTGAGGTGTGAGCTAAATTGAGCCTGCAGATTCAACACATTGAAAAGACATTCCATCTGTTGCAAAACTAGACGATTAAAGTCCCCGAAATGCAGTACTTTTAAAAAGAAAATCTGACAACAAAAAAATCCTGGGGCCTAAAAACAAAAAAAAAAGACAAAAGACAGGATTCCTTCCAAGTTAATGGTCTGAGTATAATGTACAGTGGGCTGAATGCAGCCCTTTCAACAACCCCTGAACTGGTGTAATGGTGAGTCCCATTGGGCAGATGCCACACTGGAGTGGGGTTTAATGATTGGACTGAGGGATTAGTCAGCCACATCTGTACTTATTTATATCCCTGCTGATTCCAGGCCTGCCCATAGACGCCGTAAGTGGGCATCTGCCAGCCGTTGGGCATATACTGACCCATCTGCTGACCGTTGCCGTATGACTGACCCCACTGTCCGTAAGGCTGGGCCGCATAGGTGGGTTTATTCTGCTGTGGAAAAGGAGAAACAGTAAGACTTGAGTTTGCAACAGAGCAGAGGAAATGATTCTGAGAGGTCAAGAGTTACCTGGGGCATTTGCATCTGTTGCATGGATCTCATATCAGCTGTTTCTTTGCCCCAGTAGCACTTCACAGTGTGGCCCTCGATGCAGGTCCCATTTACAGACACTATGGCATGGGCTGCACCCTCATGAGAGTCGAACCTAAAAAAGAAAACGCCCACACACACGATAAATTCAAGTATATGCATAGGTGAATGATTTAAAGTCACAAAGAAGAAGTACGACATACCTCACAAAAGAGTAGCCTTTCTCCGGGAAAACCCTGATCTCCATTATCTGCCCGAATGGAGAGAAAGTCTGTCTCATCAGCTGATCTACAGTGGATGAGGAAAAACACATTCAAACAGGAACTTCATATTGTAGATTTCAAAACACTTTTTTTTTTTTTAAATTTATATCTAGCTCTGCTTGGCTTACTGACAGGATGTGCAAACCCACTTTAAAATTCGACAAGGTTTTACAAGATCACATTCTTCTCACATTACGTTTACACTAGTGCTTTTCGTTTTAAAACGCATAACTTTTGCTACGGTTACGCCTGTTTACACTAATCTGGTATTTAACAGAGACTTTTGAAAACGCTGCAGACCCTGTTTTAGTTTGAAAACTCCAGGGTTGCGTTTCAGTGTAAACGGAATCTACCTGTACATATCTATGGCTGTACCTGCATGAATGGTCATGTGACATGCATTTTCAGTTGTGTAGTGCGGACAGAGATAGTTTCTGAAATGCGATGAAAACGCCAGTGTAGAAGAGGTTCGTTTTCATTTTAAAACGAAAACACACTAGTGTAAACAGAGGCTTAGACAAACCTGAAAGGCCAGAAGCAATGCCGCCACAATACACGGTGCAGTTACTTGGACTTGACTGGTTCAGGACCTCCTCATAGGACAAGTGTTTGCTGCTGGCAGCTTTAGATCAAAAAGAGAGAACATTTTAGAGTAGTATAACACAAATAAGTGACCCATGAATAAAAGGAAAAACTACCCAGTTCCATAGTAGGTGGTTCACATAAAACACATGGCTACATAAAAGACAAGATATGAGAGACCAAAGAAACTGTCAAATTCTATTGTGTAAAGTGACTTACCTTCATTGTTTGATTTAGGAGCTGATGGCTTCCTTGTGGCCCAGTTTGTTCTGATCTGTCTGCCTCCCAGCCACTGGCCATTCATTTGCTGAATGGCACTTTCTGCATCCTATCAGTGGCAACAAAACCAATCAAACTGATCAATAACAAAAAAGCCATAAAGACACAAAAAGTTACATTCATGTTATCCTGCTGCAACAGAGTATAACCATCACTTAACAAATAACATGCAAAATCTTACCCATTTATTAATAAAGGAGATGAAACCGTATCCTTTAGATTTGCCTGTGGCCAGATCCTTCACCACACGGGCGTCACTGCACGAAATCAGTAAGAATCCAAATGTTTAGACAATCCAGCTCAGATGAGGTTTAAATAGTACTTGAATTACACAATATTCCACTTACGATATCTTTCCAAACGGAGCAAAGGCTGCTCTGACATCATCTGTTGAGATTTCTGGGCTCAGGTCACCGACAAAGACGTGGAAATGATCTACAATAACGGTTTGAAGGGAAACCAGTTAGAGATTTCATAAAATATGAAGCAAAAGAGAAAAACTACTTTGACAACACAGGCTCTTATATATGCTAATATAACACCACGTGCATCCACTAGCAACACTGAAGAGGACACTTACTGCTTGTGTCTTTCTTTTGACTGCCTGGCATTGAGGCCCAGTTAACCTTCATATCCTAAGAGACAAAGCAGAGCAGAGACTGGCAGATTAAGACGAGCAGCAGCATAAATCATCTTCTTCTTACTTAGCCGCATAATATGGCGAGCCTCCAAACGCAGAAGAAATAAGCTGACAACAAAATAAAAACCCTGGTGATCACTCAGGTTCAAAGAAAAAGGGACTATTAAAAAAAACTCGAATTATTTTCTACATAGGAAGAGAGTCTAAATAGCAGACTTACAAAGAAGTGACATTATCAACTTGTATTACTCCTCAAATGGTCCTTCATTCCCTGTTGAGGATAAAATATTTGCACTGAATATATTTTTCCAAGGCTTTGCTAAATTTGAAGGCCTGGTACAGGTGTAGACGATGATAAAGCAAGGCTAGATGTTGACATAAATGGAGTAGCGGGTGGGGGGGTGGGGTTGGGCAAAAATAAAAATGGTCAACCTGTACCCAAAAATAACTTAAAATAAATTAATTAAAAAAAAAAATAATGCTCACATGCTTTGTGGAGTTTGAAATATAACAATATAAAAAAGCAATTAGGCACTCCAACTCCACTCCAAGGACTTTCTGGATAAATATTTTGCTTACTTGATTATGCTTCAAACTTACCAATACAACCGTAGTATTCTCAGTTATATTTAAAAATTATCAAGTTAAATCCATAAGCTAACGGTATGAACATGTGCAATGAACATCTATTTTTGACTGTGCATTGCCTTATTGCAGCTTCTTACATTTTTCAATTTGTAAAAGCAGCAATATGCCACTAAGATAAAACGATGTTTTATCAAAAAAGGCTTTGAACACCATAAATTAAGTAAATCCTTGATCAATATACTTTGACTTTTATGTTGTAAATAATTGATGAGATGAAGGACTGGAAAGATTTGGAGCACAGGTTAAAAGCAGCTTGCCTGTAAACACACACAAACGTGCTAACTAAAGATATTCAGTGTGTCATCTTAGTACATAGCTCTGACAAGACATTTAAGGGGTGTAACTTCATTTCAAACCATATCCAATCTACTTTTGAGGGCGTGTTTGCAATATTTTACCTTTCCTAAGATCTTCCTGCCATTCATGGCAGCCAAAGCTGCAGCAGCATGTCTGTTCTCATAGAACTCCACAAAGCAGTATGGGTCGTTTCCAGCCGTCTGAAAAACACAAAATGATCTGGGTCAAACACAGGTTATGGGTGTCCAGGGTTCCCAGACTTTTTGATCAATTAATTTTTCCATGACCTTTTAAAAGTCATTAGTTAGTAGTGGACAAGAATTTTTTTTTAAAGAATCATTTTAGATCACAGACCATTTTGTTAACAGATAAAAAAAAAATAACTCAATGACAATTTGCTCAAACTGCCCGTTCCCACTTGCAAGGAAATTGTATTCTACTTAAGAGCATTAACAGCTAGAAATGTGTATTAACTATAGAAATTTCCAAGACTTTTCCAGGCCTGAAAATTATTTCTCGGTTTTCCATGACAGTGGAATCCCTGGATTTCAGATGTTTTTTCAACTCACATCAAATATCATTTTACAGCTCTTGCAGGGGCCGATCTGGGAGAACACTTGCAGGATGAGGGCCTCCGTAACGTCCCTGGAGAGGTTCCCGACATACCTAAAAACACAGAAGAGCACAGCAAAGTGAAAAAGACGGTCAATGCGTCGCGTTTTTCCTCCTTCTCTCACGCTAGCAGCACATTCCGCGAGGTTTCATTTCTGCCACGTTTTCAGCGCACGAGAGCCAACAGCTAACATGATCCAAAAGCTCCATTTATAAGAGAAACCACGCATAGTAAACAGACTGTCCGTCTGATTCACGATTTTACACCAGAGGAAAGTGTGAGAAGGGCCATGTGGGGGATACATATTAACATTTAAGCGCTTTTTTGGTAGTTAGCTAATTCGGTAACGGAAACCTAGCACTACAAACGGAACTTGTGTGCTGGCAAAAGCCTCTTCTGCCCCGTAATTAGCCGAAATATTAGTTCATCCGTTTGGACATAACCGGATAAATTAAATTAAGGTTAAGGGAAACAGTGGATTCTTCACCGCTACCTCTGCTAGGCTCGGTTCCGCTGCCCCAGTTTGGTGTTTGTCTAGCCGGCTTGTGCTGTCGGGATTAAAAGCATGGACGCCCATATCACACTTCATATATAACACAAAGAGTAATTAACGGAGTTGTACCCTTGAGTTGATTATCTTCGTTCGGCGTGCTGCGCTTGCGACCTGTGCGCCGTTTTACTAAACGTGTTTAAACACGAGTTTGGCTTCGTAAAGTGGCCGACTAAACTACAGCAGCACTTACAATGTCCTGGGCTGGTCCTCGTCCATCATCATCATCATCATGCTGGTGGCAAAAAGGTTGACGCTTTGATTAAAAAAACTGCTCTGTTTTTAACGTTCGAGTGGATAAAGCTTCTATGATTTTAACTTGTTAGTTAACGCGAATTTACTGGAATAACTTCCTCTGACGTTACCCGTGAAACGTCATCAAATGACGTTGCGGGCGCTCTTCTTTAGCTGCTGCTGTTCCCGGAGAAAGAGGCCCGTTACTGCCCCCTATCAGGCCATTCGCTGACCCGACTCATTTCGGCGAATCGGTTCTTTTGATTCAGTGATTCTTTTACGTTATGACTTGTTGACATACATGCTCTAAACTAGGTACAGCTCCGACCGGAAACGAACAATGAAATTAATTTTCTACCCATTAGATTGTGTTTTATTAACATCTACACCTACCCCAACACCAAACCTACCCCTTACAAAAATGAAAAAATTGTAATTATTGTTGTACAGTGTGACAAAAATCGCATCCAAAATAAAAGTTTTTGTTTACATTATTTATGTGTACTGTGTATATTTATTATGTATATATGAATACACACACATACAGTATATATTTTGAAAAGATTTACACGTTCATACATTTATATATACATATTCTTATATTTTATGTTATATATGTATATATATATATATATATATATTTAATATATAAACATAACATATTTTTCTTAAATATATACATGCATGTGTGTATGTATATATATATATATATATATATATATATATATATACACATAATAAATATACAGTATACACACATATATTATGTAAACAAAAACGTTTATTTTGGATGCGATTAATCACGATTAATCATTTGACACCACTACTCTAAAAGTTTCAATAAAGCCATATGTAGATAGATTTAGCTTTATTTTTAAGGGCATTCGTTATTATTTCACATGTCCCAGTTTAGTTTCCTGAAGGCATGGTTCTTCTTACAAAAATGAAGTCATTTAGAAAACCAGTTAAGTGTTCATATTTAATTTGAATCTACTATTAAAACTGATACTAAAACTCATATACAGTTCTTGGTGTTCAGTCTGATTGGAAACTAAATGTTCAATCAATAAAGCAATTCTAGGTAATAGAAGGGTAATAGATTTTGGTAACCTGTTATGGTTGCATAAAAACAAAATTCTTTCTAGAATGTAAAGTAATTTGGGTTACATGAAAGTGGGCTGCACTTTTTAGTGTGTGAAACACAGAGAGGTAACAGATTTCGGTAACATGTTATGCTGCCTTATCAGATTCTGTGTATTTCTGTGTCTGTTCACATAAAAGCAAAGTGTTTTCTAGAATATAAAAGAGAAAGCTAGACATCACCAGAGTTAATTTGAGTAACATTAAAGTAAGCCACACTTTCTGTGTGAAATACAGAGGGGCAACAGATTTGGGTAACATGCTTTACTGGCTTGTCTGATTCTGTTTATCTCTGGGTCTATTCACATAAAAACAAATTGCTTTCTAGAATATTAAACAGAGGAGGCTAGACATCACTGCGGTGAATTTGGGCAACATGAAAGTGGGCTGCCCTTTGTGTGAAATACAGAGAAGTAACAGATTCCGGTAACATGTTATACTGCGTTATTGGATTCTGTGTATCTGTTCACATAAAAGCAAATTGTTTTCTAGAATATAAAATAGAGTAGGCTAGACATCACCAGAGTTAATTTGGGTTACATTAACATAAGCCACACACACTTTCAGTGTGAAATACAGAGGGGCAACAGATTTCGGTTACCAGTTACACTTGTCAGATTCTGTTAATCTCTGGGTCTATTCACATAAAAACAAATTGCTTTCTAGAATAAAAAATAAAGGAGGCTAGATAACACCTAGAGTTAGGCATGTCCTGATATTGCCGAGTGCGACGTGTTCCCGGGTCAGCATATTTTGTTGACCCTGGAACAACATTTTAATCCAAAAATATAATCTTAACCATATTCCTACACCTAAACCTAACCTTACCCATGAGTAATCCCTAAAATCAGAGGAACTGATAGATGAATTACACTGATGTACAGGCACCAAACACTGATTGTAATCCTAAACTTCACAAAAATTCTAAACTGGTTCTTGAAATCTGATTGGTTAATCACAATGTTGTTCCAGGGTCAACAAAGATGTTGACCCAGGAACATGTTGCACTCGGCAATATCAGGTTGTGCTAGAGTTACCCTGCGTCCCAATGTGCATACTATCCACCCTATCTGCCCTAAATAGTATTGAAAATTACTAATATCACATAGACTTTAGGATGGATAGTGTGCACATTGGGACGCAGACTTAGAGTTATTTTGGGTAACATTAAAGCCAGTATGTGTAAAATAGAGTAGGGTAACAGATTTCAGTAACCTTTTTATGCAGCCATGTGGGATTCAGTTACCCTGTCTCTGAAGCCGTTCACATTCAGGGCCATGCATTTGCATAAATTTAGCCACTATGTTAGGACAAACTAGTCTAAACAAATAGCAGTTAGACAAGTGTAATGAGTCTCATTTTTAAGTTAGTTTAATAATATGATGTAGGAGGGTAACATTTCATACAGCTCTGTCTCTGTATAGTCATGCACTTGAGTGATCACAACTAAATGTAGAATGCATGTCAATGGCATCAAAAACTAGATTATCGCACTCTCTGATCATGTCCGCTAATGGTGTGGTGTAGCATGTTATTTCACCAAGCCATGCAACAAATAAATTGCACACTATTAGACAAATTTGAAGCAAATTTCAGTAAAAACTGAATCATGTTGGCCCAATCACATGAACGTAGACAGCGGTTGAGAGGCGTGTTCATTCAGATCCTCTGATGCTGCGCTGCAGTGAAGATGGCGGAGAGAGGAGACGGCCATCTGAAACACATAAACGGAAAAATCCTTTGATTGCATGCGGTCTTCAGTAGAGCATTTGTGTAGTAGGTGAGTAAAAGAGAATAGTGTGCAGAAACTGCTGTGATTTGTATTCCTTTCGACATTTCGCTGGTTAACGCATGGTACGGTTGAAAAGGTTTGGTTGCCGCACACGGCTCCTTATTACGGCTAACGCGGGCGAACTAATCGAGGCATGCATCCGTTTTTGCTGAACATACACGAAAGCGCACACGCCATTGGTTAAAATACAGCTGTGAGACACAAAATTGCAGTCTTTAATATCTGCGTGATGAAATGTAACGTTAACCACATTGCCTTCCGGTTCTCTTGGCCGACCAATTGGCAAAGGCCTTTAGGGCTTATGGCTCGTTATAATACACTACAAATACAGTGTTTATTTGCTGACCTGTCTATTTAGCAACAACGCCCAATTTTAATCGCGACATGCAAACGAACAATTGTGAATCAATTGTGTTACTGCTTTCTGGGGCATAGGCCTACGTTGTGAGGTAAACATTTTGGGAAATAAAAGGTGCATCTGAGAAGTTTTACCCTTTAGATCCATTTGAATGCCTCTTGATTTTTCTTTTTCTCTTTTTTTCAGCACTGGCAGAAGATCTGGCCTCCCAGGATGTGGGCAACGTTTAAGCTGAATGCATTGTGATTTCCAATAATTGAGACAGTGATTTCTAAAAAGCTGTCTACATTAATGAAAAGAACAATGTAGTCAGCTTAGCATATTCAACCATGTACATGAATATTGTTAAATAGGTGTCTAGAGCTGTGTAATGTACTCATGCATGTATTAGGGGCTGCATTTTTTTTTATTAGCTAAATTAGGCAGATCCCTTCCCACTTGCATTCTCATATAGTTTTTAATATAGCTCTTTTTAAGAAATTAAACATGGATGTGAATGAGATTTTACCTCCCCTCCCATTGGAGCCACCAGACGCAGTATTGGCGGGGAATGATTACAGTAAAGCACCTCCACCACCTCCCCTGCAAACGTCCAGTGACGCAGAGGAAATGGACGTTAGCTCTGGTGGTGATGGACACCAACACACCCCAGCAGTGGACAGGGATGAACAGCTCCTCTTCAACAAGCGCACATTGTCCGTTAGCAGTCACCTATCAGGTAGCCCTGACCCCATGGCCACGTGCCCTAGAACCGCTCGCCATGCTCCCCCAGTTACCAAGTTCTTACCTGATCTCAAACTCCTCAAAGATGTAAAGATCAGAGTCAGTTTCTCAGACAGCAGTAAGAGCAAAGACAGGAAGGTGTTGTACACTGGTTTGGGGCAGGTTAGCAACGAAGATCAGAGCCTAGAGGGACTGAATGGTGAATTGCATGAATCTTTAGAGCCAGGCAGCTCGACCATGAGCATTGGTTCCTTAGGTTTAGTTAGAAACAGTGAAGAGCTGGAAACAGAGCAGGAGAACAAGGTTGAGTTTGCCGTGTTGGACGACCTGGAAGATTTCAGCGAGAACTTTCTGGAAGTGGAAGATGGGGAGCCGAGTGGTTTCAGGTCTCAGATGATAGTTCAGCAGGAGCAAGCGCACGAGGAGGACCTGAATTACTCCTATGAGGTAAAATGCATGGCCTTATTATGCCACTTTTGATTTGGCCATTTTATCTGTTCAAACTGAAATATTACATTGGTTAAATAAAGATAATAATAATATTATTGCTGTCTAAACCTTTAAATGCCATCATTCAAAACATCTCCTGAAATGTGCATCTACCACAAATAGAGTGCGTGTCTTTTATTCATCAGGAAGGATCCTGGACTGTAACAAGGTGGTCCATTTGAAGAAGATTTGAATTACAGTTCAAAAAATTGGCTTGATTCAAATCTTGTTGTACGTTTAGTTGATGACATGTCAGGGGCTGCCAGTTACTAACCTGCCTATTCTTCCAGGAGGACTTTGACAATGATGTAGATGCTCTGCTGGAGGAAGGCATGCCCGTGCCTAAGAAGAGGCGTCTGGCTGAAGACAAGTATGCTGGAGAAAGTGATCACCATTCAGATGGGGAGGCCGGAGTTCAGCCCATGATGACCAAAATTAAGACTGTTCTTAAGAGTGAGCCTCAGAAACTCTTGGTTAACTCGTAGAAAGTTTGATTGGAAGTTCTAAACACTGTTGCTATGCTGTTAAAAATTTTAAAGATCAAGATGAATTATTGATTATTATTAGAATGGAAGATTACATTATTGCAACTACACAAAGATATGTTTTCAAACCTCAAAGTTATTAGAGTTTTCTGTGGGTTTCACTGTTGTTGTTGGTTTTGTTTTGTTTTTTGTGCTGCCAAAGTTTAACAAATTCTGTAAAAAAAAACAAAAAAAACTTCTATTAAAATTTGAACCGTAAATACACAAATTGTATTAAAGTCTGTAAAATTGGTGTTTGTTTATACGCACCAAGGCTGTGTTTAATTACTTCGGTAATTATTTGATATTAATATTTAAAGTAACTTTTTTTTATTGTATGTTTAACTTTTCTTTCGTATATTTATAAAAATTTAAAGTGAAATTCTAGTTATTTAAAAAGTAATTATTCTAATATACTGATTTGGTGCTTCGGAAAAATTTCTTGTCTGTGTTGAACATTTGCTTCATAATTTTGTGGAAAATGATACATTTCCCAGGATGCTTTATTGAATAGAATGTTCAAAAGTCCAGCATTTATTTGAAACGACACTTTTGTAACAATGTGAAAGTCTTAACTGTCATTTTTGATCAGTTTAATGCATCCTTTGTCAATGTGATTATTTCTGACTTTTGAACAGTAGTGTATTTTCAGAATCAGACCTAAAATAATTTGTGGGGATTTTTTTTTTTACTTTTATTTATTTATTTATTTTTTTATGTTGGTTCCATTTAATGTTTTCATTTTAAATTAACAAACATAACAAAATTATCAAACATAAATAAAATATAAAAACCTACATAGGATTCTAGGTGACTAGATTTTTTTTTTGGTTATTATTATTATTGATGTGACTAGTTTTTATTTATTTTTAAGGTCGCGGGCGTCCACCAACTGAGCCGTTACCCGATGGGTGGATCATGACATTCCATAACTCTGGCATTCCAGTCTACCTCCACCGGGAAACCCGAGTTGTCACCTGGTCTAGACCTTACTTCCTTGGAACAGGAAGCATTAGGGTAAATGGTTTGGCTCCTCTAAGATAATTCTATTTACAAATTGAGTGCTCTGCATTCTCATGCACCTCATCCCTGTATTATCGTTTACTTATCAGAAACATGACCCACCAACCAGTAGCATTCCCTGCTTGCACTATAAGAAAATGAAGGAACAAGAAGAAAGGGAACAGAATGGAGAGGTGACCCCGACTGCAGAGATTTCTCAAGTGAAATCTGGTGAGGAGGGCGTCTCGTTGGAGAGAGTCGATGAACCTGACTCTACTGCCACAGAAGAGCCGACTGGCAGACCAACATCAGAGGATGTTGACCTCATGGAGCCAGGAGGTTCTGCAGAGGGGAAGGAGAGCCAAGCCAATGATACTGCACAGGGAGCGCTGGGCCAGGTCAAAGCCAAGGTGGAGGTGTGCAAGGATGAGTCAGTTGGTAAGAGGATGAGGTTTCACTCTCTCCTGTGCATCACAGTTTAAAATCCACATGGTTTGTAAACTCTTCTCGTGACTTGTATCCCAGACATTGAGGAGTTTAGAAGCTACCTAGAGAAGTGCTTTGATTTTGAGCAAGTGACGGTTAAGAAGTTTCGCACATGGGCTGAGCGCAGACAGTTCAACAGGGACATGAAGAGGAAGCAGGCCGAGTCTGAGAGGCCCATCCTACCAGCCAATCAGAAGCTCATCACACTGTCTGTACAAGACGCCCCCACAAAGAAAGGTACTTGTCTATGAGTCATTGCATTAGTGAATTGAGCCGTACACAACACGCGGTGTTTTAACAAGACTGACCGTAATTATATTTCAGAGTTTGTCATCAACCCCAACGGGAAGTCAGAAGTGTGCATTTTGCACGAGTATATGCAAAGAGTGCTCAAAGTGCGCCCAGTTTACAACTTTTTTGAATGTGGTAAGTAGCATAATGGAGAAAACTAAAATTGTAATTGAGAAACTGTTTGAAGCTGTGAAAAAATAGCCAATTATAAGCACATGTGTAGAGTTATTTGTGTCTGCATATCTGAAGTATCACTTACAGTTGTGCTAATGAGCTCGCTCGGCAGATCAATGTACTTAAAATGTGTTATTATGCTGATGTGAAGGCAATAAACCATGAAAGGCCATGCCGAATGGTTTGGTTAAAGACATTTTGGGATTGATGTAGCTCTTTCTAACCATGATAAAATCGCATTAATAATGCATGGCCTGTTGTGGCATAATGATTTTACTTTGTGTGTGTGTGTGTGTTTTGGTTTCTTTATGTGTAATATTTTGTTTGCCCAGAAAACCCAAGTGAACCCTTCGGAGCCTCAGTCATTATAGATGGTGTTACATATGGCACAGGAACAGCAAGTAGTAAAAAACTCGCCAAGAATAAAGCTGGTACCTTTTCCTCCATCTTCATCTGAGTCCTTAACCTTAGCAAGAATGTGTTTCATGAATAGATTGCTGTAAACATTTTATTGGGGAACATGAGTATTTATACTATTTATATTTTCTTTCTGACAGCTCGAGCAACACTGGAGATCCTTATTCCTGACTTTGTGAAGCAGACGTCTGAGGAGAAGCCCATAGAAGGAGATGAACTGGAGGTACTGCTCTTCTTTGAGTGAAATGATTGATTTTTATCTTTGATTAGAGTTTTGTTCTTTGTTTTACTTCCGGATGTTTATTTCCTTCTCCAATCCCACAGTATTTTAATCATATCAGTATTGAAGATTCAAGGGTGTATGAGCTGACCAACAAAGCAGGTTTACTCTCACCATATCAGATCCTTCATGAGTGCCTTAAGAGGTATGTTGTGATGGAGTCTGTCACTCTGTATTACATGAGATGCATGTTAATCTAACCATGGGTTCTTGAAATGTCATGTCTGATTGAAAAGCAACTGAAGATCTGCTGTCGTCTGTTCTATAGAAACCATGGCATGGGTGACACCAGCATCAAGTTTGAGGTGATTCCAGGAAAGAACCAGAAGAGTGAATATGTCATGACATGTGGGAAGCACACTGTACGCGGCTGGTGTGAGTATCCATGTTTCATTCAGAGCATTTCACAATGTCATACTTCAGAAATGATAAATGTCGGTCCGCTCTGCAGGTTAATCTCAAGCCACATACCTAATACTGCTCTTGTTGACTGCAGGTAAAAATAAGAGGGTTGGAAAGCAGCTGGCATCACAGAAGATTCTTCAGATGCTTCATCCTCACGTGAAGAACTGGGGCTCGCTGCTGCGAATGTACGGCAGAGAAAGCAACAAGATGGTTAAGAAGGTCGGCGCTGTCTTTTGTCGAATCTGCATTTTAAGATATTAAATATGAGAGGAATGTTTCTTTTTGTTTGTGTGATTTGAGAAGTTAATGTTGGATTCTTGTCTTCAGGAGAACTCGGATAAGAGCGTGATTGAGCTTCAGCAGTATGCCAAAAAGAACAAGCCAAATCTTCACATCCTAAACAAACTAAGAGAAGAGATGATGAAGCTGGCTCGAGAAAGGGTACAGCTGCAAATATATGACCTCTTTCAGACAAATCTTGCACTTCAGATAAATGGAGTTGGCTAAAGATTAAAAACGTCCAGTTGACCGAAATAAATTCAGTAAATTAACAGCTAAAAAGCTTAAACCTTTCTAGTGTTCACTCATTTGAGTTGTTATTGTTTTTTTGTTTTTTTTTTGTTTTTTTTTTCCAGGAGGAGGCAAGAAAGAAGCCGAAGATGACTATAATGGAGTCCGCTCAACCTGGCAGTGAACCTCTGTGTACTGTTGACGTCTAGCAAACCCTCGTCCAGCTTGTTGTGATAGCAGATAGCACTAACCAATGGTAATAGTTCTATAACAAAAGGTCATCGCACCAATACTGACTTATGCATTACTTTGCAGTGCAAAATGGCAATACTAGTTAAATTTTTATCAGATTTTTGAGCTATCTTCCCAATCCAATTATTGCCCATAATGTATGGGTTCGGTAACAGTCATATACATGCACTAAGGGAAGGTAGAATGAGCATTAAATACCTCCAGATGCACTTCTGCACCTGAAAGTGCACAAATATAATGACGGCTGTTGACTATAATATGCCTATATTAAGGAGAATCATACAAATTATGTATGTGAAGTATTACAGATGCTTTTAAGTTTGTGGCTTTTAGATGTTAATAAAATGTTGCTTTTTCCCTTCTTAAACGGCAAATTCATTTCATATTTACTGTGGAACCACAGATTTCAGAGTAGGACTGTATCTCGGTACTCATAACTGATGCGTTTGAACGGATACGCCTGTCATTTTACAGGGATTTGTTCCTTTTATGTCTGCTTTTGTGGCATGCAGAGTTGTTCATTCAGTGCACGTGATCTTTTATCTGGAAAATAGGGTTTATAATGGCTTAAAGTGTGTTGGTTTTCTTCAGTGGCCATGTCTAGTTCTTATTGGCATGTGAAGAATTTAAATGTTGTATTTCTAAAGCATTTCATGTGCACACTTCCGACTGCTGTTAAGAAATGCACTTATGTTGGAATTATTTGCTTGTGTGGAATGAACAACCTTTGTGTTTTTGTTTTAATTAAGGAGTGATGCGTACCAGTGGTTATCTTGACCAGTTGCTCTACTTATTCAGAAAGCACTGCAGAGAAAACACAAGCACAAGTGTTTGAGGTACTGTAGTTAGTAGAGGAACAAGACATCAGGGAGATAGGATGCTAGTGCGTGCTAGTTAAGCTATCTTTTTTTTTTCGGTATCGTTACATTTCGTTATGCTCTGATATAATCTGTCATTAGAGACTGGTTGGCAATCTTCAGTAAGAAAAAATGGTATATGTTGCCTTAGTTTTTTCCTTTTTTATTGATGGTACCTTGTTTCAAAAGGGAAATGCCTCACTTGAGTCTGCATTTGTGATGCTATACATTTATGTATTTGCTGTGGAGTGATGCTTGCTTTCTTGCATTGATATTTTAGGAAAAAAATGCCTTCTACGCATGTGCTTTTTGTGTTTGATTAAATTTTTCAGTATGGTTTTGTGGTCATTTGCTGCGGTGGGTGATTGTGTGCACATTTTGTTCAGATGTTATCACGGTGGTGTATTAAATAGTTTGAACCTTATTCATTATTTCATAAGGCAGTCTACCTAAAAACAAAGGTGGTAACTCCATACCTCGAAGAAAATCATACCATGTCGTTATATTCAATAGCTTGAAGAACAGTGTGAACCAAAGCTTTAAGTCTTATGCATTTTTATAGAATATTGCTGCATAGCTATTCATTAAATATATATAACATATATATGGAACAAAATATATATATAAAAAAAATGCAATAACTGCTGGACTAAAATATGGTCCCTGTTTGAAGAAAACCACCACTTCCCCTCAAACTATAATGGGAGAAAGGAGGGAAAAATTCTGGCCTTAAGATATGACAGGAACGTCTGACAGGACGTCTGTTTAACACACTGAGTGAGGAGGAAAAAAATCAGGTTTTCTTGGGACAGCAACTAAAAAAAATACTGCAGTGCACTGTCATTGAGTTTAGTGTTTTAGTTTGTGTGCTTCTGAATGTTCACTGCGTTTGTGAAGGCACTTTCCTGTTTTCCATGAGCACAAGGCTGCTGCCATACTAAGAGTGCTTATAGAATATGCTTTCCCAATAAACGTCTGAAGTGTACAACTTGTCCTGTCAGTCTTGCTAAGTGTGTATTAGTTGTGTGAAGAAATGCGTGCTTTAGTTGCTATCATTGAAGGGATAATGTTGGACGTTTTAGCTGAAAGTAAAGCTGCCTAAACAAATGTTCTTTTAATGTGACACATGATCGCTGATACAGTGATTTGTTTATGCAAATAAATTGATGACCAGAACCTGATGTCTTGTGCTGTTTTTAATGCAGAGAAAAGAGAAACCTATACAAAAATGGGGTAACGGTTTGAGCACTTTGATTAAATCAGTTGAACTTTTAAGAAAAAGTGAACATTTGAATTTCAAAGTGTTTAAATGGAAGAGAGACAGCTGTGCTGGCATGATAGATGGTGAAGATAACGGAGCGTCAGGTTTCTGTGGTCTGAGTGTCAGAGCTGTAGTCCACTCTTTCAAACAGCAGGATGGTTTCACAGTGCATGGTCTGAGGGAAGAGGTCAACAGCCATAGCTCTCACTGGACGGAAAGGGGCTCCTCGGACACGGTTAGAAACCGCTCTGCAGAGACTTCAAGATATAAAAATACGTTTTAGAATAACAGTTAATTGGGAATATTTGATATTTTCAGAAGAAAGTCGACTTGAAATAATTTACCATATTTTTCTTTTTTTAACCAAGGTTTTTTAATTTACCAAGGTTTGCCTTCATAATCTTTTATCAAAATATAATAAGCCTCTGATTTCCTTTTTGGCTGATGTCATGCATTTCTCCCATATTTAAAAATTTCACTCAAACCACCGCCATTCTGATATGTAATGCTCATTAAAATGCAATCAATTCACAATAGTTTGGATGCTGCGATCCTGAATTTGAGGTGTAAATCACTGGTCACTTAAAATAGAAAATAATGAACTTACTCAATAAAATTGTTCATAGCTGCTTTGGCATTGCAGGCGACGTAGATGAGTCTCTTCAGATGCTCTGCTCTTCTAATTGCTAGAATAACTTTGGAATCTAGTAAGAGTGAGAATATTTGGGCAGAGAAATTAAAAACAAAACACCATGCCTGCAAGTCAAAAGTTACGTTTGAGAGTACTGTACATACGTAGCCCTGCTCTTGGAGGATCAACGATTGCTGTGACGTTAGGGGACACGACAGCATTAAGAACAGTGGGAAACACATCTTCAGCCTTTCCACAGTGGAATTCCACATTGGTCAACCCTGAAAATGTACATTTGAAGTGTGAGTATATCATGGGAGGTAGAGAGAGAAAAACAAGGCAATGATAACACCATTCTGGCCTACCATTAGCTTCAGCGTTAGCCTTAGCGTCTTCCACTGCTTCCTGGCACAACTCTATGCCAATCACCTTCTTCACTCTCTGTTAACACACAGAATTGTTTTTGTTGTTGCTCTGTTCATTACTCGTATTTTTAGAAGCAAAACGCCGCACCTTTGCCAGCGAGATGCCGATGGTTCCTGTTCCACAGCACACATCCAGCACAGTGCTGTCCTGGTCCAGCTGTGCCCATTCACCCACAGCGGAGTACAGAACCTCAGCAGCAGGGGTGTTCGTCTGGCAGTATCAACACTCAATGTTATTAACATTTCAATAGCACTAATGTAGGACATTTAAACTGAAGGTCAGTATTATTATCCTGTACCTAATATTCTGAATCACATACACAGTGGCATAAAAGAAGCAGCTGCTTGATGCCTTATCAAGTATCATAGTATTAATTCTCGAGAAATTATATAAGTCAAATTATCAGAAGGTTCACCTGAAAGAATGAGTGTGGAGAGATGCGGAATTTTAGCCCGAGAAGCTCTTCGTGAATCCATTCTTCTCCAGTCACGTGTTCACATGGCAGGTCCTCTGTACCCGCAGAAGTCCTGGGTTGAGAATGTGTAAAGTCATCTAAAATCTAAATTCATTTCATTTAGGGTTTTGAGGTCTTACCTTTGTCCCATTCTCACAAAATACAATGAAGTGATTGCACTTTCTTTTCCTTCTCCTTCAGTAAAATACTGATGCAGGTTTCGTTTCAGTTCCTTAATTTCTTCTTCTTGGAGTTTCTAGGTTGTTTAAACAAGTAAATATTTCATGCAGCAGTAGCAATAGTTCCACCGTTTGTAAAATACATAACCAACATTTAAAGTGGACACAAAAATAACCACTGAATAAATCTCTTATTACCTGTGGATTGAAGAAAACAATGGCCATGGTTTGCTTTATCCTGCTTGTTCGGACTGTTAGCTGCCGCCAATGACCCTCGTAAGTCTCTGGACTGTATACTGCATAGGGAGTTGTCCTGTTCAGAATATCAATACAAAATCATTTAATAAATAGAAATAAATACATATACAATGGCTGATGGGTAATGCAAGCATATACTTTGCTCATTTGACTTCATAAATATAGTTAGATTTGGATGCATATTAGGCATAAAATCAACAGTTCACAACAGAATTATTTCATTTACCTGATGAACTGCTGGAAGCCCTGCACAACCCTCTTGGCCTCAGAAGATACATGGGTGGTTTCTGATGGACTCACTACTGCACACGATCCTCCTTTATACTTACCTAAACGAAAGCCCACTGTCTTATCCTCTCCATTTGCTCCCACTCCAATCACAAACTCACACTTATTCCTGTACTCCGTCTGCAAGGACAAATCACATTCAATCAGACTATTGGTCTTAAACTATTTATCATGCATCCATTTAATCCCAAAAATGTTCATTCAGCCCTTCACGTACTTTATGATATTTATTTTGTGAGTTAATTAAAGTGTGACTGTGACCAGAATAGTTTATGTGAGCACAGATGATTTACCAGCACAGGTGATGGTCGTATGGCCTCGAGCGGACAGCACATTTTGTTGTACTTCTCTTTTTGAACAAACAACCAGGGAAGCATGGCTTTGTTGTTGTTGCCAATTTCTCTGAGAACAAGTATCAAGGAGGCTGGTTATATTGAAGGAACTCTTTACTGACCAGCTTTACTACTAGAAGCTCATGTATGAACTAATATATATATATATATATATATGTAATTTATAGAAGCCATATGCATGTCACCGGACCCATCAGAAAATACCTGGTCAGTTTCTGAAGAATGCCTTCAACTTCTTTCTCTTTCCTTTTCAGCTGTTCTTCATAAGGCACGTTCCACAAGGGTGTCACAGCATTGGCAATCTGGATGTTGAGAGGCTCTTCTTCATCCTCATCTCCCTCCTGGCTACCGGCTGCACGTTTTGCACCAGGCTGTCCACCTTCCGCTTCCTCCTCTTGTTTCCTCTTCTTGAGGATGGGATCAGCTTTGGGCTTGGCCAGCCGTACACTCAGCACTTTACTCTTCCACTGCATGCCGTGCACTGCCTTCATGGCCTTGTCCCTTTCCTCCTGGTTCTTAAAAGTGACAAAGGCAAACATCTGCTTGCTAAACAGCTTGATTTTGTGAGGATTGATCCCATGCTTGTTGAGGAACTTCTTCAGGTCGTTGAAACCAATGTACTTGGGCAAGTTTTGAATCTCAACTTTAAAGATCTCTGAGGTGAAGAGATCTCCTTTGATGTAACGGTACACACCACCTGCTGCACCCTCTCCTTCTGCTGCTGTTGCTGGCGGATTCTCTTGGTTTTTCTCTTCTGTTACGTCATCCGGTTCTTTCTCTGTGCTGGGTAATGAACCAGCTGGATCATTCTTGTCAACAGCAACATCTGTCATTTTGTCCTGCATCAAAGGCCAAAGGAACATATTATTAGATGTAATATATATATTTCATTTATATTCAAACAGGTGATCTTAATTTTCAGTAAACTAGTTTCAGCAGTGTTCTGCAATGTGCCATGGTATAATTGTGTATTTCTACTTTAACAATTATTTTCCCACAGATCAGGACCATTAAAAACAAACGGAATAGTAATCAGTTACAGCATCTAAGATGCCTAATACATACGCATGTACAAGTAAGCGAAGTGAATTGACATGTTTATGTGTCAGCTAATGGACACTATAAGGCTAAAAAAACAGACTATATTGTTGAGACAATTAAATGCCAAACAAATTGCAAGCGAAGTTAATTCTGATATATATTTAGACCGTCTGAACAAACCTGCAATGTCAAATCTCCTTGTTCTTCACTATGAAACATTAAGGAGCTCTAAAAGCACTATGCAGTTATGCATGCATGCAAGCTGCCATTTTAAGAAACACGTGTCAAAAGCAGCGTATTGTGGGAACGCCGGTTAGGGTCTATTCCTCTATTTAGTAAAATCTAGTCGTAAGACTAATTGTTTTAAATATACTACTTAAATTTAGACCGCAAATAGTATTCAAAATGCTTTGCATTTAAACGTTGAATTTTATTTAATTCTAGTGCAACGTTTAATTTTATCTAGCGCAAAAGAGCTGGGACTTTTATTTTGAAGTGTAACCCAACAGGCGAAAGTAAGTGCCGAGTCTTTACTCTGACGGACCAAGAAGTTTTGGCTGCTGGAAAGGTTCGTGTTCGGAAGAGAGAGAGAGAGAAAAGCGCGAATGACTAACAAGTGCTGTTAAACATTACGTGATAGTCTGTAAAATTATCACCGGGGATGAACTGACTGATTACTGAATGAGAGGCCAAGCACCTTCGACAGTAACTTAGCTGTCTAGCTCGCTGCTATCTGATACGAAGTCAAATTACAGAGAAAAGTCGCGCTTATTCAGACTCGGTTCTGTAGGACTTCAACAGAACTTTAACCAGGGATGGACGACCCAACAGTACTGGAGATTTGGATTTGATTAGACTAACGACTGACAGCGGGGTTTTCAGTGGTCAGATGTGGCTGCTGGGACTGCAGACGGGAGACGTGTCACTGATAAAGCGGCTGGAGTTAAGAGCCTCAGCGCTGACATCCATCCATCGGTCCATTCAGCTCGGTCCGCCCCACAGGGGGAGTCCATCCAGCCTCTAACCCGGACCTGTAGGATTTTATTTACCCTAAACCTCACCGCCCGGTGAATTTAACACTTCTTAACCCCACTTTGGTGTGGAAAGACGTGTTTTGTCAAGATGGGTTCGTTGTTTCGGAGTGAGGATATGTGTCTGGCCCAGCTCTTTCTGCAGTCCGGATCCGCTTACGACTGCATCAGTGAACTCGGCGAGCTCGGGCTGGTGGAGTTCAGAGACGTAAGTCGGTGTATAGCGTCAATAATGTACGTGTTGTTTATGTTTATGTCTTGTGCTGAGCTGACCGCTTCACACACGTTAGCTATCGATGTAACATGATGTGATATGAATGCTGTCGAGCTATACTTCGTGAACATGTCTACATCTTTAATTGACGTCGTTCATTTGTTGGAATAAAATAAGTGTTTGATGCATTTGTCAGAAACTGCTCGATAATGCATTAATATTTAGCACACTTTGCACCAATGTTCTTTACTTATTAATTAAGTCATGCACAAACATACATTCTTTAGCTTTAATATATAAAAAATGATAGAAATTCATATTTCAATTAAGTATTATTATTATTATATCCAAATTATTATTATTAACATTATTACATGAAAGTACTATTCTATAAAAAATAAATTCATTGTATTGAAGTTATTAGTATAGAATATTTTGGATATGTGTAGAATATTCCAGTCATCCTGGATCTGTTTTATTATACATTTTCTTTCTCTCTTTTTTTCCAGCTTAACCCAAGTGTGAACTCTTTTCAGCGGAAGTTTGTCAATGAAATCAAGAGATGTGAAGAGATGGAGAGGATTCTGGGTAAAAACATAAACTTATTCGATAAATTATTTCGTAAGGGTGTACTTCAAAATTATGAAGTCTCAATGCTTTCTGAGCACAAAGCATGTTCATGATGGTTTTCTTTAAAATATTTGTGAATGAGCGATGGGCAGGGCCATTAGGTTATTTACTTTTTATAGAGTTTATAAACAGTGCATTCAAGTTAATTCAGTAAAATGTGATTTAAGATTGGTATGTAGTGGCACTTGATCGATGCACAGAAACAGACATTAAAGATAATTAAAATCTCCCAAAGTAAATCAACAAAATGAACTCAAAGTGGACTTGTATAACAGGATATCTTCTGAGGGAAATCAAAAAAGAAGACATCCTACTGCCAGAAGGGGAGGTGAACCCAGCTGCACCATTACCCAAACATGTGATGGTCATAATGGTGAGATCAGCTCAACACTGTTCATTTGTTTAACTCTTGTGATTAGTTGGTCTTTCAGATGTCTTTTGTGTTCTGTTTTTTTGCAGCCGGTTGCCTAATTTCTGCTTCTGTTTTCTTGCTTTTATGGCTGCTTAGCTCAATTCAAGACATTTTTGTATTGGATGTTATTTAATCAGTTGAAATCCCTTTTTGCAGTTCCCTGCTAGGTCTCTCTCAGGAACACTTTCCTCAATGTCAGCGCACTGCTTACAACATTGATATATGACTGCTAATATTTAGTTATTACCGATTCCTGTGTGTTTTGTTTAGGAGCAGCTTCAGAGACTGGAACTGGAGCTGAGCGAGGTCACCAGGAACAAGGAGAAACTCCAGAAGAACCTTCTGGAACTGACTGAGTACACACACATGCTGCGCATCACACGCAACTTTGTGCACCGCAGTGCAGAGGTAGATCATGTGATTCCCTGTCAAATGTTTGGAACATTTGTTTGAGCAGAAGAAACAGGGAACGTCTGATAGGTGGAAAGATTTACCCTGCTTTTGTCCTTAATTATATCACTAATATTGTTAAGCAAACAGCTCTTTATAAATCAAATATCCTTAAAACTCTTGCTCAGTGTATTTTCTGCAGTTTGGCTTTTGTTTCTCTGTCTCTTGATGTCTTTGGTACATGATCATGTTCGACCTTTCTGGTGTAATTGAAAGCAGTTCATCACCAGAGAAAAGGACTGTGGGAATCACGCAGGTGATTTGGAGTCACCTGATTTTCACTGCCAGAACTTAGCGAGGAGCCAGCAGTGGCTTTGCAAATAGGCTTAAGTCTTGACTTCTTCTTCTTGATCACTGAGGCGTTGTGTGAATCTAATCTCTTGCTGTGTTTTTGCTTGTGTATGAGCAGAGGGAGCCGTCACAGGTCCAGTATGAAGAGTTTCCCTTCCTAGAGAAAGAACCCATGATGGACTACACCAGCATGCAGAGGCTTGGAGCCAAGCTTGGGTGAGCAGTGCTTAAAAATATAAAGCTGAAAGTATACTGCTCTTGCCCATGTCCTGCTTTGGCGCACCAACAGTTAATGTGACAGAATTTTCATCATCAGCACAGTTTCCTGTTGCACACCACCTATGTGCAGACTAATTTTTCTTATGAAATCATCTTTTTATCTAACATCCTGTTTCTTGTATGCATGTTTAAAAGCACACAAAACCTGTGTTTTTTTAAATTCATGTTAATGTAAAGTGGAGCTAATAATCTTCTTGTCCCTCCTGCACAGGTTCATTTCTGGGCTCATCCAGAGCGTAAAAATCGAGGCATTTGAGCGAATGCTCTGGAGAGTGTGTAAGGGCTACACCATCCTCAGCTACTCGGAGGTAGATGGGCTTTTGGAGGACCCTGATACGGTGAGACTAGTTGGCATCTCCAATATAGTTTAATTTTATATGTTGTTTTTGGTTACAAAAATGTATAGTTAAATGTTTCTTTTTATGTGGTCAGTTTGACCTAAGCCTTTACTCTAATGCTGGATGATTTATTCAATTAAAAATGATAATAAAAAAAAATAGGAATTAGGGATGTTCATTTCGGTTGAGAGAGGTTTATCTTCAATGTTAGAGTTTTTTTTTTTTTTTTACATTTTTCCGTCACACCATAGTACACATTGATACATCAACTACCCATACAGTACCCTCTAAAAGTATTGGAACAGTAAAGACAAAATTACTCTGTTGGCTGTGGAGTCAAGACATTTACAAATATGATTAAAAGATGAATATGAGACAAAACTACAGAGTGTCACATTTTATTATTGGGTGATTCAACACAGATGTTTTACCAGCTAAGAAGTTCAGCACTTTTAGAGTTTCATTCCTCTATCTGATGTGAGCATAAGTATTGGAACAGTTGCCTCACAGGTCTTTCTAAGTGATCAGCTGTGTCCTGTTGCATTAATTCTTCAGATATTAAAAGCAGGGAAAGTGTCGTATCAGTTATATCCATTACTTCTGCATTCTGAATCTTGCATTCGATGATGACACACACAAACCAGGATGAAGGTGAGGGAGCTGACTTTGAGAGAAAAGCAAGCCATTTGGATAATAATAAAATGTGACATTCTGAAGTTTTGTCTCATATTCATCTTTTCTTCATATTTGCAAATGTCTTGACTCCACAGCCAACAGAACAATTTTGTCTTCACTGTTCCAATACTTTTGGAGGGCACTGTATATAACGAATAAATAGGCCTATACGAGAAATGTATTTTTACTTAAATAATAAATTAAGAAAATGAAAGAGAAACTGTGCAACAAGTAGCCTAGGATGCAGAGTTTTGGTTTATTTTTGTGCTGCGCAAAAGGAAACCACGGCAGAAAGCAGCATCCTATTTTTCTTTAGGCCTATTTTACAAAAGCACAAAGATTTGTTTTTATTGTAACCTAGTTGCTTCCACTCTTAGAAGGAAAACATTTAAATGATTGTGCCGGTGCTGCATGCGCGCATACAGTTAAGCTTTGCTACCTTGACAATAACGGAGCCTGTTCATTATCATAATAAAATACAGTCAGTCAAACATATGGAAAAAAAACACACTGTTCGATTTAAATATGTAGAAAAATCTGTGCCATTAAGCGTTATCACCGTACCATGATGATGTTATGCAAAACATTTTGTTTTACGTGGATATTGGGACGCGAGTGAAGTACATAATAAATAATATTTTGGCATTCAAATACATCGCGAATACGGAAGCATTTGATTTTGTGTCGAATAAGAGACCCAACGTTGGTTTCAGTTTCATTTTAGCCTAAATGAATTTGTTTTGGCTTGTTTATATAGCCATAGCTATATTTTTAATTCTTGGTCTTTTCTAAATAGGCTACTGTTAAATTGAAAGGATTTGTTGTGGAGTGAGGGGAACTAAAATAGCCTAGATATGTTTACAGTGTTTATAATGTTTGTAAACATTTCAGGTCAGCATTAGGCCTATTTCTGAACGAAATAATAAAATGCAACTTATGTTTTTTTTTTCTCTCTAAAAAACGATTTTTTTTAACGATTAACCGGTTAAAATGAACATTCCTAATAGGAATATCTAAGTCTTTTAAGATGTTCTAGTTTGTCTGTTCTCTGTCTGGTTTGTCAGGGGGAGCCAACCAGGAGTGTGGTGTTTCTCATCTCCTACTGGGGAGATCAGATTGGACAGAAAGTTAAGAAGATTTGTGACTGGTAACTTAGCTCTTAAATCAACTTCCTACATTCTACTTGAGGTGATTCTGTTAATCAGTCTGGTTTAAATAACTTTGTGCTAAGCTACCACACATCTGGGGCAGTTAACCACCAACACGCTGATTGCGTCACTGTAACAAATGTGGAGCTGCTCCTTTTTCATAAAGATTATAAATAGCTTGTTCCCTGTTACATTTAGGGGAAGCTTCATGCTTTCATGTCTTTATCTATTTTAATTCTTTCAGAGCATTTTTTTTCTTAAGAGAAATTAGAAGTGCTGTAGTTTTGAAAGTGTTTTTTTTTCTTTCCCATAGCTACCACTGTCACCTGTACCCATACCCCAACAGTAACGAGGAGAGGACAGATGTGGTGGAGGGGCTCCGCACACGCATTCAGGATTTGCACACGGTGAGTCCAGATGAGCTCGGTTTTACCTTTGTTACAGTTTGACACGCCCACTTTTTCTTGCTTTGACTGTGTGTAACATGATGAGTGTGTGCGATCTCACTAGTGTGATTAGTCATTTACTGGCTGTTTTTTTTAACCTTTATCTTAGTTACTAATAAGCTCAGCTTAATCTTAAAGATTAAAAAAAAACATTCATGTTTAATTTGACTTTAAACGTCTTTTAAAACTGACTGATGAAATCGAGGACAGTAGAGGTTGACTCAAAGCAACTTTGATGCACAAAATGTGCATCAAATGTGCATCCTGTATAACCACAGTTTTGTCCTTTCCAGGGAAGGCTGTAAGACACACCAGACGTTAAACTGAAATCTCTGCAGCTAATTGTAATAAAGATTTTATTGCTTGTTTTCAATAAAAGTTTAATAAAATTCAAACAAACATAATCTCACTTGTTAGTTCAGAGAAACAAAATATTTATTTTCTTAACTGAACAAAAGGTTCTAATTTAATGTTGCAATAGTGCAAATTCCATGAAAAAACACAGGAATTAACACTATTATAACACAGGAATTATAGTAATGAAATGCATGAAGGTTTGTGGAGTTTTGTTTCATGCACAGTAATAAATGATGGGCTGCAATAGTAGAAGGGTTTGTGCTCTCTCTGTCTTTAGCAGTGGATGGTACTTCAGATACTCCAACCAAAAGAGCAGAAATTGTATATAATAGAATCTATATTAGAATTATTTGGATTTAGTGTTGTGACTAATCTCTCCTAACCAGTTCTAGACAGCCATGCAGTGGAGGAATGTAGGGGGCAGGTTAGGTTTGAGGGCATTTAGGTTTGCTTGTGACTGCTCTGTAAAAGATAGAAAGAAAATTGTGTTAGTGGCCCAACTCAGCACATGATGTTCACGAGGTCTAGGATGTGGACAAATTTCTCACAGACTAAAGGCGCCATTAAATTATTTGTTGATACTTTGTTCTCACTCACTGTTCCTCTCAAAACCTATGAAAAATGGAAAGGCTCACTCAATCATTCATGAAAAGTAAATTGGGTTGTTTTTGTGCATAGAAAATATTCCTTGATTGACTGAAGATTTGTTTGGTGAAGAGCACAGCAAAATGCTTTTACTGCATGCTCATCTGAGATCACAGTTCAGAAACCAGGCCAACAAAATGCCATGTATGGTTGACCTGGGGGGAAAATACACATTTATCTTACAAGTTTCCCATACAGGCTCAAATATTCATTTTCTGCTGTAATTATGACAAAAAGCTTGTTTTCAAAATCTTACCCACACAAACTGAGAAATATATTACATTAATTTTGTAATTCCAGAAATTTCATAAACTGTGTGTTCTTCAGTAAAGCATTTAATTAAGATTATTACAGAGCTTCACATTAATAAATAATTAAAAAATAAATAAGTAAATAAATAAATGTATGAGTAAGTAAACACATTCATTTTATTCATTTTTAAGTCATCATGGTGTCCCCTTTGATGTTTGCTAAGGCCCCCTGGTTGAACCTGGTTATGTTTAACACTTAAAACTTGGTTAAATCAAGCCACTTAAAACAAAATGGTTTAGCTTGACATAGTTTTGAACATGCTCTTGAAACCATTGTTTCTTCGTAGGTTCTTCACCGGACTGAGGATTACCTGAGGCAGGTGTTGATCAAGGCCTCAGAGTCTGTGTACGTTTGGGTGATCCAGGTTAAGAAAATGAAGGCCATATATCACATCCTTAACCTCTGCAGTTTTGATGTCACAAACAAGTGCCTCATAGCTGAGGTGTGGTGTCCCGTAAATGATCTACCCGTTCTTCGGAGAGCTCTAGAGGATGGATCGGTGAGTACTTGACACTATTTAAGGTGCACTAATTCAGATACAGTCATGGCCAAAAATATTGGCACCCTTGGTAAATATGATCAAAGAAGGCTGTGAAAATTAATCTGCATTGTTAATCCTTTTGATCTTTTATTTAAAAAATTCACAAAAATCTAACCTTTCATTGGATAATAAGAATTTAAAATGGGGGGGAAGTATCATTATGAAATAAATGTTTTTCTCTAATACACATTGGCCACAATTAACGGCACCGTTTTATTCAATACTTTTTGAAACCTCCATTTGCCAGTTTAACAGCTCTAAATTTTCTCCTATAATGCCTGATGAGGTTAGAGAACACCTGACAAGAGATCAGAGACCATTCCTTCATCCAGAATCACTCCAGACCCTTTAGATTCCCAGCTCCATGTTGGTGCTGCTTCTCTTCAGTTCACCCACTCATTTTCTACAGGGTTCAGGTCAGAGGACTGGAATGGCCAGCAGAAGCTTGGTTTTGTGCTCAGTGACCCATTTTTGTGTAGTTTTTGAGGTTTGTGTTTGGATTATTGTTCGGTTAGAAGATCCAAACATGGCCCATTATAAGATTTCTATCAGAGTCAGTCACTTATTGATTTTTTTTTTATCTATTGGTTTTTGATAGAAAGCATGATGCCATGTGTCTAAACAAGATGTCCAGGACCTCCAGCAGAAATATAGGCCCACAACATCAAAAATAAAGCAATTTATTTCATTGTACACATGGGGTACTTTTTATCCCTGTGTGCACCAAACCCATCTCGAGTGTTTGCTGCTAAAAAGCTCATTTTTTTAGTTTCATCTGACCATAGAAGCCAGTTCCATTTGAAGTTCCAGTCGTGTCTGATAACTGAATATGCTGGAGTTTGTTTTTGGATGAGCGAGGAGAATTTTTCTTGAAGCCCTCCCAAACAACATGTGGTGATGTTGTTTGACAAATATTTTTTTTAAGGTTTTCTGACCCCGAGATTCAACTGTTTTCTGCAATTCTCCAGCTGTGGTCCTTGGAGAGTCTTTAGCCACTCAAACTCTCCTTCTCACTGTGCATTAGGACGATATAGACACACGTCCTCTTCCAGGCAGTTTCGTAACATTTTATGTTGATCGGAAATTCTTAATTATTGCCCTGATGGTGGAAATGGGAATTTTCACTGCTCTAGCTCTTTTCTTAAAGCCACTTCACTAATTTGTGAAGCTCAATTATCTTTTGCTGCACATCAGAAATATATTCTTTGGTTTTTCTTATTGTGATGGGTGATGAAGGGAATTTGGGCTTTGTTTTCCCTCCTATTTATATTTCTGTGAAACAGGGAGCCATGGCTGGATAATTTCATGTTCATAATCACCCTGGAGTGCTCAAAATTGTGAATATGAATGGGAATATACTTCAGAGATATTTTACTCATAAGAATTTCTAGGGGTGGCAATAATTGTGTCCAACGTGTATTTGAGAAAAACATTTATTTCATAATGATATTTCCCCCCGTTTTAAATTCTTCTTATCCAATGAAAGGTTAGATTTTTGTAAAAAAAAAATTAAATAAAAGATATAATTTTTTTTTAAATAAAAAATATTGGCACCCTTGGTAAATATGATCAAAGGCGGCTGTGAATATTAATCTGCATTGTTAATCCTTTTGATCATATTTACCAAGGGTGCCGATATTTTTGGCTATGACCGTACTTCTGATTAATAATTGTGCACATACCTCTTAAAGGGATAGTTCACCCAAAAAATTCTGTCATTAATTGTTCACCCTCATGTCGTTCCAAACCCGTAAGACCTTGGTTCATCTTCAGAAAACAAATTAAGATATTTTTAATGAAATCCAAGTATTTTCTGACCCTGCATAGACCGCAACGCAACAGACACGTTCAAGGCCCAGGACATTGATAAAATAGTCTGTCACATCAGTGCTTCAAGCATAATTTTACAATGCTACGAGAATACTTTTTGTGCGAAAAGAAGAAAAATGATGCCTTTATTCAACAATTTCTTCTCTTCCGTGTCAGTCTTCAATGCGCAAATTTTCATTTTTGGGTGAACTATCCCTTTAACTGTGTTGTTTTGTTCCTTCAGAGGAAGAGTGGAGCCACAATTCCCTCATTTGTCAATCGGATCCCAAGCAATGACACTCCACCAACCCTCATACGCACCAACAAGTTTACCTCAGGCTTTCAGAATATAGTGGATGCCTACGGCGTAAGCAGCTACAGAGAGGTCAACCCAGGTGAGAGGGTAGCAATTAAAAACACTTAAGTATTAACATTAAAAATTGACTTTATGTTAGCAGCTTTAACATGCCCTCAATGCTTCAAACATATGCTTAGATAAGATGTGTAAGCTTACTTCTTTATCACACCTTCTCGCAGCTCCATATACAATCATTACCTTTCCCTTCCTGTTTGCTGTGATGTTTGGAGACCTCGGGCATGGCATCATCATGGCGCTGTTTGCTCTGTGGATGGTTCTCTATGAGAATGACCGCAAACTGAAGAAAACCAGAAATGAGGTACATGCAGCTTGTTATGACAGTGCTAATTTTCTTCTGAAATTCATTTAGACATGGTTGTTAAAAGTTATTTAGTCTAGTATTAGTTTACTGTTTTGGTTAATTTTGTTATAGTTTGATTAACATTGTATTTCTTTCTTTTTTTAGATCTGGAACATTTTTTTCGAGGGCCGTTACATCATCCTGTTGATGGGTATATTTTCAGTCTACACTGGATTAATATACAATGACTGCTTCTCCAAATCACTCAACCTGTTCGGCTCGGGGTGGAACATCAGTGCTATGTTTGTGTCTGGAGTCTGGAGGTGAGTGTCCAAAGCACAAAATAATGTGTACGGCATCCTTTAAGCAAAAAAAATAAAAAATATAATAAAAGAACAATGTACTATACAGTATGTAGTGTGCAAAATATGTTTGAAAATGTAGTATTCTAAACTTCTTTAATGGATCTACAGCTATGGAAAGAATCTCAGGAAAAAAGTTCTTTCAAAGAGAACACTTGAAAATTCTATGAGTTTGAGTAAAATGTTAATATTTGTTTTATTCTATAAAGGTCTGATAACATTTCTTCCCAATTTCCAATAAAATAATTTTTTTTAAATTACATTTTAATAACAAATGTTTTCATTTGTTGTGATTGAAAATCAGGGTTATTCCACCAAATATTGATTTCTTATCTCTTCTAAAGTTAAAACATTGGTATTGTTTTGTCTTAAAATAAATATGAAGATGTCTGAAAACTTGGCATCTTTTTTGTTATTTTTACCAACTGTCATTTCATGCTCTAAATGACAATTTATTTTTATTTAAAATTTGAAAGAAATTTTATCAGTGGTCAAAAATTCTTTTACTCAGCCGTACAAATGTAAATTGCAAATTCTTTGAAACTGAATTTTCAGCGGTCTCTTAATAAAGGGGTTATTCCTTTTATTATTAGATAGGACAGTGGAATGCAGACAGGAAAGTATTGGGTAGAGAGGGGGGTGAGATCGGCAAAGGACCTAGAGACAGGAATCGAACTCGGGTCACTGTGAGCACAGTTGTGCTAGATGTCAGCGCACTAACCACTAGGCTATCGGTGCTGACTCATGATGCTGTGTTTGAAGAGTTATTCAGGAGGGGCACATTAAAGTGACAGTAAAGACATTTATAAATTATTATAATATTTAAAAATATTACTGTTTTATTGCATTTTTGATCAAATAAATGGAACCTGGGTGAGTTGTAGTGTAATTCCTGCAATCAGACAGCTGATGAATCAGTAAATTATTTATTTACATAAAGTTGAAATCCACTTGAAAAATTTACAAGCCGGTCCAAAATGCTGATGGAAAAATTTTGGTGTTGGAAGTTTGGAAACTGATGGAGATTATGCAGATGATCATCACAATTTCATTTATTATCTCACCGTAGGGAACAACAGCAGGCACAGAGATTTCTCATGTACAGTATGTGGCTCTAATGTGATCTTCATTTTCTCTTTCTCCCAAGTCCAAGCACAGTCCGCTCAAATAGCTTCCTTGCACTGGATCCAAACATCACAGGAGTCTTTAAAGGGGCCTATCCTCTGGGCATTGACCCGGTAGGTCTCTGACTTCATTTTATTACTGTTATCAAATGAAACAGATTACCCTACTATCACATCACCATAAAAACAAGTAACAGTGGGTGAAAGTCTAGGGTGAAAGGTTCCATGGGTGAATGACAAGCTATGATTTTTTTTTTTAATTGTTATACAATTATTTTTAATTTGAAGTTTAGTAATGTTTTATTTGCACTCTGTAGATCTGGAACCTGGCGTCCAACCGTCTCACCTTCCTGAACTCCTATAAGATGAAGATGTCTGTGATCATAGGAATAATCCACATGACTTTTGGAGTCGTCCTCGGCGTTTTCAATCACCTGTGAGACGTTTTAAAAGATATTTTCAATAGATCCATTTCAAATGTATGACTTTGATCCTTCTAATACTCCATATGTTCATCTGTTCAGCCACTTCAGACGGACATTCAATTTGTTCCTGATATTAATTCCTGAGCTGCTCTTCCTGCTCTGCCTCTTCGGCTATCTGGTCTTCATGATCATTTATAAGTGGCTGTTCTTCACAGTCAGAGACTCTCAGACAGCTCCCAGCATTCTCATCCACTTTATCAACATGTTCCTGATGCAGGGGGACTCCAGTCAACCCCTCTACCCAGGACAGGTGGGACTGAAAGAACCGTACTTGCACCCATTCCACTTTACATGCACCTCAGTGTTTCTTTACATGTATTTTCCCTCTTTCCCACAGGCTGGGTTTCAGGTGTTCCTGTTGATTGTGGCTGTGCTTTCTGTGCCTGTGTTACTCTTGGGCAAACCTCTCTACCTTTACTGGCAACACAAGGGCAGAGACCACTTGAGCATGTACCGGGTGAGGATCCTTGTTTTGTTTGTGTGTGTTCTACAGTTGGCTGAAGGCCGTTGGCTGATTTTCTCTGTCTCTTGCTGTAGGGTTATCAGCGTGTACGGCGGAGCAGTGAGGAGGAGCTCTCTCTCATGCATGCTCATGATATGGAGGAGGGCACCAGTCTGGACAGCCACTCCTCCAGCTCTGACAGCCAATCAGAGGAGGTAAGACGTTCAGAATAGGGGTGGGTGATACACCGGCAGTCATGATTAACTGGTAGAGATTTTGGACTATCATCTTTATTGCGGTTATGCAGAAAGAAAACACGTGTAACAGTATATTGGATCTGGGTAGCTCTTAGAGTGACAGCAGTCCAATATTCCTGCTGTCTGTCATTCATGTTAATCAAACAACAAGAGAGAAAATCTCTCACTGCTCTTGACTTAATCACTTTTGTAACTTAATACGAAATTTAATTCACATAGTGATTCATTTATAGAAATGTATTTAGCATTTATTTATTGTAGTTTTTTTGTCCTGTTGCTTGAACTTAGTTACTTATCTTCAGTGAGCTTTTACTTTTTTAGGCTTGAATTAGTTTTTCTGTGATATTGACACAGGTGACAAGATTTATGAAAATACTATGGTACCAAAAAAACTAGGGATGGGATGATACACCTACCTCCCGATTTGATACTATCACGATAGGGTGCAGATACGATATGTATTGCAATTTATTTATTTATTTTTTAAGAATTTCGATTCTACAAGTATAGCGATTTGAAAAACTTGTGTAGTTTTGTTTTGTGTGAAAAAAATGACTGAAGGCAGAGTGCTGAGGGAAATTATATGAAAGAATGTATGATTTCATTATTTGTGTGAATGCATATTAGGAAACCGACTAGGAAAACTGTCTTTGCATTTGCTTTCCATCTTCCCTCCGTGTAATGCCTAATAAAGCAGTGTTTAGAAGCCCAGTGCAGCTTTGTTTACAGAGGTTACCGTGGAAACAGTTCTGTTCTGCAATAATACCCAAGTAGTACATGTCAGTAGATAACATGTTATGAATATTTTTTGTTAGTCTAAAATCTTGCCATGATTTTTTTTAAATGTTTTATTTATTTCCAAGTATAGGCAAATAAAAAGTGCATAGTGCTGCTAATTTTATTTGTTGGCTTTTGTCATAAAACTTGGTAAAATTATTTCAGTGTGTGTATCAGTACTTTTTTAAATATTTCCAGCACATTTTAACAACCCCGTGTGTAACAGTTTGCATTGATACATTATTTAAGAGATTTAGTACTGTATAACATTGGTAGCTCTCAGCCGCTTACATTTTAAAAAAGTAGCTCCCGAATGAAATAAGGTTGGAGACCCCTGGTCTAGACCATGGGGAGAAGATGAATGATACACTTACAGACTGTCACAATTAAAAAAACAACAACACATTTTAGCAGTCACTATTGCGATTCGATATTACAGTTTATTGTGATTTTTGTTTGCTTATTAAAGACTAGACAATGGAAAACAATTGATTATACCCTTAAAAGAGACTGTATATGATGAGTCATAGTAACTAAAACAATGCATCAGATCTTTCTAAACCTTTCTGATCGTCTGCTTGGTGCTGCTCCAAGTTGAACACACCAATACATTTCGCCCTCTGTTGGAATTACAAAGCGCTAACGACCTCTTAGGAAAAATAAAATAATTTACTAAAAATTGATTCTGAGGTAAACAAATCGATTTTTACATTTATCACGATAGTTAGGTGAATCTATTTTTTTTTTCTCCCACCCCTAAAAAATCATATTAAAAGCAAAAATAACTATATTGTGATTTTATATATATCGTTATCGTTATATGAAATTACTCATATTGTGATATGAGATGCCCGTAATTTAAAACTAATTCCGTGCATCGTTTGTGTGAATAAACTACTTTCCCTATGAGCCTAACAAAGTTTCCTCTCTTCCACAGTTTGACTTTGCTGATGTCTTCCTCCATCAGTCCATCCACACTATAGAGTACTGCCTGGGCTGCATCTCTAACACTGCCTCTTACCTCCGTCTGTGGGCTCTCAGCCTGGCACATGCCCGTGAGTGACGAAAATACAGCGATATACCTTGAAACCAAATTCTTAAAAATACCATAATACATTTTTTTGGTAATACTGCCCAGCACTACTTGAATGACTATCGAATCTATTTATTTAATTTTTTTAATAATCTGTTACAAATAAAATAACTCTTCTAAAATCCTTTTTTTTTTTTTTTTTTAATCAACGACTATACAGTTTTAATTATAGTTAAATTTGTGATTGATATATTCAGCATACCCAATGTGCGTTAATAAAAAAAGATTGAAACAAGCTGCTTTATCATAATTACAGCAGAAATTCTGGGTGAAATGTTTAGCCTATATAGGACCTGTAAATGATTGTTTTGGACAGTTTGAAAATGGCTTTATTTAAAATAAAGGAATGCTGAACATGTTTTGTTGTGGTCCAGAGCTCTCTGAAGTGTTGTGGGCGATGGTGATGCGGGTCGGTCTGCGTGTGGACACCAGTGTGGGTATTGTGTTCCTGGTGCCTGTTTTTGGTCTGTTTGCTGTCCTCACTGTGTCCATCCTGCTGGTGATGGAGGGATTGTCAGCCTTCCTTCATGCTCTCAGACTCCACTGGTCAGTAAAGTCCTCAAACATACACGGTATATATATTCAAACACAGTATGAATTTATACTGAATGGTCAAACTGAAATCATCTCTCTCTCCTCAGGGTGGAGTTTCAGAATAAGTTCTATAGCGGCGCTGGCATCAAGTTTGTACCATTTGCCTTCTTTCTCTTGCACACCAGCTTTGAAAACGAGGGGTTGTTGTGAACTGCGGCACGCTAAACACCAGACCAGAGCAGATCTGTGAGCTTCATTTTAACAGATTTACATGTTGCACTACATTCCAAAGTGGTCCAACCAAATACTCTTTATATGGAGATAGCAGATCAGCATTGAGAATACTGAGCCACATCAGATCACGTTTTGGGACATGCAACCGTAACACAAATACGCTGAGATAAAGCAACAGCTCTGGACTGTAAATAGGACTCTTGAGTGCTTTTTTTATGTGTTGAATGTATTAGCTCTTCACAAAAGTGCTGTTTTTGAGTATCATTTTTCTATCATGCCTGTTGGCTGTGCAGAGATGGTCGACTCTCCATAGCTGAGCACATTCCATGAGTGACTTTGAAGTTCAACTTTTTGGTTTATTTGCTGTCGATTTAACTGCTTGTTTAAATTCCAGCATTTTCATTCTCCACAGAGTTGCAACACGAATATGGCTCATGTAGTTCATTCATAGTGTTGAATGGTACTGTGCTTAGATAACAGCAGATATAACACAATCAGGAGTTCGTACATTTGGGCACAGTATTTGTCACATGTTGGCAACAGTGACTTGCCTAATTGGTTGCTCCAGATCTGAGCAATGTTTGCCCAAATACGTTCATTCTTCTTGTTGATTAGCCCAGATCTCGTTTCTGTTGGGCTGTGTAGATAGAGCTTCGCGAGGCTCTGTTTGTTTCAAATCCTGCTGCAGCTGATCTTCTTTCTGTTTGAAAAATCTCCTCAAGAACCTCTACTAGCCCACAGGAGGCTCAGATATTTCTAAGTGCCTAACATGCTGAATGTATTCTGATGGGTGGGTGGTGGACTGAATTTTTCAGATGAAGTCATTTAGAATTTAATTAATGCATTGTATCATTGTGTTGCTGTTCAGGGCGAAACTCTCAAAGTCATTTATTTTTAATTGTATCATAAATGGAGATGTTTTTAGTGATTTTTAACTTGCAAATCTGTTCAGTTACTCTGTTCAGCTTCTCCAGAATGGTCCTTTTTTAAACTCTTGAATTTAATGTGAGATTTTGGTGTGTGGATTGTGAGCCACTGAATTCATTCCAGGGTTTTTGTATTTTTTTTTTTATTTATTAACAGTACTTACTTTGATTTCTATCTATCGTTTGACAAGACTGCATCATTTAGGTAATTTACATTCCACATTTCGAGCTCTGTATTAACATTACACAATAAAATCAAACCTGTGAAGCTGGGGTAATAAAACTTTGATTAAATGACTCTTGATGTGAACTACATTTTTGAGTTAAATTGTCACAACTTTTACTTAATCCTAATTAATTTCACAAACAACTGATTTAGTTGTATCCTAAAAGTATTAGTCCTTCGGTGGCAAGGTGGTTTTCTCTATAGTTCTGAATTTATAATCTCTCTATTACCAACTCAGATCTTTAACTTGCAAACCATGTAATAAAAATGTAAGATTTTGTTTGTTTTCATAAATAATCTTAAGGAAAATGGTATTTACATGTATGGGTAAGTGTGAAGAAACATAAACCCTAAATTGTTGCATGGAAACAAACTAAGGATATGCCAGCATTAACAAATTAGTAACATATCTCTTAGTGTTCAGAGGTCATTAAAATCCTACAGAACAGCCTTGCTGGTGATGAACAATAGCTCTTGTGGGCAGATCACCTCCCGACACGCTGCTGAACCAGGGTTCACTTAAAAGTCTAAAATGAGACCAAAGCATTCCTAATGCATGTATATAGACATGAAAAGTGCCTGCCAGTATCCAAGTCAGTGAGTTTTAATAGAAAAGATTAACATTTATAATCGTACATTGATAGCTTGTCAAAAATGAAACTTTGACTAGCTGGATCCATTTACAAGTCAACCTCTTGGTTAAAATCATAGGTTAAAATTCAGGTTTTTTACCAAAACAGCAATTATTAGGATGGCATGGCATCATTACTTCTGTTTTCTTCATAACAGTAATAATAATTATGGTTATCACAAAATACATATGGTGGCGCGAGCGCAAAATAAGACCTCCAGCCTAATTCTACATTTTCGACAGCAATTAGAAATAAAATGAGAACTTTGGAACTTTCTAAACATAAAAGAAATACTATAGATTTGTTTCTGTTATACAACTTTGCAATGGGGGCTACAGTTTCAAAGTGCTCAGAAAAACAACAGAAACATCTCCTTTTTACCACTCCTGAGTCCTGATGATTTATAACTTTCGGTCTTTCTGTCATGGAGTACTGAAATTACCAGTTTAAAAAAAAAAAATTACTACAATGTACTTCTCTATCACCATAATGTAATGTGAACTACAGCAATCCCCTTCATCAGGAACACTTGGGTGTTTTAATCTACATTCTCTACTGCTAATAAATACAAGCATGCTATGAACACAAAACAAGGTCAGCAAACTGTTTGCTTGTGTTTTCAGCATCACACTTTGTATTTTGATTGTTTGCTATGTCCTCTGAGTGAGTCAAGCGGGTGACTTGTTTACTTTTATTAATTAATCGTTCATTCATTCATTCATTAAGTATCCTGATTGTACAAAAAAGTATATATATATTTTTTTAATTGCATTGATATGCATTGTACTGTGGCAGTCACAGTAACATGATAATGACCACTGGGGGCTCCACTGAGCAGATGCAGGAAGCAGCTAATTAATGTGCATGACAATTCATGGGTGTGAAACACATTTGTGTTCGAATACCTGCACTGTCCAATACAACGGACACAAGGGCTCTTTTAATGCTTGCCTAAAGCTCATTGGCTAATTGAAGACATGAGATGAATCTTAACTGTCATTTGCTATGCAAAGTGGGTGGAGCCAGGGAGAAAGTCTTTAGCTATGTGTCCAATAAAAGAGCCTGATTGTGCTCCTGAGATATACGAATACAAGAACTTCCTTTGTCCAAATATGGTACTGTTGTTGATATGAAACTAAAAGTAGTACACAAGCTGAACAATCGGACAATTCACAGAAATGTTGCAGCTGCGTTGTGTTGTGTTGAGTTGAGTTGAGTGAGTCTCTCCTTCATATGTGAGTTTCTTCATGTGCTGTCCAGGCCAGCATGGGACGGGGGTGGAGCGTCTTTGATATGATCTCTTTATAAACGAGACTGAGTCCAGTGTACTTCACTGCTGGGAAGAGAGGAAAGTGCATTTGTGATAGGGTTGTATTGAATAAAAAGAACCTGATTTGCTTTGGAAGATAAACTGGGGCGGCACTTGGCTAAGAGTTTAACTGCGCATTTCTCCCACGCACTCGTCTTTGAGGTGAACTTCAGAGAGCACATTCTTCTGTTCTCCCATTTTAGTAGTCTGTTTAAGAGTCGGGCTAAGATATACGTCATTGGGCTGCAAAAACACACACACACACACACACACACACGCTCTAAGAGATCAAACAGCGCAGGTGTTCGTGACCTGTCTCCACTAACTCTGCAGTCCCAAGGCCCTGATGTTTATTCCTCTGCTGTTAAGAGTGTTCAGAAGATATTGGGACTTATACTCCAGTCTTGTCTTTCTTTGGCCTCCCAGTAACCCCCCTTATAAACGTAAATAGTCTCTCCCGTCATTTCATCCGTCCTCTGGTGGAACCACAGCGGCATGTAGCCTTCAAAGTCCTGTCCTGTAACGCAAAACATCAATAAAATCACCAGGAGAACAGCCTGAATTGTGGCACAAAAGTTGTGGTTGACAAATGCATCATTCCGTGTCAAGAGGCCCCCGGCTCAAATTTTTGATTTTGCTAATATTTTTTTCTGAAGAAAGACAGACATGTATAGTGATAAAAGCCAAAATATTAAGTGTCATGGATGAATATTTACTGAGTAATCCACTATTTTGTAGAAGGGGGTCAAAATGGCAATTTTCACCTGAGATTCAGAGAAATTACAAGGAGGTAAAAATGGCTTCAAAAAGATGGCAGCTTCATAATGTTAATTTTACACAGAGATTGGTGGGCCTGTTAGTAAAATCTGTTCACTTTAGCAATATTTATTGCATTATGTGCCAATGGTGACCTCAAGAAGTATAAAAGATATCTTGATGCCCTTTTAGATATTGGGTCTTAACAAACTTTCCTTTTGGCATCTTAATTTTTAAGGCCTTGTGTATTTTGGTTCCAGAGATATTGGAATTTTAATATGGCTTCAAAGGTAAATTGTTAAAATGTATATATTCAGTGGTCAAAAACCAAATTTGGGTCAATTTGCAAAAATATGATACTTTTTTTCTTTTAAAGAAGGATGTCTGAAGAACAAATAATGTTGAAACTAGAGATGTATCTTGTTTAGTTCTGTCAAAACATCTGCATTGAACATACCTGTCTGAGTGCCATAAATATTCTTTTTCTAAAGAATATTTCTACAAAATAGTGGATTACTTAATAAATATTAATCCATGACATTTAATATTTGGGCTATCATCACTATACATGTTTATCTTTCTTCAGAAAAAATATTAGCAAAATCAAAAATTTGATCTGGGGAAATTTCTGAAAGTTCTGGTTGATTTGACACGGAATGACCCAAATGGAATTTATAGTTTCATGTAGGGGTGTGTGATATACATTGTCTATGTACGATAATATCGTAATTGTTGTTTAAAAGATATGCAATTTGACTATCGAGTTCATCGCAAAAACAAAAACACACCCACAGGGTGCACGCACACACTATGAGATGTAGGTTAGACTACTGCACGGGCACATTTAGGGTTGGGAATATGCCCCTGTATGACTTTTATATGTCTTTTAAATTTATATCATGTGATATAGTTAATAGAGTACAGTTTTTTCTCCAAATATCAGTACGATTGCAAATGTGATATTGATTTTACAAAACCGTCCAATAAACAAGCAGTGTATAATAACTGACTTACATTTTAGTTTTTGCAGCAATGAAAATAATAACACCCTTAGTTTCATGGTTTTCAAAACCTCTACATTGACAAAATGTCACAGAAATGTGACTTTCTTGTGCTCACCTTCATCGATGGCCTTAGAGGCCTCCGCTTCTCTCCTCCTCCTCGTGGCTCTCTGTTTTTCCTCCAGCCTTTGTTTCTCTACGTTGGCCTCGTCCCAGCGTCCCGCTTCCATCAGCCGCTGGTCCGGCCTCAGCCTGCTGTCTGTCCAACACACACCCTCCTCTTCCTCATTCAGAGTCAAAGCCAGAGAGGAGAAACAGTACATGTTCTCAGCATTGTCTCTGAGAGATAGAGAGGAGAAGAGAATGAGAAACAAATGCAAAAATTATGCAAAGAATCTAACTTTATAATTTGTTCTGCGGTTCTTGTCAGTAATGAGTCTGGTAGGTGTGTTGTTTAGACTGTAGGTAGTTTGGCAGGTAAGTAGTTAAGAAGATACCAATGCAATCACTCTTTTGCCAGCTCAGGTATTCCTCCTGCACTTTTTCAAGAAAAATTTGCCCAATTCAGATAGTAATTGTTTCTCGTGGGGATTTTCAACATTTACAGGGCTTAGTCTGTGATTTTATTGCTGTCCGAATACAGAATGCAGGTGTTTTTCTACCACCACCCGCGTACAAATCCCTGGCTGAATTACCTAGTGTTGGTAATTTAATTGCCATCTGAGTTTACAAGATAAAACAAATTTCAAAATTCAATTTTGAAATCCTTTTTGACCACTCCCGAACACTGTTGCACTTTGCTGTAATTTGCATGCAAATTTATTTCTAAAAAAAAAAAATATATTGAAATGCTAGGAAGTATCATCTTCAGTTCAATATTTAGTTTGGTAGGTAAGCAGGTAGTCAATGAGTTAGCTGACTCTGCAGACAGGTAGTTTGGTACTGACTCTGGTAGGTTGTTTAGTCTGTAGTTTGTCTGGCAGCTAAGTATTTACCACTTACCTGCAAAATGAAGTACCTACCTACTGAACAAACTACCCTTAGACTTATCAGTTAGACTTAAGGCCAGTTCGAAATTTTTGCACGTTGAAAAATAAATACGACCTCGCGTTGTCAATCACGTTTACATGCTGCCTCTGAAACTTTCGTCCGTCATAAAATTTTTTTTTTTTTTAAATGCACCAGGTTAGATTTTCTGCGTTTTCGCATCCATAGCAAGTGTTTTGATAGGAAAGGATGACGAATACGAAAAGTACGAAAAACTCATACAAAAATTTCGGACTCAGTGTGCAAGGACCTTTAGACTTATTAGGTATTTAGTTTGGTTTTCTAGGTAGGCAGGTAGCTCTGTCTATAGGGAGTTTCAGATTCAGTCGTTTTGGTAATTTGTTTGGTTGATAGGTACGGTCAGTCAGCCTGTAGGTAATTTGGTTTGGTTGGTCAGTAGGCAGGTGGTAAGTTCATTTAGTTATGTCAGTAGTTAGTTCACTTAGTATATGGAGGTAGGCCAGTACTTTATTGATTGACAATAATACCAGACATTAATGCTGTGTCTTACGGCAGAGGGTATTTCTTCCACAGCAATTTGGGTGTGAGCGTCTGATAGACAGTCTTCTGTTTGCCCTCAGAGCTGCTGCTTCCTCTGCTACTCTGCACGATCTTGGCGCTCTCCATCTTTTCATCCCATGTACCTGACAGGATGTAGTGGGCCTGGCCGTCACTGTCCTTCACCACCCCTGTGACCTTACAGTGGAAGAACAAGGAGAACAAGGGTAACAAGCTCTGGGGTTGAACTACAGAAGCATGAGACAGAGAGAGGGCAGAGCAGGATAGAAAGATGGTTTAGCCATGACAAACATCATTAAGGGCTCTTATCTGCTGTCAGTATAACTCACACATGAATCACAGCAGGAGGGACAGGAAAAAGGACAGAGATGATTTAAGTCCAAAACATACCTTTCGTGGGACCTCCCTTGAAAAGTAACTGTATGGAGAGAACTTGAGCTGACAGGTCTCTTTGGTCCTGTGGTTGACTATGTCAATATCTCCTGACTGCAATAAAGAAAATATGAGATGAAAAGAAATACCTACAATTAAATCAGTGGTTCTCAAAACCTGGCAGTCATGGATGTATGATGTGTTTTTCTTCAGTAAAGCCGTATTTGATATTGAACAGAAAACATGTCTTAAAGCCAAAAAAAGTCAGATTTTTTTTTGTGTTAAAACTTCAAGGAATAGTTCACCCAAAAATGAAAATTTTGCCATTTACTCATCCACACGTCATTCCAAATCTGTGTTCTTTCATACGTTGAACACAAAAGAAGATATTTTGAAGAACAAAACATTAATGGTCCCCATTGACATCCATAGTAGGGAAAGAAATACTATGGAAGTCAATGGGGACCATCAACTGTTTGATTACCAGCATTCTTCAAAATATCTTCTTTTATGTTCAAAACAGGAAAGAACGACATGAGGGTGAGTAAATTGAGTAAAACTAGGTCATACAAAGAATATATTCTACAAGCATGGACCAACAAGCAATATATTCCCCTTGACGTTTCTAGCCTTTGAATATTTGACATACTACTGCAAGAAAATTCTGGTAATCACAGAAATTTAATAATGTCAGAAGTTCAACCTGATCAATCCACAGTTTGCCCACAATGATGTTGTGCACAGTGGAGGTGACTTTACGCCACACATAGTGGTTTCCACTCGCATGAAAGTGTAGGTGGATCGCGCCTGGTTAGACAGACAGAAAATCAATGTGTTCATCGTTATCACAATATGACAAACTAATCATGTGATGTCAAGAGAGAAATACGACAATAAATTAAATCAGCATAAATAATGTTTATAGATTTTCTGTTACTTACAACCTAGTACATATGTGTACATTTGTTTACAGTATATGAAGAATAGTGAAATAGTGAAACGGTCAAGAGAGGAGAGGACACTCACCCAGAGGCATGATGGAGAGGTATTTGCCACGGAACTTGCTAGCAATGGTGATTTCCTGCCACAGGGTCCAGCCTCGCTGTGACATCACATGATGGGCGGCTGCAGGCGGATGATGACTGACCTGAAAGATACAGGCAAATATCAGTCGAGTGCTGAATATAAAATTCACCACTAGGGAGTGCTATGTCTTTATTCATTCAGACGTGTGGACTTTCTATGTGTGATTCTGGTATCCTCACAGTCATCTTCATCCATCATTACCCTTCGATCACTGAACCTTGCATGAGAAGCATTTCTAGTAATGGGTGAATGTGACTGAAAACAAGTGTTGTGACACTGCGTTATAATAAATTGCTTAATTTCTCATTTCCTCCCTTGTTGCTAAATTCCTCATTTCTATGCTGCTTTCAATACAAAATGAATTCAGCAGCAAAACTGTTTCTTCATCATCAAATCAGTATATTAGAATGACCGCTGAAGGATCATGTGACATTGAAGACTGGAGTAATGGATGCTGAAAATTCAGCTTTACCATCACAGGAAGAAAAAAAAAATAGTGGAGTGCCCTGTTCTAGCTTAACAACCTTTACTGAGATGAATATAAATGCTAATGGATAGCGTTCCTCATATGTTACCGTAGACCTTTTGACTCTTAACACTGACCTGTTCACAGAGGGAACGGTAGCCAAATTCTTCCAGGCGGTCCAGTTCGTAGGTCTCTCCCAGGAGAGGGTTGAAGGGCTTAGCCGTCCGGTGCACTGTGGTGGAATATGAAGAGACTGAGAAGGCTGCAACCAGACACATCTGCTCCAGAGAGTTCTCACAGCGCGCCGCCTTATCCAGCAGCTCGTGGTACTCCAAATCCTCCGTCAAGCGCTGCAGCATGGACAGGGGCTCGTTGAAGTTCACCTGGACACAGGGAGAGAGGAAGACATTTTGGCTGTGTCCCAATTCACATTCTTCTACTACATATTGTTGAGTATGTGGAGATACTGCAATTGTCTTGTGACCACAGACCCATTCTACAAGTTTGTTTTGGAATTAAAAAAGTTAGCATCCAGCTAAATTTGTTACTTTAAAATACATAGTTACTTTACTTTACCATCACCTTCTCTTCCACAGAGCAAGGGGTTGTGAACAATATTAGCTTAAAAAATCCATACACTAGAGTTTGAAAGTTTAGCGTTGATCAGATTTTTTATAATGTTTTTGAAAGAAGTCTATTATACTCACCATTTTTATATGATCAGTAAAACTGCAATATTGTGAAATATTGATAATACATAATGGTGATATATTCGTTCAAATTTGTTAAAATAGAAATCCTTTTATAAATTTATAAATGTCTTTACTGTCATTTTTGAATGCATGAATAAAAATTAGGGCTGTCAGTTTAACGCGTTAACTTAATTAATTAGTTATAAAAAAAATAACGCAATTAAAATATTTTTACGCAGTTAATGCACTGACCCCGCCCCCAGACCTGTACATCATCATACATTTCCATATAGCCAAATGTTGACAAATATGATGCAGGGAAACAACTCCATAAATGCAGTTATGCCCTAAAATTCAAGATATTGGTGCCAAAATGTATGTGTTTTTGTCTCATTTTTATATGATACGATAAGCGATATCACACGAGCAGCAAGAGCAATATGACACGAGTGCTGATTTTGTCCCAAATATCACAAGTTTAAATGTGACTTTACACAACAGTTCAGAAAATATGAAGCTGATATTGTGGTATATTTTAAACAAAATATTATGTGTTTTTGCTCAATTTTGCAAAGAATATATTACCTTTAAAGCCACAGCAGAATTTGTTGTGCATCTCCGAGCAACACAGCGGTGTTTATTTTTTGAAAGATTCCGCGTTTTGAACGAATCGTGTGAACCAATGATTCAAAGACTCCTTCATAAAGAGAGCTGTTTACTTCATTCCTGAAAGTAAACCTTCATTGCTACGTTTCTGGACGTTGATCATGTTAATTACATTGCTGTCTATGGGAGGGACAGAGAGCTGTCAGAAAGCATCAAAAATATCTTAATTTGTGTTCCGAAGAGGAACGAAACTTTTAAGGGTTTGGAACGACATGGGGGTAAGTGATTAATGACAAAATTTTCATTTTGGGGTGGAGTAACCCTTTGAACGAATTGAATGAAGACATTTACCGCCACCTGCTGGCAGATTTAGTTTCTTATTTAGAGCATCATTTCATTAAAAATAATAATAATAATAATAATAATAATAAAAACATTAAAGGGATATTCTGAAATCATTTACTCACCCTGATGTCCTTTCAAACATTTCTTTTGTGGAACATAAAAGAAGGTATTTTGAAGACTGTTGGTAATAAACCTGTTTTGGTTTTATTTTGCGATTAATTAATTAGATGAATTAGTAATTAGATTAAACATTTTAATCGACTAACAGCCCTAATAAAAATATTAATTTCTTTTTAAAAAACTCATTGACCTCACATTTTTGAACAGCAGTATACATGCAAATGATATATAATCTGGGCACATTTTGCTTACTATTCTCAAAGAACAGCAAGGCACTGATTCTAATCTTGCATTTAGGACCACTTCATCGTGATGAAGTGATTCTCCGATATCACTTACAGGCATTGGGATCTTAGAGAGTTCTTTGCCAATGCAATTCTTCATGATGCTCCACAGATTGAGTGAATAGTTGGGCTTCTCTGGGATCCGGGTCCGCCTCTTCCTGTGAGGCTGCAGCTCTTTCCCTGAAAAATCATTACTGCTCACAGAACACTAAAAAAGACACAGACAAGAGTGTTTGTATTAAAAAACATCTGAAATTTATGAAATGTGTTTATGCTGAAAGAGATTATTTGAAGGGCCTGAGTGCCCTTGAGGAACGTAATGCATAAACATTGACAGCTGACTGATGCTCCATCTGTCTGAGAAAGTGAGTCACAGAGAGGAAGATGAAACGAGGGGAGCAGATATCAGTTAATTAAGATTCGGTTAATTGAGATGAACAACAGCTGTGAGAGTCAATGATGAACACAGACTGCCTGAGGAAACATTCGTTCACGTTGAGTCTACTGGAACTTTATACCACAAGAAATACAGTGGGGTCCAAAAGTTTGAGGCCACTAATGAAAATGCTTCCACTTCACATTAGTTCAATAAAAAAAAAAAAAAAAACACTTTTCATTACAAATGTGACCCTGGACCACAAAACCAGTCTTAAGTGTCAATTTTTCAAAATTGAGATTTATACATCATCTACATCATGATCATCATTATACATCATGAAAGCTGCATGAATAAGCTTTCCATTGATGCATGGTTTGTTAGGATCGGACAAAATTTGGCTGAGATACAACTATTTTAAAATCCGGAATCTGAGGGTGCATAAAATCAATATTGAGAAAATCGCCTTTAAAGTTGTCCAAATGAAGTTCTTAGCAATGCATATTACTAATCAAAAAAGTTTTGATACATTTATGGTAAGAAATTTACAAAATATCTTCATGGAACATGATCTTTACTTAATATCCTAATTATTTTTGGCATAAAAGAAAAATCGATAATTTTGACCCATACAATGTATTTTTGGCTATTGCTACAAATATACCCCAGCGACGTAAGACTGGTTTTGTGGTCCAGGGTCACAAATATGAAGTGAATTTCAGGCCCTTGTAACAAATTATTTTTAGTATTTCAGAATGCCTTAGCATTTTGTTTGTTGTCCTTTTAAATTAGATTTTAAATCTGAGATTTTCATTGTTGTTTTTTTTAATCCTAGTGTATATAACCTTTGTTTTCGGCTCTTGTTTCATGTCACACTCACATTGTCTTCCTGGTTCCAGTCACTGGGCTGTCCTCCACTAGCACCACTGAGATTACTCTGAGAACGTCTGCACAGACAAGAAAGAGGGAGAGACATTAAGAGGATGAGATGCAGGAAAATAAGCAGAATAAAAGTCTGACATTGTGTTTGACTGATGGAATAAAGGTCTCAGGAGTCAACCAGTGAACAAGAGCCTCTTACTAGGACCAGATTTTGTTTAAAATAATAAATAAATAAATAAATCAATCACAAGTGCTATCCTCCACTTATTCACAACCGTAATGAATGAATAGTGAATGCGTGAATATATCCACACAATACATTTGAATGAAAAGCATTTTTTTTTCCTAGGGCTAATCAATATAAATACTTATATAATAATTGATCAAATAATTATTTCACAATTATAAAATAGTTTATAAATTGTATAAAATTACATAATAAATATTTTATAAATTATATTAATTTAAAAAATTGTTATTTCAGACATAGTTATTAATAATCACTTATTTTACCAAAATAGTATTAAAAGAATTACTTTTTAGTGCAAAATATTTGGTAATTTTCAACTCATGCTCATAAATTTGATTGGAATACATCTAATTCGGTCAGGTGGTCACATACGGTTGAGTTCAAATATGTAAATGCAATCGAACCATAAATCAGACCCAAAAATTATGCATATTCTTTTGGTTGAATCTCCATGCAGCTCCCATACTACTGGCCATTAGTGTACTGTTTATCAGTAGGTAGTAGAAATTAACTTAAGAAATGTGTTTTGAATTCATTGTTAATAAATTGTCTGCACTTAATTTTTGAACAACTATTTTTTGAACTCTCATCAAAAAAGGAAAATTCTGTCATAATTTATTTACCCTAATACTGTTGAAAAATGTATGACTTTCATTTTTTGGTTAAGTGGGGATGAAGCTAACCTGTGGTGAGAGGGGTCCGTGGCAGTCACTGTTATAAAAGCAGGTGAGTCTTCCATGGCATCAAAATACTCCGTATCCTCATCTTCATCACTCGCTTCCTCTTTCCTGGGCCTTTCACTCACTCCTGTAAACACATAAGTAGTCAAAAACAGGCACAACAGTACCATGCTGGTTTACCATCATGCCATGTCTCATAACTGAGCTCATTCAGTTCTATAATATTAATTTATGAATGATCACGAAGCGGCAGGGGTGGCGTGTCTCACCCGTGTCGGTGGTGGGCGTATCGGGCGTGTTGACAGCGTGAGTGGGGGCCTCTCTCCAGGCTCGTTCCAGGCTGTTGTGCTGCTTGGCTAGCTGCTCGATGGTCTCCTCCAGGTGTGTGCGCTGCTCTCGCTCATGCTGAAGTACTCGCTGCCATCTGCGGCTGTGGCTCTCAGCCAGGTCCAAGAAATCTCGACACGCCTGTGCAGGAAGATACAGAACAGGGACTAAACATCAACACAAACACTGCTATTTAGACCAGGGGGGCTTGATTCTGCTCCTAAAGATCAACCTCCGTGAAGAGTTTTGATTCAATCACAGATGAAACAGTAGAGCATGGTGTTAGGGCATGGGTTTGATTCCCTGGGAGTTCATGAACTGATATCATATACCTTGAATGCAATGCAAGTCGCATTGGATAAAAGTGCCAAATGCATAAATGCAAATGTTTTTAAACCTAATTAGACAAAATCTGATCAAGAGAATCCTTTAACCCTTTTAAAGGATTACTTCGTTTTCTTCACAACATCTAAGAAATTATATTTGACAGGTCTATGACAGAAATGCTGAAAAGATCTGATGAAATCGATCATGGGTCGTAGCTCTAGTGGTTCAACTCAAAGCAGAAGTGAAAGAGTAAATCTGATGGCCAGTGCACGTTCAGAAACACGCAAACATACAGACGGTCTATGAGCTGAGTCATGCTTTTTTTTAGTTGAGTCTCGGATTAGCAGTATTGAGTAATACAAGCATCTAAGAGAGGTTACTCTTGGTCAATAACATGGACACAAAACAGTCCATTTTCCAGTGCAATAACACACATGAAAATGTTATTGCTCAAAGGTTGCTCCTTCAAACCTAATTAGACTTTTTTGAGTTCACAGTCATGGTTCAGAATAAGATTTGGCTCAGATGATCAATTTTTTTCAGCAGAACTATATGTCTCCATTTGCTCTCTGTTTAATTTGTTATCGAGGAGAAATAAGTGAGATTTTAAAGAGCTTTTTCCTTTCTATAGTCAAGTTACATTTATTTATATAGAGCTTTATACAATATAGATTGATTTGAACCACCTTTCAGGAATAAACAGGAGAAATGCTGCAAAATTATTCAAATTGTTTCTTGCTCATTATTAAGAATAATAACCCACACCACACATAGGTTTCACTAAAAATAACCGCTGTAATCTAACTCAGTTTCTGTGAGAGCATCTCTCTCATCAGAGCTCATCAATCACGTTAATAACTGAGACTACAGTACAGCCACAAAATCACTAAGGCAGCTCGCAGTCACAACCAATCACGTCTTTTACAGTGTCACTGCCTCTGGGTGTCCGTACTCTCTTCTTCTTCTCTCTCTTGATCAGTGTTTCTTTGTACATCTCCCTAGTCTTATATGGACAAAGATAACTGAGCTCAATTTCTAACAAAATGGGCACAGAATCAGTGGCCAAAATTCACCTTTTACCACAACTGCCAATGGCAGATAAATTGAAAAAAGTTACAAGATCCCGTAGTAATGCCAAAGTCATGGGTTTAATTGAATGCAGTTGATTTGGACAAAAAGTCTGCCAAATCTATTTTTAAAAATTGAACGAATAAAATATTACACACTAAAAAAAAAGAATATTTAAAAGAGAAAAAGTATACAATTATATATGCATATATAGCATTATATAGCTGTTTTTGTTGCATGTTAATGACAGGTCATTGCAGGTCACTGCATAAAAACATGAAAATTCTTATATTTTCATTTGGAGGCATTAATGCATGGATTCATGGGGGAATTTTTTTTTAGGCCTCATATAAAAATTGCTGCTAATAAAATTGAGGCAAAACTTCAAAGATTTGTTTGTTTATCTTTGTCTATATATATTTTTTATCATAACATCCATATATTTTAATCACTCACATCTTTTACATCAGCAAGCATCAGAAAATCATTTTTCTTTTTGACTTAAAGTAGGTATTATGTTACAGTCCCTAATAAAGTTTCAAGCCAACTCACTAGATTGATTTACTCCCCAAGCCCATTTTTACTTACATTTAGCGCTATGCAGGTGTTAATTTTGGACCTTGTACAGAACACAGTTCAAAAGCAACAGTATAGGTCTCTCCACTCTTTGCATCCCACTTACACTTCTGTGCCCTTAAAGTCCACAAACAAAGCAACAAACCAGCCCTTACCTGACTCCTATCAGCACTAGTGTCCAGAGCTCTGCTGTGAGAGCGGATCCTCTGTGCTACGCTTAGCATGTGACTGTGGCTTCCTCACACGTTCATGAAACTACAGCTTCTCACCTTTAACATATGCAAACTTCCACTTTTATTTTGCTGAGTGAGGCCCTGGGCCCGACTGCTCGTGACTTCAGGAAGAGCTTAGAGGAAAGAAACGCATGTGTGACATATCCGAGAAATGCCACTTAAAATAGTTGAGGCGGAGGGAGAGCCATGTGATTCAGTGTGTAAAATTGATAGATGGTTCACTGAATTTAGTGAAATTCAGTGAGATTCCCAATAATATTTCAACATGTCTATGTAAAACATAGATAACATAACAAATGTTGAAACTGAGAAATTTTACAATTCAATGCACAAAAATTAGCTAATTTCAAATTTGATGCCTGCTATAGGTCTCAAAATAGTTGGGACAGGGGCATGTTTACCATGGTGTAGCATCTCCTCTTCTTTTCAAAACAGTTTGAAGACGTCTGGGCATTGAAGTTATGAGTTTCTGGAGTTTTGGTGTTGGAATTTGGTCCCAATCTTGCGTGATATAGGTTTTCAGCTGCTGAAGACTTCGTGGTCGTCTTTGACATATTTTTTGTTTAATGATGCACCAAATGTCCTCTATAGGTGAAAGATCTGGACTGCAGGCAGGCCAATTCAGCACCCGGACTCTTCTACTGCGAAGCCATGCTGTTGTAATAGCTGCAGTATGTGGTTTTGTATTTGTCTTGCTGAAATACACATCGTCTGGAGGGGAGCATATGTTGCTCTAATACCTTTATATACCTTTCAGCATTCATAGTGCCTTCCAAAACATGCAAGCTGCCCATACCGTATGCACTTATGCACCCCCATACCATCAGAGATGCTGGCTTTTGAACTGAATGCTGATAACGTGCTAGAAGGTCTCCCTCGTCTTTAGCCCAGAGGATATGGCGTCCGTGATTTCCAACAAAAATGTCAAATTTGGACTCGCCTGACCATAGAACACTTTTCCACTTTGAAACAGTCTATTTTAAATAAGCCTTGGCCCACAGGACACGACATCGCTTCTGGACCATGTTCACATATGGGTTCCTTTTTGCATGATAGAGCTTTAGTTGGCATCTGCAGATGGCACGGCGGATTGTGTTTACCAACAGTGGTTTCTGGAAGTATTCCTGGGCCCATTTAGTAATGTCAATGACAGAATCATGCCGATGAGTGATGCAGTGTCGTCTGAGGGCCCGAAGACCACGGGCATCCAACAAAGGTCTTCAGCCTTGTTCCTTACACACAGATATTTCTCCAGTTTCTCTGAATCTTTTGATGATGTCATGCACTGTAGATGATGAGATTTGCAAAGCCTTTGCAATTTGACGTCGAGGAACGTTGTTTTTAAAGTATTACACAATTTTTTTATGCACTCTTTCACAGATTGGAGAGCCTACTTCTAAGAGACTCTGTATGGAGTGAATATTGTGCCAAAATTATACAAACAAATCCAGCGTTTTGCAAATAAACCCAATCTGAAAGAAAGAAAAACTCGATTTTCAAACAAACACAAAGTGATTTGCAAATACAAAACTCTATTTGAGAGAAAATGCAGAGGTATGGACAAATATATGTATTGTGTGTTACAACTGTGAGACTCATTTGCCTTTTTATAAGGAAACTTGGCTTGATTTTCTCACACGCATGCGGGCAGATTTTCTCACACGCGTCAAAGCAGATTTTCTCACAAATGCAACTGAGCAACTTTCTTTTCCAAAAACAGCAGATTGCGCTGTCGGTTAATTTACGCTAGTCTCCCAAGACCCGAAACACCTCGTCACCTTTTCAGACCAAAGCAGATTGTTTTGATTTGCAAAACGCTGGATTTGTTCGTATAATTTTGGCACAATATTCACTCCATAACGCTGCCTCTCTAAGACATTCCTTTTATAGCTAATCATGTCAATTAACTTAATTAGTTGCTAGATGTTCTCCCAGCTGAATCTTTTCCAAATATTTTGCTTTTTCAGCCTTTGTTGCCCCCGTGACAACTTTTTTGAGACCTGTATAGCAGGCATCAAATTTGAAATGAGCTCATTTTGTGGATTAAAGTATAAAATTTCTCCATTTAAACATTTGTTATGTCCTCTAAGTTCTATTGTGGATAAAATATTGGCTCATGTGATTTAAGTTTTAGTTTTTTAGTTAGTCTTTTAGTTTTCATTTTATTCAAATTTAAAAAACGTCCCAACATTTCCGGAATTCGGATTGTATTTCACAAAATGATTGTCTTTACTGTATTTCAGATCAAATAAATGCAGCTTTGGTGAGCATAAGAGAGCTGTCCATCTCTTCTCTCTCCTTGTTTAAAATATTGAAGCATATTATTAAACATATCATCTTTTTGTCCATCAGACCACACACAAAGATCAGAATGGTTTTCCTCTTCCTCTCATTAGAACTGCTGCAGCTCAGCCTGTCCAAGTGCTTTAATGAGTTAGACCTCACAGTGCTGTTCAACACTTTTCATTATGCATGCGTATTTCTGTTCAGCTGGCTATTAATCATTTTAGATATGAAAGAAAGAAGACTAAAGAAGAGTCCAAACAGAGATCTCGCTAATGAAAGTGTTATAGCATGTAGATCTGGTGGACTCAGATCCTGACTGGTGTCTGCAGGGCTAATGATTCAAGCTAATCTCAAGAAGTGAGAAACAGATGGAAAAGTTATCAGCCAGTAACACATTGGTGAACTATTGGATTCTTATACTGAACATAAATCTAAAGATAGTTAATTAGGTGTACATGTTGAGATAGTTTGCTCTATATCAGTTGTTTCCAAACTTTTCATCAGTGCAGCCACTTCTTATCTATGGCATTTGTGAAGCAACTTATCACTATCGCACATAAAAATGGACATAATCACATTTTTAACATGAAATAAATGTGCATGGAAATTTCCAATCTCACTTTGTTTATCAATAAATATTAAGACACATATTACTTAAAAATTATGGTTGACCTTTTTTGTCAAAGTGGTCACTGCTTTGCCAGAATAAGTTACCTGTAATGTACACCTGACTGTGAAGACTAAAGTGAGGTTTGTATTCAAGTTGTGTACCAACAATCACAATTATGATGCAGTCGATGCATATTTGTTCAAAATCCTTTCCCGAAATCCACACAAATCCAAATAAACAATATGAAATTGCATTCACCTAAGATAGATGAATTCAGTTTGTCAAAGTTGAAATGGAACACACAAGACAAAATCACCTCTAATATTGACTTCCTTGACTGAGTAGTGATACCTATCCAGAATTTGATTTAGGAAATCAAAGACACAGAGGACATCCGCAAAAATGAGAGCTATTCCTAGACCAGTATTGATCATGTTAATGGAGGCTCTACCTTCATTGATTACAGATAAAAAAGAAAAACTATCTATGATCCAGGTATCTGCAACAACATTTGCCTTTAGAGTGACACTGAACATCAAATTTGAAAACAGACGGACAGATTAGGATTTTCTCTGAAAAAGATTCCAAGTAAAGATGCTGTTGTATTCTGTTCTGGAGCTAGTTTCAGAAATGAGTCTGTTTGATGAAGTATGGTTGGGTAATACTGGATTAGATTTCACATTGTCCATTGTGATAAATGAACCACAATCTTTCCACCCATTATTTCTGGACAATGCTCATTCATATTAACCGTAGCACTAAGGACAGAGAAAAACAATTTCCAGATGATTAAAGACAATAAATACAACCAGTCCTTAATTTGAACAAAGTCAGACAGTGCTCAGACTCACTGTTTCATAAAACATGGGGACAAATTTCTCCAGCTCCAAGAATAAAATGTTTTTAAAATCCAAGCAATCTTATCAATTGTTATATTGTCATAACATACATTTTAATAACATATACAACTGTTCAAACATTTGTTTTGTTTTTTTAATTGTTTTTAAAAAAAAAGTCAGTTATGTTCACCAAGGCTACAGTTTGATCAAAAACACAGTAAAAACTGTAATTTTGTGAAATATTATTACAAATTAAAACAGAATTATTACAGCTATTTTATATTTGAATATATGTTGAAATGAAATTTATTCCTGCAATGGGCATTACTCTAGTCTTCAGTGTCACATGATCCTTCAGAAACCATTGTAATATGCTGATTTGGTGCTCAAGAAATATAGTTTTAATTTTATTTAATTTTAATTTATCGTTTAAATTTTTTTTTTTTTTCAGGATTCTCAAGTTCAACAAGAATTCTTAACAGCATTGGTTTGAAAAAGAAATCTTTTGTATCAGTGTAGGTCTATGCGTTCCTGCTGAATAAGAGTATGAGTTTTTTTTTTATCTTTCTGACCCCAAACTTTTAAACGATATTTTATACACAAAATATCTATTTTATAATAACTGAAACATGACCCAACTCAAATCCTGTAATAACAGAAAGTCAGTTCTACTTACATTGATCATAGCATTGGAGGTGATGCGAAAGAGGGTGGCTCTCTCGTTGACAGCCTTGATTTTCTCTCCTCCCTCCAGAGGCACACGTAAGGTCTCGAGCTCACTCAGAGACCGCTGCAGCGCCGCTCCGTGCTTGGCTATCAGGTCATTGCATGTACTCAAGTCATCCAACTTACTGGCCAGAGTCTTGAGTGTGCCCTGGATCTCACTGTGGTCTGACTGAGAGGTGGGCTCCTCGTCCGCAGAGTCATCTACACAGAGAGAGACAAAGAATACAGGTTATGGGAGAATATTTCATTATTGGGTGAACTATTGCTTTAAAACAGACAAAAAAAAAACATCCCATGTCCCCACAATGTGTTTTCCAGTTGTTTTTAGACCACAGCTCCTCCTAATTTCCCTCATTAATTAATGCCGATTTTACAGGTGGCTGAGGCCCTAACAACAGGCACCCAGTCAATATTACCACTTATGCAAACAGAGCACAAACACCCAAATCAACACACACACACACAGATGGTGGACAGCTTTAAGAGATAGTGACTACACAACATATTACCTGTTAAGAAACCTGAAAGTCTCAGATATAAATGGGTTTCCTAATTAAAGGGATAGTTCACCCAAAAATTACTCACCCTCATGTCATTCCAAACCCGTAAGACTTTAGTTTATCTTCGGAACACAAATTAAGATATTTTTGATGAAATCTGAGAGCTCTCTGTTCCTCCATAGACAGCAAGGATAACGCTGATTACGTTGATTCTGGGGTACTCTCCAAAATAGCAGAAGACGGTAACTAGGGGAGAAGAATTGTTGAATAAATTGTGCTATTATTGTTTTCTTTGTACACAAAAAGTATTCTTGTAGCTTCGTAAAATTAAAATTTTAATTTAAAATTAAAATTAAAAACACCTGATGTCACGTGGATTATTTATCGATGTCCTTGCTACGTTTCTGGACCTTGATCGTGGTAGTTGCATTGCTGTCTAGGTCAGAGAGCTCTTAGAATTCATCAAAAATATCTTCATTTGTGTTCTGAGGATGAACGGAGGTCTTACGGGTTTGGAACGACATGAGGGTGAGTAATTACTGACAGAATTTACATTTTTGGGTGAACTAACCTTTTAAGTCAAACTGGAGAACACACTGGCAAGACTCATCTGTTGATAATATGTAGGGTGAGGACTGAAGAATCTCAAACAACTATCCTTTCAAGCAATTCAATCATGTTTTACACCAAAAGAAATTGACAAAAAAGCACAGCTAATGTGTTATTCCTCTGTGGAACAAAAACCTTAGCATTTATATGGTACTGCATTCATTTCAATAGCCGTCAGTTTAAAAAAAAAAAAGAGCCAAAAAAGCTAACATAAAGTACCTTAGTGTGCCTTTACTGGTCATTAGCATCACTTGTGACATCTAGGCTATAAACATTTGCTAGTGGATAGGACGTGCTAAAAATAAATGATAAAATTATTTGGATGCCGAAATGTGTTCACTTTGCACGGTTCCACAGCTGCCATCATTAAAGTCCATTGGCATGTGTGGACACGCTCACACACACAATGGCTCCCTTCCAATGACACAAGTGGCATAAATATAGAACAAATGGAGAAAAGACATCAGAGCACAGCTGAGATCCTGAAGCTGAGTTGAGGCCATGACAGGATCATGCAACATGGATGCAATGAGACAGCTACTCACAGACACGTTCATTACACCACAATGTGCTTCGAAATCAATTTCTCAAAGAAAGGACGCTGTTGCTCATCTCTGACAAAAAAAAAAAAGACCATTTGGAAAAAAGACATGGCATAGTGCGTGTGAGGAAAGGGGACATGGCAACCTCATTCAGAGCAGCGGAGCGGGGCAAGGGTGAGATTGATTTGACTGTGTTTGTTCCTCCTCGGCCGAGAGCACAGCAGCCGTCAGCAAACTGTTCAGAGACTGAACACATTAACCTTCTCATGACTCAACAACAACACAGGCAGATAGAAAACACTGAGGAGGAGGAAGAGGGGTCACTTTAGGGCACTTCCTTTAGAAAGAAGTTTAGTTACATGCTAACTAAATGAGAGTTTCTATGACTTAATACGATAATTATTATGCATTAAAAAGGTCTCTCCTGTTTCTCGGTTCATTGTTGTGCTGGTGGATGCCAGATCAGCCACTGGCCTTGAGACAGTTATCAACTATTTTAATCTAAACAGCAACAGAATGACATCTTGAGGGTCTAAATGCAGACATGGGGAAAACGCTCAATCAAATCGTCCATTTCTAGAGCTTCTTCTTTTCTCTCTTTCCATTAGCCACTAAAACACAGACACACACACATGCACTGGCTGACTGTGCACATACATCACATATTTGTTAGCTGTGTGACTGCTGACAGAAGAATCTGTGGGTATGTTACTAACAGCATATTACCATACTAAGTATTTTCAATGCAGTATACAGGCCTGTATCGCTCACAGAATATGTACTGTAAATAAAATGTTCATTACTGTATGTCATTGTTGCATATTATTTCACATACTAATTTTAAGTAATATACATTATATACCACACAGTATGTAGCCGACTAGTGTTTCATTCCAAACTGAACATCTCTTTCTTTTCCTCTGTTGGGTTTAATCTTGAGCACTTGAGCATCTTGATCTACAGCCAAAAAAAAAAAAAAACCCACACAGCTTTACATTAAGAGTAGTTTTTACCCTGTCACCTTTAGCTTTAGAAGAGTTGCTGATGAAGGTCTGAGGCTAATGTGCAGCTGGTATAGGGTAAATCTGCTGTGTGCTGGAGATTACAGCTCATTTCTACAGCAGCTTCTCAGTCTGGGAACTGTCCGACAGAAGGACAAGGTGGGTTGCTATTTTATAACACTTACAGGATTACAACCTGCAAGGCACCAGTCAGTTGAGGTCTGTTTCTAAATACATACAGTATCACATACAGTCATCAAACTGCACACACTAATATCTATTTACAGAGTGATGTTACAGAGAAAGTAGTAGTAAATATTAAATGCAAACATGCACATACAAATCTTTCTGTCTTATTTACAATCTAACATCAGCTTAACATCAGATGATAGAATAATAATTACATCAAATGGTACTTTAGTAGAATCCTGTATCTCTAAACCCCACTATGTATGTTTGCACTTCATATTTTCTACAACCTTTTGACCATTACATTTTCTTGAGCTCAGCTGTACACCTGAAATAGGAACATTAAACTAAGTATGATGTATAAGGTGAATATGTCAAAGAGCACAACTTACCAGCCCGCAATAATGTGGTAATAAATCTGACAAAGGAATTACTTATGAATTAATAAATGTATAAGCTAGTTTCATACATCCAGATTTACTGTAGTAATGCCACTGCCAGCAACAGTTCACATTCACGTAGGATTTTACTCAAAAGACTGAAAAGATTTTCTAAGACCTCATGTAAGAAGGTGGGATAAACTCTGTCAGCTCCGTCACTTTGAGGTTGCAAACAGAATATGCCAAAAATGAGGAGAGTCTCCTAGCAAAGCTCGCCTTGCAATTCATTTTTGTTTGTTCGTCTGCATTTTTTGTCATTATTGCAAAAGACAGTCAAGACTTCACTGTAAGTAATGTGGGAAAGACTATACTTCTATATAATATAGATTATAATTTCGCTATATAGAAGATTCTGGAATGTCACTCCATATTCCATAAGAAGTGCATGTCAAAGGAGAATTTCCTAATTGCCAAACCCTTTCAGAAAGCACAAGTGTGCATCAACTTGTATGATTATTTACAATTATTTTTATAGGATCTGTGGATGCAATCTCACCAGCTTTCATATATTTGAGGAATAAAGCTGCAGAAGGCAGAAAACATCAACACCTGAACAATCAGATCAGGTGGACGTGCTGCAGATGAAACGTGATGATGCAGATATAGATTATGTAGCACTGCAATGAGCAAATGGCAGTGTTTAATCTTCTCCTGCCAGAGTCTATCAAGCATACAGCCTAAAACTAATGTATATCACCTCCACAACAACTTCAATAACTTTGAAATCTACAAACTATGCCTCCCTGCTGGAAATGACAATAGTGTTAAATGAATAGAGTTATTAGGAAGTAACAATGACTGAGGCAATATAATGGCGTACAGATGCAATGTTTTTAAAAAATAAACATGTATAATAAAAGTATACTATAAGTCAATAAGCAGCAATAAGTGCATTTTTGGTGTCAAAATGAATATGTAAAGGAGCAAGTAAAAAAAAAAAAAACCTATAATGTGTTCAATAATACTGTTGAACAGAATAGAAACAACAGCCATACAAGAACATTCAAAAGCAAGGTTTTTGGAAAGTTGGTTGCTGTAATTGATTTACAGCAGTGAGGTTGAATTTTTATTGCCTGTGGGTAGAAGCTATGCAATAGCCATTTTGGTCTGTGCCCGGGCACTTCTGTTTCTCAAATTGTAAAGGCAACGATTGCGATGCCCGAGGTCTTTAAAAATGATCATCTATCTGAATATATGTCATGGATGCTGGGTGCTGTGATGGACTACGTTGTCTTCACCACCCTCTGAAGTTCCAAAGCATTAAAATACAGAACAGTTTCTGTAGCAGGCAAGTGATGCAGTTGTTAGGCATACTCTCAATCATGCATCTGGAGAGTTTGTCAGAATCAGTGGTGACATGCATGAATGCACATTTAAATGCACTGAGAAAAACAGGTGCTGGCGTGCCTTTTTCCTCGCTGCTGTTCTGCTAGCAAGACTCAACATCCCTCAGGTGGCATCAGATCCGTTAAGGATAATGAGAGAGTGACACTAGACAGTCTCAGCCATATCTTGATTGACAAATCGGTAAACCTGATCAAGGACTCTGAATGATCACTGTCATTTCTACTTTCAGTCACCAAACAGTTTTATTTACAGATCAGGTCTTGTTAGGACAGAAATCAAAGGCCAGGCCCCAGCTAATGTGCTTAAAGGAACACTCCACTTTTTTTGGAAATAGGCTCATTCTCCAACTCCCCCAGAGTTAATAAGTTGAGTTTTACCGTTTTTGAATCCATTCAGCCGATCTCCGGGTCTGGCGATAGCACTTTTAGCATAGCTTAGCATAGATCATTGAATCCGATTAGACCAGTAGCATCGCGTTCAAAAATGACCAAAGAGTTTCGATAGTTTTCCTATTTAAAACTTGACTCTTCTGTAGTTATATCGTGTACTAAGATCGGCGGAAAATGAAAAGTTGCGATTTTCTAGTCCAATTTTGCTAGGAACTATACTCTCATTCCGGCGTAATAATCAAGGAACTTTGCTGCCGTAACACGTAACATGGCCGCAGCAGGCGCCGTGAAATTACGCAGCGCCTGAAAGTAGTCCCTACTTTAGGTAGGGACTACTTTCAGGCGCTGCGTAATATCACTGCGCCTGCCGCGGCCATGTTACGGCAGCAAAGTTCCTTGATTATTACGCCGGAATGAGAGTAGTTCTTAATCATATCAGCCTAGAAAATCGCAACTTTTCATTTTCCGCCGATCTTAGTACACGATATAACAACAGAAGAGTCAAGTTTTAAATAGGAAAACTATCGAAACTCTTTGATCATTTTTGAACGCGATGCTACTGGTCTAATCGGATTCAATGATCTATGCTAAGCTATGCTAAAAGTGCTATCGCCAGACACGGAGATCGGCTGAATGGATTCAAAAACGGTAAAACTCAACTTATTAACTCTGGGGGAGTTGGAGAATGAGCCTATTTCCAAAAAAAGTGGAGTGTTCCTTTAATAAAAAAGTACTTTTGAAATAAAAACTATAAGGTTTGACAGCAAGCTCTGTTAGAAGGTTCTGTAGATGCAGAGATGAGAGCAGCAGCACATATGGTGAGAAGATCCTTCTGAAAGTGGTGCTGCTTCTCTGTGGAATGGAGATCTTTGAGAGCTTCTTAATAAATCACTCAGACTGAATGAGAATAGTGATTAATCAATGTGAAACTTTATATAAGGACTGGCACTACTGCTGGGGATCAACATTACTGCTAGAAACAGTATTTTCCAACAAGCACGAGAAAGTCGTATAATGACAAGACAACAATTAACTAAATCACAGGCTTTCTCAATGTAAATGACTACTTTTGACTGTAAGATGTCTAAGCTGAGTATTAAGGTGTTAATGGTCACTAACACAACTACAACTAGAGCTGCGATGACACAACAGTGACAATGACATTACATCATGTTTCAAATATAATTTTGATGAACTAATTTGCAGAGGAAAATGATTTGGTTTTGGTTTGGTTAAACTGACTAAACTCACTGAATCACATGAAATGAATATCATCCCAGCTATCTTATAAATTCCTGAACGACCAAAGAAGTCATGCATATTAACTAGACACGTGCTGTCTAATGAAGCCAAAAAGATGGTTATTATTTAAATTGCAGAATAGAAACCAACTATAACACATACATGATTCAAGATATTTTTGTTACAGTGTAGCTGAAATGACTCTCTTTTAAAGCAACTTTTGAAAATGTTTCTAAGACTTAAAATTGTAAATGCAAAAGATGTTTTGATTATTTTCCTGAGATGCATCAATGCATTTATTTAATCCTAGCTACACACAAACCTGCACAACTGATTTGTCATACTGTAAAACTGTCTTAACATACTGCACGCCATCATAATTAACATCTTTCACCCTCATATCCAACTTACAACAGGCAGAGAAAAATGAGCATGTATTTATAGCTTAAAAAGCTGACAAGTGGTGTTCTCTAAAAACATATGAAGGTTACTGACTAAATAAACAGGCTGCTGTATAACTGCATTATTGATTTTTGTGTGGAGGACATACAGGAGACAAGTGCTTCATTTTCAGTTCAAAATCAGAGCAAAGATTATCACTCTGACAACTGTCAATGAGAAACAGATCACACATTCACAGAGCCGTACGTACAGTCACAGATTACAATCTGCATGCTTGTTTTGCACATATCAGCACAATAGCCACAGACGGACAGAAAGCTTGTGCCTCAATCCTGTTATAAAAGGGGCATCCCCACACATGAACTTAAGTGGGTTAACAATGTTTGCATATACTCTCATGTAGGCCATTGTATGAGTGGAGGAAATGTATCCTTCATTTCAATGTCACTCTGACCCACAAGTCTCTCTCACACACAAAATGAAGAGCACAGCAACTCTGTTAATGATGCAATAACTTAAAGACCATAAATGACCAGAGACAGAGAAAGGTAAAATACTATTTTAAAAAAAGCAAATTTTGACCACCAAAAATCAGGAAATGTGTCCCATTTTTCAAAAAATCTGTCCATTTAAAGGAAAGGTTTGCTAAAGTTTATAACAATAATTCTGTATGATTGTCTTTTGCAGAAGACAAAAGAAGAAATTTTGAAGAACACTGGTAACAAACAACACTGACTTTCATTTCTGAAAGTATCAGAATTTTCATTTTTGTGTGAACTATCCCTTTAAATCTGAAGTGCTTGATTTTTCCATTTTAAAACATTTTCTCATACTTTAAAGCTATTTGCAGATAGATTTCCCTGCATGTATGAGACAACTTAATTTTATTATTACCCTGTGGTTTCATCTACATCTCATATCAGATTCTGTTGAAGGTCACACAGCTGCTGCATGAGGAGCTCAGGAATTCTTTCACTGATCTCACTGCTGCAACTAAAGGGTCATGACACTCCATGCCCTGTAACATAAGGCCATGTCATGCTAATCTTCAATCTATCACATACTAAGTACACCTTGTGCAGTCTACCATTTATGGACTGCAACAATAATTTGAAACAGATCACACTCACATTGGTAAAAAAAACACGGGACCAATGGATATCTGAGAAGGGCAGATAAAAATAAAACAATTACAGTTATTGGTTTGTTATATGCTCTATAAATACGTCAACTGCTGAATTAAGCATGTAACAGTATTACATACAATGAAGAAGCGCAAACTCTCACATCCTTGGTAGTTGTAGGCTGTACTACTGTTTAAAAGTTAATACTTCTACCGAGCAAGGGTATAATGTTACAAAAGATTTAGATCTCAAATAAATGCACTTTTTTTTTACTTTCTGTTTGTCGATGCATCTCAGGGAAAAATGTATTACAGTTTTCTCAAAAATATTGAGCAACACAACTGTTTTCAACATTGATAATAAGAAGAAATGTTTCTTGCACACCAAATCAGCATATTGGAATGATTAATGGCAGCTTTGCCATCACATGAATACTGTAAATTACATTTTAAAATGTAATTCAAATTAAATACAAACGAAATTGTAAATAATTGTAATAATATTGTTTTACTGTAGTTTTGACCAAATAAATGCAGCTTTGGTGAGAATAAGAGTCATTCAAAAACACGTTAAAAAGTTTTTGGTATGTAGCAACCCAACAGTTTCAAAATTCATGTCTGATGTTTGGCAGCATGTCTTTTTTTTGGTACTACATAATGTGCAATTCTAGAAATATTAACCACAAACCTTATTTTATTCGTAAATCTAAAATCTCTATTTTTACAAACTCCCAAAGACAACTAGCCGGGTTGGCCTACAAATTGACGTCATGACTGAGAAACTCCTGTTCTAAAGAAGAGCTTATTCGCAAGTCACAATACTGACAGCAACATTTCAATCTACGCACAACTGCAATTCGGAGAGCGATTCAGAGAAAGTCAAGCTCCACAGATATGGGCGTTACAGTGTGCTTGGACACGTCAATCAACCTCTGGACACCAAAATGAGCCTGGGAGAGGAAGTGCTGACCCTAGAAGATCAAAAATCACAGACATTGATCAAAGCAGAACACAGCCAGAGCTTTATCGGTCATATCCTACCTCTGAGGCAGGTGAGGTTCAGGAGATGACAGAACGAAGAGGAGCGAGTCGGGGCCCGTACGAGAGCGAGAGGAGCAGGGGCATGCGATAAAGATGAGGAAGTGTCATCTCTTCCTCCTCTTCCTCCGGCAGGAGCGCACTGACCCTGGCTGAAGCGGCTCAGGCAGCCCGAGCTGCAGAAGGAGCGCACCGTTCCCGGCCCCCAGCATGCTCCACTCTTCATTCCACCACGCTACAGGCCTGCCGCTCCTCTTTCCCTCCTCTCCGTTCCTCACGCACTCGCATACACTTACGCAACCAACCGCTGCACAGGAAGTATGCCGGACTACTATATCAGCTGGCTGAGTGCAGGGGGAAGCGGCCACACTGCTGAGTCTTCTCATCCGGCATCACACAAGCGTGCGCATGCACACACGCTCGCCGTCATGCTGCAAAGGAGCAAACCCTTCTCTCTAGAGCCAGCGCAATTATAGACCTTAACGGCCTTGATTTCACATCCTCGCTATCCCGCCTCACCTTCAGAACACATACGCACACACTCTGATAGCGCAGCATATTGGCATTCCTCTCCTCGTGCACAGCTTAATGCAGTGTAGAGTAGGACAGAGCAAGGGGAGGGAGGGAGGGAGGGAGGGATACAGTAGTCTGCAGTACACTGCTGTCTTGACTGGTATAGACCACTGAACACACCTTCTGTCCTTGCTTACACACACACACACACACACACACACACACACACACACACACACACACACACACACACCTCTTGCAATGGCTATCCTGAGTTTAGCAATAAGAGTAATATGTTTCTTCAATTACAGGAACTTTTACACCCCAAGGGTTGATTTTTAGAAAAATTGAACAAATTTCAGCTTTTTCTTTTCTTCTTTTTGTAGCATAGAGGTCACATTAGTCTAGCTCTAGGAAACCTAGTTTCATTTTGCTACTTTTTAAATGAATTTCAGTAACACGGTCAATTTTGAAACATTATAAGAATATGAATTATTAAATTCTTAAAACTGTAATAATATAAACAAAGACTGAAATAATCCTATACTATACTATTTTAATGTTCATATAAAAATATTAGCAATTTGTACACAAAGTATGACTAATCATGACTAATCAGTTGCATTAGACAATTCTATTTCCAATAAATGCTGTTCTTTTGAACTTTCTATTCATCAGGTTTTATTTGATCATTATTCTAACAGTGCCTAGTACTGTATACAGAACGTATAGAACAGGGGTCCTCAAATAGAGAACTTGGTTCCAACTGGACCGCAAGACATAATGACAATGGCAATGACAAAAACACTAGTTTACTGTTTATTCAATTTAGAATGAGCAATGCATCGACAATAATACAGTTATTTTAACAACTGTAGCAGAAACAGTTGGCAGCAAAATACATTGATTCTTTTGCTAAAACACAATTATTTTTAGCGGTCATACATATAACGGACTCCAGCCGTTCAAATAGACCAGATATGTGAAAAGGCGATTTTTCATCTAGATTTATCATTATTCATCAGCATGAATAGAGCATTTCATAATAAACAATGTTATAAGTTTTTTTTATTTTTTATTATTACTATTATAAAGTATTCCTAGATGTCAAGAAAAGATAAAAGCTTTGAAATTACTAGATAATGTTTTGTGCTCATGATGAGAATGTTTTGATTATTATGTACATTGTTTGTTAGTTTTGTTACTTATTTTAAGCCAAATATATAAATGGTCCAGACTTCAAGAGGAAAACCCTAAACCCCCATACAGTATTTTTTCTTAGTCACATGGCCTTCTGCCATACATGGGTATCTAAACGTAAAAATAATACCCTGATAAAATATAATATAATATCCATGTTCAATGAGCTCAGCTGATTAAAAATTAATTTTTCTCTCAGACACCACTGATTAGCCTCTCTGGGCCCAATATCCTTATCTTTAATTACTATTTTGACCGTTTAGATTTTTTATTTTTTTATTTTTTTTTAATAAAGTAGTCCTAATGCCCAGATGGAAATTTATAGCCATTTCAAAATAGTATTTTCTGGACCTCCTCTGGGAAGAAAATTTAGAGACCACTCTCCTAAATTCAGAAACACACACACACACACACACACACACACACACACACACACACACACACACACACACACACACACACACACACACACACACACACACACACACACACACACACACACACACACACACACACACACACACACACACACTCTGTCCAGAAAATGGTCGCTGAGAAGACAGCACTCTGTTAAGTCCCAGCAGTGCTCTGTGTCCGATGCAATGCTCTGAATGTTTAAAGCAGGGCAAGGTCACTGATGTGTTGTAATAACCACACACACACACACACACACACACACACACACACACACACACACACACACACACACACACACACACAGAGAGAAACACCAGAAGAATCGCCTGCCACTGTGTAATACACCATTACATTATTGCTGCACTGCAAGGTCACCTTCAGTAATGTGTGTGTGTGTGTGTGTGTGTGTGTGTGTGTGTGTGTGGGTGTGGGTGTGAACACACGTGGAATCTATCAAGCTTAATTCAGTTTATCTACACTGACAAGTACAAAACAACATGGATGCCAGAGCACACACTACGCGCACACACACACAAAATAACCCAGGCAATTATAATTGAAAACTTGTGACATGTGAAAGTGTTTGCGCCCGCTCTTTTTTAGTCATTTTTAGCCCCAAATCAAACGATAGTTTTTAATTCCATGCTAAGACTTTTTCACCTTCCCCCTACGCAGCCGATTCAGACCAGCACTGAGTTCCTGTGCTGAAGACTAACAGCGACAGTGACTCAGTCTGATAATTGGCAACAGAAATAAAGAGTGTAGCTACCAGATGAAGAGAATGAAGGGTAGATGGCACACCGGAGACAGGCCTGTCGCAATTAATACATGATCTTCTGACCGCAATCGTTTTGCGCATCTTTAGATTCCATCATTAGATGCTTCCATCTAAATAAGCAAATTTGCCAAACTCAAAGACCAACACACATACATTTTCTACTCAGCAAGTGTCGCATTTCAAGCTATGGCTAATATAACATTTGAAAATAAATATTTGTGTATTTGTTTTGGTTTCTATTAACAACCTATACAACTAGGCGTGGATGACCAAAAAAAAAGTCTCCTACTCAAGTACTACAGTCATCAAGCTCAAATATAACCATATATTATCTCATCGCAGACTGCATTTTATCAAAAACGATACCAGAGCAGCACAAAGCCGGCGCTCTTGCAGGATGTCTCCAGGCTGCTATGGCAGATCGATGGGTAAAGCAGCTAAATGCATCCTGCATAACTACAGATAACACCTTTAACACAAAGACTGCAGCCAAGCTCAAACAGTCACAATGGAACTGCTTAAAAAAATAACAATAAGACAATAAAATTGAAATGATTTGTTTTACTAGTTAACAACTAGATCATATTATGTTAGACATGACAGAGGCGGAGAGAGAGAGAGAGATGGATGGGTAGAAATGAGTTCCAGAGGAAATACAGATCTGAAAGATAAAAGAGGAGAGTCTATATTTAAAACCCAGCAGAAGGAAAAATCCACTGGAGGACAGGACACATTCTGAAACATGAACTCTCGAATAGTACCACAGTGTCAAACAATTAAAGAAGTTCTGAGTTCATTTAGCGTGTGATGAATGGAGGCCTGAAAAATGACTAAAAATGAACAAATAAATGTTTCTGCCACTGCCATTTTATGATCATTTCAAGAGAGTTCAGATCAACACTGCATAAAAAGCACAGTGTCAAGCACAGAACTGTGGGTAGAAGTATGTGTGTCTTTATCTGCCAGAGACACACTTTCTCTCAGAGGTAGAATCTGAAAAGTCTAAAAGTGGAAAGTCAAAATCACAGGAACATAATCACAGGTTTAATAACACATTCTGAAGGAGTGTTTATAGGACCCATATTTAGACAGAGGAGAAGACTTCATAAACCTATACTCTTCAAATGAAGAACAGGATTGTGAACAGAGACGTGAAATCACATCCTGCAGACTTTTGTACACAGCAATAGTCAAAATTTGATGAAAAATATGACTGAATGAATATTCCTTATGACCTTAAAAACCTTGCAATCTAAAAGGTTATGCCTAAATGCTTCATATTTAAATAAGATTTGAGTACATACTTAGTATTAAAATTAAATGAAATTTTCCTGCATTATTTCCCTTATGCTTGCGTATTTGGATTGACTGCGATCTTAAAGACCATCTGATCTAAAAGCTTATGCATATATAAAGATATCATAGATTTAGATTTTTATTTAAAAATTAAGTTTCTAAAAAAATAAAATACATTTTCACTAGGCTCTCACTTAAGTCCATCAGTGAGTCACAGAGCCAATCAGATGCAAGCTTAAAATATGCTGATTGGTCTCTACTTACAGAAGAATGATACACACACACAGACAGACACTAAGATTCCTCAATTACAGCCTGACACAACATCCCAGACTTAATCCACAAACGCCCCCATGCAATTATAGCAGCCTGTCGATAAACACACCAACGATGAATCATACAGACACACACACAGACCTCTCAAATCCTTGTGAAAGTCATAGGAGCTAAGATTCATAGAGCAAATAAACCAGGCGTTAATCAGCAAGTCCATATAAGAGATACACAAGGCATCAGGAGTGTTTATACACCGATTGCCTGCTACCAGAACACATGAGTGGTGAGATCACACCAGCACTATAAGTCACTCCTCTCAGTCTCTCTTACCCTTTTGCCCTGGAGACCCTGGCAGTAATCCAACCCTTAGGTAGCAGAGAACCACTGACCTCGCTGGTACACGCAGCGCCAAATGCTCCAGAATACATTAGAGTACATTACTGGCACAAAAACACTCGGACGCCTCTGATCTGCTGGATTATGATGATGTTAGTTAAACCAAATGACTGGAAAAGAGTGTGAGCCTAAACATGAGGAGACTGAGTGATGTTTATGAGTTACAGCGGTCTAGAGACGATAATCAGATGCAGATGACATCTTATCTAAAAGAGCCATGAGACAGCAATCCAATTACTGAAGCCCTGATCAGACTTGACTGATTATTTACAACCACCTCAAGTACAAATAAACATGTTGCTCACACACACACACACACACACACACACACAGAGTCAGCTGAGGTTTTGCTGCTTTTAGTCCATATCTCTTTGGAGGCTGTGTGTTAGTGAACTCCTGACAAAAACTGAAATAAAAATAAATTAATTAAAGCAAAATAGTAATATAAAAACAATTACAAAAACATCACCAATTACTAAAACTTAAACAAAAATTAAAGGAACACTCCACTTTTTTTGGAAATAGGCTCATTCTCCAACTCCCCCAGAGTTAATAAGTTGAGTATTACCGTTTTTGAATCCATTCAGCCGATCTCCGGGTCTGGCGAAAGCACTTTTAGCATAGCTTAGCATAGATCATTGAATCCTATTAGACCAGTAGCATCGCGTTCAAAAACGATCAAAGAGTTTCGATATTTGTCCTATTTAAAACTTGACTCTTCTGTAGTTATATCGTGTACTAAGATCGGCGGAAAATGAAAAGTTGCAATTTTCTAGGCTGATATGATTAGGAACTACTCTCATTCCGGCGTAATAATCATGGCCGCAGCAGGCGCAGTGATATTACGCAGCGCCTGAAAGTAGTGCCCGGTAGCTGGGGATCGGCTGAATGGATTCAAAAACGGTAAAACTCAACTTATTAACTCTGGGGGAGTTGGAGAATGAGCCTATTTCCAAAAAAAGTGGAGTGTTCCTTTAAAATAAAAACAGAAAATATTTAAATAAATGTTAAATAAATAAAAGTATATAAATAACACAAATATAACAGTATTAAACGGTATCAACACCATTCGACATTCATAAAATATGGCAAAAGCCATTGAATCTCACGCGTCTTCTGATCAAATGTCATTAACATTAATGCCGTCTTATTTGATTTGAAAACTACAGCAAAGTCGAGGATTTTTAACAAAGTTTGCTTGGTTCATATGACATATGAATCATTCTGTAATCATTTTGGAGCTTGACAGCCCCCATGTTTCACTTTACAGATTGAGGGAAGACATGAGGTCCAGTAAATAATGACAGTAGGTTACTTTTAAATGAAACTATTCCTTTACATCTTCACATACACTGAAGCATTTGTAATATAAATGCTTAAAATAAATCAGAATCAGAATTAGCTTTATTGCCAGGTATGTTTGCACATACGAGGAATTTGTTTTGGTGATAGAAGTGTGACAATGACAGTGACAAGACAAGACACAGATAATAAAGATAATAATATACATACAAAATAGACAATGTGCAAAATAGCACAAACACAATATACAAAATAGACAATTTAGTATGTACAGGTATATTAGGTGCACATTTGAAATGTAATATATGTGTTAAATTAATAAATGTATGATAGTGTTGTGTGTTTCATGTTTATTGTTAAGTGTTCAAGTGTTCATGAGATGGATTGCCTGAGGGAAGAAACTGTTCCTGTGCCTGACCGTTCTGGTGCGCAGAGCTCTGTAGCGTGAATTAGACGGCAGAGGTTCAAAGAGAGAGTGTGCTGGATGTGAGGTTTCCCGAGTGATTTTGCCAGCCCTTTTGTTCACTCTGGATGAGTACAGTTCTTGGAGAGTAGGGAGGATTGTACCAATGATTCGCTCAGCAGCCCGGACTATCCTCTGTAGTCTTCTGAGGTCAGATTTGGTAGCTGAGCTGAACCAGACAGTTATTGAAGTGCAGAGGACAGATTCAATGATGGCGGAGTAGAACTGTTTCAGCAGCTCCTGTGGCAGGTTGAACTTCCTCAGCTGGCGAAGGAAGTACAACCTCTGCTGGGCCTTTTTGACAATAGGGTCTATGTGAATGTCCTACTTCAGGTCCTGAGACATGGTGCTGCCCAGGAATCTGAATGACTCCACTGCTGCTGTTCATGATGGTGAGTGGCGGGAGAGCAGGGGGGTTTCTCCTGAAGTCCACGATCATCTCCACTGTTGTTAGCATGTTGAGCTCCAGGTTGTTAAGACTGCACCAGACAGCCAGTCTGTAAGCAGACTCGTCACCGTCCTGAATGAGGCAGATCAGTGTGGTGTCGTCTGCAAACTTCAGGAGCTTGACAGAGGGGTTTTTAGATGTGCAGTCATTGGTGTAGATGGAGAAGAGAAGTGGGGAGAGAACTCAGCCCTGAGGAGCTCCAGTGCTGATCGTACGGGTGTTGGATGTGTATTTTCCCATGCTTCACTAGCTGCTGCCTGTCTGTCAGGAAGCTGGTGATCCACTGACAGATGGAGGTGGGCACGGAGAGCTGAGTTCATTTGGGCTGGAGGAGTGATGGGATGATCTTGTTAAAAGCTGAGGATCCTAATATAAGTCCCTGGTCTGTCCAAAATTTTGAATGGTAGTCATTAGAGAAACATGTTTTTTTTGGGTCCAGATGGTGCAGTTACAGCATCTACCAAGAGGAGCAAACAGGCCATGTTAACCAGCTAACTAGACCACTTGGGTTTAACGGCAGACATATGAACAGCCAGAGAAGCGTGTGAAGCAGCATCTTCACGAAGAGAGACATACTGTAAACAAAACCACCAAGGCAAAAAGAGATTTCATTCATTTAGAAATGCTGCTGGTCTTGATCAGGCGTCTGTCTGCAGCGTGAGACAGAACCACAGGAGCAGACGTCTGAGCATGGCTGGATCCTGCTGTAATCAAGAGTGGATATGGCCCAAGACGGCCCACCGCAGAGACACAATTTCATATCAAAGTCCTTTCCTTCTGCAAACATTTAATATGCCATATGCTCTGCTCCTCTCTCTCTTCTTCCACCTATTCCACCCGCCACATACGTATCCAAAAACAATGTTTACATAAGGAAAGGGTGAGATTTCACTGTTCACACTTGTTTATGGGGCACAACAGATCATTTTTCTGGTTTACATGAGGCCAGCGGGCACGGGTGATTGCTGGATTGATGTTTAGCAGTTTGGGTTGAGATCGGTCCTGCAGGGAAAGGTGGCTGGACACCGGAGCCGTTCCTGTGGGCCGTAATGTTACAGATCTGTGCACCTGCCTGCCTGAGTGTTTCCTACACATACAGACTCTCTCCGCGCAGCTTCATCTCCCTCTCAGGCTCTCACTTTCCCCCTCTGCGCCTGCTATACTTCACACCAGGGAGCATTCAAGAGAGAAAGAGCTTCTATACATAGAGCTACATAGTTGGTTTATGTGTGCATTTGTGCGCGACTGTAAATGTGAGAGAAACAGTGTGGACAGGGATTTCTGGGAAATTCTTGATGTCTAGACTGGACTGTTCTAGATGTAGGAGGACTCTAGTGCTTTCAGGGTAGTCTGAAAAGGGCAAAGGCTGCAACGCGAAGAGATGAAAGATCACAGAGGACATCTGTGCCAACTGCTCAACCACGTGGCGAGAGCAGAGGAAAAATTACTCCAAACAAGCAATAACTAAATAGCAAGGGAGTGAAACAGATTAAAAAGCTCTGCAGTGAAACAATGTCACGGATTCTACGATAAAAAATGCATGGATGAGAAAGATACAGATACGAGAGACATCAGGGAACATAAGAGAAGGCATCATGGGAGTGTTTCCTAAAGTTTACAATTTAAAAGAACTGCTTTATATTTTAATATATATTAAAACAATTTATTTTTGGGACGGGAAAGCTCAACTTTTAGCCGTGATTACTCCAGTTTTCATGTCACATGATCCTTCAGAAAATCATTCTTATATGCTGATTTGCTGTTCAAGAAACATTTCTTTGAATGGTTGTTCTGCTTAACGAAGAGTCATGTAAACATCTAGTCAGTTGTTTCTCAAAGTAAACACTGATAAGATGAAAATCATGTTATTCTGCCCCATATGTTTCTTCTTACACAGACCAATCAAAACAGCATCTGTTTGTCAGTAGATAACAGTGCCGTTTTTCACAGTATTTTGTAAGTGTTCTGAGATAAAGAAGTGGAGTGGGCGATCATGCTGAATATTGCTGCCCCATCTCTCCTATACTCTCATAATATTTCATGTAATGACCTTTACTGTTTTTAATTACTAGTAAGTGCAGAATTCAGTGTGTAAAAAAAAATAAAAAATCTCAAACAGCTTACTGTAGCCATTTCTTTAGCAAATTTGAAGACAAATTTTGGGAGGCAGAGATGAAAGCAGTTTTTTAGTGTTATTAATATACTACTATAATATTTATTAATATTTAGAATTAGGTGTATAAATATATATATATATATATATATATATATATATATATATATATATATTTATTTATATACACAGTACACACACACACACACACACATATATATATGTACAGGTGCATCTCAATAAATTAGAATGTCGTGGAAAAGTTCATTTATTTCAGTAATTCAACTCAAATTGTGAAACTCGTGTATTAAATAAATTCAATGCACACAGACTGAAGTAGTTTAAGTCTTTGGTTCTTTTAATTGTGATGATTTTGGCTCACATTTAACAAAATCTCAACAAATTAGAATATGGTGACATGCCAATCAGCTAATCAACTCAAAACACCTGCAAAGGTTTCCTGAGCCTTCAAAATGGTCTCTCAGTTTGGTTCACTAGGCTACACAATCAAGAAGACTGCTGATCTGACAGTTGTCCAGAAGACAATCATTGACACCCTTCACAAGGAGGGTAAGCCACAAACATGCATTGCCAAAGAAGCTGGCTGTTCACAGAGTGCTGTATCCAAGCATGTTAACAGAAAGTTGAGTGGAAGGAGAAAGTGTGGAAGAAAAAGATGCACAACCAACCGAGAGAACCGCAGCCTTATGAGGATTGTTGAGCAAAATCGATTCAAGAATTTGGATGAACTTCACAAGGAATGGACTGAGGCTGGGGTCAAGGCATCAAGAGCCACCACACACAGATGTGTCAAGAAATTTGGCTACAGTTGTCGTATTCCTCTTGTTAAGCCACTCCTGAACCACAGACAACGTCAGAGGCGTCTTACCTGGGCTCAGGAGAAGAAGAACTGGACTGTTGCCCAGTGGTCCAAAGTCCTCTTTTCAGATGAGAGCAAGTTTTGTATTTCATTTGGAAATCAAGGTCCTAGAGTCTGGAGGAAGGGTGGAGAAGCTCATAGCCCAAGTTGCTTGAAGTCCAGTGTTACGTTTCCACAGTTTGTGATGATTTGGGGTGCAATGTCATCTGCTGGTGTTGGTCCATTGTGTTTTTTGAAAACCAAAGTCACTGCACCAGTTTACCAAGAAATTTTGGAGCATTTCATGCTTCCTTCTGCTGACCAGCTTTTTAAAGATGCTGATTTCATTTTCCAGCAGGATTTGGCACCTGCCCACACTGCCAAAAGCACCAAAAGTTGGTTAAATGTTGGTTTGTGAATTGGTGGGTTTTTGTTAAATGTGAGCCAAAATCATCACAATTAAAAGAAGCAAAGACTTAAACTACTTCAGTCTGTGTGCATTTAATTTATTTAATACACGAGTTTCACAATTTGAGTTGAATTACTGATTTACTAATTTACTGAGATGCACCGGTATATATAAATAATTCTTTTTTTCTTTTTTTTTTTTTTTTTAGCAATTTTAATACTTCATCTTTGAGATCTGCAAACGTTGCCTTGGTAACCAAAATTTTTAAAAAAATTTACGTCGAAGTTTTTCATCTAATATTTATATTTTATTTTATTTCAGCTTTATTTCAATTAATAAAATCTTTGTTTGTTTTAGTTAACAATAACGACACTGACAACAAAGACAGGGAAAAAGGCAACAGGTTTGACTGACACAAAGAGACTTGTACAAAACACACTTGACAGACTTGCTACCTCAATATCGCAAGACACTGTTCACAAAGATAGATAGGGAGAGAATGCAGAAAAAACAAGAGGAGGAATTAGACCAACAAGGAGAGAGAGTAACAAAAGGCAAAAAAAAAAAGAAAGGCAGGAAGTCCTCTGGCCAGAGGAGAACTGGCCCCCCGACTGACCATGGATTCTCCCAAGGTTTTTTTCTCCTTTCTGTCACCGATGGAATTTTGGTTCCTTGCCGCTATCTCCTCTGGCTTGCTTATTTTGGCACTCATAATTTCCAGCGATATCGTCGACTTGATTGCACTGATACTATTTGAACTGAACTGAGCTGGATGATGACATCACTGAATTCAATGATGAACTGCTTTAACTGAATATTGAATGTTTACTACTATCCTTTTGCATTGACAAAATCTGTATTGTTAAAAGCACTATATAAATAAAGGTGACTTGACTTGACTTGATTTGACAAGAGAAAGCGTGGTAATCCCATCTGAGACTGTAGTCTGGGAGTGAATGACTGGACGGCTGGACAGATAAACAGCATGAGGATTCACATCTCACATTGTAAAAATCACCAAAGCATGTCTCTCTTTCCTTTTCCCTTCTTTCTTCTCCTTTCCAGCCAGTTTTATAATCAAATTACGACTGTTGTAGAAACCAGGCTGAGTGTGTATCCAAGCATACAGAGTCTCTCAACTGTACAGTGAGTCTCCCTGTGGGCTAACACACACACACACACACACAGACAGAGGCACAAACGAAGCAAAAGGCAAAGACTAATAAACAACCACAATGCAGATCAAATCATGTACTTGAAAAATGCAGATTAGAACCCGCATACATGTTTCCAGTCTCTCTCTCATACACACACACAAATCACAACATGCAAATCCCACTGTAATACCCAATGGACAGACATTAAAAAAGGAAGGAACGATGGATAGCAGGAGGAGAGATGGATGGAGGTATGAGGAAGAGAGAGATGCACCATCTGTCAGTGTGTAGTAAATCAGGTCAGGCTGGAGTGTGTGAGATTATAAAACACAGACAGAGACATGTCACAGCGGTGAGACATATAACACACACCACACAAATAACACGCACACACACATACATACACACCCACCCGCCGTTTACAAACACACAACAGAAACTTGGCGTTAACCACTCAAAGTCTACTCAGCCACAGCAGAAAAAATTCTTCACATATCTAAAAAGATATTTAATGAAATAAATAATACAGAAATATCCAACGCACAGTGGGTATGACGATCTATCTAGGCAAAACCAACTCGCCTGGACACACGCTATGATATTACTTACACACAGGAGAGAGCCCTCCTCCTCTCTGCTGGCATAGAGATTCACTCCTCAGTTAAGAATCCAGCCAGACCCGAACGAAAAACGAGAGCGTGCAAGAGAGAGAGAGAAAGCCAGCTTGTCTATGAGCTTACCCTCGTAAAAAAAAAGAAGAGGTCACTTGTGTCGGTTATCTGCTCTGGTCTATACTCAGAGAAAATGAATGAGCTTACTGAGAAAGAGGAGAGGTAGAACGACTAGGAGGGGAAGAGAACAGCCAGTAAGATAGGTGGGAAAATAAGTGCAAGGAGAGAGAGAGAGGGAGAGAGAGAGAGAGAGAGAGAGAGAGAGAGAGAGAGAGAGAGAGAGAGAGAGAGAGAGAGAGAGAGAGAGAGAGGAGAATACCAGGGAAACTGTCGCCAATTAATCGCTGACACTTTGCTCAAAGAATAGACTTCAGCACCATGGACAGAGGAATGGAGAGCGATAATGAGAATGAAATATGAAGTGAAATATGAAGGGCTAAACGAGAATGTGTTGTCCACATGTCGGGCGTGTTGCGGTGGGTGTGAAATGATGACAGGGATGCGAGGAGCTCCTTTCTTGCCTTTTGATGTGCCCGCTGAGGAATGCTGGGTAATGAGGGTACATACCAGAACTGATCATTCGGCTCCACTCTCCCTCAGCGTGACAGACAGGAAGCTGAAAAACCACATGCATGTCTGCATAACTTCATTAGACTCTAAACAAGCCCAATGTCACGCTGTTAAACAGCTCATACTGGAAACAGAAGGAGAGCACAAGAAAGAAACAAAAACAGAGGGCGATTAAAAACAGAAGTGAATAAAAGGCCAATAAGCATTTTGTCAAAACGCTAATGTGAGAAATAAGTAATGTAACCAGTTTACCCTAACAAATCCAAACAAAGTGTTCCCAAAAGTAATAGTGAAAATAAAACTCACAACTTAATTTTCTCACATTTTCTGTCCTTGCAAAACTCGCCACAATGCCAGGGTTTTGCTGTGTGGTGTACTGAGTGGTTTTTAATGTTGACTGTCAACTGATGTTTGTTATGACATCCACTTTGAACACAATACTCGTGATAACTTTTTTTAAAGGGATAGCTCACCCAAAAAAGAAAATTCTGTCATCAATTACTCACCTGTAACCCTCATGTCGTTCCAAAACCGTAAGACCTTTGTTCATCTTCGTAACACAAATTAAGATATTTTTGATATTTTGTGCCTTGAATGTGGTAGTTCTGTTGCTGTCTATGAAGGGTCAGAAAACTCTCGTATTTCATCAAAAATTTCTTAATATGAGTTCCAAAGATGAGCGAAGGTCTTACGGTCTTAAAAAAAAAAAACCTCTTTATTTCTGTGGTAGGATGCAACATGTAGTCCGTTTCTGTGGTCGGTTGCAAAATGCTTAGACTAATGTCATCTAATAACTTCAATTATATAGAAACACAGATTGGTCTAATTTAAATCTGAAAAGAGAGCGTAATTTCCTCTTGAATAACTGCTATTTGATCAGACAAGTTCTTAAGACACAGTCGTAACATAGTGACTGTGTTTTTGCAACCAGCCGCTGGTCACTAGTTAAGAGAATGTTTTAGAAAACTGTTTTAGAGAAGTTGTGCGCATGAATAACCAATACTAATAGGGATGCCGTCCACTAAAGATCCACTAACAAAAATATCTAATACAGGGGTTGTCACGCCCATGGACTGTCTGTGTGTGTTTTTCTCCCCATGTGCTCCCCGTGACCCAGTTTCTCCATGTGTGATTGTCTTATTTGGTTCAGGTGTGTTCCGTTAACTACCCCTCGTTTAGTTCTGTATTTAAAGTGTAGTCTGTCCCATGTTTCCTTGTCTGGTGTTATACGTCTAGATGTGCTAGGTGTGTCTCCTGCCTGCCTGTGTTACCCATTGGATGTTTATTAAAGACTGTTGTTTGAGATTATCCCTCGTCTCTGTGTTCCTCGCGTACTCGCAGTAGGCATTGCTGACAGGGGTGGGCAATTCCAGTGTGTTTGATTAGGGATAAAGCTAAATTATCCAGAGCAGTGGCTCTTCAGGACAAGAATTGCTTATCCCTGGTCCAACATTTCATGTAATGAAACATTTCTATTGTGGTCAGGTATGGCCTGCCACCTGCTGGCTTTTTTCTGATATTACACAATAAAATACATGTTTACATGAAGCAGGTGACAAACAGGTTTTGGTGATGACTTATTAATCTGGCAGATGCTTGTATCCGAAGACACCTACAAAGCCTTCAAGCTACACATTTATCATGTGTTCTACAGGGATTAAATCCCATGGCCTTGACATTGGCGAATCTGTATTTCAGTTTATGCAGGATCACATCACCATGACACCCACTCCCACCATCCTGACAACCAGACACTGGAGCACAGGGATCAGCCGCTGTCAGAGTGACTCAGAGTATGTGTGAAAACAAACAGAGTGAGGTGGGTCTGCTGGGACTCTGAGGCAGAGACAGAGAGACAGACAGGTGGGGATGCAGATAAAAATACTGGTGCAAAAATAGACACTGTTCTGAGCAGGGCTTTTAGAGCTCACGGGTGTTGATCTAAAAGCTTGAGATCAATGATGTGAGTCTGACCCACTTCTCTGTGTCTCTCACTTTCTTCAGGAGATCACACTCTGGCATCGTCAGATTTCAGCTCAGCTCAGGCTGACAAAGGCAACCGCATTTTTCACTGAAATCCTTGTCTAGACCAAAAAAATATTTAAAATATATCTGTTTTAATAATAGATAAAGGGTAATTATTTTATATTATATTATTATAATACTAACAAAAACATGTATCATGGTTTCCACAAAAATATTAAGCAGCACAGCCGTTTTCATCATTGATTGTAATAAGAAATGTAATCAGCATATACTAGAAAGATTTCTGAAGGATCATGTGACACTGAAGACTAAGTAATGGCGGCTAAAAATTCAGCTTTACAATCACAGGAGTAAATAAAAGTGCATTTTATTCCTATATTAATATAAATATATTAAAATAAAATAAAAACAGTTATTTTAAATCGTGATAATGTTTCACAACATTACTGGGTTTTTTTTTGTTTCTGATCAAATAAATTTTATACCCCAAACTTCTGAATGGTAGTATATGTACTATATATATATACACATTAATTCTGTATTATGGAATTATGCTAGTTATATGATCTATATGTGGTCTTTAATGTAAGGGTCTACAGTTAATTTTGAAGATTGCCTAGCCATCGTACTTTGTACAAATTTAAATGTCTAAGTTCTTTTCTTTTTTCCTTTTTATTTATCTTTATAGCACATTTAATGCAATCACTGATCACTAACATGCATGCATAAATAACATACAAGAAATACAGAGAGCAACACACAGAGTCATAGACAAGGTAAACAATCAAATCATGAAGATGGCCAAAAACCTTTAAAAGATCTGCATTTAACCTTAAATTCTGGCAATGACTTTATTGACCTTACAGAAAAAGGGAGATCATTCCTGTCACTTTTTTGTTTGTATTTAGTTCTTACAACACAGAAAAGTTAGTGGAAGCTGGGGAGTTGTCAGGGTTTAGTATTTAGTGTTCTGAACATGAGTCATTGCAGACCATTTATACATGGCACACAGACAAGGGATTGAATCATTTTAGTTTGAGAGAGTTCAGGTGCACTGACCACAAACACACACATTATCATCAGCGTTCTCTCTGCCATTCAGCTCCCCAGAGGAATGAATCTGTCATTTATACTGACACACATACCGCTCGCATAGACAGAATACACAGAATGCGACAGCTCCGCAAAAATAGAAAGCTTGGGTTTGTTTGTGTGTGAGAGGAAAGAGTGGGCAGCGTCTGGAATGGAATGAAGAGAGGGGGCTGGAGCACAGCCAGGGTTTCATATGGATGAGAGTCTGACATACAAGAGAGATTAGAGAGAGAAATAAAAAAAAAGAGCTCTGTAGTCACGTGAGTGCTGGCTAGGTTCTCATGAGAACTGAAATCACGTGCCAAAATGAACACACCTGCCCCCTTGTGGTGAAACTATTAAAAGCAGAAACCAGTTTTTCCACCACTTTATCCCACTTACGATGAACAGGCTACTAATTTGAGCAATATATCTTATTGTAAAAAAATTCTTAAAAATCTGAAAAATACAATAAAATAATTAAAACACAAAATATGTAAGCTAAGTACAATGGCACATACAATACATGAATAACTGAATGAAAAGTTAAACATTTTCAACACTCATTCGTCTTCATAAAATACAGCAAACATTATTTCAGTGTTAAAGTACATGTATGGTTATCGTCTGGAGCTATAAGTACATAAAACGCAAGTTCTACCCAAAAGCAGAAGCCATCTGCTTCAGGAGCTCACAGAGCAATGACAGCTGTGTGTGTCACAGGAGATGAGCGCTTCAGGTCTCAAATATAGGACAGCGCTGTAACATGGCGAACGTGCTGACCCACTCTGACCCCGAGTACTGCCAAAGAACTAACAGACAACACACTGAGTGATTCATACAGCTTTGTATGATAACATTTAGAGCTTGACCCAAGAGTATATTAGGAAGCCCTAGAATGAGAACAATCTTTTTTCTTTGCAGATTTTTAATTAAAAGGAAGTGACCTCGTATCTTTAAACACATGCAGCGACAGCTTTGACCAAATAGTGCCTTGTCTTTCAAAACAAAAAGAGAGAGCTGCAAAATAGCAGGCACTGGCTATATTTACATTGACTGCAATAATATGAACAAAATTATTAAATTCATATTGCCATTTGCATTTGAGGTTTTGATTAATGAATGTTGTCTCTACATTGTTTACATCCAACTCTCAGTTCTAAAGTAGTAAATAGCTGGAGTCTTGCAGTCCATGTAAACATGTCCTCTAGAGGTCCTAAAGTTTGAATAGCACTGTTACATAAACATAAGCAATAAAATCATGCTTCATGCAGTCCTGCAGTCCCCAGAGGTACCATCTCATCTAGCATAGTTCAGTGATGAGAATCAATGAGAAGCATGAACAGCTCTACAGTATGTAGTGTTTCAAGCCAAAGGGTAATACCATCCGTTCGACATCTCACTGTTCAGTGGAAAGAGAGATTTGACCTATCTGAAGCAATGCAGTGACCCACAGCAGTTACTGTAAACTAAACAATCCAAAAAAATCAACATCTTTGAGCCAGTCCAGTCCAAATGCAATCATTCCACGGCTCAACAAAAAGGACTGCCTGAACAGTGTGAGATAGTCTCAAATCTTAATTTAAAATTCTATTCATATTTCAATATTTGGCTTTCTATGATATATTGAACATTGTTGTTCAATTCCGATCATTTAAATGCATTATCAGGGTAATGTTATCCAGCTGGCGAACGTGGATGATGCTTTGTCAAGTCTTTTTTTTTTTTTTGAATTTAGAATGAGTTGAAAATGATAAATCATCTTATGCCATTGTTTTTTCAGTCAAAGTGCATCCATGAATTCACACATTATATCTGGTTCATTACCAGTTCTTATTGCTTAATTCCATTACATTTATTCGTTGTTGTTGTTTTTTTTTTTTTACAAGGTTTTAAAGGGGTCATGAACTGCCTTGTTTATATTTTGTACTGCTCTCTGAGGTCCACTTATAACATTATCAAGATTTTTACATCAAAAAACATAATTCAGAAGCAATAGGCTAATTTCTGTCCTGTTTTGACCCCTCTCATTGGAACGCTCTGTTTGAACAGGCGAGGAGGATTGTAGACTCGGAAGTAAACGCCCACTGCTATGATTGGCTAACAGTTGTGTATGTTTGACAGTCTACACATCCTTCACAGATGGATGCTGTGATTTAGGTTAAAAATGCATTGATACTCAGTAAATATCAAACAATCTGTAAAAACAGAAAAAGCAATAGTGAGCACGTAATAAACACAGTTACTCAAACTTGTGTAGTGCGACATTACTGTCGGATCCAATATATTCAGCAAAGCATTGTCTTTTAGTATCAATCTTTCTGAAAATCCTGCATGGTGTTACGACATAAAGTGACATATTCCACAACATGTCGTTTTGGCAGATTGGCTTCCATATAAACTGTTCTGAAACTTACAGGATGTTTTAAATAATACAATTACCTCCTATATGTGAAAAGATCAAGGGAATTTTGATTCCTTAGTTCATGACCCTTACAAAACCTTAATTTTGTTTTTAGTTAATTAAAAACATTTTTTTCTTTTTTAAGAAAAATAAACCTTTTTATGGTGCAGCCAGTGAAAATCCAATGACATGGCCAGCGCAAATTTGATCTCCTGACTGGACCAGAAGAAGAAAATTCTTATTGCTGAGCCCTGCAATTTTCTGCAAACACTCTGAACTACACACCAGCCCTGCAAACATGATGCAAAGCCTCCGTAAGAAGCCCAGTCACCTTACCATACTGATAACAGTGTGTTAGCGGGGCTGTGGGGCCATTGTCTAAAAGCACAGACATTTTTTATTCAAAACCTTTGTGCAGCAACTCAATTAACACAATTAGTTCAAAGCAGAGAGAAAACATGGATCCAGATGAACATTTCTATTACAAAGTAACACTTTCAACCATATGATTAGATGCCGTCTTGCCAAAAAGGCAGATGAGTGTCTGCATTTGCTATAAAAGCAATTTCAAAATGACCTATTGTTGCCAGGAAACTTCAGATAAATGGTTGTTAAAGACTTGAAGGACTGATGTGATGTAGCTGAATCATTGTGCCAATTTATTATTTAGACAATCAATTTACAAGCCCAAATAAAATGTTGGCAAATCAGTGTTGCAACGATCAATTTCAGCTTAAAAGCACAAACTTAAAAAAACAAAACAAATATCTATGTTCACCATAAATTTTCCCGCTCTTACCGGACTGATCGTTCATCATTCGGATAGCTTTGGCCTTGGCCAGCTCCAGTGCTGTGACCCATCTCTGCCTCTCCACCTCTGTGCTGGCTTTCAGATGGTAAGTGCGCCCCCCACTGCTCAGAACAATATTGCAGGCGTCTTCGGTGTCGATGTGCGCCGTGGCCAGGTTGATGGTGCCGCGGCACGTATGGGCCATCTCTGCCTGCGTCCTATCAAGAGCGACGAAGACAGAAGGAGAAACCAAAACATGGAGAGCAGGAAATGAGAGGGGGGTGTTAGTACATGATGACAAAAAGACACCAAGAGAGAAAAAAAATCAAAAATAAAGAATCAAAGAAAGACAGACACAGGGAACAATGAGGAGAAGAAGAGAGAGAAAAGGAAAGTGATTAATAATATCGTTAAATCATTCATTCAAATGTCCAGTTTGTCAAAAGTTGAAGAGAGGAACCACACAATGCATAATTTTTCGGTATGATGTAACTTGCAGGATAGCTGTACAGTGAATAAAGTCATATGTAGAGTGAATAATGCGTCAGTCGTATGTAAGAGAGAGATATTCTGAGCACCTGTAAGTGTTACATTACTACACACAGCTGCATACTGAGTGGGCAGAGAATAGAAGTTAACATGGCTATTGTGTTTCAGCTGGCCAAACAACAACACTCAAACAAACCAGCCAGTGTCACAGCCAGAGAGAGAGGGAACAGAGTGTGATGTAAACCCGGACAGAGACATCAGGAAAAGAACTTACAGTACCCACGATCAAACAGCAAACAAACTACTGAGGCATAGTGGAAAAATAATATATTTAAAAGACTTTTATTTCAAACTAAGTATAGTTCAAATCTATTAACATATTTACTGACATATCGCTCGAGACTTATAAAAATTATAGCTAATTCAACTTTATTTGGAGTACTACTAGTGCACAATGCACATTTCTTAATTTTAAGCCTAAAATGTGTTTTTTTATGTCACTATTGATAAGGATTGTATATCTTTGATTAATATCAGTCTTTAACTGCAAGATATTTAAAGTGTACCTGAAGTATACTTACAATAGTTCTGCTTTAGCACAATCAAATATACTTCAGTATATCTTTAGTTGGACTTCAGCACTATACTTCCGCACAATGAAAGTGCATTAAGCACAAAATTAGTTGTTCCAATTTAGCAGACTTACCAGTTTAGTATAACAAAAGTACAATTGCAGGGTATTTTTATTAAGCACATAAATATGCAAATGCACTTGTAGTATACTTAGCATGAAATAAATCCATTTCAAATACATTTTAGTATTTTTTCTCTAGGGTATCCATATGGAAACATGACATTTCTGCAACAAAAAAAAAAAAAAAAAAAAAGCTAAAAATACAGGGTTGCGTTTTTCAAAAGCCATCGTGGGCTAGGTTGATCAAGTCGATCTACTTAGGCTTAAAATGCTTTTGGGAAACACAGCCCAGAACAATAAATGCAAGACTAGCTGTGCTTAATTATCTCTTCAGGCTCTGTTTTCTACAACACCCCTGAACTCATAAAGGCTTCATAAGGATCTCTATTAGTGACAAACCGATGGATCACTGAAGATCAATCAGCCAACAGCATGCTATTTAAGATTATTGGCATCCGCAAAACAATTTGATCACAGAAATAATTTTATTATTGTTTTTAATTTAATGAACCTGAGTAAAAAGATTATCTAATATCATCTAATAAAAATCGCATGTTTAATAATTTACAAGAATGCAAAAAATAATTTTGAAATCATATCAACAACCCATATATTGTAGAAGTATATATACACAGAATGAGAGTCAAAACTATGGATAGAATGATTGATACAACGATAGAGCAAAGGAACGATAGATAAAATGATGATAGAATGATAGATAGATAAATAAAGTGAGTGAAATATTTCAGGTCTGAAAAGATAGCAGAGCCTGAGTTTGAAAGACCATTCTAAGGAGCTCTAATTTAACCAAGCCTTGAGTAGAAGCCTAACAAAAGCCTAAATCCTCACAAAACACAGCCCAAGAAAGACAGAGACGGGGAATAAAGACAGATTCCTCACTCAGCTGCTTATGAAACACTGATTCAAACTCTGTCAGGATACTGAAGCTTTGCTGACTCAGAAAGAAAAAGAGGTTCAGTAAAAGTGTAAAAGTGAGGGCAGTAAAAGACATGAAGGAGTAGAGAGGAGGAGCCTAAAAGTGGGGAGACACACAGAGAGCCAGAGCCCTGTCTCTGTGTTACTGCTCTGGTTACCCAGTATCTGTTGCACATCTCTAGTGGAATGTCAAAGCTCTGGCCTCTCAGAGAAACTGTGAGAAGCATTCCACTCATTCAGAGCCGGTCAGACATCTCTGACACAGATATACGATGTGTTTGTGGAAATGAATGTGTCTGTATTTAATGTGAAACTTGTTATATGGCAGGATGCTAGATGCCAATAAAATGTTAAAAATGCAAACATTCCTTTCTTCTGAACTGTTCTCATGAGCTGCATGCAAAATAAAACATATAGTCTGATTCACATAAACCAGTTATTTATAGTGTATCAAAAACATGATCAGTATGATTTTTTTTTTCTCAAACCAAATTCGCCCAAAGCCGATTCTAAAGATTTCATTGGTCATGTCAATCAAAGTGCTAATTGTCTACACAACGCGGAAAGAAATACTCACCTCTAACCTTAACCTGCATCCTAACCTTAACCTAAGTGTTAGGTAGCATATCCTGATAGATAACGTTACTGTTTGTCATGAGATCCATCTTTCTGACCTCTGAACTGAATCCATAAAGTTTGAACTTTTCTTGACAGGTGGCTGCACAAGTTGACCAATGAAATGGGATTTCTGCTTAACTGGTTTGGAAGAAAAGAAAAACCACATACATTATCAGAGTAGCCCAGTGGAATAACTCAAAAAGATTCACGAGATACCATTTTAATGATTCTGATGAATCTATCACTGAATATGTCTGACTGAATCAGTCAGAGTGGTTACCAAATTAACATCTGACTCATTTAAGTTATCATTACTGTCAGTGACGTCAATCTTGAAATAAACTAAGTTTTGTGTACTTAAGGTTTGTGAACTTTAAATATGTATATACCTGTGATTACTGACCGGTTGTTCATATGACTGCAAAAAAACAGTTAATGTGTATTGTGTGTTAAATTATTGTCTGCACATGAAACCATCATTTAAACCAAGTTTAAAAATCTCTATGCAGTTCATGATAATACTAATAAATGTCAAGAACATTTTTGTCTACGTTTGCGCCCAGCAAGTTGTTTCTATTTTGAATAATCATATCAGTAAAGCAGCCTGCTTTGAAACTGAACAACTGTTTGAGAAAGGGAATTCAAAAAATATACCAGCATAATAGGAAATCTGAATCAGAAAACAAGCGATCCTCTCTTATGAGAGACTATAGTCTCCCTACTGTGTGTGTGAGTGTTGAAAGTGTAGAGTCCAACGTCTTCCGGCTACATTTTTTTCAGGCCTTCTGGGGACTGATGGTCTGACAGTCAAGCAAACCAAGTAATTGGCTGAATCCAAACTCAGGTGACCGAGTCACTAGGGGGAGGGAGAGATACACATTCAGCTCAGAGACCAATCATCAATTACCATATTCACTCCATCACACAAAAGAAAAAGAAAAAAAACCTCTAGAGCTTAGATTGCATACTCAAACCCTACCAAAGCAAAAGCAGCCAGGAGAAAGAGAGAGAAAGTTGGGGGAGGAAGTGTGGAGGGGTAAAAGCAAAGATCTTAAATTAGCTTCACCCACCCTGCAGGGGACAGACTGGACGCAAATGGTTGTAAGTGGGTCAGAACTGAGAATATGAAGCCAGGGTAAGGAACTACCATGCCGAGCAAAAAGAAAGAGACAGAGATATGTCATTAAAACCTGCAGAGAGAGAGAGAGAGAGAGAGAGAGAGAGAGAGAAAGAGAGAAGAGAGAAGACTAAGAAAAGGGTACGGGAAAATGAGGGAATGACAAAAAGGAATATCAGATGAGAGATTTATCCAGAATTTATCCAAAAAGAAAAAATTCAGAAAAAGCAAAAGGGGGTGATATTGATGTAAGAGAGTCTACGAAATTCACTTACATACTACCAGATATGTAAGTGAATTTTCAACCGTAATTTCAGTTTTTTTTTACAAATTTTGAGTGCCTTCCAGGACATTCTGTGTGGTTTCTTGAGTGTTGCTAGGGTGTTCTTGTTGGTTGCATGCTCCATTATTAATTTTAATATACAATACCGTTCAAAAGTTTTGTGTCAGTTTATTAAGGCTGCATTTATTCGATCAAAATACAGTAAAAACTGTAATACTTTGAAATAAATCTTGCAACTTAAAATAACTTTAATATATTTTAAAATGTAATTTGTTTCAGCTTATTCTTTTTAGCAGCTGTTACTACAGTCTTTAAAAAGTGAAAAAGTGAAGTGAGTGAAGTGACATACGGCCAAGTATGGTGACCCATACTCGGAATTTGTGCTCTGCATTTAACCCATCCAACGTGCACACACACAGCAGTGAACACACACACACACTGTGAACACACACCCGGAGCAGTGGGCAGCCATTTATGCTGCGGCGCCCGGGGAGCAGTTGGGGGTTCGGTGCCTTGCTCAAGGGCACCTCAGTCGTGGTATTGAGGTGGAGAGAGCGCTGGACGGTCACTCCCCCCACCTACAATCCCTGCCGGCCCGGGACTCAAACTCGCAACCTTTGGATTACGAGTCCGACTCTCTAACCATTAGGCCACGACTTTAGTGTCACATGATCCTCCAGAAATCATTCTAACACACTGAACTGCTGCTCAAGAAACATTTCTTATTTTACTATCAATATTAAAAACAGTTCAATGCTTAAAACAGTCATTCTGTGATGAATATAAAATTCAAAAGAACAGCATTTATTGGAAATACAAATCTTTTGCAACTTTATAAATGTTTTATTGATTAATTTGATGCATACTTGCTGAATAAAATTTTTAAAAAGCTTACTGACCATATTCTGAGTGACTCCTTCCCTTCTGTAACTTAGCTTGCTCAGGTGTCATATTATGTCATATATGTCACATAAGCACTATCACTTAGGATCATTTAGAAAAGTGAATTATTTTTATTTCTATATTCTTTTATCCCTTTATATACTTTTTTATTTTTTGTAACTTTTTCCAGTCATAACACCATTTGCAACACACTCCCAATCTCATACTAGCCCCTGGAGATTATCAAGAGAGGGCTGTGAAGTGCCCATAAATCATGCCTACTACTGCAATATCCATATTATCACATGTAAGAGAAACACACTCAGCAACGACTGATGATTACTGTATTTAGAGTCCAAAAATAATTATAGCAAGCGTGCAAATTGTCAGTGAACACATCATGCAAAGAGTCAGAATGACATTCCAAAAAACCCTTCTCTCAGTTAACCTCCCATATACCCTTGAGGGACACGCTCCTCTCGGATCATGTGACCATATTCTTCCCAGCAGAATGGAGCGTTATCACTCATTGCAAAAGAAGGTCAAGCATTGTCTGGGAGCGAATGAGTTAGAGATGCCCTGAAAACAGAACATTTGGTTAACTGTGATAATACTGATTATTATGTAATATGCAATATGATGGGCAATTTGATTACTGTTTAATTTTCATCTCATGGCCTAAGCCAGAATAATTATTTTGTTTTGCCTGTTTTTTAAGTGGGAACGTAATGAAAATGCACCGTCTAAATGCATCTTAATGTCTTATTCTGAACAATTCATCCATGTATATGTAACTTTTTTTTTCTTTAATCAAAATGTCATAACTCGATGTTCCAGTGAAATGTCAGACTTCTCACTGATGATGTATGCTCACTCTCTAATTATTTAGTCCACTTATACCCCGTTGCTTTCTTACAATGTTTGCATTAGGATCTGCATCTATTCAATCAACAATCAAGTCAATTGAGTCCCACCCAATATTTCTTCCTTTCTTCCATTTTTACTTGGCTGTATGTCACAATATGGACTTTTTTGATAATCATTCAACTGTATGTCATGAACGATATGGAAGAAATTATCTGTCGCCACTTCAATTACATTGCAAATTAAAAAAAAAAAAAAACACCTGGCATATTTTTAAACAATGAAATCAGGCATCAAAACAATGTACACAAGAAAATATAATTAACCAATAAATACTTGGCTAGAAAAACAATGTACAATTTAAAGGAGAAATCATAATCTACTACTAGATTTTACAGATAATGACAGTCGGATCTAGGCAAGTTCACTGGATTTCCCTCTTTTACTAACAGACTTTTCATGAACAAACTAAAACAGATTACCATTGCAACTGATTGCAATAAGCACATCAGACATTAAAGATGGGTGAAAAGTCTGTTAAGAAATCAAATATGCATAGAAGGAACCAGACAGAGAGGAAGTGTTTAAGAAGAAAAACATATGACGGGAAGATATGTGACTCATCGCAAGTAGGAGAAGGAGGAAGAAGGGAGGTGCTGTGACCGAGTGCAATTTACGCAGGCCATTACACTTTTACATGTTTTAGTGCTGCAGATGCCAGGACTGTGTGTGTGATGATGGAGGTGGGGGTTCTATTGCTCGCGGTAAAACTAACACATCAGCAGAACACATCCAAGGCGCGTCCTATAGAAAGCATATGCTTCAGAGTATAGTGACAGCACTACAGGGAGCTGAGTTCTTCAGAAGTGCACATAGAGAAGAGTGATTGATTAATGTGTCTCTTAGTAATAATGCACAAGTCTATATGACAGCAAGATCAGTTCGATCCAGCCCAGAGAGATGGAGAGGTGTGTATGTGAGCAGTATCATCTCAACCCAGGACCACTGACTTAGTGTGTCAGAAACAGACTCGCTGGACGCTCGAATGACTCACACACACGTCAGCTCAGAGATCCTCGCTAAAAGTGACTCTTTCCTCACAGATTATTATAACAACCTGCTTCTTCACTAATTGAACCACAGGAAATGATATGAAGTCTAATGACACACTAAAAAGAAAATCCTTGGCCAAAACCTAGACTTTGTTTGGAATAAATAAAATATGATTAAAAAAACAATAATGCTTTTATTCAGAAATGATAATAATAAATTACGTTCTTTTAAACATTCAGTTCATCAAAGAATCCTGAAAAAAAAACAATCTATTAGTTTCCACAAAGGTAATAATAATAGTGTTTCATGAGCACTAAATTCGAATGATTTCTGAAGGATCATGTGGCACTGGAGGAATGGCCGCTGAAAATTCAGTCTTGTCATCACGTAATTTACATTTTAAAATACATTTAAATAGAAAACAATTATTTTACATTGCAATTATGTCACAATATTATGTTTTTACTGTATTTTTAATGAAATAAATGCCCTTAGTGAGCAGAGAATTGCACTTACAGGCCCCATCCTACAGGCTTCCTCTGGTAAAACTAGATAAAAATATCGATACAAGGAGTATTGATGCAATATTGTGCTGTAGAACACTGTAGAATTGCGCATTATCGATATAAGATTGTAATGGCTCATTGCACAATATTTTAATATAGGGTTTTTGTTTTTTTTAATAAAATGACTGCATGGGGATGCTAGACTGATATCAGCTGAAAATAAGAAAATGCTGATACAGAAGCCACCTAGAGAGTGCGAGTCAGCTGCTCTCTGTAGGATGTTGTAATTGTGCATATTTAGCAGCACGAAGCAGATCTGCTTGAAAGATTGGTACAAATCTTTCCATACACTTGACTCACTCGAATATATTGACCACTAATGGACTAATAATACTGTAGGCATAAAATATACACTCAAAGTACATCTCCTGTATTTGAGCAGTAGTGCTGTGTAGTGCACACGGTCAGGCCAGGAATACAGGTTCACGTCTAAATCACATCCCATGCTATCTCATTCCCCATGCTGTCCTGTTAATAAGAGTCCAGAGAGACAACCACAACTTAAAAGGTTTTCATTTCTTTTGTGAAACACAAAGGAATATTTTTTTTTTTTTATGAACAGTTACATTCACAATTTTCAAGAAGCCATTCATAATCTAATGATCGATATCATACATTGGCTCTAAAACATATTCACACATTTACCGTTGCTCTTTCTGGCTCCCTAACAGCGTAGTTGGCAGGTTGATTTGGCAGACATTAGCACAGCACGTTATCCAGACACTCCATTGTATTGGCTACATGAGCACCATTGCCAGAGCTCTCCGATGACAGCAGATCTAGCTTTACACCACTGCAATCACCTTCCACCATAATAGACTATTAATAGAGGAGAGCAGCAAGAGACGTGCTTCTTCTCTTTCACAGTCAGCAGAGTGTCGCTTTCCCTTCAGACTCTCCAAAGCGGGTGGAAACCCAGTGGCCCACTGTGTGAAGAGTCAAGAGGCCCACAGGGTCTGCCCAGTAGAGATACGGATTGATGGGCATTGCTCCAGTGCTCTTACAAGAGCCTTTGCCCTCATTTCGTTAGCCGCTTGACCACAGATGTACTCTATGACGCTATCACGATGACCCTCGATACCATCTGATAACCATTCATTCTAGATTACAGTTGGTGCACAATACAGTTCTGATAGCACAATACACTTCTTGAATGTCTTCAGTATGCCTTGTTGCATTCATGTATTACTAATAAAACATTTAATCGATTAAAAATAAACAATAAAATCTGGCAACGAAGCCATCATTCATTCATTCTGCTTCCTTACCTATTTTTTTCAGGCTGTTCCTCCTAACACAAATGCACATTCTAGAATAAACACAGCTGAATGGCTCTTAAAACTGCAAAGGCTGCAAAGTAAGACTTGGATTTACAGTGTGCAGTTGTGGTAATGATCATTATGATTTCTCTCATACATGTTTCCAGGACATCCATTTCTTCTTCCTTCTACTGGGAGAAAGTCCAACATGCACTTGTTGGAAACAATGTAGACCGGGAATCTTTTCATCATTCTCAATATAGGGCAAGAAATTCTAAAAAAAATTTCAGTGACTGATAATCCCAAGGCCAGTGTTGTGCAATATTTCAGAAACTGCAGAATCACCAGAAGTAGGATACTTTATGACAATTATATTCTTTATAGCTCAAGGAACAGAGATTAACATTTTCCTGCATGCATATCGTCATCCTATTCACATAAATAGCAATCGCTTATACATTTCAATGGGCAATATTTTTGCTCAACTAAATCATTAAATGCTTCTCTTATGGTACAGACCTAGATGTGGTAATGAAGCAATTAAAAGACAGCAGTAATTAGGATTTTTTTGTGACAGTTACCTCGTGTGATCCACCTGTCTTCCTGACACAAGGGGAGAAATGAAACATGATTACCATTGCTGGCTAAGGGCCTCTTGAACAACAGGTGTTACTGGCTGAGCTCACAGGTGACACATGTGAAGGTGGTTTAAATTTTAAAAAGATACTGTATTACTGCATACATAAGCTTCACATCAGATATCTCAGCCCCTGTCATTGGAGATGCTGTCACAAAAAAAAGAAAAAAAAGAAAGAAAAAAACAATAATCCGAGTGTAGTTTTGCTATGTGATGTGATGTGTATGTATGTGTGTGTGTGTGTGTGTGTGTGTGTGTGTGTGTTTGCATTACCGCATCTAGGTCTGTCATATAAACAGTCTACATATAAAGCCACATACATATATAGAAAGAAAAGAGAGTATTTTTTTCGTGGATCACACACTCTATATATAAATTAATTAATTAATATGCGAACAATTGGCTTTAAAACTCTTTCGTTTCCATATTATATTTTAAGGGAAGCTGATTACCATGGCAAATGTTTTTAAGGGATGTTTTAGATCGTTGCGTGTACGCTAGCTAAAGCTAAAGCTGGCTAACACATCTGTAACTTAGCTGCCCAGAGGCTGAATGTGGACCTGAATAAATTGCTGTTGACCAAGTTCACCATAAAAACAAGCCATAAATATGATTAAACCTAAAGTTGTAAGACACGCCCACATACACACGCAAAAGTAGGTTGTCAGATGTTAAAGTGCAACTACTCTCATAAGCGTCACACAGCATCGCTATACGAGAATATCAGTTGACGTTAGCATGAGCGCTAGCTGGCGTACTGTAGTCATTAATGAGAGAGACAGGCTTTTATCCGCTCGTGATGACATTTAAGGACCTGGTTTAAAAAGAAACACAAGGTGGTGAAGTGGGGCGAGGGTTTTGAGAAGCGGACTAGCATCTGTCCACACCAGAGACGCGCTCATGTAGTGCAATGAGTGTCCGCATGTGTGTTTGACAGCACTCATGACCTGTTTTGACATGACACATCCCTACACTGGTCGGCCACACAACAGCATACTAACATAGCCCACTATAGCCTAAATATACGCATATATTGCATTCTAAATGAATGACATCAACACATGTGCATACAGAAGGCGCATTATTTACCTGTAATAGGACAGCAGACCGTTGCTGAGCACGAACCATCTGCGCTGGTAACCTTTGATGTAGTTAGTCCATTTAAAGAGCCAGCCTTTGTACGTGTCCGAGCCCGGGGCTGGTGTCCCGCTCGCTGGCGTGGACGCGGCACTCTTGCCCTGCTCGCTCATGCTCCCCCTGCTGCCCCGGTCCACTGCCGCAGACTGACGATGCCGCCGCCGCCGCCGCCGCTGCTGCTGTTTGCAGGATAAGCACGGAACTGCGGTGAGAAAGGACACGATCCTGCCGGGGCCGCTGCAGGGAGCGGCCACTCTCCCCATAAAACTCACCGCCGATGTTCTGAGATGGACGGGCTACCAGAGGAGGAGGAGGAGGAGGGTCTGGAGCAGGGAGAGAGAAACAGCGTACTCCCTCTTTCTCTCCCCGATTCCAGAGAGATGAAAAGCAGCGAGTTGGAGAGCAGGAGCGACGACCACTGGCGCGAGAGGAGAGCGAAATCACCCGCGCACTACATACGCTCACAGTTTTGTCATCCAGTCGCTCACATTTGACTCTACATTATTCACGTGAATTACAAACATACTAGTAAATATTGAGTAATACAAAACATGCGCTCGATAATACTCAACTCAGCTCACTTTTCTTTATAGAGCACTTTCAAAACCATTAAAATGGACCAAAGTGCTGTGCATAATTGATAAGAATACTAAAATTCATACAAACATAAAATAACAATAAGACATGACTAAAAGCCAGTCCTTCACAATTGACCTATCGGTAAGCCCCGCCCCCCTTAGTTACTGTTGCTCCCTCGGACAAACAAACGGAGTTGCTCACTGGCTTTCAATGACAGCTGCAGTGTGAAAACCTTGTCCCATGATGTTTTTGCACAATTTTGGACATAGAAGGCCACCAAATGGGAATTAAATATTCCATGGAGTAATGGTATAATAAATATTCCTATTATCATTGTATTAGCCTGTTACCATTAGGCTACCCCTTACGGCTCCGACGACTTTTTGTTCCGTGTATGTACTAATGGTAAAGTGATTATATTTCGTTTCGTTTTTTTATAAAGTTAATTTATAAAAACGTTTGGAGAACTTTTTGTTCATTAAATGTAAGTTTTTTTTTTTTTAAGTAACGACCAAGCAGCCAGCGGCAGACAGTGAGCTGATCATAGCCTGTTTGATCAATTTAGCCTTCTCAAATCATCACGACTTGCCTCAAATAAAATCTATAAATATAAACAGTTCAAGCATATCACAATGTTAGTTAAAATTTTTGAACTATATAAATGCTCTAGGTGTATATCTAATCGTTTGTGTGAAGAGTGGAAGCTGAAGCTCACTTTGCAGGACATGGAGGCGCCAGAGCGGTCACTTGACTTGACTAGATCAGCTCCGGGTCGGTTATTTATATCAGAGAAAAATATAGGTGCGGGTGGGTGGCGGGCGGATAATTTATTTGAAGCAGCGGATTCGGGTGACGTTTGAGCTCATCATCCGCGCATCTCTACTGTTCATGTATTGCAGGGAACGATTAAATTAATGCACATTTAACCAGTTTAACCAGTCCGCTATTTAGGTTGTATGTTAGCATGGACTCACTAAGTTTAACGTTAGATAGTTTTAGCCAGAGATACCCTGCTAAAGCACAAGATAACATTAACATTCTGCTTGAGCAGAAGAAAATTGTAACTTGAGTGTATGACAACAAGAAAATGAACGTTTTTGTCTTCATTTGTATTTGGGTGAATATTTGTTTGGATTCAGGAAATGTAATAAAATAAATTATATTGCCCATCCTCTCAGGATACCTGGAATCAGTGTTACAAGTACCCCAGGCACATCGTTTTTCCATTTTTGAAGCATAAATCCCATAAAACCGATGCGAGCTAGGATCTTCCAATGTTTCAATTCAATTCAATTCAAATTAGCTTTATTGGCATGACTGTGTAACATCACAATGTTGCCAATACATATATTATACAGATAAATAAAATCTAGGATAAACACATGTACATGTCCATATTATACATGTAGGTAAAAAAATAATAATAATAAAAAAAAAAAATAAATAAATGATTAAATGAATACAGAGAACAGTTTATGGCGCTGAAACCTAAAGATGTCCGAGTTCCGCTCCCAGTGTAACCTATACTCTACTGCCATTGGCTAGTCTGCGTTCGAGGGGAGGGGCTTACCGATAGGTCAATTCTCCAACCCAATTAAACGCCAAAAGCTTGATAAAATCCTAATATTTTTATATCATAATAAAGAGTATTTAAAATGCTTACTATTATAGACATTTCTATATGTTATAGAGACAATTCTAGTATTTATTGTATGTATTAATGTTATGTAAATTTACATTTAATCAATATCATGTGCTGTTGGACTCCACTGTTAATAGTTAATAGTGGCGGGTGAGGCTGAAATCATGTCTCGATGAGCACTGGAGCCACTGAGCATGGCTCCTCCCCTAACACTATAATAGGTGTGTTCGACCTGAAGCGGCGCTGCACAGAATAGGCTTGTTTGAGATGCGCCGCGCCTCGCCTGAAATGTAGAGGAGAGCAGGCGGCTGCAGTGAGGGGAGGAGTGAAATAAGCTCAGTCAAGACGGACAGTTCTGAGCTCTCGAAGTGGAACAGATACCTACGAGATCAAAGGCAGATGTAGGGGGTGAGATTATTTCCTTTATGAAAATAACTCCTCGTGAAGCCAAAACTTAGGAACTCTTACAATGCAAATGTCAGACCACAAAACAAACTCTTCAATCAGGCTTTCATCTCTTTGTGAAGCCAAACACCCAGAAACCCTTACAATGCAAATGTCATGCCACAAGACAATAAACTCTCTAATCAGACAAGAAGATCTGAGAGAAAGACCATTTGATCATTGGTCCACTCACCCATCCTTCCCCCCTGGACTCATGGTACTGGTCACTGAAAGAACTCAAGTTGCTACTCTTACATAAATATTTACTATATCTTAAGAATTAATGATCGTAGCCCTTTCATGTTTGGTATCATTTTAAAGGTCTCTGTGTGATTGGTAAAATGGTCTCAATTTCACAGCAGTCACTTATATTATGGGAAATATTGGAAACTTAAGTTAACTCTGTGCTTCTGTTGTGGGCGGTCTCCTTTCAAAACCTGATAAACATTGCTCTACAGGTGTGACCATTTGGGGCACGAGAACATCTCCTACAGAGTCTTCTCATCCCCCATACACAGATCTAATCTGTTTTGGGGCAGAGAATAAATGTTTATGGGCCTTTTGTTCTGGTAGTATTTAAGGGAAAGTTGCAAATCAGTCGGGGCGATTCTGCAGCCAGAATGAGCCCATAGTGTGGTGTGTCTCTACACTCCATACTATGTATTTTCTAAGGTCTGGTATACGTCATTTACTCTTAGATTAATCTTTGAGAATTTGATGTTCTGTATTGAGATGATTTGATATTTTTGAATTTGTTTTATAATTGGCGTGATACAACTTTACCTGACCAATAATAAATTGTTATATTTGATTTATTCTGCTCTCTTCTGAAATCATTTTTTGTAGTAGATTAATGTGTAGGGGTATTTCCGCAAATCTGCGTTCAGGACAGATCACATCAAAGCACTAGTGGATGAACCGTGGGGGGCGCCATGAAGGAGACTCTGGATTTCTGTCTGTCGCTGGCTTAACACGGTGTAGCTCTCGTGGTTATAGGAAAAATTACACTTTTTGTTATGAGTATGCAGACGCAGCTCACTTAAAGGTATTATAACCGCTCTGCACCCTCTGAGCAAGTTCAGAACTGACGAGTTTGTGTCGTGGATTCACAAAAAAATCGGCCGAAGTGTAATTCCTATGCGAAACCTAGTCCCTAATGAACGAATAATTGAAAGTAGGCTATGGGATTTTCAGAATAATCAAATATCTAAATTAATATATAAGCTATATTTGTGATCAGTTTTTAATTGGCCTAAATTTAATGATCACTTGGAATTGGAGTCAGATCAGAATTGGAGCTAGATCAAAATTGAAACTAAATCCTGATAAATTCAGAAGCGCAAACAAAAGACCGAAAATGCATTAAACCTTCGACCAGGCCGCTGGATTCCGTTGTTTGGACTAGCGGGTGGATCCTTACACAGATATCGTGTTATTCTCACTCATGCTGTGCTTCTGATAAACATATATCATTTCAGTTCTGTTGCTTTTAGTGCTTGCTATTTAATTCAAGGCGTATTTATCATCCATTTGTATTTTAATTCAATCATGTATTTTAGATTTTTATAGAAAATATGACATCACATATCTCACACAGAGATCGCACTGTCATAGTGTTTGGGAATATTCATGCACAATTTAAATACATAATAGCATGAAATCAGATTAAATTACATTTTAGAAGAGAACAGCATCATGGTTGTCTGAACCAATGAGCATTAAGCCGTGTCGTCAGTCAGTCTTTCCCATCATGCTTTTGATCAGCGCAGTCGGTGGAGAGCAACTGCGCGCAACTGCTCAATGAGTTTTTTGGCACACTTTTTTGCTAATCTCAAACAAGCCTATTCTGTGATGACAAGCACGAGATGTGTTGCGTTTATTCTAACAATTCAATTCCAATAATGCTCACAAATCTGTGTTTTTTTCAACAGTAAAAGCATTTTTAGTGTAGTCGCACTGTTATATTGAATCACGTTTATCAATAAAACACTGATAAAAGCATATACACCCCCACTTAAGCAGTGTTTCTGTTGCTCATAAAAACGTGTATTTGACAAATATTGTATTTAATTCACTTTTTCTGTGACGAGTATGAAAACACTGTGCGAGCGTCACTACCGGGAGCAGAAGGTGTCAGACTTGACGTCTCCACTTTTAATTCCGCCCCGATTGCAAGCGGCTACACTACAGGCTAGTGTAGTGCATCTCGAATGCACCTGAAGCCTTCAGGTGCATTCATAATCCAGTTAAACTTTTCTTTGGCTATTGAGGTTAATAACGTATTTTAACGTCGGTAATAATTTAACCACCAACAACGCATCTAAAATTCTCTCTGAGTTTCCATGTTCCCTTACGAAAATTAGCCATGGTTTTTTAAGAATAAAACCAAAAATCATAGTTCTTGTAGCTATGGATGGTATCCACAAATTAACCATGGTTTTGTTAGGCTACTTCAAATAATAGTTTACAAAGAATTAAGATAGTATTAAGACAATATTTTTGTGGTTATAAAAACAGACCTAAGCCAACAACAGCCTTAAAATGACTTGAAATGCACTATATAAAACAATGAGACAATAATGATTGGTTAATTAACAATTATATGGTTTCATTGCATAACACTGTTAAAATACATAATGTAATACAAAATAAACAATTTATGTAGGCTACATTACATATTATTATAAATGCCTTTAAAGAGAACCAAAGGCCTGGTAATTGCTGCTGTAACAGTTACAGGACGATCAAATCCTTGTTGTATTGACCAAACATTTAGGCCAAATCAAGTATCCACTTAATCTTTCATTTTTTGGCCACCTTTTTATGATAGAAATGCTACAGCCTCTATTTCTTCAACAAAAACATGGACATCACAACCCTTACAAAAATTAACCATGGTTTGATTTTAGTAAAACTGCTTAATTTTCCTTTGCATGATTTTTGAATGCTTGAGACTATAAAATCAAGCAGACAAATGTATTAATACAATTATAGCCTAAAAAATTATAGCTACAATTGTCATTTGTAAATAATACTGTTTAATTAGAGGATGCTCCGATCAATGCCGGAGATCGGTATCGGCCGATAATCACTTTTTATCACTCTATAGGTACTAATACATTTGGACTGATGCGTGGGGACATATGCTGCAAGTCATCGCCGGTGTGGAAATGCCATGACGTTTCCAGAAACAATGAAAAATTCGCTCTATGTTGTGTATGTTTTGCATGATGATGAATGGATGGTTCATTTTTAACAGCAGATTCAGTGAGATAGATAAATAGATAGTAAGAAAAATAACTATATTTGCAGCATTCTTTTTTTTTCCTGCTACATTTCAGTGACGTAATCTATAATTTTGCCTCTCACTGTGTTTCTGTTGTTAAAATAACTGCAGCAGCTCTTGAACTTGGCGCCGGCGCGCGTCCAGAGAGAGAGAGAAAGCGCACTGAGCTGAAAGGGCTTAAATAAAGAGCATTTAGCTTTAGATAAAAAAAATACTAGAGGATATAGCGCTGAAAGATATTTACCATAAACGACCCTGAACGCTTGTTATGTGATCCGCTCTGCTGTTTTGATGCGCTGCTCACTTAAAATGGTGTTGCTGTTACGGCTCGTGGTCCGGATGGATGCCGGGGTGCGGATGCACTTATAGCCTATTTAAGGATAAAAGACTAGAGTTGCTTTTAAAATATTTACAAATCCTTTTCCTGGAGTGGAGTAAAGTCTGGAGTCATTTCAGGTTAAGTCAAGTCTGAACTGAAGGCTATAAATATGCGACTGGAGTCAGAGTCACTAACTTGAGTGCCCATCTCTGCCTTGGGTTGCATCAGACACATTTTGTTTGCATTTATTTTTGTCTTATATTAATTATCCTGACATACATAATGTTATACATAAACACCATTTTAAAGGAATATTAAAATGTTCACTGTATAAGGAATAATTTTTGTGATTATTTATATAACATTATGTTATACAAATCGGCATCGGTATCGGCCGATCACCATGACAAGAAATCAGTACTCGGTATTGGCTGCAAACATCCTGATCGGAGCATCCCTATAGTTTAATTACAATTTATTTAATTAATTACTTAACTTTTAAATTTTATTAAAGTTCTATTTTGATCCCTAGGTGTTTGTTGTTGTTGTTGTTTTAACATCCATAATATTTGGGGGAGGGGTCACATCAATACAATTCTGCTTAGGGCACCCATTTGACCAGCAGCGGCCCTGGATATGAGCAAGCATCAGAGTGGGTTTGCGGTTACACCGGACGCGAGCGGCAAGACTTAAGTGGAGCGGATAGTCTCAGCTCAAAGCGTTCTGTAATAATAACTCTAGCCCCAGGTTTCACAGACAAGGCTTAAGCCTAATCCTAGACTGAAATGTAGGCTAAATCCGAGCTGTTTCAACTGAAAGAAACTTGCACTGACTGATCTTAAAATATATCAGTGCCTTTGTTTTGTCTCAAGATGCACACCAGTAGCCTAATGATTTTTTTTGTTTTTTGTTTTTGTTTTTTTGTTTTTTCGAAGTAGCTACATTAATAAAAATTACGTAAATGTCCTAATTGAACTATGGCCTAATCGTGGTTTAGTCTAAGCCAAACCGGGCCTTACTTTTCTATTTGCCACTCCCTGCACACTGTGAGAGAACCGATTATGCTATTAACGAAAGGGCAAGTTTATAGCACATTTCATACACAATGGTACTCCAAAGTGCTTTACATAAAAGGAAATAAAATAATCATAAAAAAATAATCACAACAATAAAATAATAAAATACTGGACCAAAAGCGTTCTGTATTGATTGGATAAGAGACTGATCCATGTTTCAAATTTCAATAGGCTACGGGACGATCACACTCTCACTTTTCATTTGCAAGAGACAATGCGCGTTGACTTGAAAACGCAAATTTCGGTTAAGGCTAGAAGGGATACAGCAAAAACTACTGGGCATATAGCGTAATTATTAGGGGTAGTTTTAGGGTTGGTGTAGGTGTACGTGTAGACGTTAATAAAACACAGTCTAGGTAGAAATTTAATTTATTGTTAGCTTCCAGATTTTGCTGCATCCCTTCAGCGCAAATTTCGCTCACCGCTTTGCATTCACTCCAGATTGCTCACGTTTTCTGATGTCAACAAACCTGTCATCACTTTTGGAACGCTACTTATCCAATCAGATCTGAGGGATGGAACTTTAATATTGTACTGCATTTAAGCATGCAATGGGTTTAGGAGATCTTAATTTTATAGTGAAAATAAAAACGGAGTGTCCATTTACATTTAAGAGCCCGCCTTGTTGGCAAAGGCTATAAACAAACTCCGCCCACCATGGTATGATTGGGATAGTCAACACTGAAAAAAGAAGCCTGCTTCATATTATTTTCAGTGGCATAGATGGTAAGGCGCATGCCTTTTGACGCGATCGACCCGAGTTCGAACCCACCTTTTGCCGAACTTTTTTTTCTCCCTTTTCAAATCTCATATCGCATCGGAAAGGCATTTATTTTCAATAAAAATGAAGGAAATAATCAAAAAGTTGAAAATAAAGTATCGGGTAGGGGTAGGTGTAGGGAGGGCTTTATTGTCCCAATAAGGTGGCATCCATTTAATAATTTGAATTAAAACTATAATTTACACTCAATACGTTATTATTGCGTACTGTTTTTATGATGTACTACAATACTGAGGTACAGATAACTGCCACTATTTGCAATAAGTAGTATATAATTAGCAGAAAATCTTGCTATTTTAACAGTGTAAATAGAATCTATAGCTATTTGCACTTAGTGTAAATAGCATATCATTAAAAAATACTGCTATTTTCACTTGGTGTAAATAGAATCCATTGCTAATCCCTGACCTGTACCCATATTTTATTCTTGGTAAATATTTCATTCGCGTTTTTACCAGTTCTTAAGTGTACAATTTGTTCAAACCTATTTGGTAGGCTAATTGTTATTTTGTAGTTCACACCATTGCATTTTTATTAATATATCTTTTTTAGTGAAGAAAAAACTAAAAGTCTTCTTTTGGCTAAATACTGTCATATTTTTCTGTTCTCCAGTGCATTCATTTGCAACGAATTGCTTTTCTTATTTCTTTATTAAAGTATTGTGATAACTTTGAGATCAGGTTTTTCATAGAATAGGACAGTCATGTTATGTTTTGTGATCGTTCACCAATTGATGGCGCCACAGCGTTTGAAATGTGGCACAAGCAGTTGGTTTGGGATGTCAGACAGAAGTGATATATGAAATATTCAACAAAAGAGAAGAATAGCTCAGGCATCGTTTGAAAGGGTTTATTCATTTTTTCTTTGATGAAACATTATAACTACATAAAAGCAAACAAACAGTTGTTTCCATTTTACAAAAAAAGCAAGTAGCCCTTTAAAATCTAAAAAAAAAACAAAAAAAAAACAGACAGTCCTACCAAGACAATCCATATTCAGCAAGTGTGAATATTCAGTCTGAAGCCTTTAACATTACTAGCACAGGACATATTCCACAAGAACATGACATCTGCTACATTGTCTAGTCCTCAGTCCACAACCATAGCACAACACTGTGTGGCATGCAAATGTATGAGCTCCTCTCTGCTGTTTTATAACACTAGCCTGACTTTTTCTCCATCATTTACATTTAAACTACATGCTAAGCATATTTTGCACTAACATTATACAAAAAGACAAAAACAAAGCTCAAGTACTGTTCCAAAGATCTGCTTGTACTCACTCATGTAGGTACATCAGTGCAATTTACCCCTGAATGATTTTGGTTTTGCCAATTAAAGCATGCAGCGCCATTAAACAGAAAACAGATTCTTTATGATAAAAAAAAGTCTGAAGGATGACCCAAGTTGCTAACTTATTTATGTTTCCATCTGCTGACAGAAGGTCTTAGCTCTTTTGAGTCATGTAAGATGTGTACAAGTGCATAGATGGCTGTCAGAGTTGCATTTGTGAGAAAGGAGGTTGATTTTTCTCCTTTGCACACTCTGAGAATATTATGTCTTATGACCTTTTTCTGTCATGGGAAAGCATTCGGGGTGGGTGCGCGGTGTCTAGGACCATCAATTTTCTCTGTCTAATGAATTTCCACCTGTGTGCCAATGCTCCACAGTTTATTACCTCAGACTAGAGTAGGTGACAGAATAGGTGTAGCAGTGCGACAGCTCTAGCTGTGAATCAAGACGTCCGCACAGCCAGCCAATCAATCGTGTTGACTATCAGTACATCTACGGGATGTTCTCTATTAGTTAATTTTGTAGCTAGAGCCAAACGTCTACCCGTTCTCTATGCTAGCAGAGAGAAAACAGTAGCCCCAGATCAACCAGAATCTCACTGCAGACACTAAAGCACTTTAGCTTTAATGTATTCTGCATTCAGAAATACTCCAGAGAGAATGTGGATTGCGCTGTCATCCACTACCATACAGACTGCAGTCCACTGCAGTAAAGAATGTAAGCCTCCTCTGCATCCTGGTTCAGCAGAAATCTTCAGGTTTAGAGAAGCCCCAGAGGACCTGTTGGCTTTATCATCACTTCTCACAGCTTCTAGAGTGCCAGTGATTGTACATGCTTGCTGAAATCTGCACAACACCTCACTATCCTGCCAGAGGAAGACATTTTTTTGTGCCTCATTTCTTCAGTGATCTATATTTAGGAGGTAGGATGTTTGCCATTTTACTTGATTTGGCAGAGCATATGGTGAGAAAATTGCAATGCAGTTATATATAGTATGCATGCTGGGATATACCTATCTTGGCAAATGTGCTAAGATGTTTGAAAGAAAATAAGTCTGCATGATTTAATGAAGTCCAAGATAACAGCTAAGGATCTCCAGGTATCTCTTGGCCTTTTTCATCCACCATGGGACAAAATGGTGAACTAGAGAGGTGCACTATATGGAAGGACGGCTCATCGGTATGAATGCTGGTGCCTATTTTAAGGACAAATTTCCTATGTTTCTTAAGGCAGTTGCACAGCAGAACAGAAGCGCAGTGCTGCATTGCGTCTGGGACAACTCTCTGGTAAATACTTAAAGGGTTAATTCACCCAAAAATGAAAATTAGCCTGTTTTACTCACCCTCGAGACATTCTAGGTGTATATGACTTTCTTCTTTCAGGCGAATCCAATTGGAGTTATATAAAAATTTGTCCTGGCTATTCCAGTTGTTATCATTGCAGTGGGTGGGTGTTTCTGTTGAACAGTCCACAAGACGTCAAATAAAGCTTGCGCATCCATAATAAAGCGTGCCTCACGTGCCTTAAAAATATCCATATTTCAAATGTAATAAACATTTATCTCTTACTTCCGGTATCTGCAATGAATGCAATGGTAACGCTTGGAATAGCCAGGACAATTTTTAATATAACTCAGATTGGATTTGTCTCAAAGAAGAAAGTCATATACACTTAGGATGCCTCGAGGCTGAATAAAACACAGGCTATTTTTCATTTTTGGGTGAACTAACCCTTTAACCTAATCACCACTTTATTAAACTTTATTAAACTTACAGAAAGACAAACATTTGCTAAAAAATGCACAATACACAGTCTTCAAATATACACAGCCTCAGTCATAGGTGACTGGCGCCTGTGTGCGGTGTGTGTACACTCATAGAAAACTATATGTTCAAATTATAAAGACACGGCGTGGCGCTTCTTTCCCAGTGTGCGACCCCCTAGCCATTATGGACAAAACCATTTTGCCATTAAAAAAGCTGTTCCAACCACACTGTAGGAGTATTATTTACACTTTTGCAGGGTCTGCGTAAGGTGGCCCAATGAATTACTTCAAATGGAATTGGAGAATGGTGAGGTTTCTGTCTGTGTGCCGCAGCATATGGTTAATAAGGTTTATGAAGTGAAATGTTGGGGCAGGATTTGAAGGCTGCAGCTCCTGCAATATTAATGTCCTGAAGCAGTTTTGCAAAAAGGAAACTGGCCGATGAGTAACAGGACAGGGTTTATTTTAAAGTCAGTGCTTCTGAGAAAGCGCAGATAAACTGTGTCTCCATTGTTGTTTTGTTTTGAATTGATACTATAATATAGGGAAAGATCAGCTCATATTTTAGGTCAAATTTGACAAGCACTACAGATAATTCCAACTTTCACTCATCATTATTTCTAAACGATAAGTACATCCTTCATAATAGCGGTTTCCAAGCAACAGTTAAAAACTGTCACACTTGCACCCACAGCATCTGAATTTAATTCTGAGCAAGAAGGGGAAACAAATTATACTCTTTTTGAGTCAGATGCAACATCTTACTCCGACCCAGGCAGACTTTGGCAAGATGAAAAAAAATCCTTATCTGCTTCCATTTTTCCTGTTTGTTAGAATACACTGGAGAAAAGTGAAATCAGTAGTACCTAAGGTAATCCATCAGATGAATGCATCAGTTACAGAGGCCCCTAGGTGGTAATATTCCAGCCATTTTGATTAACAGTTTGTCCCCAAAGCTCCATCCTTGTGGTACAGCAAAGTTGACGTTCAATACTGACTTAGGACCAGTTAAATAAGACCAGATAATTAAGACTCTGATAAAACAAACTGGTCCTAAATAAGCATAAATTCAAAAAAAGGCTACATATCTGTCACATGACATTACAGCGATTCCTCTGCAATGCCCCTTGAAGACGGATAGAGGTGTGGTTCGGACGCAGTCCTCGTGCTACGGCTATTCCCAGGAGCTCTTTGAAGAGCAGAAGCACATGCCAATTATACTTAGCAGAGCACTCAACATAGCCGCACTTCCAGGTTTTCTTCACCAGTACAGACACGGCCCTGCGCTGGGTGAACCGATGCCGCTGAAGGTCCCGCTTGCTGCCCACCACCAGGATGGGCACCTCACTACTGCTGCCCACTCTTATGGAAAGACACAGAAAGAGATGAGAGAGGGAAGGTAGGTGAGATGGCAGGGGAGAAGTGCAATAAAAAAGAGGTTTAAGAGGGAATTAGCAAGTAAAACAAAGCGACCCCATGAGAATCGATCCGTTTCTTAGGTGACATTTATGCTGGACGTAATATTTGTTCATGTTTGCACGATAATATCTTCAGTAAACAAGCAAAGACACACACACAAACGTGAAAAGCCCCTCAGCTCCTTGACAAGCTCTAAAAAATGGTACTGAGCTCATAATGTGTGCTGGAGAATGCATGATGTGTGTCCTTTCTCAGCGCTTGACTGTGCTTGAAGGTCACACACACACACACACACACACACAATGAAGAATGAAAGCGTTTCATGTTCAGGGGGCTTCAATGGCAAGTGTGTGTGTGTGTGTGTGTGTGTGTGTGTGTGTGTGTGTGTGTGTGTGTGTGTGTGTGTGTGTGTGTGTGTGTGTGTGCATTTTGCTAATCTGAAAAAAGTGTAATAAATTTAATTGCCAATTCACTGTTGCACAAGGAGCTCAAATTATAATGCGAAGTTTCATTTATTTGCTCAGAATATGTCATGAGTAACATAGCATGGTTGAATATGTAGCTATTAAATAAATGTCTGGCCAATTAATATATTACTGACTATCTTCACATAATAGCAAATTACCAAGGGCTCCATGCATACACAAATGACATATCATAAATATTTAAAACCTTTATTTTAACACATTAAATTTAACTGAGGACCCAATGGTATTCCATATTATTCATTTTAATATTAAAAAGCATACTATGGCTATTATTCTGATTATACTCATTTTAAATCTGTCAGATATTGAGGATTTATGCTATTATATATGTGTGTTCGATATACGCATAGAGACAGAGAGAAAGAAAAGAATGTGCAAGTCATTTCAGCATAAAAGAGGTGAATAATTTGTCAAAGAGACCAAAGCCATTGTGTTTAATAAGCCTACGACAATCCCTCACTCCTGTGTCTGGGTGCTTGTGTCATGTTTTACACTGATTTATCCCCCTTTCATATAGTTTATCTGTGCTCTCTCTCAGTATGGCTTCCCCCCGTCTACCCTATCACTATCTCGTAAACCATCCCAAGTCCATGTTTAGTCAAAGAACATTTGTCAAATTTTCTTCTACCACAGCTGCTTCTTTTATCACCCCCTCTGCATGTGTTTTCAGTCTACATTCAACATTCTACCATATCAAACATCTCCATGCAGTCTCTATATATTCAACTGAATACAGTGATCACTAAAATCTTATTGCCTAAAGGGCTTTTTGCACTAAGACAGAGGTGTCCTCAAAGCAGTGAAAACGTGAGCAGCATTTGTAAAACAGAAGTGTGATATTGTGGGCAGTGAAAAGGGCAAAAGGTGGAGACTGCAGATCATTTGCTGTCATTCATTCGGTTCACATAAGACCTTTATGCAAATACATGATGCTGCACGCAATCTATGGTGCACAAGAGCTGCATATGTAAAAGGATTTTCTCACTGGCATCTATTATATTCTTATCAGCTGTAGTAAATGGTGACAGTGTCTATGCTCTGTAACTGTCACTCAACTATATTCTCAAATGTCACCTCATTATCTCAGCATCAGCTGAGGAAACAAGGGCCAACTGTTATTAAAAACATCAAAACCAATCAGTAGTTTGTCAGTGCAGCTGACACAGTTTCTTTAATCAGTGCTGATATGCCTTATCCTGGGGGGAAAACGGTTTCAACGACCACAGTTTGTCCCATTCTAACAATAATAAAAGGAATGTCAAACATTTGCATTGTATTGGATCTATCATGATAATGATTCTCTATTATTCTTTGAAGTGGGTCATTTCAGGTTCTGAATGAGCTCTGTCATACCTGTTATCCACAATTTGCTGTCGGATCATCTTGACATACTCAAAGCTCTCCACACAGCAGATGTCATAGACCAGAATGTAGGCGTTTGCGCTGCGGACCCCTCTACACCGCACATCCAGCCACTCCTGACAGAAACAAACAGACAGACAGACAGACAAAAACTCTTAATCAAACAGATGACCAAGTCAGTGGTCAGTTTGCTTGACAAAGTCATTTATGAAAATAACTTCAAATCAAATATAAAAACATTTCACAATGTTGCATTTTGGTTGTAGTTTTGGTTATGAGTCGCTACAAAAACATTTAAAGTTCAAGAAACCATGATTGTGATAAAACAAGTGCAGCCGACATGTACTTAACATATTTAAATTACCAGAAAAAGACCACACTACAATTTGTTGCAAACACTAAAATTTTCAATTTTCTTTACATAGCCTAAAAATTTCAGCATATTTTTGGGGTGATTTGTTTTTTTTTTTAAATGTAGGTCTTTATATAAAATTATTGATAAATTATATATATATAAAAAATAATAATATAACTAATGTTACTGAATTTCTGATAGGAGGCCACAAAAAAGAAAAAGAATTTAGGTTTTTACACCTTTAATTTATTAAGTACAAATTCTCCACTGATGATCATAGGCCCATATATGTAACTCAATATATCATTTAATTACAGGAAACACATAAACAAGTAAAGAAGATAGCGCAGTTTACTGTATGTGAAATCGCGTCTTTGTTACACATTTTCTGTTTTCCTAATGTCATTTCTCTACTCCATCCAAGGTACTGAGTGCAAAAAATGCACTTGTGTGTGTGTGTGTGTGTGTGTGTGTGTGTGTGCCCATTGTTATTTGTATGCTGGTACATCATTAGTTAGTTCAATAGACTGGGGGAGGATATAAGGTTACAGCCCATGAATAGTAATGATTTACCTACAGTAATTACACAACAGTGCTGAATGGAGGACATCTGAAAGAGGCAGCGAGCAAATTTCTTCAACCGTGACACACTGACCTCATCTCCTCTCTCCCTCTTTCCCCTCTCCTCCGCTTTTCACAGGAGAGCTTTTATGAAATGAACTGAATATCAATTCCATTATTCATTTACAACCTCAGATGTGGTATATCATGTCATACCATGACATTAAATATTATTGTATTATTTGATAAATTAAATAGGTTGCATTAATGATTTGAGCAGACCTCTCTGTCTCAGGAAAACATTTTGACATTATGCTTCGGAGTGATTTTTTATTATTATTGGACAAAACAAACACTCATTTAAGCTGTTTTGTTCTTCTATCATTAATTTGTATTATGTATATACAGCCTTCTGCTACTAAAATATCACTGGATTTGTTTACCTAATTCATGGAAAACCTTTGAAAGATATTTAGAGTTTGTGTGAGGCATTAAAGAGATAGTTCACCCAAAAATGAAAATTTGATGTTATTCTGCTTACCCCCAGGGCATCCAAGATGTAGGTGACTTTGTTTCTTCAGTAGAACACAAACAAAGGTTTTTAACTCAAACCGTTGTAGTCTGTCAGTCATATAATGCCAGTCAATGGGCACAGAAACTTTGAGAAAAAAAAAAACATGCACAGACAAATTCAAATTAAACCCTGCGGCTCGTGACGATACATTGATGTCCTAAGACATGAAATGATCAGTTTGTGTGAGAAACTAAACAGTTTTTATATTATTTTTTTCCTCTGATAAACCTCAATGTCCGACTGTCACAACATCTGGCGCGTGACGCGTCAACCTGCTCCGGCACATAGATATATATACATAGATGGCTCATTAGTGACTGTTTCTATGGGCTGCGATATGTAAGGATCTACGTATATATCTATGTGTATATATCTATATATATATATATACATACACACACACACACACACACATAGATATATGTGTATATATATATATATATATATATATATATATACACATATATCTATGTGTATACATCTATGTGTGTATATATATATATATATACACACACATATATATATATATATATATATATATATATATATATATATATATATATATATATATCTATGTTCCAGAGCCGTTGACACGTCACGCACCGGATGTTGTGGATGAGCTCAGGAGAGTTGGACATTGCCTGTATCAGAGGTAAAAAATTATATAAATACTGTTCAGTTTCTCGCACATACCGATCATTTCGTCTTAGGGCATCAATGTATCATCACGAGCCGCAAGGTTTAATTTGGATTTGTGTGTACATGTTTTTTCCTCTCTCAAAGATTCTGTGCCCATTGACTGGCATTATAGGACTGACACACTGCAAAGGTTTGAGTTAGAAATCTTCGTTTGTGTTCTACTGAAGAAACAAAGTCACTTACATCTTGGATGCCCTGGGGGTAAGCAGATAAACATCAAATTTTCATTTTTGGGTGTACTATACATTTAAGCAAGCAAACTAGATATTCACCATCAGAATTAGGACTACATTCTCCTTTGTTTACTGACTCTGAAATGATCAACACAAATTCTTTAGCGTTAGGCTATTTTCATAGATTTATTTTCAGTCTATTTTTATAGTATCATCTATTTCAGATATTTCAGTACAGAAAGATATGTACATACATAAATTATAAATACATACATACATGCAATACATATATACTGTAAATAAGCAAGCAAGCAAGCTGTGACTAGACGCTGACGCTGTTAGCCTTTGAGACTATAGGAAAGTCACCATGGAACCTAAATGGCAATTCTTATTTTATTTGGAATATTGCAATCTGTATTTTAAATGATTTTTCATTTGTCATTATTTTCATATTTCAATAATCCGTTTCAGCAACGTGTCACTCACATGAGATCGCAGCAAACAACAAAAATCCAATCAATTCCTGATTAACTAAATCAAGTCCCACCCAACTTTTTTTCTTTTTTCTTTTTTACCTCGAGAAGGTGTTTCACTCAAATAATATGGGAAGATTATCACAATTTCCATTTCATGCTGAATTTAAATACAGTTTGCAATGCCAAACACAGTGTGAAATTAACCCAAGCTTCAAAAAAGCTGCAAGTGAAAAGTCTGGCCTCACAGAAGTAACCACAGCACATTCCTAATAACTAAACTCTAAAGAATCGTTGATTAAACCGGATAGAGCTTGCATGTGGTGAAATTCCAGTAGATCTTGTTTAATTGCCATATTGATTGTGATCTGCATTTGTGTGTGTTGGGGACAGAAGAGAGATCGAGTGAGAGAAGGAAGTCAAATTGAAGCCATTTGTCACAAGCTGATCTTGCTTGTAAAGAAAATCGATGTCAACTGTTGCAAAGACAGTGGTTGCACATTCATCTTGACAGAGGAATAATTACCTTCATCCTGATGTTAGAAAAGCAGCCCACTGCTAATATTTCACACTCAGAGATGACTACTGTGATTCTGCACTCGTGCACGCTCGCACATTAGTGTAATAATAATGAAAGCAATCAGGTGTGCAGATAAAGGCACCAACATAGATCATTATAATGTAACAGACAAGGGAGGAAGGACATTTAAAGGGATAGTTGACTCAAAAATGAAATGGTATCATGATGTCGTTCCAAACCTGTATGACTACCTTACTTCTTTGGAACAGAAAAGAAGGTGTCTGGCATGATGGGTTCGAAACTGACTTTCATTATACAGACAGAAAAACACTAAGGCACATTTTTGGGCAAAATATAGCTTTCAGCATTCTCACCTCACTCTCCAACTTTTGACTGATCGTCTATAAAACCAAAAAATTGAAGGGGATAGAGTCTGTGTGCTTGGGTTTTAAACAGTCCTTAGTTGCCGAATAGGAAGTCTTTGTCCTTTTTTCCCATCTCTCTTTTGCTCTTTTCCGTTTTCAATTTTCTGCACATCAAAAGCAGATGCCTTGCCCTCCGTCTCCACTGGGAAATCTGTCGCTTCTTAGACCTTATTAAGCTCAAACTCAACATTCTATAAGATTTAATGCAGTTCTAGCTCAGTGATCAGTGGTAGATTGAAGCAATTATCTGCAGCGGTTTTTAGCATTAACTATGGTGCTAGAACGCAAGACAAATTTCTGTCAATTAAACATGAGCCTCAGAGCTTTCTGTCTTTTCTGCTGAGCACTGTTCTTACATAAACGCTCCCTCAGTGTGCCTGTTAGATATTTCAGATGCGCTGCCATCCCCGTGAAAGCTAAAAATAGAAGCTTCTTTCTCTCTCCTTGTCAAGCCTCAGTTCTGTTCTTCCCTGTGAGTGTGAGTTAGAGAGAGGACATGTTCAGATTCACTTTCATCATAATTCAACATTCTCCTCTGGGCAAGGAAGGTATCCACTTTAAGCAAAAATTTATTTGGAAATTTGGAAGATGTCCACCAGAAATTTCTGAACGAGTAGCTGTAGCTGTGATGCTGAAAGCTGCCAAGCGTGTTCACAAATAAATGTGATCTGATCCACGCGTACGTTTGATGTTCTGCTGAATGGACAGCTTGGACAGACACTATTGTTAGGCTAAAATAGGGGCAGAAAGGGAACTCTATTCAGGACCACATAGAGCTCCATCGGTTTGATAATTCCTTCTCGAAATGTCTTTTTTCTATTCGTAGTTTTCTCTAATTTTTTAAAGGATGTTCAATAACAAAAAATTGAATTCTATTAAATAAGATTAAAAATATATTTTAAACACTGAAATGTATTAAAATTTCTATTCATATATATTTTCAATTTTAAAATAAAATTATACCTTTGTATATAATTTAAAAATATATACAGTATTACAAATATACAATTTTATTTAAAAAATTATATATATATGAAATGTAAAATAATATAAACATTTTATAAAAATATGTTTAATACAATATCACACACACACACACACACACACACACACACACACACACACACACACACACACACACACACATATATATATATATATATACATACAATCATAAAATACATTAATTAAAAGTAAAAAAAAAAAGAATAAAAATATATTAAAAATAATGTTTGAATAAAGGAGGATCTTCTAATACAATACCTAATGCATTCATTTTCTTTTCTTTTTTTACATAATACTGCTGAATCTTTCTCTCTAAGCCACCTGTTTATTCATGACTGAAGGCAAAACAAAATCATTCTTTCAGCACAACATTCATTCATCTATAAAACAGTCAGGTGGCAGAGGTGCCAAATGTAGATGTGGAAATAATCCAGAAAAGCACTAAGTCAAATAACTGCATGTCTCAGTTAAATCATTACATGCCAGGGAACTAAACTGCTTGTTCATTATGTATCATGTTTATTTCTGGCTCAGTCCCTGATAATTGATGGTGTAATTACTAAATCATGTTTCTTAATTTTATGCCAAGGTGTACAGCTAGATTTATTGTGTTGGTTTCTTTTTACTACTCGCTGACACTGAATCCTTAATTACAGATTACACTTTTCAGGCGTGAAAAAAATAATGAGAACATCTGTCCTCGAGACAGCCCAGTTCTGAACGGCAGATGAATTTAATATTGTCTCAAAAGCATGAGAAGGGTCACTCACGGGAATATTTCATACCAATTTTACCATGTTTTTTGTTTTACATGTTTTGAAAGAGGGTTTAAAAAGCTGTTAAAGCTGTGTATGTAGAAAATCTGTGTGAATCTCCACTGGTTAGACCATAATCACTTTTGCAGTTGACAACACTGACAAGAGTGATAGATTGATCCGTTTATGTTGTAAGTAACAAAATGATCCTTCACATAACAAATCACCCTCATTCAGGGAATTGAAAGAGACGGAGTAGTTGAAAGAAAAAAGCGAGAGCCATAGAATAAGAGGAAAAGAGTCAATGTCAATAAAGAGTATTTCCAAAATGAGATTTAGCAGTGTGACATTGGCAAAAGCAGCTGAGTTGAGCAGACGAAGAGACACAGCCACCGAGAGTCAGTCGTGTCAGAGCACAGAGCAAGAAAATCAAAACCCAAAGTTAATATTCCTCAATTTCACTGGCTAAAAGAACAACCAAAATCTGCCACAAGCACATTTTCTCCTCAGCTAGTGGTGAGAAACAGTTCAGGAGGAAGTGCATGGCTCTGGGCAAAGTGAATTCTATCACATTCTGAGGACCATTACATGAACAAGCAACTGCTGTAGACGCGGGGGAACGTGTCACTGAGCCCTCTGTTGTCATAATTGAGAGAGAACAAGAGCGAGAAAGAGAGGCTGGCAGTAACAGGAAATCCTGAATCATGCTGGCTTTTGATCTGCTCCATCTGCCATGGCATCATGTGAACAAACTGCGACATTCAGTCACCAAAGTTGCCAAGCAGTCAAAGATTATTATTCACAGTTGTCGATACGACGAATATCTGCGGGAGCTGAGCGATTCTATTGCATTTTGCATTTGAGTGTACTACAGAGATATCCACCTTATTTTTCAATGCGGAAGTAAGCTGTTTTCTGTGAATGTGTGAGACTTCCGGTTGATTAGCCGCTGTAGGGAAATAATGAGAAGAATTACAAAGTGCAGCAAACGGTAAAAATGTTTTCATAAGATAATACATTAGAAGAATATGGTAGGACACATCTGTTTGCAATATCAAGCCGCAAAACAAGCTGTTTTTTACAGCTAAAAATAGCCTGAAGCGGATGACACCGGAAGCTATTAAATTTACAAATGGCCTCTTCTGGAAAAATAAGTTGGACAGAGTAAAGAGATATTCCATGATGTATTATGGGGAGATGTGAGGATTTAGCAGCTTTAGCATGGAATATGAAAGTGTAAGCAAGCAATGTTGAATATAGAATTTGAAATATTGTCTGGGTTCATCGTCATTGTCTTTTACACTGTAAAAAAGTGTTGTAAATAAATGAATAAAAAGATTATTGGGGTATGTTTTACAAGAAAACGTAAAATTAAAAAGATTTAAAAAAAGAAAAACAAAAAAAGAAAACAAGATTTCAGTCTTTCAATTTCAAAAATTCATGCTTAATTTAATGTCACTGCCATTTCTTTGTAAATACTTGTAAAATTTACTAGCAACTTCTGAGACCAATTGTTTTTAGTGTAGCCATTGTGACCATAACTAAACAAATAAATAAATAAATAAATATAAATTAAACTATTATGTTAATTAAATAAATTACACAATTACATTATTTCCATTAATATAAATTTATAAAATTAATAAGTAAGGTATAATTGACAACGGGCGGTTAAATTATTAGTAAATATAATGCACACCCATGGTGGTAATGTGGCCATCGCCATAAAAAAATTGCACATCTTAAAATGTTCGTCAGCCAATCAGATTCAAGCATTCAACAGCCCTGTAGTACAATATAATATAATTTAATATAAAACAATGTATATTTAATGTATATTAATATTTAATATAAATACATTGTTTTTTTTGTAATTTATACATTATGTTGCTTTGGGGAAAAAAGCTGCTTTTTTTTCCTCATTGAGAAAGCATGTTTTTGTCTGCAGAATGTTGTTGTAATGGTATCTACCAGCAGGGACTATCCGCTGAAGCAAACCAGCCAAAAATGGTCCTAGATCAGAGGAAACTCAAATGTAACAGAATTGAGCATCACGCTCCACCACTTAGAAGTAACTTGCTTTTTATGTCTATGGATTTTCTAATGGTTAAAGAAACTGAACCTTTCTTAGTCTAAAAGCTTTTATTATTATTTGGGTTTAAGCTAATTCGGCTTCTTTTTGTATCTATGAATTTGCTACACTTTCATTTCTACAGCCATTTAAAATCATGTTTGATTTCAATGACTTTGAACTTTTGGTTTTCATCAGAGACATCTGCATGTAACACCAGCGCCTGTCAAAAGAAGCTAGAAGCATTTTAATAAAGATGTATCCACATACACACACACTTTCTCCTCTCCGTGCTCCAGCCTGCCATGCCTAAACTAAAGGGAGCTAAATGGCATTTAGCTGCAGCGTGCTCCGGCTCAAATAGATTACAATGTCTCAATGCGCTCCGAGCGCTGAAAGCAATGCCCCCTCCATACCTCGGCACAGCAAGTTCATGATTTTTACATTCCGTTTGCTGACGTGACATCAGAACCACTAAAACCTCCCTGTGGGGACGTCATGACACCACCGTAACGAGCAACCCTTTTATTTCTCCAATCAACACGCTCATCTCCATTCTATAATAACATTTCTCTCTCGTTGTGTTTTCACTGGTGTCAACACCAATTCACTGGTGTTGACAACAATCAACACAATCACTTGTTGCTGAGGCGACCTTGGTGGTCTCTGTCTGGAGAGGGTCTTCAAGCTGTGTGAAGTGGTCTCGATGCAGGGAATTCACTCTGAAATACTGCCAGGGAAAATAAGCTTAGAAAATAGCTCCGTTTGTTCACAGAACAAATAGGATTTTACATTCTGAAAACCTCTCAGTCTTTCAGATGATGACAGACCAAAAGGGAATTTGTGAGAGTTTGTGTCAGCCTTAAATCTTAAAAAGGTCAAAAGTGAGTTATATTTCATTCCTTCAAAGACAGTGCTCTGGGTTTTCAGAGACCGCAGATCCCTGCTTGGCCCTGCCTTGCATGCAAATGCTGAGTATATTAGGAGGTGAGCTGAAATTATTTGTCTGGATTTGTGAGGATTTGTAAGGATCTGGCATAGTAGCACTTCTTGGATTTACAATTAGCCTGATTTGTAAATGGCTTTGGATAAATCAAAATGTCTGCAAAATGAATTCATTTAAATCTAATGTAATTCTTGAGAGCGCAAATTGATTGTGTTTACCTTGTTATAAAATCTACCTTCCTGCAGAGTTCATTTTCTGCTCCAGTGAAACACACATGAAGCAGCTAATAAAGCTTTTGTGTTTGTGTGAATATTACAGACAGTTAATTACTAACTAAACAAACTAAACCTGTCACAGAGGTAGATGTCTGCAAGTATATACTGCAAGTATTTCATGTAGCAGTTGACAGAAAACTGATGCAAGGACACCTGGAGATGTAGTAAAATTGCTAACAACATAGCTATGCCGCTTTCTTAACAAAACAGATGTTTTGGGGTCTTGGATTATTCCAAAACATTGAGGAGCTTCCCACAAGAATAACTGGAGGGGTGCTTTAAATGACAAGACTGTTAGACGAAATAAGAGGAAGAGTAATAGTGTGCGTGAGACAGAAAGAGAGAGAGAGATGAGGGGGAGATACAGAGAAGCGAGTGAGAGGTGGGGGAGAGAAAGAAATATTTGCCAGAGGGAGGATACAGAAAACAAGCTTACAGATGCTCAGTTCAAGCCATGTCGCCATAGCAACTACTCCAAATGAGATTTTTTTTTCTAGAGGAAAGCCCCTCTCTCCTGAAGCAATACACTATCATTCCTCAGGAATCTCGGTCTAGTAATGGATCTGTTGAAGACTCAGTTCAGCTGTACTGATGAAAGTTCACAAGAACAAAAAGACACTCTATTTTGATTGGAAAAGTGTTGAATTTGAATAATGACAGTTTGGATGTGCAAGGTCAAATCAGTGGTTTAAGGATTAACATGCATCCATTAAAACAACAGGCTCCTGAACCTTTAATTACAGTAACGTTATAAAATGCCTTATTTTTAAATATGACAAGACATTTTTAAATAATTAAACAATATTATTACTAATAAATTCAATAATGAAAAATGTTCACTGTGCCTTAAAACTTACATTTCCCACATTTGTACTGATTTTGAGACCGAAAGAAACAAACTTTTAACGTGTGAGCATTAGTGATAGCTGACACGCAAATTGTAACATTAAAAATGCTGCATTAAAACGTTTTCAATAAGTTAGCTTGGCATAAAAGGGGAATACATTTAACGAGACAATAGTCATTGAAAAAAAATGTAGTAGGGCCTATAGTAAATACTGTAAAAATGTATTTGTTTTGGGTATGAAAATGTTTACAATTACCAGTAACCTCCTACTTTTACAGTAAAATAGCCTATTTCACTTAGGCTGTTTCTTTATTATCTCTTACACAGGCTACATTAGTGTGTTTATCCTACATTTTATGTGCTTTACTTTTCATGTGTTGTATTAATCACGCAAACTACATGCACGCACGAGCGCTTTACTTTAGCCTACCTGACTTGGGCTTGAAGGAAAGGAGGAAATTGGCGGGACATCCAAAATCTTCAGGTCGTACATAACACCGTTGAGAATGACCGAGGGTCTGTACACGTATCGCGTTTGGGTGGGGGTGTAAGTGTCGGAGAAGTCATTGTAAATAAACTGACGGATGATAGAAGTTTTCCCGACTCCAGGCGCTCCGATGACGGCGATGCTCAGCGTCTCGACCATCCCGCGCCGATCAGGACTGCTTGGAAACTGCTCAGCAAATCAAAACAATAACATGAATCGTGAGCGTGCGCCTTTTTGTGCTTAAATCGCGAGGACGCACTTCGCGGATGTTCAAATAAATACGAGTTTGTTTACAGATCTTCTCTCTTCTGATGCATTTCGTTATCTCTTTTGGTTAAGTATACTGTTAGTATCATGCGTTAATGAATGGATCAACAAACCAACTTCATTCACTGCGGCAGTTGCGCTGTCTTTTCTGCATTCCATTGGGGAACAGTCCTCAACGCTCCACAGTCAGCCCACAGTATTCCTACACACAGCTCTGGAGCTCAAAACCCGTCATTTTCCAACAGCATCCATTTGGCAGCTCTCAACATAACGTGTGCTCTTCGATCTCGAGGTTACCATTGACCCTTTCTCCTCGTAACCTCTCATAGCTTCCCTCATCATCTCAGCAGTGCGTGCTGCGCGCTCGCTTCACCGTGCACCTCGCCGTACGCCAAATGCAGTCTGCGCAAAGGTCCATCGTTAAGCGTTAAGCTCAGTAAGATTGTAGGTGGACTGTATCCGCACAGACCTCTCGTTGTCGTTCAAGCTACACGTGAAGCAGTCTCCAGTGCTTGCTGTGCGGTTCTAAGCGCTGCTCGATCCGCGCGCACTCATGTGGTTCATGGCTGTTTTATTAGGCTTGCGCTGTATACTGGCTATAAACAGCTCAAAAAGGCCACTCGGAAATTACTTAAATTATTGGAGAAATACAAGGTAAAAATATAAGGTAGCTGCCGACTGTCTAGCTCAAACAGTAATGATGATTACTGCTTAATAAACAAACGAAAGTATTGATATTTAGTACGACACTGATCTGATGCATAAAATTAAAGTCGAACATACCGAGTAAATAAAGTTTCAAAGAAGAAATTGAAATTTCAGTTATAGTCAAGTTAATTATTCGTATATTCTTATCCGCCAAACAACTGAAAGCCTGGAATTGCTTATCTGAGTGGCGCGGAGCTGAAGAGATTCCCCATTCCTTTATCATTATTCTCATTCCCATCACATTCCATTATACACTGTAATTCCATTCCAGGTTTTTCAATTGCCGTTCCTCGCTCACTAGCCAGAGAAACCCGCTCCAATCCATCCTTCTCAAAATCTTCCAAATCCACTAACGTTCACTAGAAGAATGCATGGATCTAGACGCAGAACTGTAGGTAACGTTGTTTCCAGCTTCTGCTTTTCAGATTGAATGGTCATCTGCAGGAACAGTCACAGTGTCTCTAATTTCTCCAGTCTCATTTGGATAATAGAAGTGCTGGGCAAAATAGCATGGACTGTAATCTTATCTAATGTTATCTGGATTACTAATCTGAAATACATTCATCCATTTGTCCAATTTGATTTACAAGAAAGATTAATTGCTCTGGGTTTTTGTTGTCTCAGTCCACATCTAAAATGATGATTTTTCTCCCTCCATCTCCATTTAACCCTAAGAGACATATCTCAGATGGTCAATACACACACAACTCTACAGTACTGGCCATTAAACATCAATCTGAATGCTATAACATCTAAATGTATAGCTTTCAATTGCCAGGCCAAGTTCATTAGTATGAGCAATAGATTAACCAAGCCTCCTGTCTTCCTTGCTTAAATTGCTTGCCATCAGCTTCAAAATTGAGCTTCTGGCTTGGCGTATGAGTGCACTCCACTGAATTATATGGTTGGATAATGCAACCCCTAGCTCCTACTCTACATTACACTGTAATTTCATGACCACAGGACAGTCAACACAACAAAGAGGAAACTGTGCTTAAACATGAGCTCAGCAAGGATTCATACTGTACTGAATAAAAAGAGGATACCATGTCCATCATAGCTTCCAAAGACATGCAAAAAAAAAAAAAAAAAAACCCTACCAAACAAAAAAACAGAAATATTACTAAGACACTACAGAACTACTCTACACAACCAAATATGAATGTAAACAGACTTTACCTAATGTTTTAGTGAAGGACTGGATGATAAATGCCTGCAAACCATAATAAATGTCATTTCTTGAAACCTTGGCAACCCCATTTTAGGCAAGATAGCCTATTAGTTTCACTCAAGAAAATGTCATTAGATGAAAAACAGGTTCAACTTGTGCCCACCAGGATTTCACATTTACTATAAAAAAAAGTGATATTTGGAAGTTCAGTTTAAAGGAGTTAGTTTGCAGCATGGTGCAAGTTTGAATAAAACAATATACAAGGTGTTAGGACTGCAACTGAAGCAGTCAAAAGTGGTCAACAGTCATGAAGTATTCAAATATAATGACTTGCATTTGCTGACGGTTCGCACTTTTTGGACAGCCTATGTTATTTAAGCCAAGGATTTAGGTTTAGTTTGAATGCTTTTTAGTTCATTTTTCAGCCAGGAATAAATTACACTTTAAATCAATGGGTAATATACTTTTTTAATTTCTATAACAGATGCATCCATGACAGAATCCAACAAAAAAAGTAGAGCAAATGTCTTTGCTGCACATCTCCTTGTAGTCACCCCCACGACTAAACCCACAGAATATAACACACATACAGAATCAACAAACTAGGATTAAAAGAAAAACAATAATCAATATTATTTGGGAACTTCTAAGTGTATACACACACACACACACACACACACACACATTGTGTGTGCCAGGTCAGCAGTGTTTTGTCTGGTGGTATTTTACATTAAGCTTGAGAGAGGTCTGTCCACCTTGTCAACATCATTTAAAAGAATTAAACATCATATGGACATGAAAGATTAACAACATTTCCCTGTCCTGTAAAGAATGAGAGAAGAAACATGTTCAGTGAACAAGTTGTTTTGCAAAGCAGGAGACTTCAGGTGCATCGCGTTCAGTGTTATTTAAGAGATATTCATACCATAACGAATATCACTTTCTACAGGATGATCTTAGGAGTCGGGTCTCCCTCACAGATCTAACAGTTTATCAACAAACACACACACTAAATTAAAAACCCACCCAAATATATGGGCATGTACATAATCATTCAGGGGAATAAGGGAGGACAGGGAATATTGCCAGGAGGAGGAACAGAACATGCAGCAGGTTACATCTCCATCTCACGCGCGCACACACACACACACACACACACACGCGCGCACACACACACACACACGCGCACACACACACACACGCACGCGCACACACACACGCGCACACACACACGCGCGCGCACACACACACCTGATACACAGCACACAAAAGACAGTAGTAACTAAAAATAAACCCAGCTTAATAGCAAAACATGACTGCAAACTTAGTCATCACCAAATACAGAGATATTTTGAAGACAGAAAAAGTTTACTCAGCAATTGTGTAAAGCTTCTGGATAAACACACAGCATTCCCTTAAAAGAAATTGCAGGAGACCTAAATTACAGAGGAAAGACCAGGGAGAGCTTTACTAAAACAGAACAAAAAATAAATAAAGATTTGAACTGTTTGTGTGAATAGAAACCCAGCGACCCACTGTCTGATTATTAAGACTAAATTAAAAACAGCAGTGTTGAAAGGTTTCTCTCAACTGTAGTAAACACACCCTTCCTACAACTGGATGGATGAAGAATACAGGCTGGTCTACAACTCTGAGATCATCTGTGTTTGATGCTTAATCTCCACGAGGGGGAAAAAAACAATCACCCACGATAAACAGTAAAGCAATCATGTAGTACAGGAATGAAATCTGCTGAGTAGAACACCTGCACATGTGTGAAATAGAGATGATGTCTTTATATTTTGTCTCGTATTTTACTGCAACTGTAATATTTTATGGACTGCAAGATGGAAACAGGCGGGATAAAGATGGGTGTTGGGAATGGACAAAATAATGAAGAAAAATTCCTTGGGATTCAGTCAATGCTGAAAGCACAGTCTGAGGGAAATGCAAGACAGCAGGGGTTCTTTCTCTGACTGGTCCAATCAAGATTCAGTCATCCAAACGATGCCTGGGAACTGCTGTTTCCTGTTGGTTTCCCCCCACTTCAGTTCTTCAGCACCAACTCGTAGCACTGGTACACAAACTGAGACACCTCTGGTGCTCTGCACTTTATCGACAGCTAAGGAGAGAAACAGAGAAAGAGAGATTAGAATGAAATACACTGGCAAGTATCAATTTAAATTTCATAAAATTGTTAAGTGAAGACTTGAGGGCATGCTAAGAAAATTAAGACATTACAAAATGGAGAAAAAGAAGGTGAGAGAAAATAAACACTAGTAATGCTGAAAGCCTGCCAACACACTAATACACTATAAATCTCCTTCACTGTGCCAAGAGGACAAAATTACAAAAACTGCCATGTAGAAGATAAAAACAAGCTTAAACTTTATGACTAACACTTCCAATTTTTGCCTTCTTATTAGCTGAAGAAAAGGAAATGTTCTTACATTAATTTCTAATCTGAAAGCACAACATTTTCCTTGCACCAGGCAAATATAAAATCAATTCTATACATGTACATTACACCACTGTTCAAACGTTCGGGGTCAAGTGAGACTTGAATGCTTTCATTCATGCATTAACGTAATCAAAAGGGACAATAAAGCCATTTATAATGCATCTAAGAAACCCTAAACTTCAAAGAAATCTGAAAAATGCATCATGGTTTTCACACAAATATTACAAAGCACAGCTGTTGACGGATCATGTGACACTGAAGACTGGAGTAATGGCTGTTAATAAATTACATTTTAAAATACATGTTAAATAAAAGTGTAAAATTTCACCATTTTATTGTATTTTGGAATCAAATGCATGCAGCCTTGGCGAGGATTAGATATTCTTTCAAAAGCATTATGAAGTCTTGCCAACCACAAACATCTGAAAGGTGTTGAATGTCTCTGCCTTTACCCCTTTTTGAGAAACAATTTAAACTAACCACCTGTAGCAAATTCATAAGCAAGCTGTGTTTACTTGCAGTGAGCCACATAAAAAGCTGTTCCTCCAAAATGGATCTCATGTGGCACTAACAGAGTAATAGACAAACAAATGGAGACTAATGTCAGAAGAGCAACTGCGCTTGGAGAGGTCGACATGAGTGGAGACCTCCATCTACTGCAACACCTGCTTCCTCTTTTGTCAAGTGAGCGCTGCAGCAGACTTGAGGCTTCTCGCGGATCAACCATACAGAAGATAATCAGAAAGCCTGTGGGTACTGCGCTACAGGACAGCAGAAGTGCGAAAGGGAAAGAGATGAGCGTGAGGGAGAGATCAATGGCACAATTTATCCCTCCCAAACCCAAGAGCTCTCTCTGGGCTTCTATGAGATCAGATCACCCTGCAGATTTCCACAGCGGATTCATGATTGTGAGGCTCCCACTAGTCAAAAGAAAGTTAGAGATAACTAATACTGCGTTCACCAAGGATGATGGAACATGTTTCCAATGACGAGTATTTGCATGTTTGTTTCAAGGTAAAAATGTCTCTTATGCTCAAGGCGGCAGCATTTATTCAAATATACAGTAACATTAGTACTGTGAAATGTTATTGCCATATAGCAAAATATAATGTATTTTAAAATGCAATATTCCTGTGATGGCAAAGCTTAATTTTTAGCAGCCATAATTCATCTTCAGCGTCACACGATCCTTTAGAAATCAATCTAATACACTGATTTGCTGCACAATAAAAATTACTTATGATCAATGATGAAAATGTTTGTGCTGCTTATTTTTTTTGTGGAAGCAGTGATTTTTTTCAGGCCTTTTTTAACTAATTGAAAGTACTACGCCATTTATTTGAAATGGAAAGTTTTTGTACATTGTACAAATGTCTTTACTGTCACTTTCGATCTACTGAATGCATCCTTGATGAATATTAAAGTATTCAAAAAAAAAAAAAAAGTTACTGACCCCAAAGTCTTACTTAATGGTAGTATACATTAAAATTATATTAAAAAAATTCTAACAAAATGAACATGCAATATACTGTACAAAGATATATAAAAATAAAGCTTGGGGAACAGTGTAAAAATCATTCAACTCCTCACCAGTAAAATTTAGACAGGTATATTAGTTAAATGAATTTGTTGAGAACATCTAAGAATGAGGTGGCATGTCCTTATCAATCAACCCCCAGCCTGCTGCCCTTCAAGACTTGGAGGATTTTGTGTTAGCTTCACGCAGAACATAGTGGGTGCACAAATGCACATAGACGCAATGACACTGGTGCTGACTTGCTTTGTGGCATCAGTTTCCTGTACGCAGAGGCGTTTTATTAACAGTTACATTGTTCTATAATTTGACTGGAGATACTGCACAGGTGGGTGGTGGGCATGAACCACAGAACGAAGGAAGAGTGGATGGTGTGACTCTAAGACTTAGAAATATAGCAGCGGGATGCGACAATAGGGAAGAATGTAATCAAAGCGCAAATGAAAACAGACGACATGGTGGGATGACAGGAAGAGTGGAAGCAGCAGGGTGCTGCATGAAGGTTTGCGGAGGAATGCTTTAACAGATCCCTGTCATCAGATGCTCGCAGCATTTAAAGGGGAACCAGGCCGTGCCATTGGATGCCTGGTTGCCATAGGGATGAAGAACAGTGACAAATTGTAGAGCATTGGCTAATGGAAACATTGCTAGATATTTAGAGAAAACAACATATCATAACAGTTCACAGTATAGCCACACTGCCACATTTTTCTGTCCTTTCAGACAAATATTGTTTATATGCTACAACAGCAGCAAGGAACAAAACAACCATGAATCATGGAGCACGTGTCTGAGATGTGAATAACAGTTCTGCCTCTTAAAGTGGCTGTTAGGATGTGAGGAGAGAGATGGAAGATTAGCAGTCCCATACAGATGAGTTGTTTGTCAGTGTTTCCTTCAGAAGTTTGTGCCCCGTACAGCCAATAACTTGCAGTTTAAGTGCACAAATTTAGTTTATTCAGTGAAAGATTCATTAGAATGTTTTTTAAGTCGTCTTAACTGATTCATAAAAAGAAGTGAGTCATGTACTGGCGATTCAGACAACACTGATCGAGTTTTTGCGTGCAGTCACGAGAACAACTTGTCTTCTTGCTATAAATTTGCCATCATATTTAATTCAGACTGGCAGCTCATATCTCAGACAAAATATAATTTTGTGGTGGCGGTGTAGATTTAGCAGCGGATTTTTAGATTCAGCTTGAAAGCGCTGCAGGAAACACTAGTGAGTGTATAGGAGAGCGAGTCTTGCGCACATTAAAAGCACATGCTGTGAAATGACAGGTTCCTGCTAAAGAGCAACCCCTTTGATGAAGGCTATTCACTTTGATTATTCCTAGAATTAAATCTGGACAACAATTCTGTGCACACAACCTCTGTATCTTCCTAAAATATCAGGCTTTTCTATCATGATAGAGGACTAGAAAATATAACTCCATGTTTTCTACACATTTGCTCATGTGGTTTGCTTCATCATTCAAAACAGTTGCTCTTATATGAAGACACATAGCTGTGACATTCACTGTTATTACAGACATGCTTTGTTTCAGTGGACTGTTTACTGTTGATAGAAGGAAGTCAAAGAAAGAACCGTGCTCATTTAAAGGCAGCAAGGTGTAAAAGATTAGTTAAGATTATTTTTTGGGGAAAAAACTCCCAACCTCCATTTCCTGCATTGTGATGTCATCAAAGGTGAGTGCAGGTATGAGCAAACACACAGGGGGAAAAAAATACAATAAAATCATAAATAACAACATTTGTCACTTAGACAATAAGATGTGCTAGAGGATACGTGGGTGCATTGCACAGATTTAGCCTAAATTAAGCACTCAGTAGGGGCTAGATGCATTTAATGTGATTAATTTTGTGTTAGATAATAGTTTACGTAACATATCTAGTGTCTTCTTTAAAGAAGATGGGATTTGTGCACGTATTGCTTTAAAGAAAAATAATGGTACACCCACTACTCAAGAAAGGTGCCAAATCGTGGCGGGAATAACATAATAAATGTGCATGTTATGATGAAAACAGCTGAATATGCTGATTTACTCGGAGTAAAAATAATTCTAATTGTATAATATATTAATAATTCAATTCTCTAGGACTCTAGTGGATGCATACTCTGCTACAGGGAATGATGCATGCTGGCATAAACAATTGTAGGTACACCTGAGATCTGAGAGAATAAATGGTGCCCCACAGTTGTGTTTGAAGCATGATTCATGTGGGAAATGTGAAAGGGAACACGAGGGAGAGGAAACAAACACTCCGCATTGGGCTGTGATAATGGCAAATCCCACAAAACCAATGGGAGAAAGGACTGACAGGAGGATTGACATCTTTTTACAATCTTCTTTCCTTATCTTCACCCACCCAGGATTTGCCAAATAATCTTTCTCTCTGAACACAATGGTTGGGTCTCCAACCTAGCATGCAGCCTGACTAGATAGCATTTTTGGACTTGGAGGCACCTATAATGCCAGTAAAATGCTATCTAGGCATGCAGCTCAGTAGGCTTTAAGAAGGTGTTTGACCTACCCAACAGTCCTTTACCCTTTTACCCGCATCTTCTCTCATGCGTGCGCACAAACACACAGATCTTGCTCCCACATGACTCATTAGGAAATAACAGGAGAGTCGTTCCGCGAAACACTCTCTCACACGCGTCTCCTCCAGCACATCCTCTCGCCTTTATCGATCTATGTGTGTTCGAGTGGTACTTTGCTAGTCTCTTCACATCCACTACAACATCCTCCATGTCTCTTTGTTCACATTTACCGTGTAGTTGGGGTTGCCGGTCTGTATGCGCATTTCTGCCAGGATCCAAATGCCGTTGGTGAGTTTGACAGACTGGTACAGCATGTCCTGCCCCTCCACTGTTCTCTTGGCTATGGTGAAGATATTACTGCCTTGCAGCTTGTTGCTGGCCGCGTCTGTGAGAGAGAAGTTACTCATTAACAAAACACAGACACACATAGCAGGTTTTCTGAAGACAAAGTGAACCTGAGTAAGTCTCTATGGCAACTCTGTATTTTTACTTGCACACTGCCATATGAACCATTCAGTAATTAGTCTGATTTAAAGAAAAGTTAGCACAAAAAAAACTTCAAATTCTTAAGCATCTAAGCTGCCTATTTTTCTTTCATTGAACAAAAGCATTGATCTGCACTTCAAAGAGTAAGTGAGATGTTAATTTGATATCCACTAATTTAAACGATACATGGATTCACCAATTCACTAAAAAGAACCATCTCACAAAATTATTTTGTGATTCAGATGTGAATAATTGACTACTGTTCAAAGGTTAATTAAAAGTTTTTTTTTTTTTTTTTTAAAGTCGTCTTTTATGTTCATTTGATCAAATACATTTTATTCAGGATTCTTTTATGAATAGAAAGTTCAAAACAGCATTTACATAAAACAGATTTTTTTTGTAATATTATAAATGTTTTTACTGCCACTTTTTATCAAATGAATTACTTGCTGAATAAAAGTATTAATTTCCATCAAAAAAAGTTACTGATGAGGTACAAACAAAGTTGAGTTGTCTCTTTACAATCTACTGTATATATTTTGAGCTGCTCTGACTTTCTCATTATATTCATTTAATTGCAAGCTCAAATCTTTGCTAACATAAAACTATTTTGTTTTGGGACAGGAGATTAATATACAATAATGCAGCAAACACCTATATTAAACACCAAGCCACATGGATAGAAGAGAGAGTAGAAAAAGAAAAAAAAAAAGAGCACTGAAGACACCCACAGTGCATTCATTAGCAATATCACAGAGTGTGTGCGCGCATGTTCATGCCTGTGTGATTCATAATTATTTTATGCAAACAGTCATGCGGAAGAGGATTATTCCCCAAAAACCTGCCTCGAGTTAATTACACCCAGACATGCCACCGGATCAGCACTCTTCAGAGACAGACCTCAACAGGACAGTGTGTTCTTTTAAAACACAGAGCGTGCAACAGTCAATATAATACAAAGCACTGGTAAGAGTAGAGCACTTCCCTCCATCCCATCTTTGCTTATTTGTTTAATTTCCTTCATTTCATTCGTTCCCATCTTCCTCCACACGCTTTACCCAATTCACTCATGCACAGCACATATTTATTCCTGTTACCTGAGTTGAGGTGGATGTCTTTGATTTGGAACTGTGCCTCGTTGTCATTTGGAATGTCCTTCCAGGTAGCCAGGAACACCTGACGTTCTGAGAAGCAGAGGGACAAAAGGAGTTCATGTGAGAGGACACCAGAAGGAAAAAAAAAGAAAAAAAAAGTAGAAAGCAAAAAAGAATGCAGTTTTGACATTAAATATGCTTTTAGACTATTTTTTTTCAAGCACCATATTGTCATGTCTAAAGATGTACAACACAATCTAGCAAGCTTTAGAGATGTCCAAGCAATACATATCCTTATTTCCAGGGAGAAATCAGGAAAAATGGCCCATATGGATTTAATATTTTTCCAACCTTGCAAGGTGCCCCGCTTTAGCTGTGTCCAAATGCCCATATGGTTAATCCAAACATGATTCAAATGTGCTTTGATGCCTTCCAACCTGCATATTTTTCTTTTTCGGACACAGCTACTGTGCATCTGTGTGATATCCTGCAGTGACTGAACTCCATTTAAAAGACTCCCGGGGGAAACCGTTTATGCATAAGCTGTCTCTCTCACACTCACACACATCTCCACATAAACACCAACATCTTTTCTTACACTCTCATTTGGACACAGATCTGGCACGTGTGCTCACACTCTCACGCACAAGTCATGACTCAGAGCTTAAAAACAATACCCAAACAAAACCTAAGAACACAAACAAAACCTAAAAAATGAAAGGATTGACGTCACAATCACCTGAAGTGCTCCTGCTTACGTACAAGGACGCAGGCAGTGATTAAGGGTGCACACAAGCACACTCACCCATCTTTCCGTCCTCTACAAAGAGCAGGCTGAGGGGATATTGGCAGCTGAAGTAGAACACGTCGATGTTATTCTTCACAGCTACCTGCAAGATCAACAGAGAGAGAGAGAAACACATTACGACTGTGATTTAAGACATTGTGGCTGTGCACAAGACTCTCAAACCCTGTGAAGAGCAGACAGAATTCAGTTCATAATTTCAGCCAAAATAAATGGGCCTCTCTTTCTCCAGTACTTTCAAAGAATGGCGCGCACACACACACACACACACACACACACACACACACATCACAGAATAGTAGGGAAATATGGTCCTTTGATCATCTCTTTCTTTGACATTTTGCTTCTCTCTCTCTCTCTTCATTCTTTTGTTTAAGACCCTCTGTGGCTTTGCAAAGGTTGGGTTCAGCTCCTGTGCGTGGAGTTCATGTTTGCATGCCAGTATGTGAACTTCAAACATGCATGAATGCCTCAAAGGCAAACTCACTAAGAGGATAGAAGATGCCCACTGACAATTCGAGAAAACAGAGTGAGTGTATCTGTCCTGGACAATCATACTCTGTCCTAAAGAATCAGATAGAAATATATTTTACATGAGTGATTGTCTATGTTATCGTTATTGTAAAATATTACAAGTTGAGATTTCCTGGCCCACAAATCATCCTAATCTAGTTTTTATTTGCACAAATTTTAAAGAAACACAAAAAGTGCTTAACAACTCAGATTAAATACAACCAATCATCTCTTTGTTTTTCCATTTTGTGCATTATTAAGTTTGCAGCTGAAAAAAACAAACAAAAAAAAACACCAAACTTCATCTGATTATGGCTGTAAATCTTCTGAGAGCATGAGGGATTGAAAGGCACCCAGGGGAGCTTTTATAAAAGCTGACAGCAGGTGCACAGCATCCATCAGAATAGCGACTACACAGCCTCAGAGAGGGACAGGCAGTCCCACATAGACAACCAGACCTGCTACACTCCACTCCTGAATAATTCATCCAGAAAAAAACGCTCTGAGCTGCACAAACCGGCTTCATCCCTTCCTCACTTGTCTAATTGTGGTTAGAAATACTATAGAACCATCAGGCAAAATAATATGATGAAAAACAATGAACTAATTAATGTGAAATCAGAAATTAAACTTTTCATTTTGTGTAATTCTCAGGAATTGAACCAAACATGACGTATTAGAATTGGCTTCTTGCAAATAATGACAATGAGTCAAGCTACAGAAAAATAAATAAATAATGCCTTTCATTCAGTCTATGAGTAACATTCATAGTGATGCCACTGCAATAAATAACTGATCTATTATCGGCAGCCACGTGTGAAATTAATAATGCCACAAGCCTCTCTGGGACTGGAAGTATCAGCTGTTGTAATCCATGCCTGCAAAGACTGGAAACGTATGGTAAGCCAAAGCACATCCAGATCAAATACAAGTGCTGAAGCCATGAGCTGCCTGATATCCAGACATATTGTTGTTACATCAGTCCTAGAAATATGGAGATAAAATTCATGTTGCCTCCTGTGATTCACAGTGACAAATCCCATAATTATTATTATACGGCTCTCTTAAACCCTTGCCGATGACTTCAATGATAAGCACAGAGCAGAAAGTGAAAGAGACATTTATGATTAAACATTTAATGCCAATCTAACATGTGCATCCTGAACACGACGCTCACTAATCTCTCTCCAGGAAAGCTCAACACACGCATTTTGAAAATGGCATTAGATAAAGCCAGAAGGGCTCTATAAAATCTTCAGATTAAAACATTATCTTCTTTTAATCTATTTTAAAGAGAATAAGAGAGATCCTACATTTTTGCATTTGCTTCACCCAACCAAAACAGTCCCTGCACCTCAACACAATCTTTTCCTGGTTTAATTACAAACAATTAGTGAATGCACTGTTCCATAATGCCTATGCCTTCCTATTGTAGTATGTGGGATTTGTGGTTTATTTCCCAATGCAGTCATTGGAGAGCACTGTGAATGAATCCACTGAGAGAGATAATCAGGGAAAGCTAATTCAGACCTATTGCTGTACTGCTGCAGACCTACAACCCTGATCAAAAGATGACAGAAACGAACATGCAGTGAGAGGAGGAGAAAGACAGAAAAGAGAGAGCAAACAGTCAAGGGAGAACCACTAATAATGATTTTTATTTATTTTTTTACTGAATCTCTTCTGAGAAGTTGCATCCCTTGGTAACCACCCACACTTATTGACTATACCGTCTCTGGAGTGGCTTTTTTGGGCTGCAGCCTCTGCTAATAATGCTCATCAGGGGCTTGCTTTATTGCTTAATAGCACACTCATTTCATACTGCACGTGAATTATGATACACTACCTGCAGATTGTTGAGAGGTTCCATTTTCATGACAGGGCCATTCATGCTGAGAGGGAGACTAACGTCAATGGTCTGATTGGGGCTCAGAGGAGTCAGAACCTGCAGAGGGCCAGCAGGGGCGAGACCAAAACTACAGAAAAACAGAGAAACTGTTTAGACTAGCGATGCAAAAAAAATTATTTTTTTACAGAAACTGAAATTACAAAACTACTGCTACTGCAGTTAAATGTGGGTAATTTAATTTGAAAACGTATTTGTATGTCATATTCACAGTTCTTCTGCACCACCTCTTAATATTTCAACAAAACACATTTTACATACTACAGCATTTTACATACTGACTAACTGGTGCCACAACAACAACCTCTCTCTGAACATCAGTAAGACCAAGGAGCTGGTGGTGGATTTCAGGAGGCGGACCAGTGAGCACCCCCCCCATCACATAGAAATATGTGTATAATGTATATTGTGTACTATTGTATATTGTATACTGTGCAAATGTGTATATTGTGTAAAGTGTGTATATTGTTGTATATTCTTGTCTATGTATATTGTTAAAAATTTTTTTATATCTTGTTGCTTGTACTGCCATGGCACAGAGTCTGTACCTAAGAATTTCACCATTGGTACACTTGTGTACATGATGTGTGACAATAAAGAGATTTGATTTGATTTGATTTTTGGTCACAGTGATATATGTGTCTGATGATATATGTTTACCGGCTGTAGCTAATCATGTGTGCATGAAATAAGACACAGTCAAAATGTGCCATTAGAGACATTTTATTCAACTAATTGTTTTGGTTGCATCCCCTGTTAAGACCCGATCAATATTTGGCTCAGGATTTGAAATTTTGTTTTATTGTTTGCAATCTGTAAATTTGTTGCACATTTACAGGTAGAGGGACCTTCAAGGAACAAGAACATCATAAAGACTTAGATGTGTGCAGTTTTGATAGGGCAAGCAACCAACTACCCGGTCACCCTAACAAATCCATAGCAACACTCTGTCAACCACTCACAACAGCCTAGCATAGTGGCTTGAGGTTTGTGTGAGAAAGCACCATTCTATAAATCTATACATACATAAGAATATGACCTTCTGTTGCCCTTGCATTAGTCAGAGATCTAAGTAGAATATATTACAACAATCTGCTTTACTAAACAAGCAGTAATTTTCTCAGAAGTCCTCAATTGACATGAACACGTTTAAGGCTCTTTAGAATATCAGCATGTCCTTGAATGATCCCACTGACAAAACGATATAAATGAATGGAACGTCTTTCAGGCAACGTCTTTCCTCCAAACTGATTAGCAATCGGAGAAGATACCACAGAGAGAAGAGCAAAACCTTGAAGAGACCTCCAAAACAGTCTTATGTTGGACTCACCTGTTCCTGTTGAACTGAATGGCGAAGTCAGTCATAACGCTCATGGCTTTGTTGTTAAGAGACATATCCATCTGAATGATCCCACCGCGACGGGCAAATGTCCCAGAAATCTCCAGCCCTTTAGCTTTCATGGCCGGTAACCACACCTGAACCCACAGATAAACAGGTTGAGAGTGTGGGGGAAAGAAAGAGTTAGGGACACACACACAGGACATCTCCATGTTTCTGTACACATGCATCAGATGGACGTTTTGGGCCCCTGCATTGCACCTTGCTGTTTTTTAAACATCTTATTCTACGAGAGTTGCATTTTTAAACCTTTTTTTAAGATTAAAAATGTGCTCTGAATTCTGTTGGACTCCGTTGAGCTGTTATTGAACACCACAGCACGTTTTCATGTGCACACCCACTAAGAGTCCAGGAAACGCTGCTGCATTACAAATGGACTTAAAAAAGCGGGGAAAACTGCTTATAAAAGACTTCTGAAGTCATAACCAAAGTTATTGATTCAGAGTATTGATTGATTCTATACTTACAGTTTTAGGAGCAACGTAGGATCCTGTTGGCATGCCAACACCTCCACCAAGGTCAAAAAGGTCTCCCAATCCACCTCCAACAGCAGGAGCACCGCCGAGAGCAGCAGGCATGGCTGCTGGGGCCGCCCCCAAACCAGCACCCATCTGAGCAGAGGGAGACAAGCATTACAACTTTTCTAGACTGCTACAAGACCGCCAGGAAAATTTACTAAGATAAAAGACGTGGAGGAGGAATTTAACAGCTCTTTGATTAATGAAGTCAAAACCCTCGATTGATGCTAATACTCCTCCAATGAAGCACATTCAAAGTCTTTGAATGGGTGAATTTTTCTAAAAATCTCTCTCTAACTTACCGAAGGGCTTCCGCCGATGTCTCCTCCCAGCTGGGAACAGAAAGAGGACAAAAAGTGAGTGTAAGGATCAGTAGACGGGAAAGATGCGGATAATTATGAAGAGGTTGATGAAGGGGGAACTAGCTCAGTGGGTGGAAACGAGTCAATGAGCTGCTAAGGAAGTTGTGAGACATTCCATAATTCTTTAATCTTTTTACTCTCTACTAGGGATGGGCAATATGAAGTGTCAATCGATAACGATTGCTTGGTTTATATCGCAGCGTGTAAATATATCTGCACAGCACAGGACTGCTTAAAGTTAGTGAGATGTTAACGTGATACAAGTTTGCATCCAGGGTCACGAGGTGCTTTCCTAGTCCCATCCCTAACACTTCTCCTCTGTCATTTCCTGTCTCTATCTAATAAATGTCTGTCTTGGTGAGTATCCACAAAAACATAGTCAGTTATGTCTTAAATGATTGTAAACCATTGGGAAAGAAATCAGATGTATGCCAACATACTGGATCTTTATAACGAAGTTTTAAAGATACCTGCTGCTGTCATTGTCCTTAAAAAGCAAAGAAAAAAAGAGAGAATCCCTCACTGCTCTTTTGTAGCTTTAATACAAATCAGTGTGTATTTAATTCGTACAGTGAACACTATGCAGTGATTTACTTTACACTGATTGCTCTTTTTTTTAGTATTTCTTACTTAAATGCTATTGTTAAATAGACAAAACTGCACCTGAAAAAAATATTGTATTTGTCTTATTGTTTATATTTGTTCTTATTTTTAATAACAAATCTAAAATAACATATTTATATAATTATTTGGACAAAAATGACTCATGAAATCATATCATATCGCCCACCCCTACTTTCAACATACTAAACATTTTGTATGAGATGTGACTACTTGTGTGTGACTACAACTAAAGCTACAAACTCAAACACTGAAACAAAAATGAGGAAAGGTGCTCTTACGGTTCCTTCAAACTGATCTGAGAGCAGTTTATGTTGGGCAACAGGGACTAGTCTAAGATCAGTACAGAGGAACTTTTTAAGGATGAACTCAAAGGTCAGAACACCCACACAGACCTCTCTCTCACTATAATCAGAAGATGGCTGGGGAGACTGCACTTCTGTCCTGTGGGAAACTCCCGGCTGATAGAGGAATGAGAAATGGATGAAATGTTTCCAATGCATGAAAGCAGAAGAAATGAGGGGAATGAGGCTGGGGATTTCTAAAACTCTACAAACATTCACAAACTTTACAGCGACTAAAAACATTGACATAACTTTCAGAAAAATAACATGTGGATGCATCAAGTCCAGGACTGTTAATGCAAGGTGTGTCATGACAAAACAAACACCTTGGAGATATTTTACCTATTTCGACACTAGTCACAAGTGATAGTAAATAAAAATGTTGGGGCTGTAAATGTACGTGGTATTCTGCAGTAGCTGAAGCAGCCCTCTGCTGGTGTGAGGAGTACATCGGACACTCATACTAACAGATCCGCAATTTAGACTAATGAAATGGCATGATATGAAAGTGTCTGCTTCCTCTTTCACTTAGTTTAATTACCGTATCTGATTCATCGCCCATCTGCAAGTGTAGCGTGAGGATAAAAGAGAGAGGAACAAAAAAAAAACCCCAAGTCAAAAAAGAGAAAGAGAAGACCGGAGGGGAAATGCAGGCAAGGAAAGTTAACTGTAATTATGCAAGACCATCTGTGATTTCTCAACAGACACAATTACACTGGTTAAGAGACTTTGGATGTATGTTTGAGGAGAACGGGGCTGATCTGGGATCAAATGATCTTGATTTAGGTCTGGATCCTGTTCAAGGGCCCGTTCTTCGTACGTTTCTAACTCAGTTAGCTGGATTTGATTGTTGATGATGTCGCTTGATCTTGGATCGTTTGGTTCTTTGAAGCTCATCCTGGACTTGCTGTCATAGCAACAGGTCCGTAAGCTTAAACCTGCTCAGGAGCAGGCTTATTTAATGTAAACAGGATCTTTTTAAGCAGAACTGATACTTAAAATCTATCCCAGCCACTGCTAATTTATTACAAGAGTATCCTACTGATCCAGGGACAATCATCTAAAAGAATAATAATTTAAAAATGAATCTGAAAAAAATATAATAAATGTTATGTAGTCTATAATACTATAGACACAGCCAGTTTTACTTATTGAAAGATTTATTAGTGATGAAATAATTACTTTATAATTGTATTGGAGTCTTGCACATGCTGTACAGTTAATCTGAATTGTGCATTAATTTGATTGGTGGCAGCTATTATGGGAGTGGCTTGATGGAGCGCAGGAGATGCAGATAACTTGATCTTGACTATTAAGAAACTTTAATTAATGCTGTCACATAACAAATCTGCTTCAAAGATAAAATTAAATTAATTGCTTATTACAACATTGAAAAAAAAAAAAGTAAAGCCTGTACAAATGCTAGAAATTGTGAATATAAATGGGTGGGAATCATGTAAAAAAAATTACAAATAAATTAAACAGTGCACATTCATTTATTATAACATTTATGTAGTTTTGCTGGCTTGTCTGTTTCCTTATAAAGGTCCAGAAATTTGTCAACGTTTTCATCAGGTGTCTTTTTTTAATTATATGATGTCATTACGTTGCTGTCTTGCCGTCAGCCAATCGTGGTTTCGAGTATCGATACATCTGCCCATTTCGGGGAACACGAGAACGCGCAGTAATCTTAGACAACTTAATCCAGATATTTTAAATCAAACACGCAAATTCATTCGAAGAACCAAATTAGCAAGAGATCAGTTATCAGGATTAGAAGATCTGGAATCCTTCAAATCATCTCAGATGTAATAAGCGACGTATGAAGAACAGGCCCCAGGTCAACGCGAACTCAAAATAAATGCCCTACAACATGTGTGAGCTGAACAACTGACAAACACATTACCGAAAGCCTATACGCACACACAGATTGTTAAAGGAACAGATGGGTATATTCATTCCAGTAATTACACAGTTTTTCCCTGTAAATGAATCTAATTTCACCACAAAGGGGTGATTATGTTTGTAGCAGAGCGAGAGGCGGCGGGAGATGAACATACCAGACTATCCAGACCTCCTCCCAGTAGGTCCATAGCTCCCATCTGCATTGAGGGCTGCACTGAAGGGACAGTGGCAGTGGGCGGGGCCAGATCCAGGTTCAGCAGGTCACCGAGGAGATCACCTTGTGATGGAATGACAGCAGGTGGAGCTTCAGAAGGTCCAGACTGGCCAACATCAGGGCTCTCGGCACCTTCCCCACTGAGAGAGAAATTTTCAAATTATAATTAAAAAAAAATATATATATATTTTGTTAATAATAATAATAATAATAATAATAATAATAATAATAATAATTTTTAAATAAGATACATTTTTAAAAAACATATGTAAGGTGAATGTAAAATAATTTCATAAATATATTATCAAATATGAACTATAATAATTATAAATTCTTTGTGTGCGTATTTATATATATAAATAAATAAATCTTTACATTTGCTATTCTATATATAAAATAAAATAAGAAAAGAGTATAAACAGAGACTCACGAGCCAGTGCGAGCAGGAAGTCTCTTGTGCTGAACGCCACGGCTGCCCTCCACAAAAGCACTGGGAGGTTTGTGGTAGACTGAGGCCAGAGTACCAATGTGGCAGATAAGCTCCTCCAGCAGGGTGGGCTCAATCAGGTCCGTCTCCTCTGATATCAGAGGCTTCTCGGCCAGCACCACCTCTTTTGCCGCCACAGGGTCAGTGGAGAGTAGACGCCAGTAGATGTAGCCACGGTCACGCAGGTCAGGATTATCAGAATCCTGCAGAGTTAAAGGGATCAAAATACAGGGAAAGAGAAATTGACCGATATTGAACCTAAGGGAATCATACACTGTTTATGATGTGAGAGGAAGGGAAAGAAAATGAGGTGACTGGTTCTTTCCACAAAACCTCATCTGAAGGACAGAGTCTTGTGTAAATAATGCAAAAGAGCACCAATTCATCTGTGTGATAAGATCAAGTGGTACGCCAGCAACACCCAGAGCAAAACAGCAGTGAGAGAATTAGATCTTGAGGTCATAAAACAGCACCTGGTATAAAGGAGGACATTTGGTATTCTGACAGAAGCCTGGCGGCGAGTACAGCCTGTGGCACTGAACCTCAAAGTTAATAATGACAAGATTCAATCTCAGATCCCAGTCTGAAAGCACAAGCTCACAGCTTCTCTGAATATTAATGAGATCTCACACACATACCTGCTCCACACACAAACAATAAACTAGTCTTTGTCATCAACATTTTCAAGTTGCAAAAGGTACATAAAGGCAAATTAAAAGTAAATAAAGCAATTAAGCACTTTAATCCAAAATCTCCTGAAGAGACATGAAGGAAAATGCTTTACATTAAGGCTGGGTATTGACAGATTTCACAAATCCATTTAAATCTGACTCACAAGCTTGATTCAGTTTAGTTTATATAGGGATATATCTGAGGTACAAATCACATACATTTTTCTAAAGGAAAATCTCTAATGCTGTAAACTACACAGGGAATCCTGTCAGTTGGTACATTAAAATAATAATAAAGATTAAAATAATAGATTCCATATTAAATAGCTATTTATTTTTAGATATAATAATAATCCTAAAATTAAAAAAGTTTTTACACATATGGTAGTTTTTATGGATGAGCAGCACTTTCTTTTAACTGGAAAAAAAAAAAAAAGTAAAGTGCCCTTATTCTGCAACACTATGGCTTAAAAAGCATATTCTGGTGACGTAAAAAAAAAAAAAAAAAAAAACCTTGTTAATAGCAATTAAATTCATAACGGGCACAGAGGAAGAAAGCAAGGTATACTAGCATTAACAAATATATACATGTTTAATAAATATAAACCTGTTGTTTTGATATGATACAGAGTTTCAAAACTCTGGCCCACAAGCTCTAACCCAAATGGTGGTTTACTATTTACATTGCATCATGACACAAATGAAATGTAGTCACAGGAGCAGGACACTAAGCTCTCTCTCAACTTAACTCCCGATGCTTTTATAATCATCGTCTTTGTTTCCTGTGCACTTAACATTCATTTGAGACATGTTTACTAATTAGAAGTCTTCCATTTTGTGGTTTGTTTATCCTCTTATTGTCTGCCTACAGTTACAAAAAACAATTACAGCATTTTGTTAAAAATAATAAATGTATCACGGTGTTGAGTAACATTTTTTTTCTAGAGTGAGTCAGAAAGCCAAATGGCCTTGCTTTAGAGATCTGCCATTTGAGGATGGCAACACTTACAGAGGGTGTCCTTGAAGGTGTGAGCAAGTATATGTACAGTCTTTTTTCCCACTGAAACGTGTGCTTTGATAAGCGCCCGTGCGGATATCTCACCTGTGTGGCGAGACTGAGCACTTGTTGAACCAGCTCCTGGGTCTCAGTGGGTTTCTTCAGGAACAACTTCACAATAGCTGTCAGCAACTGCAGTTGCACCTGAAAGAGAAGCGTGAAAAACATTAGCACAGGGACAAATTCATTTCAGTATTCACTAGGGTAGTATGGCCCTATTTTTATGATACCAAAATTTCAGTAGTCATTACCAGTGAAAGAGACCAATTTCGATACCGCAGCAAAAAGTCATCCTATTACACTGTTGTAGTTTTTCTTTACGCACATTGAAGCAACTTAATACATTGCATGCATAGCACAAGTCTGCTGTACTTATTACAGCATATTTAATAAAGCAATTTGAAAGGCACTTCACCTGTGTGCTCTCATCATGGAAGCCTTCCAGGAAGCTCTCCAGCAGCTCATCTGCATTGTCAATCCTCTCTGCGTACTCTCCCACAATCCAGATCATGGCTGCCCGTGCCTCAGGCTCATCCAGAGAGTCCAGGTTCTCACACAGAGTGGCAATCACACTCTCATACCTGACAATACATTTAAGGAAAAAAAAAGCAACAATGAAGCAGCAAAATGACATAGCGGGAGGGAAGGCTGGGTTCAGTGAATCTTTATTGAATTCTTCAACTCATTTTACTATGAAAGGCATGGCTGAACAGAGACTGTGTCAGGACAATGAACCTCTAACATCTGGATACTGAACCTTAGCCAAACAGAAATAGGATACAGTTTAGAGAGAGAGAGAGAGAGAGAGAGAAACAGCTTTAGTGATAAAGAGGTCAGGGACAGGGGAAATTACACAAGAAACAGAAAAACCTACTTGTTGGGGTACTTGCGGAAGATGTCCTTGATGACCACAATAGCTTCCTGCACCACATAATTGACCTTGGTCTGAATAAGGTCAAGCAGTGTGCTGACACAACGCTCTGCTGATTGCTGTAACAAAGAAAGGAGGGACAGAAAAACAGATAAGCTAATCTACTAAAGCATAAATGGTATCATCAGTTAACCAATTAAGGATTTGGCTTTTGTTTCACATCAGGTTGAATACTTTCATTAGGAGTGGTGAACTTTACAATTAAAATGAAGACTCATCAGACTGCCAGTGTTAATTAAGTTAACAATAATTCTATCCTGATCAGGGTCAGGACAGCTCACCTCTACTTTAATTGCGCAGCGGCCAATGGCTCGTACAGCTTTACGCACAAAATCCACATCCACTTCAGTGGCATATTCCTTCAGCTCAGCCAGCACCTGCACCACATTTAGCACAAACTCTCATAAACATGCATTTCAAATGGTAATGTGATACACAGTGGGGTCCAAAAGTGAGTGATGTTAATACATGGAAAATCTAAAAGAGATCTAAACATGGAAATAACGGTTTCAGGATTTAAAAAGAAAAACAATAAAAATTAAACAACAAGAAGAATAAAAATGATGAAGGATATTATAAAACGCATGTAATAGTGGTAATAATATTTACGTTTATTGCCTTTTCGGCTTCATAGACATGGATTTGAAATTCAATAAACAAAACAAAATAATGATAAAAAAGCTAGAAAAAAGAAGAAAGGCTAAACAAATTTGTAAGTACATATAAGACATCATTTAATTAATTATACTCCCTCTTTGTCATTGTCTAATGACATTAAAAATTGGGGAGAGCATAAATATATGTTGCTGTTGTCATTAATGCAGAAGAAGAAACAACAAATACTTAGAGATTGTGAAATTCATGTTGATCTGTCATTTAATTGGTTTTCTTTACAAAAATGCAAAACAGATGTATTTTCACTAGTAGTCTTAGACTTTTGGACCCCACTGTATTCTGGGTGGTGTAAAAGAAAAATGTATGAACATAAATGATCAGGCAAAGATCAGGTTTTACATCAGTGAAGTGAAGTGAAGTGAAGTGAAGTGGTGTGGGTGGCGTTTCATTCACCTGAGCAATGTTGGCCTGAGACGCCAGGCGGATCATGATATCCAGCTTCTCCAGCTTGACATAGATTGGGTCGTTATATTTCACAAAGAAAACCTTCATCTCATGCTTTAGAATTTCAGGGCTGGTAGAAACATAAAATAAAAAGAAAAAAAGAAGATAAATATATAATAAAGTTGATTTACAAAATAATTATTTGTGCATTAACTTTTGAAATGCGCAAACCATCATCACTTCATATAAACTCATTTATTTTCCAGAGCTCTGCACCTACCGTTTCTGTACGATGAGGTTAATGTTCCTCAAGGCAACATACTGCAGTTCAGGTTCAGCTGAGAGCAGCGTGACCAAAGGAGGAGCAAGTTTCTTCAGAAGAGTGCCGTAATAGTCTAGATCTTTAGGAAGCATTTCCATGAACTTCATCAGGACCTTCACAGCAGACAGAACCACGGCAGAGTTAGCGTGGGACAGCCGTGGAGTTACACGCTCACAGATACTGTGGGAGGAGAGAGAGAACCATGCTTCAACAAGGCAGAGGAAAAAAACTAATCTTTAACAGCAAAAACAGGCTGGGTAGTTTAAAATTGCCTGAATTACAGCTTATGAAAAAAAAATGTATGTATAATATATATATATATATATATATATATATACACACACAGACACTGATTTTACAAAATGCGAACGACATTTGAACAATCTGATATTGATCTGGCTCTAATTAATTTTTTTAATTTTTATTATGCAAGTAAAGAATATGACAATGTTTACATGTGCCAAATACAGAATCCCATGGACCAAACATGTAAGTAAAAAACATAGGCTAAGTAAGATCTAATTAAATTCAACTCAGTTAATCAGTGCAGATACTGGATATAGTTTTATTAGTGAAGCTAGCGTCTATGTATTATGTAGTCTTCATTAGAGAAACTGTGTAGAGTCCACCACACAGGAGTGATGAAATAACATAGCCCTCTGACCTCTGTGACTCGCGGTCGTCACGGGGCGTGTAGTTGGCCAGGCAGTCGAGGATGAAGATCTGGCCCCACTCAGTGCACTCATTAAGGGCTGTCAGGAGCTTATTAATTGTCTGAGGGTTCAGGTCCAGAAGGTTGCTGTTAGGATGAGACTCTGCTATCTCGGACAGAGCCGCTACTGCATTTGCCACCACCTAATGGTGAAAAAAGAAAGAGAGGCATTAAACTCAATACAGTGGTAGAGTATGTGAACCGTCTCGAGTTTCGCACAACAATAGCATGAAATTACACACCATGGAGACTAAGAGAGCTAAATGGCACTGGCAAGCCCACAGATGCCCTTAAAACAAACATAAGTGCGTGGGCAAGTGAATTAGCGTGAGTACACATGCACTCAGGAATATGTATCTAAGCTCAGAGATTATTTTTTGGAATATTGTCAGCATCTAACCAGGACTTAGATTTTGTGTTCCTTTCACATGTAAATTATATATCTTTTATTGGTTTTATCTGATTTGACTATTTGGGTTATAATGCCTCACCATGGGGTTGGAGTCAGAGATCAGGTCTTTCAGGGTGTCCAGGAAGCCCTGGTCTTCCACCAGCTGGGCGTTAATGTCATGCAGCTTGGCGACACAAACTGCAGCAGTCTTCCTTACGTAAGGGTCTTCATCCTTCAGACACTTCCTTAGAGGTTCACACAGGTACTCTGTGATCTTGTCCACTCGGATGCAGCCCATGGTGCGCACCGCCAGTGCACGGATCAGAGGGTTTGGGTCCTCACAGTCCTGCAGGAGAGAACACATCACCAACACACATAAGCCCTAAAATATAGACAGCGTCAAAAAAAAAAACTAAAATTGATGAAAACTAGGGGAGCGCTGATCCGATATTCAGTATCGGTATTAGGGCTGGGCAAAAAAAAACCTTTTCTCGATTAATCTTTTTTTGTTTTTTTTAAATGACGTCGATTCGATATCGATTCTCAAAAGCCACGAATCGATCTTTTCCTGTATTTATTTCAGCAAACACTTAAAACAAGATCTGATTAACGTGAATCTTATCATTAGTCTTCTCCACTAGATGTCATTATGTCATGGTGGAGATACTGTTGACAAGAACCAAGAACAAAGCAATATGCGTGATATGCAATGCTCAGGTAAAATTCTATAGTAATACTACAAATCTGCGGAAGCATTTGACATCACGCATAAGGCGCCATGATTTCCGCAATGAATGAATAGCGGATGGAGCAGACGCACTATTTTGTTTACTATATACTTACTAAAGCGCGGATGATGCTTGCAGTGTTTTCAGCTTCTGCCGTCTCACTATTTGATGATAAAACAAGAATATAATCTCCAGCTGCTCTGAGAGTCACTTCATTAGCATTGTACTGTTTAATTTGAGCAATCTACCATCATATCACATACACAGCAGCTGCAAGTTCCTCACTGCAACCCGTCAAAATAAACGTTTAGTTTAACATGCAGAAACTGTGTCAGAAATATTACTATTTAGCAGACTTAAGACTCAATGTAACAACAATGCAACTACTACTAAATATTAATAAATCTTTATTTTTAAAGAAATAATCACATTTGTTTTCTTCTTAATTTTAACAGTAAACCTCTGTTGTGCAGCACTTTGTTTGCCAAAAAATAAAGGGGTTTAATTTTTACGATAAATTATGATAAATTTGATTATGATAAATTAAACTAATGTTTTATTTTTTATGTTTATACTTCATCTGATTACTGTAAAAATTAAGAAGAGCATTTTATAGGGACCTATTTTTGTTTAAAAATAAAAGGATAGGTTTAAAATACAGGCCTGTGGCACTTAATTTTTTTTAATTAATTCCCCATTTGTAGACTAATGTTTACCGTTAATTTTTTAGAAATATCAATTGCATTTGTATTAAAACTATATTCACTGAATGTAATAAAAAAAATTGAGAATCGAATCAAGAATCAAATCGAATCGAATCGATAGCTTGCGAATCGAATCAGGACATCTGAATTTATACCCAGCCCTAATCAGTATCGCTCCGACACCGGCATTTTCTGCCGGATCGGGGTATCGGTCAGACGAGACCGATCCAAATAAGATATTGTGGGTATACTATTGTGTTATTGTTAAGCCCCACAAAAGCCACAAACACATTATAAAACACCATAAAATTTTTGTGCACTATATTTCAAGTGTTCTAAAGCCATTACATAGTTTAATGTGAGGTACAGATGAATATTTAAGTCAAGTTGACAAACTCTTCTCTCTTATTGTATTTATGTGTGTGTTTTTGTGCATAAAATATGAATGTGTACATAAATATATACTAAGCTATCAACTACTAGGCCTATACAGAACAATTAGCTAAGCTACGTTACAAACATGGCAAAAATACCTTGCTACAAGCTACTACATATTTTCATAAATCAGGTTTCTGTGTGAAACAGCTAAATAAACATACCAAATAATGTTTCTGTGAAAGTTATAGAAAATATCATTTGCACAGAATAAAAGCAATGAAAGTCAATGAAAAAAAGTCTCCACCATGAAAAAAAAAAAAAACTACACAATTACTGAAAAATTAGAAAAATAGAAATCTGCCACTGAAAAAAGCATAAAGTAAATAAACTTATAGCTTTGCTGTTTGTAGCACCACTAAAGTACAACACCGAGAGACTGATAAAAAAGACATGACAGAGACCCTGAGGGACCTGTAAACTTTCGTTTTCTAATTTGTTATGATGGGTCTTATTGCCTGCTTGTTTTAGTCTTCTTCTAGTTGCTTCAGTAATGTGTCTCTTGTTCCATTCTCAGGTGTGTGGGAAGCCAGCAAAAACTCTTTAGTGCTGATGGAGTGACTGCCATGCAGACTGTACCATCCTATAAAGACTGACTACTCTAGCACTCATAGAGATGAGTTTCTCTGCTGCTGCCAGGCTTATGTCATGCCTTTTAAGAACTTCACAGTCCGGAGTCTAAACTTCAGAGCGTGTTTAATTAATAGTCCATATATTACAGTTGTTTTGCATTGAAAAGTAAATGAATATCTTGTAATCTATATCTATTGCCTGTGCAAACTGTATGGTAAAATATTAAAAATACTATCAGTTGTTTCGTCTGAACTGTACCTTCACAAAGGTGTTGACGGCCATAATGGCCATGTCCGGCTGGCTCTTGGCATAATTCATCAAGTACAGATAGACCAGCTTCTTCAGCTCCAGATTATCCGTTTGCATGCAGTTCACAACATCAGGAAACAGAGCACTGGAAACAAAAACATTAAGATCAGAACTCCATAAACTCGTGCTGTCCCAATGGAAACACGGAATGGATGACATACAGAGTAGCATATAAAACAGTGAGCCATTCATATAAACATTGCATACGTAAAGGGATAGTTCACCCAAAAATGAAAATTCTGTCATCATTTACTCACCCTCCAGTAGTTCCAAACCTATATGAATTTCTTTGTTCTGCTGAACACAAAGGAAGATATTTTGAAGAAAGTTTGCAACCAGGCTATTTTGGGGAACCATTGACTTTCATAGTAGGAAAAAAAATACTATGGAAGTCAATGGTGCCCCAAAACTGCTCTGTTTCCCACATCCTTCAGAATATCTTCCTTTGTGTTCAGCAGAACAAAGACATGATGAAAGTAAATGATGACAGAATTTTCAGAAGAATTTTCAACTGTGAAAAGGCTCGTCTTACCTGACATCTTTTCCCACTGTCATAGATGCAATGACCTTCTTCACTGCCTCCTTCTTCTTCTCTTTCTTATCACTGTTGAGCTCTGCCTTCAGCTCAAAGATCTCCCCTAAAGAGTCCGACACACTAGAATTTATTAATTTTAGATCACAACTAGAGCATGAAAATAATGTGCAAGTCTAGACAGACAGTATTCGAGGAGTTGTTTACCTTATGTAATAAAAGAAAAAAATAATCATAAATCTGTGTAAAGTGTTTTTCTTGGCTTTGACTAAGTATTGTGTGCAGCTCTATTTGCAGTTCAAATACTCTGTTCTGGCACAATCATGTGCCTGCAAGTGCCTAATCCAAATAAAGCCAGAACTCCAAATCTCATTTCGACTGCAGTTAAATAAGACTACACAATATTAGACTTTAGTTTACTGGGTTATGCGGAAAGAAACAGAGCAGAAATATCAAAGCACTAAATGTTGATTTATTTAACAGTATTTAAATGTGTAATGGTGTAGTGAACTTGATGAACTGCATTGGCCAGAACAGACATGACTAAATCTCTCTGACATAACGTTATACTAATCACAAAACAGCTGTATCTTTAAGACACAATGGAAAACATCAGACCTTTCTTGGTAGTGGTGAAATATTTGGAGTCTGTCATCTTGGATCCCAAGCCGCGGTTCTCCTGCAGAAGAGAAAGAAGATTCCTAAGACCATAAGATAAGCGTGGAAGAGAATAAAGGGAGGTAGGATACTGAAAAATTGCAAGAGCAGGAAAATAAGAGGAAGTCAAGTCCCTGTCCTGCTGATACCTTCCCTGATGTTTCTTACAGATTGTGGAGTGGGGGAAAAGTTGTGCAAAAACTCATTGTTAAAGCTTGATGTTCTCTTTCAGTCAGCAAATTATATTCTCTATGTGCAGTGATTGCCCTCTCGTGCTCTCTAAATGTGCTGTAAAGAGTTTCCCATTTCCTGTTATTGAACATTAGACTCTCGCCATCACCTGAAAGGTCTTTTAAGAGGAAGAGAAACTTTAGGACACAACAGTATTTCATTTTATTCAGATGACTTGATGACAAGTTTTTTTATTTATATACACTACCGTTAAAAAGCCTGGGGTCAGTAAGAATTTTTAGATCAAAGGTTAAAAAAAAAAACACTGTAAAAATGTAATAGTGTGAAATGTTATTAAATTTAAACTAACATTTTTTTATTGTTTTCTATTGTAATTGTATGTCATTTATTTCTGTGATGCAAAGCTGAACTGAACAGCATCATTACTCCAGTCTTCAGTATCACATGATCCTACAGCATTCATTCTAAAATGCTGATTTGGTGCTTAAGATACATTTTTTATTATTAGCAATGTTGGAAAAACCTGTCGCATTTACAGCCTTTCTTCCTCCCCAGTGACTAACAACACGAGGCATTTTCGTTCTTACAGTTACAATAAAGAAGCTGCAGAATTATGATCTGTGCACCTGAACGCCTTGTATAACCCTGCTGACCATTTCCATAAAAACTGTATTATGATCATCCATGAAAGAACACCTGTCTGTTAATGTTTACATCTGTTTAACTGGCCCTTGACAAATGAATGACAATACTGACACTGACAGTAAGTTGGTAAGGCAACACTACCAGTCCACTAACTCTCCAAATGCATAAATCATTGATCAAGGACTGCTGTGGTATTTCATTACCAAATATACAAAAATCACTATAGTATCATTACACCCCTTTAAAAAATGCACCGTTAACTAGAGTGTTAGCAATAATAATTAATAATCATTAGCAATTTAGTAAATCAATAACAATATACATTTGACAGTACAGAAGATTTCTACTTCAAATAAATACTGTTCTTTAGAACGTTCTATTCACCAAACATCTCTGGAAAAATTACATCATGGTTTCCACCAAATTATTAAGCTATTTTTTTTGGTTTACATTAATAATAATAATAATAATAATAATAAGTGAATTTACAGTGAATTTATAACAGCTAAAGGGCGGTGTTAGGCACGATGTTGTAAATTCACTGTAAACCATGGCTTCACCGGGCTTATTGCTTTTATAAAATGGTCATTCCATATACGTAGTAAGGTTTCATAAAATAAAACAGAGCAAATAAAGTGTTATGGTATTAATAAAAACAGTATTCTTCCACCAAACAATGTAGTTCCTCAGAAACTGTTGTGGTTCCAAAAAAGTAGTTGCCAAGCAACACAGGAAGTGAACAAAGGTGAACGCAGCTCAACCAATCAGAATAAAGGACCGGAACTGTCAGTTTTATAAATTACATTTTAAAACATATTAAATGACTTTTTTTTTTTTACTGTATTTATCTCAAACAAATTCACTTTTGAATGGTAGAGCTAGACAGACAGACAGATAATGTGTATAATACTCTGAAAGCTTCTAACATTGTACGAAGACCACATATTCATTAATTCTGCTTTACAGAGATGTAAACTTTACAATAACTATAGCATTTTTTGTAACAAAGACTTGCTTAGCCTAGCAGTGGTAAACTAAAGCCAAAGGCCTTATTATTTCAAAGTCGATTACGCTGGCAGGCACATGAAAGTAATAAACAAGAATATATGGAGCAGTACACGTCTTTATCTGTCCTTTATCTAAAAACCATAGCCATTGCAGACGGTTCCTTTTAAAGAAGAAGAATAATCTATCTCGTCAACCTGTGAGGCGGCGTCCCAGCTAACGCTGGTGCAGTAACTGTTACAGATAAAGTAACTGTCAACTGTCACAGAGCTGACGGACTCCACCGAACGACGGTTAACGTGATGCAGAGCTTGATTTTAAACGATTAACGTTTACCAACAACTGGTTAAGTATATACGTGGCGCAGCGGTGACTGCAGCAGGTGACAGTCTCAATAGGTAAACCCACAGAGCTAACTAGCAAAACCCATTTATTACGCCCCGAATCCGACATTTTTTAACTAATTTTCAATTCAGATTTATCAGCGGGTCTTTCTGCTAATCCTAAAAGCGAACTGGTCCTTCACTCACACAAAGCTGACTTGCCCACTCCATTTTTGGCGGATGAATGAACCTGCTCGCGGAGATGTAGATAGTCGATGGTGTGCTAGCTGAATGCTAACGGCTAAAGCTTCATGACCTTCTTAATCAGGGCTTACGGGAGCGCACAGTTAAGCCTTTAATCTAGTGGACTGTATTACTGTCCAACCACGCAGCGCACAAAGCCAAAGATAAGTGGAAATGAGGCACCGTACCTCAGTTAAACCGAGAAATGCGTCCTCCCGAAGTGAAGAGTGAGTGTGTACAAGTCGGCCTTCTTCCTTCCCTCCCACCTTACATGTTTTGTCATCATATGATTCACACTTCCGTCTTCCGCCTTCATTAAGGGGAGTTTTCGTCTCATGTTACACACTGTTGAATGCACTAAGATGACAGGAAAATCTTCATTGGTTTTCAATTTGTTTTCATTTAAACATACGAAGAGATTTTATGTTATTGTTATGTCAGCATAACCTACCTAATTTGTAATTTATATTCTGTTGGAAATAGCAAAACTTTCTATAGGATATTCAGTGTTGTATCCTCACATAACTATATCTTATTACTATATGTCTTATTTGACATTTCACATAATTTCAAGTTTACAAATGCATTTTTCAGCTTATCAAGATATCTTGAATATTGCCTATGTTTTGTCATTATTTCTCTTCTACTAAATTTTGAATCTTCCCTCAATTATTTTAGATATATTATTAAAATACTATTATAATAGGTTATTGTAGCCATCGTATGTTTATATTCATTCCACACCACAATTCACATTTCACAATACGAAGCATTTCATCCAAAACATTTTTATTACAAGAATTAAATTAACAGCAATTGGTTTTCAAGGAACAGTGGAATGTTGGTCTTGCAATATTGCTATTCAACACAGACAAATTCCACAATGTCAAGACCTTACATTTCATTGTCAACATTAAAGAAAAACAATCAGCCAAACAAACTGCAGGAATTAGTAAATCAATACACATTCAGATTTCAAATCATCCAACAGCCTTTTCATTTACCGAAACCAGAGCATGACATAGATTCAACATGCATTTTGTAGATCACATCTGAACATCATATTTGCATAATGCAAATCAGATGAGTTCCCTCAAGTAAATAAAACATGTGAATCTACACTCTTGTAGTATTGATGTCAAAAATGAATAAAGAAAAACAGAACCCATCCATGCAATAAATTATTTTTTTTTTCAAAATGCCTAAATGTGATTAGAAACGCATAACGAATGTCATCACAGAAAAGAAACATATTTCTGTCTTTTTTTTTTTGGAAAGCAGAACATAAATACAACTGGAGCTCAAAATGAGTTAACTGTACAAATGCATGGCAGTTAATAATTAGATACTGTAAAGATTACTGAATATGTAGTGTGTTTGACTAAAGTGTGAATTAGGCACAGCAACCATTAATATAATTTAAAAGACCGCAGAAAGCTCTACTGTCCTTATTTTTTACCTATTTGAGAAATTGTCCTAAAGTGTCACAACAGACGTTTAAATGGCAATGAACATAAAAGCAATGTGCAGTGATGCATTGTATTGCAGCTTTTATACAAGAGGTGTTGTGGAGTGCCAATGGCCAAGCTAACAGTAATATTGTATGGTTGCAGTCCTTGAGGCAAAAAAAAAAAAGAACACTGAAATACATTTCCATAAAATCTCCCTTACTTTTTCAGACCCTTTTTGATTCACTAAAACAGCAAACATCAGAACACCTCTCAATAAAACACTTGAGTTCATAAATACACGTCAGTACTGTTTAAAGCCTCCGAAAGAGAACATACCAAAAGTAAACAATTCATCCATTCATTTAGAAACATACAACATTGTCCCTTTATGATAAAACAGTTCACCCACAACCAATCATCAAGGCTTAATAACTTACTCATTTAATATAAATAAACAATCCAATGTCAAACCAATATGTGTGTAGTGTAATTCATTTAGGTGGAGTCACTGTTTTCTCCTATTTTATGCAATGGTGTCTACCAGTACCAATTCGAGATTAGATGTGTTTGAAGGTTAAAAAAAAAACCGCTATTTATAATCACCCACTCAAGTTTTGAGTTACTTTCAAGTCACACAAAACAAAAAATCAACCACTTGGTGGCGCCATAAAGCTTTAAAAGAAATGTTATGTCTGCCGATGATGACAATGGAAAATATCACTACTTCATAAGCAGTTTTGGACTCAGTATGGCTTTTCACAAAAAAGAGCCTGATTTCCTGAATGATTACCATTTCTATACATAGTTTGTGATGATTTCCATATTTCAAAAAACATCCTATTGATGTTTAATATGGCACTCTCTTTAATTAAACGTCCTTCATTTCTCACTTGCAGATCAATCAAACAATTTACTTTACTTTAAACAGAGGAATGCTGATAAAGCAGGATCTTGTTGTCACTGAGACCTTAAACATGTGCGATTGTCTCACAGTTAACAATGGGCCAAAACACATGATCCATGCAGTATAACAAACATTCTCTACCTCACACACTCAGACTTAACCACCCAGATACATACACACGCCATCTCTTCATCTCTACTTCACAAACACAGCTTCTCATCCTTACTTTAAGGCAAGAAAATTTGTCAAGGCAACATTCAATAGCAACATTGCATAGCTAAGGCAGAAACACCATACTGAAATAAACAGCATACATTTTGTACATTAATATTGAAGTCAATTAATAATAATTATATTTACATTACACTACCACACATTTAAGCAAGTGAACATATATTACATATAAACCTATACATTAACCGTATTAGTTTTTACAGAACATAAACAAATGCAAGGTTTGTTTGTCTGCCAAGGTGATGTTGCACAGATAATGTGTGAATTGTGTCCTCTCATAAATGTTTATGAGAGAACCGATTCAACAAGTTGATATGCCATCCTATTTAGCCTGGGCTAAAACAACAGTACAGTCACTTAATTGTATTTCCAATTTGGATCATTTGGATTCCTCATGGAAGTATGGTCAAAACGTCATTTAGGTCTTCGAATCTGTCATAAAATGATTCCACCACCTTATTCTCCAGTATACAGTATACTCTGTATATTACAATTCCCTGATTAAAATAAGATTTTTACACTTCTTTCCACCAAATGAAAACTTTACCAGTTAAAATTTGCCCTCATGTAATGAATTCAAAAACAAGTCATGAGGGCATTAAAAACTACAGATCCCTGAAGGGAAATGCAGTCATTTCCTTTCCCAAACAGAACAAATCTAAAAGGAAAAATGACTTGAACGAAATTAAACATAGCTCAGATGGTGCATGTACAGTAGCTCTCAGATTATCTTCAGAACAGGCTATGTTGGTCCAAGATGTCAAGAATAGTGTTGTATGTTCTTAGCCACTTTAGGACACATGTATGCCTCCAGTGAAATGACAGTAAGGATTCCAGCATCCTGCTACATGTTGTCCACAACAGTCAGATGTGCATTGTCTCTTAGTCTTACAAATGTGCTTTTTTTTTTCTCTAATCTGACTTTAAAGCTGTATATGCTGAGCGAAGGTCAGTTGCCTGTGCACATTATCATCGTCATTCACTACATCCAGGCCTCATTGTCTAGGCTGGACTCTGAAGAATAGGCACACTCTCTAGAGCCCATAGCTGGGGAACACTGCTGGGGTTGGATGAGGTCAGCAAAGGCCTGATGCAGAGCTTTGTGTGAGGGTTGGTGATTGTTTAAACGTGGAGACTGTGGTGGGGTCTGGAGGGGAGACGAATTGGCAGGAGACTGCTGACAATGATTCCTGTATCGTACAGGTGTAGGGATGCGAGATGGGCTGTTCTCGGGTCTGTTGTCAGTGCGGGGTCTTATCCGCGGCCGCAGTTTGAGCTTGTAGATGGAGGGCACCCTCTCTGCCTTCTTTTGACCTTTCTTGGCACGGAGGACGACTGCGTCTTCTGTATCCCCATTGGCCAGCGGTAGAGGAGGAGTGCAGGAACCTTCGGATGGAGGCTCACTCAGACTCAAGCACATGGAGGAGCTCTCACTGGAAGAGTCCTGATAAGAACAGTCATCTAGAGGTGGCGGAGGGGAGGGAAATGACTCAGGAAGTGGCAGGTTAGCGTTGTCATATGGCAGGTCTGGGTGATGTTCAGTACTTTGTGGTACATCTCCCTCCACCCCAGCCCATTCCACCAGGTCCTGCTGGCTCTCCATTGGCACCTCCGTCAAAGGGAGGCTCCCATTGATGTCTTTGGGAAGGCATATTGACCTTGACAGGCCTGGATTTGAGGCCTCTCCTTCCTCTGTGGAGCTGGAGATGGCAGGGAGCTTACGAAGACCTCCTCCTTTCCCACCCCATCGCTCTCCCTCCAGGAGCCCTCCATTGGGGAGGCCTCCACGAATCTGACTATGGAGAAGGGCAGGAGGGTCCTCGAGTGCACATGCGCGAGGATTAGTCCGTTTAGACTCTCGCAAATCAGGCAGGACTCCCACCTTACCTCCGACATTAAGAGAAGACGTTGAAGAGTTAGAAGAAGAGTACGCTGAGTCTGTAACATTAGTGTCACCCGAAGAGTTTGGGAGCACCGCTAAACCTTGTTGGGAGACAGGGAGCTGTAGCGCCCTCATTTCCCTTCCAGTGGACGCTTTACCTGGCACAGTCTTGGTTTGTTGCGTGTTGGCCAGGAACTCGGCCTCAAAGCTGCGATATAAGTCTTGCTCCCTTTGAGGGTCCAGACTTGGCAGCAGGTGTAAACTAAAAATACCACTATCTTCCTGAGTCTCCTGCTGCTGGTTGTAGGGATTTGCCCAACCTTTTTGGTCTCTCCCTGTGGATCGTGCATTGTGTGCTGATCGAGGGGATCGTGGTGGGTGGTGATGACTCGATCGTGGAGAAGAATGCGGAGAGCGCCGCCCTGGCTGTGTGACAGGGGGAAGCAACTTTCGACTCCCAGTGGAAGGTGACCGAGGTGCAGGGGGTCGTGGTATTACCATCCCCTTTTTCGCAGGACTTCCGCTGGCACAGCTTTTCACAGGTGAGTTAGAAGCCGAGGAAGATGCTTGTCTCCTGGTCAAACTTCCACATGTTCTTGAGGATGCTGCGGGCATATGCTTGGGTCTCAGTTCCTCTCTCCGGTCTACTGAAAGAGACTGAGGGTCTCTGCGGCGAGGTGATGATCCAGGGCTGACGTCAGCCAATCGGGCTCTAGGAGTCTTGCCCTGGCTGAGGGAGCGTGGAGGCTGCAGCTTCCTTGGACCTTCGGGCCCCAGTGATCTGCCTCTCTCTGGGCGGGGTGTTCGATGTACCTCTGCTGGGCCCTGTGGCGGACTAGGTTTCAGGATTGAGGTGGACTGTGGTGCAGGGCGCTCTCTAGAAGCGCTGCGGGCACGGGTCTGAGGGGTTCTCAGGGCTGGAATCTGTGCTCCTGCTCCAGGACGCTCAATAACGTGTTTCCCTTCCTTACGGTTCACCAACAGAACCACCTCGTCTCCATGTGCATGCCGTGTAACCCGAGAGATGCGTCCTCCTCCTGTGCTTCCTCCTCCACCTTTAGACGAGGCTGTGGAAGAGTCGCTATCTCCTGATAGCCTGCGAGTCGGAAGAAGAGATTCCTTATTCCTGTGTGTAAGAAGAAAGAGAGAAAGATTAAGATAGATATTGGGATGTATGAGACAAAACTCTCAAATTTGTTACTGTCTAATATTTTTGACATATTCTGTGTCACATATACACCGCCGTTCAAAAGTTTGAGGTGAAATTTTTCTGAAAATCGTCTCGTATGCTCATCAAGTCTACATTTATTTGATCAAAAATATAGTAAAAACTGTTATAATGCAAACACAACATTACCAGTTCAGATATCTGTTTTCTATTTCAATATATTTTAAAATGTAATTTATTCCTTTGATGGCACTGCTATTTTTACAGAGGTCTTCAATGCCACATGATCCTTCAGAAATTATAACGAGAATTCGGTTTGGTGCCCAAACAACATTTCATATTATAAATACTGAAAATAGTTGTCTTGCTAAATATTTTTGTGAAAACAGTAACACACGTTTTGAGAATTTATTCATGAATAGAACATTAAAAAAAAACAGTATTTATTTAAAAGAATTTTTGGTGAACATATAAAAATCTTTACTGTCACTTTTGATCAATGTAATGCTATAATTTTGATCAATTAAAAAAAAAATCTTTTGGTTAGAATTACTAATCAATCAGAGAATCTGTACCAAGCATGCAAGGCTGTATCCTCAGGAGCCATTTTTTGGGATTAAAGAAAGCTATCAAATCGGAATGGAGAGATAGAGAGAGATGACTCATCCTCTAGCATTATCAAACACGTGCACACAAACACACTTTCTTCACACACACTCTTGAACTACTACTAAATTCAGAATAAAGCTGACATCACTCTTTCCTTTAACGTTAAAGACCGGCTTATGTACACTGAGACAAAACACTAAAAACAGAGTGTGCATATGAATAAAATCACTGATTTAAAATCATTTCTTAAACTTAGAACGTCCAGATCCTAAAATACACTTAAGAACAGTGAAAGTGCTACCCTATTCTGCCCTCATTTGATTTTATTCAAATGCACACTAATTTAGACTAGTGAAATGCGCACACCCCGACAGCCCAGTTCTGTAATATAAGCTGCATAAACCATGTTCTGAGCAGTTTCTGCAGTGACAGACCTAGGAGTTGAGATTATCCTAATCTTCAGTAATCCTGTCTGCCTCACCTGCAGCTCTGGGAGTGCAAGTGTTAAAGTGTGCTGCTCTGACGCTTGGCCTGCATCATTAGTCAGCCTAAGGAAATTGAGGCACACAGCCAAGATAAACCAGCAAGCTGTTCATGGTCTGGTTATACAATGTCCTGGCTGCACACACTGACGTACAAGTATGCCATCTGATTAAAATAACGAAGCACCTTTTGAAACTTCAGGATGTTTAGGAGTTATTTGTTCACTATTCTAAGTGTGCAGTAATGCATAACATGGAGTTTTTATAGTCATGTTTAAACATTAATTTTCAGGCGGTTGTTAAAAATAATAATAAATAAGTAAATACAAATATGTATAATCGTCCATTTGCTTTAGAAAAAAATGTATTTATCTAAAATATGTTATCACTTGCATAATTTGGCAAAGAGAACACTGTGATTGTCTCCTTATAAAACTGTAATTATTCTTTTCTAACACAAGGGGGAGTCACAAACTGGACAAGACGAGGATAGATGTCAGGACAATGTCACCTGGGATTATTTCAAATCTGCTTGCAATAATCTGTGTGTGTGTTTGTGTGTGTATTTGTTTGTGAGCATGTGCACGGTTGCCTTAAGATGCAGCTCATTGTGAAGATACAGTGCACAAGCAGAGTGCTATAATTTGTGTTGAGTTAACTAGGTCAGTGTGAGCAAATGGCAGACACCCTGAGGGATCTACACAGACAAAACAACTGTACAAACACACAACCATGCATGTGTCCCAGTCATAACCCTTCACGCTTCGATTCTTCCCATACAAGGATTGCATTCTCTGCATATCCATGCACGCATATAGTGATTCCGTGAATTATGTTTTCTCTGAATTTTTTTCTCTCTTTTTAATACTATTCCTATTTCTTTCTGTCTGGAGAAGGTATCAGCTTTTTCATGTCTTAGAAAAAAAACTTTTATATTATTAATAAACATAATACATTATGAATTATACTAAGTCCCTTCTTAAAATGCATATTTACGAAATGTATGAATTGTTTTCGGTAGTGTTTACAAGATCAGTCATGTTTACACTTCTTATATCAAATTTTCTTAAATAAGAATAAATAAGTTAAATAAATAAGAGCTGACTTTCACATTCATTTTCTATGTGTCTTTGATTCCAGTGTGATTTTGGGTACTTTTCTATTTTAGGTACTTTCCCAGGAGCTGTAAACATGCACACACACACACACACACACACCTGCACTGACCTGAGAGGATTAAAGTGGCGTGGTTCTGATCTGTCTCGTGGTGGTCGAGGCAGCAGTGTCGTGGGCCGCCCCGTGTTAGTCTCCATCTCCAGAGGTACAGCTGCATGGTGCGATCTGCCAGGTCGCGATGGAGAGGAATGCGCCGTGGTGCCCAACACAGGGTCCAAAGAACGCCTGTCTGAGGTTTTGTAGGGTGCTATGCCCTCATTGCGCCAGTGAGGTCCTGGGCTTGTGGAGCGGGAGGAGTGAGCGCTGGAGCTCTTACTGTGAGGACCCTGGCCACTCGCTTTAGCTTGCTGATACCGGTGAGCTGTTGAGGTCAAAGAAAGGCATCATTCAACTCATTTTAATATTCACAGAAAAAAAAACAACAACATCATAAGTGTTTGTAAACTTAATACACATAACAAGTCTTGTTATGTGTTTTGTACAGTACTGTTCAAAAGTTTAGGGTCAGTAAGATTTTAGTTTTTTTTTAATTAATACTTTTATTTTTAAGGATACACCACATGGCAGCAGTAAAGGCTGTTGGCAAAGGTGGTTGTATACTTTTGCAGTAAGTTGTATGGCAATATATGGATTATATAAGAATATACAATATATGAATATATGAACTAAGGCAGCTTTTACCAATCTGTTGTAAAAGCCCAAAGACAGATTGAGTAACACTATTAGTGTTGAATACTGAAGGGACTAGCCCTCATTAAACACAAAACACTAGAAACAAAAACTAGTTAAACTTGATTTTATGAGACTGTAAGAAAGTAAACAATCAGTCGTGAGAAACACATGTAGTACTGTTGAAAAATTCCAGTAAGTCTCACAGCTCAGAGACAGGAAGTGACACAAGTGGTGATCTCACCGAATGCGGCGCAGCGACAGGGATCGTGTTTGTCAAGGTAATGCTGAAGTGTGTCCCAACCTCCACCCACGCGCACCATCACATGAGTCCGTAACACCTACACAGAGAGAGAGACGTTAACACCGTTCACACACACACACACACACACACACACACACACACACACACACATTAACACGCACAACCAAAATAACACACTCAATATAGCTGGCATACACAGTAACAAATATCCAAATTTGTGTTATAAAGCTTTTAAACAGCTAAGAAAATAATTTTAGAAAATCAAAAATTAATATTCATTAAAAATGATAAGCCTGATCACCTAGCAAAATAAATATCATACCTCTCCACAACAAACTGTAAAGTATGATTTATTTTTCATGTCCTTAGCACAAGCAGTAGGGTTAGTTTGTTTAAATCCCTAACCCTTAGTATGGACAATAATAGTGACGCTTATCTTCAAACACCACTAATAATACAGGTGGAACAACATGACAGTCAGCTGATTATTATAAGCTCAAGCCCTTGTGTCGTATAACGCTACACAACAGAGCTGCCCACCAACACTTCCTCCATCCACCCCACTGCTGCCTCCATCCGCCTTCATTATCATGACAACATGCAATGACAGAGCTGGAGAGAGAATAAAAAGACATCACACACCGACACACACTCTCAGCTGGTATTCTGAGAGAGATTTAGCATAGAAACTGCCCTCCTTTCAAGCCCTGTTTCTTTAGCACTTCTCTGATGAACAGAGAGAAATGTAGGATAAGAGACTATTGATTCCTTTATCAAAAACAAAAACAAAAAAAACGCTCAGTCAGAAAAACACTCTCTTTCACATTTTCACTGTTGTTGATTGTGTACTTTGAACCTGTTGCAACAAAGCTCTTTATAGCTTTAGCATTGCTAAACTCCCATCTGCTGAGCACATGGTAAGGAATAATCATGTGATGAGTGTCTGTGTGCTGTTGCCATGAAAAAAGGGAGCACATCTGTTGAATGGCACACTGCCCACCTGCACAAACTTCTACAAGCTCTCATTTATATAAAGACTGAAACACACACACAAGCTAAACCATGTACTAAATCTAGGGCTGTAATTCTTCTACACAGTTCTCAGCTCGTTTTGGACATCTTTCCCACATAAAGATGACAGGTAGTAGCCCTACACAAAATAATGTACATTCTATTCATCCGCATTATTAATTATTATTACAATATAAAGAGAAATAACTTACATTTATGGTTTCTGTCATAATTATGCACAATTAATTCTGACAATAATGCAATAAAAATCAACATTTAATAATGTCTCCTGAAGCATATTTGAATTCGGCAATGAGGAATGGTTAAATTCAAGCTTGAAGTGTCACCTAAACACAATGTTTCGCAAGACAGCAGTCAGTCTACACCCAGCTGCTAATACAACACACCTCGCCAAACCACACTTACTAAAAGAAGGCAGCACAAAATCAGTAAAGAGCTGTTCGCACAGGATTTTTTATATATATGGTCTCCAGAGACAAGCTGAATTTATCAAAACTAACCTATTTTTAACCACTAAGTCTTTAAAGGAACACTCCACTTTTTTTTGGAAATAGGCTCATTCTCCAACTCCCCCAGAGTTAATAAGTTGAGTTTTACCGTTTTTGAATCCATTCAGCCGATCTCCGGATCTGGTGATAGCACTTTTAGCATAGCTTAGCATAGATCATTGAATCCTATTAGACCAGTAGCATCGCGTTCAAAAACGATCAAAGAGTTTCGATAGTTTTCCTATTTAAAACTCGACTCTTCTGTAGTTATATCGTGTACTAAGACCGGTGGAAAATGAAAAGTTGCGATTTTCTAGTCCTATTTGGCTAGGAACTATACTCTCATTCCAGTGTAATAATCAAGGAACTTTGCTGCCGTAACATGGCCGCGGCAGGCGCAGTGATATTACGTAGCGCCTGAAAGTAGTCCCCAGCTATATTATAACTAGTTACCTAGCTGGGGACTACTTTCAGGCGCTGCGTAATATCACTACGGAGATCGGCTGAATGGATTCAAAAACGGTAAAACACAACTTATTAACTCTGGGGGAGTTGGAGAATGAGCCTATTTCCAAAAAAAGTGGAGTGTTCCTTTAACAGAATGGCCAGTGTGATTGCATTTTTTTTTTTGGTTATTGTGTTTTGTAAAGGCTGCTGAAAACCTTGCCATCATAGGAATACATTATTTATTTATTTTTTAAATATATTAAATAAAAACAGTTTACTTAAAAATTATAATAATATTTCAGAATATTTAGCCAAACTTTTACACTGTGACTTTGAATCATCATCATCTGTTGACACCTCATGTAAGTATTTATGTAAATGTAACTGCAGGTAGATTTTTTGTTACACTAGGCCTTAATGTAACAATTGACGTTTATTGTACCTCTACTTTAGCCAATGGGAGTGCTGCACTCTTTGGCAGCTTAACTCATCTGCCCTTTAAAAAGCACTTGGGATTCATCACCATGGCAACAGGCGGAAACATGCTGAAACCATAATTATAATAAACAGTAAACAAAGCGAATGTTCTTTTGTGCCAAGGTCTCCATTGCCAGGGATTTCAGCAATTTCAAGAGGTTTTCTTTCAGTTTACCAACATCAAATTAAGCACTGAGCTTCTAACCAAGGTGACCGTCCAGAAGACGGGGTGACATTTTTCTTTGCTTTTCACCTTCTGTCTTCCTCACTGATGTCAACACAGGAGAGCTGAGCCGGGCATGTGAATGGCCTCTGCTTCACCTCACGCTGTGCAGCTAGCGTTAATTTGTGCTGGAGAAGGATGATGGGTCTATGTATAATTATAGTCTCAGTAAATAAAAGGGTTTAAATCTAACAGCACCAGCTAAGTTGCATACATACATCTCACAAAAAATTAAAAAAGGTACACACACACACACACAGCACAAAAACTGAGCAGATCAAGACAGATGAAGACAGAGAGAATGAAGGTAGATATAGAGTTACAGCTATGGCATCCATGCGGAGGAGAATAAGGCTAAATCGAGTTTAATTGATTCAGCCCTGCTGCACTGGAGGAAGATAAAATTCCATCTAAAATTTCCTCCAGCTGAGAGTGAAAATCTGTAGACCCAACAGCATATTAAAGAGACACAGATGCATGCATACAGTGCATGTAAATACGCATACACCAACTCTCTCTCACACACACACACACACACAGCATCCAGAGAGCTTGGTAGAGAACAGGAAATGACATAAGTCTCCATTTCTGTCTGCAGTATGAATGGGTGTGGGTGCTTTTAGATGAAGTTGGATAACAGGCTAAGTCTTGAATAGGTCAGCCTGGCAACTGTGTAAACACCATTCAAACCTCGGGATAACTTATTATGGAGCTATAATTATTATAGTTTGGCCTCTATTCTGGGAATGGTAAAGATTCCAATGATACAGCAGCGCAGATTCAAAAAGTAAATAACAGAATCGATGGCTCGATGTCTGCGGGTGTGATGCCAGCATTTGTGCAAAACTTTGTAATGAAAGAAAGTGAGGTGTATCATTCTGTGCCACTTGCGCCACCAAATGAAATAGCAAAAATAATAATTATCAAACTGATTGGCATTGTTCGAGTCAACCTACATTTAACACTGAATTTAACTGAATTTTTTTATAATAATAAAAAAAATAAAAAAAAAACACTTTAGCTAAGAATTTTTTCAAACTTCAGCTTGAAGTAATAAAGAGAGAAAGAAAAAGACAGTGCCTCAATGTTTTGACAGAATAGACAGGTGAATGAGTCAATTAAAGATGTACCCTGATAAAGATGAGCGCGCTGGAGTCTCCGACTTTGTACTTCCCTTCTGAAACTTTGGTCATGGGGAACTGTGACGGACAGGAGCACTGGCCCAGAATCTCCCGAACCTACAAAACACAATATAAAATCTTATTAAACAAATAGCATACAGTGTGTAGACAATCACAGTTAAACTTTTGCAATATTGAAACAAACAAACCTTTCATCACATAACAAATGGACAAAAAAGATGAATATCATGAAAGGTTTGTTTGTTTCAATATTGCAAAAGTTTAAGCATTTGTATATTCTGCCATATATTAGGAAGCCAGTTCTATTGTATGATGCTTGAAAATGGTAAATACAGGCCTGTATGAATCATAACTACTTTAACCAATATATATATATATATATATATATATATATATATATATATATATATATATATATATATATATATATATATATATATATATATATATATATATATATAAACTATTATCTATTATAAGAAAAATGTGTAAAGAAACATCTTACTTTTCATATATATTTATAGACAATATAGTTTTCTGTTTGATTGCACCAACAAAAAACTTCTAAAAATTAGCATGGTATTACTAAAGGATTTTTGGGCGTGGTACCATTGTTCCTGTACAAAAAATAAATAAATAAAAATACAATAGTTGGGTCACTGACCACCAAAACATATTAGTCAGGAACTTATATGGAATGCATTTAACTTTGCTTCTGAACTTATAAAAAGTTATAAGAATATATATAAAAATTTAAATGAATCAATAAATAATTTTGTATTATATTTATGTACATATCTCTTCCACACAGGAGGTGAGCGGAGATAAATTCACAAACACGGAGTCATTCTTTAGTATTCAGTTGTTTACCGGCTCACTGACTATAAAAGACATTTAGTTACACTCGGAGACAAACGTTCCACTGAATGTCCAGCAGCACCTGAACAGAAGCAGTTTCCTGTGAGAAACACTGAGTCACATCCCTTACCTCGCTTCAACTCAGTGCGTTAAAGAGAGTGAAGGATGCTGGGAGGGTGTGTAAGCATGTGAACGGATAGAATGAAACTTATATGCGATGCATCATAGGATGGTCTGTTATTGACTCCTGAGCTCCTGAGGTGATTGACTCACCGAAAGAGCCCGACCTTTCCAATTCCTGTCACACCTTAATTGAATCACTCCCTGGGGAAAACGAATAGTCTCTCTCTTTCTTCATCTATCTCTCACTCTCTCTAAAGCACAAATAGCGAAACAAAGAGCCATTCCCTAAAGTTGCGTCATATCCTGATGAGATCTGGGACTTGCCCAGTGATTAACTTAAAGGCACATGTCACATACACATAAAACATAATTACTGATGTGAAAGAGAGTGACGTAACAGCATGGAGGCATGCATGTGTTCTGATTTAGAGCGGTCAGGAAAGTGCTGTACTGGGTGGGGTGATCATGGACTTGCACAGACTCTCATTCTCTCTAGTTCACTCTGATGTTCTGTTCTGTTTGCGGTCTTTGAAAAGACTCTCCTAAATGAGTGTGGCACCATGACAACAAACAGGGCAAAAGTCCAGAAGATCAACCAAGATCAGACGAGAGAGCAGCAATGTTAAGAGTTGAAACCTGTACAGCAAGACAAAACGTTGACACCTTAGCCATTTCAGAAAGGATAAATAAGACAGACACTTGTTCAGCAAAAAAAGTTACAAATATCACAAATTAAATTCCAATGTGTATGTGTGCAGATCTACTAAAGATTCATGTCAGTGTTGTATTTAAGGCCAAAATAAAAAGAAAAGGTTTAATTAATAAATGCAAAAACAAATGTATTAATAAATATACGTTTTGCATAACATGTTTCTTTTTCGATGCAACATTATTTTATTATTTATATTATGTTATGCACATTTATATAGTATGCAGTATATTTTCTTTACCAGATTTTCTACAGTGTTACAACTTACAAGTGTGGGAAAGTACACTTTGAGGCTCTGTGCTGTTCCATTGGACTGCTTGTGCAAACACATGGGAAACTCATCCTTATTTCCTACACAGACAAATACAGTTGAGTTTCCACAGATGAGAGACAGCAGACTTCTGCTGGCATGATTGGAGAAGATCTACTGCCACACACACAGTCAGTGAGACTTGATTGACTGTAGTTGAATTTGAATTTGCTCTAGAATTGCCATGAATAACTTTAATTTTCCATATTATTGGCCTGTTTGGAAGATTAGAGGGTTAAAGCTGGAATATTCTATAATTAGAGCCATCGTCATGTCTATTTAGGCAGCATATGTCTGACAGTTACCACAGAACCAGAATGAGCTGTAATACAGACTCACTGCTGTTCTCTCTGAAGTAAGAAGTGCTCTCTTGCTGTATTTTGCCTCTCTCATGCTTCACTCTCTTTGTCTAGACATCTGTTCTGGAAAGTCTGTAAGCAGTGACCACCTTAAAGATTTCTGTGGTAACACAAAACTGTTAGGTCCCCTCTCATAGTATTTATGGGTTCTTTCCATTCCATCATATCTATACCAGAAACAAATGAGGTGACAAAACCAAAATGCTTCCAGTCATCAACACTGCATACAAATGTTCTCATTCATTTTAAATAAGAAGAGGTTAGCCAGTCATAACAGAGCCCACTCACATATAATATTCTTAAAGCTATAGCAGCAAAAAAAGACCATTACAGTAAAATTTCACACAAGCAGTATTCGAGCAAACTCATGTTGTACCTTCAAAAAACAAATCTGTTGTGTGTATATGTGCGGGCTTTCTGGGGTTACCACTATGTTGAGTGTTTCTTTTAGCAACAGCTATAAATTTTTAAGTAGTTGTTGAAAGTCAGTCACTGAGAATTACTGGAAACGCTGTAAAATTATAAATGGACTTCAAACATTATAAATGATCCTCAGGGAAAACAATTAAATGCTAGAGAAGTATGGAGCCTTCATGCTAGATGCACAGTTTAAAGTCTCCTTCCATTAGACTGAAGGAGAATCAAGTTTACACAGAGCTTTGCCATTCAACCAGAGACTCCCTGTAACGTTCTCACAGCATTTCTTTGTTGATTTTAACTGAGGAACCACCCTTGCCAAATGTAAGACGTGGAGACGATATTTAAAAGTCTGTCTCCCCAGCAATGTCTACTGTCAGCAGCATATACTGTATGCAAACAGAGCAGACGAGATGTATCTGTGATAGACTCAACTCTGAGAATGGGAAAATGTTGGTTCTGCACTGCTCTGGAAACAACAATAAGAGACAACGGTCATATGACTGCAGTTATCAGAGCTCTCTCTGTTACGGATGCAGGCATCTCCTGGGAAAACATACTGGCAGACAGAAAGAAATGAACACCTGATGGAGGAGGAGTGAGACGGCAGGAGAGAGGAGTCGCCTGCTGGGAGTGAATAAATATGATAATGAACAGGGCTGACGAAGTTGACATATTAACTTCTGTGGAAAATTAAATTAACACTGTTAAAGTTATTTAGCACAGTTAACATTTATCTACTGTGATATTACATCTGATTCAAATTGTTCAGTGTGATTTCTAAAAGACAGCAGCACAGGTGCATGACCATGTTCAGAACACACACACAAACAATAACACTGTTGAGATACAACCCAAATTCCTGGAAAGTTGGGACGTTTTTTAAATTTGAATAAAATTAAAACTAAAAGAATTTCAAATCACATGAGCCAATATTTTATTCACAATAGAACAAATGTTTAAACTGAGAAATTGTACACTTTTATTCACTAAATGAGCTCATTTCAAATTTGATGTCTGCTACAGGTCTCAAAAAAGTTTGCATGGGGGCAACAAAGGGCTAAAAAAGCAAGACATTTTGAAAAGATTCAGCTGGGAGAACATCTAGCAACTAATTAAGTTAATTGACATCAGGTCTGTAACATGATTAGCTATAAAAGGGATGTCTTAGAGAGGCAGAGTCTCTCAGAAGTAAAGATGGGAAGAGGCTCTCCAATCTGTGAAAGAGTGCGTAAAAAGATTGTGGAATACTTTAAAAACAACATTCCTCAACATCAAATTGCAAAGGCTTTGCAAATCTCATCATCTACAGTGCATAACATCATCAAAAGATTCAGAAAAACTGGAGAAATCTTTGTGCGTAAGGGACAAGGCCGAACACCTTTGTTGGATGCCTGTGGTCTTCGGGGGGCCCTCAGACAACACTGTATCACTCATCAGCATGATTCTGTCATTGACATTACTAAATGGGCCCAGGAATACTTCCAGAAACCACTGTTGATAAACAGAATCCACCGTGCCATCTGCAGACGCCAACTAAAGCTCTATCATGCAAAAAGGAAGCCATATGTGAACATGGTCCAGAAGCGCTGTCATTTAAAATGGACTGTTTCAAAGTGGAAAAGTGTTCTATGGTAAGACGAGTCCAAATTTGACATTCTTGTTGGAAATCACGGACACCATGTCCTCCAGGCTAAAGAGGAAGGAGACCTTCCAGCGTGTTATCAGCGTTCAGTTCAAAAGTCAGCATCTCTGATGGTATGGGGGTGCATAAATGCATACGGTATGGGCAGCTTGCATGTTTTGGAAGGCACTATGAATGCTGAAATGTATATAAAGGTTTTAGAGCAACATATGCTCCCTTCCAGACAACGTCTATTTCAGGGAAGGCCTTGTGTATTTCAGCAGGACAATGAAAAACCACATACTGCAGCTATTACAACAGCATGGCTTCGTAGTAGAAGAGTCCGTGTGCTGAATTAGCCTGCCTGCAGTCCAGATCTGTAAGAGGACCAGACCTGTAGCAGGCATCAAATTTGAAATAAGCTCATTTTGTGCATAAAATTGTAAAATTTCTCAGTTTAAACATTTGTTATGTTATCTATATTCTATTGTGAATAAAATATTGGCTCATGTGATTTGAAATTCTTTCAGTTTTCATTTTATTCAAATTTAAAAACCCTCCCAACATTTCTGGAATTCGGGTTGTACATAGATTCAGTTTTTGTATGGAATTTTATGGAAGAATATAATTATATGATTCACAATGATTTTAGAAATCATGGTGCTGTGCAATATTAATTTTTGTCTATTTGTGAATTTTTATGTTTGCATTTTGTTTTATATGCAATTTAAAGTGCTAAAAATGTAATCAATGGACAATCACCAGTGTACATAGTACTTTAAAATAAATACAAACAAAGTAACCACATCAAATGACAAATTTTGTACTTAAAGGAACACTCCACTTTTTTTGGAAATAGGCTCATTCTCCAACTCCCTCAGAGTTAATAAGTTGAGTTTTACCGTTTTTGAATCCATTCAGCCGATCTCCGGGTCTGGCGATAGCACTTTTAGCATAGCTTAGCATAGATCATTGAATCCGATTAGACCAGTAGCATCGCGTTCAAAAATGACCAAAGAGTTTCGATAGTTTTCCTATTTAAAACTTGACTCTTCTGTAGTTATATCGTGTACTAAGACCGGCGGAAAATGAAAAGTTACGATTTTCTAGTCCGATTTGGCTAGGAACTATACTCTCATTCCGGTGTAATAATCAAGGAACTTTGCTGCCGTAACATGGCTGCAGTGATATTACGCAGCGCCTGAAAGTAGTCCCCAGCTAGGTAACTAGTTATAATATAGCTGGGGACTACTTTCAGGCGCTGCGTAATATCACTGTGCCTGCTGCGGCAGCAAAGTTCCTTGATTATTACGCCGGAGTGTTCCTTTAAGAAGTTCTAAAGAGTTTTTAAAATGATTTTGAATCAGCAAATCATGAACTGAATTGATCTACTCTGTCAACTGAAAGATTCACCATCCTAATATATAAAAAAGAATTAATTTCTGCATTAAAAGACTGTCATTAAAAGTAAAAATTTTACTATATTGTATAATATATTACTATATTAAGTATATTGTAATTTATAATGAAAAGCAATTGTTTTAAACTGCGAAAATGTACGTTCACAGACAGTACGATTATACACTCATAAATACTCTTTTTGTTAACCCTAATAATACACAAATTCTGACTAAACACAACACTACAAAAAAGAGTATTGTTTTTAAGAAAATGCACATGAACTCTGGGTGTGCTTTCAGACCTCATCTATGTTGTGTTTTTGGTTCCCGAGTGCTGTTATCTGTGCTGCTTTTTTGCCTGAGTGTATGTCTGGAGGGAAAACTCTGTTTATCACCCTGCTTCCTTTACCATCAACACAGCAGCACTATGGGACTGTGAGCGCCAGCATCAAAGACACAGCGCTGGGCGAGGTCAGCCTGGAGATGCAGATGGGGAAATGGAGCATCTGAAAGATAGTGAGCTGTATCTGGGTCTCTGATAACTGCAGGTTACCTGATACACACACACACACACACACTGACACACGCTTTGACAGAGGTGACACACAGAAGGCCAGATGGGTAAAAAGTGAAGGACCCTTCCGGGTTAGATATAAAATGGCCGTGGGTGTGGATTGTTTTGGAACAGCCGATTCGTTTCTCAGTAATTGCGTGACTGAGCGTCTCAGAAGAGTTCCGTGTGAAAAGACACTCTCAAATGGTGATAAATAGTGGTAGACTTGTATTCACAAATACAAAAGCAGCCCGAATTACTGATCTTTTTCATGAAACAGTGATGACTGACACCAATATATTGTAGTAACTGTTATATTTTGGTGAAATACCTGTGTGCTCAGGGCAAGTGTTTCTCAAAATGTTTCATATTACATTCAACAGTAAAACTGTATTGAATAATAACAATATTTAAACAGTATGGCGCTGTTTGAGTAAAGTCTGAAAAAAAGTTGTGCAAGTTGTGCTGTTTCAGTTGTGCAAGAAAGAGAAATCTGTTTGCTAAGAAGTTTATATCTGATTCCACTACTAGGAGATAAAGACCGGGTGGGTTCCAACCTAAATATGATCATGCACGCTGCTTCAGCGCTTCAGTGGGTGTCTGGCACAGAAAAAACATTTTTTGCATCTCCAACAGGGGTGAATTAAGCTGAATTGAGCTGTATCAGCTGAAACCAACCTAAGATCAACATCACACACACAAAAAAACAAACAATAAAATACAGATAATCTGGGTCATTTACAGGTCTAACATATTCCAGACAATCAAAAGAAGAGACTTCATTTCACTTAAAGGCATAGTTTACTCAAAAATAAAAATTATAAAATGAAATTCAGTGGGGTCCAATTGAACACCCACTGATTTACATTGTATGCACAAAGAGGAAATAATGAGACCTATTTTAAAATATCTTCTTTTGTTACTGAAATAAAGAAAAAGTCAGAACGACTACAGAAAAAAAGGATTTTTAACAAGGACATTTGTGACATTTACAGTGTCAGCAAGCAGAGATCTGTGATCGAGTGATTGTATCACAGAGTGTGCTTTGCCAGCATACTTTTACAGACAGAGGGAAAATATGTGGAGAACATGCACATGCATTCTCACAGATCTGTCATGTCTTATCTGATTTGTCATCCTTAATCAAAAGGACAGTCCTTCTACCATCAAAAATCAAAACGCCACTGAAATTTCCACACACACACACACACACACACACACACACACACACACACACACACACACACACACACACACACACATGAACAGAGAGACCTAACCAGACAAACCAGCTGCTTAGAATAACGGCGCTATATAGGGCTTAAGATAAACTTAAGATAAATGAAACAACTAAGTTACCATGACAGGATTGTTTCCTTTTAGTCAAGTAAGCCATTTTGTAGGTTAGCCTATCCAGTGCACTATAAAAGCTTGTTGTGGCTTGTGCCCAAGGGTAAAGCAAAATATGTGTCTTGTCTAAAGAACTAAAGAATGAAAGCTCTCCTCACAAGCCTCAGCATAAGACTATCACACGCTTGTCCTTCTGTTTGAGGCCTTATTATGACAAAACTGAAGCTATAAGTTTAGTGAGATAAAATGAGCTGTAACATCAGGTGACCTTCTGGTACATATAAAAATTCACATGACCTAAATTGTACCTGGCACAAAATCTTTCCAGCTACAGTATATAACCTTTGACAAAGTCTACCTCTCTCTGTTTTCGCACAATCTACTGCACAGATTATGTAATCAATTTTCATATCTCCGCCATAAGACAATTTGTTCACGGAAAAACTATATCAGGCCACAATGGACAAAAACTTGGTTGTTCATTTATTTAAATATTTAACTCAACTCTAGTGTCAATAGCAGTGGGAAATCAGTGGCAATGACACCAAATGGACAATTGAGACTTTTGAGTAACATTTTAAATCAAATGTTTTGTAATTTAATCTAATCTAATTCATTTATATGGAAAAACATTTGTAAATATGGAAAAAGACAAAGAAACTAAAATAACATTTTGCTGTGAGCCATAAAATGTAATTCTAGGCAACGCTGAAAAAAATGAAACCACTCTAAATAACTTGCTTCATTTTTGGAGTGATTCACAATTTTTAAGCATTTCTTTCACTTTGACAGGCATTTCACACATTAAATATAGATTAAAGATTGCGGATTACTTGCTTCAGTGCTTCCCATTCATTCAGCTCACTCAACTCAAAAATCTTTTTAATTTTCTATTGACTTGTCTTATTATTATCACATTTAATATTTAGTTTTTCTCTCTCTCTATATATATACATATCTCTTAAAATAAAATATATTCAAAGAATGTATGCATTACCATTGTGCATGTTCAAAATACAACAATAGCTCATATCACCGTACATACTGTAATAGGAAAGGCATTCATGCTGTGATTCCATCAGCCACCAACAGAGTTAAGAAACCACTCAGCTTCCACACGGAGCAGACACGGGTGCACACTGCACACACATTCATCTCCACACGCTCAGTTACACATGAATGTATACACACATGCGTGCACACAAACAAAAGCTGAACATAGACAGGTGCTGTATGAAATGACTTATACAGCCCAGTCCGCTAGTTCTGTTAATAGAGTAGTACTGCAGGCCACCACGGAAAGATACATGGCTTATGGGAGCCAGAATTTAATGCATAAATCAGCATGACCATAAAAAGAGAAAAGACTACAGATGAGTTCATATGGGAAATACTCAGAGGCAAAGAGAGAGACAGAGAGTGAGAGACATTCTCTCACAGCTTGTGTGATTCTGACCCAGCACAAACTGCCATGACCTACTTTTCCTGTCTCTCTCTCTCTCTCTCTCTCTCTGGTGTAAAATCCATTAGAAGTGGGTGTAGCAGTCTGTACAGTACAGGCACTTCTGGCAAACTGTCGCCTGTGCTTCTCTGAATACATGCAGTAAAGCATAAGGCAGAGTTTTTATTGCAAACTCAAACTAAGACGCAGAGTGAAGCTTGGTTTGATGGTGCAAGTAAGAAGCCTTGAGCAGGCTTTATTTTGCTACAGCTAATGTTTTTCAAATAATACAATGACCTTAGATTTTCATAAATTACATTAACACCATTAATGCAAGTAAATGAAAACATAAAAGCAGCAGTCTACTGTGTGATGCCAGTACGGTTACTAACACTGATATCAGAGATGAAACCGCAATGACTGGTAGAAAATAGCAGAGGACTCTTCATTCTCTTTTTGCACACTTTCTATTCATCCTAAGAAAGACAAAGTATCTACAAAAATATTAAACAGCATAGCTGTTTTCAACATTGACTACAGTAAAAAAAAAAAAAGCACACCAAATCAGCATTTTGGAATGATTTCTGAAGAATCATGTGAAATTGAAGACTGAAGAAATTGAAGATTTAAATATATTAAAACAGATTTTTTTTAACTGTTATATTTCACAATATTACTGTTTTTTTTATTCTATTTTATACAAGCAAAACACAAAAATGGTAGTGCACATATAAAATGGAACAAAAAAACCAACCTTTTTTCAGATTTATTTTACAGTGTAGTTTCAACACTGTAAAATAAACCCGAAAGCAGTTTTAAAATGAAGCTAATTTGAAAATGCACAATGATAATGTCCTTGCCATGAGGTTCACTGAGCAACACATCACCCCAGCTGCCCTCACTCTTTCTGCTGCTCTCTTTATTCTCCATCCATCTTGTTCTCGTTATTCTGTCCTCAGTTCACCTCTGTTCTGTTTCTCTCTCTGCTCTTATTTCTTCTCTCTCGCCCCCACACATCTTTCATTTACTCTCTCTACTCAACTGCATTTTTCCTGTTTTTTTTTTCTTTTCCTATTTCTTTAGCTGCAAAGCTTTCTATTTTCCCTCAACCCCACCTCTCTGTGATATCAGCCTCTCTCCCGCTATCATTGTCCTTCGATTCACCTCTACCTCATGGCTACATCTCCCTCCCTCTTTCCCTGTCCTCATGTTCCCTTCGGCCTTTAGGGGATTGTAGATACCTCCATAAATCTCTCAATTTTCGACCCATGAGCACAATGAGTGTAGAACAGCATATGTGTGGTCAAAACCCTGCAAGCAGTTTGAAGATGATGATCATTTTACATTTTCTGCAGAACATCACAGTAGCGGGGTATTGCTAGTTGTTTGCTAAGATGTTCTGAATGGTTGCTTACTGGTACAACAGCACACTTCTCAACAAAGCACGTGATTTGAGCTATATTTTCATGAGAAGGGCAGCCATACTGCACTGCACCATCAAGCAGTGTGTTCTCTATGTCCTTTTCTCCTTAGCTCTGGGCAGAGGCTGTGTGTGAGTGTGTGTACTGTACACATGCATGTGCGTGTCTGAGAAACAAAAAAGAGAGCGAATAACGGGGCTGTGCATTATTGACAAAACCATGAAGCAGAATGTCAAGGCCTCGGGGTGTGGGGAGAGAGAGAGGGGGAGAAAGAGAGAAAAGACAGCCTGTTAGATAAAGTATAACAGCACTGATGTCTCAGAAATTGTAGGGCATACTTCTGGTCATGTGCCTTGATGTCATTTCATCGGGTATTTCTGACAAAACGCTGTCTGTGTTTAAAATAAAAAAATAAATAAAAATCATTACACTAGTATTTTGTTCTCCAGTTCTCTAAATTCTTCAACATTTTGATTAAACCGTATCATTTCTGAAGGATCATGTGACACTGAACACTGGAGTAATGGCTGCTGAAAATTCAGCTTTGCCATCACAGGAATAATTACAATGTAATAAATATACATACAAAAAAAATCCATTGTAATAATATTTCACAATTTTTTTATTTGTCAATAATTTTTTTGTCAAATAAGCGCAGCCTTGGTGAGCATAAGAGACTTTCACAACCTGCGGAAGTGTATGTTATATTACACTTCTATTTAAAGCATTCTGAGCAGCCAAGGGTATGTGCAACTATATCATGAGTGATGTAATGCACTGAGACAGTGCGTCAACGACAGAAGTTACCCCAACAAATGACAAATGGGCTGAAAAAAACAGACAGAGCAAAACTGTCTCTCTCTCTCAACTTTGGGTTGGGTATACATACATACATACGGATACATTTTTGTGACTAGACGTTTTAGCAGGACTAGGCTGTACTATATAACTTTACGCAGGGGGAAGCAGTGGCCCTGTCTCCCCCCACGCTGTCCAACAGTGGAAAATTCCAGCCAAACCTACCAGAGATGAGTAAGGCATTAGAGGGAAAGGTGCAGAGGAGTATTTGTATCAGTGTTTCTGTAACTAAGAAAATCAAGAGGAACTATAGCTGTGTAATTCATATCTCTGAGACACTTCTGCTTTTCCTCATGCAGCATGAATGTTATTTCAGAATATTAAACCCTCTTGGGAAGGAACTAATGGACGGTGAGGATCAGGCAAAACTACCTTTCATATTCCACAGGGATGAATAGGATTACCAATACTAAATCTGAGCACATCCGCAAAAGTCTTCTATCCTGTTTCCATGGAAATCTCTTAAAGAAATACAAGATCAAAGTAGAATAATCCTCATAGTCATCGTTTTACTTTACAATCATGAATCTTTCATTTGAACAGTGACTTTGATGTTTGCGTGTATTAGTATTAAATCTAAAATAACCAAGTGACCGTGCTAAAATCCTCAAACTAAACCCAAAACATATAAATGAGTAGACTGGATTACACCACACATTCATATGGAAAGCACTCACAAAAAAAAAAAAAAAAAAACTTAATCATAATCAAAGCAAGTATGATAGACTTAATGTGAGTTGCAAATGTGTTGGAGATAATTTGACCTTATCTGAGCATTAAAATGACTTTTGCTGGTGTAATCTAATGTAGTCAAACAGATTCAGTTAAATAATATTATTAAAGGGATAGTTCACTCAAAAATTAATGCATGAAAAATGTTATTTAATATATTAACTATAAGTAAGTGTTACATGAAGTAAAAAATGAGAATACAGAATTAAATATCCAATATGGACTGATACAAATAAAAGTTACAAATCAATTACATCATCAGATAACTCATACACTACTGATTTATTGAGCATCCCCACTTTTAAAGTTTACTTGACTTCTTTCACAGTGTTTTATTACATTAAATCAAGAAAGCACAAAAGCAAGTGTCATGATGAAAAGAAGAAAAGAAAAGAAACAACAATCACACAGAACTTCCCTATTATCAAATTGCCTAAAACAATGAAACAAGCTTTATATATAGAGAGAGAGGAAGTCTGAATGTATTTGTGTGGAAGTATACTTTACCCACAAATCAGTCATAAGTGGCTGCATGACATATATGCTCAAATATGGCAACACGATGAACTCTAAATGAATCAAAACAAAGATCTGTCCGAACTTGCCTGTCAGAGAACAAAGCCTGTGAGAAACTGTATAATTATAAAGGGCAGTTAATCTCACAGACCAATATATTAAAGCAGACAAGACGAGAGAGTGTGAATTCTGAGAGTGCTTCAGGGTGATCTGATGTTTGGACTTGCTGCCTGTCTCTGCAGGACAAAGACAGCTGCTCTGTTCAGCAACATGGCTTGTGAGATAAGATGAGCAGCTGTGTTAGATGATCCAGACAAAGTCAAACGCAAAAGGGGACAAATCAAAGTGTCTACTGTGCCAGATGAATCACTGACTGTATACTTTAACATCAGGCTTACATTCAGTAAAAAATGCTAACAACCTGTATGGAACGAGTTCCTGATGTAACAGCACCTGACGTTCACTGTTTCTTCTCCCTGCCTCAACTCATGCTGATGCTAGCAGTTCACGCTTACAAGGGCTCACTGCTGTTTCTATGATGGACCAACACTAGATGGCAACTTAAATCTTTAAATATTGATCTTTGGGATTATGTTGACAGTTTGGTGGATTTAAGTGGTGAAATTCACATTGCTGATCAGAGCATAAATGGAGTGAAGAGAGGGACTTTTAGAGGGAAATAACCACAGCTGTGCAGTGGTACAAAGTAACGGACGCAGTCAAATTAAGTCTGTGCACCAGTGCTTGTGGGAGATTGCAAATTTTCTCCCGTTGTTCCCTAAACATTTTGACATCAGAATAATTGGGTGAGAGCTGATTATCAGGACTAGCAAAAGCATCTTTCTGAAACAGCAATATTTGCGGCTGTGGCAAAGGAGCTAAATCAAATAAGAATGATGTGTTCATCAGTCACTCTGTATTCTCACTAATTTACCAACACAGACCAGAATCCAATTTCTCTGGTCTTTAAGAACAACCTTTCACCCTCAAGAACACACGTAGGCGAGATATGGCATGGACGGTCAGCATTCCTCATGAGAAAATGTGCAGACTCAGATGTCACACACCAATACAAATCACACACTTTCCGACCTTTCATCCAGCACACACACACACACACACACACAAACAAAGATCCACTCACAAGACCAGATAATGTCAATCACTGAATCACTGGGATGAAACAGGTTACAAAACTGACCGAATAAAAGGGATCAGAGGTAGGTTTGGATGAATCCTCCTGTTTACATTTTCTCACAAAAGATGTTTTCACTCAATATGGGCCAAAACAAATTAGAATTACAAATTATAAATATTTACAAATCTGGCATTTACTTCAGTAAATTAATTTAGATTCAATTAATGAATTTAGATGGTTACAAACTAATTTTCTTCATTAATTATGAGAGCTGTGACAGACACATGGTTAATATTTATTTATTTTTTACAAATCTAGCATTCACTGCAATAAACGAATTTAGGGGGTTCAATTAATGAATTTAGATGGTTTAAAGCAAATTTTCTTCATTAGTTATGGGGGATTTGACACATAGTTAATATTTATAATTTTTTACAAATCTGGCATTCACTTCAATAAATTAATTTATATGGTTTCAAACTAATTTTCGTCATTAGTTATGAATGCTTTGACACATGGTTGTGACAAAAGAATTAAGTCACAATTACTTAAAACAACAAAATAATTTTTAAATGTTAAATAAGTGTCTAATTTATTTCTATAGAATAAAGAAACTGCAAAGTTATCTATAAAGGGTAGCCATTCAAATAAAAATAAAATGAAAATAAATGGTACTTCACATTGTTGTTCACCTTAGCGAACATTTTAAAGCATAAATCTGGCTCTATTTAAAAACTAATGTTAGGTGAAGCCATATTTTGTCCCATGTTTAATGTATTAGTTTAATGAGACACACTGGGTTTTTCTTCCAAGGCTGACATTTGAGATGCAGAGCCATTGAAGGTAAAAGTTGAATTCAATGCAAGTCAAGATTTGACAGAAAATCCATATCTACTGTAAGTAGAAGCACTGAACGAGGTAACTTTGTTAACGTATATGTCATTTCAGGTCCATATAAACACCGGAACTTTCCATGACACATTACATCCACGTCTGAAGTTCTGACTTGTAGGATGTTTTAACTATTAAAATGCATCAAGTTCTGAATACCATCTAACCAGATTATCAATAACCCACCAGTTGTTATTATTATGAGCCTGCCTGAGACCCAACACCTGTCAAACTCACCAGCTCGTCCAGGTTGCGCATATCCAGCAGGACTCTCTTCTGCTGCTGCTGCCAGCGGGCCAGCAGCTCTGGGTCGGGCTCGCCGATGCTCTCCTTGCGGCTGTACGTCCTGCTCGGCGGGCTCTGCGACTCCCCCAGAGCCTCCGTCAGGTTCTCCTGGTCCCGTATCTCCTCCTCGATCTCCTCCTCGAGTTGAATCAACATGGGGGCCAGCATGCCAAATTTGGCCCCCCGGCGAGCCACCTCCAGCAGGCACAGCACGAGGTTCTTCTCGTTGCACCTCTCCACCAGGTCGTTGGTCTCGAACATGAGCACATCTTTGATCCAGAGCTCCTGCCTGCACCAGCCGATGAAGTTGGACACGTTGTCTCTGGCCAAAAACGAGCCCGGTATGACGTTCCTCGACTGGAAGACCACGTCCTTGCTGGGTATCCGCAGCGAAAGCGCCGCATCTGGATACTTGATCTTGAATTCGTGGGCGGCGCGGTTCACGTTGTTTGCATGCCGGCAGAGCGCGCAGCCGGTCTCCAGACCCTCCATAAAAGTGTCCGCCGTGATGTCCAGATCGTACAGCGTGTTCAGCCATTCAGCCAGATCCTCTTTCATGGCATACAGGTATTCCTCACTGGATTTGAACGGCCTGATGCTTTTGGAGGCGGCGGATTGAATGTTGCTCTGATCGGCCATATTACGGGAAAACGCGTATCAATCAAGGCACGAAATGACGCACGACTGTCTCGTACGGCGATCCTCCATAAACAGCGTTGGGAATGGCATAACGACGCGCGGTAGGAGCTCCTAAAGCGGGCCGCTTTGACTCGCAGCGCCGCGGTACAGCTGTGGGATTCCGCGATGGATTCCGGATGTCTGTGAGATACCCGCCTCCTTCAATGACCACATAACGATTACTCATTCCCCCTATGGAAGTCCGGAGCGAAACAGAAACAGGACGATTATCAGCACATGACAGCTCGACGACATACTATCGCGCTCGACGCGCTATCGTTGTGCATGAGGAGCATCCACGTTGGCTAACAGCGCTCCGCAACGCCTCGTTTATTCATTCGTTCACTCGGAGGACGCATGGCTGATTGAGGCAGGAAGGCAGCCCCGTTCTACTGGGACACTTTAATAATAATCTTCGTCGGCTGGAAATGATGCGACCGTCCTATGCGCCTCCTCCTGCTCAACACGTCGAGCTGCAGTGGCTTATACATTCATTGAGTTACATCTCATTAGAGGATCAACAGCAACTTTATCCCTGCGCATCCCCTTTATGTCAGTTGCCCAAGTAGCTACCAACGGCCAAACGATCAAATTTGCATCTGACATTCGGTTGATACCGATTATTTTTATTCAAATACAGTTACTGTTGTACAGTCGAGCGAAAATAGAAACGAGGATGTTGCTTTTGCTTATCATATCTTCAATTTGCATGTTCGTTGATGGGAACAGGGATCCTGTGATTGCTGGTTTAATCAGCGCGACTTTGATCATGTAATATGTTTGCACGCGCTGCCTGTCTGTTGAAATCAATCAATCAACTCAAATTAACATGTGATTATTTAATTAAACATACCATCTTCATGTGATAATAAACTGTGGCAAGGCCAACGTAAGGATAGCGTACAGTAAGGCGACGCAAAGTGGAGGGTACCATGATGACCGATTGACTATCCCGCTTATTTATACAACTATTTAACGTTATCAAATAAATAAATGCAATGGAATTAAATTTTGATTTATTTAGTTATTATTATTGCTATACACATATGATGTTGCTTACATTACCTCAAAGCTTCCGCTAAAAATAGTCCATCAACGTACAATATTATACATTTCTAGCTGCAATTCAAAGCCATTTGGTGACTTGTTAGGAAACATATTTTGCTACAATTCCACCAGGCTCTTTGCTTTTACTACCTGTTCGTCGTTGCTCCGACCGTTGTTTGCAAACTAGCGAATTTAACGTTAACTGGCGTTACTAATAAAAACCGCGGAGTAATTTTGGAGACGTGCAAGTAGCGCCGGCGTGTTGCTATGTGCAAAGGTAAAACGTCGATATTTTTGACTAATCAGATTCAGAATGATGTATTTTTGAGAGCCGTGAAATAAATATGTGTTGTGTGTTTGGGTGTCATTTATAAACTTTAAAAAAATTAATGATAAAATAAAATCTTGATGTACTCTTGTAACGACCAAGTTTAACGATAATCTCTCTTTGATCATCAATCAGTGAGAAAACTTACTTTTTACAAAAGTGTTTGCCACTTTATCTGCTCCATTGCTCAGTTACGTCAATCTTTGTTTGATCCACATTCCTAAAAACTGTCATTGCCAAACTTTAATCAAATCTGTCAAATTAAATTAATGTGGTTATCCAACAGGCTCTGTTCCTGTTTGGGCTCCAAAACTTTAGTCCAGGCTCATTCGCAGTACTCTGCCAATGGTCTTGGTCATCAGCAAATGAAAGGGACCATTCTGAATAGGCAGACAAAAGACAGACATGAGGACATCATCATGATGTTAATCAGCGCTCATTCGTCTCCTTTAAACACTAAGTTTAATGGCTGTAAGACAACTGAAAGTCTGTCTTCAGAAACTCAACTCTTAACAATCATAGGTCAAAGCCACACTAGGGCACATGCTGTGAATGAGAAGACAAAATGATTTTAGAGGAAAGGAACTTGAAACAGGAGTATCTAAACGTCATGTTTTAATACAATCCTTCCGATTGTGTCTTACTAGTCAATGCTAGTGGATCAGAAATGATCCTTATGAGGAAAACTCAAGTGTCCAGCTTCCCTCCCTAGTGTCATCCTATTTTAAGTCACTTTTGCTTGGATGTTTTTACCGTACGTCACCAAACAAACCAACTGCAGATTTAAATCACACCCACACACTCTTCAAAACATAACAGCAGACCAACCATAAGACATCATGATTGCTTTTGAGCTTTTATTCACACTTTCTTGTCTGCATGATACCCTAACATGGGATCTGAGAGCATAATGGAAATGTTTTTATTTTCTTTTGGTTTACTTCCTGCTCTGACAGTGTGCACTTCAACAGCTCGGCCCGGACTACTGCAGTGTGTGATTCTAACAGCAGCCATGCAGCCAAAGGGAGGCCCTTGTTTTGATTTGAAAAGCGTCGGTTGTTTCTTTAAGAGAGCTAGACAGAGGGGAGGACACCCAGCTAGAGAAGGAATGAGATCATTCTTCGAGGCCTGGATGAATCAGCTTTTCTGTGAACACATACACAAACCAGTTCATTCCACAGCTCTCCAGCAAGTGAGCATTTGGCTCCAAGATGTCCTTTAAAAAGGCATCAGTCAGTGAAACACCACGCCATTCTACGCTTTGAAATGTTTTATGACTGAGAATTACTTTTGCTTAATTCAATTTCTGAGTGTAATTAGATAAGAACTTAAGATGGGGTTTGCAAAAAGGTTCCAAAGCTGGTACAAACATCATCCTGTCAGCTCCTGCCAACACTTCAATTAACAAGAGCAATGATTCAACACAGGCTCATGGTGAACACATGCCAGATGCTTTTCAGATGAAGTAAAATGTTGATAACAGGAGACCAGTTTCAACTTGTGCTGTTATAGAACAGTTAAAAGTCATTGCAGAAAACACTGCAGTGTTCGTGTTAATAGAAACATTCTGCACAGCTAGTGATTAAACGGCTTTAAATTTCCCCCTCCAAAATTTGACTTAAGGGAACCTACAGTAACTGCTCATACATCTGAAAAATGTTGCACGACATTTGATTATACTCCTGATACAAGGGGAAAAACACTTTACTTATGATCAATCTATAGATTCAGATACACCATCATTGTTCATCAAGAGGCTCTAATGGAGGCTTAGTCATGCTCTGATAATAGCTGGCATCATTTTACTTGGTACTCAGCAGATAAATCTGCTCTATCAAGCACATGGCAGTGATTTAAACTAGAAATTGAACAAATGAGACATCTAATGGCTAAAGTCTGAATTGCACCCATTCATAAAAGTGGTGCATGTTATTACATTTACACAGATAAATGTCTTGTGGTTTTAAAACATCCTTTTGGAACAGCTTTAAGAGCTTAAAGCATAAATCAACAGGAATCTATAACCCCTATTAGCTAACAGACACATGGATAGATGGCATGTATGAAGTAATAATTGCTGCCAACTTCAGTAAGCAAAACAAACATTATCAAAAAAGATGATTAAAAAAAAAAAAAAAAACAGCTAAACGATTGGAGGTGGAAAAGTTTATTTTTTTTAAAAACAGTTCAAAGTACATAGTTACATAGAGACATGTAAGACGGACATCCCCAAAAAAAAAAGGTAACTACAGGGCAACTGAGTATCTTTAAAAAGAAAAAGGCCATTATTGCATACAAAAAAAAGCAACCTAAAGGTTTAACTAAAACCACAAAGTGATACTGAAATTAAAAACAAAGGAAAAGCAAAAAAAAAAAAAAAAAAAAAAAAAAAAAAAGAGAAGATAGCCATGTATAAATATGGAATCATAAATAAAAAGGACTTTTAAAATTTTCCTCTATGTAAATTTCCATTTGCTTGATGCTTGATCTCAGTAGGGTCTGTCTCTGCGCTCCTGACGATGATCCCTGTTAAACAAATAAGAGAAAATATGTATCGTAAGTACATGAAGCATCATCCAGACTAAAGCATTTTGCATTTGTCTTATACTCACAGTAAATGACGCTCACCTCATATCCATCTTGCCTGGGGGTCCCATGCCTCTTCTGCCCCCTCTGTCCATGGGAGGACCACCCCTGCTACCTCCTCTGAATCCGCCCCTGTCCATTCCACCACGGCCACCTCTGAAGCCGCCACGATCTCCTCCCCAGCCTCCACGCATACCCCCTGGACCACCACGATCCATTCCCCTGCCGCCTCTCATTCCACCCCTGCCACGATCACCGCCTGAATATGCAGTTAAAACAAATCATATTTTTTACACATCAACACAAATCTCAGTCACTTTTAGAGGACACTTTTAGAGATCAGCTAATGAGGGAAGATTGTCAATCTGTGTGCACCTGCAGGGAAGGGAGGAGCTCCTAGGCCTTCAGGTTTTGGAGCTTTACATTGGTTACACTCCGTCCTCCAGGAGAAGTTCTGATTTCCACACCCACTGTAATGAGAAGTGATAGATTGCCAGAAACAGTCGTCAACACTGTTTTTATGCTTATTCAGCAGGGGCCTGTACCATGATGGAAGATAAATAAATTCAGTTATAGGATTAGTTATCAGTTGACAAAAAAAACTCCAATCTGGCTTTATTGGTACCATGATGCTGATCATCAGCTTTCTTTGTCAGCTCAGGCTTTGATTCTGAGATTGTGGAGCACGTGCACATGACTGAGTGACAGTGGCAAACTGCTAATCACAACACAGAGCAAATGTGATTCACTTCTCACAAGAGATTAAAGGATAAGGAATTTAAATGCATTTCCATTGAAGTACCTGTCCATGAAAGAGGCCAAATAAAGGAAATGATCTTGCTATCAGTGCAGTCACAAGTGAAACTTGTGAAGTTAGTTTATATAGTTGATAATATATAGCGATAGAGACTCGAACATGTCTGCATGTAGCCATTTTTAAATCTATTGATTCTACCACTTGTATTACATATGATCTGTATATATTAATATTCATTTAAAATAAATGCTTTATAATAATTGTTAAACAAAGTGCTTGTGTGTAATGGATTAATAAATCAATCGTTATAATTATGTAAATAGTAATTATTAAAACAAGACAATTTTGTTGCATTTTTTAAGGTACTTTATAGTGACCTTTAATTTGTAGGAAGAGAAACTGGGGGAGTGACTTGTGTCAGACATGTCACTTTGCTCCTATCTGATTGGTCCAATTTCAGTTTGAGATCTCTAACCCAGAAGATAACCTGCCCCGGAGCAGGTTAGCTGTGCAGCATAAGTTACTATGGCAATGAACGCAGCTAAAAGCCAAGCCACTTTCATGTTACCTAAACCCAGGATTGGTGCAAACTAAACTGAATTTTACCTGGCTAGCCAGCTAAACCGGCTTCATGGTACAGGCCCTAGGCCTCACATATTGCAAAACAGATGCATTGTAATTCAGTTGCTTCAAAACAGTTTGTTTCACTCACGGGTTGGGACATTCCCAGTCTCCAGCTCTCTTCTGCACATTGCCTCCTGGAGGCCCGTTCCAACCCATTCCACCTCGAGGGCCTCCACGCGGAGGGAAACCACCTCTCTCCCCTCCTCTTCCCATACCTGTTGGCATACAAAACAAAGCCACCATTACAGTACAGAAACACTCTCCACCTGAAGGATTCCTGCTGGCTTAAGGACTTATCATACCTCCACGGTCCATCCCAGGACCACCTCTCATCGGCATTCCACCTCTCATACCCCCCATCATGGGCTTCCGGCGAGCCATAGAGACCTTTAACCTCCGGCCCTGGAACTCCTTACCTGAGGTATGAGCAACAGGTTAATGTTTGAGAACATGTTTAAAAGTGAAAAGAGATTGAGTCGAATGGGCAGAATAAATAAAGCAATTAACAGCAGATAAAAATAATCTGAGAAACCAACCATCAAAGTGTTCAACAGCAGCTTTGGCAAAGGCAGGTTCCTCGTAGGACAGCGTGGCATCTCCCTTTGGTTTGCCAGTGTCTTTATCTGTGTAGATGTTTATGGCTGGTTGGTTTAAACGCCGATTTATCTATGAGAAACAAAAATTGTCAAGATGGCTATGAAAAATGGAAACTGTCAAAGCAGCCACTACAACAGCTGTATTTTGATGATAAAAGGTTGATGTTATTCAGAATGAATCTAGTCATGTAGCTCCTCACCCGTATCGCTCCAGAGTGTTTGAAGAAGTCGGCCATCTCTGGTAGAGTGGCATTCTCAGTGAGGCCAGTGATGTAGATGGTGCTGTTCTCAGAGTCCTGCTCTCCTGGATGTCCTGTATTTGTGAAAGTCAAATTTAACACTTATAACCAAGATGCATTTTAATAGATTATTTAACTTGCATTATGGTTCAAATATGTAAAGTCAAGATTTTTTCAAAGAAACCTCTTATGCTACTCAAGGATGAAAACATTGTGGAAACTGTTCATTTGTTTCAAGCTTATTTGGATAAAAATTTCACAAGAACAGCACTGTCATTTGTCAAAAGTCTTCGCTGTCACACTAGTACATATCGCATCCTTGATTTAAAAAAAAAAAAAAAAAATTCAAAAAAGGATTGAAAAGAATTTTATCTGTAATGTACATATTAAAAGAGAGGAGGATCATTTACAGCACATACCCATGTCACGATCCATTCCACCTCTCATGCCTTCTTGGTTTCCATGGATCAAAGAAAAGACAGACAAGAAACACTATTAGACAACAACGTCACATTTTAAAAGCAAACCTGCCCATCTGCCAAGACAAAAACCTGTGAGCAGTATTAAATACATTGAGAAGATATGACCATTTTCAGGATTACCCTTGACCACAAAAGATTCTCAGAATGAAATGGGAAAAAAAAAAAAAATAGATTTAAAAAAAAAAAAAAAAAAAAAAGACGCTTCTGTCAAAGGACACGTCTCAACTTTTGAAGAAATCCAAATATAAACCATTAGGACACTCTTTTTGCTCTTTTGGTTAAAAAAAAAAAAAGAAAAAAAAAAAAAAAAGTGGCACACCAAATGAATCTCTTAAGGACACAGGCATGAATGGCCTCTACATTAACTCGAGTGGACTAGCCAATGGAATACGCTTTAGGAACTTACCACCAGGCTTATTGAAGCCCCCTCTGTCTCCAGCGATGCTAAACATGAAGATATGAAGGCGATATTCCTTTTAGTCTCCAACCATAGGACTTGAGTAGGAAATGAACAATATCTCCCTCTAACCTTGCCCCATTGTTAAATGTACAGTGTATTTTAGTAACTAATTGGGCTGCTTCATGACTTCTATAACAAGTTATATGGTATTTAACAGTTTGGTTGCATGTAAGGTAAAAAGACATCCACACAGGACCAGAAAAACATTGCATTTTTGTAAACCTTTTTTAAAATGAGATGAATTGTCAAGTTAGCTTGATGCCTCATGCTTAGGGCTGCAACCAATATAATAAATGTTGAGGCAAATTTTAAATACAGCAATCCTGTTAGTTGGAAAAATCCCTTTAACATTTCAATCCAAAATAAACCAATAAAACATCACCTCTGAACAAAAGTACACTCAAAAATATATAGTACAAATGACATTTACAAAGGGTGATAAGTATATAAAAAGAAAAATCACAAATATGCTGGTAAAAGAATGATCCAAACATTAGCTAAATAACTATCAAGAAAAATCCCCATGGTTCTTTGAGCTGTCGCCTTTGAAATGGAAAAAGGTACTTAAAGAATAAGTACTGCTGTTCTTACATCGATCTCTGATACCTGCAGCGCATAAATGTGACAAAGAATGTTAAAACAAGACCTTTGAAATGAGAAAACAGTTCACAAATGCAAAAATATTTAAGTACATGAAAATGTATAAAATGTAAATATCAGAAATGTTTAATAGCATGCTCACCGTCCCTTGAAACAAGTTCAGTTGGACCAGAAATAACTTGATTTTCCTGTTTTGTTTGAAGTCAGTGAATACTTACTAGTTTTATGGGTTAACAAAACCACCTACTGAGAAGTGTTTGGTAACCAGAGGTAAGAATTTTCTCTTATGCATAAACAGTTTTTCAAAGTATTTCATTGTATGGGTGTCCATTAAACATTCAAGGATTCTGTTCAAGGTTTCTCCAACCATTTCATTTAAAAGATCATTTTTTTCCAATTCTGCTTATATTCACCATTTTGAAACCCGATTACTCTCTGCATACTTTCAATAGACAAAGATCCATTCAGAATTTAAAACCCAGTAAATAAGGACAAAGCTTAAAAACACCAATGATCGTGTGCCACTGTCTGCTGCGATAAAATTACACTGTAAACTTCCCATTTTTCCCAAGACTTGATGTGTGTTTGCTAATTTTTCCATTTCCCCATTCAAACTCAACAGCAGTACAGATTCGGAAAAAAACAAAATGTTAATTTATTAGGCAGCTTACTGCAACAAAAGAAATAGGTTTAATTAAATACCTCAACACCAAACAAAAAACCTCAAATATTCAATACGCTGCAACACTTGAAATAACCGTGAGTAAAGAAAAGGCAAAGACCAGTAAGCTGTACAAATAAATGACTTCCTCTGTCTTAGAATAAGCATTAAGTGCCCCTTCAAAACTGTAATAGTAAAAATAACGTTTGCCATATGCAAGACCATAATAAAACATCCCTGCAACAATACACTTGGGGTATCATAGAAACCTCTACAAATAAAATAATAGTTGGATGAACTACACAAGAAACTCCACTCTTTTTAGACACCTGTACATACAAACCCTGCATGTGGTGAGTAATTCCGCTCAGTGAAATGAGCGAGCGGGAGAGCAATGAACAGTTAGTTACATTAAAGTCTGAACTTACCCCATGCCTCCGCGGCCCATACCCCCACGCCCCCGAGGACCTCCACGATCGTAACCATCTCTGCCGGAATCTGGGTATCCACCCCTCTGCTGCGACCCTGGGTAGCCTCCGCTCACGCCGCTCTGACTGTAACTGCCTACAGGAGAGATCACACACTAAGCATATGGCCTTAACTTGGTAAGAAACGGACTAGAAAATGAACAAAAATAGTGCAAGCACCCTTACTATAAGGGCTTTGCTGGTTGTAATCGTTTTGTGATGCACTCTGCTGGCCGTACTGAGGTTGTCCATAAGAACTGTTCCCCTGAGGGGGGTAGGCAGCAGGTGGGCCTTGCTGAGGTGGCTGTCCCTGTCCATAGCTGCTCTGCTGCTGTTGCCCATAGCCTGGCTGCTGTGCCTGGTACCCACCCTGAGGCTGAGAATAAGCTCCAGGCTGGGAATAGGCACCTTGGTTGTAGGCCGGCTGGCCACTTGCACTATAGCTGCAATACAAAAGAACAAAAAACATTTGAAAGATAATATTAAGAAATGTTACATATTAGAAATATCAGCATATTGGCATAAACACCCGCTTTGATCTTACACACTCACTACAGAAAGAAACAGGGCATTTGCATGGGAACTGTGTACTTAAAAGTGGCGTTCACATTCAGGCAGCATAAAGAAAGAACAGCATATGGAAATACTGTGGGAGGCTCCATAACAGCATCCTGTTGATGTGATGCTCTAGGAGACGGTCCAGTTACCTCTGAGGAGCGGAGGCAGCAGGCTGCTGGCTGTAGCCAGAATAGGCCGGCTGGGTGGAGTATCCGGGCTGGGAGCCATAGGAGGCCTGGGCAGCAGGGGCCGCAGTGGAGCTGGTGTAGCTGCTGGCCCCATAACTCTGTGCGGGCTGATTATAAGCTCCTGGCTGTGCCGTTCCATATGCAGCTGAGAAGGAGAATAAGGATGTAATATTAGTTATAAGGATGTAATATTAGTTATAAGAATCATGTTCTATGTGCACCTGAATAAACACAGCATGACCATGTGTACAAGCGAACTAAAAGCAATTTAGAAAGCAGGAATTTCCAAGCCTAACAACTAAAACATTTTCAGTTTTTAATGTTCTTGCAAAAAATCTACTTTTTCAGATCCTTTTAACCGTAATACACCAAGCCATTATGCATTGCTTGCTAAGTGTCTCTCCCCACAAAGCTTGTTGGTCTCTGCATTTCTAAAAACCAAATCCACGTGACACCAATCCATCAAATAATATTCTTGAAGCGAAAAGTTGCATGTTTGTAAAATCCATCAAGAAATTAACTACAAACCATTGCTTCCAGCTAAAATACATGTCCTCTAATCATAATACAGCATGCTCCAGAGAGAAAAAAACCCAAAATCATCCTCTCTGAATCAGGAGAGAAATATGCACAGATGAAGCAGTTGAAAATAGTTGTAAACAAATATGGTGTTTTTTTATGCAAGAGGACAACAGGGGCTGGACTTTCACTGGAGGATTCATTATTTTGGATTACTCTTATTAGGGTTGGGCCGATAGATGATGCCATCATCCATCGCTGATAGCTGACAGACATCACAATGTTGCGTTATTTGTTTTCCGTGCCTTTCTGAATATGGATTCATGCTTTGGGCACACAACATAAATTGATGGACTGGAGGCGAATGGATTACTCGCGGATTGTTTTCATCAGCCGTTTTCACTCGCATTCTGATGGCACCCATTCACTGCAGAGGATTAAAATTTCTCAAAACCTGTTCCGATTAAGAAAAACTCATCTACATCTTGGAGGGCCTGAGGGTGAGAAAACTTTCTGGGAGAACTCTGGGACATTTCAAATCTGCGCAGTCATGCTCCAGTCACTATGACTAACAGGCAAATTTATCTGGTGTAATAGTGAATAAGCTTTGAATACAGACCTGGCGCTGCTGCTGCTGCAGTTGTTGCTGCTTGTCCATACGAGGAACCATACTGCTGCTGTGCATACGCTCCAGCAGAGGGCGCTGCCTGACTGTAGGTGGACTCGGGTGCAGCGGCGGGTTGAGCATATGAGCTATAATCTTGCTGAGAATAACCCTGTTATAAAAGTTCTGCTGAATTACATGCCACTGGATTCTCTTTTACACAAAACATCAGATGCGACAACCAGGATTGCTCAATTCATAGTTTTCAGTTACATGACTTGTTTGAAGACCTGGAGGGCAAAACATCCATTGAACTGCAGCACAAGCATGTCAATTTTCCATGTTTCCACTAATATTTAGATCACCTCTCAAAAGAATAAAACAAAGATGTGTGAACAAAATGCAAGGCAGCCGCTGCAATATTTCAATTACGAACAACAACAGTGGTATATTACAAAACGCTTAATGTGAAAAACACTTAAACGGCCTTAATGAATTAAAAGATCAAATTCAGTACACACCTCTCTGACGATACATACTTTATATAGGCAAGCATATGAGCCCGGAAAACGAACGCAACGTACCAAGTGTTTTTCTATGGAAAAACATTTAATGTGTAATTTTGCATTTATATTCTGGGTTCATCTGCTTACCTGCACAAAGCATGCATCATCAATAAGGTGTTTACTGAATTTGGCCTTTTAATACTAGTTTCTTGCTACTTAATGCAAACCTCAAAAACAATAACTGGCAGTCAGTGGAGGATAGCTTTGTTTTGCCCTCCAGGTGGTAGTTCCTCTAAGGAAGTGACATCATGTGAAAACTATGAATTATCAAAGAAGTACACAGCATTTGCGTGGGAATTTGAGGAGTTTAGGCTCACCTGTGCAGTCTGTCCATAGCCCTGAGTAGGTGGGGTGGTGTATGAGCCATACCTGTGTAAAATGTGCATTGTGTGTTTGTTTTTTTTGTTTTTAAATAATGAAAAGCAACCATTGTGTTAAGCATGTTAATGGAGGTGGACTTACGACTGCTGTGCACCAGCCTGGTTGTAGCTGCTATAATCTACAGGGAAGTAAATGATTACAAAAGGTTAGAAGTCCTACAAACACAGTTAGAGCTGCATAACATCAGGAAAATAAGATGCACACTGACTGCACTTCTAACGTTTTATTATAGTCCAAAAACGATGGGAGAAACATGCATGACTTGAGCAAACACCTCAACACAGACAATGAAGTGCAGCCCCTGTTGACTTCCAGCTATTCAATTGGAACAAAGCTTACCTCAAGACAGGCTTAATTGTTTAAAGCACTAAATTATTCACAAAAAACATTTTAGTTAAGTAAGCGCAATAAGTTTAAGAAAACCATGCATTTGAACATTTACGATTTCGCGTTATTTCAACTCTAAAACCGACGACGAAAAAACATCAAAAACAAGACTTATTTTGCAACACTAAACACAAGAGTGCAATACCAACACTAAACATTGCGAGGTGGCTGTGCTCTTTATCCCGCTGTTTTTAAACCACGCCTGCTAGCCACCGTTTACTTCAAACGAAACAACGAGCGCTGGACTTAGGCTTTTAAAGAACAAGAAAACGCATTACTGTAAATTATTTGGCTGGTGTGCTGAATTTATGCTCTTAGTATACTATAAACTCATTTTAAAACCGGTTGGGCCGAGCTAACAATCCGTTAGCTTCAAACAACCACCTTGACCTAAAAACCCAAATCTTAGGCCGCGTGCACGAGAAATGTCGGTTATACAAATACTCCCAAATTCTTAACATTATTTAACAATTACCTCAACTGTGACAATTTCTAGCATTTGCAAAGTACTAAAATCCTAAAAAATTACAACGACATACACGAAAAAAAGAAGAAGAAAAAACTCACTCGAGACTGACGCCATCTTTCCGTTGGAGAACGTACGCGATGTGAACGACTGTGCATGCGCGACAAGTGCGCGTGCGTGAAGTCAATATGGAACGTACCAACACACCGAGCGTAGAGGGGGGTGGATGTAAACCTCTGTTTGTAATTATTAACGTGTTATTTGACTGATTATCTATATAATTGAGTCGATCAATTACTAATCTATATATAACAGTTAAATATAGTTTAAAAAATCCATAAATATGCGTATTAAAATTGCGTTTTACTAAACATATTCGGATACTCCCCCAATGCGCTTGCCCGTAAGAGGAAGTTATTCGCTGTCAAAATAAAAGGGCTTGCAAATGACATTGGTTATTGGTGTAGCTTGGTCTTAGCCTAGTTGTTTATTTATTTATTTTTTTAATTATTAAAATACATTGGATATTTGTGCACGTTGTAGTAAGTACTCTCATTGTTAGAAGTAACTGTTAAAACAGACCTCAATATGCCAGCGTCGTAAACTGGAATGAAGTCAAACTGGAAACATGAACACATGCATTGTGATATTCCTACCTATCTAGATATATACTTGTAATGATAGCAACTGTCAGGTGATGCGTTTTTCATTTTACAATGCTTGATCATCTCTTTTCGGTATGGATGTGGTTTGGATCAAACCGTCCAGGTTATTGTAGTGGAACATTTTTGATAGTCATATTAATTCTGTCGACTTGGCTCTTTGGTATACACGCCAGTCTAAGTTTAGGACCAGGCGGGGATTTTCCTGGATTTTATGGTAAGCAGTGCACGAATGTAAAGGACTATGATTCTAGATTCTAAACATTCAGTTCTTGATGTTCCTTGTGCATTGCAGATTTCATCTTCTACGCCTTCAGTAATGAGGAGTTAACTTCATTTCTCTACAACATCACTCTGCTGCTGTGGCTCGGGCCCTGTCAGGAGAGAAGATGGGGCACTTTTGTCTTCCTAGCCCTCTCCTTTATCTCCACTGTGCTCCTTCCTCCTATTTATGCCCTCTTTCTCTTTGTTACCGGGGATGAAGCCAGCAGGGTCAGTGGTTACGCAGCCACCAACCTTGCTCTGCTCTCAGCTCAGTGTCGGCAGGTGAAGCAGAGGAGAGTCTTGCGCTTTGTTCCTGTCTGGTCCTTGCCTTGGATCCTCTTGATCCTCGACCTCTTTCTGCTTCCCAGTGCTCCTGGCTTGCTGCACTTTTATGCCATTTGCCTGGGACTCAACTGTATCCTTTCTCAACTCTTTTTTTTTTTTTTTTTTACTCCCAAGACTCCCAACACAATATTAAGGCCCCACATATAGGCTATTTTTGATATACTTCAGCTGTGATTATGAGACAGTTTTTAAACTTTTTTTTTTTCTTTTTCTTTTTTTTTATGAACAGAAATTGTGGTTAAAGGGATAGTCTCACCAAAAATGAATCCTTTTTGCAAAATATTTTGAAGAATGTTGATGATCAAACAGTTCTGGTTCCCATCGACTTTCATTGTATTTTTTTTGTCTATACAATGGAAGTTAATGGGAACTGAAACATTCCATAAAAGAAAGTACATGAGTTGACAGATTTTTCATTTGTGGATCCCTTTAATTCAAATATACATTACACAATTTATATATATATATACAATTTTATGTGTTTTTTTTTTTTTTAGCAGAGTTTTTAGAGTTAGATTATTGCCACTGCTTTACACTGATATTCATTTTACAGTATAAATGTATCTCTTTATTAAAGTAATTGCCTTAATATATTATACAGACAATAATGAGTTTATTGAAATACTGGAGCAGATAGAGAAACTGGGTGCTTGTGCCTGCTTGCCAAAATGGGCCTACATCCCTGTTACCTCTCATCCACACTTGCCTGTTTACCACAACACCTCAATAAGGTTACTGTGAACTTTATGCTACTAATTCCTTTTTTTTCTTCTTTATTTTAATCACATCATGTAACTAGAATGAGCTTTATTATTGTTCTGTAATAGACCAGAGCCATCAACCAGTAGATCCCAGTTGGAAGATCATTCGGCATGGCAGCATTCTGTGTCTGAGTGGCGTCAGGAGCCTTTGATGGCAACCGATTCACAGCTGTTAGAGGAGGAGATGCTGAGAGCAGGGATACTAGCATCACTCCACGATGCACCTGAAGGTGTTGCAGACAAAGTGGAAGTACCCAAGTCCTCAGTGTCCTCTATACGGTTAGTGCATACTGTACATGAGTGTTTCTTCAACAGTGATCTCTTGAATGCTGTGCATCTATCTAAACTCCTGCACTTTCAGGTTGCAACAGCTAGAGAAGATGGGCTTCCCCACAGAGAAAGCTGTTGTGGCTCTGGCCGCTACAGGGCAGCTGGATGGAGCAATCTCTCTGCTTATTGATGATCAGATTGGGGAGGAGGCTGTGGTCATCTCAAAAGGGAAGAAGTCATCATCAGCGTCATTGCTCAGGGATGCTGCTTCAAATTGAAGCTGTATTATAGTATTGCCCTATGTATCATTCCATTACTTAAGCAATAGTTCAACCAAAAATGAAAATGTGCTGAAAATTCACTTACTCTCAGGCCATACAAAATGTAGATTTGTTTGTTTCTTCATCGGAACAGATTTGGAGAAATTTATTATTACATCCCTTGGGTGCCATCAGAATGAGAGTCCAAGCAGCTGATAAAATCCACGTATCTCCAGTCCAACAATTTAACATCTCGTGAATGGAAAAGTTGTGTGCTTGTAATAAACAGATCTATCATTAAGGCATTTTAACGTTAAACCATCACTTATGGCTAAATTATGTGGCCATAATTTATAACGACTGTTTTCACTTGTAAACGCTGCCAGATCTATGCATATTTCTCTCCCGATTCAGAAAAGACAACATCCATAGAAATACTATGGATAGAGAATTCATTTGAAATCAAAAGGTCTTGATGGATTTACTTTTCGCTTCACAAGACGTTAAATGATGGATTACTTATGGATTATTGTGATGTTTTAATAGCTGTTTGAACTCTCATTCTGACGGCACCCATTCACTTCATTACTGAGTTAGTGACATAACGCCAAATTTCTCCAAACCTGTTCCGAAGAAGAAATCCATCTATATCTTGGCTAGCTTAAGGGTGAGTACACTTTAAGCAAATTTTCAAATTTGTATTTTTTTTGGTGAATTATTACTTTAAGCAAGGCATCGATCTTCATGGTGAACTGTTACAGTGTATTTACTACTTCATGATTTATGGATGTGCATCATAAAATCCAGTGGATTATGCTTGGTGTGGAAAAGTAATATATTTATATTATGGTGTTGGCAGCTTTTATGATGAAAGTTTAAAGAATGGAAAAACAGCAACCAAACTGTCCCAGTGGATGAGACATGGACGTTCCAAGAAACTTCTCCACGGACATGCTATCATTAAATCCACATTAGCAGATGTCAGGCCAGGAGAGTCATGTGCATATGTCAGTATTTAAGGTTTCTTGGCTACAGAATCTTCATTAAAATATCACAAATGAAACATTCAGGTAGTGTGAGTATTGATAAAAACATGGATTGTCTTAAAAATAGAAACACACAACAAAGTTTATTTCATTTTAACACCAATTGGTAAGACTCCGCACACTGGCAAGACAAATTCACACAAGAGGCTAGAAATGGAAAAATACAGGCGACGTTACATGAATTGGAATACAGAGTAGAGAAAACATCAATTGCTAATAGTCATCTATAAATAATTAATACAACAATATTTATATAGGAATACAAAGACATGGAAAGGTATTGAGGAAGGAAACCAGTCCTATGCATGTGCATGTTAATGTGATGGAAAGACATGCATGAAACACAAAAACAGAATTCAAGTTATATGAGTAGTTTTCCCGCTTCCCCTTGTGCTCCAGTTGGATCTTCTGTGGTTTATGGTTCTGTCTCCTCTAGCTCACGCAATTGCACACATTTATTTTATTTATTTAGGGTTACTTAATAATTGTTGTCCTGAACTAGAGGAGAATTCTAAAATATTATTCAGAACCACTTAAAATCATGCTCAAAGGCATGTTTTAACAAAAGATTTTAAAAACATTGGAACAATTTGTTTTCACTAATTCAAATCTAGTTACAGCTTTAGTCTGTTTGAAAAGGGAGAGGAAACCCGAGCCCAAAGCCTATTACCACAGAACTGTCTATTAAAGTTTATACATGTTTATGCCCTTCAGTTGTCCTTTCTCTTAAAAAACAAAACTAAAAAACAAGGTGATTCTCTATCTACATAGTGCATTTAATCCAAGGAACGGAATATGAAATCAGTTTTTATCATCGGGGAAAGTGTGGCTTTTGGCTGAATAGCAGAATTGTGTGCATTTTGTCATACAGTACATTTACTGAAGTTACTATGAGCTCCTAACAGCAGCTGGAAAGACTAATAATATGGTTTGATGCTCTCCTAAAAAAACGTTCTTCATCTCCATCACATTTTGTACCCTTCTTTGCCCACAATTTTGTTATACAATTATACAAGCACCAATACTGTTTCTGTATATCATATTTTAAAACATGTCTCCTTTTTCATGTGAAACAAAGAATTGACGAATTGTTTACGAGACTGATTCTGTTCATTTGGTTATGTCATAAGAGTGACACAACATGATGGCAAACTACAATAATTTGCCAGAGGAGAGGTGCTAGGAACCTGCGAGTCCCATTAGAGGTGGTTAATTTATACAGCACCACTTGGTCTTCCCTGAGGTGTCTCCCCCTTCTTGACTAACTGGAATATTCCAAAGCGGTTGGATCTGTAGAATATGTGTGTGTGTGTGTGTCTCAGCAGACTTGTGTAGTTGTTGCCAGTTCAGCTGATTTATTGATAATGAAACTGAGATGGAAACGATGGCTTCGCTCTTTGGAATATGCAGATTACTTCCCTCGAACCTTGGCCTCAGCAGTGATTAAGGGAGAATTGACTCGGAAAGATGACATCCTTGCCCTCTTAATCCGGTAGACATCTGGAGACGGTGTGCCAAAGAGGCCATCTCCTGACCCTAGATCTGGTTCTGTTGAAGGAAGAGAGAGTTAAGGCTGCTAAGTGCTAATCTGTTACTCGAAATAATATGTAAGTGGCTAGGCCATTCATTTAGTTCATTCTAAGAGTGGCATATGGAGATCACGTTATACAATAACGAGACGAAGAAGGGTGGTAACAGGGCCCCAGACTGACTAAAATTGTTGCAAAAAATAACGATTATTATTTATTAGTGACAGTCATGAAAAGATCTGCATGAAAAGTGTGTGTGTGTAGGGGGGGGGGGGGGGTATTTTAAATTAAATGACTGGTTGTTCATATGCAAATAATTAGAGAACATTGTAGTTATAGTCTTTTTTTTTTTTTTGCACAGTCTGTGCGGCTGAATGAACTGTAAAGAAAACTTTGATAAAAACTAATTACTTGTTTTTTATATAAATTAACAAATGTTGTTTATATAAATTATTATTATTTATATTAGCTCCATTTAAAAGTTTCAATCAACTATATGGGAAACTTTATTTTGTAAAATAACAATACATTATTGGTTATTCTTTAGTACAGTACAGTTTATTCGTAAGGCCAGATCAACTGTAAGGGAAACTTTGTATGGGAATGTAAGACAATCAACATAATATTTTATTTTTATATTCTTACAAAATGCATGAATATATGGCACAAATACAATCTTTATCACTACAACACCCTGGTTTATACGATGTCTGAGCAAAAGTCTTTATCAAGCAATTCCGAAATTTGACAAATAAGAATTAATTTGGCTCCTAAGTGCTGTCTTTTAGTAGTCAATTTCGACCTAGTGATTTTTGAGTCTGGAGCCCTGTGGTATGGCTGTTTTGGTGGGTAATGATGGGTCTCCAGTCACAGGAAGAAGTGGGTAAAATCTTTACTCATAATTCAATGGATGTTGGTTCAAACTTCAGATGGGGGGATTCATGAACTACTGGGGTGATTTACTGCGGTTCCCATCGTCACACTGCATGCTTGAGAGAGGCACTGAAACCGGGTTGTTGCCGCTGCAGCAGCTTTATCTCTATAGTAAATGTAGCTTACTGTAAGTCACTATGGATGGGAAAGCATCTACTAAATACCTAGTGGTTGCATATCAACTTTATGAGAGGTAGTAACTGGGAAACACTGCCGGAGTCTGGCCCTGGATGGAGTCTTTTTTTGGATTCATATAATCCTTCCTGTGTGCTGATCTTCTAACTGGCCAGGAGATGGCAGTAGATTGACTCGCTAGACGAGGGGAGGCGGGCATTACCTGGCCAGATGATCGCCTCCAGCAGCTGCACCCTGCGAGCCAGCAGCTCTAAGTCAGCCTGCAAGTCTTGGAACTTCTTCAAATTAAAGTCCTATCAAAGATCAAGAGTTTTTGACAAGCATGGTGGGGGGCTGGGCTTGTGGATGGCAGGCTGAGTACTTGGCCCCTGTCCTCCACCACACTTTGCTCTTCAATGGGCTTTCCAAAGATGTTGTGGGGTAAAAGATGCACTGAAATCTCTGACCCCTGGTCCTAAGGCCTTTAAAATGGACCTAAATCTACTTCTGACCTCCTACTCACCATGGATACCGATCATAGTCTCGAGGATTAAAACCCTCTCGGCTAAGATCTTCAGGGCCTCGCGGATTTGGTGTATCCCATCCCCCTGTGGAGATAGATACAGCCGTCAAGGTATTGGGCACAAGCCAAACAAAAGCGCTCGCCAAGATGCATAGTCATTCTGTTAATCAATTACATTAATCTCAATCCATTACCGTAGTTAGCAGGTTAAGTTCTCAGCTCCATTCACTACAAAACTCCAGTTAACTACACATCAGATTTAGCTCTGCCTGTCTTTTCTCATTCTTTTCTGCCGTGGCCATGCCGTAAGTCTTGACTAAAGAGCATGCATTGTTTTTTCTGAGGCCAGGCCAAAGGCTCCTTAGAGCAAATCAAGACCAAATGTTCAATCATTTTAGATTTAAACATGCATTTAACATTCCCAGTACACTCAAACTATGTTACTGAAAGATCAAGAGGTGAGCAGCTTCCTTCAAACTAAAGAGATGTTAGAGTCATCTGGGCAATACTTGTACTTAGTTGACTATGTATACACTTCTTTAGTCTTTAGTCTGCTCATCTCAAGGTAAAAGATGCTCTTACACCAAAGCCACCATAATTAGCTCAAATTGAAGACATCTCTAACAAATACTGGTGTCCAATCAGAGCCAGTTGTTAATCATTTCCGTATGACACATATTAAACGCCTGATGAATTCTGACCATCCCCGTTGAAGAAATCCCTGATCACCATGCACGTTTTTGATTAAATATAAAGAACCGGCTCATAGGAGTCATTTGTCTGTTAATCAGACTACACTGATCGAGTTGTATGTTTGCGATTCATTCAAAAATTATTTTGTGAGATATGCGGTACATTTTTGATTCACTAAAAGTAATCAGCGCATAAAAGTCTATATTTTTACCCAGCCCTACAAAGAATCAGTATATGTGGACATCAAAAACAAATCGAACGGCAAACCTTTGTGCTCTTTTACAAAAAAATCTGCTGAAATACTTGGTTATGTGGCTTTGGTAGGCATTTCATGAACGGTGTAAAGAAACTGGTCACATAACATACATTCTACACAACAGTCCCAAGCTCAAGCACACGTTAGAAAAACAGCATTATTGATGAACTCAGGAAAGAGTTATGCATGTAAGGCTTATGTAAAAGTTAGTGCCTGTGAGAGCAGGAGGTAGTTCATCTAGCCAAATAAAACAGCAAACAATATATAATATCATTGCTTCCAAAAAAATACCATATTCATTAAGGGATGTAAGTATGGCTATGGTCCAGAATCTTTCTCCACGGTATTAAATGAGCGCTTGGCCTCACTTTGATAAATGTGAAGAGATTAATCTTCAAATAACTGTATGGTCTTTATACATGTTATATATAAATCTCTAAGGAGTCTACATACAGCAGAGAGGCTTACACCTATAGGATTTAATGAAATTATCTGTCTTATGATTAATAACACAAATCTTCTGGGTTCCGCAGGCCATGCGGAAAACCATACATCAATTTGCTATGAACTAAGAGGCTTTTCAAGCCTTTCACAATAGATCGAGTATGATAACGTAATGCAATTAAACAACATTTGTTTGACTAGTAATTGCTCAGTGATACAAACTCAAAATCGAATGGTTAGATGTAAGTTGAGGAGGCAAAAGGAAGATCACAAGCAGCACAATGAGATGGGATCATGCAGCAATGCACTGTGGGACACTGAGGGATAGCTGTATCCATCCACACGTCCATCCACACACCAAATCCCTGCAAATGCTAAAATGTAGCATATACACAACACACACCGCACAGCGCCTTGCAAAGATGTTTGTTCTTATTTCTGCTCCCCTGCGGTTTTGACCCAGTGGTTTGGTTGCTGGACAACCCAGATTAATCAATTTATAATGGTGTACACACAAAGGTTATATCAATAGTACAACACTTCTTCTTTGTCGAAGTAGCATGATAAAGCAAAGATTTAACTTCCCTGTGTGTTGGGTATATGCCAGAGTCGGTAGCTAAGAGACTGGTGGCAGCCATGGAGACAGTAACGAAAAGGAATCAGCTTTAGAGGACAGGGGAAACACTCAGAGACAGCCCCAACCACCAACCAATCAAAATCAACAACATTAACAAAATCACTGCACATTCTGAATAGATTATGCCCTTGTATGCTAACATGAGACTAGTTCAGAACCCCCCTTTAGACAGTGAGAAGCCAAAAACCGGTCTCAGATCAGCCATAAAGGGCAACCTCTTGTTCAAAACCATATGGAAACAATACCAGTGCACACAAAACCAAGACATATAATGTGCTAACAGTGAGTACTGTAAGTAAGCAATGAACAGCGTTTGTGGAGCAAATCCTTTCAGTGGAGTTTTCATTCGTTCTTTAATTTGACTTCTATTTTTCACAAACTGAAAATAAGAAAATCAGTCTGCACCCATTTATCAAGATGAAAACTCCACTGATGGATTTAACGTGGTTGTTGATGTTAAAACACAGATGGATGTCAGGATGAGCAATGACAACCTGAAACCAAGAACAATAAAAACATCATGGCAAATGTCAAAATCTCTTACGTTCAATTCGCTCTAGAACAACGATAAGCAGGTATAAGGAAAGAGATTGTTGCTGCATTAAAATCAATGCATTTAAACAGTGAATGACATTTTCCCTGCACTCGTGCGCTCAGGGACTGATCATTTCTCTCCCACGCTCCCTCCTGTAAAGGGTGCAACTTACAGGACCCCTGATAGGGCTTGTCTTACCGGAAGACCTTTCTCCCCTGGCTCTCCTTTAGGTCCTGGCGCTCCCTAGGAAGAAAAAGTGTCAGTAATGATCTATTTCTTATACAAAGCTACTGTACGGCTTCAGGAGTCATATGGTCTAGAGCGGTCCTTATGCTTTTTTGGATGATGTAGGAGGTGGGCATCTTACCGGCTCTCCTTTGAACCCTCTCTCTCCTGGATATCCAAGAGGTCCCTGTGGAGGTAAATTAAGGGTGAGAATTGCACCGTATGTTCAGGCAGTGTTGCACTCTGGGTAGGTTTATGCTTGTGCACTCACTCTTTCGCCTCGTTCGCCTTTTGGTCCCAAAGGGCCTTGCAAACCAGGAGCTCCTGGCTTTCCCTGAACACATGAGAAAAAGAAGATGTGACTAGTACACACACATATTCACACGCTCACATAAGGAATAGCCATTAACTTACAGTTTGTCCCATAGGGCCTGGCGGTCCACTGGGTCCTAACGGTCCTGGAGGACCTGCAAAAGACACATCTGAATAAACCCTTCATGATCTGACGTTATGGCATTGCACTGACTGTTTCATAATGCAGCTCAAAACAACACATGGAAAACATTATGATGTCCAGCATGAGACTCAAATGATAGAATAATGATTAAAACTGTCCATTTGGACCAAATCAAACTGTTTCAGGCTTACTTTCATTTCTTAACCTGCTGAAACAAGTTCTTGCAATTCAAATATCACATTTGGGTTTAAATATACCTGATGGATGCTGCTATGGGAAAACATCTTTTAACACACAACAGCTGATAATTCAAAGTTAATTAAAAAGATATTATGGATATATAATGGTTGGAATTATGCAGGAACTTCTAGGTGAACTTCTCCACCCAGCAAGCATTATTTAACAATTGAAGGCTTTGTCTTTGAAATGTCTTTGATTAAAGTGATAATTAATTCAGACAAAACAAAATCCTGACGCTGGGCTGCAAAAGCTGAAATTTAGTGACATCTGGGAGAATGGCTCATTGCTTTAATACCTGCTGAGATGCCAGGCAAATAATGTTATTCATGTTAAAGATGGTTGCTTGTGCCAAAGCTTTTAGATGCAAAGGAGACTGTGTTTGTGTCCAGTGTTTGAGACAGAACAAAACATTAAAGTCTCATCACACACAAATTCAATATTTCACATCCAACACAGAGTCATAATTTATCTGGAGTAAAATTTATTGTAATTAATTGCACTGCAAAGTAATTTAAGACAGGCTACAAATAATGAGGCAACTTTGAGTCTAGTGGCATTTTTGAAATTAAAGCAGATTCACTAAGGTTCTGTACATACTAAGCCGGTTTAATATAAATTCAACAGATTTTTTTGTAAATATTTTTTATCAATAAAATTACTTAAATTTCTTAAATTACTTTCATATAATCACATTTAATATTCAGTGAATATGTGGCATACATTCATCAGATTTTTATTCTTTGTTTTCAAATCAGGCTTTCAAAAGCTTAATTTAAATTTATAATGTAATAATCCATGCTATAAATGCCCAATAGTGAAAAATATTGTAAAAAGCTAACAAACAAACAAGAAGAAAGTAATTCTGATTCACTGACCGGTGGGTCCAGGTGGACCTGGTGGTCCGTGTGAAGGGGTCACTCGGAGGTCAGGGAAGCTGTTATGAAGCAGACTGTCTTTTTTCAGGCCTGTAACGAAAAATAAAAATTGATGTCCAGGATCTGAAGCAGAGTGTCATTATGGCTACTTGCCTGTAGACGGCGCTGTTTGGACAAGAATAAACAGTGATGTCATGTGTAGCAGGTTGTAAAATATTAGCGCACCATAAATTATAATAGTGGTTGTGGCATTTTGATGGGCTGGCTTTTTATTTTCTGTCACGAAAAGTGAATTAAATCACAAAAATGACATAAAAATACAAGCCAGCGGTTTTCTTTTGTATCACAGCCTAATGGTTTTCTTTGTCCCTTTCTCTTGTGTGGTCTGTTATTTTCCCCTTTGTTACCCCTCTGCCCGAAACCCTGAAAATCAAAGCATATATTTCATACATTTATAAAATCAACCAACAAAAACATATTATAGAAACGTGCCAAAAATGCTTGTCTCTTTTTTTTTTTTACTGCTGAATTCCTATTTGTTTATATATTTTACTGGCACCTTATTTTTTTATCAATACATTTTCTCTTATTTTTTGTCACTGCTTTTGTCATGTGCATTGGTGCTTTGGAAATACTGTATGTACTGTATCACAATCATGTCAATAAAGTAACTGCTCGTCTTCTCTGATTGGTTTTGCAACTGCTGGCAATGTTCTCACAGTGGAAAGGCTAAGTACTGATTCAGCCTTTGAAATTACAATGGCAGATTCCCATCTCTCTCCCTGTCTGTCCGTCTGTGACAGCAGGTGAGTTTGCTGCTGCAGTCTCGGTGGCTGCAGGGCATCCCTGAGCTCAGACCCAGACAGGAAACTCCAATAAAGACAGTGTTTGTCTATGGAAGCCCCTTGCCAGACCCTTTAATTGTCCTGATTACTTTGAAGGTAGAATCATGGGAATAACTGAGTTATAAAGTTCTAAGGCCCCTAAATTTAAAATTCTCAAACTTTATGAGGTCTGGCCTGTGTCCCCTTCAACAGAGAGCAGATATAAAACTGAGCTGAGGTGAAGAGTCAGTACTCTACATGGGCCAGTCCTCTTCGAGAGTGACGACGCACACACTAAAATATTATTGCTTCTATTCTAAAACAGTCCCTCGTGCTTATAGTTTAACTGAGTGTAAGTCTCAAGACAGCACACATACACACACTTCTCCTGCTCTACTCTGCTGTTTTGGCCGTGCACATCTGGAAGTGGTTGAGTGACATCAGCAGCAGACAGACAGGCCTTTTTCCCAGCATGTGACTATTGAGTCTAGCCTGTGTTACCTCCTGAAACCTGCCATTTTAATCAACGACGGGAAAGGAAAAAAGGGGGAATGAGAGAAGAGATGCCCGTAAGTTAGACTAATTCCTTAATCCATTCCTATTTTTCTATTCACATTAATTTGGGACTCATTTGAAGCTTCCCATTGCACAATCAGGAAGTATCAGTGTAAAAAGTAGATGAATTTGAACTGACCGTCCCATGACTGCTATTAATGAGGTTTTGACTTGCAGAACTGGCCTGCGCTCACAGCTGAACCTGTTCCATATTGAAAGCAACTGACTAGTGTGTGTGTGTGTGTGTGTGTGTGTGTGTGTGTGTGTGTGTGTGTGTGTGTGTGTCCACATGCATCCATCTGGTTCTGCACTACAGCAATTTCCCTCACAACTCGATTCTAAAGGTGTGAAAAATCTGAAGAACCACATGGGAGAGTGCAGCATACATAGTTCCTGCAGCCAGGCAGACAGAGAGAGAGAGCGAGTGAGAACAGGGTCCAAAAACAGCAAAACGGGCAAATGTAACAGCTCTCCAGGATACGTGATTCTGATTGGTCAATTGTGGCATTCTGTGGTCAAATATTGTTGTATAATGACCACAAAACTGTATAATTGACTGCCTTTGCAGGGAAATGATTTCCTAACTTTTCACATGCACCACGGTCTGTTTCTTCTTACATGACAAACTCATTTCAATTTAAAGCAGCGTTTCATGTCCATTTATTTTGTTATTTGATAAGCAGCCACAAAAAATAAGATTATCACATATAGTCCAAACAAGATGCAGATGATTATAGAACAATACAAGAAGAGTAGAACACAAAGAATAAACAAAGTCTGTGACAAGGATGGAAAAAATTAAAATGAAAAATCTTCCCAAACTCAAAAGGTTTGTATACTGCTCAAACTTGTGGGGTCGGAATAATTTTTTCATGGGTTTAAGAAGTCTCTTATGTTCACCACAGCTGCATTTATTTGGTCAAAAATCAATGTAGAAATCAATCGAGATGCTAAATTTTTTCAGGACTCTTTGATGAAGAGAACCACATCCTTTGTAATATTAGTATAAATGCATTTACTGTCACTTCTTATCAATTTAATGCATTCTTACCGCATAAAAGTATTAATTTCTTTAAAAATAAATAAAATAAACATCTTTCTGACCCCAAACTTTTGAGTGTAATAAGTGTAGAAAAGCACAATCGGTCAGTCATTTTTGTAAAATAAAGCCCTTTGATGATACAAGACCTAATCACTCTGGGTTCTGGTTTTTATTTTGTGATAATGACTGGATGATTGTACATTATAATTTAATCCCCTTAAATGATTAGTAATCATACCATCTTGTTCAGGTACAGGGGCTGGTGGTCCGGGGGGCCCGGGTGGCCCAGGGAGGCCCCTCTCTCCTGGGAGGCCCGGTGGTCCCTGAGGACCTGAGGAGAAAGCAAAAAAAACCCACAACTAAAAAAACCCCACAAAGTTCTACCTTTCAAGCTATCTTTCCCCTGAGTAGTCAATTATAAGGCACTCTTGTCCTATTCAACAGAAAGCTAACAGGAAACAGGAGAACGTATAGAGTGTTTTTTTGCACACTACGTTGAGCAGCTACAGTATATTATAAAAGGATTCCAAGAAAGTTACGGGATGTTTAACATCCTAAAGAGAAGGAGAGGAAGTAAAAGAGAGCGCAGATTGAGGTAGAATGAGGTATTTGGTTTCTATACATGGCTGTTCTAGGAAACAGGTTAATAAGAGGGGCAGGAGAGTGGTGTGTATTTGTGTGTTACTGTGTGTGTGGGCTGTAATTAACAGGAGGGGGTTCATAATGGCCATGTGCTGGGCTCTAACAGGGAGAGCTGGGAAAACTCAAATAAACACTGCTAAATGCCGGAGCATATTAGCGACTCTGGTGTGTAATAAATTAAAAGCTGGCCAGTGACTGTGCTGATTCATACAGCTCTCTGTCTAGATATGTGTGTGTGTGTGTGTGTGTGTGTGTGTGTGTGTGTGTGCGCGCATCTACATAAGATCCCTCCAGCTGGTTCCTTGTTGCCTGTTAGTTTTGATTAAGTGGGAACAAAATGAAGGAAAGAAAAGCTACGTCACGGCTGGTGTGGGAGTGTGATTGCAAAACAAACAGAACAAGAGTTTCATCTGCCTGTCTGTTTTTCTCTGTTCCTGTCCCTTCTTTTCTTTTCCTCTCTTCTGACATCCCTGGGTACTTATCACCCAATTTCTCATCAGTCTCTCCTTTAGGTGTTTGACAAAAGGTTTACGAAAGTTATTTGGAAAAGAGACTAGATGAGATGTAGGATAAAATTCCTTTAATATGAGCTACAAGTTTTCATTTTCTGAGGGCCAAATTCACTAAACAATTGTGTCATTCTTGCAGTGTAAAAACCTGTTTCTTATTATTCACTAACCACCCACAATCCAGCTTAAACAGGTGCTAAATGTACTGAAATAGTGCTGTTCCATGAGACAAACATGCCTCCTTTCCATGTGAATTGAACTTATTATTATCTCTGTTGCTTGATTTGCATAATACCTGCAGAGAATTGGTCACTGAAACAATGCCGACAGCATGTGTAAATAAACAGCCTTACCAGTGGACAAAATTCATTCTTAGAGAAGTGTCACAGCACAAGTTGTGTGGAGTCTGCTGCTTTATGGAATGCTAATTGAGTGAATAGCAGTTCATTGTGTGTCTGTAAGAGCATCATTGTGGAGAGGATGTCCTGTTTCCCTTTAACAGGAAGTGCGTGGACCGGTATTCTGCTGACTCAGACACACAAGAATCTGATCACTGAATTTGCCAGTTCCATCCTTCACTTACATATGTACTATGGCATTGTCATGTTTATGCATTAAAAAAAAAATTAAAATGCATTTTGCTCTTTCATGTAAATACCTATAAATGAATGTCTATGAATATGGTATTCAGTAATTATCTTTCTCATACCAGCGCTGTACCATAATAATGCTCTGTTGGGATTGCTCCCATTTCCTCAAGATTTTTGGTTAAATTTATATGAATGTACAATTTATATGTCATTTATTTGATTTATATTATTTCATTTTTAGAATCACTTTTTAGCTTAACTAGCTCATTTTATTAGTCCTGTGGTGTGATAAATGAATTTTTAAAAGTACAAATGACTGTGTAATCCCTCGGTTAATATAAAGTTGTAAAACTGCATATAAAATAATTACAGAAGAAATATCAAAATGCTTTCACACTGCATGACATGTCAACAATCCCAAAGTGTGTCATTTCAGTTACCCATATAGCATGACGTCGTTTTCCTATAGATAAACATACCTATCTTGAGAGAATACAGCAATCAGATACAGTTCATTGTGCATGACATGAAGGCGTAAAGAAAAAGGCAAATCCAAGAAAAACAATACAATGGCAAACATATGGAAGAAATAAGAAGCAAGTATTGTATACATATTTCATGTTCAGTTTAGATTGGATTCATATGGCTGAGGAGCCTGGGTAAAGACCTAAGGTCATTTGAAGCCCCTGTCAGTCAGTCTTGGCTCTGGTAAAAGACCCTTCATACCTGTGGCCATGTTTCAAATATTATAACTAAATTCTATACTATCTTTGAGCCTTGGGGTAAGTGATACGTATGTTAGTCGATGTGTGTGTGTTTTAGGCAAACCCCAGCACAGCAGTACATGCTGTGAACAAAAAAGGATTTTTTTATAGTGTGGTCCAAGCACAAATATTTTGGCAAGAGGGCTTGGAGCTTAATGCTGACTCGGCAACGTCTCCATATACTGTCTCTTACGGCAGAAAAGTCAGCATGGTGAGAAACCACATTATTGCAAGTCACAGGTCAGCACTCCACAAGAAAACAGTGCTCTGTTGTAAGTGGCTACAATTATGTAAACTGATGTATGAAGACAACTTTTGGGAGTCTAAGACAAAGATGAAAGCAAAAATGAATAGTTCACCCAAAAGTTAAAATTTGCAGAAAATGCACCCACCCTCAGGCCATCCAAGATGTAGATGAGTTTGTTTCTTCATCGAAACAGATTGGGAGAAATTTAGCATTACATCACTTACATCCTCTGCAAGTGAATGGGTGCCGTCAGAATGAAAGTTAAACACCTGATGAAAACATCACTATAATCCACAAGTAATCCATGTGACTCCAGTCCATCAATTAATGTCTTGTGAAGTGAAAAGCTGCATGTTTGTAATAAATAAATACATCATCAAGGCATTTTAACTTTAAACCATCGCTTCTAGCCAAAATACCAGATAATAACGCTTCCTCCAGTGAAAAAGTTATTCCCATGTTCTACCTCTCACATCAAAATCCACTGACATAATTTGTTTACAACAGTTTTGGACATACTTGTTATTGGTGCTTTATCTGTGCATAATTATTTACTGATTCAGATGACTTTTCCACTGGATAAAGCAATATAATGGATAGGGGACTCATATTTTAGCCGGAAACAACAGTTTGAAGTAGGTTTTGATGATGTTTTTGTCGGATTAATGGTGGTTTTGTTTCTTATAAACATGCAGCTTTTCACTTCACAAGATGTTAATTGATGAACTGGATTCATGTGGATTACTTGTGGATTAGTGTAATGTTTTTCATCAGCTGTTTGAACTCTCATTCTGACGGCACCCATTCACTGCAGAGGATCCATTGTGAGCAAGTGATGAATTCTCCAAATATGTTTCGATGAGGAAACACTCATCTACAGCTTGGAGGGCCTGAGGGTGAGTGAATTTTCAGCAAATTCTCATTTTTGGGAGAATTATTCCTTTCGGTGCTCTACACATTAGACAGCAACATGAGATGTGTTAAAAGGACATAGCTAGTCTGCCACAACGTTTGTCTTGAGTCACAGATTGATTTAGAGCTCAGGATCTTGTGATAGTGTGGTGTTGGGCTTGATTTGTTCAAAGTACCTGGAGGACCAGCTGTTCCTTTAGACCCTGGAGCCCCAGATGGACCTCGGCTGCCCGCGTCACCTTTGGGTCCTGGCAGACCTCGAGACCCTGGTTTACATACGGAGATAGAGAACATATGTAATGTACAAATTAGTGCTCTTCAAATTTTGTCATGATTTATTCACCCTCATTTTGTTTCAAACTATACTTCTGCAGAACACAAAATAAGACTTTGAAAATATTTTAACTGATTAAAGAGATATTTTGGCAGCATATATTTTGGCAGCAAAACTTGAAAGTCATTCAAGTTTTGAAATGAGTTTAGAGTGATTAAATGGTGGATTTTCTTCTTTTGGTGAGTCTCCATCATTTCTTGTTTTATGCATGCAGTGATCATAGGAAACCTGCTGCTTCTAGAAAGGTTCTAGTCCTTACAAACTGTATGAATGAACCACGGTTGGGCAGCAGACTTCTAATGTGAGTGTGCAGAAGTGTGTATGTGTGTATTTTAGATTGAACTGAACCGTAAAAAAATACATGAAACAACTCACCGTCTTTACCGGGTAAGCCATCCCGGCCTTTCTCGCCCTGTGGACCTGGGAAAAACACATGCAATTTACTGTTATATAGGAAGTATAAGGATTCTCCAGATCTTAAAGTGCTCTCTACTCTAGTCTGTAAAAAAAGTCAATCTTCCATAAAGTATCTTCCAGGCCTGCCATTGGAACCGTCCCACAACCTGATAAAAATCAGTGGATCGGTGAAGTGCCTGTTGGCAGACACAGTCTAAATAACACTGAGCTCATCATGTGAGATCATCAACTGTGACATCACTGCAGAGACAGGATTCCCTGAAGGAATAATTTATGAACTGATACATCGATATATTTACACAGTCACTCATGTTATTCTCCCCCTGAAAGACTTTATGATAAAATAAAATCTCCTCATGTTTCTCTCCCACCAAGCATCTGGCCATAAACACATCCACACAGTTTATGTTACAGGAACATGGTGAATGAGTAACGCAAATTCAGCAACCCTGTTGTGTTACAAAAAATGGCCCCCTTTGAGGATTACCTGAAGAGGGCCACAAAGGCTTTGTAGTTTAGATCTATATCAGCAACCAGGCAAGGAGAAAAAAGAGACTGTAATTTGAACCGCCTTCTTGCCTTTCTCATTTGGGATATCTTATGATAGACAAACCTTACTCGACATGGAAAAAGTCCAACGCCGATTAACATTCAGCTTCCCTGGACTCCCGACTGAGCCGCAGAAGAGTTTTTGGGGTACGGCTTCATGCACAGCTAACGTCTTGATCAAACTAACGCCCTGCGCCAAGCATCCTGCTTGCCAATGTCTGCTCACTTGAAAACAAGCTGGACGAGCTAAGAGCCAGGAACAAATCAGTGGGAAACCAGGCGGGGACCGCTTTACCTTCATTTTCACTGAAAACTGGTTGTCTAAAACACTGTTCTGGCACTGCACTGCTGCTGAATCTACAGCGCCACTGAAAAAGAAATGACATTTTTCTGTTTATATATTTATATATAATTTTTAAGTTGTGAGTTTTCAGTATCAATTGAAAGATGAAATTAAAGATATAAAATATTGCAAAGACATCTTATAGTTGTTTTTATTGTATATAGTATAGCCAAGTGAAAAACTGGAACAACTAATTTTGTGCTAAATGCACTTTAATAGTGCGGAAGTGGTGCTGAAGTCCAACTAAAGATATACTGAAGTATATTTGATTGCGCTAAAGTGGAACTACTGCATGTATATTTCAGGTACACTTATATTGTGCATTTAAAGAATGATGTTACTCAAAGATCATACAATCCTCATCAATTTAGGCTTAATATTAAGAAATGTGCATTGTGCACAAGCAGTACTCCATATAACGTTTAATTTGAATTTTTTAATATGTCAGTAAGTATGATGATGTCTAATTTGCATCCACTTTTTCTATTTCAATCAGACTAAATCAATAATCGTGCATTATAGTGAGCCCTGCATAGCATCACACATAGTTTAAGAGCTCCACACAAATGCTCGTTCCTCCCATGAAAGCACCAGATTCGCTTTCACGTTCTCCATCTGTGTAACCATCACATGGAAATAATCCCCTCAAGGGTAATTTGTGCCTCATCCTTCCACCACAACCCTCCATGGATGTGGTATTTCGATGGGATAGAGGACTGACTTTGCACTGAGGTGGAGAACCTCTGGGCAGCAGATCTATTCAGTGTTCTGTGTGGAAGGAACTGAATTGCCCTGATTTGTTGAATAGCTCTGCCAAGTCAGCACAGGGAGGACTCTGGAAATCTCTGGACCCGCCTTTTAATCCCTTCCACACTTCAAGTGATGATAGGATTGAGCATTGACAGCGAGGGATAGCCGTGGAGTGGGTAAGGGGAATTAAGGAGTCGGTATTAAGCATTAAAAAGGATGTCTTGCTGCATGAAGGATGCATACAGTGCTGACATACACAAACTGATGGAGATGATTCATCATTTTTACAAACTGTGCTTTGATGCCTTCAGATGGAGAAATAAGAAGCTTCAAATAGGAGAACCATACTCTGCATGATCCTAAAGAGAGATCCACCAATCAGAGAAGGGTTAACGTCGAAACTAACAACAACAAAAGAGCACAGCAGTGACAGCTCACTTCCATGAGGTACTACACATTTTAGCTGTTATTTGTTTTCTATTCTAATATTATTGAATTGAAAGTCTTTCACTTCAGGTCTTGTATGAGTGTGGATAGTAAAAACACAAACTCAACATTGTAATAATTTGCATTGGCTTCAGTACAATATCAATATAAAAGCCAATTATTTAACTTAAGATTTCAAATAAATACTGTTCTTTTGATTTTTCTATTAACCAAAGAATCTTTTTTTTTTTAACATGATTTTCCATAAAAATATTAAGCAGCACAACTTTCAACATTGATGATAAAAAGAAATCAACATATTAAACTGATTTCTGAAGGATAATGTGACTTTGAAATATAGATTATTTATATTTTAGAAAGGCCCTCATCCTGTTGGCGAGTCCATCTTCAATTTTTTTGAAATACTTAGAGAAACTGAATGGGGAAATATTTCCAGAACAAAGGCTGCTTGAAAAGTCTGCGGTTACAATTTGGCCAGTGGAAATGACATCTGTGACACAGTGTCAAGTGCAGTCCTACAGTTTTTACTATACAATTAGCCCCTTCAAATCCCACAAGCCTCTTTAATGTCTCAGTTCAACATCTCTATGGCAACTGGAAATGAATTGGTGCAATTCAAAGCCACATGCACCATGGCAATCACCCAAAAAACACCCACGACCGTCAGTGCTCACATCGTCCAACACACACACAACTTAAATCTACTCTAATCTCTCCACAGTGAAATCCCCAACAACTGTAGTGGAAGATAAATGGAAATGTGGGTGGGTTCTGGGATTATCATTATTGTTATAGGGAATGGGATTATCTCCACATGCTTATTGGCTAATAAAGTTTTCTCCGTATGGATCCGGTGCTAAACTGCCATTATGAATAAACCACAAAATGATGTGATTTTAGCTGTGGACAATTGCATGGCTTTGAACCCTTGACTTTGGAACTGAATGACAGAAACAGTGGCCTTTTGTCCAATGAACATCAATCTTCGGTCCATTTCAATCAATGCTACAGCACAAACACCACTACTAAAACTGCTCTTTATTCTGTAACACAAAGTCAAGTCAAGTCAAGTCACCTTTATTTATATAGCGCTTTTACAATACAGATTGTGTCAAAGCACTTAACAGTATCAAATTGGAGGATAGAGTGTCAGTAATGTATAATGATAAGATTAAACACTCAATTTTCAATTTTCAGTAAAAGGCATTTCATTATTGAATTCAGAGATGTCATTGTCTAGCTCAGTTTAGTTTAAATAGTATCTGTGCAATCAAATCAGCGATAATCGCTAGAAATTAAGTGTCCCCAACTGAGCAAGCCAGAGGCGACAGCGGCAAGGAACCAAAACTCCCTCTGTGACAGAATGGAGAAAAAAACCTTGGGAGAAACCAGGCTCAGTCGGGGGGCCAGTTCTCCTCTGACCAAACGAAACCCGCAGTTCAAAAGTTTATATTTCTATTTTGATTTTGTTGCAATTTCTAACAATAGTAGTATTATGTAGTTAGGTATTTTATTATATTTTAGTTATTTTGTTATTTTTTTCACAAAGTGATGAACATACCTGCGGGACCCTGAGCCCCAGGAGAACCTTTGGCAGGTGGCGCCCCCATCAGCAAGGAGGAGTCAGGTTCATTTTTTAACTGCGTCTGTCGATGAGAGGTGGAGGCAGGGGCGGTAAGAAGCTGAACCTGGGAGAAAGAGCAACAGGAAGGCAGAGAGACAGAGAAGGCACAATGGGTAATTGATTAAACTGTGTTAAACGGGGATTGTTTGTGTGATAAAGGAGTACTAGAGTGATGAGGACAGAGCATCATAAAACACTGAGGCACAAATAAACAAAGCTATCAATGGATGCAATTCATTCTTAGTGAATTCCCCCATGAAAGAAGCTCAAAGTGAAAGATGTGGCTTTACCTTGGTCTCCAGAGAGCTCACACGATCTGTGAGGGCAGTGATACGACTGCAATTCAAACAGTCTGAGAGAGAAAGGTGGGGGACAAAGACAAGTCATAATCAATTAGATCAATAACAGCTTTCACAGTGTTCTTTCCAAGGTGAGTTCTATTTAAATATAGTGCTGTTTACAAAGTTTTCTGTGGTATGGATCTCTGAGCACTTTGATGAAGAATAAATGAAATGTTCTGAAAAACTAATCAGGAATCAGTCTGAAAAGGTGCTGTTTAAAAGAACCAGGAAATGTGCATGCAAGCTCAAAATGGCCAACACAAGTGGGCTGTTTACTGTTACGAGCTGGTTACATCATTAAGCCTTGGGTACAATTTATAACAGTTCCAGATGGACAAGTTCCTTCAACGCTGTTTTATGGATGCTTTTGTCTTTATAGGGCTTTTTCATCCCTTAAGTGGAACATATTTTGAGTTGATAATAGAGATTAAAGGTTTGGTTCTTACTTGAGATATGTTCTCCTGTTTTAGAAGCAGGTTTCAGAAGTGTAGCCTGTTTTCTCACAGCCTCTTGGGCAACCAGGTTACTTGATGATCCTGCATACAGAAATTAATGTATGAATAGAAATATGAAAAATGGATGAGTATCACCGTTCAAATTTTGGGGGTTAAATTGGAAAGAAAGAAAAAAAACAAGCAAATGCTGTTCTTTTGAACTTTCTATTCATCAAACAATTGTGTGTGTGTGTGTGTGTGTGGGGGGGGGGGGGTAACATTCATGAAATATTTTCAACACTGAAAATAGTAATAAATGTTCAAATAATAAGAAAAAAATTACATTAAAAAAATGCAGCCTTGGTAAACATAAGACTTTTTTAAGACGTGAAAAAATCTATACAGCCCCTACATTTTACTATAAAAACTATATACACATATTTCAAGTAAAACATTTATAGAAAGTCGTTTGGTTTCCAATTTTACAGTTAATCAATACATATACTGTTTAAAATTAAAACAAAAACATATTTGGACATGTTCTGGTTAACGTTAGTGTAACATGTCCACAGTTAATTTGATGAACAACACCTGTGGTTACTTTGCTAGGATTGTATGAACTTGTGTGAAAAATGGGTAGAAAAGAGAACTTATGGTTAACATTTTTTTTCTTTCTTTTTTTGCAGACACAACTATCTTTTCATAACTATACATAACTAAGACACAACTACCTGTTTATCTAATCAATGAAATTCAATGCAAATGCAAATATTTTACTTTGTCACCACTTTAGGTGTGAAAATCATCATGAATAATCATGCAATATCCCAATATACAACTGACCACCAACAAACTATGTGCACTTTGTTAGAAACCAGCCATTTTTTTCAGAATCTCTCTGTTAGGATAGAATTTGAAGCCAAGCAGCAGTATATATTTAACTCCTGGCTTTTGCTCTGTATTGGGATAGTTACGCTCTGAAAAGCACTAATAATGCTGCTTCATATCTGCAGAGACAGGAAAGGCACAGAGGGGCCTCCCTGACAGGTAAGCCCACAGAACCCTGGCACGAGGGGAAGGGTACACAAGGGTGGGCTGAACAGGATACAAATCTGGAGGGAGAAATCTTGATATGCTTTTCACAAGAGAAACGCACCTTTGGGTATTATATGTTTAATTTTGACTAACATTAAATCATTTTATGACATTTTTTCTTCTATCTTTATAGTGATCTTGAGGAAGAAGAGGTAACTTTTGGCAGACAAGAGAAGATATAGACTCACATTTAAAAACAATAGTTTCCTTGTGCTGTTCAAATGGACCTCAATTCACTCAATTCCCCCAACTCCTCTCTCTCTTTCTCTTCTTCTATCTCTTTTTTTCAAAGGTAGTGAGAAGTTTTAATACTCCCTGGACTGACCTGTTTCAGATTACTTCAGCAAACGTCTCTTATATTAGGTAGTCTGTGGCTAGCTCAGGTGCTCCAGACATAAACAACTGACCCAGTTCAGAGCTTCATTACTGGCTAGGGACAGGAAGTCTGCTTAGCCGCTCTGACGTATACAAACCACAGCAGTAACAGGACCAGAACCAGTGAAGTGGCACCTGCCTTGTTTTCAGACTTGGTAAAGGAATAACGGTCTTGGAATCTCGTTTTCGAGTGAAAATGTAATGGGATCATATGAATAAGTCAAGATGTAAGAAATATACCGCAATAGAAAAATAAAAATTAGTGGGTAAATCAAAACAGAATTCAAAGAGAAAGACAAAGTGTTTTGTGTTAAACAAACCTCACCAGCAGAGAAAAGGGAATGGTAAGAGTTTCGCAGTTAAACCACGAAACCTGGGATAAATGTTCCCTTCAGGAACCTCTTTTGATTTACTTTTCATGTGTGTGGAGGAGACAGAAAGGAAATTTCCCATAGTGCATTGCTCTTACTGATGGTTGTGTTTTGTTCCAAATGTCCCTGTGATTTTAAAATATAGACCTTTCCACTTCTATTAAGTCTTTTTCCAAAAGCAACTCAAAAAGCGAAGCTAACCACACACAAATGCTAACAGCCTTCCATCTCCCAGCAATGGCACTAGATGGATAGTTTACCCCAAAAAGCGTCTTTGTGGAAGACAAAAGGAGTCCATACTGTTTTTATCTATACAACAAATGCATTTAGGGATCAGGGGCTGTCAAACATTTGTCCACAAGAACAAAAAAAGCAGCAGTTTTGATTTACTGTATGGTGCTGTTTGGTCATTTTGGTAACACTTTAGTATAGGGACCAATTTTCGCTATTAACTAGTTTCTAATTAGCATGCCTATTATTTACATATTGGCTTTATATTAGAACTTATAAAGTATTTATTCTACATGACCATATTGTACATCCCTAATCCTACCCAATACCTAAGTAGCAAATTAGGAGTTTATTGAGGCAAAGGTTGTAGTTAATGGTTTGTTAATAGCGAGAATTGGACCTCAATATAAAGTGTGACCATCATTACTTGCTGTTTATTTTTTGTTTTATGGGAAAGAACAGCTGAATATTCCACAAAATATCTTCTTTTGGATCATTCTTGGATCATAAAAGACACAGGGATGAGCAGATGATGAGAGCATTTTCATTATTGTGTGAACTATCCCTTTAACACATTCCTAAATCTCTATTTAAATGGAAATATTTGAGCTGAATTTATCACCTTCACATTCATCATAAGAATACCGGGCTGAGAGCTCAACCACCCCCAGATTTGTAATATCCCTTCTTGGACTATTAATATACTTCCCCTTACGAGTGCCAAGAGTCACATCAACCTGCAAATGTATGTGAGATTGACCTCTCACCCCCGGGTGTGTGTGGATGTATACTCGTGGGAGCAGCCGTCGATTTTATCAGCAGGTTTTTAATATCCAAGTTCTTTAAGGAGCAGAGCGGATGGTGACATCAGAGAATGTGATAAAATCTAACCCTCTCAGCTCCGAGGGGGGTCAGAAGAAGCGCATGTGAATGTGTGTGTGTGTGTGTGTGTGTGTGTCAAGGGTTGAGTGCTCTTAACACCATTGCGAGGTCACTTCCTGTTAAGATGCTTGGGAAAAAGCTGGACAGGGTTATCGGCAAGTTCATTTGACTAAAATATCACATGGGGGAAAGCACTGAAAAAAGACAGTGGAGTCTCTTTTTGCATTCAGGAACAGCATGAAGTGTGGGAGTATTTATCCAGAGAGGTTTTCCTGTTTATCAGCTTATATACAATTAGAGAAGTTTGTGGAAGGAAGCGCCTAGAGTTTGTGTGTGTGTCTAAGGCCTGAGTTACAATGCAGTGTGTGTGACTACAGATGTGTTTAGTTAAGTGTGAGTGCATTGATTTTGACCAACCATCCATTGCACATTAAACAAAATGGTATTACTGTTGCACTAATCTCATACATTTTTCACCTTTGCAAACAATGGACAGAAAGAGAGTCGTCACACAGAGATCAATCTCTTCAGGTTAAGGGCATAAGGACGATGACATTACTGAACTTTTACGCAAGCAGCTGAGGAAATATAGGAGTGTATCTGGAGAATTATGGGTATGCAGTGGGCCACTATAACTCACAGGTATTTTGTTCCTTGTTTAGCCCTGGCTGAAATAATTAATGGCCCAAGGTCAGCCCTTAATTCTCCTCTCAAAATAAAAATAAACCTAGGCACACAGTCACAGGACGGCACAGAAAGTTCATCCTCTAGAGCAGTGATTTATTAACTACTAAAATAACAGGAAAATTGTAGGTCGATACGAATGGGGGAAAATCTACTAAAATGTCCTAAAATGTGCTCAAAAACAAGAATTTTCCATTTTGCAAATAAAAGTGTTGGAGTTCTTGTAAAAAATGATATTATTCAGTAAATAATAAAATAATACATTAAAAAGTATGTTTAAAAGGATTTTAATTACATTTAAATTTAGTCATTTTTATTTGATCATTTTTAAATTTCCCTCTGGGTGGTTACGGTCTCATATTTAAAGAGTCAAGCACCACTGTCTGCATTACAAGGCAAATTCAGTAAGAAACAGATGATTATGGCAAGTGATGATTATGTTATGCCTCTTCACTAGTACTCCTAATACTGCAGTCAGCTTTGAGAGTCTAGATCCATTAGGTGATCTCAAACAAGACCACATACAAATCCAGTCTGTTCAGAAAGACAACACTTTCCTGTGTTGACTAAGCATCTGAAGGATTTAGAGCACTATTATGGGTTTAGAGTCCAACTGGCTTCAAACTAAACAGAGGCTTTATTTAACCTGATTAAAATCTGAGTATAGTAGAGAGGAGAAAAGAACACACATCTGTAGACGAACAGGACAAAAAATGAAAAAATAAGTCTCCATCCATCTCTGTCAGAAAAGACTGCTGCCCTCAGCACCACAAGCTCATTAGAGACCAGGTGGTAGTGATGAAAGCAGGTGAGGTGGGTGTGTATGTCTGTGTGAGGAGGTGTGTGTGGGACGGAGAATTTGAAGTCATGCTCGCTCTCTTTTCATAAGATCTGCCCTATAGAATGTCGAGTCTACAGGGAGTCGCTTGTGCTGAGAAAGCAGTCTCTGTGTTTTAAGACAGAGTGGGGTAAGCACCTCATGTCTCTCTCTTTCTGTTCTACACAGACTACATTGTTTCTGAGCTATTCAAAATAAGGTCCATAGCTCAAGGTCGAAACTGACCACTGATATTCATATTCAACCTTGAGCAGTATGGAGATTAACCCACATCTTCATGAGGGTCCAGCACAACAACAGACCCCATTGACTCTATTCTCTGTATAGACAAAAAAAAAAAAAATTTCTTTCGTGTTCCACAGAGGAAAGAAAGAATGTAATATAGGTTTGGAATAACATGAGGTGAGTAAATGATGACAGAATTCTCCTTTTTGTGTGAACCCTCAGACATAGAGAAAGAGCAGCACACACCTGACCCAAAAACATACAATGACAAATTTGGCGCAGCCTTGGAGGTCTCGGAACAGACCAAAGCCAAGCTAGAACAGACGGAGAGAGGGAGTGACGGAGGGAAATGAAGGAGAGCGGGGCGAGCTCACCTCCTACATACATCTCACCTCATCAGTCAACATCGCACAAACACACACTTTAGTCTGGCTTCACACACACCCACACACTTCATATTGAATCGCACTCAACACCTTAGTCTGACTACACCTAATGCCATTGCTGCAAGACAAAACTATAGAAAGACAGTAAGCAATAACTTTTGTTGTTTATGTGTACAATGGGATCCAGAAATCTGAAAGCATTAGTGAAAATACTTAAATTTTGCATTTCTTTAAATACCAGCATAACAATTTGAACTGAAAATGTAATATAATATGGAACCATCATCAATATCACAAGAGTTGTTATCATTATTGAAATAGTGGATGATTATTAAATATTTCATTTTATGTCATAGCTTTTTTTTATTAATAAAAAACTATCAATCAATCAATCAATCAATCAAACAATCAATCAATCAATCAATCAATATTTTCAGGTTTAAAGACACCCAGATTTTGACTCTTGCAACTTTTTGGACCCTAATATGCCACCATAGCAGTACCCATAATGCAATGAGACCTGAAGATTAGACCGGGATTGGAGCCCATCTTCACAATCAAGTACTACAAAGCTTGCAGACATGAGTGTTTCACAGTCTTCTGTGTAACAACTGTTACTCATCCTGCATCAGTTAATCACCCCTCCTCTAAATGAATGAATGAATGAAGCATTTATATAGCACTTTATTGTGTATAGCTATACACCCAAAGCGCTTTACAATCATATAGGGGTCTCTTTTCAACCACCACCAGTGTGCAGCATCCACTTAAATGTGTGCCTGTCATAAGCATCCAGATGTGCACTTGTAAACAGCCCTTACTCTTTTACAGGGAAGTAACTCTAATATCTCCCTTTTCTAACTCTTTGCTATACATTTGCCTTAGTCCACCATAGATGCAGTAGCAAGTTTATAGAGTGTTTGTGAATGGTTTTGATTTAGAAATTTCATTTCATTCCTGCTGTGTTGCTGGGACTGCGTTTTTATGAAAATGTAAACCTTAAAATCGTTTCACACTAATCCTGTAGCAACAGCAAATCTCTCCAGCACCCATTTTAAACAAAGTGGACTTCGTTTAAAATTAACTAACAACTGTGACTCGATGACGCAATGAAGCAATGAAGACTGTAAACTCAGAAAACAAAAGGCTTTGTTTTCTTCTGAATGCATGACCCTGTTATTCTGATTTTGTTTCTCTTACTTTTCCACACTAAAAATAATGAGCTCTCATGCAGTATCTCCAAAGAAAACCACAGTAAGAACTGCAATAAAAACTACATTTTATGTAGTTTTAATTATTTTCTATAATTAGACAAAGTGGTTTGAACTGCAGTTGAATTGTGGCAGCAAACAGTATGCAGAAATACAAATTCACACAATTAAAATCTGTTGAAATTCTAATGAATTCATATACTATCTAGACAGTTTCTAAAGTACTCTGGGATGTCACAATGATTAAAAAAAATCCTTGTCTGCTTGTTTTAGTAAACACCACTAATAAATGGTGTCTAAAAAGCGGTTTCCTGAATAACAGTGTCAGGTTTTGAAACCACTTAAGCCTCTTCTCTCAAAAAAGGATTCTAAAAGAGGAGGCTGCTCTTCATCTGCTTTGATATCCTCTGGCCTCTGTGTGGAAACACATTTTAAAGTGTACAAGATGGAAACACTTTTCTACAGGAGACAAACAGGCATGTGGTGTCTGTGGAAGATCTAAAATAAGCCCCGGGAGCATGTGTAACCATGTAGGCCACAGACCAGCCGTACCGTAAGCTCCTGAGATGAGACGTTCCACACCGCAGAACCGCCTCTTGGTTCTTTGACACTTCCTCCCACACTAAGAAAACAGATGTTGAACAGAGAGAAGACAGGCCCACTTGTCCTTCTTTATTAGGCTGAAACACAAAACATATAGATCTTCCTCCTATCATAAAGCACAATTCCCTTTCATGTCTTTGTCTCCTGACCTTAGCTGACCTCATGCCAGACGTGTGCCCATGTCATCTCACTTGCGCCCATAATGACTCACACAGATTCCTTAAACTTGTTCACTTCCGCAATTCAATAGCCAACACCCCCTCTCCGTCCAATTGTTTCCAAAAAAAAACAACAACAGTGGGCGCTACCGATAAAACGGTCTGTCTGAACCACAGAATGTTGTTTGCGAGGGAGACAGGCAGGGAGGGGATCATCTCGGCTACCCACACCAACCACTCCAAACACTGTGCAGTCATTAAAAACTTTCAGCTCAGCGGACACGCCACCGCAAGAGATTCACAAAACAAGCACAGGAAAACAACGCCTGCCACATATTGGACCTCACAAAATCAGCTCCTCAGCGTGCAAGTAATGAACACAGACATCAAGGACAGAGCCTTAAAAAAGTAAATGAGGGCCTAAAAGTAGCACGTACCACAGACTTTAAATGAGAAGAAAGAGCTGTAGTTGTCATATTGTGTCAGAAGTAATAATCTTATTTAAGTTGCTTGACAACCAAAAACAGCCTACAGTTTTACGAACAGGCTTATGAACTATTACTTGGCAGAACAATTGTTTATTCTAGGGCTGAACTGATATTAAAGTTCTGGCTGGTACTGGCCTTTTTTCTCCTTCATTTTATGACTAATAAACAGGTAAGTGAATAACATTAGAAGTTAAAACTACACTGTGTGCAGAATTATTAGGCAAGTTGATATTCTGGAACATTTTACCAATTCCAAACCACATCGATTTTAATAACTACTACTGATTTTGTATTTAATCATTTCTAAGTGATATATAATTGTCCATGAAGGCTGAAAGTCAAAAACTCCTTATTTCAGGTGTGCAGAATTATTAGACAGGTTTTCTTTTACAGATAAAATAAGCCAAAAAGAGATTTAACTCAGACTAAAAGTAAAAAAAAAAAAAAACTAAATGCCCATGAGAAGGATGCAATACTAATGCAATAATAGAATTAGCAAAGTTAAGGCATGACCATTGCTCATTGGGTCAGCAGGGTCAGAAAAAACAGGTGGAGAAGAAAAGACACGTTAACTGCAAAAGAATTAAGAATTAAGGTGAAGAGTTATTCATTTTTATTCCATCTGCTATCCTGAAAAGTCTGTTTTGCAGAGATTGACTAAAATGAGCTCCTAAAACTTACTGCCAGATTCTGGAAGATAAATTCTTCAAACAGTGGTACAAGAGTGTGACGCTGGTCCTTCATGAGTCACTCTCAACTTATCTATCCATAAAGCCTATACAAAATCAGTCTTCATGTATTTCACAACACTTCAGCATGTTATTCTTATTAAGTGAGGGTTATTTTTTAATATTTTTTACCCAAGCAAGGTCTCTGAGAACCTGACTCATTGCACTTCTGGAGACTCCAGGAAGGTTGCAGTGCTGGAAAATGGTGGCGGTGGAGACTAAATGATTCCTGATGGTTTCACACCTAATTCTTAATTCTTTTGCAGTTAACGTGTCTTTTCTTCTCCACCTGTTTTTTCTGATCCTGCTGACCCAATGAGCATTTCGCTGCCCAATGGTCATGCCTTAACTTTGCTAATTCTATTATTGCATTAGTATTGCATCCTTCTCATACTTTTAGTCTGAATTCAATCTCTTTTTTGGCTCATTTTATCTGTAAAAGAAAACCTGTCTAATAATTCTGCACACCTGAAATAAGGAGCTTTTGATGTTCAGCCTTCATGGACAATTATATATCACTTAGAAATGATTAAATACAAAATCAATAGTAGTTATTAAGACTGATGTGGTTTGGAATTCGTAAAATGTTGCTGGAAAAAAAAATATGACCAGAATATCAACTTGCCTAATAATTCTGCACACAGTGTAAATTATAAGTAAACACTACAAAATATCACAACATTATAATGTACAGTTCATTTTGTGACTTCTAAATATTACATTTAATAGTGTTATTCAATTACTCTTGTTTTAACAGATTAACTTTAGCTTTGACTGTATAGATACTCTAAATGTAAAAATTATTTTTCAATATCCAATATCCAAAATACTCGAATATAACCAATATAAATAAAAGGCATCAAGGACAATATGATAAAATGCACCAACAGTAACATGTATTAATATTAATATCTGGAATAACCTAGGAATGCACAATATATATATTGATGCCATATCAGTTATATAAAAAGCAATAAGCCACGCACGGTTGTGTGTAATATTGATTTAACCACAGCTAAGGGACTCATGCCAAAAAACACCCATTACATGTGGTAAAATCATTGTGACACATAACCTCAAGTGTATTATTGTTATAATTGAAGAAGAGGAAAGAAAGAGATTTTGTGGTTTGTGTGAAGGTCAGAAGTACAATTCCAAGTGTGGCGCATCCTTCTGAGCCAAAACAGACAATTTAAAATGATACAGTCTCAGATCTTCTGAGGAACCTGTTTGTTCCACAAGAAAAAAATGATATTTTACTAAATCTAGTGCCTGTGTTGTGCCTTCTGGAGAGGTTTTATAGAGTTTGCTCACGGTGAGTTCAGACCAAATTCACAAAATATTTTTGGCATTGTAAGTACTGCATGATTTTTTAACAAGACCTGCAGGCCGTCTGAGCGCAGCACAGATGGCCAAATCTCATCCTACCTTTAACCCCCCAAAAATAACAAAAACATTTTGAGGTCCACTACAAAAACAGTGTTACCACAGCAACGCAATAACTATTGCGTCAACTCCAGGAACTATATTATTATAACATTACAGTTCTCCTGGCCAGCACTAAACGCACGTTCCAATATTCCTTGAAGCATCTCCTGCCTTAATCGCAGATCATAAACCTGTATTAATGTGCTTATGAACGCACTCTCACTCATCAAACTGTGTGGAAAGAGCCTCATTCTGCCTCATTTCACTCTTCGAAAGAATACCTTCGCTTTAGGCCATGGAGAAGCATATGATCCAATATTGGCATCTACCTCTACCAAACCTGTCTCACAATTTCAGATCATTATCCTTAACAAAAAAGTTGGATGCATATGATGGAATTTCGACAATCTGCTTTGGAAGTGTTCGGAAAATCTGACTTTTACTCAGCAGGTTTATGCTACAAAAGGCCTAAACGGGACAGAGAGGAGAGTTTTGGGTTTGTCTCCCAGTGGTCAAAAGGGATTTTAAAGCAAAGATAAAATAGCTGACCTTGAGAGTGAAAACACTCTTAAAACACAATCCCTGTAGAAAACAAGATGAGGAAAATGTCTGAAAGATTTGGAAAGCCTTCGGTTATTAGTCCCTCTGGATAATGATGGTGTGCAGATAATAACACCACAGTCTTTCATATAAAAAAAGCCTATGCAACTAAACAGCAATAGTAATACAAAGAACTTTGAAACAGAACAGACATACGCTGAGTGTAGCCCCAAAACTGATACTGAACAGACAACACGCCAACCGTCTTGCTAACAGAAGATGCTCTTTGTTGTGGTGGCAGCTGAGACTAAAAAGGACGAATGTTTTTGAAAGCATTGATAATTAGGGATTATATAATCTAATGACATAAAAATTCTGTAAATGCTTTAAAACACATTTAACTTATTTTCTGTTATGTCAGTTATTCCGAAGATCTCTTTCTGCAAACGTTTTGCAATGTTACATTATTTGATCACTACCCTAGTGAAAAATAAATATACTAAAATGTATTTGAAATACATTTATTTCATGCTAAGTGTACTACAAATACATTTACATATTTATGCACTTCATAAAAATACCGTGCAATTGTACTTTTAGTACACTAAACTGTTACAAGTAAAGTCCGCTAAATTTTGTGCTTAATGCACTTTAATTCTGCAGAAGTGGTGCTGAAGTCCAACTAAAGATACACTAAAGTATATCTGACTGTGCTAAAATGGAACTATTGCAAGTATACTTTAGGTACACTCTAAATATCTTGCTTTTAAAGACCGATATTATTCAAAGATCTTACAATTCTCATCAGTAGCATTAAAACACATCTTAAGGTCATTGCACACTGAGTCCGAAATTTTCGCACGTTAAAAAATAAATACGACCTCACGTTGTGTCAATCACGTTTAAACACTGCCTCCTAAACTTTCTTCCATCATAAAAAAATTTGGATCAGGTTCGATTTTCTGCGTTTTCTCGCATCCGTAGCATGCATTTTGATAGGAAAGGATGACGAATACGAAAAAATGGAAAAAAACGCATGCAAAAAGTTCGGCCTCAGTGTGCAATGGCCTTTAGTCTTAATATTGAGAAATGTGCATTGTGCACAAGTAGCTAGTACTCCAAATAAAGTTTAATTATCACTTTTATATCGGTAAGTCTCCAGCGATATGTCATTAAATAGTGTATGTTAATAGATTTTAACTGAAATAAATGTATTTTAAACATACCACTTTTTTACTAGAGTAGGAAGAAGTAACAATAACTGACAAATCATTCTCACTTTGCCTATTTGCTCAGACATCCACAAACCTCGCTTATTCATATTTTTCATAAAACGGAAACATACCCAGTCAAAAATCACTTCTTAAAAAACACCTTTCACTATGTAATGCTTTAAAAGCCAAAGCTAACTTGGGCACGAGAAGAATTGTTCTCCACTTACCCAGTCAGCCAAAGGCATTTAGTGTGTCTGTGCATGTGTGCGTGCCAGTGTGTATATAATTAGTTTCAAAGTCAGAGTTAAAGAGAGTGTAAGTGGTCGGTGAACTTCAGGGTGGCCATAGACCATTACAGGAGCAGTTGCAGTGTCCTTTGTGGTTGCGGCTGCCCATAGTAAGTCACATGAGCAATCGAACCTTACTGTTTCCTTGTGTTTAACTCAGTAAAAACCCAATTAAAACACTTACACACAAAGCCAAGACATTACAGGGTTTGAAACAAAGAGCTGCAGCTGCTTTTCTAATCATGTCCTGAATGGATTTCTGTATACTGTACATTCTGTGCATTTTTCTGGATTAGAAACGTCTTATTTCTTTAGATCAAAGATCACAGTGAAAGCTTGTCTGAATTTGAACTTTACACAATGGAAATTGTTTGCTGAGAAGTCAAGTCTTACGTCTTTTTCTACAACCCGAATTCCGGAAATGTTGGGATGTTTTTTTAATTTTAAAGGTCCCATGACATGCTGCTTTTTGGAGGCTTTTATATAAGCCTAAGTGCTCCCTAGTACGGTATATGAAGTCTCTTTCCTGAAATTCAGCCTTAGTGCAGAATTTCAGCCACTACGAGCCTGTCCTACAATGAGCTTTCCTTAGGACGTGCCATTTCTGTGTCTGTAGCTTTAAATGCTAATGAGGAAGAGAGAGGCGGGGCAAGGTGGAGGGTTTGTGTGTGGCCTTAACCAGCTTTTCAAAATCGAAACAGTGCTGGTGTTTTTATATCACTGTATTTCTGAAGGAAACCGACTGTTTTCAGAAAATTTGGGATGTCATTTTCATTTAATTTTGCATGCAATGTCTGATAAAGCAGCGTTTGTGAGCAGAGCTCTGCTTTGTGTACAGCGTTACCGCGGAAACCACTATCTCCGCACTCTAAAAGCGCCTCCAGCTGGCAGAGAATGAATTTGCATATAAGTCGCCACAAATAGAGTCCAAGTCTGTGGGAAACACTGTACACATACTTCGGTGTTCATTTGTACATCCAAACACTGAGCAACTGCCATGCTTCGCTCGTTTGCAAGCCATGATGTCTCTCGAGAAAAAAAAAATATTGCGCTCTCCTCACACGGTAGTAGCTCATTTTCTCATGGGCGGGCAAAGCAGAGAAAGGGGAGGTAACCTTTCCCCGTATGACGACATAAAGGGAAGATTCCAGATTGGGCCATCTGAGCTTTCATTTTCTCAAAGGCAAAGCAGGATACCCAGGGCTCGGTTTACACCTATCGCCATTTCAAGCCACTGGGGGACCATAGTCAGGCTAGGGGAACTCATATTAATGTTAAAAAACCTCATAAAGTGAAATTTTCATGCCATGGGATAAAATTAAAACTAAAAGAATTTTAAAATCACATGAGCCAATATTTTATTCACAATAGAACATAGATAACATAACAAATGTTTAAACTGAGAAATTTTACAATTTTATGCACAAAATGAACTAATATCAAATTTGATACCTGCTACAGGTCTCAAAATAGTTTGGACAGGGGCATGTTTACCATGACAGCATCTCCTCTTCTTTTCAAAACAGTCTGAAGACGTCTGTGCATCGAAGTTTCTGGAGTTTTGGTGTTGGAATTTGGTCCCATTCTTACCTGATATAGGTTTTCAGCTGCTGAAGAGTTTGTGGTCGTCTTTGATGTATTTGTCATTTAATGATGCACCAAATGTCCTCTATAGGTGAAAGATCTGGACTGCAGGCAGGCCAATTCAGCACACGGACTCTTCTACTACGAAGCCATGCTGTTGTAACAGCTGCAGTATGTGCTTTTGCATTGTCCTGCTGAAATACACAAGGCCTTCCCTGAAATAGACGTCATCTGGAAGGGAGCATATGTTGCTCTAAAACCTTTATATACCTTTCAGCATTCATAGTGCCTTCCAAACATGCAAGCTGCCCATACCGTATGCACTTATGCACCCCCATACCATCAGAAATGCTGGCTTTTGAACTGAACGCTGATAACACGTTGGAATGTCTCCCTCCTCTTTAGCCCGGAGGACACGGCATCTGTGATTTCCAATAAGAATGTCAAATTTGGACTCGTCTGACCATAGAACACTTTTCCACTTTGAAACGGTCCATTTTAAATGAGCCTTGGCCCACAGGACACGACAGCGCTTCTGGACCATGTTCACATATGGCTTCCTTTTTGCATGATAGAGCTTTAGTTGGCAGCTGCAGATGGCATGGTGGATTGTGTTTACCGACAGTGGTTTCTGGAAGTATTCCAGGGCCCATTTAGTAATGTCAATGACAGAATCATGCTGATGAGTGATGCAGCGTCGTCTGAGGGCCCAAAGACCACAGGCATCCAACAAAGGACTTCGGCCTTGTCCCTTATGCACAGAGATTTCTCCAGTTTCTCTGAATCTTTTGATGATGTTATGCACTGTAGATTATGAGATTTGCAAAGCATTTTGAAGGCTTTTTAGAGAGATGTGGAGCTCCTCCAAACTTAATGGGGCCTCCAAAGATTCTTTATCCACCAGTGAGATCTGAGGCAATTCCAATTTATCTAAATACTGCTTACAAATTGGTTCATCAAAATATGTTTCAGCTTTATACAGATTTGTGTAAAAATCTTTAAATATATCGCTAATCGCTGCAGGGTTCGTGGTGACCTGACCATCCAATGATTTTATTGCGCTAATATATGCCTTAGACTCACATTCTTTCAGCGTAAGGCCCAATAGGTGACTAGGTCTCTCTGATTCAAAATAATATTTTTCCCTAGTCCTATGTAAGATAAATTCTGCCTAAATTCTGTAAGATAAATTACTGTAATTTGTGAAAGTAAATCATATTCTTCTTTTAAAGAGGACAGCTGTGTAGCCTGTTGCTCAGTAAAATGTTGTTTTTGTAGGTTTTGTAATGATTGGATTTTATTTTCTAATTGTGTAAACTGGTGAATTTTCACTTTGGCAAAAGTAGAAGAGAAAGATATACAGAATCCTCATATAGCACACTTAGTCGTTTCCCACAGTATTTGAGGATCCACATCAGAGGGCATATTAATTTCAAGAAATTCCTTTAAATATTCTTTTAGAGAAGTAATGAAGGTCTGATTACTTAATGATATGTTAAAGCGCCATCTAGGGGATTTGGCTTTAATATCGGAAAGAGGAATATTGCATAACATAGCATAATGATCAGATAATAAAATTGGTAATATAGAGATGGAGGAATTAGATGAAATTAAAGATGGGCTGAGAAACATGTAGTCTATCCTAGAGAAAGTCTTACGTCTATTAGAAAAAAAAGTGAAGTCCTTAGATTTAGTATTCTGAATTCTCCAAAGATTGATTAAGTTGAGCTCAGTGATAAATTTATTCAGTAATTTAGAAGATGGATAGACTTTTGTATCAGATTGAGATTTATCCAAAGCAGGATTTACGATAGCATTAAAATCACCACCCACCACTAATGGGCAATCAGTCTGCTCAAGTAGTGTTTTGGAAATATTTTTAAAGAATCAACTGTCTGTCTCATTCGGACTGTAAATAGAGACCAATGCTAACCTATTATTATGTATCTTGCAACGGATAAAAACAAATCTACCCTCCTCATCACTTCCGATATGTTCAATTGTTAAATGTAACTTCCTGTTAACAAGGATAAGCACCCCCTTAGTTTTATTAAGAGCGCAGGAGAAGGCTGCCAATTTATAATACTTATTCTGGAAACGTGCCACGTCAGATTGCTTTAAATGTCTCTCTTGTGTCAGCACACAGGAAACCGATTTACGGTGTAAATATTCTAATACACGAGTATGTTTCACAGCAGAATTTAGGCCATTCACATTCAATGCTAAAATATTTAAAGTATGCATTTATTATTCATAATCCCAAAACTGTGTTCAGTACATGAAGAAAAGCAAAAGCACTCCCATTCTGTCAGTAACATGTAAACGCTGGTGTTTATTCTAGATACCAAACCACCTAGATGAAAAATCCTTTTAGAAATAAGGTAAAATAAATAAAAGTATGAATGTCTGTTGTAAAAAATAAAAGCAACACAGAAACAGGAACAACAAACAACTATAAACAAGAAACAACTCAGACCGCACATTACCGAGAACGTAGGTCTGATTGATCAACAAAAAATGGTGATGATACGTGACCGGTCCACTTCAACGCAAGACATGTCCCCAAAAGGCCCACATAGTCAAAAATTACTGTAATTTAACCTACTCTCCATTAGACCCTTCCAAAAAAAAGGGTGTTAGTCTTACCAGTAAAGAGACAGTTGTGCCAGAAAAAATGGAAAAATATCCCAGGAGAAGAGAGAGAGAGAGAGAGAGAGAGAGATAGAAAAAAAGAGATTTAACAAGTGTCCATATCCACCTTGTTATTATCCTCTCCTGGGCAGTTGGAATCACCTCCATTAAGTTCTTCTCGCTGGACCGAAGAGATGGAGATGGTGGCCGCTGTTTTTCCATTGATTTGTAGAGCTGCAGCATATGTCTTCTTCTGTGACAGTGAACTGATAAAATCCTCCGCTTTCTGAGGAGAGTCGAACATCATCTGCTCACCTTTATGCCGTAGTTTAATTACCGCCAGAAAGGTGAGGAAGGGCTGGAGACTAAGTGCTGTCATCTTCTTCAAGACTGGATTAAAGCTCTTTCTCTTGGTAGTTGTGGCTGGATTAAAGTCGGGAAAAAATTGTAGCGTGACATTGTCCTGCGTATATTTCACCGGATATGCCTGCCAAGCACCCTTCAGGATCGCTGATCTGTCATACCGCATTTGTACATGGAAGATGAGAGTACGCGGCCGGTCTGAGTTTTTCCTTCCATCATACACGCGATGGGCCCGGTCAATCTCGATGTCACGGCCCTTCAGTGAAGGGATCCACTTGGAAAGATTAGCTCTGAGGAAGCCAGCTGCATCGGAGCCCTCCGGCCCCTCCGGCAACCCCACCAGCGGTACGTTATTTCTCCTGCTCCTATCTTCAATGTCCGTCATCTTCTCAGTGAGTTGCTCCAGCTGATTTCTTAAGTTTGTGACTGTCCTCCTATCCTCACGTGCAGCTGCTTGAATGGAATCGGCCTCGGTCACGTGTCTGCTTCGCCGCGCTAGCTAGTCCCTCAAGCTCCGCTCTTAGCTCTTTAACAGAATTGTTGGTCGCTTGTATGTCCGAACACAGGTCACCCAATGCTGGGGTCAGTACAGAGTCTACTGCATCTCTTACTGTCGAGGCCACAACCGAATCCAAAGTACTTTGCTGCTCTTTAAGTGCTAGCTTGATACCGTTAGCGATAGCACCTTTGAGATCCTCTCTGGAGATGGTGGAATCTTTGAATTTTTTTTTTATTGGCGATTGCTCGATCTCTCTTTTCCAACTGTCTTTGACTATTGAAGTACTCATGATGGGTCAAATACAGAGTGGTTCGAAATTTACTGACAGGATTATACAATATTTGACAGAGTGAGCAGAGCGAAGAACTACGCGTGCATCGCTGTCGAAGGGTCACGTGATCTCATGTTTAATGTGTTTTGACAGAAAATATATTAATCATGACATTAAATTGTGAGGAATTAGCAACTACAGATACTTCTAGTTAGTTAGTTAGTTAGTTAGTTAGATAATTCAGATGGTTTTCAAATGACTAAATGTACCATAACCATGATGTACAAAAGCTGATGTAGCCAAATGTAGGATCAGTTTGTATCTTATCCTGTCATCTTATTTGGAAGTGATCCTGAGATCTTTGTGTTTTCAGCACAAAATCTTAACCGTCCAGCAACAATCATCCAGCTTCAACTGCTTAATATTTTTTTAACATCCCTAATGACTAGCTAATGTGAAATGTCAAAACATAGACTCTCAGAATCACATACCGTGAAATGGCATACACATATGCACACACCCACACACAGGCATTCTTACAGAGCTTGATCTTTGCACACAGGAATTCTGACACCTCATCTGAACCGTGTGCTTGAACTCAGAGCTTCGAGCCTAACACTAAAATAACACCTGGCAGGAGCTTGATGAGCATAGACACCTGTATAGAAAAAGTATAGAAGCATATGAAACACAAACTACAAAATGCAACATTCAAGAAAAGCATATGCAATAACTTTCAGAATGAAATACAAGCTATATTTTGTGAAATAATATGCAGTGTGCAGCAATACATTTTCAGTGGTGTCACATGGCCTCAGTATGGTTTATCTAGTCACTGTTACCCAATAATCATCTCAGAAATAAAGCCTATATTTTGAATTTAATTTTTTAATTGCGTAAAATAAGTTTTGAGGTTATGGCAGTCTTGTCAAATAATTCATAAAGAAGAAGAGAAATGTTTTTCATTCTAGTTCCTGTAGAGGAACTATCCCACTAGCAGCACTAAGGTTCCAGTTGAACATGCTAAAACATGAAATGTATAACTAAAATGCAATGCAAGATGCTTTAGATGTTTTTTTATAAGTATCTGCCAAATGCATTGAATATAAATTTGTCATACAGTACATTGACAGTAAAGCATGTTGCATTGCAGGATGTAGCATTTCAAGTGGAGTGCCCAAATTTTTTTATTGCACAATTTGGCAAATAGCAGTCATCTGAGTATTCTATGCATATAGAAAATATGCACAGTACAAATACTACATACTGCAAAGTAAATAACATGACTTAACATCCTAAACTAGCCAAGAAATTTAAAAAGTTGTAATAATAAACTTTACTGTGAAAATATGAAAATTTTAGGGTCAATGTTAACAAACTAAAAAAAGCCTTTTAAATCTTTTACAATATCAACCCTCATAAAAATCATAATTGAAGTGTCATTTTACATACAAAAAGAAATAAAATTCTCTGCTGATGTTTTGCTAAATCAGATGTGTATCAAAATAGTGAGGGGTTGGATTTGGCTCATGGACCGTCAACTGAACAGTAGTTAAGACTCATTATGCAAGAGCAGTGAGGTCCATCTGACCTAGCAGAATCCAGCTGTTTCTCTTCATATTAGTTTAACAGGAATCGAAACATAAGATGATCCCTGAAGTCATATGGCTTCATATCTCTCCAGGCTACTGGCTTGACTGACAGACACTCAGAGATGAGTAGGAACAAGACAATACTGAGGTTGTAAGCGCTGGGAGTTGAATGAACTGCTGTGTGCCAAAAACTCTGTATGTGTGTGAGAAGAGCTCTTGTTATCACTGGGATAGGCTGCTTATCTCTCCCCCCTCTTTCTGCCATCAGGACACACACATGCAGCCTCTTATTCTCAGTGTTATCTAGACAGGTGTAATTATCTCTTATCTGGCCTCATGTAACCTTGTTCTCCTTATCTTTGTCTTTTTCTCCTTTTACTCCACGCCTGCATCTGGTCTGCATCTCAGGTGGACAGACACGGTCAGTGTAAGATCTTCAGGAAAAAAGGACACTCCTGCAGTGTCAACTTTTGTGGTTTACTTGAGTCTGTTTACACCTGGTATTGATCCGATGGCATTATTGGTCACAAGTGGTCAGCTGAGACACAACCATTTCAATGAAACACTCATAGTTTGAACTAGCTCACATTAGTTCAATTTATTTATTTAGCACACACTTTTATCCACGTGCAGACATGTGTAATTCTCTGTCAATGCACATGGCATACTGAATATGTTCTGCAAGCTTGTTGACATCATTTCCTGATTCAGTCCCCCCCACCTTTTCTGCCAGTCTCTTTATGTTTCCAATTAAATTTGACATACAAAGGCAAAACTACACATAAAGCAACTTTTATGAATTTCAATTTCGCTAGTTAAAGGGGTAGTTCGCCTACAAGTAAAAAGCTTGTCATTTACTCACTCTCATGTCATTCCCAACTGAGTGAAAAATAAATGTTAAAATGTATTTAAAATACATTTATTTCATGCTAAGTATACTACAAATACATTTACATCTATGTGTTTAATAAAAATACCAGGCTGCAACTGTACTTTTAGATTACTTACAACTGTACTTATTAGAATAAACACTAATTTTATACTTAATGCACTTTAACTGTGTGGAAGTGGTGTTGAAGTCCAGTTAAAGACATACTGAACTGAAGTATATTTTCGATTGTGCTAAAGTGGAACTATTGCACAGTATACTTTAGGTGCACTTTAATAATCTCTCATTTATAGACTGATATTATTCAAAGATCACACAATCCTCATCTGTATTGACATTAAAACACATTTAGGCTTAATATTAAGAAATGAGCATTGTGTACAAGTAGCACTCCAAATAAAGTTTAATTATAATTTTTATATCAGTAAGTCTTAAGCAATGTCAGTAAATATGAAATAATTGTAATTTAAATATATTACCTTTTTTACTAGGGAAACCTGTATGAATTTCTTGAACCCAATGGGGTGAAATGTTTTGAGCATTATTTACTTTCTTTTTTTCCAGTGTTCAGTGTCACATGATCCTTCAGAAATTATTCTAATATGCTGATTTGATGCTTGGGAAAAATGATCATTTCTATTCTAATAATTTCTAAAATTATGTTGAAAACAGCTGCCCTGCTTAATATTTGTGTGTAAACTGTGATCTATTTTTTCAGGATTATTTAATGAATCAAAACTTCAAAAGAATAGCCATCTTTTGTAATTTTATAATAGTTAAATAAATCCTTACCAAATTGATGTATTTCTTTAAAAACAAACAAACTAATTCCTAACTTTTAAATATACAAAAACAGAAACATTCTTCAACGTTTCATCATTTTCATCCTCAAAGAAAGTTAAATACAGTATCTACACACACACACACACACACACACACACACACACACACACACACACACACACACATACATACTTCAAGGCACTTTTTCTCTTTCTCTGAAGTTCAAGAGTCACTCACAAAGGCTGTTTATGGAGCGTGTGATAGCTACTGCAACAGAGGGTTCAGTTTCAGCCAGCAGAACTAAATCTTTCTGGCCTTCAGACCTTTAACATTCCTGCTAAAAGAAGCGTCATCCATTCAGTCCTGACAGAGCAGCATATCATCACCTTGTCTCTCCTGTTTGCCCATCTGTCTGTCTGTTTCCATCTAATGAAAATAATTACACTCAATATTACCACTCAGCTGTCCCCACTACGACATAAGCACATACAAACACTCTCCAAACACTCAATTTTACTGACAAGAAGCAGACCAGGCCAGTGAGTGGTGGGTGAGAGAGACTTAAATGGATTCCCACACTCCCACCATCTCTCTTCCCACAGATCTGAGCTTTATCTTAAGCAGCCACTTCAGCAGAACATCCAAACGGCCTTGTGTTTGTGTTAATACAGGGGTGGATGAAAGATCGGGTTGACTAGGATGAGAGAAACCCTGTGAGCGAAGCGATGAGGGGGTATTCAAATGCAAGAGAAGAAGAATGTCAAACAGCACTGATCTCACTATGAGAGAGTCCTGGATCAAAACACACCCATATTCTCTATCACTAGCCAGTCAAAATACACGTGTGAGTCAAACCGGAGGGTCAGGTCACTGAGAAATAGCATGCTTTGGAGGGTTTAAAAAACATGGCAGACTATTACAAAACTACAAGACAGTGTGGCTAGCAGATGATATGGTTAACGACTTCTGTTATAAAACAAAAGTAGTATCTCTTCCAAATTATATATATATATATATATATATATATATATATTGATATTTTTAATTTTGGACTTGAAAGGGTGTTTTGGTAGGTATATGTTGTGATAAAATGTTTTATTTCACAATAACTAAAATAACACAGTTTTGCAATGTCTAATAATCCATTTAAAAGCTGCAATATTAATTAAGAAGCATGAGATCATAATACCAAATGACTGCACAGAGGAAAATAATCTCTCTGTCCTACTCAGCAAATTTAATTTTATCAGCTGCCTAGCAGCCAGTCTCTCGACTCATAAAGCTTTTAAGAAAACAGGGCGGTTAGGCCTTTCAAACTAACTTATGGATGCCTTTAAGCTTTATGAATACAAATGACTTCACCCAGTGGCCAGATAATGAGACAGTTTGGGCAAATGGAAAATAAAATCATGCTGTCTCTGCAGGAAATGTCTTTTCCATATATTGTGTGCGGGGTTGTTGGGTTATCATAATTAGGGAAGACTTGATATATGCAGCTCTAAGCTACTGGATGTCTGAGCAATGTGGGTGAAGGAGCTTTTATCTGAAAATCTGACGTGACTCATTGAGGGTGTCAGACTTTGTGGTTGTGGTTTGATAGACTACTAGCCTATAAAAGCTCCAGAAAGAGCTGAACCAGACGACCTCCGAGAAAGGAGTTGCACTGTAAGATGGTGCTGTTCCTGACTGCTTCTGGTGGAATAATCTCTTCAAAAGGTCATGCACTCAAGTGGACATTTCACAATACACTTTTCAGACCTTTTTGCACTTAACTAGCACTTCATTCTCTGCACAAGTGAGTCACACACCTGACCCTCTCTATTCCTCCCCTCCATGGTGGAATGACACAAGCAACCCTCTGCGGAACTGAAGAAAAAAAAAAGATAAAAGGGGCACCATTTTGTGCAAGAAAAGCATGTTTAAAAGAAGAGCTGGGTGTGGTGCCAATGTGTGGGAGATGAGACTACAGGCTGGCACTATAGTGCCATATGAAAGAGATCAGCAGATTGAAGTGGGAGAGGGAGATTACAGTCACCCTCACAAAACAAACACTGAAAGAGATCATGAAAAGATTTGGGATTTTGATAAGGGAGGGCGGTGCAGTAAACTTGAACAAACATGCCACGCACAATAAAATACAAAGAAGAGAATGAAATCATGAATAAATGAGAATGTACAGTCTAAGTTTGTGCAAAATGCAAATGTGCAGAGAAAACCATGAAATAATGGTATGCCTATACACTATCATTCAAAAGTTTGAAGTCAGTAAGATATTTTTTTAAATCTTTATTCAACAAGAACAAAATAAATTGATCAAAATTGACCGTATAGGCTTATAACAAATGTATCATGGTTTGCACTAAAATATTAAGCAGCACAACTGTTTTCAACGTTGATAACATTAAGAATTGTTACTTTTTGTGCATCAAATCAGCATATTAGAATGATTTGTGAAGACGACTGGAGTCATGGCTAAATCCATTGGCATGTACAAATGAAGAATTCCAAGAATCTAAAATCATTTCACAACCAAACTAATCTACACAGATCTAATGATAGTGTAAAAGCCATGTGGGCTAGGCCCTATCATTCAGACACTCAGAGGTTCACCACTGACTCTTTTACGTGTTGGGTCTAGTGGGAAAAAAATGAGAAACACAGCCTCAAACAGCATAGCGTTCCCATAACACTCAAACCTCTTACAGAAATATCTGCCATACAAACCACAACTATATATGTACTCTACATACACCAGAAAAAATATTTTTTTCTGGTGTATGAGTTTTTTTTGAGAAGCTTCCACCAAACAGAAAAACTGGTGTGCCTAGCCCATAAGAGCAAGTGACTGTTAAATTTGGGCTTGTTTCTGACAGCCACATTGTTTAGCCCAAAAGACACAGGTTTCTAAACATCGAAATTATCAAGAACTCATATCACTCTCTGACCATAAATAGCCTGCTTTTTCCAGTATTGTGCCTTTAAGACTAGCATGTCGCAGTCGATATGAATTAAAACTGCATTATTTTTGAAGGATCATGGGACATTGAAGACTGGAGTAATGATTGCTGAAAATTCTACTTTGCCAACACAGATAAAAAAAATTTTTTTTTTAAATTGTATAACATTAAAAATCAAAAATAAAACAAAAAGTAATAATACATAATAGTTCTGCAGGCACAAATTCCATGTGGACCGGATTACATGCCAAGTTGGTGTAATAATAGACATGCAAATGTAGGTTGTCATATGTTAATGTATTTGACTGTATGACAGCAGAGATTCAATGTTTTTACAGCTTAGTTTCGTTTCATGGTCTTCTTCCATTAGAGTTTTGGGTTCTAAAACATACAGTACGTTTTTATAGTGAAACTGTTTAATTTGAATAAACTTTTTCTAATGAAAATACCCTTATAAATAATAGCATGGTGTCTGTTTACCCCTCGTTAATGTTGAAAAAACATGATCACTGACGTCACTACACTAACCTCCCCATCTTCTTTGTTGCCCTTCCTCTCTCTCTGCCTTTCTTTCAGTCCAAGTGCCCTACAATCCCCATTTTTCACCAGAGACTCAGAGGGAACTGCAATCTAAACCCTTTAGGAGCCTTTGCCAAAGTGAACACAATGTCAGCCTTGACAATGAGTTAGAGTGTTAGGGAAAAAGAGAAAGTGAGAGAGCTGATTGACTTATTGCTGCACTGATACCTGGCAGCAGTCATACGAAATGTGTATTTTTGGATTTCCCCAGCCTTTCACTCGCTTATCCTTCATCATGCTCTTTCTCCGTGATGACAGAGAGGGAAAAGATACCATGATGCAGAAAAAAAGGGAGACGGGGAGCCTTTATCACACTGTCTTGCCATCTGGAACTAAAACCGATCATTTATATGGCATTTGCAGGACCTTGCGGCATGTAACAAACTCATCTTTATAAAAACAATTTGAAAAGGCCTTTTGTTTATGCAGTTTTTAAACATTATAACTTGGCCTCTAGTAAATTTGATCTAGTGGTTTATCCAAAAGGATAAGTAGGAACAGAAACTGCCATCAAATGAAGGATACTTTTGTCCGGCCAGCTTGATACTTCAAACTCTGGCATGGGAAAAGCTGAGCTGTTCAAAGCCTCAACATCAGCTCTACAGATACAACAAAAGTTCAAGACCAGCATGTCACTGACTCCAGCTAGACTGATTAAGGTCCAGAAACAGTTCAACTCTTCTGCAGCACACACACACTCACACTGACTTCTACTTCAGGTGTGTGAGAGGCAGTTTTTAAGACAGACGACGTGGAACACATCCAGCCCAAATAACAGACCCAGACATCATCCTACCAGTGCTGAGTACCAGCCCACAGACTGTTTTCTCTCCTGCCCTCCGGTAGGCGTTTCAGGTGCCTCCGGACCAGGACCAGCAGATTAAAGAACAGTTTCTTCCCCAGAGCTGTCTCTTTACTGAACTCTAACCCCCGTTGATCCACTTCTTCATATATTATTAACTCTTCTCTCCTACCTCACATCTGCCTTATTTGCACTACTGAATGTAAATTTTTATTACAGTAACAACTGTTTACTCTTGTATCTTGCACTAACATACCTAAATTGGACCATGCTCATTTGCACTGCCGACTGTTGTTTACATCATCAATGTTTACATTAACATTTTGCACCGTATGTCTAATTGTAATATGCAATCACTTCCACTGCACTTTTACACCTTATTTATAGTAATAGTCATCTGTATATATATTATATTGATAGTACATATCACCTGTAAATTCTGTTTATAGTAATAGCCATCTGTATATTTATTCACTATACATATTCACCTGTAAATTCTGTTTATATTAATAACTATCTTTCTATATATATTTATACAAATATTCAGTACATATCCTTGTCCTGCACTTATTGTATATACTGCACTTGCTGCTATTGCACTTCTGGTTAGACCTAAACTGCATTTCGTTGCCCTGTACCTGTACTTGTGTAATGACAATAAAGTTGAATCTAATCTAATCTAATCTAATCTGAGTAACGCCGCCTCTACTCTCCTGTCCCATCCAGTGGCATCTCAGGCAACCTTCAGCGAGCCTTCTCATTGGCTGGTGGGAGTCCAGATCCCGCCGCACACATTATGTCACAACACAGTCTATTAAAGTGATTTACTACCATCACTGTCTGTCTCCAAAAAAGAATGGCAGCTGCAGTAGCGAGAGAGTGTGTGTAAAAAGGGAAGCTAATTTGAAACTTACTTCAAAGTAGTTAAACTACAGTCAAACTAAAAAGTAGTTAGCTACCCCTAGTAAAAAGTAATATATTTAAAATATATTATAAGTGTAGTTCAAATCTATTAATATATCTACTGACATATCACTCGAGACTTTAATTTTTGTTTTGTTTTATTAAACTTCATTTATAGTACTACTTGTGCACAATGAACAAAAAATGTTTTGAATGTCACTGCTGTATGATCTTTGAATAATATCAGTCTTTAAATGCAAGATATTTAAAGCGTACCTGAAGTATACTTGCAATAGTTCTACTTTAGCACAATCAAATATACTTCAGTGTATATCTTTGGTTGGACTTCAGCATTACTTCTGCACAATTAAAGTGAATTAAGTACAAAATTAGTTGTTCCAATTTAGAAAACTTTAGGTATTCCAGTTTAGTATACCAATTGCAGGGTATTTTTATTAAGTATATATGTAAATGTATTTGTAGTATACTTAGCATTAAATACATGCATGTCAAATACATTTTAGTATATTTATTTTTCACTAGGGACAAGCTACTAACAAATGGCTATTTAAATATGCATTACCATTCAAAAGATTATTTTTACGTTTATGCATGTCAAGTTAAAGATAACATTAAAAATGATTTCCGAACACATCCTGTGTGCCTTATGCAGGTTTAGAATGACATGAAGGCAAGTAGAGTAAATGGTGAACTACCCCTTAATCCACCTCCTCAAGTTATATTTGAAGATACAACTACTATGCAGGCACACATGTTAAGTTAGTCACACACAAGATCAGCAAGCACACGCATGAAATCTGTTCACTTTAAATTTCCTGCTGCATTTCATGATGGATCTCTTTTCCGACACCGATTTGCTCTGTTAAGATGAAGTCAGCACTGCACACTCCTGGCCAAAACCACAGGCAGAAAACTCTAATGTACACAGCATACTGCAACTCCATCATCCCTCTGTGAGCACCAGGACCTCCATCATCTCTTAATGCAATAATGCTGTCGCTAAAACCCCAACACAACAGATTAACATTAACACAGTCACTTACATCTGACTTTATCATTTGTACTGACACATATGCTGTTTTACTATCCTGCTAGTAAAAGAAAAAATTCAGGTCAGGTTCTCAAAAAGTGCTTTTCTAAGTGCATTTAAATCTGTTCACTCAGGCATTTATATGTGATGTGGCAAGACACAAAAGCTTACTTATGATAATGTACTGCATATAATTTCACTCAGCATACAATGTGTGAGAAGTGTAAATTTACTTTGAGAGCTCTGTCATGGCTCGCTAATAAAGGAAAATATAACATTTTCTTTAATATACTATACTTTGTGTGAATGGGGGTAAATTCAAACATAATCTATAAGAAGAATATAAAGATACAATCTGACAGCCCTCACTGCACAACTGGGAATCACTGCAGTTTATTGTAACACAACACCCCCTGCGGTCACCCGCTTCCTTCTTAATCCTTTTATCCTATAGGTTTCTATAGCATTGCTCGGAGCGTGGCTCTAATAAGCATGCGTTTGTGTAAAGCTCATCCAAAACCTGCCTCACTAATCACAACCATCTTTACACCACCACGTAAGCACACATAGATCCAGACGCATACAGTATGTACACACCAACACACACTTACAAATGTTTGCAAATGACATCAAAGAAACACTGTTTTTTATGTCTTTGCTTAAACAGAGGGTCAGGATTAAATGAGCTCTTGGCAACCACAAAATAATTTGAATATGTGAATGACATCATAACCGCTCGCCGCAAATGAAGACTTCTGTGGTTGTCTGTCAGTGTCAGACGACCACAGGAGTTAGAAAGGGAGAGACAAAGAAACTGTGTTTTCTCAGATTTTCTAATCTTCTTTCTAATATAAAACACTGCAGTGCCTTTTCATGTGGCAGATGCTTAGTTAAGTTTTACAGGGCCATATAAAAATACAACAATAAAACCAAAACACAGCCCAAATAAGATGTGATGTATGTGTAGCAACAAACCTCTGTTTCAATGCATTTAACAACTGAAGAAAGGCAAGAAACAACAGGTAAAATATAAATTAAACGGCTGAGAATTGTTACACATGGTTTTTTATGATGCCAAGGCCCTCGATATATGATGATCCCTTTACGAGCGAGCCCCCGTAAAAAATAAAAGACCTCCTATAGTGCGTGAAGAAAGGTATTAAGCATGATATTACACATTGGTTGTTTTCATGCCTTTCACAAGACGTTGTACTATTGTTTCATGCTTTTCATCTTCAGACAAACCTTTCTTCCTCCCCATATTGAATGAAAACTATGACTTGCTTAATAAACAACCTCTTCAAGCAGATTTTACATGTACTGTATCTAAGAAGACCTGGAAAACTAACAAGCATGTCTGAGATTGATACAAGTTATCTAAAAATAGAAAAGAGAAAAATAAAATAAAGAAATATTTTCTTTGAAAAACAAAAATCTGAATATCAAATTATATTATATTATATTATACGTGCATAACAATTTGGAACACAGCATATAAAGATGTTTTCAGCTAAATTAAATTATTGTTTTTTACAGTGTCTTTGTACCAAAGTAACCTTCTACAAAAATTAAAAATCATTTGTCTAGCACTTTCACAACCAATATAGTTCCAAAGCAGTTTTACAGAAAAATTGCTTTAAATCCTGTAATTGGGTTCAAGAAGAACATTGCAATGAGAAAAAAAGATCACTAACCTTCACATTACTTTTTATTTCTAAATGCTAAAAACTAGAACTGTAATAAAATAAACTGCATATAAAAAATATTGGTAACACTTTACAATAAGGTGTCATTCGTTAACATTACTTAATGTATTAATTAATACGAACGAACAATGAACACTACATTTATTACACTCTTTATTAATCTTTGTTAAAGTTAGTTAATAAAAATACAGTCGTTCATTGTTTGTTCATATTAGTTCACAGTGCATTAACTAATGTTAACAAACACAACTTGTGATTTTAATAATGCATTAATAAATGCTGAAATTAGCATTAACTAAGATTAATAAATGCTGTGGAAGTATTGTTTATGCTTAGTTCATGTTAACTAATGTTGTTAACTAATGTTAACTAGTGAACCTTATTGTAAAGTGTTACCAAAATATTATTAAACAATAAAATAAATTAATATTGCAAGTTGGCATGCTAACTTTTACATCCCAGATTTTGTCAAATCTTTGTTTTACTCAAAAAATGTTGTGCAGCCCCTGACCGAAATCATCATAAAGCCCTGTTAATAAAATAAAAACGATCCCCGTTTACACTTGCGTTTCCGCTGTGTTTCAGAAACGGTCTCCATCTACACTACACAACTGAAAACGCATGCCACGTGACCATTCATACAGGTACAACCATAGATTTGTATAGGTAGATCCCTATTATTTAGATGGCGGATGTGTCTGCGTGCTTGGAGCGGTTGAATGGGGAATCTACCCATACATATCTATGGGTACCGTACAACAACGAGCATGATGTTATTGTTTACCCGGTCGTTAAGGATACGCAGAGCGAATATGGGCAGCCACGCCATCATTTTCAAAAGTCTCCGTTTTGGTCCGTTTACACTGAAACGCTACCCAGGAGTTTCCAAACTAAAACGAGGTCTGCAGCATTTTCAAAAGTCTCCGTTTTCGACCTCGGAAACGCCGGAGTAGTGTAAACGATAGGCGTAACCGTAGCAAAAGTTATGCGTTTTAAAACGAAAATACACTAGTGTAAACGGGGCCTAAGACGACTGCTTGAAATTGCAAGCTTAGAGTGAGGAAAAATAGAATCTCTCCTCTATAAATATGTACTTTCCTTCCTTATACTTCACTTCCTCCAGTGGGGCCCCGTGCAATGCAGCACTTCCTGTTTGAGTTTATGTGGTGGGATGTAGAGTGATGGGCCTGTTAAACCTGAAATTTCTTGGTTTATAAAGAGACGAACGAGCATACATAGACTTCACACTCATTTCAGCAGGTGGGTTACGTCGTCCTGCAGATTGATTGGGGCCTTGGGAAGAAATGGACAGCTCAGAGCAGAGAAAGGAAAAGAAGGGAATAATTACAGTACATCACGAATATACAATATACAGAACAGGCAGAAAGAATTTAGAATAACAAACAGCTCACACAACTTACAAAGTTGTTTACAGTAACACAGATGGAAGATGTGGGGTGAAAGAGAAAAATAAGACTTCATAGGCCGCTGATAGTCAAGTTGCAATGTGAATTAAGAATGTGTTCATAATGTGTGTTATTAGGGTGCATCTCGGTCCTTGAGCTGCAGCGAAAGGTGCTGAATACATAAAATGTATATGTTATTATTTGCGCAAAGTCAAAATGTGTCTTCGGAATGTTTGTTCATAATGTGTTTAGAATGTTTGTTCCAAATGTTTGCGTCTTCAGATTGTTCATTCATAGTGTGTTTTTAGAATATTAATTCAAAGTGTTTGGAATGTTCGTTGAAAGTGTGTGTTCATTATGTTCGTTCAGAACGTTAGTTGATGCTCACAAAGTACAAATGCACACAGACACAACAGCTGCACAATGCACTTCTTGACACCTCATATCTCCCACACACGCTCACACACATGCAGTGCCTCACTTGAGGAGCATAAACACACCGCAGCCACACAAAGCTGACTGGCTAACACAAAGACGGGCAGGAGGCTCTGCCTGAGGGTTTGGCCCTTTCCCAAGTCATTAAGGACAACTTAAATCATCACAGAATGAAAAGTGCTCTTAAAAAAGAGCCAAAAAACCGCTCCCAGCTGACTGCCTCCATAGTGAGTGTGTGTAACTAACTAATGTTTGAAGCATGAGAGCTTAGCGTGGAACCCCCCGATAAGCTGAGCTGAGCTGTGAAAACACAGATTACATTTCTGTGGCTTTAAAGCGCCCGTCGCATGCCTGCGAGCCGAGCGGGTAATTAGTGCATCAAAAGTGCACAGCCTCAATTTGACCGAGGGGCGGAGTTTGATACGGAGCCCTTCGCACTTCTGAGACAAGCGTGCTAATTCAACACGTCCTCCCACACGACAAACACACAAGCTGTTCACTTCCTCTCCATCACTCGCTGACTGTCAGTCAGTTTCTTTCACTTGCACACACACACGCACACACACACACACACACACACACACACACACACACTTGAGTAGGGTGAGTTAATGTGTATAAATATAAACATCTCAGAATTAATCCTCATCATTTATTGAAATAAAACACTAAAGGTCTGTGGAGAAATCTTCTTCTAAAAACACTGATACACTGAGGGGGGAAATAATGATTTAACAAGTGTTAGGTCATTACATTTATCAACAACATAATCTGTGGAGCTCTGTTGAAATAATAATCTGAACTGAAAACAGATATGGCTGAACAATATGTTGAGATAAAGCCTTGATAGACAGTATTTCGTTTTTACAGGATAATACATGATGTAATTTGTTCAGTGCATTTTAATCTTTGTTTTTTTTTTAATGATCAAGGGTTGTTGTTGTTTTTTGCTTGCAATTCCAATGAATTCTTTACAGATGAGACATACATAACTGGAGATATCCATTAAGGCTTGCTTACAATTACAATTCAGTGTTATTTAACAGAAACATTTATCTAAAGAGACTATCAAATGAGAAACTAAAAAGAAAATTTCAGGGGTAAACCATGAACAATGGGGCAGAAAAGTAGCAAGTGGTTTACAGTTGGATGTCAGTTGGATACAGTTGTTGGATGTCTGTAACTGAATCCTGTGAGTGCTTCGATCTGAATAACTGCCTCATCTGAAATACTTACACAGAGCACTGTATGTAAAAACAGACAGCAAAACTATATCAGAACAGGATGCACTACAACACTGGGCATTTGAAGTGGTCCACTAATACAGTTTTAAAGGTCTGTGTACATTATGTGTGTGTGTGCACGCGTGGTTTTGTGACACATGAGGACACAAATTTGCATAATGACATGGGTATGACATAGGTATTACAAGGAGAAGGTGACTTGTGAGGACATTACCCCATGTCCACATTTTTCAAAACACTTATAAATCATACAGAGTGAGTTTTTGAGAAAGTAAAAAATAAAAAGTTTCCTGTAAGGGGTAGGGGTTAGGTGTGGGCACATACAGTTACAAACCATTACGCCTATGGAATTGTGTGTGTGTGTGTGTGTGTGTGTGTGTGTGTGTGTGTGTGTGTGTGTGTGTGTGTGTGTGTGTGTGTGTGTGTGTGTGTGTGTGTGTGTGAACAAGGGTGGGACACTGATCTTAATGAAAAAGCTTGACATTTACTTCAAATATGTTTTTGTGTCTTATCAGTGATGTAATGTTTTTACTAGTTCGGACGACGCCGGTGAGAGAGGGAGAACTAATGAGCAAAGAACAAGAGATTACAAGTATGAGAGCAAAGAAGTGTTTGTGCCGAAACAAGAGAAATCTTTGATATCTCTAATCCACAATCAACTCTTTAAAGCAGGCCTGTTCAATTAATATCCCTTATAAAGTATCACAGAACTGCTATCTGCAGATAGTAGTTTTTGTTGCACTAAGGAGTTGTTCATTTTGAATTACGTAAATATTATCTGCTTTAAAGTGGAGATGATGTGTAAGAGATATTGTTTGACCGAAGCAGCATATTTCTCTTTCCTCATTCCACACATCAGAACACAACTAACTGATCCTACAACAACACAGATTCACTGTACTGAGATGCCATTGCACTTTACATTTCAAACTACAACCCATACTGTGTGCATGAAAATGACCTGGAGCCAATGTAGACACAAACAGAGACAGAGACAGACAGACAGACAGTTATAAAACAAGATGATGTGGGGGCTGTCTGGACAGTACATCTCACCATATATGAGAGAATAAAGCTCATTCTCCACGGTCTGATATACCAGACACTAATAAAAGTTCATGCATTGCACACAACATGCTTTCTAGATTCTGTTCCTCGCTACACTGTATTGCATCAGGGACACGAGCATGTCTTGAGGGTGCTGAAGCCCACTATACACTGTGGTGTCAGAGACAGAACGGAGCTGTCAGTTCCACTCAGAGGTGTCTGTGATCAGAGTTTGTCTCACATGGTACCGATAAGACATTAATGTTCACAGGCCTCACGGTGTCCCACTTAAGGCGGTATCCTCTCTCCATTTCATCATCCCTCTCTTATGATGAACAGCTTTAACTTAATTCACCCACTTTATCTCTCATTTCATGGATGTCTGCTGCCTTTGGGGTATGTAATTGTGTGAAAAGAGAACCGTTTAGATTTTGGTTGGCGGTGTGGGTGTGGGTTTGTCTGTGCTGCTTCATCTTTGGATAAAAGTAAACTCATTTCAAAAATAAGGAACTATAAATGCAATAATTAAGTTTGGATTTGCCTTCTCGGATCAAACCGATTTGCTAACCACATCAACTCAGTTCACACAGTTACTTGTATAGAGTGCATCTATGAGATAAACAGCACTTCTAAAAGGTCAGTGTTGTATTATTTTATCAGTCTGAAAGCAGAAATAGTTTACCCAAAAACTCTTAAGACTTTCAATTGAGTTACAGGTGTAAGATTTGTGTCCTTGTAACAGTGTAATTATACATATAAGTACTGAGTAATATTAATTAACTACATTTACTTACTATATGGTTAGGGTTAGGATTAGGGTTACTTGCATGTAATTATGCATACACTTATTGTTATTATAATACACGTAACAAAGGACACCTCAAAATAAAGTGTTACCAAATTTTGAATTTAATCATCAGCTTTAAATGGAGAGGAAACAATAACTCAGGTAAAAACATCGGTAACACTTTACTTAAAGCCTGTATGTATAATGCATTACAAAGGGTTTTTAAAGGTTATAATGCATCATAATGCATTAATGGGGCAGTCATGGCCTAATGTTGTAACCTGAAGGTCACGGGTTTGAGTCTCAGGTCCGGCAAGAATTGTCGGTGGGGGGAGTGAATAACCAGCGCTGTGTGTTCACGGTGTATGTGTGTGTTCACTACTGTTTGTGTGCACTTGGATGAGTTAAATGCAGAGCACAAATTCTGAGTATGGGTCGCCACTCGCCACACATCACTTCACTCACTCACTCACATTTAATTATTCATAATGTGAATTGTAATACATTATATCTTGTCATGAATAAATATAACTAAATTTAAAATGGATAGTGTAACAATGAATTGATAAGTGTTATAATGTATTAACTGTGGTTACAATTATTCATTATTTTGCATTATAAGATGCATTACAAGACATAATTAATGCATTAAAACTACTTTTATAATGCATTATACATAAAGGCTTTAAATAAAGTGTTACCAATCTTCATTTGTTTTGAAGATGAACAAAAGGCTTATGGGTTTGGAAAGACATGTGTAAGTAAATGATGACAGAATTTTCATTTTGGCTAAACTATCCCTTTTATTAATCATTTAAGAAGGATGCATCGGAGCAGTCACTGAATAAACATCAATTCATCATTGCTTTCAAGGCTGGAATCTGCATTAAACAACATAAAAAGAATAAAAATTGGAGGATTGGCTGAGAGCTTTTTTATATGCAAGGAAAATAGATATTATAACAGAAAAATGTACCGAAATTAATCTGAATAAAATCAAATTGAAGTTATGAAATGAATGAAGGAATTTAAATCAAACCATTAAATAAAGTTTAACTGAAATCTTGTGAATTGGAACCAAATTGTCTTTAGATTGGACACATACGTGGAGCAACATGAGAGTGTTAGAGTGTTAAAAATGATGCTAGAGTCATTTTTGAGTGAACTAAACTTCTGAAAATGTATTAAAATGATGAGTGTACATGCTCCTGTTATTACCCAGAGAAGAAAAAGAGCTCCAGATGGACAAAGGCTTTGGCTGTAGGCTAAAGCAATGCCACTTTGCCTCACAGACAAGAAGTAGTAAATACAGTTAGCATACAGTAACCACTTGAGATTTTAGCATACGCACAAATAAGCACAAAACCACATGACAGACACAGTACAGCATTAAGATCCCTCAAAGCAATTTACAAGACATATTAAAGCCAAACCTGTCTATAAAAGTAAATTAAAGTTCAGTCAAATGAAGACTTGCCACCCTGGAAATGCCTGCCATATTAAATCATTTAGCAGTGCTTAAAAGAGTCCAGCCCAAACTTAAAAACTACTAGTGGGTCAGTGGGTACAGCTGGTTCAAACAACAGCATAGAAAGCCCAATTTTGGCCAGATCACACAAGACCTGGATCATTTGGGAGAGGATACGAGACTCTCATGGCTGCTGGCTGGTCCTCACAGTTACTCCCAGCACGACTCACAATGAGGCTCTGGCTGACACTCAGAGAATGCAGCCAAACACACACACAGTCACAGAGCAAAGCAGCCAGAAACAGCACACAAACACAGCTGAGACACGCGCTCACATTAATCACACACTCGCTCACACACGCATGCTTTCGCCGTCTCATAATAGCCATCCATCCTGTTTCTCTTCTTTTGTCTTCTCCACTATTTGCTCTCCTGACAGTGGGACATGATTTACAAACAGAGACAGTGGAGCGAATGAGAAGAAGTAAGTGAGACATGAACTGTGGCCAGGGCAGGACATTAGTTGTGCGGTGGTCTCCTTGTGAGAGCCTGTATAAACATTAAATAACAAATATGGCTACCTCGTAGACCCCAAACACTTGTGTATCATCTCCCATTCCTAGATCATGTCTAGTTCTGCACTATGAGCGTGCTACGGAATATCTACTAGGAGTAGCGAAAAGTGTTTTTTTTTTGCCATGCAACAGCAGTTCAGTCGTCTCCAAAATAGTGTAGCTTTTTCCAGCAACGTTTTCCAACGAGTAGCATGATGAAATCCTACATAGATGCTTTTTGTCACAGTGTGTCGTGCACACAGCCAAGCAAAAGAGGAAATATATTCTCTCTCAAGTAGCATTGGGAAGTCAGATTCATTTTTCGTTCTGTCAGGCAACTTATTTTAATAAACCTATTAAAAAATATATTTCATGTTTAAAAAAAAAATAGATATTAAAAATATTTAGTCAGATTCAGTCAAATACTGCTTTCAAATTGGAGTGTTTCTATTAGTTCGATATGTGTTTTATTCAGTATAAATTAAGATTCATATCGTTTTGTGCCAGAAAGCCAAAAAAAAAAAAAACACACAAATTGTTTCATAATCTCATAGTCCATTTTATAATCTAATCTTTTGAATTAGATTATATTGAATCTAATCTTTTTGTCAAAAGAGCAGCTTGACTACTTTATAAATTTTTAATTGAGTAGATTTCCCAACACTGACAAAAATACACGCACAGTACAGAGATTCCTTCTTCATGCAATTAACATTACCAGTCAGTCTTACCTTCCTCACACTGAGGTCCGCTGTATCCAGGACAACATTTCCATTCTAGAGAGGTGATGGTGCGGTACACCACTTTATAGGATGGCCGGACCACAGTGCGATAGCTGTAACACACACACATAAAATGTTATTCTGTTTCAAAGTTTGTTATCTTATTTTTACACGAAAAAACAATTAAAGAGATTTTTTTTAAGACTTTTGAATGGTAGCATATACTTATAGCATTTCATGCATATTATGCAAAAATGTATGGGTTTACAAAATCCTGTCAAGAACTGCAAAACGGAATAATGAGATTATAACTTTACACATGCAACGTTTAATAGTTTTAGGTATGTTGGAACTGTGTCCTATTAGCACATGACCACTGAACAGGAAAATGCCATTACATTTACTGCACAGGCTACAAAGGGAGCTCCCTAAAATGATATAAACACCTAGTGAGCGTGTGTTGATAATAAACCCACCTTCCTCCATTGCATCCCTGAGGCCACCTGCAGGTCTGATAGACCCTCTGGAGAGTGGTCCCATTCTGGACCTGACAGGTCACCGTCTTAGTCACTGTCTGCGGACACCAGTTCCTAACAGAGAGACAAATATGAGAATCAGAGTACAGCAATTCAATTGACCTCCATCCTGTACTGGATGGTTCTGATGACATAAGAATAATAACACCATAAAACGAACGAATCCAACTCCCACATATTGTAAAAGTGATCAATGTTTTGTTGGACGCCCGTCCTTCAACAGTCTAACCATCTTCTTTGAAAACTCTTTATGATGTTTACGCAGGTTAAATGATCCGTACATCCAGCAGGAGAGCATTGTCAGCTCTGTTTACTTTGCGGTCTTTCACTAGCAATACACATCCACCCATTTTTATTCTTTACGCTGCACTACAAGCAGGTCAAGTCACGGAGGGGGTCGATGTCCTGCGCGTGTGAGCATGTGGGCTGCTCATCCAGATTTAAGACAGCTTTTAGAAACTCGAGCCAAAAAGCAGAGCAGAGGCACAGTCCCCGGGAGAAAGACTGGTTCTTTTGTGCTGCTTTTTATCAGGGCTTCACTTCACACAGCTGAAAATGCCCAGAAACATTTAAGCCACTCAAAAAGGCATAACATGAGTGATTGCTGACAAAACCCTGAATCAGGTGCCCATTTATTTTATGTTTGACTGATTAAAAAAAGTAATAAAGGTCTTTATATATAGAGAGAGTATTGTGATTATATATTGGGATAAGTGTAATAATAATATAATTGGGATGCTAGATGGTGCTGTGTGGTTATTTTCATTGTACAATAGCCTACACAATAACGCAAGGCAGTTTGATTTTTAAAAAATAATTAAAATATTTTAAATTAGTTTAATAAATATAGTAAGTATTAAAATATATTAAAATATTATTCCCTCAAGCTATTTGTCACATTACAGTTTGACAGAAAGATTTCAAATGATTGATGTGATCTGTTTTCCCACATTATACACGGAATAATGTACATACATATACATATGAAATCCTGACTGCCCTTAAAAGCAACTTTGTAACTCACTCAAGGTATGGTTTCAGTCATTATTTAGCGTAAAATGCAAACAAGAGGAACAAGCCTGGGAGACAAAAGTCATCTGGAAAGTTTGCCACGGTAATCATTAAATGTGCCCTACATAATGTGGAACTTTCTAATTGGGAAGCCAGTGGCTAATCCAGCCCTGATGAGGAGCAGACCAGAGGCAGGACAGAGGAGAGGAGAAGGGGAAAGTAACACAGAGAACCAAAACAAAGCTGCGCGGCCCAAGCCCAGACTCTCGGCACATGCCAGAAGTCACAAAAGAAAGGAATGAACGTGGGTTTGAAGAGAAACACCAATCAGATCTCTTTCCCCCTGAGCTCCCTCATGATTTTTACACAGAACGACTTGAAACAAAGAGCCATTGATAAGTTCACCTCAAACAGACCTTTGTATGAACCATTATGCCTCAAGTTGAGCAAACATAAGTCAAAGAGATGTGGAGCAGAATTCAAAGAGAGTTAATGCACGTGTAACATATGGAGGTCGTTATATCTACTATACTTCAGTGGCTATTATCAATGGCTCAGCTTATGCACAGCTATGATCACACACCAGGAAAACAGGCCAGAGGCCCGTTACATGCTCAATAATCAGCATCAATCTGCCTAGATTACTGTAGAATGTCTGCCTGTTGCATTGCGTGTATGTAGAATTTTAGGGATTGCTGGAATTGGAAAGCGTTTTCAAGCACACATGGCATGGCATGCATGACAGCCAAACAGATTAATTTTAATGATGCAATTTAATACTAGGTGTAGGTAAGAGCTAGATGACAGGTCAAAGATCAGTCTCTCTTTAATCTATAAATATTTTTTATGTAATACTTGAATAGGATTATCTTTTACATAAAATATATAGTTTTTTAAAAAATAGAAATAAAAATAATTACTAAAATAGTTTGTGTACAAATATAAATCTTTATTATTATTATTATTATTATTATTATTATTATATAACAAATAGTTCCAGTCCTTGTTCATGTTCATGTTTGAAGCCGTAATAAAATAATCTGTAACCATTCTGCAAAACACTGATGAAGAACTACATTTCTTGGCTTGGTGGAAGAACTGTTATTTGTTATCAATAAATTATTCATTTTTGCTGCTGTGTTTATTTAATAAAATTTTGCTATTGTAGACCATACATATGTTGCACACAATTACATAAATTTCCCTTCTTCCATAATAGGATATAATAAATACAGTTAAACAAATACATTTGCATAATATAAAAATTTATTAAATATATCATGTATCATTGGAATGAAGTTGTAACCAGAAGCAACATGAGGTGCATCTTCTTCATGCACACGCATTTACAGCTCTCACATGTGCTGTTTCCCATCCCATTCCCAGAACCTGCTAAAACTGTGGCCCACAGAACCAGCCCTCAAATATTCCAGAAATTTACAAAGCCTATGAATTTTAGGGGGTTTCCATGCCCTGCTTGAGATGAGGGCCCCGGGACTCAGAATCTGGAACAGAACTGGAGTGACCACAGGCTTATCCGGTCACTACCTGCCCAACTGCTTCGGCCCAGCCAACAAACACACACAGACTGGACACACAAACACAGAGGCCTGTCTGGCCACAGCTGAAGATCATGGAGCTATTTCTGTGATCTGCTTATTATTGAACCTAAAACCACAAATCACACCCTTGCCCTTCTCTAGGAAACACAGAAATGCACATATAACTCTACCATAAATAAATAAAAAACTATACAAAAAAAAAAAAAAATCACTCCATAATTTACCCAAGCAGGCCATGTTCCTACATCAACATCCTTTGTCAACCAAAACATACCCTTACAATCAGAGGGCAATGCAAATCAATAAAATAAAATAAAATATAAATTTTATTACTAATGTTCTTTGAAGCTTGAAATCTCCATCCAACAAAAACATCATCTTTTGTTTTTCAAAGAAGAATTAAAGTCATATGGGTTTGTAATGACATGATGAGTAAATGACACCAGAATTCATACAGAGGTCAACACTTTAAATCATGCAAATTCACCTGAGCAAAAACTATCGTATATAATTGCTTCCATATTTCACGGTGATTTCAGTTGCACTGAACCTCATCACACTGATTCTGTTCGTGCATCATCATTTTAACCTGCAAATCTGCTACATAAGTATAGAAATGAGCTGAACTCACTCACAGTAGGAGGAGACGTCCAAGCAATGGACAGATAGAGATCTAGAGCAGCACAGTCATCAGAACACAGTTCCCACACTGCCCCCAATCACAATGGCAGTTTGGTGAACAGGGTGATTTGTTCGAGTCCTTCACCCCCCTCTCCTCTCATCTGATCCAGACATCATTTGGTACTTTCCCCAACTGTAACTTCAATTAGCTCCTCTACACTAAAACACAAAACGACATGAAAACCATGCAAAATATCCTCTCTACTTTAAAACAGCACACAGTGCATAGCATTCTCTGGACCTTCATGGAAACATTCTGGACACAGTCCAGCTCCATATGAACTAATGAGAGGATTTATAAGCAACACACAGCACAAAAGCCTTTCAATGGGAAATGACCCCTAGCCCGCTTTCTGAACAGAGAGACAGAGGCGAAGGCAGCTAAAGTCTGCTTTGATCCAGATTTAAACCTCGGGGCAGGGAGAAACAGAGGGTTAAAAGAGGAGGAGCAGTACTTACAGACCATTATTCCTGTAATCTAACATCTCTCCATCACACAGCATTTATGAGGGCTCATTATGAAACCCAGTTATCAAGCCACACTCTAATTCTCTCTACGATAACAGTTCCATTTATCGTTGCGCCTTGAAAATAGTTCAGTAATGTGAGATGTAAAGAACTATCAAAAAACATTTTTTGTTACAAATCAATTGACTTGGCGATACGGTTCTTTAAGGTCCACAGTTCACACCACTTCAACAAATGCAAAAAACCCCCCAAAAAAACAAAACAGCAACTGTGCTATTGGGTCAGTGTGATCATGATATCTCCAGTATGTTTTCCAACATTCAAAATCCCAATCTAACACATTAACATAGTGCAGTTTTTAAATAAATAAATAACAGGACTAATAATTTAGCACATTAAGTACAAATTAAAAAATAGACAGATAGATAGAATATAAATTATATGAATGTAAATATATACATGTAAATATTTTCAAAATATATACTGCATGTGTGTGTATTTATATACACATAAAAATATACACAGTACACACAAACAAATATTATGTAAACAAAAACTTTTATTTTGGATGTGATTAAGCGTTTGACAGCACTAAAATAAATAAATAAATCAGGGCTAACAATTTAGGATGTTAATTTAATGCAATTTAAACTAAATACATAATAAACCTAACTGATAATGACCTGTATAGAAAATTTAACTATTTTTAAAAATGGTGCAAAATAAAGAATATAAGAATGTATTTGGTGTAAACTTCAGACTGATTGACAAACTTGACTGCAAAATTTGATAGCTCAACTTCTGTTGAATGTAGGCCAATGAGAGACAGATGCTCAAAGAAACAAACAAACAAAACACTGTCTTCTAAACTATAATTAATCCTTTACACACAGCTGTAGGTTTAAACCCTTGAAAAGATCACCACTGAGCCCCTGTACAATCCCTGTAAAGAGTGTACTCTGAATTCAGCATCTGCTAAATGAGAACTTGCATACTTTTCTCTCTAAATGAAGGCAATTGAAGCACAAGCGATTACAGCATCATATTTATTGGCCTTTTCAAAACACATTGTGCTGAAAGCTTCATTGACATCAATTCTGTTTCTAGCTTCATTGTGTTCAGATATGCGGTAGGTAATGCAAGTTAAAAGGTGTGAAAGCTTTCAACAGCCCAGCAATGCTACATTTCACTGGCATCAACATGCACTTGGCCAGCAGATCGAAAGACTGACTCTCTTCCTCACATACACACATGGGTCCAGAAACGTAATAAATAACTCTGCAATGCACACAGATCATAGCACAGACTGTAAGGGGGAGATAACTCAAATCAGAAAGGGATGGCAGGAATCACACAGAGCTGGACTGAGTGCAACTCAGCACGCAGTGAGCGGCAAGCAAGCCAAGGCCATTAAACAAAAGCAGCACAACACACACATGCACACAAACCAGAGGAAAGATCATGAAACTGTCTCGTTTTAGACAAAAGGAAAAGCAGTGCGCCTCATTTAAAGCACGAATGCTAGCTTTCAACACACAACGCATGAAACAACGCTGAGACGCAAATGTTGACTCCCGCAATGTAGCACAGACTACAAAGATTATTGACTCTGGAGGCAAATAAATTAAGTTTGAACAAGAAGACAATGGAAAGCTGTGGCAGCTGGACAGAAGGGGAGGAAAGAGAGCATTTCATCATCGGGTCAGTAATGAAGCCCTCCTGGGATGCACTAGGGGGGTAAGATAACCCAATTAGGCCACGCTCATGACGTCCAATGCTAGGCAAAACAGTGAGGGACGGAGAAGATTAATGGGCTGCTGAAAGAAAGCATCAAAAAGTACTAAAAGCGAAAAAAGAAAGAAAGAACGACAAAGCAAGGCAGAAATGAGCAGGGACCCCTTTTCTGTTTCTGCGATTTGCTCAAGAATGGTTCAAAGGACAGGTCAAAGGCCATGGTGGGAGACAGTCCTTCTCCAGAGTCGGATTTAAGGGCCGGCCTCACAGGATAAACAGCCCTGAAGCGGATGGTATGGATGAGTGAGTGCACACACAGAAACACCCATAGATCATGAAGATGATCAGTGCATATTTCCCTAAGTATCTCTATCCTCACATTGAAAGCGATTCCTTGACTGATTGATCTGAGTTTCATGCTCTCCACGTGACAATCTTGATTTATATCTGACACCAAGTGAGAGAGCTGCAGCATTTGTTTTCAGTTTAGAAGACCTTATTTTCCAGAACAGGGACTAAATTCATGAAATAATCTTAAGAATAAAATTCTTATTAACTGCCATTTTCTAACTTTGGAATAAAATCAATTTTGCATTTCACAAATATTTCTTAAGAAGTTTACTTTTTCTTAAGATTATTCTGAAGACAAAACTTTACAAGAACCTGAATTCCTGAGAAGAATCATCGGTGAAAAGAATTTTTATAGAGTTGAACAGTCTTCTGTGAAAGTGATGCAACACCAAAGCCTGTCATTTTCTTCTTTAAAATCTTAATATCTCAAGATTTTTTTCAGGAATGACATTTACAAACTTGATAGAATTTATCTTAACAATTTTTTAAACTTCTTTCTTAAGAGGATTTTTGCGAACAATTAAATTAAATGTGCCCATTAAATCTTGAATGAAAGTAATGAAAATTATAGCCATGCATATAAGAAATATTTCCTCCTCCCATTTTACAATTTGCTGTGCACTCACAATGCAGAGGAAAAAAACAAATACAGTAAACAAAATGTATCTAATGTGTATAACCCATGGAAGCATCAAAGAGTCCCTGCTTTCGTGGAGGCAGAATGAGGTAAAGGTGGAGTTGGTTGGTGCTGATGGGTCAGCAGTTAAAGGTCCCCCTGGGGCCCCAAGTCTCACACTCCCACCCTGAGCGCCGCTCTCCAGGGCAGTGAAGCCGAGCAGAACAGGAAATAGCTGCTGACTTAACCCCCAACTGCGCTCGGCTTCACCGGCCCCTAATTAGACAGATATTATTAAGGGCCTTTTCTCAGAACATTTACGTTTCAGGCATTGTCTTGGCTAAGTGCAAAATGGATTAAGTTAAAGGTTAGGATGTGGATCGGGGTTAATTATGATTTATGGCAGAAGTTCATATGCCTGTTCAGCCTCTCTCAGTGATGCTTTAGAAAGCAGAATAAACAGTTTCTCTGTGCTCTAGCGTGGGAAACTAAATTATGCAGGTATCTATACAGTACATTGCTATGCAGTTCTAACTGACAAACAGTGAGATTCTGTGTAGCTGAACCACAGTATAAAGCATACACAACATAATGTGTAATCGAACATTTAAAGTATTAAAAGCATATTGTGCATCTTTCAAAACAAGTACACGATGCTAAGACCAGTTGTAGTCTGATTAACGAGTATAAATGCTGGACAAAAGCTACAAACACATTATGTAGGTCTATTAGTCAGGTTTCTCATTTTTAGTCAAACGAAAGCATTTAAATAACATTTTAAAATATATACATATACATGCACTATCTATAAAATATTTGATATTATTTATTATGATCCACTTTAAATGTATTTGTTATATTTGTCAATATTTACATTTTTACATTAATCCATAAGTTTTTATATTTAATAAATGAATGTTTCCAAAGACAAATAATCAAGATCTTAGTAATTACCAGAATAATCTTTATTTATTTATTTACACAACCAATCAGCCCTAACACACAATGACATATGTTTTACCAGGTAACCTAAATGACTAGTTTACGAAAACAAGTCATTTTTATAAATGATGTTAGGAATAAATCGCAGCTTAAATGTAAAAAAGAAAGGCTGAACATGATTTACTATATAAACAAGTAAACTCAAAGCAGCTGCATCCTGAGTATTTCAAACAGCCTAAAGTATAAACACAAACTTTGTTCTTTATATCTAAAGTTATATTGCACCTCTCAGTAAACAGTGCTGCCTATCCAAATCATCTCAAAGATGTCTGTGACCTCTCCTCACTGCATCATCAGACAGCAGTGCAATAAACTTCTCTCTCACTGTCTCACAGCATGTAGACGATGCAGCTGCATGTGTTTAGTAAACACCGTCTGTTTCATCAGTCTGTGACTGACGGGAGGAGGGGGTGAGAAATCAAACCATCAGCACAGAGAGCGAAGACGACTCAACACCTGCGTACTTCAGAGACACCCCACATCCCACCCACAACAACTCTAAGCCATTTACCCAAACAGAGTAAATATTTACATGATGATATGAGGGTCAGATCAAGGCCATAAGCTGTGGTCACAGGTCAGTCAAGGAGACGAGGTCTGGACAGAAGTGGAGGGCTTACATGTTGGATGATGTTTTGCCTAATTTCTTGCCTTGTTATGTCTCAAAAAAGCCTAATCAACCACATGCAACACCAGCACTAGAGGAGGGAAATGAAAAAGATGACATACTGATAAAAAAAACAAAAAACAAACACTGTTGATTATGTCTGATTTAGCATTTAAAAAAAGCTTGCCTAAATATAAACCTGAAAGCAAGACTGCATAAATATGCAAAAATTCATGAAAGGGTGAGTAAAAGTTTGAATAAGTCTGGACAGTGATACCAATATATTTTACGCATGCTTTAACTGGAATAAACCATGGACAAAGGTACAGACAGGAGAGATGGGTGTTCCCCCCTCTCAGGAAAGAGGAAACAGACTGTCAGACTCACAACAGGAGCATTAGGTGGAGAGAAGGGAAATCAGCATTGCATTTAGATAGAAGTACAAACAGAGTAGAATAAAACTGATTAATAGTTTATTTTCACAATATATCAGTCTTTATTCATCTACAAAACGCCACAGTTAATATAGCAAGTTACCAGTTATCATTAAATTCTGCTGTGTGCTGTTCTGGAAAACCCATCTTAAACTGGTTTTGGCACATGCTGGTTTCTAGCTGGTCATTAGCTAGGCTAATTGACAAGCCACAATGTTTTAGAAACCATCTTAACCGGCTGGCAGTTTTATTCTGGCCCATTAGTTACTGACCAACTTGGACCAACTAGAACCTACTAGGTTTTCACACAGCTGAATTTTCCAACTGGGAATGTAGCAAATTCAACAAACATTGAAATATGAATTTACTTATCTCAGCTCATTATTCACTAACGGGTTGCTTCTTGTTGAAATATTTTAACGGTTGTCTATTTTGTGTGATGAAGAAGAACGTATGCTACTTTTACCCTTGGAAATCTTTTAAGTTTTTAACTGACTGCAAACAATCGATAAAAAATAGTTAAAGTGGACATAAATGGCAAACATTACTCGAAACAATGTAAAACTTCAACTGACAACTTCTGCTTCTGATTACAGATTACTTCTGTAATGTCATATAAACCTTACCTCTTCGACTGATCTTTGTGGAGTGCTGTCCCGGTCTGGTATTTGTAAACTCCGGGTCCCCACGTCCCCTGAACGCATGTCAGCCACAGTACCAGCAGCAGCGTCCTCAGGAGGAAAGAGCTCCGGTGCACCGCAGACACCGAGCGCCCGTCACCCGCTCCCGCTCCCATTTCAGCCGCGTCAACTATACGGAGACCCTAGTCAGCAAAATACCTTTCCTAATACTGTCCCGCTTATGTTCAAACTGTGACTAGAGGACAGATATACGACTCGCAAAACTAATTTCAGAACTGCCGTTTCTCTTACGAGCATTAAAATAATAAAAAATCTTGTTTATGTGCACTGTTGCGTCTCAAACACGAGAGTTAAAGTTTCAGAGGATTGTCATCGGCAGACTCCGCCACAAATAAATCTCCTCACAAAGTTTGCTCGCAAACCGCAAGACAAACGTTTCTTAGCAGCCACCCAAACCGGTCCCGCCTCACTCCTCCATCTCCGTCTCTGTCTGTGTGTTACGGTATATTTCTTGACTACATCAACACAATGGGCAAGAAAGCTGTTTTATAGTCGCCTTGAGCCCCACAGCCCGTGTAGTTTTTTTTCACCCAGCCCAGTTCCCTCTCCCTCTGTCCTCTCACACATGCAGCACTCCCCCTTCCCTGCTCTTCCAGTGAAAACTTTTACACATTAAATTATGCACTGAATTATGCTGGCCTCATTTAAAATATACAAAAAGAGCCAAAGAGGCTAATAAGCACATCCACTACTCACAGAAATCATAACTGTTTCTCCAAGCAATACTTAATTGGAGTCTTTTCTCCAGCAATCTCACCTCAACTGTCTCCTGAGGTTCAGAAGTGATGTCTCACACTATGCTCAAAATTACCAAGATGCCAACATTTACAATCAAAAGTCAATATGATCTCTATAACATAATCTCCTCAATACGCTCTTCCAAGACAAATGTTAACAATACAAAAAAAGAAGAAAAGAAAAAAGAAAAAAAGAACTGTAAAAACTTCACTTGTTTCATTTGGGTCTGTTTTTATATCTCCCAAGAAATATTAGGTGAAACATCTAAGACAAAGTTAATGCTTTAGGAATATTTGAATAAGATTTATTGTTACTGCACTGATGCCAGAGCAAATTATTAATAAATAATAATAATAATAATAATAATAATAATAAAAAAACAATTCTGGAAAACATTTATTTTCAGTTGACAATGTTTCCTGTTCTATTCACTAATGAAGTAATGGTAGAAACATTTTCAATTTATATTTATTCATTAAAAAAAAAAAAAAAGTTTTCACAGCAATGTCATATTTAGAACCATTTTGGGTTCCCTGTAGAACCTTTTAGTAAATTAGTACATTTTAATAATCAAACTAAACTTTTTTTTCCACTATAAAGAACCACGCTGTCAAAAAATGTACCCCTAAACTAAAGGTACACTTTTTGCACAACAGCTTGTCATTAAGCCTTAAAGGGGCAACTTCGCCTTTATCCATCCCTAAAAGTTGCATATTAGTACCTTAAAGTAGTTCTTAAGGTACTACTTTGAATCTTTTAGGTGTAAATAAGGTATGTTAATGGTAAGTTAAGAGTACTGCCTTAATGACAAGCTGTTGTACCCCTAAAGGTACTTTTGTTTTTCTTATATTTAAGACTGTATAATGCCTTTCATACTAAAGATCATTCAAAGATCAAATGTGGTTTGCAGTTAATCTTGACAACACATTTTATAAAAAATCTTTTTTTTCCCTCAGTTATTTGGTGTACCCCCATTATAAATGATAAATAAACATAAGAAGTGCTAAAGCATTCTTTTCTCGCCTCTTCACATGCTTACACTTCAGATGGCTTAATGAGTCAAATGACTGCCATAACATGAAAACCTCTTCCAGAAGACAAAGCACAGTCTAACGTCTGGATAGCATCCAGAACAGGGCAAGGGGAGAGAGCAATACAGAATGAGAACCTCGGGAACACGGTTTACTCTAACCTCTCCTCTGCCCGGTGAAAAAGGGGAACTAAGGGGTTTCTAAAAACCGCAAAACTGTGGTCCACGTCCAAGCTAAACACCTGGCTCAGCAGGCAGGACAGACTCAAGCCCACTCATCTACATCTGAGGTCGAGGTGACTACGCTTGGCGGACCCCCTGACAGCCAGAGAAATAAGCAAAGCACGGAGCAGGGGCATCAATCACACGGGCCGCCAAGATCTGCAGGTGTTGAGGGGATGCCACTTGTCATAGTTTGACATGTTTGACTACAGTTTGACTAAAATAAAGGGCAAAAATGAACTAGCAGAATGTGAGGTACTGACAATGGAAAATAAAAATTAGTGCATCATATCCTGTGTTTGATTAAATAGGTTTTATTCCTGCTGCCAGATTTGGTCAAAAAGAAGCAAGTAGGAAAGTTACGGGGAGGGGGTGTGCAAGATTTCAGCACTTTAAGTTTGGTGCGTCTGTGGCATTTTAAAAAGCGGCCATGCCAACCAGGCACTGAAGCATTTCAGGGTTAATATAAATCCCTGCTGTGGAAGACAGCTGAAAATAATCTGGGCTTCAAAAGAAATAAAAAGCTAGGCCGGTAGTGGTAGGAGTCTTTGAATTAACAAACTCTCTGGTTTTGCTACTTGATTCTCTGTCTTCATCTACTGAGAAAATAAAGCTTGTTGTGGCATAATAATGTTGGAAACAAAATGTAAAATGCAAATTATTGCCCAGCTCTAATCTGCTAAACCAGGGGTGTCAAACTCAGTTCCTGGAGGGCTGCAGCCCTGCAGAGTTTTGTTCCAACCCTGCTCCAACACACAAACCATGTAGTTTTCAAATAAGCCTGGAGGAACTGATTAGCTAGATCAGGTGTGTTTAATTAGGGTTGCATTAGTTTGACACCCCTGTGCTAAACTGTGACTATAAAAAATGAAGATATCAAGATATTACAATCATTAACATTATGATTTTACGCAAAGCTGCTTTGTGCTATAAAGTGCTATACAAATAAATTTGGCCTGACTTCGACTTGACATAAAACTTATAACAATTTCAACTCGGGTTATAGTAAGACACTAACAATAGAAATACAAAAGCACAGCCATAAAATGTAACAAAAGTGTGAAAAACACAAATTACTTGCTAATTATTTCTGTGAAAAGTTTATCTAATTTTACAGCATTGTTGCCAAAACAAAGTAATACCTAAAATTACCAACTCTACAGCAACAACTTCGAAGTTGCATTGTTATTATAAGTAGTGACAGATCTTTTCATCAGAGTGAAACGGATCATCTGAAAAGGTTTCACTTGGTCAATTGTACGAAAAGTTTTGTAGTTTATGCAGACATAATATTAGGTGCAAACGGTACAAATGCTGAAAATTGAGCTTAACCTGTACTGAACCTGAAATATTTTTATAAATAAAGCCACCTTATTGTTTCCTCCAATTATTTACCATTCCATTTGCCACTTCATTTCATCCGAGTTGTTAAACACACTCTTTATAGCTTTGAATTGATTATGTAAACTTTTAAAAGTGCCCCCAATGAATGTTCCTTGTGGTCACCTCTATTGTTAACAGTTCCTGGCTGCAAACATTGAGCACTTGTTGGCACTTTAAACATTCCAGAAACAAGGATTTGCTGAGAAGAGGGCACTTCATTCTAAACTTAGTGTTGGCAAAGCTCTCTGTATGTTCTCTACGCTGTGTTGGAAAGACTTTGTCCCACTTAATTATAAAGAATCGGCTAACCTGGCTATAATTCATCTATTTTTAACAAGGAGAATAAAGAACCAGCCTCAAAAAAGAGGAGAGTAAGAATAAAAAAGGTACCAGATATCCCAGGTGGAAAAGTTCCTTTCTGCTCTATTTGATACAGATACATTTTTTTTTCCACAGATGCTTGCTTTTTCTTCTGCAAACTTTGAGCTTTCAGAAGCAGGAAACATATATCAAGTTCTATAAGAATGGGTCGAATTCCTCTGGTGACCCAAAGGTTATGTATGAAAAATGTGACATATGCCAAACCGAAGCATAAACATATGCAGATCGGACATGAAAAGACAAGCCTCTTAAATTTATGCTCTCATACCTATATCCTGTACGTATATACGGCACATAAGTTAGATATGTCCGCCCTCAACCTAACTGATGTACTTTTTTTCATTGAGGTTTTGTTGGAAAATGTACTGTTGAACAGGACCATGAGTGAAGGGTCTGGGGGAAGCCTCAGATGGGAGCTGGTACGGATCCCTGGGTGAAACATAATCTAGAGAAAGAAATGTTAGGACTGTAATTAAGTGAACACAAAGCAGCCCCTCTTTCTCCCACTAGTACCATCCCCCATGATTCTGAAGGCCCATGGGTGTCAGAAATGTCATGCAGAATCATATTGACAGACTTAATAAAGAGATCTATCCTCTGAGATTGCATATATCAGGCCCTGAAGAGGGATCAGGAGATCGGGGTGCATGAGCTGTGCTGGCAGGAGTCCAGACGTCAGACAAACAGAGACGAGAAAGTAGTTGCCTTCTGCTTCTCCTTGTGGCTCGATGGTACCACAAGACACTAGTTTGGATTGTGCTGCCTCCTAGTGGTACACAAACAGACACACACACACACACACACACACACACACACACACACACACACACACACACACACACACACACACACACACACACACACACACACACACACACACACAGAATAGAATAGAATAGAATAGCATTATTTTAGATTTTTCTATTTTACACAATTGCTGTTTTACACATAAATGCACTGTTAATGAGTATAAGAGACACATTTTAAAAATCTGAATTATATTAAACTTCTGTTCAGTAGTGTATATAAAATGAATGATATATGCACTGTTGTACTGGTTTGAATGTTAAGGTTTTTGTACGGATATCTTTCTTTGACATAATCTGTAGTATGTGTATACTCTGGTGTCAAATTCTGAAGTATATTATGTCTCAAATATTTGTTTTTTCTGTATGTTAAAAGATGTCAAAACAACAATAAAAAAATTGATTAAAAAAAAACAAAATGAATGATATATTATTGTACATTTTCTATGTAGAGTGAGAGCCAAATGAGCTTCGTAATTTAAACCTAGAAAATAAGTAAATAAGTGTAACTAACAAATAAGTAAATTTGTGAAGTAAGAAATCCATTCATTAATTTTTCACTTAAATTGTTATGCAGGTCTATAATTTGCAATGGCAAACACATGATACTCTAAATTAGATGCAATATAAGTATAGTTTTGACTAGTGATCTTAAACGTTTTGGCCCCACTGTATATATTTTAATCTTAAAATCTTGATTCTGAAAAATAAAAGTTAATAGACATACAATATTTTTTACCTACCCAGACAGATTTTCTTTAATATGATGTGTTTGGCAGTAAAAAGATCAGCCTCGCAATCCTTTGTAGCATATAAACTGCAGAGCTTAGAGAACTCCTGACTAAAAATAATCTAAACTTATCGTTAATGAAAAGACAGATATCTAGCAATGACAGACACTCTTAAAGGAATAGTTCACCCAAAAATGAAACTTCTGTCATCATTTACTCATCCTCAAGTAGTTCCAAACCTGTATGAATGTCTTTGTTTTGCTGAACACAAAGGAAGATATTCTGAAGAATGTGGGAAACAGAGCAGTTCTGGGGCACCATTGACTTCCATAGTATTTTTTTTCCTACTATGGAAGTCAATGGTGCTCCAAAACAGCCTTGTTGCAAACTTTATTCAAAATATCTTCCTCTGTGATCGGCAGAACAAAGACATTCATACAGGTTTGGAACTGCTTGAGGGTGAGTAAATGATGACAGAATTTTCATTTTTGGGTGAACTATCCCTTTAACTTCACTGTGCTACAGAAGTCTATGCCGTGTATTAAATGAACAGCGGTTTATAGAAGGGTCAATGTGTAGGGAAACAGACCAGACTGGCCAGCTTGTGTCTAGACTGTCTCTAGCTCCTCTCGCAGAACTAAATTTTACAGGAGCGTATAAAGATTCCGGAAGGCTGCAACATCAGTTTATCATTACAGATCGTAAAATGTGTTTTCTTTATGCTCAGCTTCAGCCCAACTGGAGAGTCTCTTACAACTTAAGGCAAGGAGATGAGGAGATGCACATTATAGTATATAATACAGAAGTAAAAAACCTAAATCCCTTAATTAAATGTAAATCAGAGGAGTGTCACTTTAATTTTACTTCCATGCAGGTCTAAAGCAGTTAAGTGTGTTGTGGAAGTCTTTAATAAGTGGAGCGGTGAGCCACAGACGGAAGTCTGTGTGAGGTTTACTGATTGTTTCCAGTGATTCCTCCAGGTCTTTCATTTTCACTAACAAGTTGAAAAGTACTCATCAAGTTTTGGTGAAACCTCCTTCCACTTTCTCAAAATGTGTGTTTACTAACATACAGTTTGGGTCAACATTGTCAGTTACAAATTATATTCATTATAAATACTGACAAATCCACCATTAACAAACATTGATAAAACAGCGTATTTTTAAGCACATCCGATATGTATACTCTACCATTTAAATGCTTGTGGTCAGTACATTTTTTTAAATGTATTTTTTATTTTCTTGAAAAAGAAATGAATACTTTTATGCAGCTTTTATTAAATGCTGTTCTTTTGAACCATCTATTCATCAAAGAATCCAAAAATAGCATTTTACACAAAAATATTAAGCCGTTTTCAACATTGTTTTTAACACTGATAATAATAAGAAATGTTCCTTGAGCGCTAAATCAGTATATTAGAACAATTTCTCTAAATGATCATGTGACACTGAAGACTGGAGTAATGGCTATTGAAATTTTAATATATATTAAAATAGGAAACAGCTGTTTTAAATTGTCATAATATATCCCAATATTACTGTTTTGTATTTTTTAAATCGAATAAATGCAGACTTTGTAAGCGTTAGAGGATTCTTACAAAAACATAAAAAAATCTTACAGCTATTTTAAAATTTCTCCAATTTTGTGCAGTTCCCCCCAACAAAGGGCATTAACAGCTTATGAACAACAACATATTTACTTGCCTTCCAATTCTCTGCACCTCCACAGTAGAGTTGGCTGAAACCCTGATTCAGTCGGATTTTTATTCAGCTTCTCTTCTCACTGGTTGCAGCACGTTTGTTCTTGTCATGTGGTCATTATTTAATTTTGAAGATCACTGGAAGTGAAAGGCACAAACGAGAGATGTGTCAATATCAATCCACAAATCAAACCCTTGGTAGGAAGCAAATTTCAGAGATCTCATAGAGTGCCAGATCAATAAAGAACCAGTCACTCATGCCAACCAGAATAAAGTTTGAAAACACTGACCTTTGTCATAAGTTCTTCAGCAGTACATGAGGAAATACCATCGCCTGTGTTGGGGGGTCTTGGCATCTTAACTTTGACTGGAGTTACAAAGGTGGAGATAGCATCATGGTTTTAGTGATATGAAAACAAACAGTATTTATTTTCTTTAGTTGCAGAATAATTTTTCATAAATTATTCCCCAACACTGAATTGAAAACATTTTGTAAGGCCTTGTCCAAGGTCCTGAAAACGATTTTGCCATGACTGCTCCATTTTTGAGGAAGACACTGCAGATCCAGATATTTCAGGCATCTCTACATGTTTTCGTTTTCATGTTTTCATAGTACAATGAACTCTCATTTCAGAAGATGAAGGAAAATGATTCTAGTATTTAACACTCAACCAAATATTCAGACAACTATGAACTTTTAATAAGGCAAATCACATATTAAAACATTGTCAGCTGCTTCAATCAACACTTCACCCATAATCCACAATAAAAGGACATAATATATATTGATTTACCAACATACAAATGGCTACAAATACTGAAATCAGAATATCTCTCAGTTATGTTTCCTAGTTCATCCTTCTCTTCTGGTTATAAACCAGTTGGACTAGTGTTAACTTCACTAACAGGATAATATAGACACAAAACAGCTTATCGTTTCACACAGTAAACTGTGTAGAGGTTGCATTGACAGCTTGCATGAAAATGTAATATAACACTAAAAGTAAAGGCAAGAAAACCACTTTGTTTCAGAGTTTTATCAATTGTTACTGAGACATCTTAGTGTTGTGTTAGCCATCCTTCCCAAAGAATAAAAAAATGAGAGTGGTTTAATGTAGATATACCATAATACTTGCTTTTTCTCTTAAGTACATGTTAATTTCTAACAATTCAAGTAAGTCAATTCCAATACTGATAATGTTACTTATTAAAATCCTTAAAAACCCTTATAAAGGCTCATAATACTGAAAAGAAGAACAAAAAATCTGAACATCTTGGAAAAAAGTATTTGAGGTCAGGTGGTATGATGGCTGTTGTGGTTGAGTACTCGATGTCGCCTTGTCCTGATCTCCATTTCATCATCCTGTTTAAAAGTTAAAAATCGTAAGTATTATGATTAACCATACAAAAAAAAAAAAAACACACACACACACATGCAACCAGTTATCTTACTGTATCAGCTGTATCTCCTGTCTCATCCTCTTCATCTTCAGTATGCTCACTGTGTTCACTGTTTGGATTGGACAGATCAAATTCTGATAGCACTGCATCTTCATCATAGTCTGTCTGGTACTCAGATTCCTCTGTGTGTGTGAGTGAATGTAAGAAACAAAACAAAGATGAGCAAACGGCATGGACAAAGGACATGAGTGAAGATCATCCATTTCTCACCATCCACCACGGCCTGCTTCACTGGCTCTATTCTGGACACTATTTCAGCCAGATCAGTGAAAGAAGCATTGGGACAGGTCACCTGGAAGGTAGATAATCAAGGAATTAGTTTGTGATGTTGCATAAGAAATAAGCAAAGCTCCTTCAAACCCCCTTACATTAGTGCTCCTAGATTTGTGGAATTCCTCTTGATGTTGGTCTTTGAGCATTGTCTCCTTCACTCCGCTCCGACACCACACGTCAAACACTGTCTTCCCATGCTGGTAGCCAACATCCTGCAATAACAGAAAAAAGTAATTGCTGCAGTCAAGTCCAAGGCAATAGAAGTTTCTATGAGATGATGACAAGCCACTCACAGCAATCTCATCAAATTTGCCAAAGTCCAGTGTGCCATAGCGATCTATGGGTGGTCGCAGGTACTCGCAGTATTCACTGTCTTTTACCATCTCCAGCTGACGCACAGAACACACATAAGCCAGACGGGTCTGAATCTCTGCCATGTTCAACACCTAGAGGATATGAAGCCATAAATATGCAGATTTTTGGATGAAACAGCTTGGACCAGTGAATGCAAGGGAGTAAAGTAATGATGGGAAGCAGTTAGGGCTTAAAAAGAAAAATTTAATATTTTTTAATATATTGCCATGTATAAAGGTTTTTAAAAGAGAAGGAAAAAATGTAAAATTTGTATACAATTTAAATATATAATTATTTCAGATAAATATTCATATACAGTAAGTATATACAGTGCCGGTAAAAAGTTTTGAATCTGTAAGATTTTTTATGTTTTTTAAAGAAGTTTCTTATGCTCATCAAGGCTGCATTTATTTGATCATTATTTTGATCAAAAATACATAACAAACTGTAATTTTGCTAAATATTACTGAAATTTAAAACAGTTTTCTATTTTACAATATAATTTATTCCTGTGAAGCAAAGCTGAATTTTCAGCATCATTACTCCAGTCTTCAGTGTCACATGATCCTTCAGAAATCATTCTAATATGCTGATTTATAATCAATGTTATCTATGCTAAGCTATGCTAAAAGTGCTCTCGCCAGATCCGGAGATCGGCTGAATGGATTCAAAAACGGTAAAACTCAACTTATTAACTCTGGGGGAGTTGGAGAATGAGCCTATTTCCAAAAAAAGTGGAGTGTTCCTTTAAATGGATAAAAAATGATATTAAAGACTTCTATTTTGAATAAATGCTGTTCTTTTTAACTTTTTATTCATCAAAGAATCAAATAAAAAAGTATCACAGGTTCCAAAAAAATGTTAAGCAGTACAATAGTTTCAACACTGTTAGAAAAAAGGATTGTGTGACACTGAAGACTGGAGTAATGGCTGATGAAAATTCAGTGCTGCATCACAGATTTAAATTATGTTTTAAAGTATATTAAAATAGGAAATCAATATTAGAAATTGCAATAATATTTCACAATATTACTGTTTTTCTGTGTTTTTGATCAAATAAATTCAGCCTTGATGAGCAAAAGAGACTCCATTAAAAAAAACATTAAAAATCTTATTGATCCCAAACTTTTGAAAGCCAGTGTATATTATACATATTATAATTGTGTCATATAGTAATTATATTATTTGTAGAAATAGACACAAACAAACATTTTGGGGTTTGTAATTGAAATGGTTTGTAATTGAATAACCCATAAAAATACATTATATTGAACCATCACCATATATCTTCTGACCTTTACTTTTTCTGACAGAGGGTTCAAGCGTTTCCATAGCAGCCACCATCCAGATAAAGAGTCTCCATAATTAGTCAGATCGGTCTCATCCTGACTGCCAACATCAACGGCAATCACCAACTTGGCACCCATCGCACGAGCTGTGTCAGCTTTACAGAAATTTAATGTTTAAAATACCTTACAGCATTTTAACCTTTTACAATTAGCAGTATAGAGCCGGGTGATAAGACATTCTACAATTAGTGAAAATATAAATGATTATTAACAGATGAAATTTTTAGGTGAGGTAAAACTTGTAAATGTAATACTTATAATAAACTCTAATTTTGCAGCCTCAGAGTACAATAGAACACTTAACCAGGTAGGTTATTGATGTAGCCTCCATCCATGAGCAAGTGTCCATCTTTAGGGTCACACATAGGGGGAAGGTACCCAGAGAGAGACATGCTGGCACGCACGTACCTCCACAGAGAACCTAAAAGAGAGCGTACATGTTAAGATATCTGACAAAAGATGAGAAATAAAGTTGAGATGTTTTAGAGATAAAGAAGTAACCATCAGTGTGCACTCTCATGGAGGAGGCAGTGATGTCTGTGGTGATGTTGAAATAAGAGATCCAAAGGTCCTACCATAAAAGGACAGACATACGCTCAAGATTTAGACTTACATAAGAATATGATGTTTATAATAGTCTGTATTGTGCAGTGCCAAGTGTCAAACAACTGAACCTCAATTTGTTTGTCCTGGAAGATTCCACTAATGCTGGAGTTAAATGATGCTCCAGTAAACATGGATGTCACTGGGTACGTCAAGTCTGTGATCTTCTTAAATATGGATCCAAAATCCTGTTGGGTGCAAAAAAAAAAACAACTCAATGCATGGTTCTGCATGTACTGCATGAATGTTAGTGTTTGGGTTGAAGGTCTCACCATGGCCCACTGGCGTGCCCTAACCGTCATACGACTGATGCTTCGCTCTTCAGCATAGAGCGCTCCTATCAAGGAACCAATGGAGGTGCCACCAATCAGATCCACAGGAATCCCTGCCTCGCTCAACGCCCGAATGATGCCCACCTGAGAGCAGCCTCTGTGGGTATAGTGTGTTTGCATATTCACATATTGGCTTAGAGCACTCAGTTGAGCATTGTGTAATATTAGTATTTTTTAATAAAGCATTTTAAAGGTAAAGTGAGTATTTTTCTTTTTAAATTTCTCATCCTAGTTTCATGTGTAAAAACTAAGTCAGTCATTTGTAGTTTGTCTTCCTCAATGAATGTGAACATCGATCCTGTTATGCTTTGAAAACACTGACATGTCAAAGACTGGATCAACCAATCACATGAATTTGGGGCGGGGCTACCAGTTTAACTGACAAGAGGCAGAGCGAATGGAGGGTTTGGAAAACCTACACTTCACCTTTAAACATACTTCAAATGTAAGCAAAGTCTTCAAAGATGTCAAAAGTCTAGATGATGAGTAAATATGGCCACAGAGACAATTACATGTAACATGCTATTCATATCATTGCAATTACAGAATCACACAACAGAAAAATTGACACCACTATGTGAAGTAGATTAGACATTTAATGCCCAGTTATATATCATGTTTGACCCACCTTTAACAAGTCGCTGATTACGACTGATAGCAGGCAGGGACAGAGAGTAGACAAAGAGTCGCTATCATCGAGAGAAACCACAGACATGCTGAGAATGTGAACCCCAAAATAACACTAATGAGTTAGTAATACGCTATATTAGGATTAGTTGATGAGCACAAAATTACAAAACTTAAGTGGATACAAACTTCTAATAATGCAAAGGATAAATAATTCAAGAGACTACAGATGAACTACAGATGATTGAAGAAGTCAACATCAACATGCTTTTGCATTATGATTATGTATGTGAGAAATGTTGTTGGCAGCAGGCCACATGGATTAAGGTGGAATAGAATTACTGGTGATGAAGGGGAAGACAAATTCGTACCTGGCCCCCCCTCCTCCCAGCACCAGAGCGATAGCATTGCCTGTCAGGATCCGAGCCAGACGCGAGAAGTCAGAATGCCGGTCGGGAGGCTTCTCAAATACCCGCTGATACATCTCTCTCTGACAGGAGAAGAGGAAAGTGGGAGTTTGCATGGATATGAGATGATGAGTAGATTAGATCACACAGGGGAAAAAAGGTTATGAAGAATGTTCACTTAATAAAAGTGGATGGGGTCCAGCTGCATTACAGAAATTTCTTATTTCTTTGGAAAGTTCTGTTTCTTCAGTGAAATTACCATGGTTACTAAACAGATAGGATAGGATTCAGAGTTAGAATGTTTCTGTAATGCAGCCCAAGTGTTGTGCAACTTAAAAGAAAAAAAGCACCATAAAAGGACCATAAATTAGTCACAGTAGTCTATACAACTCATACACTATGTTCTAAGTCTTCTGAAGCCATTCGATAACTTAGCTTGAACTGTATGAAAAATTTCAATATTCACTGCAAATCTTGTCTTAAAATGTTGTTTGACAGTTATAGTCCCCTTTCCAAAGGAATGGGATTCATTACCTACTACATTAGCAATAAGAAATTGCTCCAAACATACCTTTTTAGTAAAGCTTATAATATGTATTATTAGTTATATGTATGGTAAGATTAATTTGCTAAGATGTTTTCCTGCCTATGGCCCCAGACTCCAGCTTTTTTTTTTTTTTGTCAATTGTTACGGAGCCCCGCACATGACATGCAAGAAAAAAACTAAATTGTGTGCACAATTTACTAATTCGTTCCCTTGTTTTAAGTAAATCGTGCGCTCGATATAATAATTCGTTCTGTAAACCAAGGAAACAAATTAGTAAATCGTGCACATAATTCACTTTTTTTCTGTAAATTTTCATTTTCTTTTAAGTGAGTACCTGTTTTATGGTTTTAGTTTTAGCAATCTAATATGAATCTGCATTGCATTTGTGGTTTGGAAAACAGCATTCACATTCACAACAATAGAATGTTAACATTGGTACCAGTTTAGGTAGGCTTCTCTTCGAGAAGACCCTGTGGGGACAGGACAGATGCAGATGTCTAGAGATCCAGCTGCGCATGTTGAGCCATTCTGCTGTTCCTCTTGGTGGAGGCCCGTCCTCACGGTGCAACAGGACCAGCTGCTTCTGAGCTCTCACAGCACTGCTCTCTAGCATTCTCTCTAGCTGATACCACAAACAGATCCAAAAAGCTCTGTTTACCAAACAACTGAACAGAAATGTATGTGCAGACATTAATTGAATGAATTAGGCATGTCAGCCCTTGTGACGCAATACCCCTCCATGTAGAATAAATCAGTTTTTATTGGGCTATTGATATGACTGGAGTCTTCATCTCATGTGAGTTCATGCTTTTCAAAATACGCTTCAAAAGCAGTATTTACCTCTTTATAGGCAAAACCTTTTTAATAACAATTCACCTCTCCCACAGTGGGCTCCTGTTCCCCCACACCCACTATGATGATGCAGTCTCCCTGTCTGATGCAACGTTGAGTCCAAGGAGTAAGAGAACTGTCAGACTGATACAGAACAATCCGGTGGATGTCCTCTTGTTGACCCAACCAGCTTGACAAACGATACTCATGAACACTGAAAAGGAAATAATAAATCAAATAAACAGTATGTCAGAGGAAACAAAAACCCAACATTTGACTGGAAAAAATATACAATGCATCCCAATTTGCATACTACCCATCTAAAAGGGTACACGATATTAGAATGAATGCTCCCCAAATCATAGTCCACTGAAAATGGAATACATGATTTCCAGTCAGTGGAAATTTTAGTCTCTTTCAGCTGCAGAAAAATGGTGAGGGATGCAAAATTGCTTCAGTGTTTTTGTTTGCATGAGTGTAAGAGTTAAGTAGGCCATAAAGATTTGTAAGGTAATGAATTTAGCTAGAGGTTAACACCTACAGTACATGCACATGCATCCACGTCCAGCTATTTTTAGCTGTACAAAACAGTTCATTTTGCTGCTTGATATTGAAAATTGGTGTGTCTTACCATATTATTTTAATGTATTATCTTAATTATGAACACACTGGTTTGTAGTGCAAACAGTTTTACCATTTAGGCTTCCCCGTTGAAGAAAAAGGTGGATACAACTCTCACCTGTCCAAGGCTGCAACACCCAGGTGCTGTCTGATGATGTCACTGGTTAGGAGCAAAGTGGGGCCTAATTAAAAAGTTAAGACAGTCAACTTAGTATCAGCTTTCCTTTGAAGCAAATTAAGGAGGGAAAAGAGATAATAGCCAATAGCTGACCAATAGCACTGAGAGCATGCTGCAGCTCCAGCGTGAAGGCGGTCAAAGGCACCTCCTCAGACACAGGCAGTATGGCGACCGTAGACAGATTGGCGGCTGGGTTACCTGCGTCCCACTTACTGCTAGGGGTGTGAAAACCCAGACTGCGCACTGTGAAGATCATTAATGCGCATTAGGGAAAATACAAAACACAAACACACAGAAATGTTTCACAAACACACACCTGATAGTGGACCATTCACTTGCTGCATGTTGCCCAAGATTTTTTGCCCAAGAAGATGAATCAGGCGAGTCACAACCTATGAAGGAGTGTGACGTGTTAATGTATATGCAACAGAATATCATGATATGTGTTAATGATTTTCTTTTATATGGTCTAACCTGTGGGTATTTCCTCTTAATAGAGTTAAGAGCTCCTTCAGGCAGTTTGGCCAGTTCAGAGTCTCGGACTGCGTGGACTGTAGTGGCTCTGTTTAAATGAGTCAAAGCTTCCACCTAACACCAGCACACACACTTTTAAAAGATAGAAACTGCGGCAGGATTTTTATTAAACACTCCACAAAATTATCTAAATTGATTTTTTGCCCTTTCATTTCTTTCCTATAAAAACTTTTTAAATATATCGTAACACTTGACTTAAAGCATTTATGTGTAGTGCATTTTAAAGGGTTATTAAAGGGTATAATACAATAAAATGATTTATAATGTGCACTGTAATACATTATATCTTGTAAATAATTATAATTACATTTAAATAGTGTAACAATGAATAGATTAGTGTTATAATGTATTAACTGTAGTTGCGTGCAATGCATTATACGGTGTATTACAATACATAATTAATGCATTAAAGCTACTTTTATAATACATTATACATAAAGGCTTTAAGTAAAGTGTTGTCAATATATCTTCTAAAAAACATTTTTATCAACTTTTGAAAGTACACCAGTATATAGATTGGCACACACACACACACACACACACACACACACACACACACACACACACACACACACACCCCTTCACTTACCACACCAATGAGATCTCCCCGCCCATACTCTCCAGCAAGCTCTTTTTTCCCATCATCCTTCATGATGACAGAACGCAGACGTCCACTCAGAACAATGAAAGTGCTGTCTGACTTATCACCTTGTCTGAGAAAGACAAAAGAGAAAAATGAAAGTATTACCTGAAATATATTTTATATGCACTTTCAAGACCTTAGACATAGAGATCTGGAACCGAGAGATTGTATTGGAAAAGTGTGCTTACCTATAGACAGCCCGTCCGGCCTCCAGTGCCATCCAGTCCAGGGCAAAGTCAATCTGTCGGACAAAGGAGGAGACCCTCCGTACCACTGTGTGAGCTACATTTAACACCATCCGAGGCTCGGCACGCATTATCCTAGTGGATAAAACACACAGTTGACATGTTAAGCAGTGTTCCGATATGCTATACTTAATTTTATACAATTTTAAACTAAATCTTAAATTCTTGCATAATTATTTTTTATTTGCATAATAATGTATTTTTTGTTTAGTAATTTTTGTGTTTTTTATTATGTCCTACAAAATAGTAATTAAAAATGCTAAAAAACATTTACATAAAAAAGCTGTCTACGTAGGGTTTAATAAACCCAAAAGGGTTTGGTGTCTTATTTGGTGTCTGTGCTTCATTTTCAGAAGCAGTTTATAAATACTGGAAAGAATCAAATGATGAATTGTTCTCAAAAAATGATGAATTTTTCTGCATAATATTCTTGGATTTTATTGGATTTGTCCTTACAGCTGGTGGGGAGTACTTTTGTTAGAATTTTTAATTGCCTTAAGTGAAATTTGGTGCGCATCACATACTCATAGAAGTGTGTTTTGGAGATAGACAGGAAGCAGCAGTCACGGTGGGCACGCACAGAAAAAATGAGAGGCTCTCCTGTGAGAACGGCCAGGTGGCCCACCATCTCTCCAGGGTGAGTCACAAAAAGACAAGTTTCTTTCTCTCTGTCAATCAGTCTCTGGTACACATGGAGAGTTCCTGAGATGATAAACTGCACGCTCACATCCTGTCACAGACAAAGAAGAAATGGATTCACATGTGACTTGAAATTGATAATCACACTATAGGGTAGTCAAAGTCACAGGTATCTTTCTACCTGATCTCCCTCGCTTGCAACAACAGAGCCCGCCTTAACTTGTCTCAGAGTCACCCTATCATCCAGAAGACTGGGGTCCTGGAGCACAGTTACATTTTTATATTACATAAAAATCCAGGGCAAACATTATAACTATATCAAACTTCTAACTTCAGTAGAGCAATATATAAAATGCGGCCTGACCTGAAGCTGAAAAATTTTAAGCAAGTCCTTCTTGGCAGCTTGGAAAATGGCATTAACTTTACAATGGTGGATGTGGCTGGAGTGCCCCCCAGTGTCTGAGTAGTGAAACACAGCTGAAGGAGAATGTTGCATTGTCACCGACTTCTTCCGAACAGACTGGATGAGATACAAAGGCACACTTAAGGTATACAAGAAAAACAGTTTATGGCTTTTTTATGTGTGTTATAAAATTACGCCAAGGTACCTTATGAATGGCAATAGGACTTGTAGGGGCTTCCTCTTTTGTAATGCTTGCCCTGTCAAAGGCCATATTGTGGTCAGGAGAACCAGCTGGAAGATAAGCACACATTAGCACACTCAAAAATGTTCATTATAAATGTATTCAACCATTTTGGTCAAGGTTGAAGCACTACCATGGGCGCCATCGAAAGGTGTTGACAGTGAGCGAGACTTCCTGAATAATGCGGTAGGACTTTCTGTACGATGCTTCCCACCATCTTAAAAAAACAAAAGAGCAAATAAGACCTAAAGGCCGTTTTAGTGATAGTTTTATTTAAATTAATTAGGATAATATTAGGAAAGTTTGAACAAAATTGTACAGATTAAAATTCTGCTTTAACATCACAGCAAACACACCCTCTCCTCTGTACATCTGACTTGTGTCACTATAACGGTCTGTTGACCTCTGCAGGATCTTTTCAGAAACTTCTTCAGTTGTCTGTGAGTGTCTGCGTAGTCCTTTGCCTGGACTGGCTTCTCCTACAACAGTGGCCACTGAGACCAGTGGAACAGCTTGACTTTCCTACATGACATGATAGTAATGGTCTATTCGACATATGTACTGTAAAAAATACTGTAATAGCTTAACATATTTTCCAAAAGTAGAGCACGATTGAAAAGTTACCTTATTGAAAAGTTCTGTGGTCAGGCCCAGGTAGTTGTGAAGGGCAAGGAAGGTAACTCTCTGAAGACGCACCATGATGATCTAAAAAAAAAAGAAAGAAAAAAGCTGTATCCTATCATAAGCAAAACAAAACAGGTATTTTTAATAGCTGATTTCACTCAGTCTCATATTTAAAAAAAATAAAGAAAATAAATAAATGCTGTTTTTTTTAACTTTCTATTCATCAAAGAATCCTGAACTGTCTTCAGCATTGATAATAATGCTTCTTGAGCACCAAATCAGCATATTACAATGATTTTTGAATCATGTTGCTGCTGAAAATTCAGCTGTCATCACATGAATAAAGTACATTTTACAATACATTCAAACTCAAATAATTGCAACCTTTGTGACATAAGAGACAAAAGCATTTTAAAAAAAAATCTCACTGGCCCCATTTGATGTATTTTAGGCTTTAGGTTATACCTGAATAACTCGGACTAGGGTCTCTGGGTATTTCTCAAAGACGGATTGGAAAGCCTGTGCAGGAAGGCGGAGAACAGTAGTTGGGACTGCTGCCCTGGCTGAGACAGTTTTATACGGAGCTGGATGTCCCTGCAGAATAACGGGTTCAAATATGAGACGCAATTTAAAACTCTGTGAGCATGAAAACAGGTCAGATGACAGACATTTGCATATCAGAGTGTGAAAAAATGAGGCCAGATGGGTTTTACAGTGATGACATCGAGGATGCTGAGAAGACTGTGAACACTGTCTCCAGGCAAAACGTGCTTCACCACAACCTCGGTCCCATCCTGAGCCAGGGAAACAAAAATACAAATCTATATAATAGACAGAAAACAAAGCCATTTTCCGTAGGATAGATTAAAAACATTCTCTTACATTCTCATGGATACACAGATCAAGACGCCCATCCTGCACCACAAAGATGCTGTCATCAGTGTCACCTGGGCGAAATAATCCTTCCCCTTGCTGCAGCTGCACAAACACCATATGCCGACACAGTTCCAGAAACAGAGGCTTCTCAAAATGACCCAGAACCCTGAGAAACAGACAGATCGCAAAACATTAGCTGCTGAACAGCATTGCCAGGCCATTGGTTTGGATTCTATGCACTTTTTATTATGGAAAAGAATCAATAGCTCTTGTAGGACGGCATGACAAGCTACCAACCTCACATTTTTCAGCATATACAGGACCTCAGAGGGCAGGTGAGAGTTCTGCATGTCAAATTCAGTCAGATCTGCTTCCAAGAGTGAAGGTGGAGGCTCTTTCGGCTGCAGGGCTGGTGGCTCCCTTCGGATGCGTAGGATTCTGATCAGGAGATGGAGAGGAATATTAGATGGTAATGGATTGGCTTTTAAATGTGTGATTTTTCTTGGTTTGTGACTTTTCACGTACTTGCGAGCTATTGATAGAACTTTTGTTCTTTTTCTGGTTCGCTTTTGAGAGACCGGACCTGAGGTGACTGGTAAGGATAAGGTCTGGACCTGAATGGCCACAAATAACAACACTGCAATTTAAAATCAAACCATGACCATAGTTTTATTGAAAGTAACACAAGAAACAAGGTTGTAAGATGTTCTGGTACCTTTCTCATTATCTTCCTGCCATAAAACATCACTTTGTCTCTTTTTCTGAAACGATATTTAGGACCTTCAGCTTGCTCTTCTCCTGGAAAATCAAAGGAAAAATGGTTGATGAAAAACACAAAATCTCAAAACCAGGATATCAGGCAATTATATTTAATTTAATTTAATCTATATTATGTTTGTTTAAGAAGCACTTGTGAAAATCATTAACAATCTTACACTCACCAAACTTGTATCTTCTGTGCAGAAAAAAGGCAACAATACTGATAAATGAAATTGCAACAGCAGCTCCAATCAGCACACCAGTCCACTGTATTATGAAATGACAATAAAGACAGTAATAAACTTTGTCTGCAAGACAAACAATACAGACTACTCAGTCACTAAAAAAATAGGCGAAACTGTCATATACCATGGTACTCTGTAACTGATCCTCTATGAAGTGCTGCATTCGAGCCTTGATCTCAGTCCCAGATGGCAGCACCGCCTAAAATAAACAAAAACATAACAAAATCATCATTATAATATAAACCACACCTTACTGCAGATTACTTCAGTTGAAGATAATAAAGATAAAGATGATAAACAGTAAACAGTAGCATGGCTTTATTGATGTATTTATTCATTCACAAACACTCACTGATACACACGTTAAGAAAATTAGAAAAAAAATTTTTTTTTAAATGTCTTACCGGAAATATACTGCATGTATCATCTTGTTCTTTTTCTTCCATATCTTACATTGAGGGGAAAGCAGAAATCAACACATTTTGCACAAATCTAATTACCTACATAATGATTATTCTACAACTCGCAATGTTCTTAAAATACACAATACCTATTAAAGAGGCATGAAGCCACTTCTATGTACATGTTTAACCCTCAGAGAGCAACTGTTAATTATAAACATTAAACGTTACATAATACCTATTTCTACTAAATATGAGTTAAAACTTCATACAACTGCAGCTCACTTTCCAAAATGTGTCATAGCAACAAATGTGACTGGAAAGTTTTTACAATTTGAATCTCCCAGCACACGGCCATAGCCTTTTGACACCATTACCATCAAATTTATTTATTTATTTCACCTGTATTTCACTACTGTATTTCATAATATTTCTACAGTTTCCAAAATGTTTAAAAATGGGAACAGTGGCAGTGGGAGGGGAGTGGGAGTCTGTCTGCAACAACTTGAGTCAGGGAATCATGTGACACTGCCTGTAGTCCCTCACTGGAATCTGACACCTGTTGATGTGATTCATGAGACCCTCTGCCAGGAGATAAAGTCAAACTCTCACCACAGGGTGAAGGTGACGCTAAAACTTCAATTTTAAGTGTCTTGCACAGAATGGAAAAACATGTCATGAGAATTTGATTGGTTTAGGACGGGCTGCAGGAGGAGGAATGCGGCTCTGGGTCAGAGGTAAACACAGTCCTGTTGTTTACGCACAAGCCGGGGCTATAAACACGCATTTGTAATCAAATACATAGTCAATCACTGCAACTAACAAGATTGTAAAAACATTATGAGGTTGTATAACGCGAAGATCCTACATGCAAATAATATCAATAGATAAATGGAAAATACCTTCTGAACGGCGTTTCCAAACTGTTTTGGTCACTCTCAATGCACTTTGGAGTCTCCCAGGGATTCCATTCACAATGTCAGTACCCCCCACCGAGTACATGTGTTGCCAGATCCTTCCATACAAACAAAAAAACTGTCCACACAGTCTGATTAAACATGCCCAAAATAAACTTAAACTGTCCCTGTGGGTAATGAAAGGTTCATATTTTGGTTCATATTTTCCCCAACAATAGGTTGACATGCATGCAAGGCCAAAAAACACTTTCATTGTCTTATAATATGCATTTATTTTTAACTTACTTGCTCAATGATTCATTTTTCCAAACCCTTCCTTTGCGTGACGCTAATCTGCGGTGGATGGTCCGATTGGTCTCATTTTCATTTAGCATTCTCTGTTCTTTTGCTATTCTATCTACTTGCTTTCTTTTTATTTATTATTAAAAAATAAATAAATAAATAAATACTTGTGCACTGCGTTAGAAATCACTTACATATTATTGCTCTTTTGTTGGTTTGATTGCTTTTATTGTCCTAATTTCAAGCAACTGCTAAATGACTAAATGTAAATGTAAACCTAATATATTATAATAAACCGCAACTTTCTTCAAAAGTAATGTCTTTTCAATTATACATACATTTTAATGGCAATAATTTTAATAATTCATATATAATAAGAAATATTTTAATTAATAAAAGTTGAACTAAATATTAACATATAAACTAGCAAATATAGCGAGTATGATTTCACAGATGTGATCAGCGCATTACCAAGCTCAAAACTCGCATACATTCTGATTAAAAAAAAAAAAAAAAAAAAAAAAACTCGACTGGCTATATAGAATTTATGAGTTTATCAAAACAAGACCAAAGAAACTTATAACAAACGGATATGGCAACACTGCTGAGGACCAACGCAAAGCCGCCATTCAGTATTAACTGCTCCTATTGGCTATCTCCAGACTGATCTGACCAATCACAGTTGATTTCTTTATCACGCTTAACGTGGGAATACAGTGATCTTTTTGGCAGGACAGTAGCACACTGTTCAAGGTTAGTCTGTGTCTTTTTTATTGATTTCTACATGATATTTCATTAACTTATACTTTATATGCGGCCTGCTACTTTTTCATTATTTTATCGCGATGTGTAAAAGTGATTGTAGTGAACGATTTTGTCAATACAACTGTTACAGTTAAAAGCTTTCGTTCTTCATTTTGAAGCAGGGTTTCTAAAAACATTTAACTAGAATGCAGTAAGACGACCTTTAAAAAGATGTCAAGATGTTAATTTTGTTGTCATTCTTGCTTGATATACAAAAATTCACAATTTACTAATGATGGTTGTTAATATATAATGTTGACAATGTTCATGCTGATTACCAACCCACAACTGCACACGGAGCATCAGTTCATCTACTTCCTTCGTAACATACTGTTTATATACGATTTTTGTTACTACTTTACTACTGTAAAATCGTAGTTAATTATATATATAAACACTATAATATAGTGTAACATTGTAAAAAAAAATATATATATATATATATATATATATATATATATATATATATATATATATATATATATATATATTATTTTTTTTTAACAATGTTACACTATATTATAGTGTTTTTTTATATATATATATATATATATATATATATATATATATATATATATAATTAATTAATTTTCAGAAGTAATGTTATGAAGTTGTTAAAAACATGATTAAATTGAGCTGATTTCTGAACAGGTTGTTGCTGCAGTTAAATCGCTGTGAAATGGGGGTGCTGTCAGCGCTGACGCGGGGGCTCGTGAGAGGAGCAGACAGAATGGCGGAGTTCACGAGCAAGCGCGGGCCCAGAACATTCTACAAGAGCAGAGGTGCGAGACCCACTGGTGTCCTCACCTCCAGCAGAAAGTTCGTACCTGTACGGGCCATGATACCAGAGTTTGTGGTGCCCAATCTGGAAGGATTTAACCTGAAACCATATGTGTCATACAAGACCCCTGCAGGGACGGAGCAGTCCATGACTCCAGAGATGCTCTTTAATCAGGTGGTGGCCCCACAGATCGAGAGAGACATTGAGGAAGGGGTTTTCAATGAGGAGAAGCTTGAGAAATATGGATTAGATAAAACACAAGAGGGGAAGCTGTTCAAGCTACATCCCAGGAACTTTGTTCGTTAAGTGGACTTTGTGTTTCAGTGGTTTGCTTATGGACTGTAAACAAGTGTGTGATGTTTTCTTAAACTTCTGAAGAGAAGTCATGAAAAATTAAAACTGTTTCATATTTGGCTCTTCATCCGGAAATGATTAAATACTACTGAAATGAAAAGTTTCAAACCCCTAGCAAAACTGATATATTGCAAGTGAATAATTTTGTAAAGCAAGGTTTTCAAACTGGGGTTTAGGGTTAATGGAAATGTTCACAGAAAAAAATCTAAAATAAGATTTAAATAAAAATGTGATATAAATGAATAAACAAGCTTTTGATTAAATAAATAGATTCAAATAAAAAGTAGATACAGCTATGATTAAGAAAAGAAAACAACTAAAGAGAAACTGCATATTTTCAAGATAATATTTTACACGTATACTAAGATTTTAGCAAAAAGTTTAAACAAATAAACACACTTTTGATTAAAAAGAGCAAATAAAACAGTACTAAAATAAGGAAAATTATACACAACTGTGTACCTAAAATAGAAACTAAATATTTTCCAAATAATGTTTTAGACATAATATTAATTTTTCATTATGCAAGTATAAACTATATAGATGCCTTTTAAATTTTAGGATTGGAGTCCCTTGCACAATAATAATCATATTTTGGGGTATTTAAAAAACTGAAAACCCCTACCTTAGAGAAACAGTTTTACAAAAGAAATACATGTAGACACTTGTATTTATTAATAGGGTTATGGTTTATTTGTTATAAAAGGTATTTGTCTGGTTCTCAGTGTAAAACTAGAAAAGGTCCTTTACATTTTCTAGCTAAAATATATAGTCAGAAAATCACACTCAGTTGAAATAAAGATACAGTATCTCAAAATTGCATATACTGAATACTAAGCAATAATGTATAAGTTCCAGCAACACGATGCAGCGAAATGTGCAGGTCCAAATAACCTGAACCCAAAAGGTTTTTAAAGCCCATAATATCAGCTGTGTTCAGGAAGAGGGAACGGTTTCAGACGGCTTCTGCTTGTCTTCTGGGCTCCAGTCCCATCTCCACACGTGCATCATGTGGTCGTAGAAGGAGCAGGTAGCCATCAGGCAGGACAGAGACTGGGAGTCTCTAGCAGGGCTGGTGACGGGGTCTGGAACTGAACTTTTTTCTGGTAAAGGACACTGGTCAGGTATGTACCGCCCCGAGTCATCCTCCAGAGAGGTGTCAAAGCTGGCAGTGGGCGATTCGTACTGGATCCTGAGATGACCTCCAGACTCTGTGAGCCCAACGCTGGTTCGAGGAGGTTCTTGAGGAGAGGGGGGTGTGGAGTCGCTTAGGGGGAGTCTGGACCAGTCTGCTCCATATGCTAATGAATTGTGTAGAATATAGGAGGCCAGAACTGGGCATGGTGCATCTTGTCCCTCTACAAACATGAACATTAGGGAGAAAAACAGCATGAAGTAGAATTCAAAATCAAGACCTGTTCAAATCTCAGGGATTAGTAAGATTTATAATGTTTTTTAAAAAGAACTCTCTAATGCTCACCAAGGCTGCATTTATTTGATCAAAACTACAGTAAAAACAGTAATATTGTCAAATGTTATTACAGTTTAAAATAACTCTTTTTCTATTTTAATATATTTTAAAATGTTATTTATTCATGTGATGGTCTTCAGTGTCACATGATCCTTCAGAAATCATTTTAACATGCTGATTTGGTAGGCGAGGAACATTTTTTTTCATGCAAACCATGATACATTTTGGTAAAATAAACAAATAACAGTATTTAATTGAAATGGAAATAAAATAATAAATATGTTTCTTTTGATAAATTTACTGCTTTCTTGGCGAATAAAAGAAATAATAAAAAAAAATAAAAAATAAAAACATTGACCCCCCCAAACTTTTGACCAGTAGCGTACATTTTGTAATTGACATATTAAGAGTAATTCTTACCCATAGCTTTCTGGCAGTAGAGAATATGGAAATCATTATGCATGCATGCAGCTAGCAGCAGGTGCTCTTGACTGGGGTGCCACTTGAGTCTCCACACACCTCCACCCACTGCAGTCTCACTCAAGGGCTGCTTCATGTTCCTCCCGTCCCAGAGCAACACGTTCTCATCATAGCTGCAAGAGGAACAAACACACGCACAGTACATTTGTCATATGTTTCGATATTGTGTGGTCAAGTGAATTCACCCAGTTGGCCAACAGAAAACTGTTTGGCTTGAAAGTAATGTCTCTGTGAGCTGTGCTTCATAAACCGCTACACTGTTGAGCTGAATGAAACTTTTTCCCATGACATATTAGACATATTTCTTTCTTCTTAACGCCATAATCCGTTTCTCTATAGTTTAAAAAAAAAAAAAAAACTCTTGGAAAGTCATGGCAAAACAGTAATGGATTTCTTTCTTGTCGGAGCAAATCGGAAAGCTAAAAAATATATATACAGGTGTTATTGTCTCCCATGTAGCCCAGTCGAGGGTTTTATGACTGAACAGTACTTACCTTCCTGTGGCTAGTATGTGCTCTCGATGGGGGTTACTGTGTATGCTGCATACTCCCATAGTGTGTCTGTGACAGGAGAACAGTAATTACAATGACTGCATAAAGAACATGAACCGTCAAATAGAACATAATTAAGTTGAACAGTGACTCAATAAATACTATAAGTACTGTTGCTGGCTGAAACACCATAGCTTGTATCTGACCTCTTGCTCATGAACGTAGGGGAAGACGGACCCATTCTCAGATCCCAGCCCTTTAGTTTACAGTCATCACCACCTGGGACAGCAGTTACACAAAATTTATGAATTTCAGATAAATACTTTTACATAAAACATAAATCAATGCAGTGTTATTTTATTTTATTTCAAAGAACAAAAATTATATTTAATAGTCTGTAAAATAAATGAGTATACATGCTTGCTCTTTTTCCTCATACCTGAATAAACAATCTGTGTATCCCAGTAATTAAATGCTGAGATCCAGGCTTCAAAGTCGTGAGCTTTCCACTGACACACAGCAGTTAAACTGGCTTCCCCTAGAGACAGCACTGTGAGAGATCCGCTCGAGTCACTGGACACCACACGCACATCACTGCTGCAAAAACACATTTTATATAGAGACGATGCAATGCCAAATCATCAGTACATCAATGACGAGCACACCTTACCTCTCGCCTCTCCCAGTGGACCAGTCTAAAGACAAGGCCAGTCTGTCAGGACCCAACTCTGTGCTCAACTCGTACTCCAGACCACACGTGCCCTGCTACTGGAGACACAGTCCAGACAGGCAGAAGACACTTAATGAAGTACAAAATACAGTGTCCAATGCCTACAGTGTTTAAAGCAGTGGTTCTCATCCAAGGTACCTCAAAGGAATCCGCAAAATGACTTTAAATAAAAACAGTTTGCATACAAAATATTTAAAATATATTCTTTTGTTTTCAGCAAAAGAAAGAAATTCATACAGGTTTGGAACAACTTGAGGGTGAGTAAATGACAATTTTCATTTCCGGGTGAACTATTAATATGATAATTATTTAATATAACATAAATAATATATTTAATACAAATGATTATTAATCATTTGAATATTAAACATAATTATCTAACCTAATTAAAATTCTGTAAAAAATTTAAATCATATTTTCTTTTTATTCTAATTAACTTTTTATTAAGTGCTTGCTTGATATTTAGTTACTAAAAGATCAACATCTAGTTATATAATTCCAGTGGCTGCATCTTCTTTGATTATTATAACCTGAAATAATAATTGGTGGTGTAAATAGAGATGAGTGCGATTTGTCACCTGAGGTTCCATAAGCTTGTACAACTGGATTTCTCCACTTGCAGTGGCCATACCCAACACTGGGCACTCTGATATCAGGACGTGACACCTGAGAAATTAAAACAAATAAAAACACTCATAATTCATGTTTATTGGCCAGTTACATAAAGCATTTGACTCAGCATCAACTCCATTACTGTGGCCATCTGTCAAGGGTGTTGCCTCACCTACACAGGACAAGCAGTGTGACAAATGGATGGATACCATCACATACAATAAATAACATACACACTGCACAAAAAATATAGTACAATATGGAGTGTGTAATGGTGTAGTTGAAGAATTGTAGCAAGCAGAATGAATAGTGAGATTCACTTACCATTTCAGGTCGAGTATAGCAGGAGTGTCTATCCGCTGAGTCTCAGTCAGTGGAGGGATGAACGATGGTTGCGGATTACAGTCAAACAGATAAAGTCGACCGATTCTGCTCGGTGTAGTACAGTTTTCTGCGGTTTGCTGTTAACAGAAAACACCGTTTCAGTCTAGGACTGACCAGTTAATACAACACAATACCATAAGCTAAAGCCGAAAGATGTTTTGCATTACCTTCTCATCGCTTTTTTGAAGTTGGTAAGTCCCACATGCCAGAACATGAGACCACTGTGGTAACGGGCACCACTCCACGGTATCAGCGCTTAACTCCGTGTCAAACACCTGCAGGGTTCGGGTTCGAGACTGCCAACCCATTTAAGCGGCTCGGCATAATATGAAGCAATTCAGAATGGATAATCGCAGTAACTGACCAAGAAATGACTGTCTGTACGTGTCCCCTGCATGCATGCAGCACGCTAGACCAGCTGTCATTAAATATTTGATCTAAAATTGTAATTTTATATCATTTTTTTTTATTTTAAATGAATAGTATATATTATAACTTAGTGTCAAATATTAGTTTCCAGGTCATAAACATTTTCGTGTAACTTCGCCTTTTATCGTTTTTACGAGGTAAACAGGACGCGGATGGCACATCAACTTCCGGGTTGCTGAGGTCTGACTGGCTGAGCGTTTAAATCGCGCCCTTGTTGTTTATGAGGAGCAGTTCCTGATTGAGACGCATGTAGGTTTCAATTTATTTATTTTTTTAAATGTGATTTTACGTTAAATCAGTATGGAACAAAACCCCGAGTCAAAATCTGTCCTTTGCACATTGCTGGATAAAAACGATCAGTCCAAATATGTGTTTTTTACGCAAAAGCGATCAGCAGGAGACATAAACATAGGGTGAGTTGATATGAAAGCAGTCTGGTATGCAGTAACCCTTTTAAAACTACTTTAAATAACACATACATATTTTATTTTTGTTGTGCGTGCAGTTATAAATTCAGGTTAAATAAACCAGTGTTTGTTTTAGTATTTTTTACTGTAGCCTACTATTACTGTATTTATTCATATTTTGAATTTGCTTTTGTTTTTATGTTTTCAGTTTTCATTTTCTATTTAGTATTTTTACGCGATTTTGTCATTATTATTATTATTATTTAAAGATTTCTATTTAGTTTTAATTTATTTCATTTCATTTTTAGTTTTTGTAATTGAACTTACTTCAGGTGGTTGCTTTGGTCTTTAAAGTTTTTTATGGAACCGTTGTACTTTATTTCAATTTTATTTTCTGTATATAATTAATTCTATATATTATATTCAGTGTATATACATTTTTTGTAACAGTGACAACACTAAATTACACACTCATTTCAGTTGGCTACAACATTTGTCATAATAATAATACATAATATTATGAATTGTATATATTGCTTATAATTGTATATATCATGATGTCCTGTTTCCCGTAGATTTACCAATGGTGAAGATGTTTGGAAAACACATCTTTCAGAGGAGACTCTGTCTCAGTTTGTAAGGATTTTTTTTTCTTTCTACATGACAGATATTTGTTTCTTATAACAATTATGCAATGCTTTTATTTCTTTACAGTTTAAGAAATTTTCATTGAAGTCCACAGAGGATTATACCTTCAAACTCAAGTGAGTTGCAATCTGAGGGCCAATTAATGAATCAAAACTCTGATGTCTCAGTTGGCGAGATCATCTCTTGTGTGTGTGGACAGATGTGCATGTAAAGCTGGCAGAGCGTTTGTGAAGCTGCAGGATGACAGTGCTGTGCTGCATTTAGGAGCGGAGCCCACAGACCTCAATCTGTCCCTGTCAAAACTCAAAGAATCAGAGGGAAGGACAGAAGTCAAGGAACTGCTTTTTAAAATGGCTGACAGCTTGCAACAGCTAGAAAGTCAAGGCAAGCAAAGATATTTTCACTTATTCAACTCACTTATCTTCAAAATAATAAAACACTATTTTATCGTTTTTAGGTTCTTCATCCTCATTCAGTCCAGTCAAGAGTCCTCAAAAAAGGAGTGCTGGTAAGTTAATGCAGTAACCTGTAAGCATGCTAGTTGTCAAATGGATTTAAATAACTTGTTAAACACCCAAGGGAGCCTAATAAGTCTTAAAATTATTTAGTTATATTATCAATCTTAATTAAAATGCTAAAAAGGGCTTTTTTTAGTTTATCCTTTGTTTATTACAGCAGAAGTATCAGAGGTGTACTGTATATCAGCTTAACTTCTATCAGAATTACTTGTCTAATTGTCCAAGCTCATTTATTGTTTTAGAATTTGAACCTAGGAAACAGCAGAATGGTCCAGTAGTAGCAATCAGAAAACGTCTTCCTGGAGATTCTCTTATCAACCCAGGAACAAAAAGGTGAATATCTTCATTGACTTTAGTCTCCAAAATAAATGAATAATACTCTGTGAATACCTTACATGGGGTTTTCTGCTCACTGACCATTTCTGTTTATTTTCTAGAAAGAAACCTGCAACCGGTGTGGCCTTTGACGACGAAGAGGATGAATGAAGTCCACACGACCACTGAGTTTTATAAAAACATGAATTGTACCTTTTTAACCAACTCAACACTATCTGTTTTTAAAACGCAACTTGGATAGAAGTCATCATGTACTGTTTAAGGTTTTATTAAATGATTTCCTCAGATTGGTTTTCCTTTTGAAATGTTGCTAATAAAAATCGTATTTTTTAAATAAGTGTGTTCACTGAAAATGTTATTTTCAGCAAAAGAGTACACAAAAAAATAGAGTCGGAAAATCAATTTAACAATTTATTGATTTAATTTTTCTCTTTTCTCCCTGTTAATATTAAAAACATCAGTTCACCCCAGTTAGCACAAGATTATGGAAACAATAAAAGTAATTGAAAACAGGCTGAAAAGGTCCAGTCAATCTTGTTACAAGGGAATCCATCTCAACTGGATGAAAAAACGTTCATAAATATCGAATCGTATTCACATGTACTGAATTTACATTCCAACGCACTTACAAGAAAGAGAAAACTAAATCACCTCCCTAACCATAATGCTCTTTTATATGATACAGAACCACACTCATGTTTGCTGGTGTCTTAAATCACTGCACATGTTAATTTCCAAAGTGAAAAGCAGCTTGCACTGATCTTTAGTTAGGCTGTTGAGGTTCTCCGTTAGCAGGAAATATATTCTGAAGTGGCCCAGACGCCTGATCATTATGTAAATAAGTGTTCAGTAGGTCAGTTTTCACATAGCTGGTCTCAATTAATTTACACATTTCAAAAACTACTACGCTTCATTTCCCTTTGGTCATCGTACATGAATATGCACCGAGGGCCTCCTTATGCTTATGCTCTGCTTTCCTCTCTTTGAGGAGCTCTGAAATATCAATCATACTCTTTTACGCAGCAATGTCAGAAAAATAAGACACCATTATAGTACTAAGTGCCGACAACTGTGCAAGATTCAGAGATTAAGCACGGTTAGACTGTCACGGAGCGATAGGACCTAACCATCATGTACATCACTGACATGAAGGAGAAGCATCATTTCATTTCAAATGAACAATATGATCGACTAATTTCAGGTCAAAACGAAAAAATGTACACTTGTGTTGTTACATTACAGTGCAAAGGACAAAGTCAAAACCTCCTGCTATTCAATAAACAAACATTTCAAGGGTTCTCATAAATACAATAATCAATAGCAATGACCTGATTTCTGTCTATCTGTAATAAGAGTGACTAAGAGTTCACCTTTGGCTTCACAGTGATAGCGTGACAATTATTATGAACTTTCTACTGACATCTGGTGTAGGAGCTCTTTCAAATGACATCTGATATTACTCAGCTTTTAACCATAATGCAACGTGAATTTTCCACCGAGACAGACACCGGTATCAATTACAATTCATTTAAGAATTCATTCATCAAAAAAAGAAGAAGAAGAAGAAAAAAAAAAAAGGGAGAACCCCCTGGTTCGGGAGACACAAAAGTCAGCACAAAACACGTATGCCGTTGACATTCAATTACAAGACCATAAACATTTCCATAGCAGGGCTGGTTCGGTACGGTTCAACAAAAGGCCTTTGAATCGGTCACGAGTCATTCACTATTGAGTGTCCGATTTCAAAACTTCAATGAAGGTGCACAGGTACATTTGCATTCTTCAACAAGAACAACAGGTCTGTTCAAAACATTTAAGCATAGTAAAATTTCTTCAACCCACAACACGACAGGCTTGTCTTTTATAGCATGCTCTCAATCAACAGAGTAGGTCCGAGTAAAGAAAAAAAAGATTGGTTTCAACTCATCGTGAGGATAAACAGTCATAAAAAGAACAAATTGCAGAGGCTGAACCCATACGAGTCCTATTCCTTGAGGGATGATTATGTTATGACATCAACACTACAATTAAAACAATTCAACATGTGATCCGTTTAAAGATAGTACGATCATATTTAAATTTAAAGCGATACCAAAATAAACCATACGGCCAGTTCATAGCCTATCTAAGAAATACATTCTCTTTAATTCCCATCCAGCAGGCTTGAATATAAAGTACATTAATACACGATTCCATAAACCATCATCCCCGAAACGCAGGAGGGTAGGCCCGATCACGTCCAGGCACCGACTGTGTCCGCATCTCTGTTCAGAGTTCCCAGAAGAGCCGTTCTCTCACTCTGCTACTGAAGTGCAAATGGAAACAAGAACAACCCACTCACTGGGCCAGAGAGATGGATCCTCTCCAGCGAGAAAAAAACGCACAAATGTCTTTCACCATACAGACACGGGTCTGACCTTGAGGCTTATTTTTTAACATCTCTCCGTCTGTGAGATTAACAGCTGTTTCAGCACAGAGTGTCCGTATTAAAAGACAACTGCACCTGTGAGAAGGCAAAATAAAAATGATGACAGAGAAATATTTTAAATAATGTAGTTTGATAGTCTTGTATTAATTGCTGTTCTTTTGAACTCTGTTCTATTCATCAAAGAATCCTGAAAAAACGAGTCACAGTTTCCGCAAATATATTAAGCAGCAAAACGTTTCAACTGTGATAACATAATGTTTCTTGAGCACCGACTCAGCATACGCTCTTAAAAATAAAGGTTCTTTATTGGCATCAAGGGTTCCACAAAGAACCTTTTTATTCCACAAAAGGTTCTTAAGATTATTCAAATGTTCTTCACACTAAGAAAAATGGTTCTTTTAAGAACTGTTCACTGAAACTGGTTCTTCTATGGCATCGCTGTGAAAACCCTCTTTTGGAACCTTTAATTAAAATGATTTGTTAAGGTTCATGTGACACTGAAGACTGAAGTAATGGCAGCTGAAAATTCAGCTTTGCCATCATCAACGGTTACTTAAAATTGTAATAATTTTTCATAATCTATTGTTTTTTTTTTGATCAAATAAATGAAGCCTCGGTGAGGAAAAGAACCTCGATTTTGGAACGTTTAATGGTACTGTCTTGCCTCATTTTTTTCTTCCATAGTTTTACAAAAGTTAACTTGTGAGATAAATTAAACATTATAATCCATTTAATTAATTTTTTTGACATTCCAACAGCCACAGCCTGATTCTGAATCCATAAGAAATTTGATTTGCTCTACCATTTTTTAATAAAATAAAGCTTTCTAATAACAAATGTCTTTATAAATCATAAGTCTCTTGCAGACTGTGCCAAGCAGATTTAATTGAATTACCTCTTCAAGTGAAATATAGTTTTTATGTGCCTGTGTTACAAGTCTTACCCTCTCTTCCTCAAAGCTGATCAGTCCTTCATCATCATCACTCTCAAGTTCTTCTGGCTCTTCACTTACGAGGGCGCTGAGTTCTGTGTTAGTGGGCCGCGGCCGGAGGATGTTGAGCAGCCGCTGCAGTGGCGACTGACCAGCACTAGATGGGGAACTTTCTTGCTGTTCTAAGTTATCGCTTTGCTTTTTTGCAAAGTTGACAAAGACCTAAAAAAAAAAAAAGAGATTAGAAAATAAGAAAATACTACTTTTTATTGTAACAGTATGTAGCTTTTGAATTCATATTTAATCCTTTGCATGTCTGTTCACTTTCAATATTGACATTTTTCTTTCATTATTAGTCACTGAGGTATACTTACGTTGTCCAAAGTTGTCTGGCTGACGGAATAATCCTCGATGCTCAGCACTTCGACCACCTGCTCCATTTTGCTAAAGACCTGAGCCAGAGAGATGTTCTCTGACTTCAGCTGGTACTGAATCTTTGTGTGGTGCCGCTCCTTATGTGAAAGAATACGCACAAGTTTACAATTTTTACTGCAAGCAAAGCAAGCTCAAAATATACGCACATGTACACTTAGTTTTGTCAGCACTGCACAAAAACACCTTGTGAGAGCTTCTCGCGACTTTGAAAACTCATTGTCTTATATATTACAATCCAAACTGACAACATGGAGGTACTTGTATACTATGGCCATCTGTTTTGGAGAAACTTCAGCTCATGCACAGCAAATATGAAATATTTCCATTTCCAGTCAAACTCTTGTCCTTAAACTTACCTTTACATATGTATTTCCAGTTAAAATCTCCCCAATCTCACCTTTAGGATGGCCTCTGGAAAATTCCTGTTGAAAAACCGTATCACTTCCTTGAGGCTAGCGGTGGTCTTAGTGCGCACTGTTATCATGTATCCATCCCCAAATCTGAAAAAATAAATAAATAAATAAAAGAACAAACAGTGAGTCGGCATTTTATAAGACAACTGCACTCCTGTATCACAAACTATAGTGCCTGAGACGTTTCAAACCTGTTTTTGAGATGCTGGATGCTTCCTAGGCACTTGAACCTGCCGTTAACCATGATGCCCAGTCTCGTACACAAGGCTTCACACTCCTCCATACTGCAAACAAATACATCAGCATATTAGTGCTATTAAAACTAAAACAGAAATTAAGATTTATATAGTAACCACACCTGTGTGATGTCAACACCACAGAGCGTCCGGTCTTGATGATGTCAAGAATCAGATTCCACAAGAAACGACGAGCCTTTGGGTCCATACCTGTGGTGGGCTCATCCTATAATCAAAAATGTTTAGACCATTTTACAGAAATGAAACACAGCTCAGCTGCAAAAAATCCAAACTAGACTTGTTTTCAGGATGTTTTGACATTCCTTACTGAAAAACAGTTTTATTGTGTTCAGATACTGTATTTTCAGTTTTATTTTTCTTACTCTGCTGGCATTTTTTTTTTCTTGTTTTAAAAATAAATCCAACATAATTTTGTGACATTTGTTTTTAAAATAGTGTAAAAATAGTTTTACACATAGCACATTTTACCAGAGTTATTTGCTTAATAAATTACCAATAGAGTAAAGACAATCAGCTTATTTCGAGATATATTCTATATTCTGTTGAAAAATACCTTGTATTTTTAATACTAAAAATGAATCGGTAGTGTCGTTAGCACAGAAACATGCTAACATAAAAAAAAAATCCAAAATAAATGATAAAACAGCATAAGATAACACATAAATTTATCAACATTTGTTGGAGGTTTATGCTTAAAGAATTACAAATAGGGTAAAAACAATAAACCTATTTTAAGATGCACTCTACATTCTGCCAAAATACCTTGCATTTTCAGCAATACAAATTAAGCAATAGAGTTGTTAGGATACCCTAGTGAAAAATAAATATATTTGAAATTCATGCTAAGTATACTATAAATAATTGCATTTACATATTTATGTGCTTAATAAAAATACACTGCAATTGTACTTCCTCTCACTGGAGAGGACCCAACTCTCTGGCCAAGTGAGAGAGACATTTTTGTTTTTAAAATGGTGTAAAAATAATTAAGAATGTTTATATGTTTTTTTTAACCATAAATCAAGACAAAATCCTGATTAAAAATGATTTTTTTTTTTTGCAGAAGTGAGTGTGGAACAGGATCAGAGAAAAGAGTGATAGGGAGATCTAACCAGAAAGATGAGTGAGGGATATCCAATCAGAGCAATAGCTGTGGAGAGTTTGCGTTTGTTGCCTCCACTGTAGGTGCCAGCAGGTTTATCTGCATACTTGGACAACTCCAACTTCTCCAGAGCCCACTGAACCACCTTCAAGACACAAAGAGAGAGTGAATTAGAGAGCGAGATCTTTTATTCTTAACAACAAGAACAATGAATTCCAAACTGCAGCTGACAATTATAGATTGCTAAGTGCTCTTGCACTTTTTAAACTGATTTCAAGAGAGCTTTCAGGAGCTCTTATACACACTTGACTATCACTGATAAGTGCATAACAACCTTTCACAGAATGCCGTGTGACTCCACAGAGTGTGTGTGTGTGTGTGTTTGTGTGCTCACCCGTTCTTCATCTTTCCAGGGGATGCCGCGGAGGCGTGTGTACAGCTCCAGATGTTCTCGAGCAGTCAGGTCATCAAATAGAGCGTCAAACTGAGGGCAGTAACCGATGCTCTGCTGCACGCGTAAAAGCTCCCGCAAGATACTGCAGGATAATGAGAGACTCATTCTGACCAAGCCATTCAGATTAGTATATAAAGAAGAAAATTAAGCTTTAAATCAACAACACAGAACTGCATTAAGGATAAGCGGTAATAAAATTTAGCCAATAAGACTTTATTTTTCTTCTAATAAATTACCAATAGGGTAAAAACAATCAGCTTAATTCAAGATATATTATATATTCTGTCAAAAAATAACTTGTGTTTTTAATACTGAAAATTAATCAGTAGTGTTTGTTAGCATAGCAACATGCTAACATCAAAATATTAACACATAAAATAGCCTAAGATAATGCTTATTTATTTCTTTTATACACATAAATTTGCCAAAATTTGTTGGGGGTTTATGCTTGAAGAATCACAAGTCAGTAAATATGTTAATAGATTTGAACTATACTTAGTATGCAAAAAATGTATTTTAAATATATAACCTTTTTACTAGCTAACATCAAAAACATTAAAAATTATTTACTTATAATAAAATTGTATAAGATGAATCTTTTTTTAAAATTACGTTTATTTATCTTAAAATATATAAATTATAACACAAAGAAAAAACTAATTTGATATATATTCTATATTCTGGCCAAAAATGGAGAAGGATGAGGAAGAGAGGGAGGATTTAGAAATCTGTTAACACATCAAAGCTGGTCTGAATGTAGCACCTGTGTCCCTGAATAAAGGCCTCTCCCCCTGTTGTGCTCTCATCTCCAGTCAACATTTTGAAGGTGGTGGTCTTTCCTGCCCCGTTCACTCCCAGCAGCCCGAAGCACTCTCCAGGACGGACACCCAGACACAAGCGGTCCACCGCCAGGATCCGGCCCATCTTGCGAGACTTGTATACCTGTGAGGAAACACGGGCTCTGAGGATACTTTGAGGACTGAACAATGGGTTCAGGTCAGATGCACTGGGTTTAGGGAAAGTTTTAAAATGTCATTGAGTGTCTGACCTTGGTTAGGTTGTCGATCTTCAGCATGTCATTGTCAGCATCTCCCCTCAGCACTCTGCGTCTCTCACAGGCCACATCAACATCGTCGTCCTCAACTGGCTGACTGTTGACAGGCACTCTCCTTCAAAGAGATGAAAACAGTGACCTTTAGAACATTTTCATCTTAAACTGTCAAAGGCACACACATGCTGTATACAAAATCACACTCACTGAGCTTTCCGGAGGAAGTTGTACTGGCACAGAATTGTAATGAGAAAGCCAACAAAACCCTCAATGGTCATTGCCACAAGTCCCCGTGTCACAATGTCCCATTCAAATGGAGACTTCACCTTATCAAACTGGCCTGCAGGGAAGAGAAAGCATTTAACCATCTGAAAAGAGCAAAGAACAGCCCTCAACGATGCCCTGAGATAAAGAATACATAAACACACCTATCTTGGCATAATACTCATTGATATACTCATTATAGGCCATCTCCATCAATCCATGACCCAGGTTATAGTTGGGAAAGATGAGAAAACAGGACTTCAGATAGCTGTTTACCAACTTTAGATCCTGTGAGGTAAAAACAAACAAATGTATATTAGTGATAAAATGTTACATTGTTATATGATTTTAATAATTGGATACAGTTGGAAAGGTCAAGATTACTGAGGTGGGACAGGCAAAAATGTCCATTTAAAGGGATAGTTCACCCAAAAACGAAAATTCTATCATTGATTATTCACCCTCATGTTGTCCCAAACCTGTAAGTCCTTCGTTATTTTTGATGAAATCCAAGAGCTTTTTGACCTTGCATAGACAGCAACACATCTAACACATTCAAGGCCCAAAAAAGTAGTAAGGACATTGTTAAAATAGTCCAGTCGAAGACTGACACAGAAGAGAAGAAATTGTTAAATAAAGTTATTATTATTTTTGTTTTCTTTCTCGTAGCTTCATAAAATTACAGTTAGACCACTGATGATTTTAACGATGTCTTTACTACCTTTCTGGGCCTTGAACTTCAAAGTTCTGTTGCTGTCTATGCAGGGTCAGAAAGCTCTCGGATTTCATCAAAAATATCTTAATTTGTGTTCCGAAGATGAATGAGGTCTTACGGGTTTGGAACGACAAGAGGGTAATTAATAACAGAATTAAGAATTAATAACCCTTTAAGGGGGTGGGAGTGAGATACATAAAGACATTAAAAATATATATTTCTTCTATAGAGCATGAGCTCAAAAGAATGTTGTCATACAGCTTATACACACAATTTATACACATGCCATGATATCAGTGATAAAAAATTTCTGTCTGACCTACCTTGTCACGCTCGAACAGCTGTAGGAGGAAAGTGGCCACCGTGGCTGTGATGCCAATGAAGAGATTGATGACTATGAGGAAAACATAAGCTGTGCTGGGCACCTCAAACCAGAAAGAGGCTGGATACATAATGGGGGTTATAGACCAGCTAGAAAGAGAGAGCGAATGGTCACATTTTATGTGGCATTTTAAGACCTGAATAAAACTGATTAAAAAAAACTGTATTTATTGTCTCTCCACGTCTGATTGAGTCTTCATACAGAAAGAGCTTACCCATAAAGGAGGAAGAGAGAGAGCACTGCTGGAAAATTTGTAGGTGACGTGTACGCAGGAAGGTCAAACACAAACAGAATTAGGACACAGCACGTTGCTGGGACCAGGTAGTTCAACTATCGAAGAAAAAAACAAAAGAAATCTGTGAGTAAACCAATTTAGCCCTCAGGACTGTTCTTGTTTGTGAACAGACACCAAATCCCACACAGTCTCTCCTTCACCCCTACCATGTCCCATATGTAGTTTGCTAGCCAGTAAGTGACAGGGTCACATCCGCTGACAAACTGCAGGTGTTTGGCCTTGGTGGATTTTTCTGCTACCAGGAAGACCACGAAGCTTGCTGGCACAAAGGACATGGCTACAATGATGAAGATGGCAATAACCACATCAGTGCCCTGGAGCCTAGAACAGCGGATATGAAATCAGAAATAAACAATGAGTGTTTGAGGGCCGGAACAGAAAGAAGAGAGAAGAGTAGGACTTACAGATAATCCAGAGAAAGACTGGCACTGGTTCTGTTCATGGGATGATTGGTCACTGTGATGCCTGTGAACGTTTGCACATACAGGATTTTCAGTACAAATAAACAATCTTTATGACAAATAAACAACAGAATGAAGATGACTCAAAAAGAATTCAGTAAAACATGCACAATTAAATAGAAAAACAATTCAGACTCACCGTATGCAGCAGGGTTTCCTTTACTACTGGGCAGATTGGCTCTGAGGATGGCATTGTTCAGGACATTTAGGTAGGTGGGCATACTATGATACCCTTTGTTATTGTAAAGCACCTGTAGAGTAAGACAAAAACATTAAAATTACGATTAAATACTAGCTCAGAAATATATATCAGCTATACAGGGTAAGGATGCTCTGACTTGCCTGAGAGGATCGCCTCACTGCTATTTTTCGCACCATAGGTGGTGTTTTTCTCCCAAAGGATGCGGAGACAGATTTCTGAATGTTTCCTACAGTAAAGCCTCCATATCTACAGGATAACACAAAAAACATGCAGTTTTTGAGTTCTTGTCAAAAGAAGGAGGTTTTAAAAAAAAGTCTTAATTTAAAAATGTATTTGAATTTAAAGTTGGTATCAAATGGTAATCCACCTATTTTACCCAAATAATTAATTCATAAACACCTTTTATTTTTTTAAATAAAAGTAGCATTGCAATTTTTTGCCTCCATCCAATCAACAACCAATAGATTAAAACAAGATCAGCTTGGATTTTTTTTCTTTTTCAATAATCAATTTAACTCGAAATACTTCAAAATACAAAAGAAAAGACGCTGTTGCTACTTCTGTTAAAAAGCGATTGTAAAGGAGTCATATTTTATATGCATGTTCAAAACCCAAAATGTCCAATCAGTCCAAAAAGCCCATTAATCAAAACTGCAAAGTTTTTCAAAATTCGTTGATTTGTGGTGATGTCATAAGGATGAATACACTTGCACACTGCAAATGAGCAATGATATTGTTCCATATTACAAAATATTCAGTATTCAGCAACTTGGCCTGCTCCATCCCTTTGCTGACAATGCAAAGATGCTCATTAAAAAAACTTTATTGGGCCTGGCAGCAAACCCACAAATTCAGAGTAAGCATTTCAAATGCAATACTTTTTAATATAAAGTCTATAAGTAAACAGTAGCAAAAAAAAGCCATCTTAATTCTAAAATGCTATGTTACTACTAGGAAATTAATTCCATCAATTAATAAATTAAGTAAATGTCCTTCAGAACTTCGCTTTCAGAAGATTACCTGTGTAATCTGAGACGATCAGAAGTGTACAGGAGATATTCGGACACGTTGCGACCTGTGATGTCCACCAAGATGTCTCCGGTTACTACCTTCATAAGGGGCGGTCGACCCCCAACTCCACTGGGGCAGGAGAAGCCCGTGCCCTGCATGGAGCAGATACAGCGTACCGGCTCCCGGATGGTCAAGGGCAGCGTGGGGGGAGACGTTGCCATTTCTGTGGGAGCACAGCAGGGTGAGAGAAGCCTTATCAAATGAGTGGAAGAATCCATATTACACAGTTTCATGGAAAAAGACAGAGTCGGCACACAGGATGTTCTAGAATAATCTACATTATGCAAAGAAATACATTTTTCACTTTTAGCAATAGTCAGCAGGTGTGCGGCCCAGGAGTTATTTTCAGTTTTTCCTAATATCATATCCAAAGTTTCAATTACTATTTTTCATTCTTTTACATCTGTTGGCTTCCAGTGAGTGTTATTTTTATTTTTTAGCTTTTTATTGTGGTTATAGTTTTTGTCTTCTGATGAAAATTCATACTAAATTATAGTTTCATCGTGATGTCATATTCATTCAATTTTACTCACAATTACTAAAATGACGTCTAATTTTAGTCCAGAAAAATTACAATGTATTTCATTTAAAAAATGCAAAATTAAACCAAATATTCAATCTTTTTTTTTTAATACTGTTCTAACACTACTCTAAGATGTTTTTTAAGGAGATTAATACTTTTTGTTCTGCTAGGATGCATTAAATTGATAAAAAAAAATATAAATGTAACAAAATATTTCTATTTCAAATAATAACTTTATATTCATCAAAGAATCCTAAAAAAAAAAAAAAAAACACAGTCCCCACAAAAATGCAAAAAAAAAACAGTACAACTGTTTTAACCATTTATAATACTAAGAAATGTTTCATGAACACTAAATCAGCTTATTACAATGATTTCTGAAGGATCATGTTACACTTGAGACTGGAGTAATGGCTGGTAAAAAATTCAGCTTTGCCATCACAGGAACAAATTACATTTTAAAATGTATTGAAATAATAATAATAATAAAAGTTATTTTAAATTGTAAAAATTATTGTGAAAGTGGAGCAGTATCTACATTTTGTCAATTTTCCAATGTGCTGAGCTTTGATGAAAACAAAACATGCATATTTAACCATACACCAGTCTGTAAACTCTGACCTCGGACAGTCGTGGGAGGAGCGGCAGTGTAGTTCCAAAGGCCGTCTTCAAAATGCGCATCTGGGTCATCTGAGGGGGCAGGAGAGGGTGGCGGGGGCACAAAATTTGATAAAGGCACACCCTGTGTGAAGGAATCCAGGCACATAGAGTCAAAGTAGCGGGCTGCCAAGGTTTTGGAGTTGTTGGCATATGGATTCAGGGTTTGGGCCAGTTGGTCCAGAGTGCTGTTGAAGGGAGTTTTCAGTACACATGTCGCACCAACTCCAGAGGGTAGACGCAGGGTGTTAACAATCCTCTGTGGACTGGCATCTGGAGAAAGTTTACTCCTGGTGCAAAGAAAGGTTGATAGGCATTGAGAGAGACAATGTCTGTGTCTTGATTATAATGCAAAAGAAGCCTGTAGATATTTAAAACGATATTTCTAGTGGCTGACCTGTACTGAAGTCTGTCTTCATTGGCATAAGGGATGAAGTTTCCACGAGGCTGTGTGTAGTTGTGATACTGAGATGGAGACAGCATCAGGGGAGGAAGGTCACCTACAGAGCCAAAGAGAGACCAACAGAACAGTCTTCACTTAGGTCTAATTAAGATCTGCATCATTTTTTGTGCCAGATAAACACTGCTCTGATTAAATTGTGTAATCTTCATAATTATATTTTTAAAAAGATATTGCCCCATAAATTAGCTTAATTGAGATCTAGTGGTTCTTTGTTAGTAGCTTGTACTTTAGCTACTAGCAAAGCTTTAATTTGTACAATATTTAATTCACTGGATTCTTTACATTTTAATTAATATAAATTATAATTAAATCATTTTAAAATAATAGTATACACTACTGTATAAAGCTTTGGGGTCAGTAATATTTTTTAACGTTTTTATGATCATCTAGGCTGAATTTTCAGCAGCCATTATTCCAGTTTTCAGTGTCATGTGATCCATGCTGATCTAGTGTTCAAGAAACATTTCTTATTATCAGTTTTTTGAGGAAATCATGATGCAAAAGAACAGCATTTATTTAACATTTATAGATTTGTAGTAACATTATAAATGTGTAAAAAAAAATTGACCCCAAAATTGTAAACAGTTGTTTATATAACATGACATATATGCTTACCATGATATGTAGCATTATATATCTTGATATAAAATTATTTATGCTGTCATACAAGATTTTGGTCAACCTACATTCTCTAGAGAAACAGAACATACAAACAATCACAACACAAGGTGCCAAATGTCCTCACCAATCTCAGGCACAGATAGAGCTACAGTCATTGCCACACAGACGAAGAAAGCAGGCAGCAGGATCTGTGAGAAAATGCCCTTGGTGTTCCTCTTTGCGCAGTGAAACCTTTTCACTATCAGCCCGTGAAACTGCCGGAGTTTTAGCCACCAGCCCTCAAGCTTAAAGCTGCCCTGGCCCTCGTGTATGGTCGGCTCCGAAGAGGACTCTTCATCTGGAGCACAGAGAGTATATAGTACACTGAGCGGTAGGTAATCTTCATCTGTTACCTACAGGCCGTTCAGAGATGCATTTGTCTCAGACAGACTTCCGCTTTGTGTCCAAAGGCGGCAAACAGCACTAGACACAATGTTCTTTCCAAAAGCCTTCAAGATATAACCACAAAAAGAACTAGTTCCTAGTGAGTTCCTTCGCACAACTACCAACTGAGCTATTAATGAAGAAAAGCAGTGTAATTATCAATAATTAGGGCTGTCACTGAAAAATATTTAATACAAATGATCTGTGATAAATAATTTATGTAATTAATGCATTCGGTATTTTAAAGAAACAATATGATAATGTTTAAATTATGTTAATATTTTTATGTCATTTTATAATCAGAAATGACACATCACAATAACATCACAAAATATGTGTTATTAACCTACAATTATCCACATAAAATAATAATAATAAAAGATAGATAGATAGATTTTCAAATATTTAATAAAATGTGTTTAATAATTTTTTTTCTGTAGTTAATGAATTCAGTTTTTTTTAAATAAGGAAATTAAATCTACATAATGTGTGTAATTATGTTAATGTGTTTCTAATCATTAGTTCTAATCACTTTTGGATGGTTGGTTTTTAGAAATCACACAATGAGATAGTTACAATGTCGAATTGAATAAATGTCTTTATAACATAAAATAACAATGATTAAATTAATTGGATTAAATAATAATAATAATAATAATTATTATTATTATTATTATTTAATCCAATTTACTCACCTCTGAGACTGGCTGAGTCAGGATCCTGGCCATTGTCAAATAATGGGCAGTAGTCTCCATAGAAGTCAGAATAAAGGCCCCCTTCATCCCCTCTCACTGAGCCAAGAGAAGAGCCGGACTGTAGGGATGCTTGGCTTGGGCTCAGCCTGGAGCACATCATCAGGTTACTGAGCTCCACCTCTGGCCGGATCACAGTAGCAGCTGGTGCCCCCTCACACTGTGGCCCTCCTAACAGATTAGAAGGCTTCCCAGCTGACGCTACGCCAGGAGAGTCCTTCATATCTGACAGAGAAAAATGAGAGGGAGACATGAAATGTGAACCATAAATTAAATCTCATGGCTTTAGATGCATTGCTTTAATAGTTCTGTCTGACCATCTAACCTGCATCGCTGTTCTCCAGTGAAAGATCTTCTTCTGATACTTTCAGAAAGACCTCCTCCAGTGTGGTGTCCATCACACCAAAGCTGGTCAAGGCCAAACTGTCCAAACGCTGCTCCAGAACCTGAAGAAAATACACCAACATATGTGCACATCAGTGAACGCTTCATATTCAGTTTAATAAAAGTTTTACTGATATCAAATTATGTCTTTCCAACGGTCTAAAAATGTTTATGTGTAGGCCTACCTGAAACAGCCTCTCGAAACAGCCTTTCTTAACAGCCTCAGACGGTAGGACATAAGAGAGCTCAGTGTTGGAGTCGGACACCAGCAGACAGGAGGCAACGTACTGACGGATGAACTGTGTGACTCTGCTCTCTGAACATGGAGATATGGAAGAAGCGGGAGACTGGCTTGACTGATCTGAGAATAAACAGAAACATGATTTTGGGTCATGGCAGATGAAAGAGCAGAAGGAAAACTAAGAGATTTTTCGTCTGCTCTTTTGATATTTTAAAGGAACAAACAATGAAATGAGGAACAGAAGGACCATATAAAAAATATGGAGATAAAACACATGCAACAAATAGTAGGTTCACGGAAAAACGAACAGCGTTTTACACTGTAAAACAGACAGAAGTGATAAAAATTTGTATGCATTTATAATGTTATTTTAGTATTATTTATATACTATTATTATAGCTTTTATTAATATTTCAAATTAGATTTTAGTTTTATATTTTCAGTTTCCATTTTCATTTTAGATTTTAGTAATTGTGTAATATAATTTGCTTTTGTTAAATATTACTTTTTAAGTTTAATTTATTTCAATTTTATTTTTATTTTATTTTTTTAGTTAATTTTACTGTTTTAGCTCATTTCAGTTGGGTGCAAACAAAACGCTTCTAATTTACATTTAGTTTTTCATCATCTAATTTTTATATTTTATTTCAGCATTATTTCAATTAATATTTTTTAATAGTTTAATAACCCTGATTCATAATTTTTGAAGACATCAGGACATTTTGGTAAATTTACTGATAGGAGAGTACTGCGAGGAAAATGGGGAATCAAATAGGGAAATTACATGAGCTGGACTCAAACCCATAATGCCAACATGCCATCTCAGACATTAATAATTGCAATTTTCCAAAAAGTCCACAAATGAGAAGACACATATCCGCACATATACCTGCAGTGTGTGAGTCACTCTGTTTCTTGACAAGTGTAAGTTTGTAGCCATCTCCATATGTGCTCTTGAGGAACAGGGGAGAACCGCAGCACTTGAGTTTGCCATGTGAGATGATGGCAATACGGTCTCCAAGCAAATCAGCCTCATCCATATGGTGAGTGGAGAGCAGGATGGTGCGACCTGCTCACACACAGATTCTAGTTTTGGACTGATCATATATTTGGAAACAAATGACCAACCCCAAACTTTAAACAGTACTGTATTTATGATTAGTAATGATAGGATCACCTTGTTTATATTTAAGGATGAGATCCCAGATTGCTCGACGGGCATACGGGTCCACTCCTGCTGTGGGTTCATCCAAAATCACTGCCCGGGACCCACCTACAAACGCAATTGCCACCGACAACTTCCTCTTCATCCCCCCAGAAAGAGTCTGAACCAGACTGTGACGTTTGTTGGACAATTCGAGATCCTCTATCATCCTGTGAATTCCGACACACAGCCTTTATGAATACAGGAATGGGTATGATTGAGTACGTGTTAACAAAATGCGAGTGCGTTAACCCACTTGTCCATCTCCTTCCGGATATCTTCCTCCGCCATGCCCTTCAGACGCGAGTAGAACCACAGATGTTCCTCCACACTGAGCTTGTCGAACAGAACATTGTGCTGGGGACACATGCCCAAATTCTGCCTTATACGCTCCATGTCTGTGCGGATGTCATGGCCATATATGGTGGCAGAGCCAGAGGTGGGTGGAAACAATCCTGTGAGTATGGACCTACAAGAGATTCAGTGGATACTAAATGAATTTTCTGCAAAACACATCAGTTTCACACATCATCCAACCTTCAGGTCATAGAGTGCTATTGTGAGCATAAATAAGCACAGCATGGGTCTAGAAACACCCTGATACACTACGAAACACAATATCCTAACACTCACATAGTGGTGGTCTTGCCAGCCCCATTGTGTCCCAAGAAGGAGACAACCTGGTTCTCATGCAGGTTTAGGCTCAGCTTGTTTAGGGCCAGTTTGCTGCCCGTCTTGTAGACTTTGGTTAGTTTGTCTATGCACACCACCAGCGGCAAGTGACTGGGTTCTTCTTCAATTCCACGAGTTTCCTCTGAGCAACAAACAATCATAAATTTAGTAACATGCCTAAAAATATCTCAACAAATTACATTATTCTTACGCAAAACATTCTAACTTTAACAAAGAATGTAAGCTGATAATATGTTGGAGGGATGGAGAGTTGGATGGATGAATGGATGGAGGGAGGGAGGGATGGATGGATGGAGGGTTGGAGGGCTGGATGGATGGATGGAGGGAGGGATAGATGGATGGATGGATGGATGGATGGTTGGAGGGCTGGATGGATGGATGGAGGGTTGGAGGGCTGGATGGATGGATGGAGGGAGGGATATATGGATGGATGGATGGATGGATGGTTGGAGGGCTGGATGGATGGATGGATGGATGGATGGATGGAGGGTTGGAAGGCTAGATGGATGGAGGGACAGATGGATGGAATGAAGTGCACCTGAGCGTCTGTGTTCCATAGCACAAGCCTGGTCCTCCTCCATCACGCTTAGCCTGGTGCTGCCACCCCACGGCCAATCCCATGTCTCTATGCGGCCACTTCCTAACCAATAGGATTTCTGCAAGGGAAAATACCATGGCCGGGGCAGTCCGTACATCCCTGGAGGAGAACATTACAGAAACTAAAACCAAATACTTTGTTTGATACTGAATAACAAGAACATGGGCAGTGTTTGTACTGCACAATAATGACATCACTGCAGCTTACCTGGATGCACAGCCTCTATATACCAGGTCAACACACCATATACAATGGCATCAATGGTGAGCATAACCATAGACAGCAGAAGGTTAAAGTCATCGCCCTCTACAGGTGACTGGTTGATAGTACGCCACTGGATTCCAACCCCAGCAACTTCATACAGGGCAAAGTACTTAGATCCCAGACCAAACGCTGTGGTAGACATTAAAGACTGCAGAGAGAGAACCACTTGTTTACTGAAGATCAATAGACTATTAAAATGGAACATGAAAGGGTTTCATGGGAAGCCTTCATACCGCTATGCACTTCTCAAAGGCAGTGATTTTGTCGTGAGCCACCTCTTCTCTTATGGCCACATACATGTATGGCACATAACTCAGAAAGTAGATGATTCCTCCACATGCTGAAGCCAGTTTGGCTTTGGAGTACAACACCGACACAAGGAAACTTCCCAAAAAGGAAACGGAGAGAACTTTTACATAACATCAACAACTTTTGACTACTGTTCTTCATTGAAAAGCAATGTAAATAGAATGAAACAGCAAGTAAACATTAAAATATGGCTCCAGTACCAGAACATGATGGTGGCGACGGCGTAGATTGTGAGGAAGAGCCAGATGATAAAGGGATCGCTGTGGAGGAGGACTTTGCCGTATTTCAGTATGGCAGTGAGGGCCGTCACTGAGATCGAAAGCTGCACGAAGCCTGTGATGAACCAAGCCACCCAGTGCACTGCATTATTCAAGCCCATCATCTTCATCACCTGTGGAAAAACACCTCGCATCAACCATGGCATCACTCTTGAACTCTCTCCGAAGTTTGTTAGTCACACCAGTTTGTTTTAAAAGAAAGTTCAGTCTATTCTCTCACCTCTTTCAGTCTTTGCTCCTTCTCTGCTACGATGTGCTGGATCATCATGGCTACAGAGTAGACCCAGGATATGACCATACAGAGAGGCATCATGTGCTCGATAACGAACAGAAAACTGCAAATGGAAAAACCTGTTACAACTCCTCACCTCCACTAAAATGCAAGCACTTGTACAGTATTCCACCAGTACATCGCTAGTATTAACTTAGAAAACTAAAACAACATTTTATTCATCATGGATGTATTATATTGAACATAAGTAACAGTAAAGGCCTTTACAATGTCACAAAACATTGCTGTGCAGGATTCTAGCGGTTTGACAGTCATGGATCATGGTTTTTCCCTGACTGTACCTTTATATATTTCTAAACGATAGTGACATTGAAGACTAAAATGCTGCTGAAAATTCAGCTTTGCCACCACAAGAATAAATTACTTTTAAAATTATATCAAAATAGCCATTTCATTTTAAATTGTAATAATATTACTATAATGTTTATCACATTATTGCAGTTTTGGTGAGCATAAAAGACTTCTTTCAAAAGCATTAGTAAGTAAAAAGTATTGTTTTTACTAAATAATGGCAACCTAAACCTACAACCTTGAGGCAGCTTCCAATTTTTGGTAAAGTGGGTGCTTCTGATCCAGGAGAAATTTATTACTGAGATACCTAGAATACCTTTCTTGAGGATACCTAAAAGTTTGCTTGCAGTGGTTAGGATTTTCTTCAACTGCTTTTTTCTCCACAGTATTGTCTCCAAATGTGCAAATGATACAAAAGGTTATAAAACCCAAGATGTTTACACTTTATTACTTTCTAAATTGGCTCTCCTTCAACAGAAGTAACACACATTAAGTTTTTTTCCCAAAAAAATATACCCACATCTGTTTGGTCTGTAAAAGTTTTAAGTAGATCAGAAGCATCACAGCACAAAGTAAACTGTCCTAAGATCAGTCTATGATTGTCCTCTTTCCCCTGAAGGAGACTGACTAATGCTGTGTCATCTGCAAATTTAATGCGGAGTGGAAGCAGAGCGGGGAGCTTGCGTGATTTTGCTTGGAGCAAGGGATGTTTTTTTTCTCCTTAATATTAACATCTGTGTTCTTTCTGGCTCCGAGAACATTCAGATCCCACTCTATAATGTGTATAATACACATTAACGCAATGCAACTGAACATCTGCGATTCACCATGCCTTAAACACAGCATTTTAGACTATGTATATACAAAATATACAAAAAAAAAAGTAAAGACCAAGCTCACTCGTCTCTAGTGTAGCATGGATAGGGAAACATCTGCACGTAGTTTCCAGGCTCAACAACATCATGGCCCACAAACGTGTTGATGATTGCCCGCTCAATCATATCTAAGAGGAAGAAACATGGAAAATGTCAACACAGCATCAAGTAGACATGCTGAAGCTGAATTTGCACACTGCAGCTTTACGCTGAGGGAAAGCTTTGATCCTCTTGGCTTTTCTGAGCTCTTAAATAAGTGCAGCTTCCAGAAATGCCAAAGCAGCACTTTACTGACTGGTGCACCAAGCTTTACATAACCAGGTACACATTTTACCAGAAGAACTTTCATTTTAAATAAAACATGAAATTCATTCCACTTTTCCCATGCCAATTCAGTACTCTGTGGATGTTGTTTCAGAGCGAGTGATTTATTGCTTTGTCAACAGTTTTGTAAAGAATTTTGCACAAATGGCAGAACTAACACTCATGAGTATAGATTACCACTCTGCTAGATCTTTCACTGCTAATAAGATCAAAACTTTAAAGTGCTCAAGCTAAAGTAATTTACAGTAAATGCAAAACAATATCTGCTTTTGGATATCCTATCCAAAATTTCATTGTAGGTGAAAGGACAAAGTCTTGCTAAGTCTTCTTATCATACCTTGGATCCACACAAAGCCATAAAGGAAGTAGAATTTGCCACCCGTGTTCGGCCCAGGGCGCCAATAAGCTCGACGGATTTCATTTGTTTTCTCTGTGAAGCTGGAGTTCTGTCGAATCTTGTACATAACATGGGGTGGCAGAGATCCATCTTTATTGGTCTGGAAAATCACACCTAGAGAGGATGCACAGATTAAACATATGGCTACTGGCTACATTTAACAAGGTATGACTAAGGGCTAAATGAATCATGCAAATGTAGTTTTAATGGGGAATGGATGGGTCAGTGTCTCAAACCTTGTTATTATTACACTACAAAATCATATGAAAAAACTACCATTTACATAAAAAAATTAAGCCTACATTGCATTTTGATATTATCTTCAGGACAATTTTATTTCCCCAAATTCTCATCACAATAAATGCAATAAAAGTGATCACTCACTTGCAAAGACTGAGACATTGTCCCGGTAGGCCTGGTTCAGTGTGTAATTGACAATGCTCTCTTCATCAGGGAAGCCTCTGAAGATATCCACACTGACCTGAGGCATTCAGAACAGATTTAGTTTTTAGAATAAAAAAAGTGTTGAAAAAAAGTCAGAATTATATTTTTTTTCTATCAAAATGAACAATGCAATTAAATAAAAAGGATATAGTTGTATTCATGTTCATTCTAATTTAAACTCAAAACAGGCAACACAAGGTTTTTTGCAATAGATATATAAGATTGGACAAGTTAAATCAAATTCTTCTCCAGACCTTTGACATGAAGTTTGTCCAACCACAGGCAGCATTATCAATGGTGTGCAGCTGCTCCAATAGAGTGGTTGTGTTTGGCAGGGTGAAGTTCTCCTCCAGCAGACTGTTCATCAGCTCACTGTCTGAGACGTTCAACAGTTCATGGTGCTTCTTCAGGTCTGCAATGAACTACGACATACAGATAAAAAAAGACATCAAGCACATGCACAACACAAAGTGCTATTTAAACTAAAAATTCTTAAATTAGCGACTGAGAGACAGAATGTTACCTGCTGGAGCCACATCAAGTGATTGTGCAATTTACCCTCCTCTAGGAAGGCCCTTAATTCAGCTGAGATGTTGAGCCACACACGGGCATAATGAGTCACATTTCCCACAAAAGCAAATGTCTCATTAGCCTAAAGAGAGAGAGAAAAAATACAATCTGACGAAATATTTTCCAGCTATTTAAATGATTCTCTATTAATCGGGTACAACCGAAATTAAATGAAAGGATGACCAGCAGGAAGTTTAAAAAAAAAAAAATTTGGATTCAGGACTAATTAATTTGCGATTTTTCTCACTGTAAGAGTTTTTTAAGCCTTGAAACACCTTAGAGTCTGGACTTGCCTTTTGTATGACCTTGTCCACCTCTGAGCCAATGGGAGAGTAGAGGATTTTGGGATTTGTAGTCATGAGATGGACAAGTAATCCCAAGTTTCTTTGTTCTTTGCTGGTAAAGCCCAAGGAACTCATATTGCCCTGTTTCAGAGCTTCTGGCTCAATAATCCTGATAAAACAATAAAGATTATTGAAAAAAATAGTCATTTCGCATTCAGAAAGGTAAAACACCGTGACACTCATATACACACCTGTTATTTCCACAAAGAATGGGCTGAAGACCGGCCCACAGCTGAACAAAGGCAGAAAACTGTGATCTAGGGTTTTCAGGCTCTGCCTCATTTCCTGCAGTTCCCTCTCCTTCCTCCACAGTGCTGTCTGTTGTGTTGGGACCCCATGTTGTTGTGTTGGAGCTCCAAGAGGTGGTGTTGGCTATAGGAGGAGGCTGGTGGCCTGCACAGGCCCCTTTGGGGAGCAGTCTGGCCAGACCTGACAGCAAATCCACATCCCTCAAGAGCCGTTCTACATCCGCCAGGTTCTTCAGCAGAGCGCCGAGATGGGATTGATCCAAGAGACTGGATATGTTGGACTGCTCCAGACGCAACTGGGGAAGGAGGACAGGAGTGAGTGACATACAATTAATTTTTCACGTAGGGCCAGATAGGTTTGGACAGCTTTTTTCCCCATAATAAATGAAATCATCATTTAAAAACTGCATTTTGTATTTACTTGCATTATCTTTGCGTAATATTAAAATTTGTTTGATGATCTGAATCTTTTAAGTGTGACAAATATGCAAAAAAAAAAAAAAAAAAAAACAGAAAGGGGGCCATCACTTTTTCACACCACTGTATGTACGCATGTATAGGTTATTTTTTAATAAAAATGAACCCCTGAAACATTAAATGCAAATACAAAATTTTGTCTGTTTAAGATGTGCTGTTCTTGCATGTACCTGATCAAACACTCTCTGTGTATCAATCTGATCTCTCAATTCTTCACTTAACTTCCCAAACAGCTCTGCCCTCTGTTCTGCCCTTCCACCACAAACAGTCGTTTGATAGGCCTGTAAAACTGCCTGTTGTTTCTCAGGTACCAATAGGATTTTGCTTATCTCACTGTTCCCTCCTTCCCCACAAGTGAGGGTTTCAAGCACTGCACCAGTCAACAGAATCCCCTAAAAAATAGGAAAAAGTGTAAGACGTTTTGTGAGGTGTTGTTATTAAACTGAAGAGTTTATGATTTCTGCAGACCAAATTTTTAAAAAAAAAGGGAATTCAATATTTAAAGTTAAAAAGTGGAGTTGCAGACCAACCTCCATCTCATGCAATGCTTGAGGATCAAATTTTTGACCTCCTCCACCTCCAGCAATCCCGAGCGCCTGGGACAGGACTTTGAGCAGAGCCTGACGGTGAGCAGCTTTGGTTGGGTCTCTCAATGCCTTCTGAATCAGACCCCCCTCCAAACTACGCCAGCCTCCAAGTAACTGCTTCTGAGCATGAATGAGCAAAGAGACTGAAACATTGTGATTGTTTTATAATTGCAAGGTTTAAGCAATTACATGCCCTAATTGGAAAGCCCTTCACAGCAAATGACTAACTACTACTACTACCTATAAATATAGCAGGGGCGTTTTGTCCCTGTTTTGAGTAGGCGATGTCTATGCAAAACAAATTGGCACTAGAAAATGATAAACAGTCTAAATGTACTTTTTTTTATTTTATTTAAAATGCTTAAACTTGATGATGACATTAATGTGCAAACATCATTTCAATTGGCCCAGCAGCATGAAATGTAACCGGAACTTAAGAATTTATGAAAATATGAATGCAGCCCACCAAAAAAAAAAAACATGTATGGAAGGGACTTTGCCTCCTCATTTCAGTAGTCTGAAATGGCGCTGATGCATAGTGAGATCACACCTAACTGTCTACTGAATTCAAATCAAAGTGCAGTATCAGTTTCAAAACTAATTTTTATGCCTCTCAAAATGAACATAGTATAATGCATATTATTATATTTAATCTATTGAGAATTCTATCATTTCAAATCATTTCAATCTTATATCTTAACCTCACAACCTCTCTCCAAAAGCCCTAACCCAAAGACATGCCAACAAATCAGCAAACACAGCAAATGCTGAAGAAAAAAAAAAAGGTACATTATGTGTGTGGTTTTCAAAAAAAAGTTGCTTACAGCGCTCAACAAGTATCAAATATGAATGAGAGAGGCACTGTAGTAGCACTGGCACTGCAATAAGTCTGTAAAATGTGGGACAATTATTATAGTATTTAATTATTGCAGACTTGCATTACTGAAAGTTTAATGTTTGCACTTCTTGTGCATTTTAATGGAGTCTAAGAAATATAGAGGCAGTATGTTATTTTTAAACCAAATGTATTTTTATATTTATTCAATTACAAGTTGCTGTTACACAAAAATGTTTTGAGACATATGATAAAAATAAAATAAAAAAGATAAAAAGTGTGAAAGAAAAAGGCATTGCTCCATAAATGCACCTTTATACAATTAGTTTTATTTATGAATATGTGCAATCCGCTATGAGTGTCAACCACACAAAAACTGCAAAATCTAATAATTACATATACTACATTTAAAAAATTTGGAGTCGGTCATACAGTAAAACAGTAGTTTTAATATATTTTCTATGTTAACAAACTTAAAAATGTAAATAATTCCAGTGATGCTAAAGCTGAATTTTCAGCATCATTACTCCAGTCTTCAGTGTCACATGATCCTTCAGAAATCATTCTAATATGCTAACTTTCTGCTCAAGAAAAATATATTTGATTATTATCAATGTTGAAAACAGTTGTTCTCTATTTTCACAACTCTTTGTTGATTTATTTAGTATTTATTTCTTTTAAAGAAAAAAAATTACCGACCCTAAACTTGTGAACAGCAGTGTGCATACACATGGAAATTTGTGTTTCCATCATTCTGTACCTCAAGCTGTACAAGCTTCTCTCCAGGACTGTGGGGTTCATGTTGTCCTTCATCTTTTTCTCCTACCTTTGATCCCACTTTAGGATACGTCCCAAAAATGAGATTATACACCTGAACAGAGTACACACACATACACACACACACACACACACACACACACAAGCACAGATTTAGAAACTCCTATCTCACACACATACTTTAAATAGCAAGAGTAGAGAAGAAATGAAACTCCCTGAGGAAAATTAAGATTTCATTCGGAAACTCACAAGAGCATATCTCAACACTTTTACATCGACTACAGCACGTTAACCCGACACATTAAAGCACGTTACGCTGGAGCTCCTCTGCCCTAAAGCATTAGATTCTATCGCGCGTCCTCTCTCTCTGTTGTCATGGAGCAGAATCGTTAATGGTGCTGCAAACCCGAGCTGAGACTCCAAAGAAGATGAAAGAGGAAGAAGGCTCAGAGGAGCATGACGCTGAGTCATGATTTGGACTTCAAAAGCACTGCTGTCTGACCTGGGTTGGAGGAAAAAGGAAGTTGAGGTGAGAAGACAGACCTCTTTCAGGTTGATGGGGGAGGAGAGCAGCAGGCTGGCGGTGTCGTTTGGCAGGGAAAGGTTTCTGATCAGGAACTGCTGGAACATCGACTGGTTCCTGAGGACACTTCCCACAGTAAAACCTGAAGCAGAGACATGCAAAAAGTTTTCATCAAAGAAAATTTTATTTGCTGCAGTTGACGTATATGTACAATACCATTTAAACGTTTGAGGTCAGTAATTATTATTGAAAGAAATTCAAATAATTACAAGTGACAGTGAAGAATTTACATTGTTGCAAAAAATGTCTATTGTTGGTCAGTGTGGTCCAGACTGGCCAATACTGTTTTGAGAGTTTCAATTATAGATAAGAGGGGGGAAAAAACATTTACGAAAAATTTAACATTTTTAGTTAGTCCAAAAAAGAAATCACCACATCATCATCAAGATTTAGATGTCGGCGAAATACTGTTTCACCAGGTCCTTGTAGTGTTAGTATTAATTATATAATATCACAGTATATTAATATTTTGAATTATAGCTTTTACATTGTTTTAAAATATGTCTATTTCAAACAAATTGCTGTTGAACTCTTTTGAACTGGCTATTCGTTTAAAAATCCTAAAAAAAAAAAATTAGCTTCAACTAAAATACTGAGCAATAAGAAATATTTCTTGAGCACGCAATCAACATACAAGAATAATTTTTGAAGGATAACTGAACATTCTGAAGGACATTAAAGACTGGAGTAATGGCAGCTGAAAATTTGGTTTGGCCATCACAGGAATAAATTACATTAAAATAGATTAAGATTAGAAATACATTAAAATAGAAAACTGTTATTTTAATTGTAATAATATTTCAAAACTGTATTTTTGAACTTATTTTTACTGTATTTTTAATTAAATAAATGTCTTCTTGGTGAATATAAAAGACTTCTTTCAAAAACTTAAAAAAACATTATCAACTTCAAATTTTTGAATGGTATATAGATGCTCAATACAATTTAAGCAAGTACAGTATAAAGCAATTTATGTGATATGTAAAAAATAAAATTCACATCAGCTTCATCTGCAGTCTTCCTCTTTTGCATTCATACAGTATGAATAAAAGTGCATGGAGAACAAAGTCCAGTATGACTGTGACTTTATTATGGTACCTGTTCAATAACACTCAAAACGCCAGATGTCTGCTGCTTTGGGTATGTTTGTCTAAAATGTTCTGTTGTATGGTTGCTTTCAGTGTGGTCTGATTACCTTCAATACATGGTTAATAAAATCATCAAACAAATGCATGCTTACTGCGTGATTATATACAAGGTAACTTTTTAATGCCAAAAGTGTACATTTAGTGTCAACAGAATATACGCTATTCACAGTTGAGCCACATGAAAGCGTGCATTTGAAACTGCATCTGAAATCTGTGTATGAAATGTAATAACAATGTGATTTAAACACTAATTCCAGCAGAAACTGCATTGCTATTTTACTACAATAGTAATTTGCTTCTAATTTCTAATTTGCATGTACGGTTATGGTGAAGGTTGGTATATGTATGCATGTGTTTTCTGACCATGGCTGGTGTTGTAGTGGCTCTCTAGAGGGCCTTGTGCTGAGCTCAGACTTTCAAGGTGCTGCTGCAGTGACTCCAGCTCCTCTCCCAGACTGGGTCTGTCTGACGTAAACAAGTGATTCTGCTCCACGACTTCGCTGATCCTTTCTAACAACTGAGTCACACTGAGAAACAGGAGAAAAAGAAAGGTCAAAGAGATTAAATGAAAAGAAAAGAAGAAGAAGAAGAGCAGAATAAAAAGAAGAGAAAGGCAAGTCATATTAGGAGGGTAACCAACAGCTTAGACCAGTGTGGTCCAGACTGGCTGATACTGTTTAGAGAATTTAGATTATATATAAGATGGGGAAAAAAATAACATTTTAACCCATGTTTATATCTCACACCAAAATTAAAAAGTTTTGTTATATTTTTCAACTTTAATTCTAGCACAAAACACCAAAGTCCAGAAAAAGAATCACAACATCATCATATCAAGATTTAGATGTTGGCATAATACTGTATCACCAGGTCCTTGCAGTATTATTTTAGGATTACTTATAGAATATTATAGAATATTCATATACTTTTTTCATTTCAATTTTAGTTTACGCATGATTTTTTAAATGATTTAGCATGAATTTATTTCAGTTTTTGTTTAATTCATTTTATAACTTATTTTATTTCAGATTTATTGGTTGCTAAGGAAACATAAAAAAAAATCTGTTTGGGTTTTTTTTATAACTATTTTTATAATTGTATAACTATATACAGCTTACACAGCAATGCTATATAGGTATATGAATATTAAAAATAAGAATAATTTTGAGCACAACACACACAGATGTGCTCAAAATTATTCTTATTTTTAATATTCATATACCCTTGGTAAATATGATCAAAGAAGGCTGTGAAAATAACTCTGCATTGTTTATCCATGTGATCTTTCATTCAAAATTTAAAAAAAAAATCTAACCTAAAACTTTTTCTCTAGTACACAATGGCCACAATTATTGGTACCCCTAAAAAATTCTTATGATTGAAATATCGCTGAAGTATATTCCCATTCATATTTGCATTTTTTAATCACACCAGGGTGACTAGGAACATGAAATTATCCAGCCATGGCTTACTGTTTCACAGGAATATAAATATGAGGGGAAACAAAGGCCAAATTCCCTTAATCATCCATCACAATGAGTAAAATCAAAGAATGTATTTCTGTTGTGCAGCAAAAGATTGTTAAGTTTCACAAATTAGAAAGTGGCTGTAAGAAAAGAGCTAAAGCAATAAAAATTCCCATTTCCACCATCAGGGCAATAATTAAAAATTTCCAATCAACAGAAAATGTTACAAAACTGCCTGGAAGAGGACGTGAGTCTATTTTGTCTTAAAGCAAGGTGAGGAGGATAGTTTGAGTGGCCAAAGACGCTCCAATGATCACAGCTGAAGAATTGCAGAAAACAGTTGTGTCTCGGGGTCAGAAAACCTTAAAAAACATTTTACCAAACAGCACCTACATCACCACATGTTGTTCAGGAGGGTTTCAAGAAAAAATCTAGAAAATAAAACATTTTCATCCAAAAACAAACTCCAGCATATTCATTTCCTAGACATTACTGGAACTTGACCTGACCTGAAACCTGTAGAAAATGAGTGGGGGTGAACTGAAAGAGGAGAAGCACCAACATGGAGCTGGGAATCTAAAGGGTCTGGAGTGATTCTGAATGAAGGAATGGTCTCTTATCTCTTGTCAGATGTTCTCCAAACTCATCAAGCATTATAGGTGAAGACTCAGAGCTGATATCTTGGAAAAAGGAGGTTGCAAAAAGTATTGAATAAAAGGGTATGATTAATTGTGGCCAATGTGTATTAGAGAAAAACATTTATTTCATAATGAGATTTCTCTCCCATTTTAAATTCTCATTCTCCAATGAAAGGCTACATTTTTTGTACATTTTTTTAAATAAAAAATCAAAAAGATTAATGATACAGATTTATTTTCACAGCCTTCTTTGATCATATTTACTAGGGATACCACTTTTTCAGAACCAATCCCGATCCGATACCAAAAATTCTGAGTATCTGCCGATGCCGATACCGATCCGATATCTGTGCAGTTTTTTTTTCTTAAATCAGTGTTTAATTTTTATACCTCAATGTATGTTGACCTGATCATGACGTTTTTTTGTGTTACACACAATCTACTAAATATAGACAACTTTATTGTAAAGAAAAACAACAAATGAATGCATATATAATTATAATCTATGACAAAAATACTAATATAAACTAGGTTAGTGGGTAATTCAGTAGCAAAAGTTACTCTAGTGCACAATTTTATAAAATTTAAAATTAGTGGGGAAAAAACATTGTGGGGAACAAATAAAATTGAATAGTGTAGGACTAAATCTAAAATGATAATGTAAAATGATATATATTGCTCTTTGTATATCGTTGTAAAATACATTTATGAAAAATAAGTAATGTATTTATATGTAGATAATATATATATATAAAACATATGATAGATAAGACGAATAAGAAAGGATATTAATATTTTTTCATTGTGCAAAAGTATTATTATACGAAAGGCTTCGAATGTGAATGTGCTCATAATTCAGGACTAAGTTATGCAGCCCATGACAAATTGTGTGTGCGTGAGTCCCCATGAGTCTGTGTGCATTCAGGTTTAAGTCCCCACCAGAAAAGAATAACGGACCAGAGCCATCCCTGTTGCTTGTGCACCTTTTCCTACCCAAATGATTCCTTCCAGTCAACTTTGCATTTAATATGCTTTGATACAGCACTCTGTAAACAGCCACACCGTTCAGTAATGACCCTCTGTCACTTACACTCTTTGTGGAGGGCGTCAATGTTCGTCTTCTGGATCATTGCCAAGTCAGCAGTCTTCTCCATTATTGTGGTTTCAAAGAACAAGAGATACCCGGAATTTATACTGTAGGGATGGTCATTTATTGAAACTCAAATGTAAATATTCTAATATTTTGAGATACTGATTTTTGACTTTCATGAGCTGTAAGCTCTAATCATCCAAATTAAAACAAAAAACTTTTGAAATGTTTTACTTTACATGCAATGAATCTAAAATATGAAAGTTTCACTTTTTGAAATAACTTACAAGAAAAAATGAACTTTTTCACGACATTCTAATTTATTGAGATGCACTTGTACATATATATATATATATATATAGCATTGCTGTGTAAACTGTATAAGTTTATTAATTCAGCATTTCCATGAAATCTATTTTTAAGAAATTTAGTAATAACACAGGGTCCTTTGAGATACATTAATACTGATTTGTGATATCACTGTTGATCAATGATTTTTCTAAGTGGTAAATAAAACAAAGATTATTTATTGGAGCACGTTTTATAATTAAATACTTTAAAATGTCATGGTTAATTGTTACTTGCTGTTTCTTTGTAATTAATTGTGAAATTACTAGAAATTTCTGAATTCTACACCATTTTCTGCACCATTTTTCCAGTGTTTTGTGCTAATCTGGCTGGTGAATGAGAATAGACAAAATTGAAAAACAACTATAGTAAAACTAATCATGAAGGCAGTCTTGCTACTTAAGCTAACGCACTCCTAAACCCAAGAAATGCTGCTGACCAGTCATACTGAGGTCATAGTTATGTAGTTCTATCACTACAATCCATCAAATGATCAAATCACATCTAAGCACAAAGACAAGATCCATTTCACAATCTAGCTCGTAAGATCACTATTACAGGTGGTGATGGTGACTGCTATTCACACCATATAATGAGAACTGAATCCATTAGAGCCCATCTTAGTCATCAAGAGAGGAAAAATCAGAAACAGAGCGTAGGTGGACTCACGTGGAGTTTTTATACTGCAGGAAGCCAAACTCATCCCGCTGACCATCCGGACACAAAGACTGCATGATGGGAATGATGCCCGCCGAGGTGAGAGGGGCCGCGCTGTAGAAGGCTAGACAGAACCAGGGAAAAACAGACCACCAGGGTGGAGGGACGGAGAGGATGGAGGTGACAGAAACGTGAAATCCAGTATTGCAATGAGGTTTAAATGGTTTTTACAAAGGTGCAGGTATGTTCAGATGCAGAGGAGAGGAACATAAAACAGAGCAGTGTACGGATGGAGATAAATATTTATGGCCGGGAATGTGAGTGAGTGAATGAATGAGCGGAATCATAGGACGTGGAATAATAGAACAAACAATGGCAATGATATTTTCCAAGGTCCACAGATCAAAGATTTGGGGAGAGATTAAAAGAAAGGGAGAGAAAAACAAGCAGCCGTCACATATCAGAGAGCAAACACAGAGTCAGAGAGGGTTTCAGATGTCAGATCGCTTCGATAAACTCCAAGTGGCCTTCAAATTATTCATTTCATCACACACACAGAGGTTGACCGGACAAGCTGTCACTGAAGCAGAGAGAAACTAGCATTGCTATGTAGCACGGCTCTTCTACACCCACATGCTGCCAGTAACGTCTTACAGAGCACAGGAGTGGACAGACGTGTTTAGATGACTCACTTCCCCACTGCAACCTGCTCCTCTACACACTTGATATGGAGTCAAATCTCAGGGATGGGTAAATTATCATATTTGTCTCTCAAAGGCCATAAACATTATAGGAGTGACAGGAGTTGCTGCCTTCAAGTCCTGGGAAATTCCATGTTCAGAATCGTAATTTTGTCATGATGTGAGTGATTCTGGTTGAAAATAAAATGCAAGCTGGCAATTTTATAACAAAGGGAGGAAGGTTTTTAGCACTAGATAAACAAAATAGCAAAGTGCAAAAGATGCACATTTAGTGTGTAATTTTTGTATTCTCGTGCTTTATGTAGTTTGGTCATGTAATCATGTCACCTAAATTATAGTGTTTTCAAGTAAGCTTAATTTATTATATTTAGTATACTAATTTATATATGTATAAAATACATTTATTTCATACTAAGCATAGTTAAAATATATTAACATATTTACTGACATATCGCTCAAGACTAACTGAAATAAAAACTATAAACTTTATTTGAAGTACTACTAGTGTACAATGCACATTTCTTAATATTAAGAAATGTGACATTTTAATGTCACTATTGAGGATTGTATGATTTTTGAATAATATCGGTCTTTAAATGCAAGATATTTAAAGTGTACCTAAAGTATAGTTCTACTACAGAACAATCAAATATACTTCAGTATATCTTTAGTTGGACTTCAGCACCACTTCTGCACAATTAAAGTGAATTAAGCACAAAATTCCAATTTAGTTCCAATTTAGCAGACTTTCAGTATACCAGTATACCAACAGTAAAATTACAGGGTATTTTTATTAAGTACATAAATACGTAAATGTATTTGTGGTATACTTAGCATGAAATAAATGTATTTCAAATACATTTTACTATATATATATATATATATATATATATATATATATATATATATATATATATAATTTTTTTTTTCCCACTAGCGTATACACTTTAACAACTTCAGTTTAATTATGACAAAATACCAACTTGCTTCCTTTACGATTCTTTAATTTACAAACCATCGACAGCCGATAGTTTGTCCAATGATCACACAGGCTGTGACTTTTGTTCACTTCACAATTCACTTACTGGAATAGCACTACCTTTCAGATGGCACTTCTCTGATACAACAATCCCTTTCTACGAATTTGCCCTACATTGATCTGCTAATGACTAAATTAGGCCTATAACTGCTGAGATTATTTAATGAAGCCTTAATTAATGAATGGCTGTGTGAGATGTGATCCTCCATTAGAGTATCAATCAATTCAAATTTAGCTTTCGCCTCCCTTCACTTTGGCAGCCCTGCTTGAAATGTAAATACGAGGCAGCTGGCGCTGACGGAGGGATCTAGAAGGTTACTTAATGGTAAGTGCTGACTCTTTTTCCTTCCCTAAGTGTTTTGTCACTGCGGCGTGTGGCCTGTGGAGTTGGCATCCTCATCCAACGTTGCCCGCTCTAAAAAATAAGAGAGAGCCCCGCCGCAACATGCCACTCTGCTTCACCCAGACACAGCAGCGTTAGCTAAACATCACTCGCCATCGGCACTTGACGACTCTGCGAAAAACATCCCTCGATTGACGTTAACACTGAGGCATGTTATATTTCTGCTGTTCCAGTGACAGGTTGTCTGCTCACAAGAGGTAGCTGTGTTTATTGCCTCGGTTTCCTAACTCTTATATCTGACATCTGCTCCCGCTCCGCAAACACAGCTGAGGATTAAAAGAGCAAAGATCAGTCAGGGGAAATAACCTGATGGCTCAGTAAGTGGATGAATTCGGTATGTGTGTGTTTATATGTGTGTGTGAGTGTCAGACAATTAGAATCAGTTCATTGGTTGAAGAAAGCACAGATGTGTCATAATCAAGACAAGGTGTTTGAATAACGTGCCATCGTAAGAAAGGTCCTTCGTTCACAGTGGGTTGTGGATTATGTTAGTGTTCACAGAGACGTATGGGGGCCCAACACCTAAACCTCTTAAACCAGGCGTGACGCAATAAAATGGCAAGCGATAAAAGCTATGCTAATCCAAGTGTCTGAAATCAGCTGTAATAACGACTAGTTTCCATTTCTGCAGCATTGTGACTAATGCTTGAAAATGCCCTAGGTTGAGTGAGGTTTTGGATTACATCATCATGATATTGTAGAATATTATTACAATTTAACGTTTTGTTGTTACAATGCTTTATATTTTATTATATTTTAAAACGTTATTTATTCCTGTAATGGCAAAGCTGAATTTTCAGCAGCCAGTCTTCCATTACTCCAGTCTTCAGTGTCACATGATCCTTCAAAAATATAAATCTTTCCTAACATTATAAATATCTTTACTGTCAGTCTTGATCAGTTTAATGAGTCCTTGCTGAATAAAAATATTAATTTACTTTAAAAAGTCTTACTGAACCCAAACTTTTCAACAGTAATGTAAAAAAAAATTTAATATAAAAGGGGCTTGTCTGACTTGATGTGTACTGTATATTGCCATTATTACGTAATGTAAAAAAAAAAGAAAAAAAAAAAAGACATATATATATATATTTATATTTTACTGGTGTTTAATGATAATAGCAAGTTACTTTAATGCATTTATGTCAAGAAATGGAGGATTTATGCCAATATTGTCTAAAACTCCAATGTAGGGCATTTCCAAACTTTTCATGGCCACAGTATATTTAAAGTCAATCATGGATGGGTCTTCAGTGTGGACGTGCAAATTTCATATCGCTGGAATCTTGATGCATCACACCTGGTTATGTCACAATGTTATTATTATTTATTTATTTATTAATACATCATGTGCATGTGTATATGTTGACATATGGGCAGGCTCCAGTCATTTGTGCCCTTCTGCCATTAGATTGATGCATGAGACAGTTGATATGACAAATACAAAATAGCAGCACAATAAACACATTAAGAGTCCATGAAAAAAACACACACAATTACAGGACACACAGTGAAATGATCCCACATACTCAAAAGAGTTAAGAATTCAGCCATACACACACACGCACGCACACACACACACACACAAAAAAACAAAAACATTTTGACTTACACACTGGTCCAGCATGCAGTTAACATGCACGGTGAGGAAAAAATAAAGAATGAAAGACAGAGGTAGAGAGAGAGAGAGATACAAAAGTATTGAGGACAGACGACAGAAAGAAGCAAAAATAAAAGAAAACATGGTGTGATTTCAGCATTGAAAATAACAGACATTGTGATGACATACAAATGAGGATGTTCTGTGAAAGAAAAAAATACTACATGGCTAAAGCTCTAACAGCCAAAAATCTTTGCAATCAGTGACAGATTGGCAAAGTTGTATGAAGCAACCACAGAGAACAAAATGCATAAATTATCATATTATTATAATGAACCAGAAACAACACTTTTTGAGCAATAGTTTGCCCAAAAAATTGAAAATTCTGTCATCATTTAATAATCACCTTCATATCATTCAAAACCTGTATGAATTTCTTTTCTTCAATGGAACACAAAAAGTGATGTTAGGCAAAATGCTTTACTTTTTCCATACAACGAAAACTTGGCAAACCAGCGATTTGAATGTACACAAAAGAGAAATACATTTAAGATCCAGAATAAGAACTAAGGGCTGTTTCCCACACAAATATATCTTACGGCTTCAGAATGATAATTGGATATAATCTCTACAGTATACACACACACACACACACACACACACACACACACACACACACACACTCACACTCACACTCACACACATACAGTATACATATGGCATTGTATAGAAAATCAGGACATTCTGTAGTGTAATTCCTTTGGTGTTCTGCAGAAGAAAGGGACCCAGACAGGTTTGAAACGACCTGAGAGTGTGTAAATGATGAAAGAATTATTAATTTTTGAGTGAACTGTCTCTTTAATTACTGATAAAGGATAAAGGGCCTAGTCTAACTAATTCAGACACACTTACACTATTGTATTGCGTATGTGAACTTCACAAAAACCCCAGGTGACAACAGAAGTGATCTGACCACTGGAGGGTGAGAGTGAGCTGGGTTGGGGTAAGAATCACCTTACACTTCCTTCATCTCCTACTCTATCCTTCTCTGTCTGTGCTGTCACTTAACTTACCTTCTTTCACAGGAATGGCCGGCTTCTTCTGCCGCAAACCCAGGAGTATGAAGAAGAGCACCAGAGGGATAAATATCTCAAATGCAAGAACCCACTGCAGAGATAAACATACAGAGAAACGGATTATGAAAGCCACACTAGCCAATGTGGTTGCTGGTGGTTATATACATATATCATAGTTGATTCACTACAGTTGGTGTGAACCTCTGAACATCTGAAATGTCACACACTAAAGATGTTTTCAACAGTTATAATAATTATAAAAAAAAAAATTCTTATGCACCAAATCAGCATAGATTTCTAAAGGATCATGTGACACCGAAGACTGAAGTAATTTATTTTTGATACAGCATTGGTGATTTGTGAGCATAAGAGATGTATAAATATAGGTAGTAAACATAAAAATACATCACATTCTTTCATAATGGGGCCAGTGAAAATGATGGCTAGCTCAAGTGGATAAGCAGGCAAAACAAATCTCATTGTTGAGGGCTTGAGGCCTGCCAACCGACTGAGTCTAATGTCAGAGATTGATCCAGTATATACAGACTGGCCAATTGAAGAGTTTGCTTAACATGCAATATTTGATAGTGGGTTGGCCAACAGACTTGCTAGTGCTTCCAAACAGCCCGTTCCAACAATTATTAAAAGAGGTGAAAGAGAAATGAAAGATATCGCATACACGTATACACACACACACACACACACACACACACTCCACAGCAGGTGGTTGGAAAGAGATGTCAAATGCTTACAGGCACATTGTTTAAAGTGTGCAAAGTACAGCAGAAAAGCTGCATCTTCCAACATTTGCCTCTGCATTATTTCCACTACTTCCTTATTTGCTCTCTCTCTCTCTCTCTCTCTCTCTCTCTCTCTCTCACTCTCTCTCTCTGTGGGAGGCTCTTTTTGGACAAATCTGAGTTGAAGTTACTGAGAAATAAGCTGTTGGTTGAAGTGTAGACTGCGATGAGGAACTCACAGGGTTATAGCCAAGAATGCTATTTATAGCTGAACTGAGATCAGCCTCTTTATTCTTCCTCCCTCTACGAAAGCGTGCGGCTGCCATCTGTGCTTGACTGTGAGAGGCTGATCTCAGATCAGTATCTAAGGGCATCCTGTCCCGACCACAATGTGACCCCACATCCCGTCTCTGTTGACAAGTGACAAGAGAAGGTGCAGAGGTTTTTCTCTCGCTGTTAGACATTCTCCCCATCTCTGCCATTTCTGAAGGTCACAACAAACAAGAAGCTCCTTTTACATGCATCTCTCACAATACACAAAGCCGCATCTGACACGACACACAAAGCTTTGCTTACGAGACCCTCGGCGCTGAGCACGGGGGGTGTAAACACCAGCCAAAGACTACTTGTTTCTTTTTAGAAAGTCCTGTGGCTTATTTAAGCTTTAAAGGAGCAAAGAAAAACATTGCTTCGCTCACAGTCAGTTTTAAACTGTAATTTGTATGTTGGAGGCTGTTCATCTATTATTTATGGAGCTATTGTGTCTGCCTATGAGCACGGCTCTTATACTCAAGTGAAGTCAAGTCTATTTGTATAGCGCTCTTTTTACAGTACACATTGTTTCAAAGCAGCTCTACAGATTGGATTACTTTATTGTGATGATATATATCTTCACCGTGACCCATCTCAAAGTACAAGATTTTGGTCATTCATCACCCACCGTTCTGCTAGAAAGTTATTACATCATTTAAAAGTGGAAGACAGACGGGGCATGCAAACAATCAATCATTGAGTTACGACAATATTTTGGCACAGGTTGCTATTGTAGTCACTGGACAGCGTCATATCATAGGAGTAGATCATCTGGCTGGGTGAAGCTGGATCTAGAAGGCCCTGGAACCAAAATTATGTGACATTTATGACTGTGATGGATTATAATGGTGGAGAAACCATAAATGTCTTTTGTTTTGGTAATAATCTTATTTGTCTAATGTAACAACAAATATGCAACAACAGTTAAGGCTGGAATACACTACACAGATTTTTGCACCGATTTAGAGTTTGGAGAAGTTGACGCACCAAAAGTCAGAGCCAGTCTGCAGATTTGAGTTGACAGATTTAATAGAAAATCACAGTGTATGATTGTCACAGCTTTAGACTATTGCCGCTTTTCTGTTGTCAGATCGAACAGTGGAATATCCAATGGTTTGATTCCCAGCAATTGCAAAAACTTATTTTGCACTTCATGCACTGATTTCCAACTAAAGATACACTGAAGTATATTTGATTGTGACAAAGTGGAACTATTGCAAGTATACTTCAGGTACACTTTAAATATCTCACATTTAAAGACTGATATTACGGTATTCAAAAATCATACAATCCTCATCAACAGCGACATTAAAACACATTTTAGGCTTAATATTAAGAAATGTGCATTGTGCACAAGTAAGTAGTACTCCAAATAAAGTTGAATTATAATTGTTATATCAGTAAGTCTCGAGCGATATGTCAGTAAATATGTTAATAGATTTGAACTATACTTAGTATGAAATAAATGTATTTTAAATGTATCACTTTTTTACAAGGGCAAGGGCAACGTCACAGGTGGGTAATCCTTTTTAATGTTTTATCAATGTTCACCAAGGCTCCATTAATTTAATAAAAAATACACAAATGGTAATATTGTGAAATATTACTAAAATTTTAAATAACTGTTTTCTATTTTAATACATTTTAAAATGTAATTTACTCATGTGACAAACCTGAATTTTCAGAAGCTATTACTCCAGTCTTCAGTGTAATACAAAAACAGTGAAAACAGTTGTGCTACTTTATATTTTTGTGGAATTTTTTTTTTCAGGGTTCCTTGATAAACAGAAAATTCAAATGAACAGCATTTATTTTTATCTTATACTGTAATTTTATTGTGTCATTGCTGCATAAAACTATTATATAACACAAACACATATAGGCTCTCTCTCTCATACACACACCAGTGCAATAACATTTCCCAACCTAACCCAGACACCATTATGCACTAGAATAGTCTAGTTAGTGTCTTTCAGCTGTCCACTCTTTATGCTTTATCTGCTAAAACACACTTTCCATTCACCAAATGACTGAATTACATCTTTGTGCCACTGTCCACCGAGCATAGCATTCATCACCAACCAACAGGCAAATAATGCGAGCTAAAACACTTATCCTCCAATAACAATGCATACTGAGAGATATGAGCTTTTCTGTCAAGTAAATTTGAGATAATGGAATTGCTTTTACTGCGAGAACTAGTGAACGGCTCATATAAACCTCCATATACACCTCTGAAAAATCCGTCTTCTCTTTTCTCTGCCCGTCTCTCCCCAGACAGCTCATATGAACGGAGCCTGCATAATCAGATAAAACTCACATGCACAAAACATCATTTAACATTCATAATTACATTCCAACCAACAAATGCAAACAGGCCCCACAGTCGCCTGGGATCGAGATACCGAGCGCTGTTTGTGTTTGTGTGAGCTGTGTTTTTGATACGGGTATGTTTTGTAATTACTATACTGAGCGTGATCAGAAAGTCTGTGTTTCTCAGTGATTTTTTCCACTGGTACGAGCGCATTTATTGCTTAAAACAACAGCAATAGCACCAATGTCCAATAAAATGAGTTACATTTATTATTGGAATGATTACTGATGCAGTACGTAATGCAGTAGTCAATCGCTTTAGCAACACTTTTTAATGGTTCATCCAATCAGAATTTAGATTCCATCCCTGTTTTTATATCTGTACCTGCTTATAAGTGCAAGACTTGGACGTTAGGACTATGTAAAGCTGCTTGGTGAGACAAATGCGATTGTTAAAAGCCCAATATAAATAAATCTAAACTAACTAAAATGAGTAAGGTGTATTAATGGAAAGTGTGTTGAAGGCGCTTCATCTAAAAGGTGTAATGTAGTTACTCGTTCCTCGACTCTAGCATAGCACTTCAGGCAGCCGGGGCTTGAAGAATGGATTTGTGGTCATTCACACTGGATTGATTACCCATCTTCCCCTCTGTTAATACCCAGCAGCTCCAGGCTATAGACATATTTCTCCAGAGACTCACCGGGACATTGCTGCATTTCCATCTAGACAACAACAAAGGACAAGGGACCTCGATAGAACATGCAATGCTTTGTTTTCATATGAACAACTCAACTAGATGATATACGGATATAATATTTCAGGCGCTGAGAGCAGATCATTAAAGTTTATCTGAAAATGAAACCCATTTCACCAACAAAGAAAGCTGAATAAATATTGGTGGATTTGTTCAAACCTCAATACAACAGCACATTCAAAAGTGATTACCAAATGCATTAAGAACTAAAAGCTCTAACGTTGAAATGGCTCTAACTTATTGCTCATGTAACTTGTATTTTTAATTACTAACAATGAGCTTTGCGCATTTCACAATGCAGCTCCTTTGCAAAACTATCTCTGAAATTAGGCACACCCAACCTTTACACCAATGAATTTACATGATTTTTCCATTTGTTTGTGATTACTGGATGAGGATTTAAAAAAACACTTTATACATTTTATGTGTGGGACTGAGTGGAGTTTCCATTTGTATGCCAGCTACAAATCCTTGGAATTAATAGTTTTAAAAGATTATGCTTAATATAAAAATGTCTCTAATAAATCTCTCCTAAAATGTTCTGAGGTTTGAAAGCTGTTACCCTCAATAGAGGGTGTTATCGCCCTACCTAGCGCAATAAAATATTTTAAAGCACAATAAAATAATATTCACTAGGGATGCATGACCATATCAGTTATTGGCTAATATTAGAGATTTTTTTTATTTATTTAGTAATGATGTTGAATACATATAGATATTGGGTATTAATTGCGCATGCTAATTTCCACTATCTTTACATTCAAATTACCTTCACATAACATTTGCTTCATTTACTATTTAAAACTATTTACTGGTAAATGTAATCACTGCCAAATTCATTTTTCATATTGTACTTTACAATGTTGTGATGCTTAATTTGCTTTGTAGCATTTAAAATGACTGGTTTTAGTTTTGGGTGATTTATTTTTAATTAATTTGTCAAAAAAGTAAACTATATTATCGCTCAGTGATATATTAAAAGTAGGATATATCCGACTTTACCTGCATACACAGTATACATACACAGAATTGTTTTATTTCATTGCAAAATGTAACTATATCACCCAGCTCTTTATATAAAGTTGGATATATAAATATGTTTAACTTTATCCACATACAATCAGTATACTTGAATTGGGCTGCTTTGAAACATGGCTATTGCCCAAAGCACTATGTAAATACATTTGAGAAATTATTTAGACAAAAACAGCACAGAATTTAATCGCCATTTATTGGTATGGCCTAGATTTGTAATATTGGTGTATCTCTAATAATGTTATCCATGAAGTCAGACAGACACTGGGAGAGCGAGTGATGTACTGAGTGGTTTTTCTCAAGGTCGATCCTCTTGACCCTGTGATCCTGCTCACCTCTCACACAGCAATACTGAAGGTATCACTCTCAAAAGACTCTGTTCTTCATCTACTATGACGTTAGGCTCTATTCAGAGATCCTGTTTCTGTTACTCACAAAGGCAGGACTGTGCTTCTCCTGCCCTTATTGAGCTGGAAGAGTTTCTGAGGAAAGTTTGTTACTGCTAATTTGGACAGACCCGCTTAGAATCGGTTAATCTAACAAAACTTTAAATCCCACAGATAAGTGGAAATAAAATGTACAAATAAAACATAAATTATACAGTATGTTATAGTCACACACTGTATATGTGAAAATGCACTGGCCCTGTGTCTAGAGGCCAGTTACACAGATGGCAGCATTACAGAAAACTGCTCACCTAATTTAAAGGTTAATTAACCTCTGTGTTCTTTCAGTTGCTAATTCATCTCAGTGTAATGACTGAGCAGAGAGTCATTACAGATGAACCCATTAACTATAAAAAGCTTTTGAAAACAAGAGTCAGAAAAGAGGTGGAATGAGACAAGACATGTACATGCATGTGTTTAAAATTGTATGTAGTCTTCCCTTTCTGTGGGATCACTGTGCATGTGAATTAAACAGAGTGGGAGTCAACATGATTTAAGAAGAAGGAGACTGAGAGAGAGAGAGAGAGAGAGAGAGAGAGAGAAGAGGAAGGGTTAAGTACAGGTCAGTGGTGGGTGGCGTCTTTTATATTTGTTGACTAGCTTTATAACAGCTTTCCGTTTCTCAGCACGACCATAAAACAAGATAATACATCATAATGCAAATAACTGTTTAATGAACATCCAAGATGTACAGTATAGAATGAATAGAAATATGAATGTTGTAGGCTCCAATTTCCTGTGCATCTTGTCTGGAGGGATCTGCACACACATATTCTGTATAGATAAACTAAAGTCACTACACCCAGTAATATTTAGCATTATATTTCTACAGGGATATGAAGGACAAGACATAACTAATAAAATCACTTTTAATAAACCAAATTCTGTCCACAAAAATGTTCTTTTTGAGCTTGACCATCTGTTTTCTTTTCTTTTATAAATACAGAAATGAGTTCATAATTTTCTGAAGTAATAACTAAGTTGGCTGGATCAATGACAATTGTTTTCTCTAGAGCTGTTTTATAGCTGAATCCTATTACTTTCACAATTATTAACTTTGCACCATCAACCCTGTTATTGAACTGAACTGAATCAACACTGAACTGACTTGGGCTGAATAACAACACTATTGTTTTCTGTTGAGCTGCTTACAGCTGAATTAATCTTGCTGCATAATTTGATGAACTTTGCACCATTAAACTGAACTGACATATGATGAACATAGATACTATTATCTGCTGTAGGGCTGCTTTATAGTTGAACTGCATTCGCTTCATAACCAATTCACACTGTTGTTGAACTATACGCTGAATAGACATTGAACTAAACAGGGATTAATAATGACACTAAAGTCTTTTTAAAGCTGCTTTACATCTGAAATTCCTTTCATAATTGAAGAAATTTCAACATTAATGCTACTATTTCTTGTTTATAACCGTGAAGCTGCGTTGAAACTATGCATTGTAATAAATTATAGAACATAAAAAAAAAAACTTGACGGCTTGAAGTCACATATTTTTAAACAGTGTGAGGGAAAATGGACAGAGACAGCATGAAACAGTGAAAAAGAGAATAAAAAATGAGGCAACCATTCATGAAATTCCAGTGGGCATTCAGTGTTTTGTACTAAGACAGGTGTAAGGTTGAGAAAGGGCATATTGTCTAGAAAAAAAAACGGAATACGGAACCCGACTGTGCCACTTCCTTTAAGGGAGAGAGCGATAAGGGGCGAAGGACAGCATGTCAATCCCATCATGAATTATGCACAGCCTGGAGAAGATGAATAGACATGTAACGCTTACCCGAGCTCAAGGCCCAGAGCCCGCGGATGACACAGCAGCTGTAATCTACTGCAAACCTGACTGAGAATCAACCTCCTAACCTAAATACACTCATCTGCTGAAACAACTCCACTATTTCTCGGCTTCCTTTGTTTACTGCAGTTCAATCAAATTTAACTAATAGCAAACAAGAGCAAACAAGATGTAGAAAAACAAATAGAGGACAGTGATGTAAAAGAGGAAAAAATCTTTAAATAATAGAAGACAGAAAAACATACTATTTAGATATATGAAATATTCAAATTTAAAAACTATTTAAACATACATTACAAATGGAATTCATACAGAAAATAACTCAAATACACCTCTTGATCAGCATGTTATTATGTTATTATTTGTGGGCATTCAAAAATGTCTAGGTGCTGTAAATGTCCAGAGAGAGACGGTAAAATTTAAAAAAGGCTGAAATCAATTAAATAAAACTTGAAATAAACTTGTACCAGCAAATCAAAGTCTGCCACCTACAAAATGCATGACTTCAATATGCAAGATACATGTGACAATTAAACCATTAAAGAGGCAATTAGACCACAAAAACATAACTTTCATAATTCAAATATTTAAATAAACAGACTGTTTCTGAAAAAAGATGTTTGAAACAGAAAGAACAAGAGTGTGTGCTAATTGGGAATAAAGAGCAGCAAAAGGTTTGTCAGCACTTATATTTCTAACATAACTGCATTTTTCATTAGCATTTACATAGCTTGTCTGTTTTCAATATAGTGTATAATAGCTTATTTCAGAAACGAGACATTTTTCCAAGAAGTAATGGTATAGTGAGACACAAATGCTGCATTGCTGGTCATTACATCACACTGTATGTAGTAAAAATGAACTGAGGCAATAATTTAACACACTCTGGGAAATCCAGCTCATTTTAGCAAACTGGTTCATTGGGACTGTTCATTTCAATAAACCAGTTTAAAAAGTCAATTCACTGATTCATTCTAGTTGCTCCAAATCCCCACACTGCATTCTTTACAACACTGCCCTCTTAAAGAGATAGTTCACCCAAAAACTCTGCCATCATTTACTCCCAAATGTTGTTCTAAAACTTCATGACAAAAAAAAAAAAGATATTTTAAGAAATGCCACACTATTTTGTGTATGGGTGTCCATACAATAAAAATCAAGGGTAACAAACTGTTTGGTTACAAATATTCTATAAAGTATCTGCAGAAGAACGTCATACAGGTTAGAAAAGATTTTCATTTTTGGTTGAACTATCCCTTTAAATATCTTTAATGTAGTTCACTACGTCTAAAGGAACGTGTTGAGTTAAACTATTTTTTACTTCAGTACTTTGAATAATAAGTAGCTTAGTGTCTTAGCAAGCTACAGTTTCAAAGTAGCTTCCCCTGGTAAGCACTGTACACAAAGACATAGTAAGAAGGGGGAATCTCAGTGGAATCTCTGCTCATCTCTCCACCACAGATCTCTTTCCTATCCTCATCCTTATTCTGTCACAATTTTTCTGTACACTGTAAAAAAAAATCCGTACAATTTACGGTAAAAAAACGGCAGCTGTGGTTGCCGGAATTGTACGGTAGCAACATTTTAGGTTTTACGGTTTTAACTTAAATTTACATTTAAATACCGTAATTTCATTAACTGATATAATGTTAATATACCAACCTATTGAAGTACTGACATCTGTTTTGTACCTTTGAAATACACTGATAACCACCAAATGCAGACGGTGATGAGAAAGTCACATGATGAACCAAAGCCCATCACAAGCAGCTTTTAAATAATAACATATAGAAGGTGCACAGTGTCATTCACACAAACACTAAACACCATCATGGTGAGACTCATTAAACTGAAATATGCAATCAACATTAATTTAACAACATTAGATGTAACACACAACCCTAATAAACATAACTGATAAGAAAAAACTAAGAAGAAACCTAGTTATTTCAAAGAAAAAACAAAAATTTAAATGCAACGCAGGGAATTCTGGGAACGTCAATTTACGTTTTTTTCTCTGTAAATTTTACATTCTTTTTTACTTTAAAAGCGGTATTTCACCGTAAACTTGTCTGAAATGTCTATTACAGTTTTTCACCGTATATATTAGGGGAACTTACCGTTAACCATTTAACAAGTTTTTACCGTAGCTTTTTAAGTTTTTACCGTAGTTAAAATCATGGTCATTTTTTACAGTGTACAAGCAATTCTCAGTTCTTTTCCTTCCCCTTCTCCAATTCAAGGCCTCATTTCTGTGTAAAACAAAAGCCTGTCCTAGTCTCTCCCACACAGCATTCTTGAGATTGCAGACCGCTTCGGTCTCTCGTTGTCCCTAATCACATTCCTTCCTTTTCTCCATCCTTCAACGCCACTGAGGGAGAGAGATAATCCCTCTATCAGGCAGAATTTAAGATCGTCTCATGTAGAATAGGAGTCTCTTGGAGGGCAGAAGAGTTTCAAAAACTCCTTTCCCTTTAGTAAATGGAGCAGTTAGCATTTTTATGCTAACGGCTCTATGCCTCGCAGAGCGTAGGCTGCACTGTCATAATGAGTGCAATTGTACAATCTGTCTTCACAGGATTCAATCACAATGAGAACAGGATTTTGGACGTGAGAGCAATTCACCATATCTTATTTCCATTTTGAAACAAGTAAAGGTCAAAAGCAAAAGTAAAGAAAGATTCTAAAAATACTTTGTTGAAACTCAGTTATAACTTCTGATTTTGATTCTGTATTGCTGTATTGTGTATGATACATTTCTTACATACAAAACCCTCAATAGAATGACCTAGTATCTACTCACAAAAATTAAAAATGTTCAGGACATCTCTGTAGGCTGCTGACAGCAGAAGACAGATCTAACTATCATTCTTTGCCCATGGGAAGTCAACCGCATTGTTCCGGTTTGTGTCTATAACCTCTGTGCTGTTGACACATTAGTCCCTCTAGGCTGTTTCCCACTCTGTAAGCGCATGAAGGATACAGCAGTGAAGACAGCAGCTGTCATAGGCACAAATTAGACCTCATGCAACAGAAAGGTAAGCCTAATTAGAGGATTATCTCACTTTATGCAGCATCATTTATTTGAATGGTGGCATATGAGATACAACTGACCTGGAATACCAAAATAGAGCACAACAGTCAGGTTTCGGAAGTAAAAATCCCCCTCATTTTCTCATTAGAGAAACTGTTGACAATGAACCTCTCAATATGAACCTACCATGAGCTTTGAGAATAAAGAAGAGAGGGTGATTTCAACTTCATTCTTTAAAAAAGCAAGTTTATACTGCCAAATTCCTGATGAAGAACTACACTATACCCACAATCATAAAGTTGCTGTTAACATAGAAACTTGCCAAAAGAGTTCAGCAGTAACCTCACACTCCTGTGAACTGCAAATGACATAATCTAATTAGAGCCTATTGGTTTGTACACATACTCTTAAAAAGCTTGAGGTCAGTGTTTTTTGTTTTGTTTGTAAGGTTGTATTAAATTGTTTAAAAGTGACAGTAAAGACATTAATAATGTTACACACAAAATAAAAACTTCCATTTAAATAAATGCTGTTCTATTGAACGTTCTATTTATCAAAGAATCCTAAACAAAGCATTACAGTTTCCACAAAAATATTAAGCATATGATAACTATAATAAATGTTTCTTGAGCACCAAATCAGCATATTAAAATGATTTCTGATGGATCACCATACTGAAGATGTTGCTGAAAATTCAGTTTAGCTATCACAGGAATAAATTACATTTTAAAATATATTCAAATAGAATACAGACGGTTATTTTAAATTGTAATAAAATTTCACAATATTACTATTTTTACAATATTTTTGATGATGCAGCCTTGGTGTTCTTTGGCTTTTACCACTGTGCTCCCATTAAACCTGCACCAACATGACTCTCCTGAGAAAATGTATCATCTTACAGCCAGGATACTGAATGTGAATCGAAGATGACAGGATCAATTACAAACCCTTGAACGTAGACTGTCCTCCATATAACATTTCTCTCTTTTCTGACTCGGTAATCTCCCTCCTTCAGCTTTTCTCTCTCAATCTCCCTCCGCTAATTCCATTCACTGTTCACTTTGCATCTGGCTTGATTAAAGGGAAACTGCAGTCTTCTTTTCCTCTGTTCTCCCTATTTCTAAGTGCTAGGCTGTGAAAGGAGAACATCTTGGCACATAAACACCCTCTGCAGAGAAAAGCACAGAAAAAAAAGGATACTTAAGTAGCCAGAAGAGTGTGAATGAGCCAGGAATATTATGATTCATTGGCTCATTTTTTGATGTGCAATGCGTGGGAAAAATAATACTAGCCGAGCAATGACAGAGGCCTTAACACTTTCAAGCCTACAAGATCTGCTAAGGTTTGGATAAGACTGTACTACTCTATGTTTTAACAAATACTGTGATTTTTTTAAGATCATTTTGTTTAAATATTGTGCAAATAAATATTTCAATGTAATTCATATTAAATTGTACTATATCATTCAAATGCACATTAGTGAAATATCAACCATAAGTCAGCCTGCTGTCTATCGACAGTAGAAAAGGATAAAAAAAAAGCCTATTATAATGCATAAATAGCATGAATAATCAACGCATCAGAGAAATATTTGATTGGTCAAGACTGTGAAGCACAATTCTGTCTTTCTAATGATGTAATTATCTTATTGTCTCAGAGGTCTTTGCATGACAAATCACAAAATTAAGGTGAAAAGGAACATTTATAATAGATGAATATTTCATGTTTATCAAAGTGGTAAATATTTCATGAAATGCTTTATACATGAAGACAAAATTAGCTCAGGCTGAGAGCAATTGCACCTCATTTCAATAAGAACACACGCTATTATTCCTCCTGAGGAGGGCAAGGAGGAGAGAGACAGAATGTGAGAGCAGGAAGAAGAAAGGAAGAAAAGAGTTGAAAGAGTAGTTGATCTGTGGGAAAAGAGAAACTGAGAGCAAGTGTTCTTGAGAATGAGTGGAGAGGGCAGTCGCAGAGTTCACACTCCCCATGGTGGATACATCAGGGCACGTAAAGAATAATGATGCAGTTTTCTCTTTGATATTAACACAAATTCAATTACAATTAAGATAAGAATTAATAAAGTGGCTTATTCATTTGAAGATAGTCTTAAAGTTTAGATCTTAAACTGTTAAGGGAAAAAAGCAGTCCCACACTTACACAACAAAATTAAACAGATCCACACTTAAAGAACGAAAAACAGGTGACTCACACAGCAGGACTAGGAGAAGAGCCCTATATGGAAGGAATATGTACCCTTACACACACACACACACACACACACACACACACACATTGCATGCACAGATAAACTCTTGATATCCATCATAAAAATCTCACATACACAAAAACAGATCAATAACACGCTTCCGTGACAGTGTTTGATGGACGGCTTTGATTCATTTCTCTCATTTTCCAGGAACTGGGGCAGGTGACAGTGAGAGAGTAGCATTTTTAAGCTTTTAAAAGATAAATGAAGCAATGGAAAAAGGGTCGGGACTCTGCATTGTTGTTGAAACTGTGTTTCTCATCAATTTTGGGGGGTGATGATTAACTGTCACACAAGATGACTGTGATTTTATATATATATATATATGTATATGTATGTGTGTGTTTGTCACATATGAGGGCACAAATTTGTATAATGACATGGGTATGACATAGGTATAACAAGGAGAAGGTGACTTATCAGGACATTACAACATGTCCCCATATTTCAAAAGGCTTAGAAATCTTTTTTTTTTTTTTGAGAAAGTAAAAATGCACAGTTTCCTGTAAGGGGTAGGGTTAGGTGTAGGGTTGGTGTAGGGCGATAGAAAATACAGTTTGTACAGTATAAAAACCATTATGCCTATGGGATGTCCCCACAATTCATAAAAACAAACGTGTGTGTGTGTGTGTGTGTGTGTGTGTCTGTGTGCGTGTATACACATATATATAATTTAACATAACAGAATAACAGAATAAACCTTTAAAAGGGAAACATATTTAAAAGGTTTTATTTTATAAGACATTTTATATTTAGTATGTTTAGTATATAAAACATTTGTCTGTTTTCACAAGTTCAAGGTTATTTCCAATTATTTCTGTAAATCTGAAGTAACTGTACTTCCAACAAAAGTCTCAATATTACCAAAATTATAGGTGGGGTAGTTCATGTGACAGAAATAAATATACTCCTTTTTACTGTTTTATTATACTATTTTTACTTTTACTTCTTTTTTACTGTAACTGGTGCATCACTTTAACTCCTGCTTACAGTAGGGTAAAAGATTTAAACAAGTCTATAAAATTACATTTTAAACTTCCTTACACTTCCTGTAATGGTTGAGCTAAGGTCATAAATATCACCTAACACAAAGTGGACATGTCTGATTATGGAATCCTTCTATATGTTTAGAATTCAGAAAAGGCAATTACAAGCCAGAAAGAATCTGCACTGAACCACTGAAGTCACAAGCCAGAGGGATTAGACTGAGACAAAACAAAATGAAATATGTCAGTATGTAGTGACAGTCAGTTAAGTCATCGTTCAGCTCTCAAGTTAGTGGAAATACAGGCTGGTTCTGAATGAGGTTCACACAGACACTCAATTCTGAGAATCAGCACTATTTTGGTGGAAATCTTAAATCTCCAAAACTAACCCGGTTCTCTCTCTCTGCCCCAATTTATGGCTCCCTGCCTGAGCTTGGTTTTACAAGGTGAACACTGCTGCAATAATTATCATTTAAGAGGGACCGTCCCTGACTCCGGAGTCCGGACACATATTGCCATTCATCTAAGGCAGGCACACAACGAGAGGCTTAAAGGTCAGGGTTTTATAGCTGATCTTGTTGCCGAAATACAGTTCTGTAGTCCACAATCCCTCTTTCCCGTCCCACTTCATTTAATTTCTGTCTTTTCTCATGCCTCCTTCACGTCTCTCTTTCACCTTTGCCTAAAACACTCTTTCTAGCACCTCTATTGTCTCACTGGATCCTCATTTAACGCACTGCCCTACCTGTCCTCATTACAGTCCTCTCTCGCTCCAGCACTCACATCATTGACTCGCGCTTGTCAGCGCCGCACTGACAAAAGACGTTTCCGTCCATCAACTTTCTCCTAAATCTTGCTCCTCCAGAACGGCTGACCATTACAGTACTTTCCTCCTGTCGCTCTACCCCTCATTCCTTTTCTCCTCTATCTCATGTTTATTTCATCCAATCTTCCTTCAGTGCTGCTTTTCTCCCAGGAGTACGGAGAGATCTCAATAATTCAGAAGGCTGTCTGAGCTATGCTGGGCTAGCAGGACAACCATCACTGGACACGGGAAACTTTCAGTGCCCCACTTACTCCAAAAGTAGACAGATAGTCATCAATACTGCTCCAAAGCACTGCTTTCTACCGATGAGATCACTATGATCTACAGTTAACTGTCCATGAACATCTATGCTATCCTTAATGCCGCTTTTTCTTTATACAACTGGTGAATGAGTCACAAAGCTCCATAATCACACAAAATGTTAACAGCATTCATGTCACACAATCATCCTACTGTAGTAAATGTTACTGTGCACGCCAGTTTATTGTACTGGTCTGCCGCACTCCCACACAAACCATTTAACATCTAACCACATTATGCAAATGTATAACTAAAAAAAATTCACATATCAGTGCTAAGATGTCATCAAAATCACTATGCTAGAGTTTTTGGGAAGGTGGTAGGCTTTGGTTCTGCATAAATTGTGCTCTTCTGTGTTTAACATTTATAGCATCTCTGCAGTGTACAGGTGCTGTAGGTTTAATAGATGCAGGACAGAAGAAACCAATCGTAATTTAGTAGACAACAGAAGAGAAAAAATAGCATAGTATGCAAATAGTATGATGACATCATCACAGGTGCTTCTTATTTTGAAGGCTAAACAATCTATTATCTATTAGTAATGCTAAACAATCACTACCATTCAAAACTTGGGGTTGGTAAGATTTTTTTTTATTTTAGGAATTTTTAAATAGAAAGTTCAAATGAAAATCATCTATTTGAAAAAGTTTTTACACTATAAATGTCTTTACTGTTACTTTTGAGTGTTGAAGTCCATTTGGAGATTTTCAAGGTTTTTTTTATTTTAAAAAATGTAATTGCAAAATAGATATTCATTTTTTGCTAAAGATTGTAATGTTATTAAATTTATCAGAGATTTTTTTAAGATTAACTTTAAATAAGTATTAGATGACAGCAAAGGAAATCTAAATACAAAAAATAGGGGAAATCAGCATGCACTATTAAATATCCAACATTTGTTGATGGAAATGAATATATTTAAAAAAAAATGTTGTAGAACCAATATGGTACCGATATATTGTGTGTCCTTTTTCAGTCTTAAAGGATTAGTTCACTTCCAGAATAAAAATGGCCTGATAACTTGCTCACCCCCCATGTCATCCTAAATGTTAATTTCTTTCTTTCTTCAGTCGAAAAGAAATTAAGGTTTTTGAGGAAATTTTTTGAGGATTTTTTCCATATAGTAGGCTTCAATGGTTGAAGGTCCAAACTGCAATTTCAATGCAGCTTCAAAGGGCTCTACATGATCCCAGCCGAGGAATAAGGGTCCTATCTAGTGAAACGATAGATTTTTTTTTTTAAACATTCTTTTTTTTAGCCACAAATGCTCATCTCCCACTAGCTCTATGATGCGCATGTGCAACTTCACGCATTACGTAATCACATTGGAAAGGTCACGTATGGTTAGTTCTTCGCCTGTGTACTTTGGTTTAAAAAGGTAGGGTAGGGCAAAACTCCATCTCCTTTTCTCCTTCAACTTCAAAATCATCCAACATCATTGTTTTATCTGTTTTGTAAAGGGCATTTGACGTTCTTTGCACGTTTGCTTTGTAAATACCGGGTCGGTACTTTCCCCTACGTCACACGCAACCTTTCCAAAATGATTACGTAATGCATGAGGTCAAGCTAGTGTAAGACGGTTAAAAAGTATATTATTATTATTTTTTTATTTTTTTAGAAAATGACCAATCGTTTCACTAGATAAGACCCTTACTCCTCGACTGGTATTGTGTAGAGCCCTTTGTAGGTTCATTGCAGTTTCAGTGCCGCTTCAATGTTTTCCTCAAAAAATTTCTTTTCGACTGAAGAAAGAAAGACATGAACATCTTGGATGACATGGGGTGAGTAAATTAGACATGGGGTGAGTTGTGGGCAAGTTGGGCTAAATTAATTGCAGAAATTAATGGAGAAGAAAAGAAAGAATTAAAAGTAGTGCAAAAAAATATCCATACAAGGACCATAATTACTCTGCTGCCATATCGCCGTATTACAACACATTCCACAACGCCATTTCTAATTACAATCCAATGGATCTCAAAAACATACTGCTTCTCAATTAACTTCCTTTTAAAGTAATTGAATCATTTTGTGCTTGCATATATGATTAGGCTTTCACTGACGCAGGCTAAGTCTCCAAAGGGGCTCGCTAGTGCAGCATAACTTTATTGCATGCTGAATCAACAATCTTTGAACACTTAATACTTCTCATGGATCCTCCCATTTAATTTTCATCACAAAAATTGAACCCTGTATAGTTTGCCAAATTCAGATTTCATGTCTGCCAAACTAGAGGACCACTGACGACCTCTGTTATTTCTCACAGCACTGAAAGGAAGCTAATGCAACTAATGTAAAAGGAACAGGGTTTTCTGTAATGCGACTCAGTAAATGGCATATTCACATTGTCTTAAAATGCTTAATGTTAACTTATCTGGCGTATAGACTAAATACTTACTATAGCACAAATCTATGATGTCATCGAAAGTTTGAACCCACATTTAGCCTGCATTTTTGTAGCTGTTCTTAATGGAAAGCAATGTGCAATACCATCATCCCCAAATACACAAACTGAATTTTTAATGATGAAATGGTAGAGTATCTGCATTTCTACTAGTGAGATCACAGCATAAAACCAGCTCACAGAACACATACTGTGATTCCATTAGCATACAGTCTGCATGCATAATTCAGACAGCTGCCATTACAATAACTCGCTCTCTTGACGACTGTCCGGTTATCAGACTGCTGTCTGTGTCTTGACTCTTTCTCTTACTCGCTTTATCCATCTCTCTCTCTCTCTTTCTATCTCTGTCTCCATAGATACGCAGACAGTTTCGCCCATCCCTGCTTCAACCAATTGTTCAGGGATTGAAGCTCGCAGGAAGTAGGTCAGCCTGTGTTGCACTTGGCATAAGGTAAAGGCAGCCGGTGCATAAAAAGACCAATTTTGGGTTAATGTTCATCTAACCTTCAAACATGGACTGCAACACAATCCATAACACAGACTATGAAATGTGGAATTTTTTTTACGATGGGGCAGGAGGTGGAGATATCGCTTTGTTAAAAAAAACTAATTTGAACAAATTTTCTTTATTTGACCCTCTAACTCTAGCACTCTCTATTCTAATTTTATTTTATCTATCTGTCTTCTTTTTATTTAAAAAATACATATTTGACCCCCCCATCAATTGCATATTTATTCGCTAACTGCTAGCTTTTCTTGTAAAACTAACACTAAGCTTTATTTTTTCTATTCTATCTACTTGTTTCATAAAAAAAAAACACTAGGTTTCTTTTTTTCTATATTCTATCTACTCGTTTTCTTTAAAAAAAAAAAAAAACCTTTTTATTTGTACTGCATTAGGCTAACTAGGGCTGCAACAATCGATTATTTTGATAATCGATTAATCTAACGATTATTAGAACGATTAATCGACTAATCGTCAATTATTTCACTGATTAATCAGTAGACTTTGATTTGATTATTAAGCTTTTGCAATTAGTTAAAATATTAAGTTATACATATTCTAACAAAGGTCAATTCAGCTTTAGAAAAGCATATTATGTAATTACAATTATTATACAATTCATTGGTAACACTTTACAATAAGGTTCATTGGTTAACATTAGTTTACATGAACTAAGAATGAACAATACTTCTACAGCATTTATTAATCTTAATGTTAATTTTAGCATTTACTAATGCATTTATAAAAATCATAAGTTGTGTTTAACATTGGTAAATGCACTGTGAACTAACATGAACAAACAATGAATAACTGTATTTTTATTAACCAACATTAGCAAAGATTAATACATGAATTTAATAAATGTATTGTTCATTCATTTTTATTACTACATTACAATAAGGTATAATTTGTTAACATTAGTTAAAGTGTTACCAATTCATTATACAAATAGATGTATTTGGCACACAAAATGAGATGACAGACAGACACACTTAATTAGGTACATGGAAAAGTAACACATCATTCTGCCTAACATCTCCTTTTGTAAGTGATAAGAATCAAAATAAAGGTGATGCTTTGGATAAACCATTTTATTCAAAACATAATGTCTTAAAATAGCCTACCTTATAGGGTTATGATAACCAAAACAGTCCTGAGCTAGATCAAGCTTTGATTTCTGTAAAGCAAACTATCACTTTAATTAAATATTTTTTTCCCCACTAATAAAAACATGTTATCATTAGCTAGCTCCACCACAAATCTAACTGAAAGCGACACTGACTCTGGGTTTTCATGTTTAATACCGTAAAGCTGCTTGATTTAAGGCTATCTATTGCATAAAGTATAATATAAATAAACATGATGTGACCGGACTTTACTTGAGTACTGAACTGCAGAGCTCATGCAAACATCCACAACGTTGTAATCAGACGCATTCTTAACTGCTGCTTTCACACTGCTGGCAGTTTTTGTTGTGTTTATTTTGTTACTCAGAGGAAAGCGCGGAAAGCGAGAGGAATTTACATATTCATCCAAACGCCGCTCAGGTTCGGGTGTGTCTTCTTCTCTTGAATTGCATCCATGAGAGCTGAATTACATTCTTGCGCTACAGCGCCACACTGGTCGAACCGCAGTATTGCAGGCTCTTGCATTAGGTCACGTGAGATCAAACGATTACTCGACAACAAAAATATTTGTCGACAATTTTTTATTGTCGACGTTGTCGATAATGTCGACTAATCGTTTCAGCCCTAAGGCTAACCAAGACTTGTCATAGCACTTGCATGTTGTTGCTCTTTTGTTGGTTTTGATTGCTTCTAATGTCCTCATTTGTAAATCACTCTGGATAAAAGCGTCTGCTAAATGACTAAATGTAAACGTACATGTAAAAAATAAAAACAGGCACCCAGTCTAGTGGGGAAGAGAGTTTAAGCAAGGCTCCAGACTGACACACATGTAGAAAAAATAAATAATAATAAAAATTGTAACATCAATTTAAAATCTTACTGGCATTACTAAACACAGAACAAACCATGATTCATGAAAACATGGCCCTTATGAGCTGATTCTTATTAATGAAACGATCCAACAACTGACTGAATGAAATGCAATGTCTAATGTGAAATTAAATGTCAGTCATTAATGTGATGTGGTTTTTGCCAGTTGGCTGTTCATATGACCATATTAATGTTACACATTCAGAACAGAATTTATAATAAAAGGTTTTCCAATAAAAAATATATTATTTATGGTTCATAATATTAGTAGGCTTGCATTTTAGCAGGTGGAAATACATTACAAAACAGAGTTACAAAACACACAAATACAATCATAATCACTGTGACATCAAATTGGAACACAAGTTTAAACTAAACATAAACATAGGAAGATATTTATTATTTAATTGTAAATAATAAAAATATGCATTTCAATTTAAATTTAATTCACTGCAGCAAAGTCAATGCACTATTTTTACTTTATCTAAGCTAAGCGATTCTGGAATTTGGCCTTTTAGTCCTAATTTTAAGAGCCATGTTTTTAATATGGAAAGCCATTTATGCTTGATCAAATATTGTGACTGGGTTATAGAGAGATGTCTGTGGGATTCAGACAGCTGAGACAAACAAGCTTTCATTTAGCTGCTGTGAGGGATTTTATGACAGTGCTTTGAATATAACTGCATCCTCACCATCAAATCAACATATCAAACTGCAAACATTAGCAGTAGCCCCTCACTGCAGAACAAAGATCCAGGGGGTGGTGTTGGATCCACATACAGGGGGGTGGAGATTGGTAGGTTTAGGGGTGGAGATGGGTAGGTTTAGGGATGGGGATGGGTGGGTTTAGGGATCAGGGGGTGGAGACGGGTAAGTTTAGGTAAATGTAAGTTGGGAGGAGTTGGATCTAGATCCAACCACACCCCCTGGATCTTGTGTTCTGCAGTGAGGACCATCTCAACATTAGGAGAAAGCTGTTAACCACCAACCGCATCTCCATCAACTGCGCAGTACATCAGAACTACATCATCAAATCAGCAAAAACATCTCTATCTCTGACAAACATCTGAACACACCTGCACTCTTGACAAAGAGCTGACAGCATTCACCACTGACACATCAGCAGTGAGTAACCAATAAAGGCAGGCAGCCAGTGGAGAGCTGAACTTACTGGACCTCATTCATTTAGCATCCACAGGACAGAGCGGGCTGAACCTTTTGCTGACTAACCACTTCCCAGGGTCCCATCAATCCACAAAGCCTTCAAACTCCCTCTGAAATGGACCTATGTGATCAAACTGGCCCAGTGACGTAACTGTTACTATTCTTAATGGGGTGATCCTTACCTCCAGGGAGCCTGACGTCTGCTGCAACCGTGATCTATTGTAAAATGCTACTGCTTCTAAAAATAACATAATGGAGCAGTGAGGCTCATAAAGATAGGAACAATGCTTAGTAATTAAGTATCTTCTCGAGGTCAAAACGCTGCTCAAAGTAGTGTGGCTTATTTCCTAATTGAGTGTTAGGACAGGGCTCTTGAGAGCCCACTTCTGTTCAATACCAGATTTGGTTTCACAGTAACAGAAAGCTGATATGATAAAGATAAGTAACAAACATTCTTAAAATGCTGCTAAAATGGCCTGGCCTTTATATAAATATTTAGATTGCTGTATCACACCCAGAAACTTCAAGTTATGAGCCAGTTTGCTTTAAAGGTCCATTCACACCAAGAATGATAAAGATACCTAATGATAACCATATTTGCATCCATCCCAATGCACATTTATGTTCTGTTCATAACACTATAAGCACACACTGCAGTTTTTTCAAGCTTTTTGAAGCAGGATAGATTCTGATAGGCTGTGAATTTTTTGTCGTTCATAAGCTGGAAAAAAATAATTGTAAATGTGATTCCAACGATGTTGTTCCTCCATTATTGTTATAGTTGTGGTGTGGGCTGCTATTCTTTTACATTTAGAATGAATTTTAAAATTATATCCATCATTATCATTATGGCCTTTGTGTGAATAGGCCTTAAGATAGCTTTCAAATATTAATGCTATTATTCAATATTTAACTGAAACATCTAAATGAATCTTGCAAATATACACAATATTTTTCATATTTTTTTCATATTTTTTATATTTTTCAGTACTATATTTTCATATAGGCTATATTTTTATTACAATGTAATGTTTCCTCTTATGAAAATGTATCTATTTTGCATTTTTATTAAAAAAAAATCATTGCAAATTATATTACAAGCATTCTAATTAGTTAAGGAAAAGAGAATTGAACAATCATCATAAAATTTGATCTGAAAATCAAATTACCACATTTTAAGGTGGTTTCAGACTTTTGGATCCCACTGCAGCCAGATGCAAATAGGTAAAAATACCCATTACATTTGGGTATTTACATAAAGGCTTCCTTCACTTAGGGGATTTGTTGCAACTGAGCCCAGATACAGTATTTTGATGATGCAACACTGCATTTTCCCCTCCCACAAGTATAAAAATAAAAATGACTCTACTCCTACAGACATACCAAAATTAGCCCTATGGAGGTAAAAATGACAGAAATACAAGATAACACTTTCATTCAGTAAGAATAATAATTTGTCATCTGGTATATGGCTGCTGTAGCATGCACAAACATGGAAAACAAATAGCATGCCCTGTACATATATTTTTGGAGTGCTCTATCACTCACAAACTAGTGACGGGTTTGCTCTAAGATTAATGCTATATATTACATTCAAACGTAACATCTAAATTAATATGTTGCCTATATTTTAGCTCATTTTGAATTTTGTGAATATATATTTAGGCACAATGTATATTGTGTGTGCACTGGGGTGCTAAAGTCTTAGACCACAAATGAAAAAGTTATTTTAATTAGAGTGTGAAAAGATTTTTTGAAAAATCAAGGCGTTATTTAGCTACTACATTTTTTGGGTGGTTCTTTTTGCAACCACTTTTTGCTCTGTGGCCAGTTGTAGCTCTTTGTAACAAAACCCATTATATTTGGGTTTTTACATAAAGGTTTTCTAAACTTAGGGGTTTTGTTGCATCCGGGCGCAGATTGAGCATCTTCCCCTCACACTAGGATAAAAATAAAGGTTACTCTACTCCTACAAGCCAAAATTTACTACCTTTCTTCAATAAGAATAATCTTTTGTCATCTGGTATAAGACTGCTGTACAGTACTTCAGTCCCTGAAGCACCAGGATCATATTTCCTTACAGTTAAAGGCCAGTGACATGTCATACACCATTTTTTTTTTTTTTGCATATGCCATATTTGTTTAATTTGCATTTGAACGTTAAAAGGGGCCGAGCTTGAACACACTGATGCACACTTCAGAGATAAAATGGATATTTTTTTTCTCAACGTCAGCAGCTGCTGGTAACAATATATATCACCCTGCTAACAGGTTGTTTAGCGACACCTCAACTTGCTTGAGATGTGTGGTCATATCGAACCAAAAGATTGTTCAGACAACCTGTTAGTTTCCTAAACAACCTGTTAGTAGGTGATCGACTGTTAACACAACTTCCTTTCAGATAAACGGTTCCGCCCACGTTGTTCAGGTAAATGTGAAAATTGTGAAACATTTTGAAGGCCGGATCGTGCTGAAACTGTAACACCGAAGACATCCGAGTAACATTTTATTTTGTCTGTAGGCTCAATGTTTTGCAATACCTCAACGTGACTGATTGACGCCCGCCTGCTCGTGCAAAACAAAAACCCATCAAGGCCTAAATTAAAATATAAAAAAAATAAATACTCGCTACACATGTAAACAAAAACACTCTTACCGGTCCTCTCCGCTTTAAAGTCACGTTTTTCCACAGGAGAAGGTGCAGCTGGTGAAGAAATCCCATTTTCGATGAGTTGGAGAATGAAGTCGCAAATTATAATATATTCATCACAGTGTTGTTTTGAGATTCCGCTCCGTCTGCATTTTGTCCTCCCCGGCGTGTGACAAAGCCAAACATCCTGAATTAAGAGGGTTGGGTTTGTGAACAAAATGCTCTTTTGGTAGCAGCAGATGTAGATATTCGCATCTCACTGAGCAGTGGGCGGAGATACTCCTGTCAGCTTCAGCCGAACGTAGCGAACGAACATTTCTTATTGCTATAGTAACTTGAGCGCATTGAGCGAGCGAGCGATGTGTCAGGTAGATCAGATGTGATTTTTATGGTAATCTAGCGGCTGCCTCAGCTGGATTACTGATGCGCTGCTGAATCCTCATCATTCTGCGACGCTTGGCTATTTTTAGAAACTCCATCGATGTGAGAACATTTTAATCTCACATTTTTATCATTACTTCTGGGACTTAGGTAATCCCTCCTGGCTGGACAGATTTCGCCGAGATCACATTTTATTTTGAGGCTGTCGTGGATTGCATGAAGTCTGTGATCTTTGATCAGAGTAGGCTACTGTTATTATAGCGAGTTACCCTTGAAAAGAGTTGAGAGTGAGAAAAGCTAATAGCACCCTCTGCAGCATGGTACTAGTCTCAACAGTACGTTGTTAGAAAATAAAAAATAACTCGAGTAATCAGTTCCCACAGGACATAGTTTATAATAAACACGTTCGTGGTAACTAACAACCATTAGACACGCATCAAGGCCAGATGCTGTGGGGCAACTCTGTGGGATACCATTAACCGAAGGATTATACATATTTTAGACCAGTGGTTCTAACCCTTCCTCTCCAAATCAATAATTCAAATTATTAACACATGTCATGAATATGAAAGCATGTTTATGACAACTGTCATTAAGTGTCATTTGCTCAGTTATATCATTTTTAATGCAAAGATGACATTATTTGACCAAACCCTACCCCTACCCTTGCCCATAACAAAGACATCTCGAACAATGTCATCTTTGCATTAACTGAGCGAATGACACTTAATGACAGTTGTCATAAACATGCATAAAAACCCTTCATATTCATGACATATGTCATGTCATGTTTATGAAGGTGTCATGTCAGTCTTATGTGCACCCCTTCAAGTAAAGTGTAACCCAAGAATCTTTGTGTGTTATTACTTTTCAATTTTTATTTTTAAACAAAACAAATTCAAGATAGATTTAAACATTCATTGTTTTTTTTTCATACTTTGCAAAAATGTCACTGCAGATCCCTTACAAAAATTAACCATGGTTTTATTGTAGTAAAAGTGTAGTAACCACGTTTTTAGTTTTTTTTTTTTTTTTGGCATATTGATTCCCATTTGTATAACCACAATTTTACTACAAATACCATGGTTAAACTATGGTTAGTGTAGCAAAATCATGGTTAATTTGTGGTTACCATGGTTCGTTTTCGTAAGGGATACTCTTTACAACTTTAAAGTACTTAAAAGTAGCCTACGTAAAGCTCAAATTTACAGTAACTTTAACAAAGGGGGGTCGGAGGGGGGGGGGGGGGGTAATAGTGGAACTGTGTAACAGGGACCCTTAGTGAGTGGAGGGCCCCTAATGATATACTGATTATTATTATTATTATTAATATGATTGATGAGGTGTTGTGTTGTGAGGAGCCCACCCCCTTGGTTGGGTGACTGGGGCCCAACACTTGGTGCTACGCCCATTTTGTTGGTTCGACTTACTGAACGAGTCGGCTTTTTAATTCAGAACGAAACGGCTTCTTAGTGAAGCATAACTGAATCACGAGGGAGGATTGATATTAGTTTAGTTCGACATTTGAGTCATTAATAGATTGATGGATGAATTATGAATGTTTAATGCATATAATGCTTTTTTATATTGTTTTATTATCTTATTGACAGGGATGTTACTGTCCACTGACAGGAAGCATCTGTCATCAAGACAAATTCCTTCTGTGTGTGCACATTTGGCAATAAAGCTCATTCTGAATTCTAATTGTGAAAGACTTGTCTCGGTTGATTTATTGTTTTAATGAATGAGTGCTTGATTCAATGACTCGTACATGGCAAAAAGACATTGAACTTCTGAATCTACTAAGTGTACAAATTCAAAACATTTGAGTCACTGTGATGAATCAGACTTTTCCCAGCTAATGTTTGAATAGACGAGGGCACTAGCTGAGGTGCGACAAAATTGTGTAATGCAAAGTACTATATATATATATATATATATATATATATATATATACATACAGTATGTAGACTGTATGTGTGTAGTATGTGTGTTAGATAAATAAGTGTATAAATAGTGTGTGTTCAACAATTATTGTCAAGTGTTCATGAGATGGATTGCCTGAGGGAAGAAACTGTTCCTGTGCCTGACCGTTCTGGTGCGCAGAGCTCTGTAGAGTCAACCAGACAGCAGCAGTTCAAAGAGGGAGTGTGCTGGATGTGAGGGGTCCAGAGTGATTTTTCCAGCCCTTTTGCTCACTCTGGATGAGTACAGTTCTTGGATATATATATACTGGATGAGTACAGTTCTTGGATATATATATACTGGATGAGTACAGTTCTTGGATATATATATGTATATACACACACACACATTTTGTAAGACACTTATCCTTAACTGACCAGAATTTTGCTGTGTATATCGTGCTGATGATTTTATTGATTTGTTGGGGATTCAAGATCGTCTACAATGTGATGGCTTGTTTCCCTCCAAATATTTGGTAAACACCTTGTTTAGTGGCTAGAAATATTATGTACCATTAGGGGAGACTGGGGATGAAAGTAACACTTTTTGTTTGAGCATCAGTAACTCAGTTGTTGTTTGTGTAGATCTTTCAAACTTTCATGTTACTTTTCCTGTAAGCTCACAAATATGATGGGAGTGCAGGTCCGTAGCCAGCCTATTGAAAGGGGGGGTTCTTTTTTTCAAAAAGTGGACCTTTTCGCAGTTTTTCCCCTCCTTTTGTATTTAATTATGAGGTTCAAATACTTCATTTTGGTGACCTTTTATGCACTAATTTTTGCTGGATTAGCTTGTCTGGTATCTTAAAAAGAAAACATTTATTGACACAATTTGATTCAATATTGATTAAGTTGTGGCCTATCAGGTACAGTACATAGCAAATTTCCTCAAAGAAAAAAATATCTCTCAACTAATGCTGTAAACCATAAGGAACCCCAGTTGGTACATCATTCTAATATTAAAGGTTAAAAATTATTTATTTCTAGTCTACTTTATCTTTTTAAGCTTTATCTTTCATGTCAAATTCTTACGTTTGATCAAATTCAGTTTTAATAATAAGGGCTGTTATCAATCAAATTAAATAATTTACACTGCAAGATTACAACTGTAATAAATAATTTATGAGATTGATGTTTAAACAAATGTAAAAACAACAACAACAACAACGATAACGACGATAGCCTACTTTTAAACATGAAACTAAACCGCCAGTAGGTGGCGGCAAGTGACCGTCTTAACAAATGAATGAGTCATTCATTAAAACGATTCGTTCAAAATGATGAATCATTCAATAACAAAACACGGTGCTGAGTGTTGCTTTTCTTCTGTAACTTTTTTCATTGGTGAAATAGAACAAAAACGTCAATATTGCGTCTAAATGGTAAGTGACTACATATTGGGCTACTTGTTTATTAAACTATAAATGCAATGTAACATTTGAAATCGTGATAATATTCAGTTGAACAGATCCCTTTGTTGTGTTACTTAACTGTCAGTCTATCATATATTATAAAACAAACCTCCACATTTTGAATTTTTACCTCTGTATTCTTCCTCAAGCGGTCTGCTTTGAAGTTCTCAGAGGAATAAGACGCGCACCGAAGGAGAAGCATTTCCATTGGCTCCAGTCTGCCGGTATTGGCCAATCACAAAAGTCGATATTGCACAGCCAATATCACTGAATATCCCACTATGTTTTATTATTATAATTACGCTACGTTTATATGGCTATTATATTGTAGACTATTGAGTGGATAAAATATAGAAATCCTTTTAATTAAAATATATATGTATATAACCCCTACCCCCCATCATTCAGAGGCGATGCTTCTTCACCGTTGCTTTGAAAAGTGTATTGCGAGAACTCTCTCTGAACTGCACGCGCGGCACACACACATACAGGGGCGCCTGAGGGATTTCTTCCGAGGGTACGCACAGAGTTTTTTTTTTTTTTGAGAGGGGGGTCGTATGTAATGGTGAAATGATAATATTTCGTCTCGTTTTTTATCAAATTAATTTATAAAAACGTTTGGAGTACTTTTTGTTTGTTAAATGTAAGTTTTTTGTTTGTTTGTTTGTTTTTAAGTAACGACCAAGCGGCCAGCGGCAGACAGTGATCAATTTAGCCTTCTCAAATCATCACGACTTGCCTAAAATACAATCTATAAATATAAACAGTTCAAGCATATCACAATGTTAGTTTAAATGTTTGAACTATATAAATGTGCGCTAGGTGAATATCTAATCGTTTGTGTGAAGAGAAACTGAAGCGCGCTTTGCAGGACATGGAGGCGCCAGAGCGGTCACTTGCATTTTTTTTCTTGATAGTGGAAACTTATAAATGTAGGAGTAATACATCATTCGGAACTGTAAAGGGTCTACTGTTATTTGTGTGCATTCACAACATCAACACAACGTTGTGCTTTTATTAAAATAAATAGGAAATCAGATGCGCTTGCCGTCTCGTCTTGAATAGGAGCACTTCACAATGATGAACCGAAACTCAACGAATTGAGTCACAAATATGATAAATACATCTATAGAAAGCTTTAAATTACTACTTTAAAACTGAATAATTCAAATTGAAAACAAAAACTCTTTCATTATGTAATCCGTAAAGATGCATTTCTCTCTAAAGGCACATCCAGTGAGGAGATGGCGAGTCATTTTTCCATCACCGTCTAAAATATAAAAATAAGGAAAATCCTAAAACAGGCCCGATTATATTTTTTCAGATTGTTATGTTGCTCTGCTCTGAATTCCTTAGAATTTCCTTAAAATTTAAAGCATTTTCTGCAACGTAATTTTGTCTGATATGTGAATTATTTATTAGCCTATTTTTATTTTTATTTTTAAAATTACTTTATTGCATTCCAGATGATTTTAAAGAACTTTTCACTATAAATTTTACGGGTAGCTTGAATGTAAAAAATTGTCATGAATTCGTTGTATTCCCATTTGTAAAATAACCTGATCTCATGAAAGTGCGTGTAGCACGATTTTCTCTTTCTATTTGACGCAATGTTTATAAGCAGAAATTAACTTTGGCATGCAAAAGACTGATACATTCATTATTAATGGCATGGCTGATTCAGTCGACAGAAATACGGGACACACGGCCTATAATTTACTGCTGAAATATTTGCGGGACAAATCTCAGGTCAGTCTGAGCTCATGGTACGCACAGTGCGTCCAGCCGTAATAATGTATCATATTAATTCGAAACAGCAACCCAGAATATTTGTCACAAGCATTGACTAAAACAATGATGACAATAATCACATGAAAAAAAAAACGACTTAAATTTTGGACCTTTGGAAGTGGGGGGGGGGGGGGGGGGGGGGGGGTTCGTTCGAACCACCCGAACCCCCCCTGCCTACGGGCTTGGAGTGTATGATGTTAATAGCCTCACCACAGCTCTTTTCTGACTTGTAAAACTGACAGTGTTACAACTGAACACGTGTTGCAACACTCCCTGGTCTACCCCTCAGTTTTAATATTCATAATGTCACAAGTCAAAATAGTCAGATAAATGACATAAACATTAATGTTCACATTTCAGACAATGTGGATTAAGTTCCTCATCATGACAAATGATCAGTATAAGTATGCACACAGCATTTTAAAAGTCAAGTGCCGATTGGAGAGCAGATTGTGGTTTTTGCACTCTCCAACACCAGTCCACAACAGGAAAAGGAAAAAAGAAAAAGGTGCCATTTCAAAATATTTTCTTCCCCCCATCAAAATCTTTCACTATATGACAACGAAAGCGCAAATTATTTGAATAACTATAGTGAACCACAAACGTTCAGTGCTTTTTGTTGAATGTTTTAAAATGTAAACGGAATCTATACAGTCTATATAATATGGCGTAATATAAACATTGGATTAGGCCTTAAAAATGTAAATCCTCCTTGCATTATCTGTAAAATATTATCTGAACCATTATTATCAGTTTGTAGTTTTGTGTAATATTATGAGGCAATCTTGCTTGCTCTGTTCTCTAAACATGTGCATGGTGAATCTTTGCACAACAGTTGATTTCATGTGTCCAAATTTCTGCATTGCAAAGTTATCTGCCAACAGGTGGGGCAAAACCGGATACACACTGGTTTATGTGTCATCTTGGTTTATACGTCATTTAACCACTAAGCAGTGATGCTCTTGGTTTATATCTTACTGACACAGTGGCTTTCATACAAACAAACCGCTTACATCGATTTTCACCTTGTTCCTGGACTCTCAGATTTAGGCAAGTACATGTTTTGATTGTGGCTGTTATTATGTTAGAAAATAAAATTTACTAAAATAATAAAGATAAATATATATTTTATATAGGCTACATTTGGATAGATGTAAATTATTGACCTTTACTGGGAATAATAAATACATTACTTGGCTATTGAAATGGCAGTGTGTGGTAGAGGTCTTCACGGAGAACCCGACCCGGGACGGGTTCGGGTCTATATTTTAAATGGTCAGCCGGGTCCGGGTCGGGTCCCAATCTATTACTTCGGGTCCCGGGTCTGTTTAACATTGTGTGTAATACCCTACCCGAGTCGATCGGAGAACACCGCACCCGCCAGTGATCAGTGTCAGTCAGCATGCGTGTGTTTTGTAACTTGCAGTTTCTAAAATTAGGATGAGAAAATTGTGAGGGGGAAATAAGGTGAAAAAAAAACAAAAAAAAAACACGCGTTACCTCAGCCGCTAGAAGCAGAGCGCGGGCGGAGTTAATGTCTACTGCACGCGGACGGTGATTATGGATTCCTTCATGAGTGATTTGGAAAAAAAAAAATCCTGAAACAAAACTGAAGAAGAGATGCACCTGTTATTGAACACGCACGCAGTAAAGTGTAACGCACTTCTTGTTCTGCACTTTTTTTGCTAAAAAAAAGAATTGCTCCGAGTCTTTATTACAACCAACAAAAAGTATCGTTATTGTTGCGTAAACGCAACAGTCGAAGTTGACAAAAAAAAAAAAAAACTGCGAAGTTGTATTAGTCATCCGTCACTGACCGTGACAGCAAGTAGAGTTTTAAAGCAATAATCAGTGGATTAAGAAGGCTCTTTCAGTCAGCAATAGAGAGGAACGAACAGCCTAACATGGATGGAAATTTATTGGCTAGGAGGATTGTATGCATCGCAGTCAGGGAGAAGGCTACTAACAGTAGTAAGGGAATGTTTTTCTCTCTCGCAACTTGTTATTGACTTAATAGCAGTTTGCTGTACAATATGTGCCGATCGGGTGCAGTCGGGTCTGTGTCTTCCCAGCCGGGCTCGGGTCCAACTTTCGCATAATGGTCGGGTCCGCGTCGGGTCCGCGTCGGGTCCGGGTAGTACATTTAGGCATTTCTCGGGTCCCACTTTCAAATAAAATACGGGTCCGGGTCGGTTCGGTGCAGCACATTTACGGGTCTCTTCGGGTTTTTTTTTTTTTTTTTAAACTAAAATGCAAAGTGAAATCATGACTTTGCTTTTTAGTCACAACTTTGCTAGTTTTCAAAAACTAGTTCCTATAGGTTCACACCATCATACTGTATTATAAGCTCAGTTTTAGTCACTACCGTCAAAAGGAAAAGACAGAGTTGATTTTATTCTGTTATTTTACTATCATATTTTTTTATATTTGTTTTTATTTTTATATTTTCTGTTTATATTTTACATTTAAAGTTTTAGTAATTTTGTTTTTGGGTTATCTATATAGTTTTTATTTATTTATTTATTCATTTATTTAAGTTCATCAAATATGAATAGAAACAACAACAACAACAACAAAACATTTACTTGTCAACTACCTAAAATAAGTATACAGTTAATGTTGATTTTATTTCAAGTAACAAAAATGTTTTTCATGATTTTAATTTTAGTGATCTATAATAACCCTGCTGTGACCACCTCACCACTTTGTCTTTACAGTATTTGTGCCATGCGATTAATGAAAAAACATAATTGTGCACTCTGTTGTCTGTTTGGCTTTGTGCTGCTCTACATTTTCTTATCCTGGAGCAAAACCATGCCGCTCTTGAGTCAGATTGAGACCAGTGGACCTAAAAGCCCAGAGGACAATATCACCATCGTCCTGTGGCACTGGCCTTTCAGAGTTCGCCACAGACTGGAGAGAAGGATCTGTATGGATAAATATGAAATCCCTAGATGCTTTCTGGAGGATAACCAATCCCATTTCGCTCAGGCAGATGTTGTAGTCTTCCATCACTATGAGCTCTGGACTGGCCACTCCAAACTTCCTCTCCACCTTACGCGTCCGCCAATGCAAAAGTGGCTTTGGTTATCGCTGGAACCTCCTATGAACAACCACAATCTCAGCAGCTACAACAGTCTGTTCAACTGGACAATGAGTTATCGTCGTGATGCTGACATCTTCATGCCATACGGAGAGCTTGTTTCTAAAAGGACTAATGCCACATACGTTATTCCGAAGAAGAGCGACTGCCTAGTTTGCTGGGTGGTCAGCAAATACAAAACCAGTCAAAGTCGCTCTCTAGTTTTCCAGGAGCTGAAGAAACACATTCCAGCAAAACTAATAGAAGTATACGGTCAGTGGTCCAAGCGGCCGCTCTCAAACAGAGAGCTGCTTCCCACAATATCTCGATGTTATTTCTACCTTGCCTTTGAGAACTCAGTATCCACAGACTATATCACAGAGAAGCTGTGGCGAAACTCGCTTCAGGCGGGGAGTGTGCCGGTGGTGCTTGGCCCACCCAGGAACATTTATGAACTATCAATTCCACCAGAGTCATTCATCCATGTAAATGACTTCAGCAGTATTAAGGCACTGGCTAATTTCTTAAGTCAAATGGCTGCTAATAGAGAGCGTTATGAGTCTTATTTTAGATGGCACAATTACTATGATGTTAGAATGTACACAGACTGGAGAGAAAGACTCTGTAATATTTGCATGCATTATGACCATCTCTCTAAGCATAAAAAAGTGTACAATGATCTGTACAGCTGGGTCAACAGGTAAACTGTCTTTTTCAAGGAAGCCGTTTCATTTGTAAGTGTGGATTTTCAAATAATAAATTCACCTTATCTGTTCTCTGCAAGTGCTGTCAAATGTATCCGAAACCTGTCCAGGGACTTCAATAAGTGCTAGTAAATTATAACATTGATTTTTCACAGTGTTGCTTTGGTAAAATTTAAACAATAGCATTTTGCTCCTCATTCCAAATCTGTTTTCAACATCAGATGCCATTATGTTACTGAATATAGTTGTGTGCACTCAGTGTGTGGGAACGCCCTTCCGATTCAATATTCACAGTTTGCAGTTCTCATCAAGTCCTCTTAAAGTTCATCAATCCAGTTTTATGGCCAGCAATTCATGCTTCCAAATATTTAACCAATTTTTATCAAATGAACTAATTTGTAAAAAATTTCATTTCATTTTACATTTACACGCTTTTCTGTGGTAAACTATTTTTTGAGACTGCCACACCTCAAAACCCCCAGAATTCATCCCACAGACAGCTAAAATGAGTCAGAGAAGCATGCCAGCTCACTCTTGCACCACTGGGTGTTATTTATGTGCATGCCAGGCTAAAAATCAGTTAAACAACTGTGGTGCTTTTCTTTGTGGCCTTGTGGTTCTTTCTTTATAAACGTTAGTACTGCTCATCCTTGATTAAACACAAACCTGGAGGATCTGGGCTCTCTGGTTTAATATGGTAGTTTATGTTAAGCATTTATGTTAACGTAACTTTATTGCCAGATTTTGCAAATCAGTCTCAGAGGACTGTAAGTTATTAGCATTTTAGATTCTTCTGGATATTTCAGTGTGGTTTTTAGGTATTTTCCAGAGGTGGTTGTGTGAAACAGGGTGACAGATTGGTAAAAATAGCAGTACACTGTATAGTTATTCCAACCGTTTAGCTTTTTCTTTCTTTTTTTAAAATAAAGCAGTGAAACCATGCAAAGTGATGATTAAGTGTTCCTACATGTTCACAACATCACATCAGATCAGCATTAGTCACATAAAGACTAAATTGATTTTATGCTGTCTAAGATCTGTGATTAGCTTACTCTTTGTCATCACAGCCTTTAGTGCTTTTCTAAGAACTACTGACATTGGACTGATGCAAAGTCAAGACAGTATTTAGTGCTCTGAACAACTTCTCTTCTCTTAGTGCGGTGATTTGAAAACCCCGATGACATAACCGATGTTACAGAGCGAAAGATTGATGTGGCAAATGCAATTTGTAACCGATGATCGGAAAAAGCTGACAGAGGACGAAGTCTCACATCCTCTTTAACAGCGAGGTATATTCAACTGGCTGTTTCTGTGGTTTTCTTTTTATGCACCTTGTAGAAAGAAAGGAAAGTTTTAAATGAAGCTTTTTGGCAGGTAAGAATTTTGGTAGAAATTTTGTAGTAGGCTAATATTTAAAAAGAGTAGATTTTGTTTATCGGGGCCTGTAATCAGATTTAAGAGCTAGTTTTAGTGCAAAAATTTAGGAGTCCTAAATTTAGGACTGGCGTGCACTAATTTTAAGATTTTCTCCTAAATCGTTAAGTTAGGAGCTACTTTTAGCCTTAAGATGTTTTGTGAATACGGGCCCAGATTTCTGATAAATTCATATTTTGACACATGTTTTAAAACCCATCAAACTTTTGTTCTGAGCCCTGGGTAGAGGATCTCATGTTACTCTCATCACTTTATAATTAGTAAACTGTTAACTTGATCATTAATTCCCCTCTTATCACATACGCTCAGAACAAAATACCACGTAGATATAGTCTGATGTTTCCCTTCTTTTTTAATTTGTTGCATTTAAATGGCATGCAAATAAAACATGCTAAATTAAACAGATTGTCTTTGAATTATCATGAAATTTAATGACACAAAAAGACGGTCACTTGTCGCCACCTATTGTCATCATTGGTACTTTTGATTCACTTAAATGCACTCTAGTCTTACAAAACAAAAGCACAAGCCTATTATATAGAAACAACTTCATTACATTTCTAGAATGTGTTGATTTTGCAGCATCAGTACATTTTTTTTTTAAGTTAGCCTTTAATTCAACAGAGTAAAGTGATGTGAACAAAAAGAAATACACATGTAAGACTTTCATAAAAATACTTTTATAAGACTTTATAACCTTATAAAGTATTTGACATTTGATCTTATACATTTACAAAATTAGTACTTTAATAATAATAATAATTTTTATTATTACAAGGAGAAACTCTGTAGAAAGATATTGATTTAAAAAAAATTTTTTAAGGTAAGTGGTCGCAAACAATTTATTTTAGCTACATTTAATAAAAAAAAAAATATGTTGAAAGTTAGTCAACTAAATTTGTTTATTTAAATGTAGCTAAAATAAATTGATTGCAACCACTTACCTTAAAAAAATTGAGTAAATTCAATGAATCATTTTTTTCAGTGAAGAACAATATAGACACTTCATTTATTTTCAAACACTGCGCTTAAACTTAAAATTAAGAAATTGAAATTTAGTATGGTAACACTACTTCTATAAGGTTAATCGCTAAGGCTTGAATTGTTCTCATTTGTAAGTCACTTTGGATAAAAGCTTCTGTCTAAATAAATAAATGTAAATGTTCAGGGACAAACACCTCTGGTGCGGTTTGGTGCCTTTGATATCAGCCAGTATACCATCTTTTTTCGATACTGTTGAAAAAACATCCTTTTCTCTTTGCAGCAAGAGCCCTTTTATTACCTAGCTTCAATAATTGATAACTATTCTATTGTTAAATATTATATCTCAGCTCCTAGTGTTAATTACTTGTATCAGAGCTCTTGCCCGCATTTTGCATACTGCGCATGGGCTTTCCCTGCTGTGTGTGCATGGTTTCTTTCTTTTCTGCTTTCTTCAAAGTTTCTTTTTCATTCTAACATTCTAACAGAGAGTTATAACTTGCTGCTTTTACATAAAACAGACTGTAAAACACTACAGAAAAAAAACTGTCTGAACTGAACTGAACTGTCTGAAGTTCAGGAGAAAAAACAAAAACAAAAAAAACTTTTCAAAGCAGGGCTGAATAGGATTCACATAATAATCTTGTTGAAACTTGTGTTCCATATGGAACACTGAAAAAAATTATTTATTTCAATTACAATTTTTTTTAAGGTAAGTGGTTGCAATCAATTTATTTTAACTACATTTAAATAAACTAATTTAGTTGCCTTTCAACAAAATGTGTTTATTTAAATATAGCTAAAATAAATTGATTGCAACCACTTAAAAAAATTTGTAAATTCAATTAATCATTTTTTCAGTGAATAATTGTCTTCAATATTTAAAGGAAAATACATAATTAGAATTTTATTCATTATAATTTTAATAAACCAAAATAAATTAATAAAAAAGAGGGAAAAGAAACATTTAAGTTGTTTTCAGAGGTAAGCTAACAATAAGCCTGTAGGCTAATGTTGCATTTAAATGAATAACATTCTTGTAATTTATTCTTTTTTTTTTTTACTGAAACAAAGCATTCATAATAGTTAAGTCACTGTATGAAAACCTTTGAGAATGTAAACGTAACGAAATATCTTTTACATAATTTACATCTAGTGAAAACAATTTAGGCCTACTGTATAAGCTCTATAAGAAACATTCTCCTGCTTGAGCAAAGAAAGATGATGAAGAAGAAGACAAAGAACAGGTCCATAACAGCTCCAAAATATGATTTTTCTGAAGAGTTATTTCTCCGAAGAGGAAAACCACTTGATTCAATCAGAACAACTAACATGTCATTCTCACTGCTTATGCACGTTTCATTTTATTAGGTGTGTTTCACTTAAAGCGGCGCTGCGCAGAACGATCAGTGTATGACATCAAAGTACCGCGAGAGCAATAAGAGAGCTGATGGATCCGTGCTTTCGAATCGCTCTCGCGGTATTTGATGTCATACACTGATCATTCTGCGCAGCGCCGCTTCAAGTCGAACACAACTATTGCGTGCTGTAAACACATTATCTGTTGTGGTTCTCTCAAGGAAGGGAGGCATAATATGAGCATTTTACGTTTGTTAAACAGATAGCAAAATGATAGAACAACAAATATAGGAATATTTATTTTAAAATTCAATAGTAGCTGGGAGAAGCAGAGAACTTCATATGCTTGAACTTCAAACTATCTTTAAAAAAATGATCCATCACTGTATAGACAATGCATAAAGAAATTGCATAAAAAGAGGGCATTGCAAGGAAAGCTGCACCAGAGGGAACATTTTAAGTGTCTAAATAAAAGAGCGACAATTTTGGTATTGATATGCAACACACACTCGTAGGCTATAGACAAAAAAAAAAAAAAAAAAAAAAAAAAAAAAAAATTACTAATAAATAAATAAACGCGTTTGTGGCCAAAATGGCGAAGTTTACTGAAGACGGAAATCTCGGAGGTAGGCCTATTTATTTACATGCCTGATAGCATGTTTTTGTCTGAGAGAATCGTTATCACTCAATATCATTTTATTAAATGATACAAAGCATAGGCTACTTGGAGTTGTAGGGCATCCTTAGTGCTGTTTTTGTTTAGTCTCCCTTTATTTAAAAACAGATACTTTATAAACAAATATCTTTTCACTGTCTGTATTATTTGACACTACTCTGTAAACTCTGAGTAGTGTCAAGCAATGAACCCAGGACTCGACTGTGCGGGTTCCATTATCCTCCCTGTATTCAGTTATGTTGTCGACTGTCGATTACTTACGCCTGCAGTCTACAGCAATGGCTGACAGCACGGATGAAACAGTAGCAGCGTCCAAACCAGAGATATTTTACAACTATCGGGAGAGGAGTAAATGTTCACCCGAGGAAGATGCGCGATTAGAGAGACAACATTTCTGGAATGTTATCAACGCGTTTAAATACTACAGGTAAACACTCGATTGCTTGGAGCATCAAAGATCCATCTGCTCCACACCAGCACAAGCTGAGCAAATGTTCTTCATTTGAGCTTTATTATTTAAAATTAAAAATACCCTTATGAAATTCTGTTTATCGACCCCACTGCTTATAAATTTCGATTTGAATTTTAAAATAATGCACTGGTCCATTAAGCTTAAGTCCATATCATTTCTTTCTTCCTTTCTATTCATTGACTTTTTCCTCTGTCCTCAATATTGCTTTGTCTTCCATGTGTTCAGAACTCACGTTCATGAACGAGTGAATCGAGCCGAGCGGCAGTTCCGATTTCTTCCAGATCACCACCAGCAAATTCTGACCAACTTCATTCCCAATCTGAACAAGATTCGCTACTGTATCGACCGAAACCAAGAGGTGCTGCAGGCCATAGTGCACAACTGCCTCCATATGTTTGAGAACATGGAATATGGACAGGATGTAGGTGGCAATCAGTGGCTGTAGGTCTTACAATTAATAATGTCGTATTTTTTTTTTTCATTTGGTTATTGTGATGAAAGAAGTGTGACTTTTTTTTTTCTTTTCTTTAGTTAGTGGTAGTTAGTCCACGATTCTATGATGTTTTCCTTGCATTTCAAAGGGTGACCCAAGGAAAGTACGGCCTTCCTCGACTTTTGACATGGACAAGCTGAAGTCAACCTTAAAGCAGTTTGTCCGTGACTGGAGTGAAGCAGGAAAAGCGGAAAGGGACAGCTGCTATAAACCTATTGTAGAGGAGATCCAGAGATTATTTCCTCCTGACCAGTGGTAAATATAATAAACATGTTATTCTGTGAAATTCTTCTCATTGGTACATGGCTTTAACTTCACTGGTATTGAACTGTTGGGGTTGGAAAGTTGTTGTTTTTTAATGTCTCTTTTGCTCCCCAAGGCTCCTTATGTGATTAAAAATACAGTAAAATTGTTATATTATTAAATAATATTGTAATGTAAAGTAACCGTTTTCTATTTAAATATATTTAAACATGTGATTTATACACATGATGGCAAAGATAAATTTTCAGCAAACTTTACCCCAGTCTTTATTGTCACACAATCTTTCACAAATCATTCTAATTTGTTGAATTGGTGCCCAAGAAACATTTCTTATTATCAGCGTTGAACAGTTTTTGCGGAAACTGTGATACACTCACTATATAAATAGAAATGACTTTAAACAAATTACCATTTACATGCTTATTACGTTTGACTTCAGATATAAATACAGTGACTCGTTACGTAATTTTTTCTCATTAAAATTGTGCAATTTCCTATTAATTTTATAGAATGTATGGGAATACTAGGGAATGGCAATATGATGGTGCACTAGCTTCACTTTTTATGATTTCATGAGCAATTCATTTCTCTATTATAGATCAGTGGATACACAGCCATTCAAAAGTTTGTTTTCTTTTCTTAAATATTCAGCAAGGACACATTAAATTGATCAAAAGGGACAGTAAATATATTTACAATGTTACAAAATTTACAAAAGATTTCTATTTCAAATAAATGTTTATATTATAAATAAATTGATAAATTTGTAATTCTTGTCATATTTCTCTCTTCAGTGACGTGTCTCAGGTCAAAGTGTTAGTGCCGGGGGCAGGTCTGGGTCGGCTTGCATGGGAAATTGCTCATCTGGGCTATTCGTGCCAAGGCAACGAGTGGAGTTTCTTCATGCTCTTCTCCTCTAATTTTGTTCTGAACAGGTAAGCCACATTCTAGGTAGAAGTATCTGTCTAGGATAGTGCACATGATACTGACAGCAAATTTGAATTATGAAGTCGGAATGTTTATGACATTTGTATTTATGAGGACACTAACTAATATTTTGTCTCTCAGGTGTGATAAGGAAAATGCACTGACACTGTATCCCTGGATTCACCAGTTCAGTAATAACAAAATGTCCTCAGATCAGACAAGGCCCGTGTCCTTTCCCGATATCAATCCACAGAGCCTCCCAGCAGACTCGGACTTCTCTATGGTCGCTGGAGACTTCCAGGAAGTATATAGTGACCCTGGTGAGTTTTTGTGTTTATTTTAATAAACATGAACATAATTATAATTTGCACTTACATAGCATTAACATTTAAAGTTTTATCTTCCATACAGAAATGTGGGATTGTGTTTCTACTTGTTTCTTCATTGACACTGCCCACAATGTTCTTGATTACATTGAAACAATCTGGAATATTTTAAAACCTGGTGGTGTCTGGATAAATTTGGGTAAGTCACAGATTCTGCATAATCATTTTCAGTCAAATGTTATCTGAAAACACACATGTGGTTGAAAGCTTTTTGTATTTGTTCTCAAAGGTCCACTTCTTTACCACTATGAGAATATGGCCAATGAATTGTCCATTGAGCTGAGCTATGAGGAAATAAAGGCTGTCATTTTAAAATATGGATTTGTCCTGGAGGTAAATAGCTAAACTGTTTTTTCCCCCTCCAATCAATTTTTTATTTATCAGAATAAATTATTATAAATTGTATTACTGTATTTTTTTTTTCCACAGTTGGAGAGAGAGTCTGTTTCCAGCATGTACACAGAGAACGATCGCTCCATGCTCAAGTACCTTTATGACTGTGTCTTTTTTATCGTTCGGAAACCCACAGAACAGTTGATCAATGGAGATCAGTCACCTAAAGTTGGTCATATTGAAGATTCTTTACAGACAAAAAAATCAACATGACGTTAAGAAAGGTGAAGCTCTGGATGAATTCACAGACAAATGGCCCAATAATAAATTGATGTTTTTAATCATGAATGCCAGCATTATAGCATATTCCTGGTAATACAACAAGACTGGAGCTTTATTATGTGCTGAATTGTCTCGGATATTTACCAAAAATATATGTTATGTTTTGGTGCTTCGCTTTGCATTCATATTCCTCAGGTTTTGGGTGCTGCTTCACAACTTACTAATTGTCACTCCACACATACATTTCAGTGTTTTCTTGCAATTGTTTACATCTTCAGAGTTTCTATGATCAAAATCATATTCACAGTCTGAATATGAGTCTCTTCTGGATCTTGCACAAGTACTCCAGTGTCTCCTAGGAAATATGTTGACCATCACAATTGTACTAGTTGGCAGCATAAAAATAAAGTTGTTTTAAACTTAACAGATTTTTCATGACCTTGTACATATACTGTAATATCTTTTTTTTTTTTTAACAATCAATGACAGAAATTTGGAATATTGTTTCATATACATGAATGTTTATTATAAGCATTTGAGATCCACAAAATCCACAATAATTGTTTGGAAGGTACTGTGAATAAAATGACACTTATCGTAACAAACGTTGTTGTTGTTTGACCTCTCTGGCCACAGAGGGCGCTATATTCAAACACTTCAGATATAACACAACTGTCGTAAACAAGCTGAGAAATTGAACCTCTGCGTACTAAAAAAAAAGTCTTGCTGCTCTTTTACAGAAGCTGAGTTTTGTTCGCACACATGACCAAACGGAGAGCAGAGAACATTTTGCCTCCCGAAAACCCTCATAAAAGATGTTTTCGTTCTCTCTCCGACAACGAAAAACCGGTCGGAGGCGTGAACGTGATCCAAAACGCAATTCCACCCTCGTTATTAACGCTGGCTGGACCACGCTGCAGGAAAAGACCGAGCTATCTCGAAGATTCACTGGATACAGATAACCTACCGAGAAAGGTGGCTGCAAACAGGGTTAATTCAGTGCTGGCAGACAGGAACACGTGCAAGTCTAGAACATTCGAGGATGGTGCTGGTAGATCTGTGACGCGACGGTCATCTCGCGCACTTCAGACGCAAGCAAATAAACAGACAGACGGAGAAAATAACAATACTGCAGGAGACAAGGTAAAGTTTTACACAAACAAGTACAAGCACCTGAGCGCAAACTCGTGTTGCTGTGTGGCGTCAGGTAGAATAATGTGCAATGCTTGTACATGAACATTAGGTGGTAGTACATGACCAATATGTTATCAGTCTACACATATTTCAATAGACATATCTATCTATCTATCTATCTATCTTTACATGTGTAGTCAGACTGTTAGCTATGTGTAAGTTTATATAGGTTATATAATGTTTATACGTTTTATGTTATTGGTATAAGTTCATGTGTCGTGTTTATATATTTCTTAATGTTTTATGTTTATCTATCTATCTATCAAGTGTATGTATAGGCAGACTGTTAGCTATGTGTAGGTTTATATATGTTTATATGTGCTATATCATATACATGTATATGTGTGTTCATATGGGTTATGTGATTCTTAATGTTTCATTATCTGTGCCTGTCTATCTATCTCTTTTATCTGTCGTTCTGTCTGGCCCGAATAATTTTTTTTTTCCTTTTAAACACTACTGTTAATTTTTATTAATTTTGTAAAGTCTATTAAACTTTAAGCTAGCCTACTTCAGGTTTATGCTTTTTCTATTAAACATCATCTCCCGTCAGGTGCAGGTTGTTGCTGTTGTAAACGCAGCTCTGCTTGTATCCCACTAGGTGATGCACACAGATGAGGACCTCTCTCCGTTCAATTCCTTCCAGTTCTGGCGGGTTCCACTGCCTGAGTTGGATCTCTCTCTCCTGGAGACTGAACCCTCAGCTGGGTCCCACATAGCCTCTTCCACCAAAGACTTGGAGGCGATGGAAACCTGAGGAGATCCCCAATACACAGTGACATTCTTGTTAAGATGTTGTCTAGGTGTTGCCAAATTACCTGACTGGATGTGACGAGATGATTCCCCTTAGTCTGCACTAGATGATGAACATATAAACAAAGCCTTGTGCTGTGAATAGTGTGAAGGCCTCCAGCAGAAGCTTCCATTCTGGTAGAAACACATGATGGTCACATGACCTCATATTCCTGTCTTACAGAGGTCAAGGGTTCAGAAGTGTGTAAGCATATTGGACTAATTATGTTTTTTAAAAATGTTTTTTATTTCAGTATAGCTGTGAAAGCAAGTGTATGTTCTTTTGCTTGAACTGAGCCTGATTCTTTGTTTATGGTGTTCAGAGGGTATTAGCCACTTTTATTCTTTAGGCGTTTAGTTTTTGTAAACTTTAGGGCCTTGTTGTTTTTCTCTGAACAGCATTATTTTGACAACAGTATGTAATACTTCTGATCTTAGCAGATACAGCAAGTGCTTTGAATGTTCCAGTGGCGTAATTGCAGTGTTTTTGAAATTGCTCAATAGCAATAAAATGTATTTTTTTAATACTGATATTGGCTTGCAATATCCTTGGTGAACTGTCTGATTTCATGATTCTTCCTTTTAAGAGCTACTGTGAACTACTGTGAAATACAGTGTGTGATTTGTGAAACATACCTGTCTCCACGCTGTTGTGTCAGGTGCTTGTGACCTTTGGTCTAGGAGGGAATAAGGGCTGAGAACATACCAACTTTATCAAGAGATTACATCGCCAGTGATCAGCATGTAGAGATAGTCCTGCTCATCTGCTAAGCTAAACTAAGCATGCAAGTAAAATGCTGCATTGGTAAGCCAAGTTTTGATACTTCGTCCTATTTGGGTGCTCCTCTGGGAATATGTTGAAATGGGATGTACAAGAAAAATTACCACAGTTTAGAATTTTTTTTTTTGTAATTATTACATTTTATTTTAATGTATTTGTATATATGCCATTAAAGAATGTTACCGCTATGTAAAGTGGAAAAACTGATTTTTTATGCATTACTTTTGAGTGAAAATCTATTTGAGTTATAGCAAACTGTTTTTGCTATAATTCCTGAATACATTTTTTTTGCCATGTTTTTAATAGAAACTGATATATGAGAACAACTAAATATTTTAAAATAATGGCAGCCATCAGCTTGTTTCACAAGATATATCGGGTAAGATTAACAACGTCAAATTGTCAATAAACTCGGTGGGCCTGTCGGAAGCACAAAATGTTACATCCGGTTTTTGGCAGAAGAAGGCGCTGTAACAGTGGGAAAGGAAACAATTGACATGCAACTAATGTATCTGGTGTTAATAAATTATATTAATACTAGTTACAGTATCATTTTAATCAGTATCGAGTAATCGTGAGCTTATGTGCAACCCCATTAACTGCTATTTGCAGCTATGTTTGCTGATTATTATGCAGCAAATAACATTTTCATAACTAAACATTGTTTGTTTGTAAAGATAGGATCTCGTGATTGGGGTCTGGCTGAACGTCAGTCTTTTCATTATTTGCGCTCCTCCTTAACTAACTTTAACCGCCTGCACTTATTTAGTTAGTCATTCGCCAACATTATTTTCCTCTTTCGCTTCGCTGCTTTTGAAACCAATGCAAAGTGATATAACACTTTAAGGGAAAAAAACAATAACAAAAAAAAAAACCTTCAATCTCATAGCATCTGAGAAACATTTCGAAATGAACACAGGAAGAATGTGAAGAATGAAGTTACATTTGTTATGCAACTACTATTGGTCTCTCTTGAATAAGCACGAGCTTCCCAGAACGAAACACAAGTTCGCATTAAAGTTCCAGTTGCGTGTCCACACTCGACACTTTACAGCCCTTGGAAGAGACCACCCACTTCCTAGCTGATCGCATCTCTACTATTATACACGTTTAATGAATCCGCTGAATTTATGGAAAACATGACTGGGAAAACAACGCTATTACACAGGTAATTAAACAGCTATGCAGCGCGAGAGAGTACTATGGTATTTAACTTAGTAGCTGCCTTTTTGTATGAAACGAAAAGTTGTATCCTACAGGGCTTTACTCCAAGACATGTTAAAACTTGTGTTTAAGTTATCTCATTCCCCATTCCACACAGCACTGTTGTTTTGCATGCGTAGTCACAGCACTTTGCGACCTCTTTTCGTTCAAATGCACTTATCTTCTGAACAGATGTGGCTCTTCAGGTTGTCGTAGCCTACAGTAAGTCAAAGTACTGTATGTTTCATTCTCTGTTTTGAGTGAGAACGCCCTCCACCCTTTTATTTGTTTGGTCGGCTAGATGGCGTTATTTTTAGTTAGGAATATTGTTTATCATCTGTGTCTTGTATTTTCACCTAATAATTCCCGGAAAAGGATGTATAGACGTAATTTTCCACCTCACACTAATGCATTGTTTTTTTGTTTTGTTTTTTATCTGGAAAAATCTGCAAGGCTGAAAAGGCTGTATAACAGTATTCATGACTGACTCACTCAGCTGTGAAGGAGATTAGAGGAGAAATGGTATGTTGCATTACACACACAATAAAAGAGTGTACTGTATGTAAGATTTATCTGTAAAAAGTTGACAGAGGCGCTTCTGAAGTGGCTTCTATTTAGATGTCTTTACAAAGACTGTTTAATGTTGCTTGGATGTGTCGTGAATGCATTTCCACAGCAGTTATAATGTATACGTTGATATAAACTAAACTGGGTCATAATTTAATCTGACTTTAATGTCATTACCTTTTTACATATTTTGAGCAGGCACAGATGCACACATTCAGAGCAGCCTTAACTCAGATATGTAAAGATGCTCTAAGAAAGTTTGTGTATCTGTAATTTTTTATGACCACATCTGGGTTATTTTAGCATTGTTTATATACTAATATTGTATTTATTAGAATTGTGATTTAATTAAATTAATTTCAGTTTTTGTTTTAGTATTTTTTTTTTTTTTTTAATGACACACACATATATAGGTGCATTTCAATAAATTAGAATGTCGTGGAAAAGTTCATTTATTTCAGTAATTCAACTCAAATTGTGAAACTCGTGTATTAAATAAATTAAATGCACACAGACTGAAGTAGTTTAAGTCTTTGGTTCTTTTAATTGTGATGATTTTGGCTCACATTTAACAAAAACCCACCAATTCACTATCTCAACAAATTAGAATACTTCATAAGACCAATAAAAAAAAAACATTTTTAGTGAATTGTTGGCCTTCTGGAAAGTATGTCCATTTGCTGTATATGTACTCAATACTTGGTAGGGGCTCCTTTTGCTTTAATTACTGCCTCAATTCGGCGTGGCATGGAGGTGATCAGTTTGTGGCACTGCTGAGGTGGTATGGAAGCCCAGGTTTCTTTGACAGTGGCCTTCAGCTCATCTGCATTTTTTGGTCTCTTGTTTCTCATTTTCCTCTTGACAATACCCCATAGATTCTCGATGGGGTTCAGGTCTGGTGAGTTTGCTGGCCAGTCAAGCACACCAACACCATGGTCATTTAACCAACTTTTGGTGCTTTTGGCAGTGTGGGCAGGTGCCAAATCCTGCTGGAAAATGAAATAAGCATCTTTAAAAAGCTGGTCAGCAGAAGGAAGCATGAAGTGCTCCAAAATTTCTTGGTAAACGGGTGCAGTGACTTCTGGTTTTCAAAAAACACAATGGACCAACACCAGCAGATGACATTGCACCCCAAATCATCACAGACTGTGGAAACTTAACACTGGACTTCAAGCAACTTGGGCTATGAGCTTCTCCACCCTTCCTCCAGACTCTAGGACCTTGGTTTCCAAATTAAATACAAAACTTGCTCTCATCTGAAAACTGGACTTTGAACCACTGGGCAACAGTCCAGTTCTTCGTCTCCTTACCCCAGGTAAGACGCCTCTGACATTGTCTGTGGTTCAGGAGTGAACAACTGTAGCCAAATTCCTTGACATGTCTGTATGTGGTGGCTCTTGATGCCTTGACCCCAGCCTCAGTCCATTCCTTGTGAAGTTCACCCAAATTCTTGAATCGATTTTGCTCAACAATCCTCATAAGGCTGCGGTTCTCTCGGTTGGTTGTGCATCTTTTTCTTCCACACTTTCTCCTTCCACTCAACTTTCTGTTAACATGCTTGGATACAGCACTCTGTGAACAGCCAGCTTCTTTGGCAATGCATGTTTGTGGCTTACCCTCCTTGTGAAGGGTGTCAATGATTGTCTTCTGGACAACTGTCAGGTCAGCAGTCTTCTTGATTGTGTAGCCTAGTGAACCAAACTGAGAGACCATTTTGAAGGCTCAGGAAACCTTTGCAGGTGTTTTGAGTTGATTAGCTGATTGGCATGTCACCATATTCTAATTTGTTGAGATAGTGAATTGGTGGGTTTTTGTTAAATGTGAGCCAAAATCATCACAATTAAAAGAAGCAAAGACTTAAACTACTTCAGTCTGTGTGCATTGAATTTATTTAATACACGAGTTTCACAATTTGAGTTGAATTACTGAAATAAATGAACTTTTCCACGACATTCTAATTTATTGAGATGCACCTGTGTGTGTGTGTGTGTGTGTGTGTGTGAATATATAGTCATGGCCAAAAATATCAGTACCCTGGGTAAATATGATCAAAGAAGGCTGTGAAAATTAATCTGTTAATCCTTTTGATCTTTTATTTAAAAAAATAATTTTAAATGGGGGGAAATATTATTGTTTTTGTATTTGATCGAAAGCATGATGCCATGTGTCTGAACAAGATGTCCAGGACCTCCAGCAGAAATATAGTCCCACAACATCAAAAATACAGCAGTATATTTCATTGTACACATGGGGTACTTTTTATCCCGGTGTTCACTAAACCCATCTTGAGTGTTTGCTGCTAAAAAGCTCATTTTTTAGTTTAATCTGACCATAGAAGCCAGTTCCATTTGAAGTTCCAGTCGTGTCTGATAACTGAATATGCTGGAGATTGTTTTTGGATGAGCTAGGAGAATTGTTCTTGAAACCCTCCCAAACAACATGTGGTGATGTAGGTGCTGTTTGACTTTTTTTTTTTTAAGGTTTTCTGAACTATTTTCTGCAATTCTCCAGCTGTGGTCTTTGGAGAGTCTTTAGCCACTCAAACTCTCCTTCTCACCGTGCATTAGGATGATATAGACATGCGTCCTCTTCCAGGCAGTTTCATAACATTTTATGTTGATTAGAAATTCTTAATTATTGCCCTGATGGTGGAAATGGGAATTTTCACTGCTCTAGCTCTTTTCTTAAAGCCACTTCACTAATTTGTGAATCTCAATTATCTTTTGCTTCACATCAGAAATATATTCTTTGGTTTTTCTCATTATGATGGGTGATTAATTTGGAATTTGGCCTTTGTTTTCCCTCCTATTTATATTTCTGTGAAACAGGAAGCCATGGCTGGATAATTTCATGTTCATAATCACCCTGGAGTGCTCAAAATTGTGAATGAATGGGAATATACTTCATAGATATTTTACTCGTAAGAATTTTTAGGGGTGCCAATAATTGTGTCCAACGTGTATTTGAGAAAAACATTTATTTCATAATGATATTTCCCCCCATTTTAAATTCTTATTATCCAATGAAAGGTAAGATTTTTGTGAATTTTTAAAATAAAAGATCAAAAGAATTAACAAAGCAGATTAATTTTCACAGCCTCCTTTGCTCATATTTACCAAGGGTGCCAATATTTTTGGCCATGACTATATATATATGTATATATAAAATATACACACACACATACACATACAGTGGTGTGAAAAAGCGTTGGCCCCCTTCCTGATTTTTTTTTTTTTTTTTGCATGTTTGTCACACTTTAATGTTTCAGATCATCAAACATATTTAAATATTAATCAAAGATAACACAAGTAAACACAACATGCAGTTTTTAAATGAAGTTTTTTATTATGAAGGGAAAACAAAATCCAAACCCACATGGCCCTGTGTGAAAAAGTGCTTGCCCCCTAAACCTAATAACTGGTTGTGCCACCCTTTGCAGCAACAACTGCAATCAAGCGTTTGCGATAACTGGCACAGTCTTTCACATCGCTGTGGAGGAATTTTGGCCCACTCTTCTTTGCAGAATTGGTTTAATTCAGCCACACTGGAGGGTTTTCGAGCATGAATGGACTGTTTAAGGTCATGCCACAGCATTTCAATTGGATGTAAGTCCAGACATTGATTTGGCCACTCCAAAACCTTAATTTTGTTTTTCTTGAGACATTCAGAGGTGGACTTGCTGCTGTGTTTGGAATCATTGTCCTGCTGCATAACCCAAGTGCACTTGAGCTTGAGGTCACAAACTGACGGCTGGACATTCTCCTTCAGGATTTTCTGATAGAGTGCAGAATTCATGGTTCCATCAATTATGGCAAGTCATCCAGGTTCTGGACACTTTTTCACACCACTGTATATGTATGTATGTGTGTGTGTGCGCATGTGTTTAGATTTATATCAATTTACAAAAAAGACTTTTAGTTTTAAGTAACAATAACAGCAATGCTTCTGATGTGGTGGTTATCTCAGCTCATTAAAGTAGGCCTATAGTATTACAAACCTTATACAGCCTTATACAGCTGTTTTCCCTTCAGTCTAGACGCAGTTGGATCCAGGTCACTTTTTCCAAGAGAGAATGTGTGAAATTTCTGCCAGCTTCACGTGATCATCACAGGTGTGCTTAATAATCTTAATCATATCTGCATATAATCTTTTAGCAATGATAATGTGAGTTTATGAGGTGCTTTTGAGGTTATTCATTTTGTCTTAAAGGACCCATAGGAATTTCAGCTTTTGCTTATTTGCAGGTGTTATCCAGTGTGTCAAGTGTGCCAAAGCTTAGTAAGGTATTATTTTTTTTTGATCATCAGTGCATTCACCCTCTATTTATTACCATGAAAATGTTTTCTCATTTTAATCATTTTTTGTGCATAAAGCTCACAGTCATGGACCTTTTTAAACTGTGGTATTCAAGTCTGTAAAAGTCCTGGGAATTCTTGGTAAAATCAGGGCATTTGATTGTCAGTTAAATAGTTAAATGTTTTCTAGTCATACTCAGCCTTAAAATATTTCATTGTATATGACCATGGGAAACCATTGTTTCATTTATATAACCTTCTATCTCTCTTCTATTCTCATTCAGCTTGGTTCATTTAATTTCTTTCCTCAGATGTTGCTGTGGGAGGCTGATCGCGGAGCATGTGGGTCTGTACTCTGGCTTGCTGGGACATGGCCCTGGTCCTGATGAGGAGGAGTGGTCAGTGCTGCGACACACCAGCGTCAGCCCCACTGATGCTTTCGGATCACTGGACTTCCAGGGCAGCACAAAGCGCACATGTCGTGCCAAGGTTGGTGCTTACAAGGAGGAAAAACTTATCAGGCAGATGTGTTTATATCTATTAACAGTGTATTTATAATATAGAATTGTGCATAGTTCATGCAGTAAAGTGCTATTTTCTCTACAGTATGTGCGTCTTTCCTGTGACACTCGACCAGAGCTCCTGGTCCAACTGATGCTGAGAGAATGGCACATGGAGATGCCCAAGTTGGTGATCTCTGTGCATGGAGGGACAGATAACTTCCCTCTGTCTCCACGGGTGTGCCAGGCTTTCAGCACAGGGCTCATCACAGCTGCAGAGAGCACTGGAGCGTGGATACTGACTGACGGGATCAATACGGGTTTGTGTTTGTGGCTGGATGCATATACTTTAAATGTCTTGTTTTTGCAATCACACTGTTTTCTAGTGAAGCATATAACTTCTTTCATATCATTATGAACTTATTACGGTTATTTTAGTATTATTTATATCTTATTGTAGCATTTATTAATATTTTAAATTGGATTTTATTTTTAGATTTTCAGTTTTCATATTTTTAAGTTTTACAAATTTTGGTGTCTCTTTTTTCTTTCATTTTTAATCATTTTATTATTATTTTTTTTATATATATATATATCTGTATTGCAGGTACTTAAACAATGTATTGATTTCACTTACTTGCCAAGGGAGTATTTCTCATTTCAATTACATATCTTAAGTTAAAGTTTTTATCTTATTTTTAGATTTAATTTTATTTCAGCTTTATATTTCAATTACCACAAAACATTTTTAATAGTTTTAGTAGTAATAGTAACAACACTGGACCTTCTTTCTCCTTTTATTCAGGTGTGTCTAAGTATGTTGGTGATGCTGTAAAAGTGTATGGGTCACATGACCACAGGAAGAGGAATGTTGTCGGGATCACTCCCTGGGGCATTATTGAGAATAACAGTGACCTTATTGGCCGGGATGTGAGTTTTCATTTCTACACTACGTTATTGAATTACATTACAATGTACAGTGGGATCTGAGTTGAGGGGGATTCAAAGTCAGAATTCAAAATCATTTAAACCTGGATTTTGAGAATTTCACAACAAAGAAATGTGATGATATAAAACAAATAATGCATTTAAGATTATGCATTTCTGGACCACTACAGTAAATCTGTGACATTTAACAATTTATTAATTGTTATTTTGTTAAATTATTATGTGTACTTGTTTATTTTGTGTATTATGTAATATATTTTTTCTGCATTTTGTTTTGGTTCAGCTATACTGATGTTGGGGTTTATTGTCCTAGGTTTTGAGGCACTATCAGGCTCTAGGTAATCCTCTGAGTAAACGTGCCAGCCTGAATGGCATTCATTCACACTTCCTGTTAGTTGATGATGGGACCATGGGTAAATCAGGATGTCAAATAGACTTGAGGAAAAGGCTAGAAAGGCATATACACTTTCAGAAAATCCACCCTAGTAAGTGTTTTCTTGCAAATGTCAAATGTCTTTTGAGTTAAAAGATATGTGCATGTCTGATGCATATATGCGTGTGTATTGATTTTAGGGCTGCCTCAGCATGTGCCTTTAGTGTGTGTTGTAGTAGAAGGGGGTCCTGCCATCCTCTCAGTGGTGCTGGAGTATGTGCGCAGAAGTTCTCCTGTGCCAGTGCTGGTGTTTGAGGGAACAGGCAGAGCTGCAGACCTGCTGGCTTTAATACACAAACAAACAGCTGTAGAAAGGCATGTCTCACATAAGTGTCTATGAACTCAAATAATGTTTGGGTTCTGTTATATTGAATAGTTTAAACTGTTTCTTTATGTATGTCTCGTATATTTGTCATAGAAATTTGGACTCAGATATTAAGGAGGATGTCCTGCTGAGGATTCAGGAAATGTTTGTTGTGGACAGACAAGAGTCCTCTGAACTTCTCAGCATACTCATGGAATGCATGGAATATAGAGAGCTTGTAAGTTAAATAACCTTATTTTACATCTCATTGGAACACATGACCTTGATTGGTCAATTATGACAAATTTTTGTATAATGGCTGCTAAACAGTGTCATTGACCATTGTCCCAAACAAATGGTTTTCCACATAGCTCTGCTAGTTTCATGTCTCTTGTATCACTCTACAAACAAAAATAATTATTAATTTCATTTTGTTTTTGGTGCCTAGCCATGTACTACGATTCACATCTCACTCTCCATGGCTAGGTGCCAAAAATAAAATAAAATTAATAATTATTTTTGATTGTAGAGAGATAAGCAAGTAAGAAAAGCATTTGTTTTTTTGTTTTTGTTTTTTTTGCAGTTCACCGTTTATTTATTTATTATGACTGACTGTTTCTGGATAGATGATGACGAATGATTGGATCGTTTTAATTATGTGCTCACCAGGGTTAGTATAGTTAACTAACACCAAAACCGAAACTAAAATTAAAATGGTTAAAAGGCATTTCCGCTCTCATGGTTTCAGGAGATGCAGATCATTTTGCAGATTCTAATCATCAGTTCAGGAAATACCAGTCAGTCCTGACTTAATCTCAAACTCCTCACTCATCAACGAAGTTCTTGTCCTCAAAGCTGTGGACCTAGTGCAACATATTCAAATCCCCTTCTGCATTTCTCTGGCTGTTTCCTCTTCTTCTGTCTTCTTCCTCTCTCCTCCTACTTGGCGGTAAACACTGGTTGTTTTGTGTGATAAGATGCCTGCTGTGTATCGGTCTCTGTCACTACGCCGAAAGCTCTGATGCTAAGCCTCCATCAAACAGAATGTTGTAGTTTACCACACCCATCCCACATCTCTGAGCTTCTAAATTGAGAGAGAACAGAATAATTGGAATGATGGCGCATGAAACGTATTTCCATATTAATCGAGTAGAAGGGATTAATTTGGTCCCCAGGCACACAGATTCTTTGATTGGGTATGAATCACTCATGTGAAGACGAAATGCCAAAGGCATGTTAAGAGAAGAACATCTCCTCTGGGTGTCTTATAGAGTTACATGCATTTATATATTGGCATGGGATGCTGGTGGTATCATACTAATACCAAACAAAATAAGTAACTGCTGGCTATATTGAACATGACAGCACAGCAGTGGCACTAGTTTACAAATCTGTTTTAATGCTGGCCATCTGTATTGGTTAAAATTCATTTTCTTTATGGACTGATTTCTTTAATGAGGTCATACTTCGATGATTTTTCATTTTAGATCACCATTTTTGACTCTGAATCTGAGGACCTTCAAGAGGCAGATGTTGCGATCCTGACTACATCACTGAGAGGTATGTAATATTGTTATCATATTAATTAAATATTGGATTAATGTGGTTGTTCAACCAAAAAATGAAAATACAGGTACCAGAGCTTCCCCTGAGGAGCAGCTAAACATCACATTGGCCTGGGACAGAGCTGATGTGGCAAAGGACAACATTGTGGTGTACGGACAACAATGGAAGGTACAGTTATGATTTTTTAGGATTAAGGCATTTATGAGTTAGAGCAGATGTGTATAATCCAGTGCTGGATTTGGTAGGTGGGATCTCTGGAACAGGCCATGTTGGATGCATTGGTAATGGATCGTGTCAGTTTTGTGAAGCTGCTGATTGAGAACGGCATGACCATGAGCCGCTTCTTGACCATTTCTCGTCTGGAACAGCTCTACAACACAGTAATACCCATTTACCACTTGCAGGAAGCTTTTGTATCTCATACAAGCGAATATCTCTGATACTTCTTATGATGAATCATTTGTATTTTCCAGCATAAAGGATCCTCAGATCATTTCCTTCGACACATCATCGAGGATGCCAAACAGGTTTGTGTGAAGTGCAACCTTTAAGTTATTTCTGTTCTTCATTGTGTGGGTTGTCAGCAAGAAGTAAAACAATTACTGTTTGTATTTTTGTGGAAAAGAATTGAAATGTGCTTTAAACAAAAATACAATATTAACATAATTAATTCACTTAATTAACTGAGCGTTAAATCAGCATATTACAATGATTTCTAAAGGATCACATGACACTGAAGTCTAGAGTAATTCTCACAGAAATAAATTACAATTTAAACTACACTAGTCAACATTTGAAGTGGATCAAAATCTTTCATCCAAGTTGTCCTAAAACCAAAATACGTTCTTGTCTTATGAAAACTTTGAACTTTTATCCATTTCAAATGTTGACTACTGTATATTACAAAAGAACACATTTATTTTTAATTGGAAAAATATTATAAATTTACTGTATTTTATAATATTACTCTTTTTGTTGGAATTTTAATACAAAATGCAGCCTTGGTGAGCATTGGAGACTCCCTTCAAAAACATAAAATAATCTTACTTTGTCTTACTCTGAAAAACTAAAGCTTTACTGACCCCAAAATATATTATATATTACATATCGTTATTGAAGGCCAGCCCTAAAATGCTCCATTTGTCAATCCCCCAAGGGGCCCATAAGCATTTTCTGTTTTTGTAGACTCGTCTGCCTGCTGTTTATAGGATATCTTTAATCGACGTTGGAATGGTGATTGAATACCTAATTGGCGGAGCTTATCGAAGCACATATACACGCAAGAGCTTCAGAGCCATGTACAGTCGCTTCCATAACCCAGCTAAGGTCTGCTTTCTTTCCCATTCATTTCTGTGTTTTGAGTTTCCATTTATTTTAGACATTATTGAACTTAAATTTAATGAGCTTTTTGATCTGGGATAGGAGGGTGGTAAGGAGAGGTCCAGCCCTTTCAGTAAAGCCAGGAAAGCAGGTCCAACTTCAGAGACCTCCCCATCTCACTTCCATTTCCACAGAACTGCTCGGCCGTGCAGACACCAGGTTCTTTCAACATCTCCATTCTGTTCACAGTTACAGCACTGAGTTGTACGCTTATGAATATATTCACAATCATTCCATTTATTAAAAACACCCAGAATTGTGTCTTTGCAGGAGGGTGTGGTAGTGCATCAGGATGTCAAGTCAACCCCGAGCCCCGAGTTTGTACGCACTTTTAACGACCTGTTTGTGTGGGCAGTGCTCAAGCATCGGCAAGAAATGGCGATGTTCCTGTGGCAGCATGGAGAGCAGGCAATGGCCAGGGCGGTTGTGGCCTGCAAGCTTTACCGTGCTATGGCAGTGGAAGCCAGAGAGAGCAATATGGGTGACAGCATGGCCGAGGAGCTGAAGAAGAACTCCCTGTCAGTTTGTGTTTTTCCTCACTCTAAAGCTTGTAATACAAACAACGTGCTAAATACAGTGGCCCAATAGTGCACAATACAACAACACCTCCAAAACACAGTGGAAACAAGCCACAATACAACGGAAACTAGATGCAACACAACAGAAACAAGCCGCAACACAATGGAAACAATTCGCAACACAATAGAAACAAACCACAACACAAAGGAAACAAGCCACAACACAACGAAATTAGCACAGATAAATGGAAACAAGTCGCAACATAATGGAAACAAGTCGCAACACAATGGAAACAAGTCGCAACACAATGGAAACAAGTCGCAACACAATGGAAACAAGTCGCAACACAATGGAAACAAGTCGCAACACAATGAAATTAGTACAAAACAATGGAAACAAGTCGCAACACTATTCAAACAAGTTATAACACAATAAAATTGGCACGGCACAACGCAACAGAAACAAGCCAAAAAACAGCGAAATTAGCAGAACCCTGCAAACAAGCATGCACTGCCCCTTTATGGGACCACTTAGGGCTTTCCTAAGGGCCCCCAGCGGGCTGTCAGCGCAGGGCCTCTGAGCCTTTGCTCTTTGGCAAAACGTTGGCCCCTTAGTGTTGGCGCTGTACGGGCAGCCCATGCTTAGCCCCCAGGAAGCCCTCAGTAGGCCCCAGTGGCGGCTCCAGGATTTTTTTGTTGGGGGTGCTAGGGGGTGCTGGGGGGGGGGGGGGGGGTGCTGGGGGGGGGGGGCTTAACAGTTCAGAGCGGGTGCTAAAAAACTAATTAAATTGAGAGAAAGTAATGAACGCCTAACTTTAGCTATCAGTTTTGTATATACAGCAGCTTCGAAAAAAAACTTTTTTTCCTGTGGTATTAAATTTGCCACTGTTATTAGTAATAACTTCTAATGCCAACTGCCAAATATGACACTTACAAAGTAATATAATTTATGAATGAACATAGAAAAGAAAGAAAGTTGGGATTTTTTTTTCATTGTTTTGTTTTATTTTATTTATTTAAGTATTTATTTTATTTTTATTTTTTATTTTACACATATCTAGTAATTTCCACACGGACACACATTGCGGGTGATAATCTCCCAGTGCTGATTTGCATCGTATCATGCATGTGTAGATATATTGTCAAAAGCATAAAAAATTCAATGATTTCATAGCGCATCACCGCATCCTCATTGAAAAGTTTTTTTTTATTTTTAAAACAGGCCTATTAATTTATACAATTAATTATATGCCTATAATTATTATTATTAACACCGCAGGCAACAATGAAAATTCAAAGCAGCTTTATTTCATGCACCGATTTTCAAAAACAACCTGTTTAATGCGAAATACGTTTCGTCTCATGTTTTTCACTTGACGAGCCACAAGAGAAATATTAAGGGAATAATTTAAGACAGTTATATACCGTTCTCAGCATATGTTAAATTAGATTCTTCTCTCGTTGTCTTAGAGAGAATATGCGCCGTTAATGCAGCGTTATCTGTCAGTTATTTTACTTTCACTTTCTCTATAGTGAATTGACATTCACCGTCTTGCGCAAACTTTGCCCGTTGCTTGCTTGAGTTGCTTGACCCCTCCCTCATATTATTAATTGTTTATAGGCCACATATTAGGCACCTTTTTTTTTAGGTTTTTAATATTTATTTTTCAATGTTAGTGAGAGTGACAACACAGTTAAAAAAAACAGGAAAATCTTTTGGAAATCCTTGGTGGGGCTGTGCCGGGGCTAAGCAAGTTTCTGATGGGGCTATAGCCCCGTCAAGCCCTGCCCTGGCGCCGCCACTGGTAGGCCCACACAGGGCCCACACTATTAATCTACAACAGGGGTGCCCAACCCTGTTCCTGGAGATCTACCTTCCTGCAGAGTTCAGTCCCAACCCTGATCAAACAATCTGTAATTATCAAGTGCTCCTTCAGATCCTAATTAGTTGGTTCTGTTGTGTTTGATCAGGGTTGGAGCTGAACTCTGCAGGAAGGTAGATCTCCAGGGACAGGGTTGGGCACCCCTGATCTACAACAATACATCTGTTTCACTTTAAATGCTTTTTAGCTACTATAACTTTAGTTTTTGGGAAAAACAGTTATTATACATCTGAAATGGATGCAGTCATCACGTAACTAATGTCTGTATTGTAAAAAATGTACAGTAGTCAAAAGGAATTTCAAATCAATGGATTTATTAAATACAAAATAGAAAACATTCAATTCAGGTTAATACAGCTACATATAGCCAATGTAAATACACAAAAGTACACAAAAGAAAGAAAGCAATGTAAGATTGGAAGGTTTTGTCATGTGAAAGCTGATGTGTGTGAAAGTCTTATCTGTAGTGCATCAGTGTCCAAACACTGTCTAAAGCTGAAGTTGGCCGATAGCAAATAAATAATCCAGCCTCTTGTAGTGAAAACACACCACAGCTCTCAAACACCAGACTCTTCCTAACCAGGAACAGTCAAAAATAGTTCAGACTATGCTCTCACGTCGAAAAGAACTTTAAATCCATAATCAAACTGGACCATGATGTGGTAACCTCACCAATAAAGAGTCCTTATAAAATGCATACAGATACACTGTCTTAAACTCTTAGCATCAATCCAAACATAGGCCATACATACATGTAAAATCTATGCCAAAAAACATCACACAACACCCCCCCCAAAAAAACAACAGCTTGAAATAACACATTTCCCAACCAGGACACAGCACAAAGTGTTCAGCAGGTGAGCCATGCTGGCTACTGCTGCTTGCTAACTCCCTCTACCCACATGGCTTTACTTAAGGAAACTTAAAATACCCTAGCACCCCTACTTGTAAGGAAGAAAACTGCAATTTACAAAATTCTTATTAACAGGCTCATGTCTGTTATACCTCAAATATGGCTCATGAGATGCACTTTCCTGCAGAGTTTAGCTCCAACTTTGATCAAACTCACCCACCTGTGATTTTCTAGTGATCCTGAAGACTTTGATTGGCACGCTCAGTTGTGTTTGTTTAAGGTTAGAACCAAGCTCTGCAGGAAAGTGGATCTCGTGAGCTAGATTTGAAGATCCCTGGCCTATATGAAACAACAGGTTGTGAAAAGGTCTCTTTTACTTTGAGCCATTCCAGTTCAATTGAGTGGCTAAAGAATGGGCAGTCAATGTTGTTTGTATTCTCCTAGATGCATTACAGGGCTGCCTACACAAAACACTGGGCTATCATGGGATTAATGTAGACAGTCCGGTAGTGTGGCCTGATCACAGAGAGCCTGCGGTGAGCCCAAAGCTGTGGGCTTTGCCTGGGAAAGCCCTCACTGGGCCTGTTTAGGTTTGGTGTGGGCTGGCCCTAGCCCACTGTGCCTGCAAAAAGCCAGCAAGGGCCTCTCAAGGATATGTTTGCAGGGAACACAGTGGAAACAAGCTGCAACACACAACAGAAACAAGCCACAACACAATGGAAACAAGCCACAACGAAATTGGCACAACACAACAAAATTAGCACCACACAATCTAAATAAGCCACAACACAACAGAAACTAGTTGCAGCACAACACAATGAAATTAGTCCTATGCGTTGTGTTGTGCACTACTGGGCCACCATTGCTAAATGTTGCTTAATGGGAATTTCATTGGATAAGAAGTAACTGAATCTGAAGATTCAGATGCGTTTAAAGATTTTGAGTTTGGAACTTGTCAAGTGATAAAAAAAAGTTGTTAAAACAATGCAATGTGATTGCATTGATCTTTTAGAGAGTTTGGACAGTTGGCTGTGGATCTCTTGGATCAGGCATTCAAAAAGAACGAACGCATGGCGATGAAGCTGCTGACCTGGGAGATGAAGGACTGGAGTAACTTCACCTGTCTGCAAATGGCCGTCTCCTCAAGACTCAGGCCCTTTGTGGCTCACAACTGTACTCAGATGCTCCTCACAGACCTGTGGATGGGCCGGCTCAACTTGAGCAAGAACTCCTGGTTCAAGGTCTTCTTCTACATCATAGCTAATATGAACCACTCTTTTCTAATAGTTGGACATTGGTATTTTTAATTAGTTGTCATTTACTTTCTGCAGTTACAAAGATGCAAAATGGGTAATTATCTGTTGAATTTGGTTGATTTTAAAGGTTTAGTATTTGGGGTGTTGTTGAATTATAAACATCACCATTTTGTAAGCTACATTACAGACTTATTTAATCAGGAATATAGTCATATTTCTCAAATATGAATGCATAATTGACTTATGCATGGTATTATTAGCAGAAGTGCATCCAGACATGTTGGACTGTGGTGCTTGCATGAAAAATGCAGGTTTAAGTCTTACCTGCATAATGCTTCAATCCCGTTCTCCTCTTTCACTGCAGAAATTCCTTATTATTCTCTGTTGTAATTACACAACAAAGAGGCAAAAATAAAAATAAGAAATGACTCATCCGTCACCTTTCCCAGAAGCAAAACAGAAATTACACAAATATCTTACATTTCAAACATATATGAACCTGCTTGTGGAAAACCAGGCTAAAGTCTAAAAATCTAATTCTGAAATAACGAGCCTCAAAGTTTGATTTCACCTATTAATTTCATTATCATTTCAATTTTTAACACGGTCTTATTCAGTCAGTGTTATAGATATCAAGTTTGTATTTTCACAGAATGTTCTGTTCATTATGTATGACGATTTTATGTAGAAAACAGTAAATAAAAAAAGACTTTAGTTGGGTTTTCACAGGCAGGGTCACATATTTGTGAAGCTGACTGCCATGTGTCAAAGATTTAACTCTTTTCATTTTCATTCTCTTGACATTTAACATTTAACAGCACATTTGTGACCCAGATTTGTTTTGGGGGTTTTTTGTCCAAAACCACATCCTTTCTCTCCAGATTATTGCCAGTATCCTGATGCCTGTGGCCATTCAGATGCTAGAGTTTAAGAGTCAGGCAGAGATGTCCCATGTTCCTCAGCCCCAGGAAGCGTTGCAGTTTGGGTGGGACCCAGGAAGCCCTGGGGCATCCGAGCAAGAAGGGGCAGCAAATACAGTAAGGAATCTAGACAGACACTCACACTGCACAAACTTTAACAAACATTCATGGTTCTGCTAACACACTACAAACTAATTATGTGTTTGTAGCATGTAAACATCTTGGTTATGTATGGTAACCCTTGTTCCCTGATGGAGGGAACGGAGATGTTTTGTCGAGTGTCCAGGGGTCGCTCTTGGGAACCCAAACACCTCTGACATCTTTGAGAAAAGGCCAATGAAATTGGATGTGCAGAATTTGCATAGCTGGCCACACCCGGATATCCGGGTATAAATAGGCCAGCGTAGCATCTGCTCACTCGTTCTGTTCTAAGCATCTCAACCCACTCAGAGGCAGTTCAGGGTTGTGGCAAGAATGACACAATGGCTCCGTTCCCTCCATCAGGGAACGAGGGTTACCATACGTAACCAAGATGTTCCCCTTCTGTCGTTCAGTTCGACGTTCGGGTCCCTATACTAAACGCCACAACTGCCGAACTGCGTCACGAGTCCACGGGGGCGCAGATGTTGACAAGCCAGCGTTTCACGACCAAATGCACCTCTCCTTCTTGTAACCTTCCAATGCCCAAGACTTAAGACCTCACTCTCCAACATCCGGGAGAGCCGCCATAAAGGCAAAGGTCCCCTCAGCCGCTTAGCCTTTTCCCTATATTAATACTCACCATAATATATCAGCTGAAAAGTCTTGGTGATGAACGTTGGAACAGTGACTATCACATCCTACCCGATGGGGAGGTAACATGTGAATATCCACCTATGAACTTAAAGAGGAAGTACCACATAGGGAAGATTCTGAGGTGGGCTCCGCGTAAGGGGAGAACTACTAAGAACCCAGAACCTGTTGACAGGTAGAATGTCTGTCTAGGGGAACACTGATTCTCAAGGTCAAGTCAGTGGAGAATACACACATGGGGCTGCAAGAGGAGTCACTACCTGTGGAGCACTAACCCAATACAAGAGTTCACTCAAGGGGATTTACCTCGTAATGGGTTCTAATAGTGAGTTCCTCTGCTGAACTCCGCTAAGTGGAGTGCTATACGATGGAAAGGTAGTCCAGAGTTCATAAAAGGAACCTGAGCTGGACTGCATAAGCGCATAACCACCCTGTGGGGAGTAGCGCTGGCAGCAAGCTCTACACCCTACCAGTCTCTTGAGTCAAAGAACTGACGTTCAGGTCTCTAGAAGAAACTGGTTCCATTCATAGATTATAATATCTAGCAAATGTATTGGGTGTAGTCCAACCTGCAGCTCTACAGATATCTGCTAGAGAGACCCTATTTGCCCTGGTAGAGTGAGCCCTCACTCCCAGAGGGCAGGGTAGGCCTTTGTCCCGATAGGACGTTAGGATTGCATCCACAATCCAGTGGGAGACCCTTTGTCTGGAGACAGCCTTCCCCATCTGCTGTCCTCCAAAGCAGATAAAGAGCTGTTCAGAACGTCTGAAACTCTGAGTGCAATCTAAGTATGTGTGTAGGGCTCGCACAGGGCACAACAAAGACAGGTCGGTGTCCCCTTCTTGAGAGGGAATAGCTTGCGATGTTACCACCTGGTCCCTGAAAGGAGTGGTGGGAACCTTGGGCACATATCCAGGCCGAGGTCTCAGGACAATGTGAGAGTCTGCCGGCCCGAACTCCAGGCATGATTCGTTAATGGAGAGGGCTCGTAGATCCCCACACCCTCTTGACAGAAGTGAGCACAGTCTGGAGGGCCGTCTTCATGGAGAGGGCACTGAACTCAACTGACTGAAGGGGCTCAAACAGATTTTTCTGTAAGGCCTGTAAGACAACAGTGAGATCCCAAGAGGGAATGAGAGGTGGCCTTGGAGGGTTCAACCTCCGGGCACCTTTGAGGAACCTGATAATCAGATCATGCTTCCCCACCGATCTGCCTTCCACCATGTCGTGGTTAGCCACAATAGCGGCCACATACACCTTAAGTGTTGAGGCAGACAGGTACCTGTCCAGACATCCTTGGAGGAAGGAGAGCACAGACCCAATACCATATCTCTGAGGGTCCTTCCCCTGGGAAGAAAACCAATTTACGAAAATGCGCCACTTCAGGTCATACAACCACCTCGTTGAATGTTTTCGAGATCCAGGCGTGGATGCCAAATCGTGCCCCTCCCCTGAGAAAGAAGGTCCCTCCTCAGGGGGATTCGCTAGGGAATAGCTGATGCCATGAGCACGAGCTCCGAGAACCAGGTCCGGTTGGGCCAAAGAGGGGCCACAAGCAGGAACTGCTCTCCATCCTCCCTGACTTTGCACAGTGTCTGTGCAATGAGGCTCACTGGGGGGAACACCTTGAGTACTTGAGTAAGCCCCTGGGCCAGCTGTGTGCCAGTGCGTTCGTGCCGAGAGGAGCCTCGGACAGGGAGTACCACGACTGGCAATGGGTCGATTCGGACGAGGCAGACAGGTCCACCTGTGCCTGGCCAAACTGACTCCAAATCAGCTGAACTGTCTGGGGGTGAAGCCTCCACTCGCCCCTGAGCGAGACCTGTCGTGAGAGGAGATCCACTCCACGATTGAGGTCGTCTGGGATATGAGTGGCTTACAGAAACTTGAGTCTGTGCTGGCTCCAAAGTAAGAGATGACGGGCGAGTTGTGACATGCGATAGGAGCAAACACCACCCTGGTGGTTGATGTATGCAACTGTCACTGTGTTGTCCATCGGGACCAACACGTGCTTGGCTTTGATCAAGGGTCGAAACCTCCTTAAGGCTAAAAGCACTGCAAGGCAACTCCAGGCAATTGATATGCCGAGGTCCTGTCCAATCCCCTGATGCTGCCTGCCCATTGCACACAGCACCCAGCCTGTCTTGTAAGCATATGTTGTAACAACAATGCATCTGGACACTTGCTCTAAGGGCACTCCTGCCCGTGGAAAAGAAATGTCTTCCCAAGGGCTGAATGTACGGCGACACGATGGTGTGATGTTCACACGGTGTGAGCTGTTGTGCCATGCCCATCTTGGGACCCGGATACGAAGCCAGTGCTGAAGTGGTCTCATATGCATCAGACCCAGCAGCGTGACTGCGGCTGAGGATGCCATATGCCCCATGCCCCAGGAGCCTCTGAAAGTTTTTGAGACTATTTTCTGCTTGAGAGCCCTCAAGCGCTTCTGCACTGACTGGGCACGATCTTGAGAAAGTCATGCAGTCATCATAACCGAGTCCAGTTCTACACCGAGAAAAGAGATATTCTGCACAGGGGAGAGTTAGCTCTTTTCCCAGTTGACCCAAAGTCCCAATCGGGCTAGGTGGTCGAGGACCATGTCCCTGTGTGTACAAACCAATTCCCGCGAGTTCCCTGAGAGGGGCAAGGGCAGCTTCCGTGACTTTTGTAAAGGCGCGAGGAGACAGGGACAGCCCGAAGGGATGGACTCTGTACTGATATGCTCGTCCCTCGAAGGCAAACCGAAGAAACGACCTTTGCCTTGGATGGATTGAGGCATGAAAGTACGCATCCTTCAGGTCTATTGCCATGAACCAATCCTGGTTTCTGCCACATGTTAACATTCTGAATGGAAGCTTGTGAAGGGCCCGATTCAGAACCCTCAAATCTAGGAACGTTTTGCCGTTGGTCGGGCTTGACTCAAGGTCCAAGCTGTCGTGGGGCATCTACAGTCCTCGCAGGGGGCTGTCCAGGTGCAGGACCTGACTCGTGCTGAGGCAGGATGTGCTTGATGGCCTCCATCTGCTTTTTTACTGTAGAGAACTGCTGGGAAAATTCTTCCGCATTGTCACCAAAGAGACCAACCTGTGAAATGGGGGCGTCGAGAAAGCAAACTTTAACGGCTTACCGTGTCTTGGCCAGGTTGAGCCACAGGTGGTATTCCAGGACCACCATAGTAGACATCGCCCTTTCCAGGGCCTGCGCTGTGAACTTCGTAGAGAACATAGTCAGTCGCTCAGCGCAGTTCCTGCAGTACCTCTGGGTTAGGACTGCCCTCGTGCAGTTCTTTCAACGCCTTGGCCTGGTAGACCTGCAGGATGGCCATAGCGTGCAGGGCGGACGCAGCTTGTCCAGAGGCAGTGTAAGCCTACGCCACTAGGGGCGAAGAGAACTTACATGCCCTGGACGGGAGTCTCGGGCAGCCCTGCCAGGTGACGGTGTTTTGCGGGCAGAGATGCACCACAATCGCTCTCTCCACCTGGGGAACCTCCGTATACCCCCTCGCTGGACCCCTATCGAGGGTGGTGAGGGCAGAGGAGCCGGTGTACCGTGTTCTGGCCGAAAAAGGGGCCTTCCACGATTTCATCAGATCCGGGAAGAAAGGCACTGGGGCCGAACACAGCTTAGTGTCACGCTCAGCACCCAGAAACCAATCATCCAGCCGCGAATGCTCGGGGCAGGGTGGGGGAGACAACTCCAGCTCGATGCTCTTGGCTGCAAGGGCAAGCACAGCTGCCATCTCAGCGTCAGCCTTGGACTGAAGCTCGGCACCCATAGGGGCCTGCTCAGCAGAGTTCATCCACTTCCGAATGCTCAAGCCCACCCTCCGATGCTGCGATCGACAGCTTGTCCTGCTCACGAGTTCCAAACGAGAAATTGAGCCCGCCCACAGACGGGCTCTCAAAACTCATCCAGAAACTCTACCGGTAAACACGAAGCTAGGGAAGAATGAGAAGCCCGCAGGGATTGACCCGGTGAAACTATCCCTTCCTCCTCATGCTCTCCTGCAGTGCACATCGCTGTGGCCTCATACCCAGAGGTAGAAGGACCAGAACGGCCAGCAGCCGCAGTGACTCTTTTGGCGAAGAACCCGAGCCGAGAGTGCAACATGCTGATAGGAAGTGCCTTGCAAGCGGGGCACAAACCATCCACAAGCGCTGCCTCAGCGTGAGCGTGGCCCAAACACTGAATACAGTGCTCATGCCAGTCTTCCTTTGAGGCATGCCAACCGCACCCAGAAACACACGGACGAAAAGGCATGATGAATCACACAATCCCACCGTGTTTTTGTTCTTTTAGAAGTTTTGCTCTTTCAGAGGAAATTGCTTCTTCCAGAGATTGCCATCAAAGCACCCAGGGATGCTCTCACAACTCTTATCCGTGCTTGAGAAGGGAGAGACTGCTGACTGTGCCATAGATCCAACGACGAGGCTTCAAGAGGTGAATGACTGCAACTTCCCCGTGAAGAGACGCTGCATTCGGCTCCAAAAAAACAGAACAGCAGATGCTATGCTGGCCTATATATATACCCGGATATCCGGGTGTGGCCAGCTATGCAAATTCTGCACACCCAAATTCATTGGCCTTTTCTCAAAGATGTCATAGGTGTTTGGACTCCCAAGATCGACCCCTAGTGTCGTACACCCGACACAACGTCGAAGTGAACGACAGAAGGGGAACCCATTTAGTTTGTTGGACTGATTCAAACTGACCACTCTTTTTGAGTCATTTGTTTATGAATCAAACTACACTTTTGAAGAAAAGGCTAGTAGCTACAATAGGTAGCTATCGATGGAGCCCCACTGGGACATGGTGATGGAAAAATATGAGATGGGAGGAAAAATGCTTTTGTGTCGTCTTGGAAAATTATTGCCTCCCCCCAAAAAACTGTCCTCTCACAAAAGAAATTGTGCATTCGTTGGCATAACATAATTACATGCAAAAGTATTGCATTTTTCTGAGAAACTTTTTATATGGTGTTATACGCATATTTTAAGTGTATACATATTTTGTATTGTATTCTATATTCTAGCTATTCTGTAAGGGACATGAATTGGCGAATCAGTTGCCTGAACTGTCCAAATAGATTTAACTGATTCACCAGAGGGCCATTCACACCGAGAATGTTAAATATAAAAATAACTGTAGCAATAACTATATTAGCATCTACACCAACAGATGAAAACTTCCATTTTTATTTAAGTGTGTGATGCAGTTTTGTCATCTCATGCTTTAAATGCTCACTCTTTAAAGTCAGGTCGATTCCAAAGATATTGTTTCTCTGTGTTGTAGTTCTTGGGTGGACCTCTATTCTCACAAAATTAGAATGATTATTAAAAGTTATATTTTTTAATAACTTTACACACTTTAGTTTAATAACAATATAATAAAATATGGGTTTTGTTATAGTTATTGTCATTGGTATTGAACAGAAATTTAGCTACATCACTACTTGTTGATAAAAGTTACTTGTTACTGTGAAAAGCTGCACTATTTTGAAAACAAGTCTAAAGTAGACATGCTTCTGAAAAGTTGTTGCATCCCTATTTTCAGTTATAAACACTGCTGCCAACCTATAACACACTACATAGTCTTTGACTTCTTATGGCACAGTGTGTAATTTACATTGATAGTGGTCTTTTTCTAGATTCAGGGTGATGAGGAGAGAGGGAGCAGGTGTCTTTGTTCTTGGACCAGAAAGGTGTATGACTTCTATACGGCTCCAGTGGTCAAATTCTGGTTTCACACAGTAGGTTTCCCTTTAATTCCACATCCACCTTACTTCATTCTTTGACAGCCTCTCGCTCCCGCTGCCTCTCTTTTCAACCTTGAATCTCTGAAGATTTGATTTGTCCACACAGATGGCATTTTTGGGTTTCCTTATGATGTTCTCTTATACTGTGCTGGTGAGGCTGGATGAGAAACCCAACATTCAGGAGTACTTGGTCATAACTTACATCCTGACCATGGCAGTGGAGAAAGCTCGAGAGGTGAGTGCCCTTGAAATCACACCCCTCTCCAGCAGTTAAAAGAAATATACAGTATGAGATCATAAATGTCTCATTTTGTCTGTGAAAAGTTGGCTCAGTGCCCTTTGTAGCTGTTCAGGGCAATTAAAGAAAGCATGTCTTTGAAAAGTCTTATCTTTACCAAGCTGGATTCCAAAGGTCTTCAGTAAGGTGCTATCTCTCTGATTAGGCTGTTCTCAAGCTTGACCCTGAGAATGCCACTGTCTGACTCCCCCATCCTCTGTTATCTATGAACCCAGCAGCAGTGCATTTCTGGGAATTATTAACAGAGTTCTACCATTGACTATATGTTTGAGTGATTTGTTTATTAGGTAAACAATCTCTGAATAACAGTAAAAAAATATTTCCGGTACAATTAAAAGTAACAATTAAAACAAAAAGCATTTTTTGTCCTGTCCTTTAAATCAGCAACAAAATATTGCTAATATTGCATAAGTGACTACATATAATGATTCAAGACATAAAAAAACATAAAATACATTTGTTTGAATGGCCTTTTATTTATTTATTTGGAGTTCCTTAATAACAGAATTGACTTAGAATATTGTTGTAAATTACAGTACAATTATTTCAACATACAATATTTCAATATTTTCAACATACTTTGGAGTATATTATTTTCATTTGCATATAAACTTTTGTTCCTGATGTTAACAAGTGACATGAATTTGTGCCACAGTACTGTACTTTTTGAGTTCATGTATCATATTTGTCATCAATGATAACAGATATGGGAAGTGTTTAATCTTTTAAATAGTTACATTTTATTATTTGCATTTAGCTTTTTTTTTTCTGCTGTTCATGACCCTTTCAGAACAAGTCTGCTACTTAAAGTGATAGTTCACCCAAAAATGAAAATTCTGTCATTAATTACTCACCCTCATGTCATTCCAAACCTGTAATGAGACCTTCGTTCATCTTCGGAACAAAAATTAAGATATTTTTGATGAATTCTGAGAGCTCTCTGACCCTCCAATTGACAGCAAGGATGCTACCACAATCAAGTTCCAGAAACGTAGCAAGGACATTGTTAAAATAATCCATGTGACATCAGTGGTTCAACCGTAAGTTTACAAAGCTACAAGAATACTTTTTGTGCACAAAGAAAACAAAAATAACGACTTTATTCAACAATTCACCTCCATGTCAACCTGGCGCCAATTTGGAGAGTATCCACTGAATGTAAACAACAATGTATGCTGTTCTGTGTCAGCTGCGCCATGCGGACATGTTGATTTTGTTCAAATCAAAGCATAGACAACGTATCCGCGTGGTGCACCTGACACAGGACAGCATATGTTGTTGTTTACATTAAATAAAATTAAATATCTTAAATATCTTAATTTGTGTTCCGAAGATGAACTTGATGAACTGAGGTCTTACGGGTTTGAAAAGAAGGTGAGTGACTAATGACAGAATTTTCATTTTTGGGTGAACTATCCCTTTAATACTGGTGCACAACCCACTAGTTCAGTGGGTTCACTAGTTCAGTGTATATTGTGTTGAGAGTGTTGGGTACACATGGGTACGATTTGTTTTCTAGGTGTTGGTTTTGGAGCCCAGGAAGTTCACTAAGAAGTTGAAGGTGTGGTTCAGTGAGTACTGGAATATCAATGATTTCATGGGCATCCTCCTGTTCCTGGTCGGGGTCTCCCTACGGTGGCATCAAGAAACACGCTTAGCCAGTCACATTGTCTACTCTTTGGATTTCATCTTCTGGTCTGTCAGGCTTCTGGACCTTTTTGCTGTCAATCAGCATGCAGGACCATACCTGACCATGATCACCAAAATGGTGTGTAATTTAGATGTATCAATACATAATTACAGTCTACATGCAACATTTCCTGTTATGTTTTTCATAAGATCAGTTGTTTTTTTAATACTGTGATACATTTCACAAAAATAGAAAATATAATTTAAAATGTGTATATATTCTCCAACAGATGAGCAACATGTTCTATATTGTAGTCATTATGGCTATTGTGCTGGTCAGTTTTGGCACATCCAGGAAGTCCATCCTGTCCCCTAATGAGGATCCGTCCTGGAATCTGCTCAGAGATGTAGTCTTTCAGCCCTACTGGATGATCTTTGGGGAGGTGTATGCTGGAGAGATTGATGGTGAGTACGATAAAAGGACACCATTCAGTCTGGTCAGTTCATCTGATTTGAATAAACTTTTTCTCTAATTGTCAGGTTGTGGTTCACTCTTCACGTCTTGTATATGATCTAGTCTATCATTACTATTATCTATTATTATTAATAATATTTGTAAGATATTTTGCGTTAGATTCTATTGTGATCATCCCTTCTTGTTTTGACAGCATGTAGTAATCCTGAAACCTGTGTCCCTGGAGCTTTCCTCACCCCCTTCCTGCAGGCCGTCTACCTTTTTGTTCAGTACATTATCATGGTCAATGTACTCATTGCATTCTTTAAGTATGCATTTCATCTTCATCTTTATTACTTGGCATAAGCGTCATTCACTCATATATTTTCATTTGTTTCCTGGTGTGATGATAATTTGGTCTGTTGAGTTGTTGGACTAACATGCATCGTGACATCCAGAGTGGAAGATTGTTGCAGGAGTCGTTGTTGAGGTATTGTCGAGTCTTGGTTACTTTGTGATGCTTTAACCTACTTTGCATTATTATTTACTTCACAGCAATGTTTACTTTGACATGAGCTCCATATCCCGTAAGCTGTGGAAATACAACCGCTATCGTTACATCATGACATATCAGGAGAAGCCGTGGCTGCCGCCCCCTCTCATCCTTCTCAGTCATGTAACGTTGTGTCTCAGCTCAATGTGGCAAAAGCACAGAAAGGCATCCAAACAGGGAAGAACTGGTCTGAGTAAGTGTGTGAATTTTTTATGAACCATCATAGCCCTCTGTTTTATGTCTTACAAAACTGACATGTCTTGCATAATTGACTTGGCAGGATTGTTACAATACAAAAAAAACAACAACAACAAAAAACCAGTAGAGGATACCAATACCAGTTTATAGTTCTTTACCAAAAAAAAAGGAAGAAACATATTTATTTAATAAGATTTAAAAATAGTGAAATATGAACAAATTAAATTTAAACAATGATATGTAGTGTTCAGGTATTTTGTACAATAAGTGTTGCGACAGAACAAAAAGACAAAAAAAGAACGTTATCTAACAGCAGTATCTAATATTTAATATTCTGATCTTTAATATCAGAATATTAAATGATTATACTATTAAATTAAAATATTAATATTAGTAGCTTAGTATTAGCTTAGTATTCTTTGCTGCATGATTATTGTGATCTTGTCAGAATTTGACTGAGAAACAGATCTGTTTACTAGTGTTGCACATGTTTGGTTAGAAATTATTTGTGAATTGATTTACACTCATTACATAAATCTATAATTTAACAATTGTCCAATTCAATTATTTTATAATTTTCACTATAGTTGAATATTGACAAAATGAGACAACATAATAAGGTTTTACATTTATAATTTCTTGCCATAAAAAAACTAACATTTATGATTGATCCAATACAAAAAGAGCATTCTTTTGTTTCTTAAATTGCTTTTTTATACACAATATTATCACATATTTAAGTGTATGGCTGATATGTGTACAGAATTACTCCTGGCCCCGAATGATCTGAAGAAGTTGCATGAGTTTGAAGAGAAGTGTGTCGCTGGATATTTCAGAGACAAAAAGGAGACTCAACAAGGCAGTCAAATCAACCAGATTCGCTCTGCAGCTGACAAGTGAGTGCATCTCCCAAACCTCATTTGGATGCAGCAGGAAATTACATCATTTGTTTTTTAGTTAATCTATCAGTTGATTGAACTTCATAAATAAAAAAATATGCGTCTGAATTTCCATTTAAAATGATTTGGTTTACCTGTAATCAATGGAATGAACTCAAGTTTGTCTAATTTGTTTTTTTCTAGGGCTGAAGAGATGGCTGGAATATTAGTTGAGGTTTCTGAGAAGATCAGTATCATCCAGGACAATATGCGCACTTTAGACGGTCACTTGGGTCAGTTGCAGGACTTGTCTGCTTTAGCAGTCGACACTCTAAATTTCCTCTCAGCCACAGATAACCAGCAGCAAGAGGTGGCCCGTCTTGGTCAGAGCCAGCCAATTGCGTGCCGCCATGAGCAAGTGTCCCATAGCTGCTGTTTCCGCATTGGCGGAAGTGTCGCTCCCAGCCAAGCACTTACATCTCCGAAGCACTACCGCAGTATGCCACCTTCCTTACTCAGAGGCTTGGGGCCTGGCAGGCAGCGTACTTCCCTGGAGCTGCCACCAGGGACGAGTGTTGGACCCTTTGAGGTCAGGAGCAAATGCATGTTGGCAGGCCCAGAGGAAGAAGATTGTAGTTTCAGGTGGCCCCTACAGCGTGGCGATTCAAGAGAAGATGTATGCCATCTCTCTTTACCTCACCTTTGCGTTGGATGGAGGGACAAGGGAATGTATGGATCTGGGGAACCATCACGTGCCAGTTCTCCTACCATGCCTCTGATGAGAGACTTACAGCTTCAACCCAGCCATGAGGAGTCTATGGAGGAAGAGGATGATGAGGACGACTCGCGTCTAATGTCCAGATCCTCCAGCCATACCTTCCTGCTTACAGATTGCCACAGTGATGGGGATCGATCAGTGGGGATCAGAAACCCAGCATTCTACAGGCTTGATGATGCTGGACACTTCACAAGACCTCAAGGACTTTCAGGCAGGAAATGGGCCTTTGATCTGGAGCAGAGCCGCTCGCTCTCGGCCAGCGTGGAGACTATGGCCATGCCTGATGCCTCGACATCAGAGCACGGCAGACGGACACTTCTGGAGCCTCCCCAACTCAGCCATGACCAGAGAGGTATTATGGATGCAAATCATAACTACACACTATATATCAATCTCAGTTTGTGTTAATTCATCCATTAATGTATGTGACTCTAGGGTTATCTAAAATCTTTAAGAGACAAAGGTCATTTGGGAAAAAGTCCATAAAGACCAGAGCAGGAACCCCTGAGAATGTAAGCCAACCTGCTATGTCTTTTTAATTTCAAGCAGTCAGACCTAGTGATAAACATTTGGTTAAGTAATGCCACTGTCTCGTAGGTAAAACTAGATGAAACACGGGGATGTATGCACGAGTTTGACCCACACAGAAAAATGAGGAGGAAAGTAAAAGGCCTGTTTGACCGGAGATTCAGAACCTCAGTCAGTCTAACCCAGCTGAGTATGTTTTCAAACTTTTCGATGCCCAAATGTAGGGTTTCTGCAGGTCTAAAAAAGGTCTTAAACAGTTTTAATGTGCCCTCTCCACTAATTGAGGGCTAAAAAGGCTCTTAAATCAGAGCAGAAGTCTTAAATTAACAGTCATGTCGCTGAATTTTGAATGCGCTGCAAAAAAAATGAGTATCTTCCTCATTTTTGTTTTGTTTTCCAAAACAAATATCTTAATGTCCTTGAATCAAGATGCATATACTTGAGATGGAAAATGAAACGAGATCAGATCAATTAAGTAAGATTGTTTAAAACAAGAACAAATATCTGTTAATGGGGTATGGAATTAACTTGTTTTCCCTCTGAATTAAGGGAATTATTAATTGTTTTAATCATAAACTTGCTTCATTTTGATCAGTTCTTATAAAACAAGACTTTTTATGTAATGTCATTTTGCATTGCAAGCAAATGTATCTTGATTTAAGAATCTTTACAAATTTGCACTGGAAAACAAGACAATACTTATGAAGAATGCACTTTTTTTTTGTATTTTCTAACTTTGAAATGCTGCTAATACAATACATTTATTTAGAGACCATATTGACGTATTGTGTTCTATTCAATTTATTCCTTAAATTTTCTGTACTTGGTCTTAAATGTCTTACATTTACCTTCATAAAACCTGCAGAAACCCTGAAATTAATAATATATATATATATATATATATATATATGGAATTTTTTTTACCTGAGATGAAATGACACCAACCTGCAAATTGACTCTGGGATAATTTTTCATTTTATTTATTAGATGTTGACCAAGTGGATTTCACAAAATTGGCCCCATCATGGCTGGTAAGGCCCATCATAGTTCACCTGTAATGCTCACGTCATGAAGGTGATTTCTTTCCTGTTTGTGAGACATTTGATGGGCTGAATGTTGTGACCTCTCCTCAGAACACTGTGACCCCCGGGCAGCCACTTCTAAGCAGCTGGGCCAGGTCTATCAGTCAAAGACCCTCGTAAGTTCAATTTTTGATTTGATGAGACAGGTTAATTATTAAGAGGAAATATTTCTAACTGTTCACCTAATTTCTCTACTACTTTTAGGGTAAGCAGCATGACACAAGAAGGTAAGTTACTTGTACTTTTATGTTAATTCTGTTTATGTTGTGAGTAAATTGCATGGGTTTGATTTTGATGTGCTCTGTCTATGTCTGATGTTAGTAAAGAGCTCTACATTTAAGTTGACTGAAGATTTAGGCCAACATTACTCAGGTGAGTAATAATTAGACTTCATAACCTCAAATATTTTGTTTTGTTATTCTGTGGATACGATGGATCTCTTTTGGTATTTTTTTTTTCTTTCAGCAATGGAGAGGAACAACCTTATGAGACTGGCTCACTCTATACCATTCACCCCTGTGTCATTATTGGGTAAACAATCAAACCATGGTTATTTAACCAATGTTAGCCGGATTTAGTTATTTACATAAATGTCCTCTGCTCTGTGCAGGTGGTGTTGAGGTCTGTATTTATAGACTTGAGGAGACAGAAGCAGGGTCTTCACTTGAAGATCAGTCCTCTAAAATTTCCACCTGGATTCAGCACGGACGTACAGCTGTTCTTCAGCCGTTAGCTCACCAGGAGGTGCTGGATGGGGGTCTGTGCAGGGCCACCAAGGTGGTGTGTACCTGGGCTGAGGGCGATGTGTTGAAGCTGGGATCAGTGTATGTGGTGAAAGCCTTCAGGCCAGAGGTGGTTCGCATCTGGCAAAAAGTGTTCCCAATCAGCACTTCACTTCATCTCTGTCTGCGGGTAAAGTTTTTACATTTTAAATAAATAAACTGTACATTTCTACAGTTGATGCATGTAACTTTCATTGTTTTTATTTTAAATGCTAACAGCAGATGTTTTAATTATGTGTGTATAATACTGTATGTGTGTGTGTATATGTGTATATGTATATTACACACACACATACACAATTAAAACTGGTCAAATATTTTGAATAATTGAATTTTTGAATTTTTTCTAAAGTCTCTTATGCTCACTAAGGCTTTTCAAATAGTAATTTAATTATTATTAATATTTAAAAGAACAGAATTTTCAGCAGCTGTTACTCCAATTTTCAGTCACATTGTTCGTTCAGAAATAATTCTGATAAGCTACTTCCAGAAACATTTGAGAAGTGTACAAGAAACATATCTCATTTTTATTAACAGTCTTTGCTGCTTAATATGTTTGTACAAACCACGATACACTACCATTCAAAAGTCACAAGTTTTCAGCATTGATAATAAGACCCATTATTAATTAATTATTAATTGAGCACCAATAATAATTGATAATAACAAAGCACCAAATCAGCATATTTGAATGATTTCTGAAAGATCATGTGACATCACGGCAATTCTGAAGGAAAATTATGCCAATTACATTTACATTACATTTTACATTTAGTCATTTGGCAGACGCTTTTATCCAAAGCAACTTACAAAGTAGAAGCAAACAGACCAACAAGAGAGCAACAATATACAAGTACTGTGAGTGACAAGTCTGTTAGTCTAACACAGTGCACACAGCAAGGATTTCTTTTTATAAATAAATTAGACCAAAACGAATAAAATAGAATAGGTAACTACTAGTATTAATTTTTCCGGTGATGGCGAAAAAGATGTTTTAAGATGTTTTTTGAAAATGGCTAAAGACTCAGCTGCTCGGATTGAGATAGGCAGGTCGTTACAACAGCTGGGGACAGTCTAGAAAAAGGTCCGTGAGAGTGATTTTGTGCCTCTTTGGGATACCACCAAGAGGCGTTGTTCATCTGCAGAATGCAAGCTTCTGGAGTGCGCATAGGTCTGAACTAGTGAGTCTAGGTATATTGGTGCAGCGCAGTGGTTGTCTTGTAGGCAAGCATCAGTACCTTGAATTTGATGCGAGCGGCTATTGGCAGCCAGTGCAAGCTGATGAAGAGAAATTAAAATGGAAAACAGTTCTTTTAAATTGTAATAATATTTCATAATAATACTATTTTTACTGCATTGTTTTATCAAATTCCAAACTTTTGACATATAGATAGATAGATATTATTATTCTCTCTGCTTTTCTGTTGACTAATTTCTCTTCACCCTTCAGGAAATCCAACAACAGAGAGCAGCACAGAAACTCATGCAGCGATTCAACCAAATTAAACCCAGCAGTGTGCCCTATAGTCTTAGGTCAGCATTATGAATCCTTTCTATGTAGTTACGATGACAAGAAGTTGATGACTAAGTATACATAAATCCAAGTACGTGTATGTGTGCAGGTTTCTGGATGTCTCCTTGCTGCACTGGCGCTCTGACGGCCAGTGGTTGACTGTTGAGAAGAACATGAGCGGTCATTTCAGGAAATACAATAATAATACAGGGGAGGAGATCTCGCCCTCCTCTGCTCTGGAAGAAGCAATACTAGCGTTCTCTCACTGGACATATGAGTACACCAACAGGGAACTGCTAGTGTTGGATCTGCAAGGTATAAGATAGGCTAACTCGAATAGCCTATATTTATTATTATTATTATTATTGGAAAGATGGTGAATTGATTTTCTATTTTTGGCTGAAGGTGTGGGAGCAGACCTCACAGACCCCTCACTGATCAGAGTTGATGATAAAAGGTAACTAGGCACAACAAATGTGTAGCATCCAAAACGTTTCAATGTATTTGCTAAGATTTTTACTTCTCAATGCATTTGTTTACGCTGCTTCGAAGTAAAGTTTGCTCCTGTTGTAGCTCCTCTGGAGAGATGGTGTTTGGACCTGCCAATTTGGGTGATGATGCAATCCAGAGCTTTGTTCTCAAGCACACCTGCAACTCCTGCTGCAAGAAGCTCGGTCTCTCAGGTGAGGTAACACTCGTGGCACAGGTTGAGGGTTGAACTTTCAGTACTCTTCTATTTTTCATTCCCTGCAGTGGCAGCTCTCGCAAATACGTCCACATGGCATACCTCCATGTTTCCAACTTTAGAAGTGATTTGATAGTTCGTTTGAAAAGAGCAAACTTCAAAATGAACAGGAAAAGCTATCTAATTAAGCCTGAAGGTTTAGAAAAAATTCTAATGAGGCAGAAATTATTTCATTTCCATGACAGCAAAGGCATGCAGAAGAGGGGCGTGGTTTCCTTTGTGGCATGTGGAGTGTTCTCTTTGATTACATATTTAATAGTTCTTTGTGCGTTAGAGAGTGCTGACTTTGATTAGATATTAATTACTGTCTCATGGAAGACATATGAGATGCCTGTTGTTTGTATCAAGAGGGAGGCTTTGCTTCAGAAGTACAGGGATAAAAAATAAACAAACAAACGAAAACCACTCCGCCACATTTGTTTGATATTTCAAAGGTGCTTTGTTTTTTATTCGTCTTCGTCCTCTCCAAGAACCAGATCAAATCAAAACAAATTATTCATGTACAATCCACAAATTTCATTTTGGATCTTAAGAAAAGCATCTCTCTATGATAAATTATGAATATGCATCACAACTGAGTATATTGTGTTTGGCTTTTCAGATTTGAGGAGTTGCGGCAGCCAAAGGAAGTCGGTTCCTGCCTTTTGATGAGATGAGCAGCACAGTTTAACCTCTAACCTGGAAGTAGACTCAGTTTCCAGGGAGCTCATCTTGTTCACATCCTATTTGGAGTTTTTACTGACTGAATATGTATATAAAAATAGTAAAGCGCTGCTCAAGGTGACAGAACATTTACTTTTGTGTTGCTCATAGCTGATGCTTTTTTTCCACGATGAACAATATAAGTTGACAAGGGAAGTCTGTTTTCTATTTCAATTTTTTTATTCTTTTAGTACTTCATTTGTGTACCTATACTAATGGTGTAAACATTGTTCAACATATATTTTTATGTTTAAAAAGAAAAATAAAAATATAATAGAATAGGAGGCTTTGAAACTCCTCATGAGAGAGAAATCCAATTTAGTATTTTCGTCTTCAAGTCTGGTCTGTTTTCAAGTAGGAAAAACTAAACATCCTAAAAAAGATACATTTATTTTAATTGTTTTTGTAAGATGATAAGAGAATGTATCTTGAAGCGTGTTCTTCTTACTTCACTGGCAAAAGTCTCATCCAATTCTTCTGCCAAAGTCAATTTATTTCATAACATTACTGCGTAAGATAAGACTGGTTCTCAGAGAGAGAGAGAGAGAGAAAAAAGTATCCAATTTTTAAAATTATTTAAGCATAAATCTAAACAAATGTAGTGAGGTTTATTTTTACAATTAGAACACTTGCAAAAGGGTTGAACTATTCTCTAGTCTTACACACTTTTGCTTCTAATATAAATCCTATCTTGTTTTAAGGAAGTTTCAATATTTTTACTGGAATATACAACACTGATTAATAATAAAATGAAATGAAGACAAGATTGCATCCATAAAATTTTCTTTATTTTTTTTTTATCCCACAAAGAAATGTCTACAAAAGCCATAAAATATAGAATTTAACAAAAATCACTTAAGTCCTTCGCTTAGTATATACAACATGGAGGAGACACTTTAAGGTCTCGATTAATCAGTACTTTTACATGTCCATTTCACAATGCTCGCACATCAAGCTCAACCCACCCCTCAGGCTCAAACAAGTACATGCGTACGTATTCAGTCCATCACACAAAGTGCTATTCACCATTCACTTCTATACTGTCTTACAGTCCAACTCACATATACAGTACATACAACACACACACACTCAAACTGTTGGCAAGTTAACAGAAGCCCCCACCCTCCCATGCTACATGTGCTTTACTTGTATTGTGGACATGCACTAAAGTTCTGTCAATCAGAGCCCGTTCTCCATGAACAACAAACAGTTGGTTGTTTGAATATTCACACTTGCATCTGAATTTCACTTTTTGATTGCTTCTCAAGTAAACCACTTATACAGTAAAGCATCTACCCCGTAATGCCATTCAGCTTCACTTCACACTAGCTATGGCACTTGAAAACAAAAATGTTTACATATTTAGTACATAAAAAGATGCTGCACGCTAAGTACAGTCTTAAGGGTTTTGGTAACAGATGCTACCTTTGTTTGTTTTGCTGTTGTTGTTTTTTTCAGCCAGGGAGACAGACACATTCTGATTCATAAATTAACAAAATATTTAAGAAAAGAAAGAAAAGGAAAAAACTGAAATGTGTAGTATGCATCAGTAGTGTTCAGTAGAATAGCCGTCTGTGGTCACATGTGGGTATACCACTCAAAATCAAACACAGACATGTTATTTCCTTCATTTCAAGTGTAGGACTAGTGTATGTCTATAGTTGATATTCATACTCTATTAGCGGAAGTATAGGAGACTTGAATCGGCAAGTTTGTGACCCTGGACCACAAAACCAGTCATAAGTAGCACGGGTATATTTGTAGCAATAGCCAACAATACATTGTATGGGTCAAAATTATCGATTTTTCTTTTATGCAAAAAAATCATTAGGATATAAAGTAACGATCATGTTCCATGAAGATATTTTGTAAATTTTCTACCATAAATATATAAAAACTTAATTTTTGATTAGTAATATGCATAATATGCACTTCATTTGGACAACTTGAAAGGCGATTTTTCTCAATATTTTGATTTATTTTTTGCACCCCAACCTTTGCACCCATAGTTGTATCTAGGCCAAATATTGTCCTATCCTAACAACAATCTTATTTATTCAGCTTTCAGATGATGTATAAATCTCAATTTAAAAAGAATAATAATAATATTTAAAAAAAAAAAAAGACACTTATGGCTGGTTTTGTGGTCCAGGGTCACATTTATAAGGGCTGACACATACTCAAAGTACGCATGCGCAGACGCAAGCACTAATCCCACGCACTCTTAACGTGAGCTCTTGCGTTGGTTTAGCGGCGATAACAAACCTCACGAGGGCGATAAAGTTACATTCAGATGTCCCTGACAGAAACCCAGATGTTATTATTAAGGTAAGTTGTAATAAACAGACATTAACTAACTGTTGCTCCCACATAACAGAATTTGTCCTCATAGAAAAATTCCCGCCATAACGCCCCTCGTGTGCAACAACCAGTGAATTTAAGCTTGCGTTCGCGCACTTGCGTACAGTATGTTTTGACCATCAATGCCCTTGTATTACTGTATTCCTACACAGTAAGAAATACTTTGTGCTTATGTCTGTGTGTGCGAACAGAATGAACAGGGTGTGTTGTGTTCCGTCAACACCAACCCAGAAACATTCAGAATAAAACGAGCCCGAGCCCAACTCCACCCCCTCCCCATTGCCCACCCTCCATCAGCAACACATAAGAAAACACAAAAGCCCAAAGGTTTCATTATTATGAACCAGCATGCAAGAATAACTGAACAATAGGCTAATAATAATATAATTATAATAAAATAAAAATAATCTTAAAATGCAAAGATGACTGTAGTAAATGCTTCCAGTTATTGCTACAGTACCTAACAGTGTTGAACCTCTCATATAGATACAAATTCCTCTCGCCCTCAATTCACAGTCTAATACAAAAAAAGCCTTCATCATAAGTTTAAAATGATTTCTGACTGAATCCATTTTCTGTAATGAGCATAGAAATAGATAGAGAGCAGCTTATTCATGCTCTGTATAAATAATCTAACTTACATAAAATCCATTTCATTTCAGGAGATGCTTAATAATTACAACGTTTTAATTTGGAGCACAGGCACCGTTGCTAGTACACTGCTGCACATTGATATTTACAGAGAGAGAGAGAGCTGTTTGCTGGGACGTGCAACAAGCGATGCAGTCCGGCGAGGCCTGTTCCGCAGTCGAGCTTGTTTCACCTCTCAACGGTGGGTATACGCTTTACACACACATATGCATACACACACACACACACACATACACACACACACACACACACACCAAAGCCTTGTCTGGGTTGGTTATGTATGTGAAGAAACCGCTGTGATTGTATTTTATTCCCTAAAAATGTACTTTTTTTTTTTTTTTTTTTTTAAATAGTACTCTCTTTCTTTTGAAAACATTAAAAGAGAAGTCCCTGAGATGGGTGCCAAGAAAAATTGCACCCAGAAATGATTGTCTTGAACAGGAAACTGACACTGAAGGAATTGGAAACATTTCCTAAAGTTGGGCTGAGAGCGTTTGGTTCAGTAGGAGGACTTGAACAGGTAGTGTGATTGCTTCTCAGCGGACTACATTTGTGCATGTATTTAATACCAATACCATCTGTAGTTATTAATCCTTCATTGTTAAGTGCTTTCAAGTGCATTTCACAATATAAATGCATCAAGTCGTACTAAAAATTCACTGATCGTCAACTCAACCGCATGTCAACTCCTAGCTTGTGTGTTTGTGTTCTTTCCTTCATAAGAAACTGACATATGGCTTTAGATCCTGTGAGTACAGGTCAAGAGAATGGGGAAAAGCGCTCTCAGTCTCTCCACCTGGTGGTATGAGGTGGTACTTTACAAGATTTACCTTGGACCGAAAGGGTCCAAACCCAAACTGCCCTCAAAGAACTACTAGTCTTCCTACAGTAGCTGCATTTTGTGGTTCTGTACTGCAATATGAGTAGTCAAAGATGATTGTCATTTCCCACTTGCATTAAGATTTTACAAACAGTGGATTACAGCAAGTTAAGGATGCTCAGCAATATTGAGTTACAGGAAACTTCTCTGTGGTTGTATAAGAATGACTGTCTAAGAATGTCGTGTTTAAATCTGCTTTGCTAAAATTATTTCTTAACCAGGTAAATTCCAAGACAATCACCTACTCAGAATGATATTCCTTTTTTATTCCTAAATGTAGCACTTTGTGTCAAAAAAGTTAACAAATAAATAAAATAATAAATACATAAATAAGAACATGAAAAAAGAAATTTCTGTTTATTCACTAGGATCATAATTTATATAGGAATTTGATTGATCTTTCAGGATCAGTTCCAAGTTTAAAAATTCCAATGGAATGACTGAAATAATTTTTTTTTAACAAGTCAATGTTCCAATTGATCGCTTAAATTCCATGACAGTTTTCTTTGAAAAATATCATTTTTTTTATCTTGAATTACGCATTGCCAAAAACACAGACAACATTAATAAATTGATGTTAAAAATAAGGATGAGTGCTTTACATTTAGCATAAGGTTAAGAATACCACAGACCCAGGCTGGCCTGGGCATGTAATGACATTATAGACATTATTGCTAGAGAATCATCTATGAATGTGGCAGAAAAGAGATGAGTTCACTGACTTCTTATCAGTGGCAGTAAATGATCATGTACTAGTGATTTATGCCTTCACAGACAGACGGCTGCAGCTCCACTAAACTAGTGCTATATTAGTTTTGGCAGTGTGGCAGTAAAAACAGCATTTTGAGGCATTTAGAGCAAACAGGATAATAGATTCGAAGCAGTTCTGAGGGCTTTCCATAAAGTCACATTTGACCGGATTGTTTTTTAGCAGTTATAGAAACTGTTATTGCAGCTATGACTGACAAGATGGTAATCGGCCATACAATTTTTGTAAAATATATATCTCTATACTTTTGTATGGAAAAGTATTCATTATCAATTATTTTCCACTTCAAAAATCCTTAGTTGTAGGATTAATGTTGTGGTGCCGTTTATACATATCTACATAGCCCAGACAAGGCTTTTAAACGTGGCCAAGCAAAGTTAGTCCCTCGTTAACCTTATACCAGTTTCAACTTCACATATTCTGTACAGGTAAAACTACAAAACAAATACGAAAAATTACGTAGACAAGGGTATTGGCCTTTCAGACCACTGTTTTTAAATTATGACTAAAATATTAACAGAACAAGATTTAATACTGGAATACCGCTTTGTACTAGAGAAAGACTACATTATCATTTTGAATGCATTCCCCACCTTCTCATTTCAATAGAACAATATTTTGTAAAAAAAAAAAAAAAAAAAGAGCGAGAAAAGTCAAACAAATTAACTTACCCAATTTAAAGACAGCTTAAATTGTCCTAAAGTCTGTACATTTCTGGTCAAACGGAAGGCGCCTTTTGCTGCTGGCGCATATATACATTCTTATGACTGTACCGGTGAAATTGAGTTGGGCTTTTGAAGTGCAGGACATTCCTAGAGTTTTTTTTTTTTTTTTTTTTTGTGGCTGCAAAATCTGCAGATGCTGCGACACAGTGCTCATCCTCTGCAACACCTCCGGTTGTTGAATGAAAGACTTTGCGAAGTGTGTGTGTGAACGTGTGCGGTCATTTGGGCATGACGCCAGTGGCATCGGGATTGAAAAGCTCCTTATAGAGGGGGGGAAACAGCATGTTAACCGTCTCTGGGTGGAGCTGCTGGAAGGCCTGAAGCTCCTCTGTGTGGAGAGTGCACAGAGCCGACAGAGTGGGGATCCGGCTAATCAGCTGCAGAACGGGGTACAGAGGAATAAGGGTCACATGATAAAACAGCAATCTATTTGAGTTTCATCAGACATGTGATCAGTCCCTGCTTGAACTGTGTCATGGTCACTTGAGACGTCCTACCTTGGCCAGCGCGTCCTCATCCAGATGGTTCTTTTGCATGATGTGCTGCAGGGCAAAGTAGATTTTCTCTTGTAGCTTCTGCACTTTCCTGGGCTCCATTAACCACGGCCGGTCTAGAAATGCAAGAGAATCACCTTTTAATATCTGCTGGTGTGAAAACACTGCAGGAATGCTGAGAATCCTGCTATTATGTGTAGGACTCAGACTGTAGTTTCATTAAATAAACATACTAAATGTTGATTTGGCCACATTAATACTCAATGAACACATTTTATGTTCTAACTAAGATACTGTTGAGGCCTGACCTGTAGAAATGAGCACTGCAGCAGAAAACAGGGCAATCTCCTCTTCCGTTAACTGCAGTGAACACAGACTCTTGGCAAAGTCAAACACTGCACTGACCAGGTCATCACAGCCTGCAGGAGGTCAATACAGTATATCAGATTCCATGCTTAAATTATCAGTAATTATTTACAATTAATGCAGTATTATTAAAGGGTTAGTTCATCCAAAAATGAAAATTGTCATTCCAAACCTGTAAAACCTTTGTTCCTCTTCAGAACACAAATTAAGATATTTTTGATGAAATCCGAGAGCTTTCTGACCCTCCACAGACAACAACGCAACTACCATGTTCAAGGCCCACAAAGGTAGTAAGGACATCATTAAAATAGTCCATGTGATATTAGTGGTTCAACCTTAATTTTATGAAGTGACGAGAATACTTTTTGTGCGCAAAGAAAACAAAAATAATGACTTTATTCAACTGAATTACATTTCAGTTGCATTGCTGTCTATGCAGGGTCAAAAAACTCTCGGATTTCATCAAAAGTATCTTTTGTGTTCCAAAGAAGAACAAAGGTCTAACTGAGTAATTAATGACAGAATTTACATTTTTGGGTGAACTAACCTTTTAAGATGATGTATATATGTATGTATGTATATGTATGTATGTATATTCTTATTTCATGTACACTCTAAAAATATGGAAATATGGACGAACCCAGCGCTTGGGTTACTGCCCAGAAGGTTGGGTTAAACAGGTTGGTGTTCTGTCCAATATTTACCCAGCATTTTTTAGAGTGTACATTTTGTAAATGATGCAGAAAATATAAAATGAGAGAATAGGAAGTATTTGTACCTAGAGCTTTAAATATCTGCATGCCTCCATATTTCCCCTCAAACAGAACCGTGTTGTTGAGTGGGTTGAATGCCCGGCACATTCTGACCAGCACTACTTCCAGACACCCTGAGTATGTGAGAAAAGTGTTAAGCAGGCTAGTCGTAATCAGCATACAGTAGCAATATGGTATGTATATGTACAGCTGGTCATTCTGTTTCATAGTGTGAACCCACAAAAGAGTTTAGCACAGGCTGTTTCTTACCTGATTTCAGTAGTAATATCTGGTCATTCTGGCAAAGCTCCATGAAGCCAGTGATGCGCTTTGCAAACTCTACCACATACTGAATGGCATGAGTTATCTGTATAGCACACTGCTGCCACAACACATCCCGTGTCTGAAACACACACACATAAGCCTCATGCATAAGCTTGTCATCTGTGACGTGTTCAGGATAAATTCTTGCATGCTTCTGGCCTGGGAAACATTTTTTTCTCTGTTAATAATTGCAGTAAATGCACTTTTTTGATGCATTGAAAATATTTGAATTATTATCATTGTTGATCATTGTTATTGTCTAATCAAATCCAAAAAATATTTAGAGAAATCACAAGTATCACTAGGGTTCAAAAGGTTGAAGTCAGGACGTATCGTTTCTTAAAGAAGTCTTCTATGCTCCCTAAGGCTGCGTTTATTTGATTAAAAACACAGTAAAACAGTAATATTGTGAAATATAATTATAAATAAACTTTTTAAAAATATATTTTAAAATGTAATTTATTCCTGGAATGGAAAAGCTGAATTTTCAGTAGCCAATAGATTTTTTAGATTTCAGTAGATTTCTGATCCTTCAGGAATCATTCTAATCATTCTAAAATTCTGCTGATTTGGTGCTCATTAAACATTTTTTTCTTATTATTATCAATGTATCAATGAAAACTGTGATACTTTGATGAACAGAACATTCAAAAGAACATTATTTATTTAATAGTTTTTTTTTTTGTCTTTACTTGGACTTTTGATCAATTTAATGCAACGTTCCTGAATAAAAAAAGTGTTAATATATTTAAAAAATGGAGTTGAAACAAAACAGTTTCCCTGGATTAATGTAACCATATATCTTCTGTAGAGTACACTCTGACTCTTTAATTTACTTTTAAAAAGTAATGATTTAAATTTTCAGTACTCATGAAAAATCGCGACAAAAAAGGCAGAATTTGTAGTTTCCCATTTATGAAACATCCTTTCAGAGCACACAGAATACTGAAAATGTGATATCAGCAAATTGCTTTTGTGAGCTCTGCAATTCTCTCCCTGTATAGCGAATCTTCATAGGCACTATTTCAAAGGGCTTCTCGGTAATTACCCATAATCCATTTGACACAGGGAAATGAAGAGGGCTTGTAGTACGTCTGGCACCCTCCCCTATTGTGCTTTGAGTGTTCGTTAGCTAAATCCGTTAGCTCTCTGGCTTTCTCTTTTTCTCCATATCAGTGCGAAAGCTGGATAGGATCAGCTCCAGGGGGCTGAGATACTCTAATGAACTCTGATCTCAAGCGTGCAATCTGACTATGAAGAGGGAACGAAGTACGAGCGAAGAGGAGTTAAAGGGTGAGAGATGACAGAGTCAGCACCAGGTGTAAAAGTATGTAAATGAATGTACGACTTGGTGTTGTGAGTGAGATTCAGGGACAGAGGAAGTGTTTAAGCATGTAAACTGAGCTCTTTGCTCGTTGAGGGAGTGACCTCGCACCTTGCTTTGGTACATCTTGACCTCTTCATAAGAGTGCGTCTGCCAGGCTAGCTGCTGAAGCTCCTCCGCTGTGTACTGACACGTCTCCAGGTGGGACTTTATGATGTTCTGTGCAATTCGGTCTGGTAAAGAGAAAATCAGAATATAGGACCACTGTTTCTTGCAACCAAGGTAAATATATTTGCTAGAAAGCATTTTAAACATACACCAGTGAACCATGAACTTAATTCCGTACCTAATTCCCCCATAGACACTCCAGGTGCTAGCTGGCTGTCTTGATAGGAGCCGTAGGTGAAAAGGTTGGGAACAGGGGTGAGATCGTATATGGGTTCCTGTTTGATCTGCTTCATTCCAGTCATGTCCAGTCCTGACTGATCCGGGCTGGCCTGTGTGGAGTCCATGCCGTAGTAGCCTCCGGGAGCGCCGTTTGGCTGACCCTTGGGCATGTCTATGACGTGACCGTTGGCGTACGTCCCCCCAATCTCGTGGTTGAGGGTGCTGAGGCCATTGGTGAGGCTGGAGGAGTAAACACGGGCGAGGGCCTCCGCTTCGCCCGTCTGTTGCTGCCGCTGCTCCTGCAGCCTCTGCTGGTGTTTCTGAACCTCTGCGTATAAAGAGTCCCTCTGCTTCTTGGACATGCGGCCAAACTTAACAGCTGATATGGGGGAGGGTGAAAGAAAATGAATGAGATTAGTGCAGGTTTAAAGCGATCAATAAGATCAATCCAGCTTGTCGACAAGCAGCTGATTGGTTTGTTCGTTTGTAAGAAAGAATATGGTTCCGCTTACCATCCCGGGACATGCCCAGAGCCAGGCACTTTTGGAGCCGACAGTGCTGGCAGCGGTTGCGGTTTGTTCGGTCGATCAGACAGTTGCGCTGACGGGGACAGGAGTAGGACGCGTTGTTCTGTTGACTGCGCCTGAAGAAACCCTACAGTGGACACAACAACAGAAAATTTAGATATGTAACATGCAGAAAAATCAGTCAGTACAAAACTGTCATTTGGGTGGCACCATTTCAAAAGGTACTAATTTGTACACGTTAGGTACTAATATGTACTTTTACAGTACCAATATGTACCTCTAAGGTACATATTAGTACCTTATTAAGGTACAAAATGTACCATCTAGGGCTAAATCAGGTACAAAGATGTACCTTTTGGCTTTTGCACCTTAGGGTACTGCCCCAGTGAGGGCTTGGTACTTTTTTTCTGAGAATGTACCTATACCGTCTAGAATGAAAACAGTATATAACAATATATAGTCTTTAGTCTTTGGAATACCTTACCTCAAGACATTTGTAATAGTTCTAGACTTTCAATTTTTAAATCACATCTCATTTTTTTTTTTTTTTGATTAGCTTATTTTGATTGATTGAAGTTTTGTGTATTATTATGCATTGTTTTCTTTTCATTTATTGTTTATGTATTTTATTATGAATAAGGTGTCCTTGAGTGAATTGAAAGGTGAATTGAAAATGAATTATTATTATAATTATAATTATTATAATAAATGAAAAAAATAATATTAATATAATCTGTCATCGTTAATCATTCATTCTCTGAAATCAAGTCTTAATATTGAACTGTTAACCTGCTTTGGATAACTGTATCTTGTTTTAAGAATGCTTACATAGCTTTCCTGCAAAACAAAATATAGATCTTTTTTTTGTGCAGTTGAAGATGTTTTGGCAAAATCCATGAATGGCTGGAACACCTGTATGATGACTAACAAATGCACAGAAGAAAAGGCACATCTCCCACTGACCTTACAGCCTTCACATGTGATGACTCCATAGTGGATGCCTGATGACTTATCTCCACAGATTTTGCATGGTATGACTTCAATTTGGGCTGAAAACAGACAGAAATGAACAAAAATAGTTACATAACCATATGCCTTTATTTGCTTGATGAAGACTGTGGGATGCACATCAGGGCTCCTCTCAGGTGACACAATGGCCACCTTGAGTCTAAGAGTGATGTCGCTTTTAGAGTTGACCGTGATGTACCCTTTAAATCTGTATCAAGACACTTTGACATTTTGTAATGTGCGGTTCTTTCAAGACAGAAAGAGAAATATTAGACCAGCTGAGAGATGTGAGTCAAGGTCCAAACCCCTTGATGCATTTCTCTTAGGTTCACCAGAATGGGTTCTCACCTGTGCTTTTGTCAAAATTTCTTCTTCCATTATCCATTTAAAGCATAATGCTTGAGAGATTTCCTTGATGAAAATAACCTTGCACATGTACAAAGGCAAAGGCAGAAGCAAGCTACACACTGAATTACATAACCAGAATATGGCAAGTTGTTTAATGAGGAACCAAATACAAATACATGGCTGTGAGGCTCAGCTCCAACCTTCCCTTCTCTTGCACGTGTCACTAGGAAATGTAAAAGAAAAGATAAAAGGAGATGGAAAACCTTTGACAGAGAGAAAGAGAGTGAGAGAGTGAGACAGAGGAAGACAGAGAGAGAAACCCATCTCCCTGCTGAGACTGCATACTCACAATAAAGAGATTAGCCACCCAATCTAATCCTAAATTATTTCTACACATGCTTGTTCCCCTGCTCTCAACTGGCTTATCTGATGCAGCAATTCTCAATTAATCTTTCCTCACTCAAACACAAATTCACATCTGCCTATAATGACATAAAAATTGTACAAAATTGAACAAATGCTATATTTCTTACTGTTATGGATAATTTTATTCTTGTACATTTGCATGTAGATTTTGTTTTCTTTAGGACCACAGGAACACGCAATTAGTCCAAGCAGCTCGCTAATGAAACATACAAATGCAACAACAGTCTCAGATGCAATTCCAATATAGTTTAGATGCAGAACTGCTAAGTGTGTTCCATGCAAGGTCCATCACTCACAATATAACTTGCCAAAACTGACCATAATATTAATAAAGTCCCATAATGTCAATAATGAGTTTCATGATCTAAGATTTAACCGCAGTGTTAGTTTACATGCATTTCTGCTTTACAATAAATCAATTAAACATACAAAATACGCATCTATGACTCCAGATCAAAGGGTTACATTTTTTCATATAAATATATATGTACAAAAATTTTATATAATTTTTTACATAGTTTTACATTTGTGAGTTGAGTTTATTTCCATCTCTGCACAGTTTACAGGAAATCGACTTAAAGAATAAGATACTACATAAAAACAAATGAAATCAAACAATAAATGAATATTTGTAAAAATGACAATATACATAAAGCACAAATGCTATTTTTACCAGCCAAATTTATTATTAAGAGCAGCAGTTTGCGTTAGATAAAAGAGCCAAATGAAATGTTACTTGTACTTGCTTGAATGTGAAGTGAACATTTTAACTGCAAATCAAACTAAGACCCCTTTAAACCAGAAATGTCCTCTTACCTACAACATCTGTCTTCATTTTCAGACAGAAGCACTGTAGACGCAAACACACACCTGACTCGAGACCGCAGTGTGAAGCTCAGAGGTTTGGAAGTGTGAGTGCATCTCTAGTTATGTGTGTGCGCTGCTAATCTGACTGTGAGAATAGAAACTCAGACAGGCTGACTAGTGTATATATTATACGCTGACCAGTATGTATCTTGTATTCATACAATGTATATGCATACACGTTTTATGAATGATATGTGAGTATTCACTTTTGTCAAATTTGTGCAACATTTATTAATGTATGAAAAATTAAATGTACACACACAAACACATAAACACACACACACACACACACACACACACTGTGGGCAATATAATGGGATTAACACACACACACACACACACACACATATACATTAACTAGTGCTGCTTGGTTTAAGCTGTAGCTGGTCTGGGCCGTAGCTCTTCCTGTCTCAGTCTAGCACACTAGACTTAAGCCACAGTGTCTGTGGGTTTGGTGGTTATGGGGGTGGGTGTTTGCCCTCAATGACCCTCAGCTACAGGGACCACAAGCAAGTGGTCCCATGTTCCCATGACAATATCACCTTGAATTGACTCCCCTGTTTGAAATGGGGAGGATTGGCAATAGGGGTTATGCGCAACAGACTTCCGTATTCTGTTAAACGGGTCTCGTCACTTCCGGTTCAAGCGTTTTGCATATGCTTCGTTAAATATGAAGCTGTTTTACCCAAGATGCCTTCAAAGTAGATACAAAAATGATCATAACCAATGTCCATCACATATAAGGACTGATATCTTAAAGGTTTTTTTTATTTTTATTCTTTTCACTAACATTTACAGATAAAAATTGAATAAAACATCAACAATAAAAACAGCTTGCTAGTTTAACTGCTTACCTTAAAAGTCCATAGATATCGCCATTATTTAATACGTCTGTTAATACGTTCTCCGACAAGCGGAAATGATGAGACCTGTTTTCCGGGTTTGGTCGGGGGATGTTCTACGCTCGACACTGTAGCTAAAATGTTTACCAGGAGAAAAAAAATCTAGAAAGAACATTTTAATGTTCTAATGAGATAGGTTAATTGTGCAGCCATAGACCAATGGTACACTTCAATGTCTTTTTGGCAAATTGATTTACTACCTTTTACTTTTGCATTAGGCTAACCGAGACTTGTCATAGTACTTGCATATTATTGCTCTTTTGTTGGTTTTGATTGTTTATATTGTCCTCATTTGTAAGTCGCTTTGGATAAAAGTGTCTAAATGTACTATTTTTAATGATAGATAAATGGATGGATGGATGTGGTTACTGACAGCATGCCACAATTATATGCCTATATGGATAACTGTGCCTTTACCTGCTTTTCATTAAACCGGAAACCATTCTGCTTAACAGTAACTAATGAATGCTCCTGAGTGTTTTCATTTTACTTCATTAGAATGAGTTATGTACACTTTTAGGGCTCCTCAGAACAATTAATTATTCTGTAATCACTGCATTTCATCTTGAGACACTAATCTTATCATCTGCGGGGACACAGTAAGACTTGTGAAAATAGTTATTCAAAAAGAAAAACTAGCACACCCTGTCCTTGCTTTTAAGGCCAAATAATACAGAATGGTGTTTTCAGCAGTGTAAAATGCCCTGGTACTTAAATCTTCAGGCTTTGTGTGTGGTAATGAGGACTGTGAGTTCTTCTCCATTGGCCCCAGACTCCGAACACTGGACCGGTTCCTCTCGTGACCCACTTTGACCAGTGCCAGAGCCAAACTGGGTCAAATGAGCATAGAAACCTGAACACATTCATACAAAAAAACTCTGTTGTAAATAACTCTTTTAACCTTAAACTGCACACAACAGCTGTGAAGTTATTTATAGCCCTTTAAAAGCAGGGCGCTGGATCGCTAGGCCACAGCAGTATTGACCATCGATAAAATATGCCATGCTGGGCGTGTTTATGTCGTGTTAGAATTAGCTTAGTTCCTGTTATCAAGTCAAAAATTGAATCGACGAATGCATTATAGAAGAAAGTTGAGAGACATATTCAGTTTACGCGTGTTTAATAAATGGTTTGTGGGTTGAGTATGAGTGTTTTTGGGACTGAATGAATATATTGGATGTGTCTGTTTGTGTGAGAATGGCCACAGGGCCTGTGTGTGTAGACCTGTCATATGAAATAAGGAGACGTCCGTGTCTGTGTCACTGTTGCCAGGACGACCACAGCCTCCCTGGGTTTGTGGGTAGGAGGCCTGTATAGTCTGCCTGTCAGAGCAATCATCCACACCACCGTGACATTCCAACAGGACATGATGTCACCGCCATCCCTACCAATACAACGACGCTGCACATTTGTCATTGTGGTACCTATACTGATTTGACTTCCTTAAGGGATTAAAAACCTAAAAGGATGAGATGAAATATGTAAATAGAAAAACCTAGAGGGATGTTAGCAACGGATTTAACTATCTCTTTAGATTTTTAACATCTTAGTGTTGCTAAAACCATTAGAGATTTGCAAATTTGTTTTCTGTTTAACTACACCAAGACGTTTGCATTTTGCATCTGTCGAAAAGTATCAGAACCAAGGAATAAGAATTAGCGTACACGTTATACATTCATAAACGACGCTATTATTGCACAAAACGAGCAATTGGTTGCACTCGCAGGCTCCTTGCCCCTGTCCGCTGTTACGCATAAGGGTTAGGCCTATCAGAGGGTTACGTAAGAGAGGGAGTGCAGTGCTGGCGATTCCATGGTTAAGAGGAGCTCAGCCCTGCAGGCTTAGCCGAGGACAGACAGGAGCTGCGGAATACCGCACATGCTAGTCTCACAGTTTAGCTGAGTGGGAAGCAAACTGGGAAGTACGCATAAATATTGCATAAATAATGTTTATACTGCACATATGAGAGAGTGTGTGATTTAAGGAGTGGTTTACCCAAAAAATGAAAGTTCTGTCATTATTTATTCACCCTCAATATCCAAAACGTATCATGTTTTTATATACATATATGTGAAATGACATAAAAGCAGGGGAAATGTAGTCCATATGGGATGCTAATAATTAATTAATGATCAATTAATTGCCGTTAATCATTTAAACAATAGCACTTTTGAGATACATGTGGCTCATGCGCTAAACACAAGATTCTAAGCTTTTAACTGACACCTATCTTGTGTTGGTAAAGCAAGTGCTACTTAGCAGCGGCCATATATCGGGTTTAAGAGGTTAAAGTTAACAATTAATTGATTAGTGGAAAATAAATATACTAAAATGTATTTGAGATGCATTTATTTCATGGTAAGTATACTACAAATACAATTAAATGTTTATGTGCTTTATTGGTATACGTAAAGTCTGCTAATTTGTAAACTAATTTTTGTACTTAATGCAGTTTAATTCTGCTGAAGTCCAACTAAAGATGAACTGAAGTATATTTGATTGTGCTAAAGTGGAACTATTGCAGGTATACTTTAGATACGCTTAAAATATCTTGAATTTAAAGTCCTATCTTATTCAAAGATCATACAATCCTCATCAATAGTGACATTAAAACACATTTTAAGCTCAATATTAAGATATGTACATTGTGCACAAGAAGTACTACAAATAAAATTTAACTGTCATTTTTATATCAGTAGATCTCGAGCAATATGTCAGTATATACAGTATGTTAATAGATTTGAACTATAATATTAGTATGAAATAAATGTATTTTAAATATATAACCTTTTTACTAGGGTATATTCAAGACTTGAGGACATATGATGATAGCAAAAGTCTGTATTCATAGATAATTTCCTGTCTGTACAATAATTTTGTATGGCTTCAGTTGAAATGTAGTGTATGAATACAGAATACAAAGCTTTTTTATGATGTTTTTGGTGCTTTTTTGGTCATTGTGGAGCTTGACAACTTTATTCACTTTCTTTATTCACTGTTCTTCAAATATTACATTTTTACTCTGTTCAACAGAAGAAAGTAAGTCATATGGGTTTGTAACAACATGAGGGTGAGTAAATAAATAATGACAGAATTTATTCATTTATATTTTATTTTTGTGAACTAGTCCTTTAATTTGTGTGTGAGTGAAAAAAGAGCCACACACACACACACACACACACACACACACACACACACACACACACACACACACACACACACACACACACACACACGTGGATTGTATAATTGATTCCTAATGATATGAAGCTCTTTTCTGTCCCAGGAGTAGTTCCCTCTCTCTCTAAATAGTTCTTTAATTAGCTTCATTAAAGTGGATATGAGCACCCCTGCAACTTAATTTATTATAACGCATACACACCCGTACACGCTGGAGAACACCAATAAATATTTGGTGTCGATAGCAGCTGTCTGGGTGACAGATGTGTACCAACACGACACACAATGCGATAATGTTGTAATTCATAATTTAAATAACATCATCGCTTGTGCTTTCTCCTAAAAATGTGATGGATATATAACTTCAGAGTAACGCACCAACAGCTTCCTTTCGTGTGTGTTGCTATTTTTTGTGTATTAGTTTGATGAGATGATGATGATGATGATGATGATATTTGGCAGTTGCCTCAATGATACCCGCAAACCTTGTTTGCAGCATTCCTTCAGGTGAATGTACTGATAATGTCGCCGTCTTTTAATTTTAGCCTGCAGATGGAAGGCCATTTGAAGTCTTTGTTGTAAATCTTGCCTGTATGCATATGATAAGATGTTGTTTTGTCATCTGGCATCAGGCCCAATGATATTCCAAAGCCTTGTTGGGATATGCTAAACAGTGATACTAATACATCGTGTAGGTGGGAGATTATCTTCAGCACTCACACTTGTGAGCATGTCGACAATCCACGTTTCTTTCATACAGACAAACATTAGAGGACGCGATCGCACTGGAAATGCTTGAGATTGTCCATCGCAGACGAATGTGCATGTGTTTTTGAAGGTCTAGGAGTGAGCTGGGCTGAGAGGGTCAGTGTAATGGCAGCTTGTCAACATTAGGTGGCACATTGTCCAGATTGACAGTGGCCTAAGGGGTAGTGGTTGCAGAGGGGCAGCCTGCGACAGCATGTGGTGTTCATCCATGTTTTACATCATTTCCTTCAGGGAAGGACTATGAGATGAAGGCCCTGGGCACTTACTAAACAGCTTTCACTGTCAGCAACATTAGCATTCTGATTCAACATTGATCCCACTGTGTATTGCTACGAAAATAATTAGGACAATTCCACAGGGAAATCCACTTTTATTCCACTTTTTCACCACTTGGTCCTTTAAAATATTGAGATGTAAGTATCTGACCACCTGCATTATCTTTAACTAGAAAGCACTATAAAGTCTTTAAGTTTTCAAGAGACCAGCTTCTCTACATTCAGCCGAACAGCCAAACCACCCACTCCATCCGTATGAAACTCCTACAGCATAACTAATCTTCCGGACAGTCTCTTGGCTCATTGATATAATCCTTGACATGAAATCCTTAGCATTTGGGCTCTAGGAAATCATGTAAATGAGCTAATTATTATTAGCATATATTGTTTTGAAACCCAGGTTTGTTTAATGATCCAAATTCATTTGCTCTGCATGTCCTTGTCTATAGACTAACATATAGTAATTGGGTTTTGCGGTACACTTCAGGTCATTTTGGTGAAGCCATCTGTGCCACCTGCTCACAATGTAGACCTTTTTAATCTGCTCTGTGTAACATGCTTTCTATGCTCGTATAGGCCAATTTTATTATTGACCTTCAGATGCCTCTTTGACAGCCTCGTTTATGTTATGTCAAACAAAGACTGTTGCAATAATATCTAATAATAATACCTTTTTACCCCATTCACAATTATTAGAGTTAACAGAAACTAAACATAAAACCACTTTTTTTTTTTACTTGAAATAAAATACACATTGAACTAAAATATAATATATATAAAAACTTAAACTTATTTTAATTAAGCCAGCTGCAAAGGCAAGTTTAAAACACAAAATTAAATTAGTAAACCAAAATGAAAATGGAAAATCTAAAAATGTATTCAAGTTATTTTAAAATATGAAATATTAATAAAAACTATAATAGTTTCTTAATTATATAATAACTAAAATAATACTAACCCCACTACATGTATGGCTGTCTGTGTATCCCTATACATGTGTGAATGAAAGAGTAAGACTGTTAGAAAGTGCTCCCTACTGTATGTGCCATAGTTTGCTGGGATTTTATCTCTAATGCAGAATATGTATTTGTTGATGAGGCTGCAGGCATTTCCCCATTGGCTTGTCATCAGCTGTGCCAGACTCAGGCATCTTTGATCTGAGATGTGATTGGCCGCCTCAATGAGGCTACAGAAGGGGACACGCTGGCAAAAATCCAACCTCTGAAGAATATAAAACAACATATATCTGACATTACAGAATTACATGTACTGTGTGTTCAACCAGTCACTGTATACTGCAATACCGAAGCTCATTATTGTTTCAGAGTAATTATCAGGTGTGCACCTGCCCAGCCTTCAGGACTTGTACAACTCCAGAGTGAAGAAACGGGCAGGTAGCATCATCAAAGACCCCTCTCACCCCGGACACAACCTGTTTGCACTTCTCCCTTCAGCCAGACGCTACAGATCTCTGTGCACTAGAACATCTAGGCATAAAAACAGTTTTTTCCCCCATGCCATCTCCAGCTTAAATAGCTAACACATGGATCATTACCTGTGTTCTGTAATTCATTCTCCATCTTTAATTATTGCCTCTTTCTCAAGTACTATGTAAATACACATACATATCTGTTTATTTATACAGCTGTATATATAGTAAATAATGCACAAATCTGTACATAAATCTACTGTTCCAGATTCACACTTATTATTATTATTATTATTATTATTATTATTATTATCCATTGTTAAGCCTTACTATTTAAATGTTTTTTCTGTTCTCATGTCAGATGTGTATGTATGAATGTATGTACCAGGAGCACCCTAAAACCACAACAAATTCCTCGTGTGTTTGCGCACACCTGGCGAATAAAGCAAATTCTGATTCTGATTCTGATTCTGATTCTGATCTGATTCTGATTCTGATTCTGATTCTGATTCTGATTCTGATTCTGATTCTGATCAGGGAAATATATAAGTAAACCATTTACCCTATCATTCAAATGTTTTTTTTTTTAATGTTTTTGAAAGTCTCTTGTCCTCAGTAAGGCTGCATTTATAAGATGCAATCAAAACAGTGATATTGTAGAATCTTATTACAATATAAAGTAACTGTTTTCTATTTTAATGTCTTATAAAATGTAATTTATTCCTGTGATGGTAAAGCTGAATTTCAGCAGCCATTACTCCAGTCTTCAGCATCACATGATGCTTCAGAAATCATTCTCATATGCTGAACGGAAAAAATTTATATTTCTGTGTATGGCCTTGGAAGACATCAAGAAATATAAGGCTTTTTTTTCCATTCACACATCAAATTTTTAGCTTTCCTTAACAAATTACACTCTGTAGCAACCATGAAAGAAACAAAATGTTGAATTAGCAGTGCTTAAAAGACATTTAATAAAAATGAGTGTTTTTCCTCACTTTTGTCATCTCAGCTTCCGCTAAACATGCACAAACCAAGAAACCAACTTTCCACACAGGTTCTCAAACATCGGGACAAAAAAAAATAAAGATTAATTTAAATATTTAATTTTAGATTTTTTTCTTACACATTGTGTGTAAACATGAGCAAAAAAAAAGAACTCTGTTCCCAGTATTTCATATACTATTATTTCATTTTAAGATGTTTTGGTGCAATAACTTGGCAGAGATTCATAGCAATATCTCATATTTTATTGTAATATTATTTTGTTTTTAGCCTATTCACCTGCTGTGTCTCCCTAAGAGGTGAAAAACACATGCACTAATATAGTGAGAAAGCAAAGAACCTCTACTAGCAAATAACACAGACCTCATGACCACCCATGATTTTATCGCTGTCAGTGTGAACAGCATCTTTTATCTCAAAGACACTCACAAAACTGAATTGCTGGAACCCAGAAAAAAAAAGAAAGAAACAAAATTAAGAAACCGTGTGGAAGTCAATTCTGATACTGTGGGTGTAACCATTTACTAGGCACAAAAGGACTCGTGCTCCATCAGTCTGACCTTCATGACCTGCCCGCCCTCCACCAACACAGCCTCATTGACCTCATCAACCTTTGAACTCTCTTTAAGACACTGACTGTGTGTATGTCTGCATGTGCAAAGCTGGAATGAATGAGTGTTTTCACTCTGATAAGCCGTCAGCGAGGCATGACACGAAATACTTTAGTAGTCTCAGACAATATTTTAGATTTTTAGATACACATACATATATATATATATAGTCATGAGCTCATTGCTTCATTTTTGATGAGAGTTTTTAGGTTGTTTCTGGTTGAAAGCTACAGTATACTGAAGTAAGCAGAGGCTTCATAGAGCAAGGTTTGTAACTGGCCCAATGGGTTGTGTGTGTGTGTGTGTGTGTATTTGTGTGTGTTTGTGTGTGTAAACTGTTAAAGTGGGTTAGTAAGTCACTCAGCCTAAGGGTAGCATAGCCGTGTCATATCTGGGTGTTTGGACAGTGTCCTCTCTCACTCTTCTCTCTTCAGAATTACATAATCCCACACGATTGGTCAAAGGAAGTAAATATGAATGCACTGTAATGCTGAAGAAACAAATTTAGACAAGGAGGTTATCAAATTGAATACATTAGGAAGCATATACTGTGAAAAATATTTTGTTGGGTAACTTCATGCTTCTTGTGGTATTTTTTAAATGAACAGGTGTTATTCAGAAATAGCACGAGTGATATTCTCTTTCGAATTAGAATATTATTATTATTTATTCTCCCATATCTAACATGCATCTGTACTTTGGTTTGGGACATCATAATTTTTTTGTAACACATTACATGTGTATGGAAACGTTTGGTGCTTTCAATAGCTAAATATAGATTTATATTTATAGTTATAAATTGGCCTGATATTCATCAAAATGCCTGTTCTCTAAATGTTGGTATATCGTAGTGTATGTGTGTGTGTGTTCCGGATGCCTCTTTACAGCTTTCCTCTCAGGACGGGATGGTAATAGCTCGCCTTAGGCCACAATTTAATTCCATGTAACGAGGTCCTTCCCCAAAGTGGCCCCAGGAGCCCCTCTCTGAAAGAAGCAAATTGATCACAATCTAAAGGCCTCTCTTCACCTGAAAGCGCAGTGTCTCTCTCTCTCTGTCTCACTCATCTCCCTTGATCACTCCATCTCAGTATCCTTAAGCTTTCTCTAGGATCATTCTTGCTCTTCATCTAAATCTCTTTTAAGGGCCTCTGTTTCAAAAGCTCGCACAAATAGTACTTCTGTTACGCACCTTTTTGTTCGACATTTCCTCTCAATGCCATTCCTAATGTAATTTTCCTAGAGTATTCCTAAAACAGATATAATCACATTAGCATGCTTTAAAAATCTGGTTCAAAGAGTTTGCTGTGTACAAGCCTGTATGCAGTCAAGACCCTTTAAACACAGAGGAGGACTGTGAAGGTGCAATGGGTCTGAGCTAATGAGATTTCTGTGTATATAAACTGAAGTTTAAAAGTCACTGAAAATACTAGATTTTTTTTTTTTAAAAAGGAAATTAATAAGAAATATTTAGGATTTTGCACAAACAGGTTGTTAATTAAATAAGTAAATTTGACTGGCATTAATCAAGAGACTTTTTGTGCAGATGGTCAAATGTTCTTGCTTCCACTGAAGCACAAGATGCTCTTCAGATAATTTCAGAAATCTTGCTGGAGAACGTAATCTTCAGGTTTTACACAAACTTTTGGAGTTCATGAAATTCGAGTGCTGCTGCTATTAAAGCAATCAGAGAAAAATTGAATTTATCACACAAAACATGCTGATAACATAAGTAATTAAATATTTTGTATTAAATAAGGGTAATAAAGCATTTGCACTAGTGGTCTCTGACTTTTGGACCCCAGTATATGTGTGTTTTCTATGGACCCTGCTGTGGACATGTCAGTATTGACATGTATGACAAAACAAGTCTGTGCAAACAGATTTTCCGATGCAACTGAAACTGAAAGAAGTATAAACTAACTGAGCAGTGGGCACACGACCCATACACCACACAGGAGAAAGAGAGAGAGAGAGCTCTACTCTAGATCCGATTTCAGTGTTACATAACTATGTGTTTTAATTCTTTCTAAAGCGTAAGACAAAGTTTCTCTTTCCTCCGTGCCTGAGGTGGAACAGTAAGCTTATTAAGCCTTGTAAGTTATTTTCTGGACGCTATATATCACACCGAATCTGACTTTTGGACAAAACCAAAACCATGATTTAAAAAACTTACAGACAAAAAAGACCATGATATTCATATCTTCATAATATCATACTTATGGTATTCCCTTCTGCACCATATCAAAAGCCCCAGGTGCTGCTTTCCAAAGTGCACATTACTGAATGAATGAACACCTAGCGAAGGGTGAGACCAGTCGAAGAGAACTAATAAATCTGACGCGCAACAAAGCAGAGAAAACATGCAGAAATGCCACTGCTGCAATACCGCGGGGAGGGCAAAATACAAACATTAAACGGACATGTTTAGCCTTACAGTTCAGCCTCTCTCAGATCTGCTCTCTCATGCACACTCAACCATCTCAAACAAGGGCTCAGCAAACAGATGACACACTCTAGTCCACACATTCTCAGTCGATACTCAAGAAAGGCGCGTTCACAAAAACACTACAGGGGACAAAAGCCAACACGCTCACACTCAGAAATAGATGTCAAGACATCTGGTTGAAGTTATGTAGTCAGCTAGAAGGAAAACTCAGATCTACAATTATGCAGAATCCAGTTTTCATTATTTAAAATGTTAAAGGCCCATAAAACTGAGTGGAGAATAAAGAACGCAACATACTAAATGGATTAGGTTTGTGCTGGCTGTGCAACTCCGTTTCTGCCTCACTTTAGGGGATTACATCTCTTGGTTTTCTTTGCGTAATCTTTCACAGGTTACGTAAGTACAAGCCATTAGTCAGCAAAGCAAAAAGAAAAAAAACTAGCAGCTACAACAAACCACTGACCAGATGATATAAGTACCAATACAAACCTAGGCTTCAAAGTGAAAGTTCGGATAGACTCTGCCTTGCAGTTTCACGGGTATATGTATATCAAGACTTTATTGTCTTTTTAATTAATTGAAAACACCGGATGTAGCAGCAGCGGCTGGTTATTGCTAGTTTTACCTAGTTATTGTTGGCCTACTGCCTGGTTAGAGATTTGCAATGCGTAATCCATGTCTGCGATGTGGTCATGTGTATGGTGTCAGTCAAACAAACAATGCTGTGTTTATTGATCCACCCCCGAACTGTAATATAAAAAACACACTTAAATTAACAACAACAACAAACACTTTGATAAGCAATATATTTACACACACTCACATACACTGATGGGATTTATCAAATGGATCCTCTGCTTTACACAACTATAATATCTATATACACGGTTTATGTTAGTTTACAGTCAGAATAAAGCTCAGGGGTGAGCAGGCCATGCATATTGATCCTGCTCTTCTGCGAGCTGAGCCACGCAACGTCAAGCAGGTCGATGGAGAGATGGCCTCTCACTCTGGAAGCCAATGTGATGCTAAAAGCTATTGGCATTGGGAGTTCATGCGTAACTGTCTATCTTTGTGTCTGTGGCTCAGAGTTTCAGGGTGCAGCAAGGACTGAAATGAGCATGGACAAAGCAATGCAGCTCAGAGGCATTTGTGGAAATTATGGCCAGATATGAAGTAAACACAGGCCAGATATGTTTCTTTGCTGTTCTTTAAAGACAAACAACCAAAACAGGGGTCAAGCAATCAAGACGTGTTGTGTATGTGTGTGTGTACGAACGCAGTTTGAATGTGATCTGCGTGTGACAGAGTTGTGGGAAAACTAACACCAGCCCTGAAGCAGCACTGTGTACTGTAATGGAGAAGACAAGGTTTGGAACGGATGTAGAGTTGAGTTACTAGATTGGGTACCACAGTCCATCAGATATATGCACTGGAAGACATTGCAAGTCCATCTCTGATCAATGAAGCAACCTGATAAATGTTTTGACCAATAGGGCACATCTATGTGTACACAAATGACACCCTCAAACACACAAACAACAAACTAACTAGTGCACTAATGAAACCAGTCAACCAAAAACACTTTTAGTATCATTTTCTACCTCGTATAAATATATTTTTGTACAATTAATATTTAATATTCACAAACTCAGCAATCAGTAAATATGAAACAAAATAGATTAATTTAATAATAATAAAAAAGCTGTTCTCAACACTTAAAAGGGTAGTTCCTCTAAAATCATATTTTTATCATAGCATATACCATATGACTTTATTCATTCCATGAAAGATGATGTTGGGTAGAATAAGAGCCTCGGTCACCATACTTTGTCTTGATTGAAAAGACTAAGACTGTCATAACATCTCCTTTTGTGAACCACCGAAGGAAAAAAAAAAGTCATTTAGATTTGAAACTACATAAACTTGAGTAAATGATGACAATTTCTATTTGGTTTGGTGAACTGGCCCTTTAAGAAAAACTTTCTATTGTGCACGTCCATAATCAACTTAAAAGTAGAATCAACAAACAAATACATTAATTAATTATAAACATGAATGTGTTGTAATTAAAACCCACCATTAACTAGAAATTATTAATAACATTTTTACAAGCCTATCTAAATCAACAATTGGTGAAAGATTTAGGCTATTTTATTTTTCTCATCGTATTGAGTAAAATGTTTCTCTGTCGGCTAACCACATATAGAGTAGGCTAAATATAAAAAGCAAAATTTATAATCATTAAAAAACCTTTAAACGGATTAACTCCGTAACTAATTAAAACAAATAATAGCAATTGATTCCGTCCTGTCGATGACATTAAAAAGACAAGTAGGCTGTAATCGAGTCTTAAAATTCTATATCTGGTTCGTGGTCCTAAAAATGATGTCCATGCAAACTTCAAAAGTAATTGGACATTTTACAAGATTGTAAGTAGATAGCATTTCTATATCTGATTAGCTCACGAAGTTTGATTGTTATTTGAAAAGGCCCGCGCTATAGGCTGCTGTCAGTGTCGGAGAGTCGGGCTCGGTGAGAGGCCCCTGATACTGATGTGATTCTTTCTGACACGGTCCTCTGGGGCACAGAAAGAGAAGCAGAGAGGTGCTCTGGGGGCGTGACACAGAGATGGAGAACTGAGTTTTTGGTGTTTCCCATGCAGGCACGCGCACTGAACTTATTTCTTTCCAACGAAAAGGCGAAAATGACAGCTGCCAAGACAGTTACAGATTAGACAGTTTACTTAGAAGTCGGCATATAAAAAAAATTGGCATATAAAAAAATTGTTTTTTGTTTTTTTTTCGTGTAATGTCATGCGCGTGCATTGTGTGCTGTATTTGTTTAGATATTTTACTATGAAACGAAACTTACTTAAAAAAAACGAAAACAGCAGAAGATTGCTTACAATATAAATACATATATTTGAAACAATCAGTTGTCACCTTAATCCACAATTAATTAACAGTTCGACATATTTATTTATTTATTTTTAGTCTAATAATCTAATTTCAGTGTCATATAATAAAGACCTGGCCGTAAACTGTAAATTTTATACATGGACATGATTTTAAAGATTTTTAAATGTTTAGAAAAGGTAGGCTTATGTTAAAAATATTTCAAATTATCATCCACAATCTAAAAGAGGAATTAAAACATCTTTATTCTATAGCAACTATAACAGAGCATTAGTAAGTTACACTTTAAAACATGAACTCCGACATAAACTAAAGCGTTCTGACTGATACAAGCCACGTTCTTTTTTTACATTATTGAAACATATTTGCATTTTTAAACAAAAAGTCTACAAACACTTCTGCTTTTGTTAATTCCATATTATCACAGGTGCAATTGCAAAGAGTCCGAGAAGAGCGCGTGGGATGGGCAAAGCGCGCGCTGCTCCACGCGTGTGTTAACTGGACTCGCGCGGACATTGCTGCTGCACTTCGACGCTTTCAGCGCGCAGCGGCGCCTGACTGACGGAAATGGGTCAGTAGAACGCACGACACGAACTCCACTTTACCCACACCGTGGTGGTCTGCTTTAAAACACTACCCACATTACTTAAATAATTAAATGAATAAAAATAACACGGGTAAATTTTGATGCAACTGCTTCCCCTGCTAATCTCTAAAAAGAAGCTGCAATTTCTCACATGCACATAAATTAAAGCCCAAGACTCAAAGTAAGATACTCAGTGCTAAGTCTTCATAGGCTCATAAATAAAATCCACTCTTTAGGAAAGTTGGAGTAAAGTTGTCTCTGTCTGATGAAGTCTCCATAAACACGAGACTGGGAATGATGAGCGGTTTATTTATCTTTCAGTGGTTTCTGTTCCCATGAATATGAAACACAGCTGACCAAAAACAGTTTTTTTTTTTTTTTTTTTTTTTTTAAATATCCACATACACATTATTCTGACAAATTTCTGTATCATAGACCGGGTATGAACCACTTGACTTCGCTATGACTTTACGAAACGAAAGGAATTATGGACAAACTGTGGGGACAGGACTGTGGGATGAGAATGAAAAAAACATCCTATACTTCATTATTCAAATGAGCTGTCACAAACAGTTGTATTCCTACCTCGCATAGTGGTGGCGACTCGCTCCCGAACGCGTGAGTCATGAAGAAACAAACATAAACCAGAGTAAAAAAACAAAATCCTCGGTGGTGAAGTTTGGTCTCGTCAAACCGGGAGACTACTGTGCAAAACCATTCCAGAGGTGCGTGAAGCGGTGTTCGGACTCTTCAGTTGTGCGGTAAGGCCAGCATGCGGGGTTTCACATGACATCTGCGAGCGCATATACCCACCGGAGGTTTTCACTGCCTCCGAGAGCGCACGGGAGAGCGCGCAGCAGGCTACGGCAGCCTGGATTGGACCGACACTTTCTGCTCCGCCCACTTTCTAGCGTCTTCAGCAGCATAAGCAGAGACGGACACTGTGCGGTCTGCGCGTACGCCAGCGCGACGCGGAGCTTGAGTTTGCGACGCGCACAGACATTTTTATCCATTTTCAAAAGAAAATATTTAAAAGCCTTCTTATCGTACCTATCATGTTATCAACTTTTTTCTTTGCGTTTTTTCCCTTTAATAATTGCTTTTACAATTAGTAGTATTAGAAGTTATTATTATCTATAGGTAGTTTGAATGTTCCAGATGAACTGAGTTGCACTGCATGGATGGTCTTAACAGAGAGTTTCAAACATACTTTCACAAATCTCTGGAAACTTTCTCTACTAGAGAGCAAAACACTCCTTCCCACAAACACACTTATATATATATATATATATATATATATATATATATATATATATATATATATATATATATATATATATATATATATATATAATTGAAAACTGTATATAGCTATAATAGAATATTATCAATGACCCACTGGCATACCAGGTCAGCAACGATGAATCTGTAAGATGTTTGATTAATGTGCAGTAACTCAGAGTTTTTTCAGTGTGTGATATATCAGGTGCCAAATCAGACAATAGCAGTAGTATTAAAGTAGTAAAACAAATCTGAAACTTTTATTAATTATAGTTTTCTCTATGGTGCAAAAAGAAAAAAATAAAATCATTAAAAAATATATTTTTAATTGCATAATATGGTTTCATATTTCTTTACACTTGACTGATGAACCAATAATTAGACTTTTTTAAATCTACTAGCCATCAGTTTAAACAGCAAATAGCTAGGAGAGTATGAAATTGCCCACTGCCCGTGTGTGTATGGGGGGAGGTGGAGACAGAGACTGAGCTACAGACCCATCCAGGGAAAGGCAGAGACTAGCTGCCCAGAGCACATCACCACTGACCTACATTTCTTTCCCCCCCTTTTTTATTTTCCATTTCCCCTGTATGAACAAACTCATAATTGTGATGTAATGACAAAAAGCAAGCATGACAATAAAGCCAGACCAGTCCATTGGAGATTGTAAGGCACTGTCCTGGAGTGACAGCACTGTTGTTGAACAAAAAGCTTTTTCTGGCTATTCAGGAAAGGCCTGAGTGTTGCAAAAAGAAATACATGTAACCTGTGAAGTGGAATAGATAGGTTATAGTGCGTGTAACCTTTGTGAAATCAACATGCAATATTTTGCAATATTTTTATTTGACAAAGTTTATCACAAACAGAATTAAAAGTCATTCTGACTCACAATCAAAATTTGAACCTTACCTTTTTTTCTTTTTTTTTTTCCAGGGCTGCAGATTTACAGCAGACCTACAGGAAAAAAATTAACGATCCAAAGACAGATGCAGCCATATGGTGCCTGAAAACTAGTCAGAGTAAAGGTAAACATATTTGGCAACATACAAAGAAGAGCTTGTTATGCAAAGCTTTTTTATTCTCTTCTATTGCTTTACCTTGGTCTATACTACACACTGCTGTCAAATAGAATAGCTCAAGAATGTCTAAATCGTGATGTTATTTCCCATAAGTACATAGTTTTCCTCACAAATGACTAACTGGACTGTTAGTCAGGCCACCTCACTGTTAGTCATTATTTTTGAGAGAAGACAGGACTGAGGTCCAACGATAGAAGCATTAAATGAGTCGATAGATCTCCCTGGTTTTAAGGTTAAAGCATATTTGTGCAACTCTTTTGTCCTTGAATCGACCATCAGGAAGTTAACTTAAATATAATTGGATAACTTTCCATTGAAAATAAAAATTAGGGCACTATTTCTCAAAGGGATTCCCCTTAACTCTCAAATGACACATGCCTTTATATTGTACTCTGGAAACAAGCAGGTGTTTTTGAAAAAGAGAACATTTTACTGGGAAATTGATTGAATACCATATAGGCCTACAGAACATGATGCTTTTTTTATTTTATATATACATATATATATATATATATATATATATATATGTGAATACATGCGTAAGGTGCTTTCGTGTTTGAATCTCTTTCCTATCACTGTTCAACATGATATTTATGTATGTAGATCAGAGTTCACCCGATAATTGTCTCCCCTTGCAAATCTACATGTCAAATGTCAACATGCTGAATCTCAGACAAAATCCTCGCTGTAATGAGTCGGAAGAGAGAATGACATTGGTTTTCAGAGAGAGAGAGAGAGAGACAGAGGGGAAAAATACACTTGAGAAATTTACAGAAAGATACCACAAGTGACAGAGGCAATTTTCTGGGAAAAAATTACTTCATCATAATTTCAATCCCAAAAAGAATTGGAAAGAAAGCCCTGAAGGAGCCAAGCCGTGTCACCTTGAAAAATGGCAGTGGAAAAGATCACTAAACTTCTCCACACACACACAAATGCTCTGACACACACATATACAGATGTACACAAACACACACAATCAAACTAAATATTAAATCTATACTGTTTCTTTATAGACAATTTTGTTCTTGTACTAAACTGCTTTGCCACTTTCACATGGATGCTGCAATTTCTTCAAAACTTATATACCTTTATACACTATTACATTATAAACCTTGACAGATCACTTATCAAAAGTATGGTTAAAATTTAATATAATTAGATGGCTTAAGTTTTGCACACTAGTAAATGATCAGATCTAGTATATGGAATCATTTCAGCTGGATGTCAAAATGGCCCAAATAAAGCCAAAGGGAGTGTATTATAATTTTATTGCGAGACTAATAAAGTTGGAGCCCATCTCATCTGTATCAGCAAGTAATAAGCAGATTTCTCATCAAAGCTCTTAATAAGACCAATCGTGCAAAATATAACTGCCTTCCCATCAACATAGCACAGAAGTCTGCCAATCAGTTGATTTTAATTGGATTTTTTTCTTAATCCATGATTTTTTTTCTCCTTCACTCTCTCTTAACAAAGCTATTAAGATATTAAAACTAATGTTACATTGAGTGTGTAGTTTTTTTGTATGACACATTAGAATATGCTCATATGCCCTGAGGCAAACTCTCAAAATAATTTCTCCTGCTGATTTAGTTTTCAGAGCCTAATAAATGTTGATGTCGAATACGTTGAGAGAGACTTTTGTACAGAAACACGGCACAATTCTTGCTTTTGAAAACGATCAGCGCATAACACAACATAAGGACCAGCTACTTTATCATCTGTTTATTACAGACTATCAGTAGCTGGACAAGACAGTGTTACATGAATGAGAAAAAGGTGCACTAAAATGTTGCTCTGAACTGATTATGCGGCTCTCTGTAATACTTGATGCTGATTGGTCAACCGTGCCACCTAGAGATTAGCCGTCAATATTGTATATTAGACCACTTATTATATAGTAGCTTTGCTCAGGGTAATGTACAGTCAGCCAGTAATTATTGCAAAATAAACCTCGACAAGGTGATAAGAAGCCCGACGTGTAACGTGATTTAGTTGTGTGTTAAAAATCCCAATCCAATTCAAATTCTCATTTGTTGCAGTTTGAATTACCCGAAGCGACCGAATTCTGTGTCAAAGTGTGACCTCTGTGTCCTACATAAGCCAAGTTCAAACAAATCGACACTTCTCAGAACTTCTTAGTCTACCACAGATATACACCATTAACTTAACATTCCTTATTCATCCACGGACATAACTCGCAGTTAATAATTCACACCTACATACTTGATTTGCGCAATCATTTTTAAGGGACCATTATCGCAAATTGGCCTTTCCAATTTATGAATCTAAAGGGAAGGATCTAATGGTGGAGACCTTCACCTCTCTACACCCCCAAAGAGGAAGTGTCTGATGAAGAAAGGCTAATGGCTGCAATACAGCCACCTCAGGGGCTGAAGACTGGAGTCAGAGGGGTTGAGGTAATGGAACATACGCCTGCAGTAGCTGAATTATTCACTCGATCCACTGATGCAATATACACTAACACGCAAAACACACACACACTCACACACACACACACACACACACACACACACACACTACTGGCTGTCTGGAGTGAGACTAAGTTTCTCTCTTCTCTGATGAGTAACTTGCTGTCGTGTGCACATTTTCAAAGAGTCTCCCCGTGTTTTAACATCTCATTCTTCTCTTTGATGTCTGCCATTTATCTCCCATTTGTTAGTTCCACAGATTGTCACTGTTAAACTCAACACGTTCCCGACTACGTTTGGCCGCTGACCAATCCCAATCTTCTGGCATGATTTTAAACAAAACACAACACCGTTACGTATTCCAGCGTTCCTTTCCTCCCGCCTTCCATCTCTCGCTCATGAAAAACAGATTAAGTTAATGAATTGATGGGCATCTTGCCTGCGCAAGCTGAGAGTTAGGCTACGCGGACAAATAAAGTAGCATTACAATACAAGAGCACAGACAGACACAAAGGAGAGGCTGCATAGCTTCCCTATTGTTCGGCTGGGAGAGTATAGAAAGGCTTACAGACTGCTTGTCTCACGAGCCAAACAGGAAACAAAGGGGAACTTGTTGCCAGAGTTGAGGAGAAATTACAGTAGTGTCAGGATGCTTGTTGGGATGTGGGGGGCACCAGACTCATAAACGCATAAACAGAGACGTATTTACTGTAGCAAACATCCGACAGCTTGGCCCGCTGGAGGATTATGGGGCTTCTCGAGGGAGTCTGAGTCTCTGAGAGCCATAGGAAGAGGATGATGATGTCTTTCTTTTATCATCCTTGATATAGATACCATAAAAGCGAGGAATATGTTAGTGATGCAACCGTGGTACAACTTTTGCGCTCTCTGAAGACAGTGACTGAAGAACTGATATTGTGTCATAGTTTAACACATCTGTACAGAAACTCATTGACCTTTGCCCTCTGACTATTGGCATCATGTTTGAATCCCATCAGAAATCACATGGGCACCCACCAGAGCCGGGGTCTCACTATATCCTCTTAGCGTCTGCCCAGTCAACGTGTCGCAATTTAATCTTCACTGGAACTGTAGTGTGGAAGTGTATGCTGGGGAGTTTGAGGGGGACTGGTGTGTGCCATGTGTGTGTGTTTCTAATGACAATGATGGGGGGTGATGAGACCTTCTGTTTTTAACTCCTCCCTCCCTTTCGGCCCTGGCCGGCTTAATCCTGAGTCTAGGAGAGGGATTAGAGGGCACTCGACCATACCAACATCTCACAACAGGCATCAAATCTTAGCGCACACATCCAAGATTATGTATATAAGCAGTTTAGCGTATGGCGGCTGTAGGAATATTATAATCTGATGGGTGATAATGATACAATTAGATGATGCTGAAAACACGCAAGCATGTAAACAGGAAGACAAACACATATATCACACAGACTTTCCTGATCATTTCAGTCAGTTCACTGTTTCTGTAAAAATTGAGCTGGTTTATAAAGCAATGACAGAGGTTATATTTGGACTTAATCCAGACTTAAAATGTCTGAATTTTAATGAATTAAATGCTGAATATCAAATCAAGTAGCTGCAAACAAATAATGCTAAAGCTTTTCTCAGAAATAACTTCACTTTTTAGAGCGTTTTTTGCAATTATTTTTAACCTGCTGTATCTTTAGTGCATGTAGAGTCTTATTTACACAGATTTTTAAGTTTGTCCAAAAACTGTTTGGAGTCACTATACACTACTGTGCTTAAATTCATACTTGGATACAGAAAGGACACATTGAAAAGTGACAATTAAGACTTTTACCTACAAAAATATCTATTTCAAATTCATGCTGTTCTTTTATATTTTCAAAATCATGGTTTCCACAAAAATATGAAGCAGCTTTTTCATCATTGATAATAAGAAATATTTTAAATATTAGAATCATTAATTCCAAAGAATTTTTATGCTTAAGACTTGATCAAAATGTAACTTTGACATCACATGAATATAAAATATACTGTAAAACAGTTAAAATAACATTTTACAGTATTACTGTTTTTATTGTATTTTTGATAAAATAAATGCAGGCATTAAAAAAACGTACCGACCCCAAACTTTTGAATGGTAGAGTATGTCATTAAAGGGAATTTAGTGTTTTCGTGTTATTTCTAAATGTATTTCTGCCTCTACCTGATTCCTCCTTCCTCTCTGTAACGCTGACTGCCAGGCAGATCATTTGTCATCTCAATTTGTCTTTGTTTCAGCTGAGGTACAATCGTTAATCTTGGGGATTAAGTAGTTGCAACAACTCTAACAACTGCGTGTGTGTTTGGTGGGGAGAGGAGGGGGAGGTAGAGAGATAATAAAGGGAAGGAGAAAATTACTCAGCTTTCTTATTGAAACAAACTACACACGCACATGTTTATTATGTATATAGCTGATTCACTAGGACAACAGCAGCAAATTTGACATTTTTGATATTGCAAACATGACAAATGGTGTGATAACTGAAATAAACAAATTTGCGACATCATACAGAATTATTTTTCAAGTGCAAACGCTCTCATAATCTTGCAATGTCTCTTGCGGTAGATATTTTCTTGAGCATTTGTATTTGTAAGTGGAGGAAATACAGTAGAAGCGTGGGGGGGGGTTGGGGGCTACACAGCTCCATATGAAGAGGATGTAAGCCTTTACTTTACTTCTGTGGTATTATGTCTGCTTTAACGTATGCCTCAAAACCGCACACACTTTTGTCTGATTCTGCATGCTCGAAAACATCTTTTTACACACAGACACACATGCACACGCACGCAAACACACACACACACACACACACACAGATAGACGCAGACAAATACACATTAGCACAGTCCAACTGACTCATTCAATACGTAAAGAAACTGAATGCGGAAAAGCGAAATCTCTTTGACAGTCTCAGTCTGGCTCCTTTATCCTCGTCTGAAAAACATGGGTGAAATATGTGCTCTTTAGACTATATGTTTGAACTTAATAGGTCATGTGACTTGAACTGAAGTGCATTTTCCCCCTCATCATTTTGCTTCCTCCAAACAAGAGTTAGGCTGTTGTGTTTTTTTTTTTTTTTTTTTTGCTGCCTCCAATTGTATCATGTTTCATATTCTGTGCCATGTCTTTGCTATGGATGCTTGATTCTTAAAGGGACAGTTCATCCAAACGAGTAAATGATGAAAACAATTCTGTCATCATTTACTCACACTTTGCATTGTCAGTGCAAACCCATATGACTTTCTTTCTGTGGAAAAAAGGAAAGGTCTTGCAGGATGTTCATCACACTCTCTCTTTCATACAATGAAAGTGGACGGAGACTGGGGCTGTTAGGCTCCAAAAAGGACAAAAACAATAAATTCACCATAAAAGTAGTCTAAACAACTTGTTCACGGTATTCCAAGTCATCGTTATGTGAGGAATAACAGCTGTAGTCCCCATTCGCTTTCTTTGTATGGAAAAAGAGCAATTTCTCTTTTTGTTCTATGAAAAATCAAGATATAACAGTGAGATTGTAATGAAATTGAATTGCATCTATTTTATTTTAACTATTCCTTTAACTGTTATTGCATTTATCTTTTATGGCTAATGCTACCCCAAACCACCCATCTCACCTCTGAGACAGAGAGTTTTTGGTTTCTCTTTTCTTTTTTAATTCCACATTATTGTTATGCTTCACTCCACTTTTCTGTTTTTCCTAGCCACCTCACTCTGTCTTTTCTCCCTCCACTCTCTCACATTTTCCCCATCTCTTCTCCCCCTGTGCGCTCTCTCTGTCTCACTCTCTCTCTCTCTCTCTCTCTCTCGCTCTCTGTGAATGGAATGATGGCTGTAATAGTGGGATGTAGGTCATCAGGGCAGCTTGGCTGGCTCGTGTCTAGACTCAGTCTTCAGGGCATGAAGTCACAGAAATGTGCACATTGACCAGCACAGTCAAAACTCTGCTACTAACAGTGCCCGCACACGTGCACACACACAGAGGAGCACGCAAAAGAGTAAATTATCTGATGAGACTTCACACAAACTGCTTGCATTGTCTGATTTGCCAAAATGTCATTAAAATGCCATGTGATATTTACATTAGGGTGGGGCATCCTGGGGTCTTAATCATTAACAGCCACTGAAATGTGCTTTTCAGGCAAATATGCATGACAAATTTGGTGATGTTTTCTGCTCAGTTTTGCTTGCACACACCCTCCTCTGATGCCCCAGGTGAGACACATATGAGCATTTGCACTATGCTCATGTATCTGTCAAACTCACTCAACACTCACACCAGCCTTCGCTCTATATGCTATGGAAGCTAACACAGGATAAAAAAAGATTTAAAAAATGGTAATTTCGACTTTTTGACTCAAAATTTAAGTTTATCCCCCTTGCGATTCTGAGAAAAAATGAGGTAGGTTAAGCCCATCCTGAATTAGCATAAATACCTAACTGACTGATTTGTTTAAATGCATCATCACTGTAGCTGGGATACTGTAGCTCCATCCATTATTGTCATCACACAATATCCATCAATGCTTGTCACACCTAATATCAGTCTATAAACTCAGTCGGTGCAGTTAGTGCATGCAACATGTATTCTCTTCACCCACAAAATGATCTGTGGACAGTGAGTGTACAATAGCGCTCATATTCACAGCTAATATTCAGTGAGCGGAGGTGAAATCTGGTGGCCCAATCTGCCTAGCAACGTAGCAATGCTGAAATATTAATATATGCAAAGTATAAAACAGTATATTACTTTAAGCATGTCTGTGGGGGCCAGGTTTTGCATACATTCTGGGGACCAAATGTTTTCATAAAGATACTAAAACCTACAATCATCTAAATGTTGGTACCAGTCAAAAGTTTCCACAAGGAAAACAGTTTCACGTTCATACTAAATATTTTCTTAATGAATATCTGAAAAATGCAAAATGGTTTCATTCTTTTTAAAAAACGTTAATTATGAAATAGCCAGTTAATATTTTGATTTTGAAGTGGATTATCTTTTTTAAAGTTTTTTGTGAGGGTTAGAAATAGTACAAACTGTTATGGAAAAAATGCGTGTGGTCTGATATGTGATGACTAAGATGTAATCAAAAGCCTTCAAAAATGGATTTTTATGTGTTATCCACCATTCCTCTCTTTCCCCCAACTCTCGCTTTCTCACTTGCTCTCTCACTCTCTCGTCTCTCATGGGTTGTGATGGTAAAAGCTACAGTCTGGCATACTTTACGATATTTTATTCATGGCTATCAGACACTGTTTTTTCCCACTAATGGAAAAACCCTAAGTGACCTTTCACCCTCTTACTGCAGCATAACTAAGAAGTTACAAGGTCCAACATCCATCAGCTATTTTCAAAGGTGTTGATTGTCCATATATATACATATATGGACACTTTTGATATATATTACATATAAAGAAGAGCTATTCAGGCAACAATTCACCTAATGTCCCATGATTTCATGCCCTTTGTAGCCTGGTGGTGCCCACATTGTTAAAGGAGCATCTGAATACGCTTGGCACAGTGCCGAAACCATGACTCAAATGCAAATATTAGAGAGAAACAGCTGAAGGGAAAAAAAGCCCTCCATGACCTGTCAAAGCACATTAACACACGTGGACTGCACGCTGCCTGTGTCTGTGAGACTATATTCTTCGGTAATATTCTGTCTGTTTGTTGATTATATGTCATTTTCATTCCATCTGAGTGCACACATAAGTAATATAATCATGCAATTTCTGGCGTAACATTTTCACATGATTGTGCAAAATGTTTTTTCAAATCCATATGTACATATATGCATTTGAATTATTCTGTCTGCGATCCAATCAAGAATTCCTCACTCAGTCGTATTCTTTAACAGGAAGCCTGGCTGCTTGTCTCAAACGCCATGCCCCTCCCTGCTGCCACCTTGGTAGGCTCCACCCTCTCAGGGGAACCCCCAGGCAGTGCTGTCAGGTCCCATCATGCAACTCCTACGGTAGCTCAGTTGCCAGGGTAGCTAGCCGTTAGCAGATCTGTGTGTAGGTTTAGAGCTTAGCTGTTAGCGCCAGGTTTAATTATAGATTACAATGAGCTACGAGCATCCACTCTCTTTTACAGCAGGCATGCTTGGTCATGCATGCAAAGCCTAGAGCAAAAATGACACGGTGTTGTAAAATTCGTAAGGAGGCAGAAGTATAAAAACTAGAACCTTACTTGTCCAGTCTGATTAATAACCACACGAATGACTTTACCTGACCGTGTGCTATAATTATATAACAGGTTGCATTAAAACATTCACATTATCACCATCATTAGCAAGACCAAATCCAGGACTAGGCCAGCTGATATCTCCATAAATCACCCCTTTAGAAGACCCTAAAGGGATAGGGATAGAGATAGAAACTTCTGTTACCATTTACTTAAAAATAAAGGTACTTTTTTTGGCATCAGTGGTTCCATGAAGAATTTTTAACATCAATGGAACGTTTTCAGTGCACAAAATGTCCTTAATAGTCGAAATTGGTTCTTTATCTTCTTAACATGTTGACACACTAAGAAAAATGGTTCTTTTAAGAACTGATCACTGAAAGGTTATTTGGGGAACCCAAATAGTTCTTTATGCCACCGCTGTGAAAACCCTCTTTCTCAAAAGAGAATGTCTCAGTGTTTTTTGTATGGAAACATTCTTCAAAAGTTTTGTTCCACAGAAGAGTTAAAGTAATACAGGTTTAGAATGACATGAGGGTGAATAATAATCTCTTCAACTACCACACTCTCACAATTCATGAGGCTACAGGATATTCATCCATTCATCTATGTCCTGTCCCTCTCCTTATATCCATAAAATGCTTTTCTATCACTGTCATGTTTGCCCACATTTGATTTGCCCTCTTGCTCAAACCCCCACCCCCGAATCCACCATTAAACTTTAAGATCTCAAGCAGACTATGCATATTTCATTTGGCATTTTGCAAACAAACTCTAAATAAAATATAGATAAAAACAAAGGTCTGAGACCCTGCATGTGCAAGCGCATCGCTCGTCCCCTCCCTGTCTTGTCTCTATCCCCCTATCTTTATCAGCAGATGAGTAATGTGGGTTCAGAGGTAGTCGTCCGGTGTTGTTCAAGCTGGGGAACATTGTATTGCTCCCTCACGACGAGCCGCTGGGCTGCCACACTGACGGCTATTACATGCATCAGCCATTGTGCACCATTATTTCTGAGATGCATTTATATAATTTGTCTGTCCATTAATAGACAATAACACACAGGCCTTAGCAGAGCAAATCATATAATCACTGTGTAGAAAAGAGTTTCCATTATGTTTCAGAGAGATGAAAAACAGAAAAAGAAAGACTGGGGGGAAAAAAAGAGACAAACCTGGTGTGGGGGGAGGTTCATATTGCTCTCATCTTCCATCGAGTGTAAAACAGCTACTGTATTTACAAAATTAATAGTTAATAATTGAGGTCATGATGTTTGATTTCAATTTGCCATGTTTTTAGGTATCTACAGCTAATTATAAAATAATTAAGTTGTGAATAGGTTGAGAGAAATAAAAAATAAAGCATGACATTATTCTCATATTTGAGCACACAGTTAAAAACAAATGAGATTTAATTTAAATCAACTTAATTTATTTTCGATCTGTTAAGTTCCACGTTAGCCTTATACAAATAATGTTGGCCTTTAAATATTAAAAAGACATGACTGACATTAAATAGGCCTAAACAGCAAATTATCAGTCCATATGTTTTTCATTAACCACGATTATAAAACATGGTCATTTTTCAATTTAAAAAACCTACAATCCACAAAAACCTACTGCTCATATTTATAACAGTATAAGAAAGATGAAAAAGATGCATCTAGAAAATAATTATTTTTCTAGTGAAAATGAGAAATGTTGTAGCTGAAATGAAAAATCTTTAACAATGAACAAATACAAACTTTAAAAAAATATATTTTTTAAACTAAATGATAATATACAGTACGTATATGATAATGTATGATCACCACATCAGAGACTACAAGGATGCCCTTTCTACTGCTAAAACAAATTATTATGCCAATTTGATAAACTCTGGTGGTGGGAATACAAAAATACTGTTCTCTACAATGAATAATATTTTGCGACCACCAGATGCTTTCTCATTACATTCGCATTCTAATTCTACATGTGATACTTTTATGAATTATTTTAGTGATAAAAATCGAAACTATTCATAAGAATTTAACACCTAATAATGGAGCATGTGGTTCATTCTTCTCTCTTTACGACGCGTCCGCCCTAACTGCTTTCTCTAGTTTTTATTTGCCTACAGCAAATGAAATAGCTCAATGTGTTCAGAAATCTAAATCTGCTACCTGTCAGTTAGATCCTATTCCCACACATCTTGTTAAGTTTTGTCTACCTTCTTTATTACCCTTGATAACTCAAATTATACATTCTTCTCTCATTACTGGTACTATTCCTTCATCCTTTAAAGTAGCGGCCATAACTCCCATACTTAAGAAACCTGGTGCGGATTGTAATAACCCTGAAAACTTTCGACCCATATCTAATCTACCTTTTCTTTCTAAATTACTGGAAAAAATTGTTGCTCAGCAGGTACATACTCATTTAATGGAGAATAACTTGTTTGAGCAATTTCAGTCTGCTTATCGTCCATATCATAGCACGGAGACAGCACTCATTAAAGTCACAAATGATTTGTTAATGGCTGCAGATTCTGGACTTTTATCAATACTCATTCTTCTCGATTTAACTGCAGCTTTCGACACCATCTCATATAGCATTTTATTGGAGAGGTTGATTTCTATTGGGATCACTGGTGTATCCCTTGATTGGTTTAAATCATATTTATCTGGTCGGACTCAGTTCGTTTTAAGTCGCGGATATCTCAGATAACCAGTGGTGTGCCTCAAGGTTCAGTCCTGGGCCCTCTTCTGTTTATAGTGTATTTACTACCTCTAGGACAGATTTTCCGTAAATTTAATATAAATTTTCACTGTTATGCAGATGACACACAGCTTTATATATCTTCGAAGCCCAGTTCAGTATTGCCGTCTTCCTCTCTTTTGCTCTGTCTTTCTGAAATTAAAGCATGGTTTACATGTAATTTTCTCAAAGTTAATAGTGCGAAAACTGAAATTTTATTAGTAGGTACTAAATCAAAACTGCGTAATTGTGGAAGTTTTACACTTACTATTGACAACTCTGTTATTTCTCCTTCTTCTCAGGTTAAGAGTCTGGGTGTCATCCTCGACAGTACTCTGTCTTTCGAGGCACATGTAAATAATGTTACACGGTCCGCATATTACTATCTGCGAAATATTAATCGTCTTCGACCATCTCTTTCTGTTAATGGTGCTGCTGTCCTCGTGCATGCATTGGTTACCTCTCGAATTGACTACTGTAACTCTCTGCTCAGTGGTGTTTCACAGAAATTAATTCATAAACTTCAGATGGTTCAGAATTCAGCGGCTCGGATCATCACACGAACACCGTTGAATGAGCATATTACTCCAGTTTTAAGGCACCTTCATTGGCTTCCAATCAGATATCGTATTCAATTTAAGATTTTACTTTTTACTTATAAGGCCCTTTATAATCTAGCACCTTCTTATCTTAGTGAACTTCTTCGTGTGTATGTACCTACTCGATCCCTCAGGTCTTCTGCTTCTTTGACTCTTGTTGTACCATCTGTACGTTTAACCACCATGGGAAGTAGAGCCTTTAGTTGTACTGCTCCGACACTTTGGAATACTTTACCTCAAGATATACGTAATAGTCTTAGTCTTTCAATTTTTAAATCGCGTCTTAAAACTTATTTTTTTAGATTAGCCTATCCTGAGTGATTTTAGGTAGGTTGTTGTGTATTGATGATTGTATGATTGTTTATTGTGTTGTTGTTTCCTTCTGTTTAACTATGTATTTTATCACTGTAAGGTGTCCTTGAGTGTCTTGAAAGGCGCCCACAAATAAAATGAATTATTATTATTATTATAATAAAATGATAATAACCCTGGAAAAAGCTGAATACCAATGACTGAACCGCTTAAGTTAAAAACTGCATATTAGTGTAAATCAAACGGATTAATGAAAATGACTAGATGAATGGATGGATAGATAGAACCAAAGGCAGTACAAAAACATGCCCATTCTGAGGAAGTCGTGGCCTGTAGAGATGTGAATACTACAGTCTACATGCGACTCAAACTCCAAACTGATCAGACTCTGTCAGAATCATGAATGACCTTCAGTTCTTTTGTCTGATGGACAAGACTGAACATGCCAAAGAGGCCCACAGCAAAGACACACGGACAATAAACAACACCAATTCAGACATGTTTCTCCAGGACAATGTGTGTTCTCATGTGATTGTTGTTGTACTGTAACAATAGTGTGTTTGCTCAATAATTAATAGCTGATGTCAAATGTTAAAGACCAAGCATTTCATTTGTTTTGCAGACTGATGCTGTCCTTGTTGAACCCACAGGGGACTTTCCAGCTATGAGATGTAAACTACTCTCTATAATTCATGACTCTCTTTATTAGAGATGACCTCACAAAGGATGCCAAATCTCTGACATAATGGTCGACAGTAGTGCTTCCTTCTGATTGTGACAACAAGAGAAAAACGGATTAAAACCAATCACACACTTTAGCAGCACTCGGCCAGACAACCTCTTCAATCAGGAGGGAATATATTGTGAGTGAATGCAGTCGAAGGTTGTATTGTTTTTTCTTTTACAAAATAATCCATTTATCTTGTCCTCCTTGTTGAAAAAAAAAATAATTACACTCAGAAGTAAGGTTGCTCTGTCATTGATTTGCCATCGTTTCGTTTGGGTATCAACTGTCTATCAGAAGTTTCTCCTATTAAAAGTAGCAGTTAATTTGCTCTTGGGAAATGTTATGAAGAAAAATATATACTGAAATCATTCGCTTTATTCAGATGTCTTCTGAAACTTCTGTAACTGGTCTTTTTCTCAGGAGAAGTATCTGGGAAGCAGGAGAGTTGGCAAAACCTCATTTCTGCCCAGGAGAAACAGCTGAGATATTAAAGAGATCTCATTTGTGTTTTTCTTTCCTATGGGGCAGCCGTGATACATTTTCTGGCTGAGCTAAGTTTATTTAAAAGTCATTGTGCAAATGACTCATTAGAGCATGCTGCAAACTCCTGTGCAGAGCAAGCGCAGAGACGAGTGTTAGTTTAAACAAAAACCGCTGCAAACGGTTAATGCTGCAGGACATTTGTGCAGCTAACGTGGAGTGAAGTGTTCATTGATTTTACTAGAAATGCATAGCGTTTGCAGTGCTTGGCTTTTAACAGAGCAAAGCTTGTGTTTTAACAGAGAGGGATTGATGGAGGAGCTTGTGTGTGTGTGTGTGTGTGTGTGTGTGTGTGTGTGTTTGTTGTGGGGGTGAGGGGAGGAAGTGGGTGTGGCTCTGCCTCTCACTGTCATCCAGATCATGATTATTATGTTGGCAGGATCTAAAAGATTAGACACATCAATAGTTTATGACTCTGTAGAGAGTCTCACTCAATTCCCACAACTATAAATTACTAAACAGGGGCATTTACATCTCTGTTTCTCAACAAACTTCTCTCTCCTTCTTTCCCTGTGTTCTTTTTTCTCTTTTCTTCTCTGTTCTTTTGCTTTTGCGCCATTATTTTTTAAAACTAATGTTCCAATGAACTACTGAAACTTTTAAAGTGATATTTAACCTTACTGCAGGGCCACTTCCAATGTAGTTATTGGTCCTCATTTAAGCAGAAAAAAAACATATCATTGTAAAAATGTAAGCACCTAAAAAGAAAGACATAATTAATAGATGTGGTCTGCCGATACACATGAATAATGCAGCTTTTATATTCAAGAAAATTACGAACTATACCCATCGGGAGAGAATGGAGGGGGATCATTAACTGCAAACTAGAACCTTTGCAAAAATCCAGCAAATTTTTAATAATTTATCCACATAAACAAATAACACATGAATAAAGAATATTTTTAAAAGAAAATTATTCTGCCACCCAAGCCACAGGAGCTGCGCTCACTTCACTTTCTGTGCAACTTTTTTGCATCTAGGGGAAAAAAGGTGGAAATAAATAAATTAATAAAAAAACAAAGTTTAGATTGAGCATTATTCAAATGATTTTCAGTTAACTTTGCCTTGCTTAGTTTGCTAGAGTTTTTTCCCCATTGTGCATTAGATCTCTTTTGTTAGAGATCTTCTATATCGACTTGCAGAAACCTTCTAAGCCAGAGGTAATATTATTGCAAACTTTAGTGTGCTGTATGTGGGAAAGTTTCATTCAACTCATATCTGAACGTTTAGAAGAGATCGTTTTAGCTTCGGAATTGACATTACAGGAACTGAACGAGTACATAAACAAACAGGAGCCCGGGAAAACATCTGCTTATTAGATTTTTCAAACCTCTAGAAGAATAGCAATCTGAAAATGATGGGATTTTATGATAAGAAATACAAGTCTGAGATCGACGGTAATCCATCACTTTGAAGCTGACCCATTAGTACAAATAACTGGATGAGATATGCAATAGAAGACAATAAAGCCTTACTCTAATATCTAGCATCGAAAACAACACCGATTTGGTGAGATTTTGATGTGCAGCTAATAGAATAAACTCACTTTGAAGGAATTATCCTCAAGAATTTAAGAGTGCAACATATTTCACTGTAATTTATTCATTTCACCTGGGTGAAGTGTGCGTGATGTGTCTAGTACAGGTTGGGTCATCCCCCCGTCACATCCTCCTGGTTGTGATGAATGGCGGTTACATTCGAGTCAGCCTCACACAACCTTGATTTCCTGCTGTGCCTCGGACACACGGGAAATCAAGGGCATTCATCAGCTGCGGTTAAACACACTGTCAATTATGTGCAGTAGTATGTGGGTGTGTATTTGTGAGGGCGGGGGAAGGGTGTGGAAAGACACCCTGCGGCACTGACACCGGAACGCCCATGGAGATGTGCTTACTAACTGGAAATGACCAACCGAGTTGTAACACACATTACACTTGATTTAATTCATGGAAAAGTACAATTACTTTCTGATGCAAGTGGTTTGGGTGTAAGTGCGGCCTTCAGATCTTCGAAAATAAAATAAAATAAAATAAAATAAAATAATAAAAACATGGCCAAAGCAACATATGCTCAGAATTCAGTCTTTAAACACATAGACATAATTCTTGTCATTTCTACCCTAATAAAACATAGGTAAATGTTTAAATATATGCAAAAGTCATAATAGTACAGCTAACAAGATGCATACTGGCAGTCTTACATTGTTCAGAGTCATTTCCTCTTCTTAACCTTCAGTACCCCTGCCAAAAACCCATAGCAGTTGCATAATTCAAACAGATATAGTGTTTTATTTATATGCCTGAGAGTCACGGGATGGTTGGTTATCAATGACGTGTCCCATCATCTCCATACTGAGCTTTGGGTAATCGCCTCTGAAAACATGATGATCTACCAAAGTACTTATCTAAAGGATGTATTTAGACAAGCTGCCTATGGGAACTATACACAGTTATTTCCATAATACATTCATTGAAAGAGCAAATCTAAAATAGACTATGAAAATATCAAGCATATACTTAACAGCTCTACACAGAAATCATGTTATAAGAGCAGTTTGAAATAGTTGTTACTGACACAAACTTTAGTCAGTAAGCCATCAAAAAGCATTTAACACCTTTTTAAACTGACCAAAATAAAATGATGTAACTTTTTATATATGTGCATTTGTATGCATTTATATAAACACAGACACATACCCACACCTGCAGTTCCGGTATGAACAATGATGGCAATGTTCATGATCTAACCCTAAAATTTAGTTTTGTTGGTTTAATCCAATTCATTCATTTGGTGATTTTAAATATATATATATATATATATATATATATTTTACTTAGATGTTACCGCATGAGATACCTTTTTAAGTTTAACATTTTTAAAAGATAAAAGCTAATTTTGCCAAACTTTTTCTTTTCAATCTTCTTTGCCTCCTTAAGAATTAATGTACTAGGGCGGTGATACTAAAACAATGATTCAGTATATACTTCAGTGTTGAAGCTTACCATATACAGACATGTAGATGCACCCAGAATATGAACACTAAATCAACTTTTTCCATAGGAAACCATTATAAAGTACATACAATTTAGCACATTGTGTTCATTTTCTGGGCTCACATGCTTGTCTGTGTATGCATCATAAATAAGGTGTAAACTGATCTTGATCCTTTAATATCACTAAGTGCATTAATTCATGTGCAGTTTACAACGTCCCTCTTTTTTAGGGATTGAAGTACATTGGTGGGTGCTGTGTAAGGATCACAAGTGGCCAAAACCTGCAGTTTATTCACATATCTTTGTTTTTCTTCTTTTGAGAGGTGAGCTAAATGGGGAAGCCGTGGCCTAATGGTTAGAGAGTTAGACTCATAATCCAAAATTTGTGAGTTCGAGTCTCAGGTCTGGCAGGAATTGTAGGTGGGGTGAGACCCTTGAGCAAGGCACTGAACCCCCCAACTGCTCCTTGGGCGCTGCAGCATAAATGCTTGCCCACTGCTCTGGGTGTGTTCACTGTGTGTGTGCACTTTGGATGGGTTAAATGCAGAGCACAAATTCTGAGTATGGGTAACCATACTTGGCCATATGTCACGTCACTTTCAAATATTTGTGGCTTGAAACAGATGGAAAACTGCCTTTAGCCTTTGCTGCAGTTTTTCTGTGGATGTTTTGCCCTCCAGGTCTCCGGTGCCAGTCACTGAAAACTATGAATTGCAGCAGGACAGAAGACATAACGTGTGGCATCATATGGCAGCGTTAAACAAGACCATTTATCAGTCCAATCCTAATGTTTCCTACATCTGTAGCTGTTGCACCACAGAGAACTGCTTACACACACACACACACACACACACACACACACTATTTGTAGCTATATATGTCTTGATATAATTGAGCATATAATGGATCCTCAGAGCTTTCCTACAGCCAGAGGCCTTTCTATTAAACTCCAAAGATTCACACTTATCAGTATCACTGCTTTGTTTGCACCCGGCCATCATTTCATCCATTCCTCCACCTCTTTCTCTGCTTCTCTCCGTCTATCCTCTTTTTTTTTTCCCTGAGCCTCTCCAGTGTAAACACTCACTTCTCTTTTCACAGGAGCACAGTCATTACAACGTTTATAATTTTTTCATTATACCACCATTTACCAATTACCCACAGCACATGTTCCCTGCTCTAGATGTCATTAACCTCTCCCGAAACTCTCTTTTCGCCACGTTCCTCAGACTCTCGCTCCGTAAGGGGAAGGCTGAGTGTGCCGATCTGCTGGACTGATACGGGAAGAGTCTCAGCGAAATCATCGGAGTGCTCCTCGGGTCTGCGGCTCCTAATTGCTGTGTGCCACAGGGTCCTTATGAAGCAATCAAGCAGGCAATCTCAGAAGACGCCTGTGCCGTTACACGTTAACAATCCTTCCCCCTCCTCACTCGCACTCTCTTTCTCTCTCGTTCTCTCACTTCTTAGTGGAGCTGGGCTACCCCAGGTCCCAGCTGCAATTAATGACCTTGCTTGGGACCGAGCTAATAAAATACAGGCATGTTTAATGACAGAAAGAGACAATGGAGAACACCAGAAATCTTCAAGTTCCCTTTATGGACAATCAAATAAACCAACAAGGTAATAAATGTGATCGCATCCACACACACACACACACACACACACGCTCTGGGGTGAATTCACTAAACAAGTGTGCCACTTCTGTGTGAGGTATTTTAACAAAAAAGGCACGGAGAACCGGTGGTAAATGGATTTTCTTTTTAAAAAGACGACAGTGTATATTTTCTTTTAATCATGGCAGCAGTAATTCATCAAACAACGATCAAATGATGGAGAATAGCGCTATAACTGGGCATATATCCAGGCGTGTGTTGTATATGAGCACACTTTTTGCATTTTAAAGAGCCAATTCAGGTGTCCACAGTGGTGGAGTAATGATGTGCAGTCAAAGCCAGCGATTGACTCTTCAGTCTGAGCGTTGTACCTCCAGCGACAGTTCACCCAAAAATGACCCTGTGACTTTCATTGTATGAACAAAAAACATTTCGAACATTGCTAAAAATGTATTTGGTAATACTTTAGAATAGTGGCCAATTTTCACTATTAACTAGTTGCTCATTAGCATGTCTATTATTAACATTTCGGCTGTTTATTAGCACTTGTAAAGTGCTGTATTTTTTAATGATCACAAATGCATTTTATTTGATCTTGCTTGTAATGAGGATCCTCTACCTGTCAAGCAAGCGTTCTGCTCTCGCATGATTAAAAAAGCACTTAAAGACATATATTTTTGGACAAGCTTTTAATTAACAATATGGTTTGGCTGTTATTGAATTTCTGTGGTATTTGGTGGTAATTGTACAGCTGGTATTTAATCTATTTTGATTTAATTTTTTTTTTTTTTTTTACTGTAAAGCACTTTGTGACTCCTGTGACTCTGTAAAAGGTGCTACATAAATAATTTTCACTTGTTTTTTCTCTTTTTTTTACTTATGAAGCACTTATAGTGCATGACCATATTCTACATTCCTAATCCTACCCAATACCTAAACTTAACAACTACCTTACTAACTATTAATAAGCAGCAAATTACTAGTTTATTGAGGCAAAAGTCATAGTTAATGGTTTGTTAATAGTGAGAATTAGACCTTAAAATAAATTGTGACCATATATGCATATGTGTTCTGCAGAAGAAAACAAATATTGGAATGGGTTTGGAATGAGTAAATGGTGACAGTTATTTCATTTTTGGCTAAACTATCACTTTAAGTCACACACACACAAAATTCAAATTAGACCCATAAACAATCGACTTGAGACTAAATTCAGACTAGATACTTGAGACATAAATAAAAAAAAACATAAATAATTAATAATAAATAAATAAATAAAAGAACATGCAATATTAATTAAAGTTATATTTAAATTATGTTATTATGTGAGAAGAAACAGACCACAGTTTTCAGGCACACTAAACTTAATCGCAGCTAAATAGTAATAAAGATTAAACTTCTTATACTTTTTTTTAGATAATCAATGAAATCATTGTAACTATCTGTGATATATATTGTTCAAAAGTTTGGAGTCAGAAAGATTTTGAATGCTTTTGAAAGAACAGTCCTGCTCACTAAAGATTTCTTTTTAAAATATTGTAAAATATTATTGCAATTTAATAGTTGCTATGTAATATTTTGTGGAAATTTATTTTAGGATTATTAGGTTTGATAAATAGGATTTTTTTAAGAAATGTTTATAACAATATAAAAGTCTTTACTGTTGCTTTTGATCAATTGAATGCAACCTTGCTATATATAGTGTGTGTGTGTGTGTGTGTGTGTGTGTGTGTGTGTGTGTGTGTGTGTGTGTGTGTGTGTGTGTGTGTGAGAAGAGACTTGCACTGAGAGATTTGGCCTCGAAAGACTTTAGACTTGACTTAGATTCGTGACCAGAGCCCAAGTCCAACAAGATTCTCTAAAATCAAAGAAAGAGCTAAACACCTGCAATGACCCCGAATCACTCACACACATTATCTGCCTCGTCTTGTGTGTGAAACTGGCTCTGTCTGTGGGACAGGTAACTCAGAGTTCAGAGCTGTGTTATGTGTCGGACAGCCACTCCCTCAGCCACTAGACACACCCGGCGGGGCGTGAGAACAGACCAGCTGCACTCCACACCGGACCCAATCAAACCCAAACACCAGCCTAGAATTTCATCTGCCTCTTGTTTTGGACCATAAATTTGGCAGTGCCGGCGTCTCTGTGAGGGAAAACCACTCTTTTGTTCGCTCCTATCACTCACATTGTGCTTTTCTCGTCTCATTGTCAGCTGAAAATGTAGACTAGAGAAGTTCTGTATCGCTCGCTATTCCGTTTATGAAGTGCCTGTTTTAAAAGATTCCCTCACATGCAGCACAAAGGCGGCTTTGTGGCGTCTGTGTGAAGACACGTCTTTTTACTGCCAACATGTTTTGATGGTGGCGTACGCATGAGCCAGAGTCAGACGACACTCCTGGGAGTCCCCAAACTGAATTGATTTCCTTTCATTTGAGTTAATCCAAACTTGCACCTAGAGCGAGGATAGTTACAGACAGTCTGCTCCAAACAATCGCACGCATGATATTACACACTCATTCCTCATCACATCTTTTTTTTTTTTTGACTGTGGAGTAAATTCATGAGATTAAATCAAACAGTCTATCATATCATAATAAAAAAACAACTTGAATTTATTGTAAGGTATGTGAGGATATAAACTTACTTAGTACATCATGGTATAACACTTCTTCCTTAAAGGCTCATGTTAATCTTACATACGCACATACATTTAAAAAAATTTTTTACAAGCTGAAGGCAGTCTCTATCATTTAAGTCACCTTGGTAGAAATGTACTGTAATATTCTATTATAAACTTTTATAAAGCCTGACTTGGCATGACTTTCTGTATCCGATCGGCTGATTCCAGGAAGCCATTTACCACCTGACGTGAGAACAGCTGATAGACAAATTGTAAATGCAGCATGTGATTTAATTTGTAATAATCAACATTTTGGGGCAGGATAATGATAAATGGTGATTATGGGGAGAAAATCTTAGATCTCTAGTCAAATTAGCAATACAATCAGCAGCTTTTATAGGGCAAATATTATAGCCATAATTATGCCACAAGTTATATGCATTATCATCATGAATTAAAACATACAACAGCATCTGCATGTCCAGAATGAAAAATGCACATGGAACATAATAACAATTGACAAATTTTATGAATTTTATGAAAATATATACAGTATATTTAAAATATGTTTTTTAGCAGTTACATACAAAGAAAAACTCAAAAACTATTCATCCACAGTACATTGTTTTGATTAATTAATTTCTGTAAATTAAATTCCCTTAACAAAGACATTCTGCAATATAAAAATGAAATAAATTAATCTCACAGTCTCTACTAACATGTATTTAACAGCTCCAGCTCAAACTTGGCATTGTGTAGAGCAAATACTGTTGGCTTTTATGATGAAATGTTTATAATGCTCCTTCTCTGATTTAGGATAACATCTGGAAAACAAATAAATGCAACATTTGTAAGAAAAAAAAAGTAAAAAAAAGTGTGACTTTTTTTAGATTCTGGGTATTTTAATGTACAAATTCGACATTTAAATATGATTTATTCTGATTTGGGAACTTTGATAGTGGCTGGGTGGACATCAACCAAAACCAAAGAGGGCGGAAAACAATGAATTTTCCAGAAAGAAAACGCTAGCAAGCCAAACTTATTGTCATTATAATGATTCAGCTGAGTAGTCTTGTAAGTGTAAACTAACAGCACTCAGTATCGCACCACACTGCTGCCCTAATGAGAACTTTCACCACTTAAGAATAAAGCTTAGGGTGCGGTGACTTCAAACAGGGGACAACAGAGGGATAAATCAGCAGGACTAGACCAAGTCTGGATAGCAGCAGACTGTGGGATTTTCTAGAAAAACCCGCAACATAACCCCTGCGCCCCCCTCAGGACCTCCAGAGCCCAGTGTCCCACGCTGACCGAGGGGTCTCTTCTGACGGAGAAGCAGACCGCGGTTTCCCAGGATGTGCACGCACTTGTCATGTAAATGAAGAAGTCACAACCAATTAAAATAATTGCACCGCATCGCCTTGTCTTCGCTCGGTGAGTCCAAGAGAGAAGGAGGGGTGCACGAGGGATGCGGCGATGGGACCTCCACTCTCTCCTCTCTGTCTCGGTCTACTCATTTCCTTCTAAAGAAGATGGAAATCCTGTACATAAATGTTCAGAGAGGAGATATACTTGAATATACGAAAGGACAAAAACGAGAGAGAGAGAGAAACCATATGGACGGTTCACTTTGAGACCCTTTAAAAAATAAAAAGAGTGGCTGTGTGTGTTTGGGGGGGGGGGGGGGGGGCGTGGCACAGCAGGTGGTGGGACTAATGGAAGCCCCTGGCAGTGTAGCTACAGAGCGAGTGAGTGAGTGAGTGTGGGTTTAGTACAGAGAGGGGGGTAATGGGTGGATCCTCTATGGGCTGGAACCGCTGATGTATCCTTATTGACAGAGCTGCTTCTCGGCCGAACAAGGGGATCTGCGGCTCACGGCCACTGCCGTGGACAAATGCATAAGAGAGAGAGAGAGAGCGACAGAAGCACCAATGGAGACTAAAGAAAGCCAGGAGGCAGATCTTTAACACACCATGTCCTGCAATGGCTCTCGTCTAATCCATTTCCCTCCCCCTCTGTACCCCCTACCTAGAACACACTGGTTATTACACACTGCTGCAGGGGATCCATTCACCTTCCATAGCCAAACACACAAACATAGACGCACGGGCACGCACTGAACAAATTGTTGGGGCAGAGGGGTCCAGCGTCAGACCTTTTGTGTTTTCTGTTACCCAAGAAAAACTTTCATCAACATCATTCATCATACACAAACACACTCGCCTACATCACACTACAATGTCAAACACACAAAATCCAGGGATTAAAGGGACAGTGGACACAAAAATGAAAATTCTGTCATAATTTATTCATCAAACCTCGAAAGGGTTTTGGGTCGCATTGACTTCCATAGTATTTTGGCCCGCAACAACATTATTCAAAATAGCTTATTTTTTGTTTCACAGAAGAAAGTAAGTCATACAGGTTTGGAATGACATTAGGGTGAGTAAATGATGACAGAATGTTCTTGTTCTTTTTTTTTTTTTTGGTGAACTATCCCTTTAAGGTAAGCAGATCATTAACCTACTGACTACAGCTTTCTCTTCATTCCCTTTTTTTCCTGGCTCTCGACATGGACATGAGTACAATATATGCAAAATATTTTTATTTTATGTGCTCTAATATCTCATCTGCATTTTTGCATTTAAATATGTGCTTAAAGAGACACTGCAGGCTAACAGAGACCTTTCACTGGTCACCATGTCAACAAATGTCTTACTCTCCTCAACTCCTAGAGGCTGTATTTTTAATAAGCATTAGTACATTACATTCTTTATCTCATATTGTTGACTATAACATGGTTTCATAAACATTGTTTCTTGATCAAATATATACATTTTATTATACTATTCACTTGTAAAAATCTAAATGAATCCTTTCATTAACAATTCGCTTAGTAAGTGTTGGGGGGGGGGCACAATGTCAATAATAAATCCACAGCCTTTTAATGACCTTTTAATATTTTACTTTGTTTTGTAGAATTAAATTGGCCTCAAAATCTTAAAACTACATAACATGCAATCCTAAACTAACTTTTTTTCTCATTTTGTTTTATAGTTACAAATACTGTAAATCTACTGAATATGTTTGTCATCCTGCTTAGCTTGTGAATGAACTGATAAGGAATTCTGAGAAGAGTTTTTAATGGCTGAGGGAGCTATACAGAACTGCATGAAAAAAAGAGTGTCTAAATCAATAATTCACACAACCAAGTGCGTCTGCAATAGTTCAGTCTTACATAGCTTACTTGGAAAGACTGGAAGACAGAAGCTTCCAGCCCTGATCAAAAATAACATTAACTGAGGGTGAATGTGGATGCATTCGCATGTATTTTAATGACAGGCTCTTTATTTCTGTCTTTTATGAAATGAAAGAGGAAGCTTATGTAATTGATGTGTTTGGACAGCATGTATAGTTACAAGAAGCTATTTTTGTGAGATAATATTTATGAGCATGTGGTTGTTGCTGTGTCAAAACAGAAAGATGTATCATATTTGAGTAAGCAAAGAACTCAAACAGATACGGTATAATTTGACAATCAGTAACGCACAGATTAATTCAAGAATGAAAAAACGTACGCATTAAAACACGCACCCGTATGCGGCACTTTAGTATCCTTCAGAAACATACACTTTCAATAATAATATAAATAAATCAAATAAAACCCTGATAGATGAAAGAACAAAACAAAAACAGAAAGGTCATGAATATGGAAGGCATCATTTTCCATTGGATATAAATATTCATTACACAGCGATTAGGATGTCATGACGCTGTTATTGGTTTCAACATGATTCTGGATTAAAAAAAAATAGAAAAGAGGAAGAAAAAGGCTCTCAAGCTTGATTAATCTCATCAGGACATCATCAATAATGGATGTCTCCAATCATGAGAGTGGGAACTTACTCTCCTGCTGTGTCAAGGACTCACCACTCAGAAGGGGTCTCTACCTTATAGATCTGCACCCCACAATATTCAACGGCCTGTCACGCTGGGCAGCGGCAGAGTGTGCGGATAGAGGCCGCTTCAGTCACAGACTACAGCAAGGGATGATCTCACCGGGTGCCTCATTTTGTTCATTTTGATTTACTCTTTCTATGTTTTGCTTTTAATGTGTGCCCAGAAAGGCCCTCTAGTGCAAAAGTTACAGTATAACGGTACAGCCGTTCAAAAAAACGCGTTTGTTTTGACTGAGCGCAACAGCGACTGCCCACTTTTTCAGCAGCCTTGGTTCCAGAAGTTTTTTTTTGTCCAAATAGGGATTTAAAACAAAAACTTTGCTGAGATGAATCACAACGATGCGACCTTTGATTTATATATTAAAATGAGTACTTGGTGTCTTCTATGAGGCAATGAATCCTCTACTCTCTTTAGTAGTGAAGTCTTTACTATCACTTTTGATCAACTTAATGTCTTTTCTGAATAGAAATATTCATTTCTTTTAAATAAAAAATCTTACTGACCTTAAATGTATGAACGGTAGCTGTATCATTATTATAGCTATATTATTTCCAGCTATTCAATATTTGGGGGCAAATATGAATCTACAAATCCTAACTACAGGACTTTAAAAAATGACTGAACTACAGAAAAAATACATATCTATATATATATAAATTTTGAGTCCAGATGAATGAGTGAACCAAGAGCAATGACATCAACTGTAGGAGTAAATTACTTGAGATGTATTTTGAAACTACAGAGAGAATGACTGACAACCCTGTATAATAGTCTAGTAAACTGAGATCTGCGGTTTGAGTCAAACTCTGCCGATCTGATGCTGAATTAGTCTCAATCCCTAAACCACAGGGCTAGAGATGCTCTGGCCGGTCCATCCCAACCCCACCCCCACCCAGCATGCACAGAGTTTGCCCGGCAGCCTCGGCTGACAGACAGACAGATAATGCAGAAGTCCTGCGTTGAAAGGACTGAGCTGAAAGAGGCACTGCTGGCTTGCTGGAGTGTGGAGCGTTTCACTCTCCTGAGTGTCTAGACATTCCTCCACATAAAGCTCACTCTGTTCAACTTAAAAGCTTTCCACACTTGTTTCTCTTTGTATCTTCTGCTTGGTTGTTTTGCCCTGCAGGTCCAATATGTTCCCGTAAGCCACACTGTATATGAATCTCTGTTTTAACCCCTTTAAAACCTTAAGTATGTGCATGTGACAATCTGTAAAAGTACGCAAAGTTGCAAACCCATATTGTTTGTATAAATACATGTTTAAACAAAAAGGCACCAAAGATGTATACAGGGTATATATATATATTTTTTTAAATTATTTGCACCGTTACTCATGACTGTCAAGTGCCTCAATCGTGTCTGTTGTTTTTTCTACAAGTAGAACATAAATGAAAAGGAGTCAGGAACTGAGCAATGTATTCATTGACTATATTTGCCTAAAATATTTGTCACAGAATTCCTCCCTCATCTGGACACAGGTGAAATGGTTGCCTGAGACGGATGCAGTCAGAAGAAACAGGTCAGTATTGCAACATCATCACAACACTGCTCCTAGAAGGTGAATTACCAAATTATTAACTTGTCAGCAAACTAAGGGGTTAACAAAAAACTTTGAAAATGATCCAGTCCGAGTAATCTAGACCTTTTAGTTTGTCACTTTAAGTGAACTTTGCAACCAAATGCAAGAGATTCCACAACACTGATTGTGTGTGATCCAAGAACGCATGTGGCACAGAAGCTATTTCAGCCTAAAAATAATAGAAGAGAAATCTCAAAGAAGTCTTTGTGTTGGGATTTTTCAGTCCAGCAATGGCCTGAATAATTCTCCAAAATGCATTTTTCATAAAAGAAATTCAGAGTTTATGAAACTGCCAAAACATGATCATATTTGAGGTTTCCATTCCATTTCCATTTTATGCTCCTGTTGTGGCTCCTAGAAAGTAAAAATGTGGATAAATACTTGGAATGAAAAAAAAATGTTTAAAAAATTAAGATAAGAAACAAGTAAACTAAACTAAATAAATCAATAAATAATAGAAAAATATCCAAATACCCAGAACATATATACTGCAAAACATTGCTTAGTTCAGTATATTTGTTTTAGCTCTGTCTCATCTCTCTTTGCCTAAAGCACAGCATAAGCAAAAGCTACCACATCTTACTCCACTAAATAAAGGGACATACCACAGAACATTAAATCCCTCCTGAATAGATCTTTATTTGTACCCTAACATGACAGGTCTCAGATCTTGCTTGGTTACAGACGCATTTGGGCTTTGTGTTTTACTTTGTATAAACCGTGAAACTGTCATCGCAGCAATGCAATAGTGACATATGTCTATTCTGTTTTTTGCATGGTTTAAATTTCACATGACAGATTCAGATGCTAATAAGATCAAGAAAAAAACATCACACCTTCCTCAGCCTACGGATTCCTTTAGAGGCCTACAAAAGTGTTGTTCGTGGTCTGATATCCATTTAAATATGAACAAAGACAGCAAAACCCTCTGCTGTAAGTATATGCAGTGTTAAAACTCCAAATGCCAGCACGTTCTCTTCAATGGGGCATATTTAGCATTTCTGTATCTCAGACCAGGAGCACTAACATTTATGTGCAGAAAAGGACACGCGGAGCCACATTCCTACAGGCCCCCAGGACCCGCCAAAGGGAAGCTTTAATTCCCGCCATTACGGTTCATTTGCTTATGAGATTCCCAAGTTGAATTTCTATAATGGGCTTTCATGTGTGGTCATTCTCAGAAGTCAAAAGTGGGAGAGAGTGGAAAAGGAAGGAAAAAGAGTTATATATTTATCTATCTATCAATCTATCTATCTATCTATCTATCTATCTATCTATCTATCTATCTATCTATCTATCTATCTATCTATCTATCTATCTATCTATCTATCTATCTATCTATCTATATACTTTTATTAATCAATGAAGAATGAAGTTAATCAAAAGTGACAGTAAGGACTTCTACATTGTCACAAAAAATAAATAAATACAGTTTAACTATTCATCAAATAGCTCTGGGAAAAAAACTAGCTGTTTTCCATAATAATAAGAAGAAAATTAACTTGAGCACCAAATCATGATTTCTGAAGGATCATGTGACACTGAAGACTGGAGTAATGGCTGCTAAAAGTTCAGCTTTGCCATCACAAATATAATTACATTTGTATGTATAACCTAAACAGCTGTTTACACATTACACTTATTAATATCTCAGGTTGCATTCAAGTATTTTCACTTATGTCATTTGACAGAGGTAATTGCATGGCAGTTAGTGGTAACATAATTTAAATAAATCTAGCCCTCGGGCTCTCTGTATATATATATATATAAAGCATATTGAGAGGACAGTTCACTTGAAGTTCAAAGATCATACAAACATCACTTTTATCGGAAAAAGCCGTACATCTCTCCGTAGAAAAGTAGCTAAGTGTGTGAGTCCTATGTAACATGTACTGTAGCAGGTGGCAAAGTAATGAAGCTGAGAGGTGGACGGTGATATCAGATTTGCTGGGCAGCGTTACACACAGGCTCTCGGTGTATTGAGCAGTAATTAGGTTAGAATGACACAACGAGAGTATATAGGTTACCTCATTATTCTGCTACAATATATTCGTGCTCTATACTGTCCCAGGGTGAGAGGGGACCCACCCTTGCTCTCCGGGATCATTGTTTCAGCTATGCAACCTAGTAACATTTCTGTGTGTCCTGCCGAGCCAACCGTCAAGGGCGTATCCGAGCTCACACCTGCGCTCCATCACCTGTAAATATATTCCAAGAAAGCGCATGATGAAAATGAACTGAGCTGGATTCCAACTGCATAAAAGCACATGCTCTATTTACCAGCCACACTTATAACGACTGTCCATCACTAATTATGCCCAAATCTCACAAAGATCATTACATCACGCACCAGCAACAGACGAAACACCAGCGAGGGGGAGGTCGGAGATTAAAATTCAGCCAATTCAATTGGTATACATGCACACGCTAGGCAGACTATGCTGACCAGATTAAAGACGGGCGTCTTAACTTGCCACAGATAAAGCACCAGGAGAGGCCAGATTACCAATCAACTCATCACTAATTACAAGCGGCCTACAGGCAGAGAGCACAGTAGATTAACCAGCCCTGCTGGCACCGGCTCCACACTCTCCCCTCAGACTGGATTTAATTACTGTACACACCAACACCAGCCTGCTCATGCAGAAAGATTATTTACTGTACTGCCTACCTTACTTTCTACTCCACTGTAATATCAAAGGAAAGTATGTACACACTCCTACACAATTTAGCTGTCATTCCAGAATATATTGCATCATGCATTAGTTATATTGTATTCATTTTGACAGCACCATAAATTGTTTGTTCTCTGGGAAGCGATTAAAAATTTATTTATTGGCATGTAAATATTCCCACATATTTTCCTCAAGAGTAAAGACAGAAATCTAAAGAATGAAAGTAGAATGTAAGTAGCAAAACCTATGAAATCAGACTCATTTTATATATAGATGTACGTGTGTGTGTGTGTGTGTGTGTGTGTGTGTGTGTGTGTCAATGTCATGGTAAGTTAAGTCATGAAGTTACCAAAGAGGTGATTAAAGCTGCCTTAAAACTATGCATGCATGTAATATGTTATATATGAATCTCATTTAAGAACATGTCTCTGAAATGGTTTTCCAAACTGTCCTGGAGCAGCCCAGCACTGTCTCCCTCATCTAACACACTCGATTCAACTCGTCCGTTCATAAGTAGAGACACCCCAAAATAACCTAATAACCAGCTGCTGTGATGTCTGTTCATCAAGAATAAAAGAAGGAAAAAAAAGGAAATCAATAACTTTTATAGCTTTAAGGATCCATCTATATATAATTTAGAATTTAGTGTTTGATAACTTTATTCAATTTCAGTATATTTCCTACTTGCTGAAGGGCACAGGTAAATATGACATTTATCATGATGTGTTTATGTGAAGTTTGTTTAAAATTCACTTAAATTAGAAGTTATTTTATTAAAGTCTAATAAATGTTCAAATTGATAGCTCTCAATTATACTGTAATGTTGAATGCCTATAGTAAATGGTTAAATATTAGGAAAAAAAGAACAATTTTATAGAGACATCAGTAGTATTGGTATCAGTGATACTGGCCTTCAGTCATAAAAAGAAGCCATTAATCAAATATCAAAAATATACTGTATTTATGTTGTTTCTACAATAATTTAAAGATTGAATGTGAAATTATTGCAATATAAAAGTATATTTGAAATTTAAAAATTTTAATGTTAGGTGGGATTAATTGTGATTAATCGCGATTAATTTCAGAAAAAACATGCGATTAATTAGTTATTTTTTTTTAATCGATTGACAGCATATATATATATATATATATAAATAGGCCTTTGGGAATAAAGTCAACATCATGAGAATAACACACACACACACGCACGCACGCACGCACGCACGCACGCACGCACGCACGCACGCACGCACGCACGCACACACACACACACACACACACACACACACACACACACACACACATATAAACAAGGAATGGTATGTTTTTTGCTATGGTGAAGTAGTGAACACAGCATGAATTTGATTAGTGAAGTAGTAACATTGTAAACACACTGGATACACACGTTTGCACAATACCAAAATAACTTCCATCCTAATTTTCACTGAGTATCACTGAACCCTTGCAGTGAATAGACTCAGTCCAAACAGGAAAAAACAAAACAAACACTTTCAATGATGCTGCTCTCATGAACGGTGCAGACTAAAAGATACTTCATTAAAGCACAAACATAAATCCACAACCTCCTGATCTGATGAAAGAAGGTGTTTGTGATTGTGTATAGTGTATATCAGTACAGAAACAGCAGTGGTGATTTAGTAGGCAAGCCAGGGGCTGATTAATTAAGCATGTGTACAATATGGACTCTTTTTGAAATTAGTACCTTTAATGATGGCTACATGCTTCCAATCAGGCAGTTTAAAGGCAAACCATCTGCCTGAACTTGGCTCTTGGATGAGATCCGCACCCCCACTCACTCCGTCAATACAATCTAACGTGATTCTGACATTAAAAACACTTTTAGGAAGAGTTGAGCACATAATACATAACTGCATAAACAACTACAATCTGAGCACTGATCTGTAATCTCTACAAACTCTCACGTGTTGTCTTGCACTTAATGTTGGGTGCACATTTGGGAAAGAAGAGACTGTGGTGTGATCATTGGAAAGAATCCATGCACATGTAACATGTTAATGAAAAGGAAATATTCATATTAGGGGAAAACAAACTATTGAGAAAGTGCTCATTAGACCTTATTAATAAATGCAAGTGCTGGTAATTAGCGAAAGGACCTTGGAGCCTCTGTTTCTTCTTTCCTTTTTACTGCTTCTTTTTGTGTTTGTTTATTTGTTTTTTTTTCTTGTTGTTTTTTGAAGTTGATTCCGCGCCGTTCCCTCGTTTTGAGTGCTGACCTGATCTCTCCGCCCCTCTACTTCCTCTATGGACGCAGCCCCATCCTTTCATCAACACACTGCCGACCCACTCTTCCCAAATCCCCGTGCCCAGAGGAGGGCCGCTGGTCCAGTCGCTCTCGTTCTGCAGAGACTCCTGGCTCTGGCTCTCTTGCCTATCCTTCTACCCATGATTCTCTCCATCCAGCCTTCTCAATCAAGGGCCCAAAGGCTTAGACCCACTTCCTCCTAAACTTACGCCCTCAGTTTGTAGCTGACTGACACGCTCCATATGCACGGAAACTTCTGCAGGCTTATAAAGCTTCATAAACAATTCATGTTTGGCGAGATGATTTAATTTGTGATTAGTAAACAAATCGTTATTTTTTTTTTCTCAATGAAATAATCCTTAATGAAATTGGATAATACAATTTTGATAAATTAATTAAGTGGTGTTATTATAATAAAACATTTAATTATAAATGATATTGTTTTATTAAATGAAGATAAATTGTTATTGTTGTTGTTGTTATTAATAACAGTCAGCAACAGTAATACAAGGAATAATGCAAAATGTAAAAGTAAAAATTAATAATAATAATAATAATAATAAAAGAAATCGTGCAAAATGTAAAATACAGTACTAATCATAAAAAATTATAATAATAACAACAATAATAATAAATAAAAATACAGCAACAACAATAATAGTGGTAATAATAATTTAATAAACAGAATGATAATTAAAATAAATGAGCACAAATTTGTAGACTAACGTTTAGTTATGTAGTTACATAATTTAAAGAACTATACTATAATTCTGATGTTCTGAATACATAATGATTTCAGAAAGATGATTACAACTCTGATTTCTATGCTTTATAATACTGAATATTTATATGTTTATTTTTGCTTTGGTTCTTTTAAAACGTCACCTTGTGCTTATCTTTTTAATGTAATATTTGCTTTGTTCAGCTGGTATTAAAATAAGTTTACAAGTGAAAACGAGCAACATAAACACTGAATCAAAACAGAAGCAAATATTAATCCAACCCAGAATATGCCTATGATTATTTCAATGCTGCAAAATACCCTCTGGTTGACCAATTAAGATAATCGACAAATAAAATGAATTCAAAATGATCCTTGGTTTATGTCCACAAACAAGGATTTATTGGCACAAACTTCACTTGTATTTCTTCCTTACATCTCTGGCCATTTAATTATTCACTATATGCCTGAATAAATGAACATGAAAAACACTCTCAGATGAGTTTAAAAAAGTAATAGCTAATTGCAGCTTAAAGAAAGTTTTTTCTTCCCTTTCTACTTTTTTGCATTGTACCATCTGACTTGTTCTGCTTTCATGTCACTTCATTACATTTAATTTATTAATGTCCAATACTTAATGTGCCAAAAATGTCAGATTCAAAGCTGTGAAAATGGGGCACTTTTTTCTGCTGATAAGGAGAGGCTCAAGCTGTTTGGAGCCTGTTGTTTTGGCTCATGGGGCTGAGAGAGAAAGGAGAGGGGAACAGAGGAGGGTGCAGTATCTGTCACACACACACAAACGGCAGAAAGACAAATCCATCACGCCAAAGGACACAACTTTAGACCAACTCACTTAAAAACACAACACATCTCTGGCTCCAGATGCTCGGCCGAAAGTTTCAGAGTGCCCAGACCGAGGTCAGTCGATTTCTACTGAGAACGCTACAACTTTGCGCTATATAAAAGACCCGAAACATAAATAAAACTGAAACAATCATCTAAGTGAATTGTGAAGGAGGGTTGGGTACATTTCCACTAACACACATTCAGGGTGACGGCAGTCATTATGCAATAAATCAACACTAACAAACACCCTCCATGGAACCCAGCTGAAACTCCCCCTCATTAATCGACTGGCTCTCAGGGTTTGTCCTTGACATCTGTCCATCTCTCATCGCCACTAATTGATCTCCTATCGATTATCTTTTGTTACTAACACATCGCAAAATGAGAGTTTCTCCACTACAACTGAGATAATAACATGCAACAGTTTAGATATTGCGGCTCTTTTCAGGTATTGTAAAAATATTCTTTCTTTTTTGTTGTTGTTGCTTGGTTGACTCATGGAGTAGTTAATTAAAAGCCTGCTTTACATCCCTTTGATGCTGTCCTCTAAAACCCATTTATGCACATCTACAGCCATCAGATGAGAAGAGCTCCTCCGTACAAATGAACATTATCTAATTCATTTAAAGTGCGCAGAGACACCGAGCACATAAAACCCTCAGCAACGAACTTCTGATGTTTTTGTTTTCTTGTACAGTTCAATCCTTTTCTTTATGTGTGCTTTGAGCCCAATGTTATGTCATTAAAATTAATTAAACTACAAATTAAAATCTTCAGAGCGCTAGCAAAAGGAAGTGAAGAGGCTATAATCATTGTTAATCGCAGGGCAAAGAGCTCTCTCAGGGACATTGAGAACACAATGTTGAGCTCTCAGCTTCAGATATGAAGCATTTCAGGTAATAAAGAAGTGTGTTCGTGTGTGTATGAGTGAGAACGAGTGTGTGTGTGTGTGTGTGTGTGTGTGTGTGTGTGTGTGTGTGTGTGTGTGTGTGTGTGTGTGTGTGTGTGTGTGTGTGTGTGTGTGTGTGTGTGTGTGTGTGTGTGTCAAATTTTCAGTAAGACATTAGCATAGGCTACATATCATCGAAATAGCAGTATACTCAGGTGTGAACTCTATATTAGATATTATTTCTGTATCTGTTAAATTTCGTTTTCACTTGTTCTGTAATTAGCTATTTTTGTAGAGGGTCATTTAACCAGCTACTTGTATACTGCAATTTTATAATGAAAAAAAATTATTTAAACACTTCAAAATACTCCAAAGTTTAATCATAATACCCTTCGCCTCAATCATAATTATAGTACTAAAACCCACTGAAAAAGATTTAACCTCAAATGAACCAAGGCTTGACAACTTTCAAAAATTACTTTTTCAAAAATAGAAGCATTATTAAGAATGAGTTGTAAAATGTGGAAAATGAAAACCAGTTTTGAAACCATGTTTTGAATTGTATGCACATTGCTGCTTTCCAGCAAAAGTAAATATGAATTAGAAATGGCTACGTAATTTCCAAATAGTTGAACATGTAAAATAAATTAATTAGATGCATAATAAAACTGTAAACAACATTTTGTAAAGTGGATTTTTTTTTTTTTTGCAGGGCATTGGAATGACTTGGCACAACAGGACAAATAAAAAATGTAATTTTTGTTAAGGCAAGGCAAGGCAAGTTTATTTATATAGCACATTTCATACACAGTGGTAATTCAAAGTGCTTTACATAAAAGGAAGTGAAAAAGTCATTAAAAAAACTGATATCTCCTAATATCTACATACTGCAAAACATCAACACTAGTTTGAAATTATATAATAACTATACAAACTTTTGTACATTTCCTGAGAGTATGACCTACAAAATTTTGTTTTCATATTTTCCTTCATTTCCCTGAGTTATCTATGGACTTTGAGTGGTCTGTCTCTATAAAGACAAATACTTATAAAAACACAGTCACTCAGCCGTCTCTAACATCTTACGCACACGGACAAACACAAAAACTATCGTTTCTATAGTAACGTCAGTGAAGCACTGAATGTTCAAGAGCCAATTTTTCGTACCATTTGCCCATTTCATTAATTATATCTTTGTGCAGGAGAGTACAGAACAGTCCCACTAAACACACACATACACACTCCCCTTCCCCCCAACACTCCGACCAAATCCTCAGCTATGGATGTAAGGCCGTCCTGTCGCAGACAAACAGTAGCATTGTTTGGGGCAGCCGGTCCCAGCCTCCCCCCCCTCCCTTCAGCAGAGTCCCAGGGCGCTGGCGGACAGAGAAACAAAATGAGCGTCTTCTCTAATGAGCTGCTGCCTGTCAGCTACAGTTAGGCACTCAGCACAGAAACACACACACAGAGAGAGAGAGAGAGAGAGAGAGAGAGAGAGAGAGGCGGGTAAGGCCTCTTGTTAGGGGACGTTACACTGGCACACGTGTTGATACGTAGGCATGCTTTCTCATGAATTTTGCATCAGCCTGTTTGAAGACACACAAATAATCAGGGTCCAAAATTAACTTTTTGTAATACCTGCCAACGGTAAATGAATAGAGAAGATGTACCAGCCATGAAACTGTCTATGTAAATGCAAGAAGAAACTGTGAACGTCAGTCTATTAAATCTAATCAATATGTTGTGGTTTCAGTTAATTAATAGAAAATGCCCAAAACTGTGCTCCTATTTGGTGCTTGGCGAGTAAATTTTGGACCCTGCACATTGCTGATGTGGTTTGTGGAGGGTTGGAACAAGGCTGGAATAAACTACATGACTTTATACAGTGCCGTTCAAAAGTTTGGAATCAGTAAGATTTTTCATATTTTTTAAAGAAGTTTCTTATGCTCATTAAGGCTGCATTTATTTGATCAAAAATACAGAAAAAAATTAATTTTGTGATATATTTTTGCTAATTAAGATGACAATTTTATATTTTAATATGTGTTAAAATATCATTACTCCAGTGTCACATGATCCTCCAGAAATCAATCTGATATGCTGATTTATAATCAATGTTGGAAACAGTTGTGCTGCTTAATATTTTTTGGGACCTTTGATAAATAAAAAGTTAAAAAGAACAGTGTTTATTCAAAATAGTAATTTTGTGTTACAATATACTACTATTTATACTATAAATTACTTCTTTTATTCAGCAAGGATGTGTTAAATAGACGTTTTTTTTTTTTAAATTTAAATAAAATGAAAACTAAAAGACTTTAAAATCACACGAGCCACTATTTTATTCACAATAGAACATAGAGAACATAACAAATGTTTAAACGGAGGAATTTTACACTTTTATCCACTAAATGAGCTCATTTCAAATTTGATGCCTGCTGCAGGTCTCAAAAAAGTTGGCACGGAGGCAACAAAGGGCTGAAAAAGCAAGAAATTTTGAAAAGATTCAGCTGGGAGAGCATCTAGCAACTAATTAAATTAATTGACATCAGGTCTGTAACATGATTAGCTATAAAAGGGATGTCTTAGAGAGGCAGAGTCCTGGCCAAAAATTCCCTCCACTGGCCCTTGTCTATCTTGGCTTCCCATTAATCCCCATCCACTTGATTGGCTCTATGACACTCTCTCCTCTCCACCTGTAGCTGGTGTGTGGTGAGCGCACTGGCACCGTTGTCCTGTGGCTGCCGTCGCATCATCCAAGTGGATGCTGCACACTGGTGGTGGTTGAGGAGAGACCACCCCCACATGATTGTAAAGCGCTTTGGGTGTATTGCAATACACATTAAAGCGCTATATAAATGCCTCATTCATTCATTCATTCATTCATTCATTCATTCAGAGTCTCTCAGAAGTAAAGATGGGCAGAGGCTCTCCAATCTGTGAAAGAGTGCATAAAAAGATTGTGGAATACTTTAAAAACAACGTCAAACTGCAAAGGCATTGCAAATCTCATCATCTACAGTGCATAACATCAACAAAAGTTTCAGAGAAACTGGAGAAATCTCTATGTGTAAGGGACAAGGCTGAAGACCTTTGTTGGATGCCCGTGGTCTTCGGGCCCTCAGACGACACTGCATCACTCATCGGCATGATTCTGTCATTGACATTACTAAATGGGCCCAGGAATACTTCCAGAAACCACTGTTGGTAAACACAATCCGCCGTGCCATCTGCAGATGCCAACTAAAGCTCTATCATGCGAAAAGGAACCCATATGTGAACATGGTCCAGAAGCGCTGTCGTGTCCTGTGGGCCAAGGCTCATTTAAAATGGACTGTTTCAAAGTGGAAAAGTGTTCTATGGTCAGACGAATCCAAATTTGACATTCTTGTTGGAAATCACGGATGCCGTGTCCTCCAGGCTAAAGAGGAGGGAGACCTTCCAGCGTGTCATCAGTGTTCAGTTCAAAAGCCAGCATCTCTGATGGTATGGGGGTGCATAAGTGCATACGGTATGGGCAGCTTGCATGTTTTGGAAGGCACTATGAATGCTGAAAGGTATATAAAGGTTTTACAGCAACATATGCTCCCCTCCAGACGACGTCTATTTCAGGGAAGGCCTTGTGTATTTCAGCAGGACAATGCAAAACCATATACTGCAGCTATTACAACAGCATGGCTTCGTAGTAGAAGAGTCCGAGTGCTGAATTGGCCTGCCTGCAGTCCAGATCTTTCACCTACAGAGAACATTTGGCACATCATTAAACAAAAAATATGTCAAAGACGGCCACAAACTCTTCAGCAGTTGAAAACCTATATCAGGTAAGAATGGGACCAAATTCCAACACCAAAACTCCAGAAACTCATAACCTTGATGCCCAGACGTCTTCAGACTGTTTTGGAAAGAAGAGAAGATGCTACACTGTGGTAAACTTGCCCCCGTCCCAACTATTTTGAGACCTGTAGCAGGCGTCAAATTTGAAATGAGCTCATTTTGTGCATAAAATTGTAAAATTTCTCAGTTTAAACATTTGTTATGTTATCTACGTTCTATTGTGAATAAAATATTGGCTCATGTGATTTGAAATTCTTTTAGTTTTCATTTTATTCGAATTTAAAAAACGTCACATTTCCGGAATTTGATAGATAAAAAGTGATAGTAAAGACTTATATTGTTAGAAAATATTTCTATTTTGAATAAATGCAGTTCTTTTTAACTTTTTATCCATCAAGGAATCAAAGAAAAAAGTATTACAGGTTCCAAAATATATTAATCAGCACAACAGTTTCAACACGTAATAAATCAGCATATTAAAATGATTGGATCGTGTGACACAAAAAAAAAAGACTGGAGTAATGGCTGATGAAAATTGAAAACAGTGCTGCATCACAGAAATAAATTATATTTTAAAGATATATTAAAATAGGAAACCAATATTAGAAATTACAATAATATTTCACAATATTACTGTTTTTTCCCCTGTACTTTTGATCTAATAAATACAGCCTTGATGAGCAGAAGAGAATCCATTAAAAAAACATTAAAAATCTTACTGATCCCAAACATTTGAACAGCGGTGTAGGTATTATACACTTGCTAACTTTGGAAATGGTTACAGAAAAAGAAACAAAATATTAGCACAGAAACGTATTAAAATGTAAGGAGATACATAACAAATGAAAACAATGTGTTCCAAAATTGGCTCAAGACATCAAAAAATACATATGTTTGATATCCTCTGAATTAGATAGAAATATAGTCTAACTTTGAAGCCTAAAAAATCAGAGTCTGTGCCCTTCATACACTTCACGATCTTCTTTGTATTTCGGCAAACAGCATTGACTCGTTCAGACTGAAAACTGGGGCAAAATTCATGCAAGTTTAAATTGTTCACAGTCTTTTTTGTCATATACAGCTTCACAAATTACAACTACAAGATCTTTCATATTTGGGCTGATAAATTCAGTGGTTATTTGTACACAAATTAGAACTAAGAAACTCAAATACACCCTACATTTATGATTTACTACTAAATTAAATGCCATGCAGGGCCTTGAACCTGTAATTTTTTAATTTACAGTTTCTTGAACCATTCGAAACAAACCGCTTCTCTATAATGAGTCAAGTTTCAACAATGAATCAACAATTGCAAAAGAGTAAAAAGGAGGTGGTTTAGAAGAGCATTTAAAAAAAAGTTAGACTGTTACTGAAAAAGCTAAATAGTTTTGAAAACAAATGAACCACTACAGTCATGAAAAATGTATTAAAGTACCAGCGTCACTACTTCTAGTTAGTTACTCCCTAAAAGTGTTAACACTCTTAAACATTGTATTGTTGGACCACAAATATGTGAAATATTGCAAAATTGTTGCATCAGAAAAACTGTTGCATGACTGAAGTTCACGTGCTTACAGTGGCGAAACTATAAAAGATATCAGATCCTGACATACTACCTGCTTCTTCATTTACATGTGAGTAGACATTGTAATCCTAGGGGAGCATTTAACCGATGCACTATAGGCTTCATAAATATCTTATGAAGGAAACTTTAATGCCATCAAGAACAATAGCTCAAGGTACTGTAGGAGAAAATCAGTTTCAGTATCACAGTCAGAGGAACTAACGAATACAAATGTGCCTGAAATAAAAGCTGCAGCTTTCATCATCGGTGTCTGCAAATGTTTAAGATCTGCAGCATCTCAGAAACTGAGAGGTGCAGATCAAGGCCGTGTCAGTCTTTACATATTCAACCAGGAAAGGCATATGCTCTATGCAAAGACTAAGTAATTAATGTCGAGTTAAAAATGTCATCCGCCAAATCAGAATCCAAACACATGTCAAGTGTGTATCCTCACACGTGTGTGTGTGTGTGTGTGTGTACTGGGGGTTCAGATGTATGGACATTATTTACAGTGGCTGGGTCCTGCTGGGCAGTGCATATGTTTAGTACGTTTGATTCCCGCCATTATGAGAATGTGCAAAACGGCGCTCACACAATGACAGCCATCTGTCTGTCTTTCTTCTCAGATGACAAGAGACTGAAACAATTCATCTCTTAACAGATCAATAATCCAAATGTCACGACAAATAAAGCATGCTTTGACCAATCATCTCTCCAACTGATAACTTTCACATTTATTGCTCAGCCATACACAACGATCTTACATATTAGCTGCAGCAGCAAAATCCTGATCAGACCACATTAAGAGTGTTAAAGGCTGACCAGCCATCTTTTAGTCATTGTGTTAAATAATTCTGAGGCCAGATGATAAAGGAGCTTTCAATCGGCAGGAATATGAGCACAGATGTTTCATTAAAAAAGGCTGCCAGTAAAACCGTGTCTCTCGAACACTCATCATCCGCTATACACACCCAGAATTACATATAAACCATTGCATTTTGAAGAAGGCTTACGCAAACAGGCGAGGCTGATGATTAGAACAGGGTGAACTGTAACATTTTAAGTTTAACCACTCAGAAATATGTTTTGCCATGTACAGGGATGCAATCTCCTTTATACATGGCTGCCACCCTAGAACACTCTGTATGCAGAAACAAAGAATTTACAGGGAAATTTAAACATCAAAATCGACATTTTGGGTTATATGATGACCTAACAAACGGACAAATAAATGCATGTCAAAGGTTTGGAGATAGTAATATAAAAAAAATTAAATAAAAAAAAAATACTTTTATTTAGTGCGGATCTACAGTGACATTAAATACATTTAGAATGTTACAAAAAATCTATTTAAAATAATGCTGTTCTTTTGAACCTTTTCTTTCATTAAATCATGACACATGTTCAGTAGGATTCTCTCTCTGCTTGTGGAAAAGGAGCATGATCAATTCTTCAGCAGAAGTTTTCAACAAAACGCTGATTTTAAGATATGAAAGTTACTTTTCTGTATGTACAGTATTTTTCTTCTGTTGTAGTCTTACTTAAGTCTTTACTTTGAGGTAGGCTTTTATTTGAGATAGTGGGTTAATATGACTTATTTTTCAGTGTTACAATCACTTCTTAGGTTTAATTTAATATTACTTGTTGCATTTAATTTAAATGACAGTCTTTTCCTTATTACTGAAAATATATCAGTTGTATTAGTAATTAGTGCACCTATATTTGGTTCTTGTATCAAAAGGTGACTAGTGTATTTCAAGTAGTCTGTGAGTTATGGAAAATGTAAAAAAAAAAAAAAAAAAAAAAAAAATTACACTCACTGCTGGTCTCTATAATTCTACTGTATTTTTCATCAAATGAATCTTTAAAAAACACTGAAACATTTTAGATATAAATAAACACAAATTTAATTATATAAGCTAGCACAGAAAACAGGAAAGAATTACAATAAAAAGTATCACAACCATTCTCTGCTCCCTGGTAATTAGTGTGAAAGTGTCTCATTAACTTGTTTTTGGTTCATTAATGGAGCATTTGTGTGACAGTAGGCTTTGGACAGACACATACATCCTGACCTTTAACATTTCACGACCCCTTCATCAATATCAGACCGCTCAGTAAAGAATAGTTCACTTCAGTCATGATCTGTGCTGAACTAGAGTAGAAGTACTCAGTCTTATTTATCTTGAGTTATATGACAGTAAAAAGCACATATAGTGTATATGAAGTGAAAGCTGTCTGTATGAAAAGCTCTATCAAAGAGACAGAGGCAGATGATGGACAGAGAGATAGTCTCTAATGGCTTGTGGATCATTGTAGAGTACAAAGAGACAATATAGTGAAACCTGAGAGTGATAGACAGGTTGCCAAAGAAAGACCAGATGATGCTGTCACATCCTCCTCTCACATTTGAGGGATATGCAGTATTAGTTGTGTCACAGTGGCAGACTGAAAAAGAGAAAGGGCAAAGTTCAGAGTAATTAAAAGAGCATGCTGTTGTTGTTTTGACTAATAGATTTACCAGTTATGCTTCTTAGGCATCATGGGTAATGTTTGTGGATCCAAACTAATTCATCCTAATGGTTTTTTAATAAACAAACCAGACAGAAATACAGACTAACATAACAAACTGAAAATCACTGCACAATATTCACAATTGCCATAACTGGGCATTTTAAATCATAAAGAGGTTCTTATGCAGTTTGTTTGTGTGCATTCGGAAAACACGCTAGCAAACAAAGGTTTATCAACATTCATTTGCATTTTGTCTAGACGCGACATCACATTTATCCTTTTGTTTTACATAAACAATGTATTGACCCAGTATCAGCAGGGGTAACATCCCCAACTACAGTGCAAGAACATGAAACACTCTTTTGTCTTGGCGAAACGGACACACGTGGGAATGCTAAAAAAACGCTTCCTGCACCTTTCAAATTTGAAACCACAAAAGGTGTAGAAATTGCATGTTGGCGCAATGTTGCTGTCCACTATAACTGCTGCATTGACCAGCAAAGTCACCAAGCTAATGATATCAACATGGGGGAGGTGACATGCAAAAAAAAAGTATTCTTAATTAACAATTCTTAATTAACAAACAACCACTGCATTGTTAATGACACAATAGAGTAGAGTTATATACACTTCAGCAAAAACAAAATCTTACTTATTACGTATATATATTAGGTAAAAAAGTTTTTTTCTAAAAGTTAGCATTAGTTAATGCTATAACTAGCATAAAATACAATACTTTTCCATCATTTATTAATCTTAGTGATTGTAAATTTCAACATATACTCATATGTTAATAAATGGTGTAAAAAAAAAAACTTTGTTCAACATACTTAATGCAATTAACTGCATAAATTAAATCTTGCTGTCAAATTCATATTTTCTATTTTTCACAATATCATGATCAGACTTTAAAAAAAAAAAAAAAAAAAAAAAGGGAATACTAATGGACTAGGCAACCAGTCCAAGCATGGCCACACACTTATTGTTTATTTGTCCACGCTACAGTTAATGCTCTTTAAACTCAACACTAGGGCCCTAATGAGAGTGGGTAGATGGGGGAGGGGAGTGTTGGCGAAGGGAGGACAGAGAGAGAAATCTCTAGATGCACTTTCTCTCTCATTACCTGTCTTATTCAACACCTGTATTCCACCGCGTCATAACGATGCTTGCATGATGAGTCACTGTACTCTAAAACACTTAACGGTGTGCTCACAGTTACCTGGAGTCAAGAGAAAGTCAACTGTGTAATGGATTTAAACATGGCAGAATTATGTAAATAGAGCTGAGATTATTATTATAGCTGAAGTAAAAATGAGCCAAAAATGTTATTAATAAACATGTACAGGGCAGGGAATGTGTAAAACACAGAAATGTTAATGAAAAGAGGTCCACTTGACCAAACTGTTAGTTACCCTACCTTAGCAGCTGCTGCCATCTGTTTATTCATTTATTTATCGAAAGAAATTAATGTTTTTTTCAGCAAGGGCACATTAAACTGATCAAAAGTGACAGCAAAGATATTTATAAATATTACAAAAGATTTCTATTTCAAATAAATGGGTAGCACTTTAGTATAGGGACCAAATCTCATCATTATAGTTGCTTATTAGCATGCCTATTATTAACATATGTGACCCTGGACCACAAAACCAGTCTTAAGTCGCACAGGTATATTTGTAACAATAGCCTCAAGCTCATATAAAGCTCATATTCTGCATGACCATATACTACATCCCTACCCAATACCTAAACTTAGCAACTATCTTACTAGCCATTAATAAGCAGCAAATTAGGAGGCAAAAGTTGTAGCTAATGGTTTGTTAATAGCGAGAATTGGAGCTTAAAAATAAAGTGTGACCAACAAATGCTCTTCTTTTGAACTTCCATCAAAAAAACAAACAAAAAAAACCAATGGTTTCTACAAAAATATCAAATTTTCCATCACAAGAATAAATTATGTTAATAAAATATATTAATATAGGAAACAATTATTTTAAATGGTAAACATATCTCACAATAAAACTGTGATTAAATTAATGCCTTGGTAAGCATAAGAGTCGTCTTTTAAAACGTCAAAAAACCTTAGGTTTTGAAATGGTAGTGTGATTTAACATTTTCTTGGAATAAGAACAGCTGATAAAACTGCTTGGTCGCAGTTCATTCCAGCCCACGTGAGAACATCATTATATCAATTTTTACCACTTTATCAGCATGTTATACCGAAAATCACAGAAATCTCTAGGTCATTTTGATGGGATGTTCTGTTAGCAACAGTAACCAAGGACTGCGGAGCGTAGCAAAGGGTCAGTTCTGTAAAAATCTGCAAGCAATGATTCCATGTGGGCCTGCTGACTACCCATAACACCACCCAAACCTGTGACACTTTCTCACATGGAGAGATCACACAGATGACCAAAGACTGACCACACAATCTAATGTCTGAATTTCACGCCTGGCCTTTTCTTGTGGGTTTCTGTTGTGTCCAGTGATGCAGTTGAGTGATTCTCGTTTATAGTTTTGGCAGGCTATTCATTGGCATTAGGAGCAGGAAGGCACCCTCTCTTAACGAGCAGGTCACTGAAAGCCCTCTGATTAGCCCAATTAAGGCTCCTTCCCATCACTGAGGAGCGCCACTGTCCAAATCAGTTTATGCAGGACATTTCTTCAATACCAGCCCCCTATCACATTCAACATGGCAATTAAATTAATAAAATGGTCAAATCGTTTTGTTTTACTTTGTATCGTTCAGTTGGAACTTCAGACTTATTCAGCGAGAAGTCCAAGCAAACAAAACAAACGGAAAACACATTTCAGAAATGTATTAGACGCTTAAAGAGAGAGAAATGTTTCTCTCCTCATCTGGGTGAGTGGACATGGTTTGTCGTTTCACACAGACCTCCACTCCTCACACCTCCAGTCACAGCGAGACAGTTCTCTGTGTTCTTGCTGCCTGACTGTATCAGTGAGACAGCACTGCCAGAGATCTGAGCTACTTCACAATTTAAGCCATGTTTTGCTCAACAATGTTTCAATGTGAGGAAGCAAAGCCCTGTGTAAGCCTGGTCTTAACCTGTATTGGATGAGCCTAAAAAATAAATAAATACATTACAATATAATAATAATTCATGTAAAAATGTTTAACTAAATAGGTAAAATAAAATAAAAAGAAAGAAATACTGGCTGCATCATAAATGTGGTCTGCAATGTTCAAAGTCCTTTAAAGCCATACAATATAAAATGAGCTAATATTAAGGTAATTATTCATGAAAATATCTCAAGAGTTGGAGACAAGAAAAATTATTTTTCTTTGTTGTAAACAACAACAAAAAATAGAAAATACAATTTCAGTCTTTCTATTTCAATTTAATGTTACTTGCAATTTATTTGTGAAGTATATTAGCAATTTATGGGTGAAAATAGTTTCAAAGCTTTTTAGGTGTATAAGACCTTAAGTATAAGGGTATTTGCTGACTATTTGTATATTTCATGCTAATTTTGCAGCCTTTCTGATGCTTGAACCCCCCCCCCCCATTATTACTTGTAACTGCAAGGAAAAAGAAATCCAAATTTGTCATTTCATGCTCAACAGAAGAAAGAAAATCATATGGGTTTAAAACAACACAAGGATGAGTAAAGGATTGTCATTAAAGAATGAACTGTCCCTTTAAAGGACATTAACTGTCGAGGTCTCTTTTGACCCTCAAATTTGTATTTTCATACTTAGTATGCAGAAGACAAGATACAACACAAACATCTTCATGAATATACAATCATAAATTTTTAAGTATGGAACAAATTAGAATTCATAAACCCGGCACTGAAGGATAAGTCATGGCGCGATGTTTTGATTTATCATCGCCTTTTGACTTTGGAAGGAATTATGGCAATGAAATAAAACCAGCGACTTTGGCAAGGCCATCCCATAATCACTGAGACACAGCTCATCATTCTAACACGTCTGTGGATCACTATCCAATTATATCCCAGGATGCACCGACATCTCCACATTCACTTGTATGTCCTTTGGGTCATCACTTTAGAAAGTCAAGCACTGCATCCCTCTCACATAAAGAAACAGACAATGAGGTCCATTTATGTCTTCAGAAAAGGGCAGTGTAGCAGGACAAAATGATGTTAGAAAGATCAATCAATTTATAGAATTTGTAAACAATTTCTGAATACTAATTCAAACCTGCAGTAATCTATACGCAGCGATTTATGGCAGGAGATAAAATTCGGTCCATTCACTGATTCAGTTCGTAATAATACAGGTTTAAATGACACATTATAATGACTAATTGGGCTGTATTGTGAAACAGGTAATCCCTAACCTTTTCTACAGGTGTTATTGTGAGATTAGAAGAAACTTGAGCAGCTTTAGCCCACTAGCAGAGCAATCACTACAGCCCAATGGAAAACCACATTCTCTCAGTGTCACAACACTGAATATGACCACAGATTACATTACTTTAAAGCATCGTTTAACCAAAAATGAAAATGCATCATTCATCACTTACCGTACTCACAATTATGTTATTCAAATCCATATGAATTTCGGTAAAACTTTACTTAAAGCCTTTATGTATAATGCATTATAAGTAGTTTTAATGCATTTATTATGCACAATAATGCATTGTACAATCTCATGAATAATTATAACCACAGTTAATACATTATAACACTTACCAATTCATTGTCACACTATGCATTTTAAATTCAGTTATAATTATTTACGGTAAGATATAATGTATTACAACGTGCATTATGAACAATTATAATGCATTATAATGCTTTTTACAGTCTCTGAAAAATAGGTTGGCACTGTTTGGCTTGAAAGCTTCAGTACCAATTCACTGTAAACGAATAGAATGGTATAGAATAATATAGAATAGAATAGAATAGAATAGAATAGAATATTTTCACTAAAATGAACAACAATTAAATCTCTCAAATTTCTGTTAAATGTCACATCTAGTTTGCAGCAGTTACTTTTAATGAACACGCCATTGAAAAGCACCCTTTGCCCTGTCATTTCCAAAGCAGCAATGCCACAATGGCCGACCCGACGAAGCGAACAGAAATAGTATTTTGAATCACGCTGCCGTGGTCCGATGAGCATCTCCGCTCCACACTCTGAGCAAAGAATGCGCAGTGATGTCACCGGGAGGCAGGGGTAAGTGAGAAACGCTCTGATTTAGGGACAGGACATGGCGGAGGGAGGAAGGGATGGGGATGAACAGTGGGAGCAGTGAGGGGGAAAGAGAGGGGGATGAGATGGGGACGAGAGAGGTCTGCAGGCTTCTGCTGCCACTGTCGTAATGGCCCAAACGAGGTGGAGGGGAGAGCAGTGGAGTGAAGCCAGGGGTGAGGCGGTGGTGACTCTGCTTCAACGCCATATGAGCTGGCAGCTTGTCACAACCCAACCCATCACACAAACGCAGACACAGACACATTCCCATTATCCTACACATCAGACCAGACCTGCTTCCGCAGCCCCTTCACGTTACCAGCACAAGTGTGATAAACACATCAGAATCGACCAGCATTCCTTGTCCACACCAAGCGCCGTCATCAGGCCAATGATAATCAGTTACATGCTCTCGAAATGCTTGTTATGGCAATATTCATCATCATTGACATGATCTTCTCTTGCAATCAATGAAGCTTCTGAAACCTCTATCCATCTATCTATCCATTGGTCTACCCATCCATCCATCCATCCATCCATCCATCCATCCATCCATAAACCTTAAAGTCAAGTTTCATAGTTTGTCTAGACCAACTTTGCACTTTTCTGGTTAAAATGATACTTATATACATTAGTATGAATATCACTTCATTTTAATTATATTTCAAGGCTTATATATTAACATTCAAATTGCTGTTTCACATTTTTTGATATCTCAATTCAAATTCATGAATTGAAATTTAAATGAAATTCTCAACCCAGTTTTGAATGGAGCACAACCCTGGTTGACAGACTGAGGCTTTATGCATATATTTCCCTTGTCTTTCCTATGAATATTTATGCAGATTAAAGTCAGGTTGGTAAAAATAGCTGAATATGATTATTGTGTGGGCACATGGTTAAAGAAGGAACAAAAAGAAAAAAAACTCCTTTTACCAGGGAAATAAGATGAGTCTGAAGTGATTATTTCATCTTTTTAAACACCTACATATTTAAACCACATTTGAAGGATAATTTGAAATATCGGATATATACAAATGACAAACTATTTCATGAAAACAGCAGTCTGAGACAGTGAAATGATTGTAACTGGTCTGTTTAAGTCACTGAAGCTTTTTCTAGTAAAGCTATAGAAAACCTAGCGAACACAGTGCAGTTTTTCTCCTCATTCTCAGGCTTTTGGACCCTGCTGTTCTGTATCATTCTGTTACCAGTGGAGAAATATTTTGGGAATTCAGTACAGCTGATCTTAAAACTGCTATTGTTCAACATACTGACTCTCATGTACTGAACAGCAACAATATGACCTTTAGGTCATCTCAAGCTTACCCATCTCTCTTCATCACAAACAAATAACAACACCTTTTCTACAATGTTGGCACACAAATGCAAGTGTTCTACCTCCTAAATAATAGACCGCATTATGTAAATGATATCTGAACAGTTCTGAGAGGGTTATCAAATTCAGTCAGAAATATTCCAGAACATGCGCACAGACTTTTGACAGCGCATGAAGAGTTTGCAAAGGCAGAGGAGAAAGAGGAGGAGAAGAGGAGGAGGATGATGAATAAAAAACGAAACAAAGAGAGGGGGCAACGTGTGGAAAGCAGATCTGATCTGGCGACATGTATATATTTCGCATTCGGCAAACAAACAAAAGGCCGGTAAATAGCAGGAGAGGAAATGCGTGGTTATCCGATGCCGCCGCTCTGCGCTCAGTCCGCACCTCCCGGCTAGGGTTTCCCTGGCAGACAAAGAGCCACCAGCGCATTCTGCCGGCCTGCCCATAAAAAGCTGCGCTGAAAAAGCCAACACCTCTTCCCTTCGGGGGCTCCACAAAACACTTTTGTTAGTCGATATTAAAACATGTTGCAATATCAGCCCTTGTCTCACAAAGGAAACTTTATCACATGCATGATGAGGTTGCTAGTTGGCTGGTTTTTAATATATATATATATAGGGACTAAGCACATCATTGGGGAGAGGGCTGGTCAGTTTGTGACTGTATGGTTAGGTAGAGTTAACTTAGAAGAAGCTCAGCTGTAATGAGACTGTTAAAGGAAACGTTCACCCAAAAATAAAATTCTGTCATTATTTGCTCACCTTCATAGTGTTCCAAACCTGTACAACTTACATTCTTCTTTGGAACATAGAAGGTATTTTAAAAGTCAGTGGGGTCCAAATGACACTGAATGAATGAATTGAATTGAATTGAATTTAATTGAATTTAAATGAATTGAATGAAATCAAATGAAATGAAATCAATCTTGTTTTCCACATAAGAAGAAATGTCACACAGGTTAAGAAAGACTTGAGGGCGAGTACATATTAAGAGCATTTTAAGACATCTTAAGTCACAAGCAGAATTAGTATAATTTAACTCAAACTAAAAACAAAAGAAAAGAAGTTATTTGAAACAAAAAAAAAGTTATTTGAATTGTTAACTAAAATAAAATTATATAACACACACACACTTATTTGAATTTAGCTAGTTGCCAAAAAAAATTAAGTAATATTGGAATAAATAATGTAATAATGAAAACTGCACATACCTATTTAAAAAAAAGAAAACAAAAACCCAAATTAAAATAAGCATGGAAAATATAAACATAAAAGCTAATTCAAAATAATAATAAAAACTGTAATAGCATCTTGATGATATCAAAATAACATTGACCACAAGATAAACATGTATGGGTCCAGATCGGCTATGTTTCAAGTTGAAAATACTGTGCAAGGTTTGGATGAGACATGCAAAGACAGGCTGCCGCAGAATAGGCTTTGGTGACTGTAAAGTCTCTGGACTCACTCACTCAGCTGGACAACTCCTCCCAATTTCTCGGACCCAGTCGGGGGTCTGTCTCCAATCGACACCACGAGACAAACTGTCCCTTTACTTCTCACTCTACACTGTGTCCTTTCTTCTCTTCTCAGCTTATTTCCCAAAGACCTGAGGCTCTAATGCTTCTTTCTGCTCCCAGAAAATGGAAATTCAATGCCTGGGAAAAGCACAAGAAACAACTTGAGGTCTGTTTCATGTCATACCTATTGTTTGTTGCTATTAGGTAAGACAAGTCAATTTACTACAGCTTTGCTACCTTAAAAACTGTTGATGGCCACGTTCCTCGTCTTTAGACGAGAATCCTGGCCACATTTCATGCTCAGTGCTAATTGGAGTTTAACTGGCTCTTTGACTGTGGTCTAAAACAGCAAAAAAAAAAAAAAAAAACACTCTCTATGCCGATAGATAAAGAAACTATAGGCAGTATTCAGTGAAATAATTAAAATTTCTTTTTGTACAAACAGAAATTCTGACCATAATCAGGTACAGATGGATTCAACAGACTTTTTACATCTATTTTCACAAGTTTTTTCTCAGAATGGACCCTTTTCACATTTATAGGGTCCTCAGAAGCAGAAGTGGTTGTAGTTGGGCAAACTTCATTAGTGGTGAATGGAAACTACAACACCTTTTCTTTTCTTTTTTGCATTCCCATTTGCTCCTATAGAAAAATAGCCATTAATGATAGCATTCTATGACTTTACAAAAGAGGAAAAAAATATCAAGAGATTTCATTGGTCAAAGGAGACAAAGACATCAAATTTGCTGTCACTCCCTCAGCCATTGTATTAGAAAAACTCACACAGCAGTATTAACTATTTTTCTGTAATTTAATGCCATGGTAACACAAAGTATAGTGTTCTAAATGTGCATTACATCCATCTGAAAAATGAATCATTGAATTTGTTATTTTTCTTTTTTAAGGTAAGAGGTTGTAATCCATTTATTTTAGCTAAATAAACAAATCTAGTTGACTAACTTTAAACACTTTTTTTTTTTTAAATGTTACTAAAATAAATTGTTTACAACCACTTACCTTAAAAAAAAAAATCATATCATTTTTTTCAGTGTATCTACCAATCTGTCAGTCTATCTACAGTCATGGCCAAAATATGATCAAAGTTAATCTGCATTGTTAATCCTTTTGATCTTTTATTTAAAAAAAATCACAAAAATCTAAACTTTCATTGGATAATAAGAATTTAAAATGGGGGGAAATATCATTATGAAATAAATGTTTTTCTCTAATACACGTTGGCACAATTAACGGCACCCTTTTATTCAATACTTTTTGAAACCTCCATTTGCCAGTTTAACAGCTCTAAACTTTCTCCTATAATGCCTGATGAGGTTAGAGAACACCTGACAAGAGATCAGAGACCATTCCTTCATCCAGAATCACTCCAGACCCTTCAGATTCACAGCTCCATGTTGGTGCTTCTTCTCTTCAGTTCACCCACTCATTTTCTATAGGGTTCAGGTCAGAGGACTGGAATGGCCAGCAGAAGCTTGGTTTTGTGCTCAGTGACCCATTTTTGTGTTGTTTTTGAGGTTTGTGTTTGGATTATTGTACAGTTGGAAGATCCAAACATGGCCCATTATAAGATTTCTAACAGAGTCAGTCACTTATTGATTTTTTATCTGTTGGTATTTGATAGAATCCAGAATGTGTAGAATGATAGAATTAGAATGTGTCTAAACAAGATGTCCAGCAGAAATATAGGCCCACAACATCAAAAGTATATTTCAGCAGTATATTTCATTTTACACATGGGGTACTTTTTATCCCTGTGTTCACCAAACCCATATCGAGTGTTTGCTGCTAAAAAGCTCTTTTTTTTTTTTTAGTTTCATCTGACCATAGAAGCCAGTTCCATTTGAAGTTCCAGTCATGTCTGATAACTGAATATGCTGGAGGATTAACAATGCAGATTAATTTTCACAGCCTTCTTAGAATATATTCGCCAAGGGTGTCGATATTTTTGGCCATGACTGTATGTCTATCTATCTATTGCATTTAAACTTTTAATAACTGTGGAAATGAGTCATTACAGTCTGTGAAAATGGTCCATAGATTTACAGTATACATTTTGAAAACATGTTAAATAGAGCTGAAAGTACTACTCTCTTTTTCATAGCTGAAAGCATGGCCAAATTTCCCAGAATATTTAATATACAAAAACACAGTGCAGGGGATGTATACCTGAATACTTGCATTTACAGTATCTCACAGAAGTGAGTACACCCCTCACATTTTTGTAAATATTTTATTATCTTCTCATGTGACAACACTAAAGAAATGCCTCTTTGCTACAATGTAAAGTAGTGAGTGTACAGCTTGTATAACAATGAATTTGCTGTCCCCTCAAAATAACTCAACACACAGCCATTAATGTCTAAACCACTGGCCACAAAAGTGAGTACACCCCTAAGTGAAAATGTCCAAATTGGGCCCAATTAGCCATTTTCGCTCCCCGGTGTCATGTGACTCGTTAGTGTTACAAGGTCTCAGGTGTGAATGGGGAGCATGTGTGTTAAATTTGGTGTTATCGCTCTCACTTTCTCATACTGGAAGTTCAACATGGCACCTCATGGCAAAGAACTCTCTGAGGATCTGAAAAAAATAATTGTTGCTCTACATAAAGATGGCGTAGGCTATAAGAAGATTGCCAAGACCCTGAAACTGAGCTGCAGCAAGGTGGCCAAGACCATACAGCGGTTTAACAGGACAGGTTCCACTCAGAACAGGCCTCGCCATGGTCGACCAAAGAAGTTGAGTGCATGTGTTCAGCGTCATATCCAGAAGTTGTGTTTGGGAAATAGACGTATGAGTGCTGCCAGCATTTCTGCAGAGGTTGAAGGGGAGGGGTGTCAGCCTGCCAGTGCTCAGACCATACGCCGCACACTGCATCAAATTGGTCTGCATGGCTGTCGTCCCAGAAGGAAGCCTCTTCTAAAGATGATGCACAAGAAAGCCCGCAAACAGTTTGCTGAAGACAAGCAGACTAAGGACATGGATTACTGGAACCATGTCCTGTGGTCTGATGAGACCAAGATAAACTTATTTGGTTCAGATGGTGTCAAGCGTGTGTGGCGACAACCAGGTGAGGAGTACAAAGACAAGTGTGTCTTGCCTACAGTCAAGCATTGTGGTGGGAGTGTCATGGTCTGGGGCTGCATGAGTGCTGCTGGCACTGGGGAGCTACAGTTCATTGGGAACCATGAATGCCAACATGTACTTTCCCCTCCCTTCAGAGACTGGGCCACAGGGCAGTATTCCAACATGACAACGACCCCAAACACACCTCCAAGACAACCACTGCCTTGCTAAAGAAGCTGAGGGTAAAGGTAATGGACTGGCCAAGCATGTCTTCCAGACCTAAACCCTATTGAGCATCTGTGGGGCATCCTCAAATGGAAGGTGGAGGAGCGCAAGGTCTCTAACATCCACCAGCTCCGTGATGTCGTCATGGAGGAGTGGAAGAGGACTCCAGTGGCAACCTGTGAAGCTCTGGTGAACTCCATGCTCAAGAGGGTTAAGGCAGTGCTGGAAAATAAGGGTGGCCACACAAAATATTCACACACTGGGCCCCATTTGGACATTTTCACAAAATAACTACAACATATTTACAAAAATATGAGTGGTGTACTCACTTCTGTGAGATACTGTATATACGTGAACGACACGTGCTTCAATCTAGGTAAACTTTGTGGGCCCAGATCTTCCATCTCAATGTACTTAAGCAAACAGCAGTCTGTATCTGGCTCAGAACTTTCAGAACTATAAACTACATCCTATGAAAATTTATACTTGAATCTTCGGTTTCAAAAAAAATTCTGAATATAGGCCTACTTTTGACGGCTCTGCAGAAACTCACTGTAGCTCTCATATGTAAACATACACACTCTCTGTTTGACCAGTTTTTGGTCTCTTGTGGTTTTGTGAAAGTGGAGTGTGAAGAAAACGCTCCCTTCCTTTCTTCCCGGTGTTTTCTCTCCATCTAAACCACCCAGGAAATAATGTCACGGTGAAAGGGTGAAGTGCAGGTCTATTCATGAATTACGTAAGGATTCCTAATCCCTCTGACAGATCGGGAAGAATCATTTCTCTGTCATGGTGAGGGAGTATACAGTGTCACGGTACAAGCTGGGGATACGGTTCAGTCCCATCAACAGCATATGATATTACGTCACCTTATGGGGAGGAGTCTCCAGGCTCCATCTGGGGGAAATACTTGAGAGTTATCATCTAGAGATCTGTGTATAAAACATAAATGTACACAAGACAATATTGGATTTTCTAAAGACTAAGGATAAGCGGTATGGCCCAGGATCTCTTAATAACAGACTAATGGCTTTGCATTCTTGTCTGATAAACTCATAAAAGCGCAGACACACTCTGGGTTCAGTAATAGCTTTTATTTTTGAGTCTCCTTTAGTCCAAGGTAAAATGACAAAAATGGTTCTTGTTTGTTAAGGGCTTTGCTTATCAGAGGATTTAATGACAAAATAACCATCAATTGGTCATACCTTTTCCACTTATTTCATAAAGTGTTATGAGTTTGTAACCATTTTTAAAATGTAGCATTTAATTGGGACGGTCTGTTTCTATTTCTCCAAGAAAACGAATGCAAAAAAGAAGTAGAAGATTAGATAAGACTATAATATTACTATATTATAGTGTATTATATTTAAATATGTTCTGCTTTAAACAGGAATGAAAAACATATACTGTAACTGCGCTATATACATGTATAGCTGCAGTTTCATTTGATGATTTTTTTTTCAACTGAAATTGAATTCCCCTCCAAAACTGACATCCCACACGTATGCCTATACTCTCAACAATAGCTCCATGTGTTTTGGCTTTGCAATAAATCATTAAAATAATAATAATAATAAGGCAATTTAAAGTTTTTTTTTTCATGTACGAGAAGCAAAGTTATATGTAATAACCATGAATAATTTTGTGTTATTGCATAGGAAATGCAGGCAACTCATACAAAAACAAACATTTCAAACAAACATGTATCGGCTCAAAAAAATGAGCTTGATGAGTTTAACTGTTACAATGTACAGTATTTAAAATCATTAAAGAGGTCATATCATACTTTTTTCAAACGATTTTTTCCCTGAGGTCCACTTACAATGTTAGTCAAGTTTTCTGCATCGAAACAGTCCTAATTAAGTTTGCCATGACCATTTTCGGCCCTTGATCTTTGCTGCTGTGCCTTTAAGATGTTCAGACACCATCTTGATATCACATTTGCTGCTGGGCCACTTTTCCCTAACATTTCCTAATAATCTTAAGGATTTTCAGGTGCTCCACAACCAGAAACAGCACAAGGTTTTTAACTCATTTCACACTTTTCATTAATTCTTTTGGTGTTAAGCAATATATTCAAAAGTCGCTGAACACCAAATAGTAGTCTATGTATAATACTGTAAAAGGTACAGCGCTTTTTCGTCATACACTTAACTTATATTTAACACAATGCGAATATTCAATGATATGACCCCTTTAATTTAAGTATTGCATCGAGAATACAAAAATGCACTCCACTAAGCATAGTACCATAATTCAATGTTCATACTGCTCCCAAAGTGTTGCTGATTGGTCAATAAGCTGATGGAATTGTATCTAAGGTGTCAGAGGGCATCAGATTAAAAACTAAAGGCATTTCTAAGGCGAATGCATGCTGTATATAATAAAATGTGTAAATGACTAGGGTGATTAACTAAACCTAACTAGACTAGACCCTTATATAGATTAACCAGTAAAATTGTATTGAATTGAATTGAATTGAATTTGAATCATTGTCTAAACATAATAGATTAACTACATTTTGTTGTTTAAATGTTTGACTGCTGTCCATCAGGCAGACTAGATGACATGTGCACAGTGTTGCCATAGTTCAGTCCGCTTGCCCTTCAGGATGACTTGTTGAAAAGCAAGTACCTTTAAAGCTAGTTTGCTGTAGAGGTGCAATGATTTTCAGAGAGGTACTGGCTTTCAGTGAGAGTGCTGTGTGGCTCTTGTCACATCAATGCTGGTTGAGTTATAAATACAAATAAAATCAACATATTCATTTCACTGGCTACTTGGCCACCAGTATCTTATGCAAAACATAAGATTCAATTTCCCTCTCTCTCACCCAGACTTATACACCCACTCTCACAGGCTAACTCTGGTCATTGTGGCTGCTCTTTGAGCTGCTCCTTCAGGACTCCAGTCTCTGTGGCTCTCCACACATGCAGGGCACTGCTGGATGTGAGGAAGAGGAAGAGGATGAAGGCTATGGGAAAGCCCACAGTGTCCACCATACCTCCAGCCAGGGCACTAAAACTCAGTTTCCCCAGGACCTCCAATGTGGCCAGAAAACTGTAGTGGGTGGCCTGAACATAGACAGAGAGAGAGAGAGAGAGAGAGAGAGAGGGAAATACAGAAAGTGGTTTAGCATTAACTTTTGACGATTTGTGGGATTTTCTTGAGAACAATGAAAAAGGGACAGTAAATTATAAAGGAAGAAAGGGAAATGTGTTTTGCTGTAGGGCTAGATTCAGATGTTACCAGTGTGAAACAAGCCATTCATTCATTCATTAATGAAATATTTTCAAATCCTGCAAAGGTCCCGCATTTAATTATGCAAGTGATCTTTATATTAGGATGCACTAATTTTAAAAATATGCCCAAAAAAAAAACATGCTATTTTCATGCAATGGCTGATAAAGAACTCAAATCATATTACAATTATAGTATTCTGCTTAAATAATTTAGAAAAAAACAGTCATTCATGTTAAATAATACAAGCAAATGTAGACATCACAACATTATACTGTTAAGTTTTGTTAAATTTAAAACTCTTAAACTAAAACTCCGCTGACTGAAATAAATCTTAAATAAAATAAAATAAAATTCTTCAAAATTTAAAAGTAATGCCTTACTAACTAAACGTAATCTAAAATGTAATTATTTAGTATAAATAAAATATATCAAAGCTAAATACAAAAACATGAACTTTAAGTAAGCATTAGATGATGGCAAAGATAAACTATGTAAAAATAGGGAAAATGATCAAGCACAATAAAATATGCAAATTAAATACAAATGAACATAGAAAATTACAAGAAGCTACAAATTTCTCTAATATTGTCCGATAACCAACCGTTGTGCTTCCCTAATTTAAATATCATTGCCCTTTTTGTCTTCATATGACAGGACAGTCAGAGTTAGTAAAGGAAACAGTAGAGAGGAAAACATGGGATCAGGAGAGAAATTGATGGCATAAGTGACATGAGCCTGCACACAACTGAAATGTTTGCTTTTGACCTTTCACATGTGTCACTTTTCAAAGCAACTGAAGACTTTTTAACGTGATTCTTATTTATCAATTTTTAACTTTGCCTCACATCAAAACAATTCCAACAGGAGGATCAAAGAGCAGTCTGAATCCCTCTCTCCTGTCTGGACGCCAGAGACTGTCTCCATACTCTTAGCACACAAGTTGGGAAAGCAAAGCCAAGTCCATTCCTTCACATGGCCTCAGCACTAAAGTTAAGTGAAGTACCTTTATTCCTACAAACTTGTTTAAGGTGTTCAGTTTCTCCCTCCAGGGCCTTTTCACAAACATTCACAGTATCGGTTTTCGGTCGGCTAAAACCACCTTAAGACAAACACACACAAACACACACAAGCTGCTCTCGCTACGGTATGTATGTCATAAGAACATTCCGAATTAACCTACAGTTTAAAATCCTCCTCCTGGTTATTTTCCTCAGAATGTGAATCTGAAGTTTTTAATTGCTTAGAGACCGAGGGAAAACATACACTTCTCTTATTGTTTAATGAGTTTCGTTAGTGCCATTAATTCAGTACGTATTGAGCTGATGGAGTGACAAATAGCTGAGAGAGCAGTGAAAGATCACATGCAAGCAGCGCAAGCCCATTTAAACAGGACAATACAATCATGACAAAGATGAACGAGAGGATGAAATGAGAGAACATGGGAGGGGAGAGATATCTATGAATAGTGAGAACTACAGTTTATCATCTAGGGGACACGTAAATAAACAAATAGAAAGAATGAACAAATGAGCTAACAAGGAAAGAAATTAGGCAACACAAGATTAGTGGGACAAAATAGGGAGCTGCTTGTTGTGAAGAATAGAACTGGTATGGATGGACTGTTTAATGATAGACATATAAGATGTCTTCACACTGTAAAGGTGACACAGAAGCAGCAGCTGACGCAAGATACACACCTTATGCACCTTGCATAAGGATTGTTTTGCAAGAAGCACAAATGCAAAATGCATCTGCTGCTTTATTCCCATGCATTTACAAAACACAAGACATTGATTAGGCTACTTCAAACTTTTGCACTGCAAGTCATCTTTGTTTATAGATTTGCAGCATAGAAGTCATAAACACTGTATCTGTATAAACAGTTGTATTATTCACAGATATTATTGTAAATATTGAAAAGGAAAAGAATAAAAAATTTAAATGACTATATATTTCTGACACATTAAAAAAATTAATTAAATAAATGCATAATTTTCTGGTGCTTATTTAACAAGGATGCATGAAGAATGAATGAAGATGGAATAAGAAGAAATATCCCTTGAGCTACACATTAGAATTAGAAGGACATTAGAAGGATTGCGTGACTGAAGAACGGACTAATCTCAAATTGAAAATATATAACAATAGAAAAGTTATTTTAAATCGTAATAATATTTCACAATATTACTGTTTTACTACACTTTAGATCAAATAAATGCAGCCTTAGTGAGCATAAGAAACCTCTTTCAAATATCTGTCAAATAAATCTTCCCAACAATAAACTTTCGGACGGTAGTGTTACTTAAACAAGTTGTTACTGTTGAGAGCTTCTAAAGAAGAAAATGTAGAAGATTTGGGAACAGGGTCGGGAAATAACACAAATCAGTCTCAAACTTGCATTGCCCACATGAGCACCATAATTCAGTGTGTCAGAGCATGTGAACCAACCACTGGGCTACTTCTACAACCGAAGATATAATCTTGACAAATTTAAAAAAGAGAAAATATTAAAATTTAACAAAAAAAAAAAAAGTCAAATCTATGAATGTGAATATACTTTCTGATGCATATACTTTGTACGTGATTGATGAGTTGAAATGGGTTGACGTGCAGAGCTAAAGAGAGTGTGAAAACTGCTCAGTTCTCTGAGTGGAGCTATTGACTGACAGATAAATGAGCTTTTGACTGCTGTGATGTGCTCACGTATGTGGCAGACAGGAAACACTCTCAGGCTTTCTGCAGCTCACGGCCTGTTGTGAGACTCTACCTGTCAACAACTATCAAAAACTGTAAGATGCATGTTTTGTTGTCTTCAGAGTTTGACTGTTGAAACTGAAGAGAAAACAATATATTTGTCATGCTGTTGACCTTAGGTGAACACGTGCGATGCCGTTAAGCAGTTTGCTCTGATCTATCAGGAAGCATGAAGAGCTGTGGTCAGTTGAAGAGGGTAACATGTGATACCTGTATGCTCTCCTCAGCTCTCTGTGTGCAGTTCATCATCGTGGTGAACGTCAGAGTGGTGATGAGACCCGCTATGAAATGCTGCAAACTTAGACTCAGCACTGCCATACCTGAGGGAGAAAGAAGACATAATCCACATTAATACAGTACTGCCCATTGCAACGTGTTCTTGTCCTCAAGTTTGAATTTGTGACTTTGACTTTAAATACTGCAAGTAAAAATTCACAACGTCTCTGAAATATTGCACTGAAAATTTGATGGTGTTAGCTGTTCATGAGAAATATGGCCTCTGGGAAGAGGCTGCTCTTGTGGCTGTATGTTCTGGTGCTCAGTGCTCTGAAGTTACCATCTAAATCCAAAATTATTTTTCCTATGCATTTCTGACATCTGGAAGTGTAAAAGACCTGAAGGACGGGCTAGGGGCACCAATAATCCTCTGACAGCCAAATGTACCTTTCTTTTGTCCGATTTGGTAGCCAAACTAAAGCAGACAGATACTGAAATGCATACATCTCACTGGAGAAATGCTGTAACAAACAGTATGACAAATTGAAATTTTACATGACTGGTCGCCATGTTTGCATGCTGTACTGAGCAACAGCCAATAAAATTGTGAAAGGTAGCAAAAGAACTCCAGTTGGAAGCAGGAGCCCCTAAAACAAAAAACAAAACAAAGCAAAGCACAGCAAAACACTTTCCTTCATGTTGTTTGTTGATATGTCTGTTTGAAAACTGAATTTCGGATCCTATAGTCAGGGAAAGTATGCATGACAGAAAACAAGAAACTGTGAAAATCTCTATAGACTGGGAAAGAATGCATCAACATGACAGAACACAGGAAACTGTGAGAATTTTTAAATGTATGCAGTGGTGGTCTTCTGTCTTATAGTGTGTGCTTACTCATACTCAACACTGTCATACATATGTTAGAAGAAACAGGACTTGCTAGTTATTACACTGAGCTATCCCAGACTATTATTTATGCAGACAGAACCATGTCAAATGACTAATAGCTAAACTTAACAGACACTCAAATCTGACTCTACATGATGCCCCAATTGACACTTAGAAATTAGTGTCTTTTTTGGCCTTTTTGAAATTGATTATTTAATTCACAGTAACGTCCACCCAGAGCATGAGACAGACAGTCTACCATTAATACCTCTAAAAATCATGAATCTCAAATCAATCATTACCAGAAACCCATTTGCCGAGAAAAAATAAAAATATGAAGCTTTCACATCCAGCTCCATCTGAATTATTCACTGGAAATGTTTAGTTCTGCCTAACAAGACTTCTCCATTACTTACCCAGGAACCACAGGAAGGAAAATCAGCTCTTCTGAGGCATCCAGTCTCATACAATATTGAAAAATATTTTCTGCAGAACTTTATCTTTTTTTTTTTTTTTGAGGGGGGTTAGATGGGGTACAGAGTTGCTTTGTTCCGTTTCGTTTGGGAGAGCGGCAGAAAGAGAGACGGGGAGAGAGAGAATAAGAGAGACAGAGAGATGAGGGAGTTGTCAAACAGAAGCTCGCTGACAAAAACATCTTGACTAAAAAGCCACGACATCCTGGGGAAGAAGTAATACAGTGGCAAAAAATACTGAGTAAAACAGCTAAAACGCAAGAGTTTCCCCATTACCTTTTTTCATTTTCATTAAATAAACATTCAAAGCACCTGTGAGAGAAAGAGACAGCACGAGAAAAAAAGAGAAACAGGCAGAGGGTTTGAATATGGGTTTATTCATTTATCAAAGTGAGCCGTGAGAATACTCAAGGTAAAATAGCGTTGGCTTCTGCAGACAGAAACAGAAACGCAAATCCACTTAAGCAAGTTGAACCAGGAGAGAGTATGTTTGATATAACTTCTGTATGATCACTTCTATACAGCTCATGCATAAGATTTAGCTTGAATTGTGCTGAATCCAAGCACTAGGACTATGAAGACGGTTATCAGAACAGATCTACAGGAATCTCACAGAAGATTCACGGAATAAAAGTTCAAGATAAATTTTCAGAAAAGAGAGCATGCTGATCTTAGGTTGGATCAATACTGAAAGTTTGGCTTTGGTTAGATATCAGCCTCTGATACTTGGTTTTTATATTAAAACAGATACCTAAGGCAACAAATAAAGAGCCTGGAGCAACTGATGAAATGAAACCAAGTCTGTGAACAGACTCAAAAATGGTCAATTTCCAATGAATCTGACCATTTTTTCCCCTTTTTAATAATAATAATAATAAAAAAATATATATATAATCTTTAAATGTTATTTTATTTACATAGTATTTGCTTATACATAAATATTATTTATAAAAACAATAATATACAGTATATATATATATATATATATATATATATATATATATATATATATATATATTTAAAAAACAACAACATTCTCCAATTGTCAAGTAAGTGCCAAAGAAGTTTTTGCCATTGGCATTTGATGAACTCATTGTTTCCACAAAAAAATGAAGAATGAAAAATTACATACACGTTTAGCTTTGATGATAATTAAATTTTGTCATTAAAAAACTGCAAATGTCTTATCCTACCCATTTGGATTTTATTTATAGTTAAATTACCAAATATGTTTTAGAAAAGAAAAAAACATCTAAATAATTTCAAGTTTTGATTTTGACTTCTCTATTCTGATCTCACCACACAGCAATAAACTCTATGCTGGTCTGAATGACATTCATGTTAATACTCTACCTTTTTATCACATGCTGTTGTTTAATGCAGCATTGAGAGTTTTATTCAGACACACTCTGCCTGAACACCTGTTTACTCTGTGCAAGGTGCTGAAATGGACACTTTAGCCTGTTAGTGGAAAACACTGGAAACCAGAGACGGCCCCATGGATGTTTAAATGCAGGGGAACAGTAGAAAGCTCAGAAGAGAACAGGTCAATTTCACTTCTATATATACATACATACAGGTGAGCTACCTGGCTCTTACGGACAAACTGTACCCGCAAGACAGGCAGTAATAAACGTTAGGAAGCATAAAGATGAGCGGCAGAATATTGAATTGCAAAATAAAATATAATAAGTCTGCACTAATACCAATGCTGGTAAAATGCCATGTGCCATACTTTAGTGTGTACAAGTATGTGTATTTCTCACCTTTCATCAAGGGTGAGGGCTCCAGCACTACGAGAAGTGAGCTCTGGAAGACCATACTGACAGTCCGCATCATAAACACACGTCTCATTAGCATGCCAATACTGAGGACATAAAACAGAGAAAGTTCAGTTACGTTATCGCAAACTCCACAAATATGCAATATAATGTAATGTCATGACATGACATGTAATATACACCACAGTTCAATTTTGTTTTAAGAAATTAATACCATTATTTGTTGGGGACAGATTAAATTAATCCAAAGTGAGAGGGAAAGACATTTATAGGTTTACAAAAAATATATATTTTCTATTCTGTTTTATTTTATAAATTAGAGTTTCTATTTTCTATTCATTAAAAATTCTGGGAAAAAAAAAATGTACCACAAAAATATGAAGCAGTTTTCAACAATGATAATAATAATAAGAAATGTATCTTAAGCACAAAATCAGCACTGAGGACTGGAGTAATGCCTACTGAAAATTCAGCCTTGCCATCACAGAAATAAATTACATTTTAAAATATATTAAAATACAAAACTGTAATTATACATTGTAATAATATTTACTTAATATTACTGTATTTAATAGATTTCTGCTCAAATAAATGCAGTCTTGGTGAGCATTATTCCTTACCAACCCCAAACTTTTTCGAATGGTAGTGCAATGTAATATAACATCAACAAGACAAAATATATTTTATTACAGCACACTAAAGGCTATTAAATTTACAGATCAGTCCGACATTAATGAGGTTCAACCACACAGGACTGCCACACTGAGACAGAAAAACACTCCTGTACACATGCTTACTTGAAGTGCGTTTGCTTACACACTCTAATTGATTCTCTATTAACAGTTAAGAATCTCTCAGGGGAACTTCCTTCACGACATAATCAATAACGCGCCAAGATCCACAGCCACGGCTGATTAACCCCCCGCTAATTAGTGACCATCACACACCTCAATTTCTCCCAGCTCCAATCAGAACACCCGGAGGGCCCTGTCAATCAAACACAGGGTCTGGAGTCACAGCCTCTACAGTGTTGCTTTTCACATCTAGTATTTTTAATCAGTAATGCATACATTTTCATGTTGCATGAAAATTAGTTTGACTCTTCCTTAAGGTTGTAAAAATTGTGGCTTTACATAATCCTCCTTTCCATGTGAGTAGAGTCTGAGAGTCGAGAAAGAGAGAAGGCGATGTGGGCAAAGGTCAACTGGACTTTAAGAGAAGAGTAAGGAATCGTCTGTCATCTTAAACCAGCCTTTTAGATCTAGATGTACCCAGTCAACAACAGCAGCCGGTCAGACAGAAAGCCAATCTGCCATCATTCTCATGCAAACACCCTCCCTGCATCCACTCAATAACACTCTTTCATATTTCACTCAGATGAGAGGAGAGAGAGAAAGAGAGCTGTAAGAAAGACAGACAGTCTTAAAGAGGAAAAGGAGCAAGTCAGAGAGAGAGAGAGAGAAGGGTGCGAGAGATTGAAAACGAGTCTAAAACAGGCGTATCACACGAGCAGTTTGCCCGATAAGATTCGTACTCTCAGATTGCTGATGGCGATCAGTGTATGGGGGTCAGTTTTTGGCCACTCAAGCGTTTCAGATGGGGCCAGGATAAGTGTCCAAATTAGCTTTTAGTGGCCCTGAACAGACAACGGCAGAAACCCAATCTGTGGGAAGCAAGGCCTGAATGCACGACTGTGTCGAATGAACGAGCCCCCTGCGTGTGAAACTTTACATTCCTCCCCATTCACTGACACTGCCTTTAGCGTAGAGAGGGAGAGAGAGAGAGACCAAAAAAAAAAAATGAAGGTACTAGAGAAAGAGGGAGAGGTTACAGAGAAAAGGAAAGAAAGCGAGTGAGATAAAGAGAGGTAAGAAAATTTGAGCAGATATTTAACTCTGATTGTGATTTTATCACATTTTAGGACTGCACATCTGTCCCACTCACCTGGTATTTTGAAGGCATGTTCATTTATGCAAGAAATTATGCACTGCTTAAACAGTGCAAGTTGTGATTATTTGGATATTTGCTCAGACGTAAATTTAGAAGCTAGACCTCTCGATTAAGTTCTGGGTTAGAAAAGTTTGTTTGTATTCAAATTATCTTTATCAAAAATATAATTAAAATGACCTTTTTATGGAAAATGCAAAATGTTCATTTCCAAAAATAATTCTAATATACTGATTTGCTGCTCAATAAATATTTCTTGTTAGGCAGCGGCTATTTGCACTAAGTGTAAATAGCGATAGAGGCTATTTACACTAAGTGAAAATAGCAGTATTTTCTTAGCATTATGCTATTTACAGTAAGGGCCAGATTTACTAACAGCTTGCGCCAGTGCAGACCGTCTTTTGGTGTTAAAATCGTACTGTCAGGATTTACTAAAGACGCGCAGTGAAGGTTTAACGCTAAAAAGGCATGGGACAGTTATTTTTGAGCCTGACTTTATTGAATACATATTTGTAGGAGTTTCCCTTTCAGGCGCAAAATTTATGGGAGGAGAGTATTAAAATGAATCACGCAATGTGATTTACTAAAATTTGCGCTCGTCAAATTACTGGTATTTGCGCCATTTTTTAACGCCCCAAAAAAGCGTGTCTTAAAACAGGCAGTAATTTGCACTGCTATTGGTACATTGCGCTGGTCATTATTGAAATTATCTGGCTGCGTCTGTGTTCTTTAATGAGTGCATTGATAGCAGATCACCCGCAGAATCTAGCACTCTAACGCTAATTTACCCTGTTTAATAAATCTGGCCTTAAGTGCAAATAGCTATAGATTCTATTTACACTATGTTAAAACAGCAGGATTTTCTGCCATTTATACTACTTAATGCAAATAGTGGCAATTATCTGCACCTCAGTATTGTAGTAAATTATAAAACAATACGCAATAACGTATTGAGTGTAAAAACATTTTTGGCAAAAGGTGGATTCGAACTCATTACGGCACATGCTTTACCAGCTACGCCACTGGATCTTTTGTCATGTTGACTAGTCCAATCACACGCTGGTGGGCCGAAGTGTAAATAGCTTTTGCCAACAAGTTGGGCTAAAATAGACACTCCATTCTTGTTATTATAAATCTTGAAAATATTTGTGCCGCTTAATATAAATGCAAATCTTTTTTTATCATTATAAACCTCTTTACTGTCACTTTTGATAAATTTAATGCATATTTGCTGAATGAATTTCTTTAAAAATAAAAGTCTAACTGACCCCAAACTTTTGAACAGTAGTATATATATATATATATATATATACACAAAAGAAAAATTATTTGTGGTTCGAATGAAATCAATCTGCGGTCCTGCATCACCTCACTAATAACTTGTTTAGATGGTTAGAGAACTGTAGTTCACAGAGACAGCAGACTAAAGGTGACGTTACTGTCAGTCTTTTAATAGACCAACATTACATCATTTTAACTAAAGTATAGATCAACGTAAGCGTCAAGTGCAGCAGCTCATGTAATGCATTCCAGTGGTTTGTAAAACGGCGTTAAAATGCATGTTGTTTCATGATGCCATAAGGTAAAGCAAACCAGCCTGGAGAAAATGGCACATGTCCAGTATGAAGAATATCATTTCACTTTAAACTCTGATACATGACTGGATGTCTGCCCTCAAGTCTGGAATGAAATAAAGACAGAACCACTGCACATGTCAAAATCCTGTTCCTCGTACCTTTCCCTGAGCACACGATCACACACAGGTGTGTGGGCCTATGAGTCAATACCGCTTGAGGAAGATAAGTGACTCAGGCTGCTCTTGGAACGGTTTAGGCAACCAAACTCCTATCTTAACTATTACAAGACATAACTGGTAAAAACCGGTCTCAGGTCAGTAGACAAGGGCAACGTATCAGCAACAAGTATATCTCTATTCAAGCAGTCCAACCTTATGCATCCTGGAGGCCTTTCAGCTCACACCTGAGCCTGTTTTACTCTCAGCTCCCACAAAAGGCTGTGTTTACTTCCATTACTATCTCTCGTTCTATCTCTCACATACACTCTCAATCGCTTTCTCTCTCCTTCTTTCGCGCCTGGGGCTGAGATGGGTGGAGAGATATAGTGAGAAAACACTGAGAAAAAGAAAAGGGCCGCGTTTCTTTCACAGAGAGATGGTGGGCTACAGAAACCGATAAAGCGAGAGGGGGCATAGAAAAAGGTGTAGAAATCCAAAGAACAAAGTCTTCCAACACCATTCCTGCAACATTAATGGCAAAGCGTGACTTGGCTGGAAACGGTGTTGCAGCTAGATCGGACTTAGTTTCACCATCGCTTTATTACCGAAAAACAAAACACACTCCCTACCTGTACTGAGAGAGCAAAAAACCCCCGACTGATGAGCCGCAGATGGAAAAAGCCATGGCAACCACCCCGTTCCACACCCCGAGCTCTCTGGCCGTCATGTGGTGGTCCAGCAGGAAGAGAGGAAACATGGTGATAGCCCCCTGTTCACCTGTTCAGAAAATATAAGATTACATCAGCACATACACACACAGTTCAACGATTGTAAACGCTCTTTCAGATAGAGAGAACAAGAAGACCAAGAAAACGGAGCAGATTATTGAAAATGTGCTGGATTCTTATCACATTGCATCAGACTTTTCTCAAAACTGGTATTAAACTCCTGATAATATCCACAGATCACAACACAAACTTAGTCAAAACAAAACACTTGTTATCTGAGAATGGAAAAAAGTGATAACCTGAGCAGAGGCCACGTTTTTTCACACTTGAGTCCTTACCTTCCAGTCACTTTTTTTCTGAGCGTTTGTCACTTAAACCCAGACAAATGTGACAAAAACAAAAGCTGCCAGTGAAAATGCTGCCGCTACACTGTGCAGTCCTGCGTCGCTGCATGATAGCGGGTGCACAGAGGCCTTGGTAACCCGTTGCCGTGTATTATTTAACGGCATTGTCATTATTTATGGAGTCTGCCTTCAGTTCGACAGCGAGACAGCCCGCTGACTGACAGCTCTGAGACCGCCGTCAAAAAGAAACTGCGCTTCCGGGGTCCCCGGGATGAAACCGGTGAGAAACAAAAACAGAAAATCAAATCAAAAATCAGACGCTTCTGTCAGAGTTCTGCTACGGTCGCTGACAGCGCCACGTGAGCGCTTTGACATCGCTTTCTTTGTGGGGGATTGAGTCTGACAGTAGAACTAAATTTGTAAAGGATGTTGTAAAGTCTGTAATGTGGTGGCAACAACGAACAATGGGACTCGTTTTTCACATTCAGCGCATCTTTTCTTCATATAAGGCAGCTATGCCACCCAGGTCCAATGCGTTCAAGGAATAAGGATGCTGTTTTGTACAAGAATGAACAGTCACATTCACTTTGCAGTTTGTACAAAGAGTTTTAAAAACTGCTTTGACTAATGTCAAAATAGGCTGTTATAGCCTAATGCTTGAGAAAATTCGGCACAGTTCCAGCATAACCATAATTTACTTGAAGTAAGACCACAGTAACCATGGGTAGAACCACAGAGGCCACTCATTACCATAGTAAAATCAAAGGCTTCTAAACTACACTTAAGTATTATATTAATAATACTATTATTTAAATATTTTTAATAAATAATGTCTAAAAAAATAATAACATTTCCTTATTCCTTATCTTTTATATTACAAAAATACAGAATGAATATGGATTTCCACTAAAATACCACAATAAATACAGTTGAAAATGTATGTAAAAGGAACACTGCAGAACAAACAGTGTTCATTGTGTCAACATGGAAGTGTAAATGTATACAAAACACCAAAGATGATCATTGAACAGTTTGGATGCTGCTGATCATCTCATATGCGCAGCTAGACATGTGCTACAGCATTCTGCCTCAGTCTTTTTTCTCTCCTACGCTGCTTCAAACTAATTATTTTTTAAGCAGGGATTGAAAACAAACAACAAGGCTGCTTATTTATGTCTATAAATAATCTCAGAGCAACAATTGTCCATTTCACATGGGATTTCATTAGACATCCACAAAAACAGTGGAGGAAAGAAGAAGAAGGGAGGCACTGGGAGGAGAAAGGGGGGAGTGAAAGAGAGAGAGAGAGAGAGAGAGAAGAGATGCTTTATCAGTTCACCTCGGTTAACAACAGTAGATAATGGGGAACAGATGAAGACAAAAATGGACAACAGATTCAAGATGAGATGGAACGATTATGACAGCGAATAGGTAATGAACTACACTACAATTGTGTGGTAGTGATTGAGAAGTTCACCGGATGCAAGATTTGAAACTCATTTTTAAGTTTCTGCCATTGCATTTCCAAAAAAAAAAAAAAGAGAAAAAAAAAGAAATTAGGTTAGGAATTACACAAAGAATAGTTCAAACTAAAATGAAAACCATCTAATACTCATTCTCGTGTTGTTACAAACTGTATGGCATTATTTTTTCTGTGGAGCCAAAATTATTTACATGCAATTACAATGAATACGGACAGGAGCTTTCAATTCTCAAAAAGGAAGCAAAAGCACCATAAATTAGGCTATCAGTAGCTCACATGATTTATAAAAGTCTGATGTGATGGACAGACTAAAATGTAAGTGATTTACTGAGATCTTCCCTTCCGGTAGTTTGTTAACTATCAGTGAGCTGAATTTGAGAATCAGTCTGATTCATGACCAAATCGAGACAGGTTTTGTAAATGGGGTAATCTGATTCACTGGAAATATCTAACTCTAAATTTCACTATAGCAAATAACGCCATTCTCATGAACACCAAAGTTCTCAACAAAGAATTACAGTGAGTAATGATTTACATTTCAGTCTGCACAATACAGTGGATAAATCAAATGGACTATTTAAAAAAATAAAAAAATAAAATAAAAAAAATTATTTTAAAGCTTGACAGCTCCAGTCCTCAGTTGTTTTTATTGCATTAAAAAGAAAGTTCCAAAGAAAATAGAAAGCCATACAGCTTTGGAGCAACACAAGGATGCAATTAAAAGAAACACCGCCTCAACTAAACTTCAGAAGTGTTAGAGATGCTGACTAAAACCAGCACTGCGATACATCTCAAAGTGTCTTCAGCATGGGAAGAGCCTGAGGAACCTGGGCCCCTCCCAGTTCATGTAGGTCACTATGCTGTGTGTATCTGCATCTGTGTGTACTTGAGCAGGTCACACAACTCCATTGTAAATGCTCCTTAACCAACGACAAGCCCCATACCAAGTCTCTACGGGCCTCTGAGGTTAGAATCCGCAAAGGTCTAGGTTATTCCCTTTACATTCTGGGACACAATGACATAATTGTTTGGACGAAACAAAAGCACGGAGAACTATCACTTGCACCGTTAACTATGTGAATGCGAGCGAAGATACAGTGGTATGGATAGGGAACGGAGACGCATCCTATTCAAAGTGCGATGTACTGTAAGCTCACATATCTAAACAGAATGCTTTTTAATGTTCACACCCGAGTTACACAATGGTCCAGACAATGGGGAAACAATGTAGGTCAACTAAAAGACATCACATACTTTACTCTTCATGCTAATCTTCTTTCTTGGTATTCTGTGTTCTCCATCACTCTCTACTCACGCGTTTTCTCGTCATAACCGATGCCCCCTACACCCCACCATCTCTCTCTCTCTCTCTCTCTCATAGTTGACCATGTGGTGGGTGTTCATTAATTCATCCCCCCTGCAGTCCTCTGCGTTCCCTCTGGAAAATATTGGCCTCCTGCTCGCGTCACCCCTCCAACCCCCACATACCCCTCCGTTCCCTGGCCCCTGCTGTGCGGGACAGAGGGAGGGCAGCATCAGGCGATATACATGTGTGTATGAGTGTGTGTTATGTCTATATACAGTTGGAGAAGGAGAGTGAAAGACAGAGAGACACAGAGCAAAAGTGGCTTTCTACTCCCATAGTGAATCCAACTTTAACCCCCACAAGAACACTCCCGCCTCCAGCTGGACTCTTCCCAGGGAAGCTCCACGTCTGGCCCAATCCCAGCCCCCTCCATCCCACTACCCTTTATCAACGCTTGGGCTGAGAGAACATATATGTAATACATTTTGGTAACAACCTGTGATGCAATAGACGCACTAGATGACATGCAACGGCATTTCATGCAAAGTGCGATTGATTTCTCACCTTAGTAAGACACTTAGACATTATTCTACAATCCAGTAAACCTATTATTAAAAATTAAAGTAAATAACAAGTAAATTTAGTTTGTGAATTCCTATGTAATATTTATGATCACATAAATCAAGCAATAAAAGTAAAACTGACAAGGCTTGGTGGATTCTAAGCACAGACTAAATATTCTATCTTCACTATAAATGTGTGTTAATAGTTTTAAAGTGATTTTATTTTTTAATTAATATTTATTGATAAACACAGCAAAATCAATATATTTGTTTTGTGTTTTTCAGAAAAAAAGTGCACTCTCCTAAAAAAAACTTACTTAAATGTAAATGAAAAACAAAACAACATAAAATATTTACTAGACTTGTTTCTAGAGAATAAATTTAGATTTTTTTGTATTGTTTATTCTCTTATACCACTGGCAAATAGTTTTTGTTGTTTTTGGCTTTAAGCATAAACTGCACAAAGTATTGTTAGATTTATGCAACAAAAATAAACTTAATACAGGACGTATTCTCCAAAATAAGTACTACTATCGTATGCAAATTAGTTTCAAGTAAATGTATCTCATTTTAGAGATGTTTATATATCTTTACTGAAAAGCAAGACACAAATACTGATTGAGAAAATTATGTTTTGCAGTGTACACTTTTAAGATGTTAGTGCATTAGTAAACTAGTTTGTGTCATCCGGAGTGCTGTTTAATAGTGATTATGATGATGATCGGGGGAGAAACCTTATAAGACAGATTAAGAGGGGGGGCTGCCGCTTGTCCTGTCTGCTGAAGCTCATCCGATTACAGTGCCACCTCTCTCTCTTTGCCAGAGACACAAAAACATAACACACAAAGCTTGGTTTTCTGATTAAATTGTTCTGAACAAAACATTACACTCAAATGAAGCACAAACTAAATACATTGACATAAGCAGTGCAGCACATATTTCTAAATTCAGTTTTCAATGAAAATACCGCAGACACAAAGAGACTCTAATCCAGACATAATCCCCTTCTGGTGCCAAACATCACATTCAGCTCATTGAAAGTGATTCATTAGCTGCTATTTATGTCTATGTTCCTGATTCAGATCATGTCACAGAAGTTAGGTTTGTGGTCAAATGCTGGTGCAAAGTTAAATGAAAGACTTCAATATCAGTTCCATACAGACATTCTGAACTAACCAAACTATGTATAATTTCCTGATGTTTTGAGGCTTCAAAACCATTGAGAATTATGAGACAGCACGCATGGATAAGGCCAAGACTGCCATCTTGTGGACAAACAACACACTACCATTACTGTTTTTCAAGTTCATGGTCAGTCATGGTAATGAATGAAAGAACTGGAGGGGAAAAAAATTCCAAACATTTATAATTTTTCCATCACCTCACTATTGTGATATTGTATAAAATGTCACTTTCCTGGTAAATAACATAAGGAATTACTGTGTACTTGCTTATAGTTGTCAGAGCACAGAAATAATTTTTAACATTTACATTTTTTATCATATATATTTATATAAATATATTCTGTGTACACACACACACAATATTTTAAAATAATAATATATTTTAAAGAATTACACATTTTAATAAAGAAAGAGACTCATATATCAGAATAGGGGGAAAGAGGAAAACCTGCATTATGAATTTATTTATTTTGCTGTTCTGTCTGGTGATGTAGAAATGACACTTAATTTTTTTCTTTTAACTGTATGAATATAATCAGTTCATTACTCAACAATAGTTGTGTTTCAACTTATTCCACAAATTAGAGGGAAATGTAAATGTACTTTAAGATCTCCAAATCATTTAACGCAATCTATCTGATGCTGAATTACGACAATTATCTTACCTAGTTTGTAAGTGAGAACGTAGAACATCGTCCATGGCGTTCCTGGCACAGACACAAGCTTCCTCCACACCTTCCAGGGTTGCATCACATCCTTTGACCCTCTCCGTCCTTCTCCCTGTCCCCGCGCTGACTCTCCATCCAACACCGGGGCGCCCCACACGAACAGAGCAACACCACCGTAAACACAGGCCAGCAGTGCGAACATCCAGCCCCAGCCTGCAACATCAATCACAGCCAGGAGCCCCCCTCCAGCAAACACAGAGCCAGCTTTATAGCCCACCACCTGCACGGTGTTTCCCAGACCCAGCTCCCCCTGCCCCCTGAGCAGCCGCACGGCCGCTCCGTCCGCCGCAATGTCCTGCACTGATGCCAGCACGTTCATAGCGAGCAGGGAGCCCGCTACGCTCATGTACTGGACATCAGGTGAGATGGCAGCACTCACCAAACAGGTGAGCGACAGACCAGCCACTGTGCCCACTAACCAGCAGCGCTTGGTGCCAGTGCGGTCTACCAGAGGGGCCCAGAGTACCTTGAGCACCCAGGGGAAATAGAGGATTTTGGTGAGGCTGATGCGGGTGAGGGAGTGGCCGGCACCGCGCAGGTACACTGGGAGCAAAGACGACTGCAGGCCATACGGAATGCCCTGGATGAAGTAAAGGAGACCCAGGAACACCAGTTTGTCGTTCATCATTTAGAAAGGTGGGTTTGGGGAGCCTCAGCTCATGGCTGTACTCTGTAAGCAACACAAGTACAGTGTTTGACATGGACTTGTCAACATAAGTTAACATAATGGTTTCCATTCAAGACGAGATGTCACAACTAAATACAGTTAAATGTTTAACTATTATATAACACCATACTTTCTCAGTGGATTAATAACAGTTAATATTTGTTGGAGTGTCTTTTTTTTTAATCACTCCATGGATCAGGAAATATTGTCAACACCCAGAAACTAATAAAAACTGATAGGAATAAAACTGGAAAATTTGGTGCATGGAAATGCTATTGAATGGAATATTTCTGACAATTTCTTTCTCGTGATTTCTGCATGAGAAAAAAAAGCTCATTTTGAGAAAATGACTTTTAAAGATACTGTATTTGAAATCAGACGCAAATAGATGTGTAATCAAATAAAAAGTGTAATAATATAAACACATAACTTGGATGTTTACTTTCCACTAGTTTGAAAGAAGACATGTTATGGAACCAAAATAGACCAGAATCTTAAAAACTGACAAGTGCATGAAAATAAAACAAAGGTTTTGCAAGTGGTGTCTCACCTTAAAAACACAAACTAACTCAGTGGTTCATTCATTCATTGTTTGCACAATGTCATTCATTCACGACAGCTGGATATAACTGACATAACTAATTCAAGTCTCATTAGATATGTTTCATATACATTCTGCAAACTGCTAGACACAAAAATATAAATATCACAGAATTAAATATTCAAGAACGATTTCATTTAGAGTCATAAACAGTCCATTCTGTCACAACATATGTTCTACTTGAGGGAGACTTACAATTAGGATTAAGAACAACAGAAATTATGTACATAGGAAGGTACAAATAATACAATTCAAGTTCAGAAAATACCTTACTGTATTTACAGGTAAATGTCTCCTTCACCCGTTGTGCTCTATGCAGCATAACCTCTATTTTCCAATCCTCGGTACTTCCGCGGGAGCGCTTGACGTAACGAACTCTTTCAACCAATCAACACACAGCCCTCGAGAGCGCTCACAGCCAATAAATCAACAGCGCCGCCCGTCATAACAGCGGTACTGCAGGCTGCAGCTCAGGGCAGGAATGACAGCAAGTCCAGACCATGGAGTTAAGAAATCACGCCCTCTCTCTTAAGTCTCAAACTTCATCTCTTTTCCCACCACACCCATTGTTCCAGCCAAACATGTTTCTGGCACACAGTCTAAGTTGTAATTTGTCTTCCACAATCTCTTGTGGTAACAGTTTTCTATATGCTGAAAGTGTATAAACCCTGTTGCAGGGTAATGTTTTTCAATTAGCAATCGAAGGATTGTCTTGATAAACAAAAGCATCTTATCCAAAACTAATATACAATTAAATGGTCATTATTATTTTATCATTTACTTTTGCAAATAATAGTTTTTCACAGTTTCAAATGATAAGCCACACAAGTTCACTTATAAAAAAAAAAACTTTTGGCACATTTTCCCTTCATAAATACCTACTCAACAGGCGCTTTGTGTTTATGACAGAGACTGAAAATATAAAAATTAAAAGATTTTTGAGGAGGACTTCAAAAATTTGAATTGGTTTATAAATAAGCCCAGTGAACATGTTTTTTTTTTTTTTGTTACTCGAGTCACACTTGAGTTTACATCTTGGATTCCAACCAGTACAACTATTTGTGCTAATGTGATCCCCTTTATTTCTATGACCACGGAGTCATTAAACTCCCATTTTGTTTATGTTTTTGTTTGTTTTTCAGAGTCAACATGACTTTAAAAATGAAAAGTCACCATACATAACACCACTTTAGAAGAATTTATATAGACAAATGCATCAGTCAAGTTTATTTATCAAAAATGTTTTTCATTCTACTACACTTGTTTATATGGGGTGTATAATTCATATATTGACAGCTGGTGGGTCTTCATCTGTATACATTCATTAGGTGACAAATTAATTGCCACACAAGGCTAGCAGGATTCTCTCATAGTCTCCTTTGGTGTCATCCTAAAACAAACAAAACACAATGTTTAACAACTGAATCTATACAATAACACTAATTAATTTGTGTTTATGCATTGAAGAGTGCATTTATTTACCTGGATGTCCTGGTAGAGGCTCTTGCCAAACTTACTCTGGTACTCTTGCTTGATTTTGGCCAAGTCAATCTCAGAGCGGCTCACCAATATTCTGGTCAAGATCTTGCCTTTATAACCAGAGCCCTGTGAAAACACAAAATCAAAAAAGTGGTTCTTTTAGTTCTTAAATTGCGATATTTAAAACAGCTGTAAATGTCATTTTAAATGGATCCATTAGATTGCCAGTTACACTTGCCTTCATTGCCTGATTTAGTTTTTCAGCAAAGAAAACGGGTTTGTTTCCAGCACATCTCACTGTTGAATAGAGGAGTCACAATAAGAAGATGAAAATATTTATTTTGAAAATGGCATTCAAAGATCAGCTTCGGTTTCATTGCTCAAAGCATAAAATAACTTTCATATTATTGCGGTTTAAAAAAAAAAAAAAAAAGAGCATTCTTGTCATACTGTAAGAAAGTAATTAAAGTCTTAAAAGGTATGGTACTAAGAGCATCTGCGGCAATTCAAAGAAAAATTTGCAGTGAACTTCTTGCACGTCATACCATTTTAAAATGCAGCATATAATGCAATAAACAGATAAAAAGGTTTCAGCGTCTCACCAACAGCAATCAAGCAATTCTCAATGTCACCCTTCAACTCCAGATCAATGGCTTTTGCAACATCCACCTTACTGTACTTGGAGTACAGCTGAAAAACTAAATATAAAGAAAGTGGTTATATTATTATTACTACTACTAAAGTGGATTAGAAGAAATTTGCACTAGTTATTTTGAAAACAGGGCAGTGGAAGTAAACCATACCTCTCCTCAGGTGACAAGCATTCCTTGAAGTGAGGATGTCAATGAACATGCCACAGTCTGTGCCTTTTCTTTTCTCTCCTGCCTCATACAAGGCCTACAGGCAGAATCAGAGGTCAAAAAGACATGTACACACAATGACCATCCACATACACACAAAAATGTTTAATTACCCTGGCATCTTTGTCAGCCAAGTCCTCTTGCACAACCTTGTCTTCACTTCTGGTAGCCTGGAAATTCAAATAAAATGTTTAACAACGAGCAAAAGCATTTAGTGCCAATTCAAGTCACAGATCACTCTCCTAGTAAGCTGCAGAATCAGATGTGTTAGATAAGAAAGCATTCAAAACATGCAGTATTGGGAGTGGCAGAATTGAGAAACACTACATGAGCGAAGCCAACCTTGCAGAGAGAAAGCAGGGCATTCCTGAAGTCTCCACTCGTCTCAGACTTGATCGCCGCCTCTAGATCCTTCTTATATTCTATAAATACAAGTCATACATTCAGTTTTTATATATACTGCATTCACATACCATTAACAATGAGTGTCCAATCCTGCTCTTGGGGGGCCAGTGTCCAGCAGAGTTTAGCGCAAACCTTAACTAAACACACCTAAACCAGCCAAGCAAGATCTTCAGGATTACTAGAAACTTCCAGGCAGGTGTGTTAAAACAAGTTTGGGCTAAACTCTGCAGGCCGTTGGCCCTACAGAAGCAAGATTGGACACTCATGCCATAAACGTATTTAAAGGATATCTGGATGAGATCCAGCACTAATGTTACCTTGTTTGAAAACCTGTTTAATCTCTCGGATCTCTTTATTGGTCCTGGAGGCCAAAATCTCGACAAGCGTGTCTTCATCTGTGCCCAAACCCTGAAGAGAATAAGACTAAGTTATGCAGCCCATGACAAATTGTGTGTGTGTGTGTGTGTGTGTGTGTACCCGTTTTTCTATTCAGGTGGGGACTTAAACCTGAATACACAGACTCATGGGGACACGTGTCACGGTGGGTACCTAAATTGAGGTCCCCACAGGTAAATAAGCTAATAAAATCACACAGAATGAAGTTTTTTTGAAAATCTAAAAATGCAGAAAGTTTCCTGTAAGGGGTAGGTTTAGGGCAATAGAATATACGGTCTGTACAGTAGAAAAAGCATTACGCCTATGGATAGCATTCCCCACAAGGATAGCGAACCAGACTGTCTGTGTGTATTGTTGTGTAAGATGACATGCAGTTCTGGTTTCTATTAAAATATCCACCAGATGTGGAGTAAAAACATGAAGTTTATCTACAGTCTGAAAATAATCTTACCTTCATGGCACTTTGGAGCAGAAAGCAATCATATTGAGCTGGAGTCATCAACAAGCCCAGAACCACTTCTTCCAGCTCACCTTTAAGAGCAGCTTTCAGGGCTACATCCAGAGGCTGCACGGAGGAGAAGTAGTGATAGGTGATGGAGAATCCAGACAGTAAAAATGTGTTAATTTCAAGTCCAGTGAATGTGATACCTTGCCGTTTGCTTGCTGGTAAGCAGCCTTGATTTGCTGGCGCTGGGCATTGTTCCTGCGGACCAGTGTTTCAATGATTGTGGCCTCATCCACACCTGAGAACACACAGAAACTTCTTTCAATAGAGCAAACAGATGCAGAATGAAAAGATATAGATGGATTTTATTCATCTTCACTTTTCAGCATTCATATACCTACCTTTTGCCTTGATAGCCTTGTCCAAGACACTGGCATCCGCAGCTGCATTAAACTGAGCAAAAGGCCTCACTGTGCCCTGCCCCTCCTAAAGACATGAGATGCTTATTAAAATCCTTTAAAAATATCCTACGTATAAATCATAAACTAACTTACAGCAGACCAGTGTATAAAGCCTATTCAATTATAAAAAATAAATAAAAAATAGAAGCAGCAAATTTTAGGAAGGAAACACAGAAATACTGAAGCTTTTGCCCTTTAACAGGATGAAAGTGGCTAGAATGGGGAGTGGAGTACATTCCTATCGCTGACTCATTCGGTCTGGTGCTGGTCAAATTTTCCAGAAAGTTGAGTAAACTTACTGTGATGTCTTGTACGGTGTTGTCTTGCATGCCCTGATAGGCAAGCTGCTCAAGAAAAGAACTGACTAAGGACATTTTGGCACCTGGAACTCAACAGCTCAACCTACAATGCATATTGGCATATTAAAATACATACAGTATATCAAAGAGCAGAATCCTTAAAAAAAAAAAAAAAAAAAAAAAGTTTTTCCAGGAATGAATCATCCAAGTTTTCGAGCAGTTTTAATTAATCTTACAGGAAGTACACGATTCACCAAAAGAACTGAACGTTAAACTCTGACAGCATATCTAAATACTGAAACAACAAAACAATTCACAAAACCAGGATGTGGAATTTTATAGTCCAGAGTGTGCAAAGTTTTTAATAACTTCTTTAAGTTACATAACTTTGTTGCATAACTTTCATTAGCAACTTTTTCTCTTTTTTTCTTCTTTTTTTCATTCTCATTTGCATCTTATTTTTCAGTAAACAAAACAACGCTGTCATAAATATGCAACAATTATATATTAAAAAAAAAAAGATAGCAATGTCGGGACACAACGTGTAAGAAGTAAAGAAAATCCCAGTTTTCCACTTACCAAGACCGAATACACAGCAAGCGAGCAGGAGGAGAGTGTTGAGCTGTATTTATACTCACAGAGCCACACCTAGCAACATTAGCTTAACTGTTGCGCTACAGCAGGGCGTTGACTCGACCAGTGCTTTCCTCCTTCCCCTATTAAACACCCGCTTCCATGGTACGCTGAAAGAAAAACCAGCATAGTTTTTTTTTCTTTTAAAGGTGCAGTATCAGTCATTTATTTCTTGATAAAAAGAAAATAGCTAACAAAGAAATGCATGTTTTTTAAACTATTTTAAATCAAATACATCACAAGAAGATTCTAGTCATTTCAGTAGCGTATTAAAAGATGTTTTGTTTTACATTATTTGAGTCGCGTCATGAGATCACATGACCATACTTTAAAATTAAAAGGAAATAAATGCTCACCATAATGATTACAAAGATATTAAATTTACAAGGTCAACCCATACACACTCCAGGTGAATTATGTAAGAGATGTATACTGTATTTAGACAGTGTATGATCACATAGGCCAACTCACTTCAAATTTATCGTTATTTAGGGAATTCAGGAAGCATAGGCCTATATTGTTTTCCACTGGCATGGTAGTCAGCGTGATTAGTAAACAACAGACAACCATTGTCTTAGCTCATGCAACACCTGAACCTGAAATTAGGTGCAGAGAGTCTTCACAAATTCAAGGCATGTCTGTTGAGTTTGTTTTCTAAGCTGTTTCAGAGCAGGCTAGTTAAATACAGTGCAACCTTATGAAAATCAGAATTAAACATTTCTGTGTGTGTGCATACATGCATGCAATGAATAAAGGCTACAGCTGATTTAGAGTCAGGTGGATTAAAAAAAAACACACAGCAAGCTTTATGTGACCCTGAACCAAGGGTAGCACGGGTATATTTGTAGCAATATCCAAAAACATTGTAAGGGTCAAAATTATTTTTCTTTTAAGCTAAAAATCATTAGTATATTACATAAAGATCATGTTCCATGAAGATATTTTGTAAATTTCCTACCATCCATAAATATATCAAAACTTAATTTTTTTGAGTAATAAGGTAATATGCATTGCTAAGGACTACATTTGGATAGCTTTAAAAGCGATTTTCAAATAGTTGTATGATATCTCAGCCAAGTATTGTCCTACCCTAAAAAATCATACATCCACGAAAGCTTATTTATTCAGCTTTCAGATTATGTATAATTCTCTATTTAAAAAAATTGACTGGTTTTGTGTTCCAGGGTCACAAATAAAGTTAAAAATGAAGTTGAAAAATAAATACAGAAAATAATAAATGAAGTTAAATTCAGGGCCAAATTTAATTGAAATTTGATTGTATTTGGTTTTTCAAGTCATTTATTCCTTTATTTATTTTACTATTATTACATTTACTTATTAATTAATTTTTTGGGCCTCCATGTTAAACACCTTTCGGTCATAAATGTATTTGTTCCCAGGAGGAGATGCTGTTGCCAGAAGTACGCAATGTGAATACTCTGACTGCTGGCTACACGCCGTCAAGCATGCAAGATGTAGGCAGTTTTACACAATTTTTGTGTTGAGCTTTTTTTTTAACCATGGTTCAGTGGATATGATAGCACATTATGTACTGTACCAGATTCAACGACTGTTGAATTAACAGAATTCCACTGAAGAACAAAAAGAGACAAGTAATGCTTCCAGTTCTACTTCATTCTTCTATACACACCAACCAAATTATGGCAATTTACCAAATTATGGTACTTATCAATTCACATTCCTTTGACTGACTGACTGGTCTACAAAGATACAGCCAGTCATTTCTGTTTTTTGAATGCAGAGCTGTTAGGACATGCATTTAGGAACAGGACTGACCTAACACTGTCCAAACAGATCTTGACACGTTTTCTCCCTTTTAGTTTTTTTCCAGTATTTCCTAACACCAGTCTAAACTAGCTTTTTTCTTTATTTGACATGAACGTGCATCTACTATATGGAATTTGTGATGTTCAAACATTTCTGCCTTACATCCGCTAGCACAACCCGTTATGTTGATTTACTTGTTGCTCAATGTCATCTCCATATGTATTAAATTATGATTTTCAACATTTGCACAACTCAGTGAAATCAACTGGGTTGATTCCAACAAGTATAACTCACTTGACAATTCTAATTTATATTGCAAAGAATGTTTTTCTACTCCACTGAATAAGCATATTAAAACCTTGTAATAATTGACAGAAGGATGAACTATACTTTATTATATTTTTGTTGCCTTCAATTTGACAGGTGACTAAAATGTCACACCAAAAAAGAATAAATACTATAAAAAAATGTATATGTACCTTTGCATATAGAAAAAGACTGTACTGTATAAAGAACTATATGAATAAATATAACTTGACTTTAATGTTGAATGATTTAATATTATAAAATGCACAAATTAAAAGTACAAGTTACTTGATTATTTATGGAAGAAATTGATCTTAAGTTTAACAAGGCAATGTATGTATATACAGTCATGGCCAAAAATATCGGCAGGCACCCTTGGTAAATATGATCAAAGAAGGCTGTGAAAATTAATCTGCATTGTTAATCCTTTTGATCTTTTATGTAAAAAATTCACAAAAATCTAACCTTTCATTGGATAATAAGAATTTAAAATGGGGGGAAATATCATTATGAAATAAATGTTTTTCTCTAATACACATTGGCCACGATTAACGGCACCCTTTTATTCAATACTTTTTGAAACCTCCATTTGCCAGTTTAACAGCTCTAAATTTTCTCCTATAATGCCCGATGAGGTTAGAGAACACCTGACAAGAGATCAGAGACCATTCCTTCATCCAGAATCACTCCAGACCCTTTAGATTCACAGCTTCATGTTGGTGCTTCTTCTCTTCAGTTCACCCACTCATTTTCTATAGGGTTCAGGTCAGAGGACTGGAATGGCCAGCAGAAGCTTGGTTTGGTCTCAGTGACCCATTTTTGTGTTGTTTTTGAGGTTTGTGTTTGGATTATTGTACGGTTGGAAGATCCAAACATGGCCCATTATAAGATTTCTAACAGAGTCAGTCACTTATTGATTTTTTATCTGTTGATATTTGATAGAATCCATGATGCCATGTGTCTAAACAAGATGTCCAGGACCTCCAGCAGAAATATAGGCCCACAACATCAAAAATACAGCAGTATATTTCATTGTACACATGGAGTATTTTTTATCCCTGTGTGCACCAAACCCATCTCGAGTGTTTGCTGCTAAAAAGCTGATTTTTTTGTTTCATCTGACCATAGAAGCCAGTTCCATTTGAAGTTCCAGTCGTGTCTGATAACTGAATATGCTGGAGTTTGTTTTTGGATGAGCGAGGAGAATTGTTCTTGAAACCCTCCCAAACAACATGTGGTGATGTAGGGGATGTTTGACAATTTTTTTTAAGGTTTTCTGACCTCAAGACTCAACTATTTTCTGCAATTCTCCAGCTGTGGTCCTTGGAGAGTCTTTAGCCGCTCAAACTCTCCTTCTCACCGTGCATTAGGACGATATAGACACACGTCCTCTTCCAGGCAGTTTCGTAACATTTTATGTTGATGGGAAATTCTTAATTATTGCCCTGATGGTGGAAATGGGAATTTTCACTGCTCTAGCTCTTTTCGTAAAGCCACTTCACTAATTTGTGAAGCTCAGTTATCTTTTGCTGCGCATCAGAAATATATTCTTTGGTTTTTCTCATTGTGATGGATGATTAAGGGAATTTGGGCTTTGTTTTCCCTCCTATTTATATTTCTGTGAAACAGGAAGCCATGGCTGGATAATTTCATGTGTATAATCACCCTGGTGTGCTCAAAATTGTTAATATGAATGGGAGATATTTTACTCATAATAATTTCTAGGGGTGCCAGTAATTGTGTCCAACGTGTATTTGAGAAAAACATTTATTTCATAATGATATTTCCCCCCATTTTAAATTTGTATTATCCAATAATTTTTTAAAATAAAAGGCCAAAAGGATTAACAATGCAGATAAATTTTCACAGCCTTCTTTGATCATATTTACCAAGGGTGCCGATATTTTTGGCCATGACTGTATATAGTAAAAAAAGAGGCATTTTAAGAAATCTCTGCATTATTTTCTTTATGCATATATCATATATGCATACTGTATTTCAGCTGCTATTCTTTTACTATATTTTTTACTTTTTTTTTTTTTTTTTTACAATGCAGGTGCATGGAGACAGATACCAGGCAGATCATGAGAACATGATGTCCGATCATATGGTTCTCAATTCATGAAAAATATGTAGTAAATTATTAAGGGCAGACAGTAATTCACAAACGTGATGGATGATCACAATGCAGATCTTCCATTAGCATTGTAGTAGAGAGATAGACCTGTCTAGATCTAGTTACAATCTCTATCTCACACATTGGAAACCTGATGACAGTCTGCAGCTTGTGTCGGCCATTCAAGCAAACTAATCCCACCTGAAACCTCATCCACTGAGGTTAATATTTAACAAGTGTTGAGAGTTTGGTTCCTCGCAAAAACAAGCATCTTTCCAGTTTTTCTCTATTGTGTTTGCAAACCAGGTCTTCCTGCAACTAACCGCAGTCAAGTGTCATCCTGAATCCAGGTAATCCCTCTGATTTACTGATTCTTTTAAGCTGATTCGTAAAGCCGATAGTGATGATTTTACTTATTATGTTAATGTTTATCTGACTGATTCACCAAAATGTATTCAATGTAAGTTTTTTTTTCTGTCTGTGTTATAGACAGAGGCAGCTTTTGTTTATATAGTGAAAAGAGTCTTCACACCCTCACTGCTTTATCCTGGTTAACCTGTGCTAGCAAAATGCTATGAAGATCAAATACACTGGGGGTTTATTTTACTGTTCTATTAAATATATATTCAGGTGGATGGTGAATATAGAGACAATTCCTAAAATTTGTTGTGAAAAAGCTACAGTATTATTTAAATTGCATGTATCTTATTGAACAGCATTGCTCCGTTTGCATGTTTGTGTGTGTGAAAGAATCCTGCTGGTGTCATGTACAGCCACGTCTGAGTGTAGCCTGCAAACAGTGTTGCAATGTATCATTGTGACATGTGTGCTTTGTATCATTTCCAAACAAAACAGAGATACGAACACTCTGGCATCATGTATGTCAATTCTGGAGCAGAAAATGCATCTATGTCTTTGAACTTTATGGGCAGGAAGTTACGTAACCATACTGTTGCCCCAGCAGCAAAACAAGGTAAGTAAATATCACATTCACACAGTGCCTACTCCTTCCGTTCATCTTAATACATCACTTGAGTTTTGTGTTATCAGACTCTCAGACTATATATGTTCTGAAATAAGGAGGCAAAGTCCTAACAGTTCTTTTTTTCTTTTCAAATCAAATGTAAATTTATGTTGATTACATTTTAACCAAGAAAATGTGAAAGACATAAATTTACATTTGATACATTTACATAAGTTCAGATAACATAAAATATATATTTTAAATTGTTACTGCTTTGAGTTATTATTTTGGAATCTCATCAAGTTAGCGTTTGTTAAGCATTTTACATTTATTCCAAAATAATAACTCAAAGCAGTAACAATTTAAAATATATATTTTATGTTATCTGAACTTATGTTCAGCTATTCTTTTTAATAGTTAACTTTTAACTGTTTTTTTTTATTTTTCGAATCATCAGTCATCAAAGCTCAGTAAATATTGGTCACAGACACAGAGATTTACTTTAAATTTCACCAAGCCGATTACTCACTCAGATCATGTGAAACCAACTCCCACAGATCATGTTTTTAGGCAATTTCATATTCTTATTTAGACATAAAAAAAGTGGCTATATCTAAGTGTGTGAGGTGTTTACCAACTCTTTTTAAATTAGTCTTCCCATTAACACTATTATATTGTTCATTCAGACTGATTTGCGAATGCGGAACGCGCTTGAACACATGAAGTGGAAATTATTGCATGAACAAATCACAGCCGATTATATCTAGTCATATCCAATCATATCACGATGGAGGCATTGCCTCCTCACACATGATCTTTTCCCATTCAGTCTCAATTACCTTCTACTAAACCCACCGCACAGGAGTCTGTAAAAACCCAATGGACTCAGGGGAGGCACGACAGACACCGACTCCCGCTGTACCCGTTTGTGTCGCTGTTGGACAGTGTTTCTTTAGAAAATCAAGGGATTTACACTTTATTGTCATATTTTGTAATATTGTACTTAATTTTTTTTTTTTTTTTTATATCCAATTTTTTGAGGAGGCACTCTCTTGCCTCTTCGGAGGATAGGCCTCTGATATATAGGCCTATTTTTCCTTAAGTACTCAGTACTCTTTATCAATGTGCTGTTGTCCCTGTTAATGGGGTGATTTTAGTAGAAAAACTGTATTAAATATTACTTAATGAGAGGATTCAAAACCACACCATGATGGCTATGAACATCTAATATTTCTAATATCAGGCTAAAACACAGTGTTTTCTTTCACTATATCTAGGTGCCTGGGAGACTACTGACCTATCTCGATATCAGGATGATCCAGTGGTCTCCACACGAGTGGTACTTTCTCATCCCATTGTGTCATCAGAGGAACTGCCAGGCAGTGTTCCTGATCTGAGAGAAGAGGTTCAGTGGCGTAGACCATGTAACATCCATAATACACTTCTAGACCAGGATAAAGATAGAGGTGGGTTGAATGTTCCTGTCACCTCCCAGAATCTAAATATAGCCTAAACTCTAAATATTGTCTAATATTTGCTTAACATTTAAACTAACACCTAATTAATCTATACTACCTAAACTACCTATCTAAAATAATTGATCTAATTAATTTTTTTAACCTAATTTTATAAACTTAATTTTAAAACATTAAAAATGCACATTAACCATCTTCTTTAAAAAATGTTTGATTCATTTACATTTTTCTTTTTTGTCTTTTAAGCGAGCACATCTGGAACAAGCGTTTCAACATGATGCTTATGCCACTGAAAATGTTACAAGAAGAAACTGCATAAAAAGTGAAAATAATCTCTGTATTTGAGTACTTTACGGGATAGTCTACCGAAAAATGAAATGTCTTTCATCATTTACTCCAAACCTTCTTTTTTTGTGTAAAACAAAAGGAGATATTTTGAATAATATTGGTAACCAAATAGTTTTGGGCACCACTGACTTCAATAGTAAAAATACTACGCATAGAAGTCGATGAAACTCAAAACTGCTTGGTTACCAACATTCTTCAAAATATTTTCCTTTGTGTTCCACAGACAAAAGAAAAATTATACAGGTTTGGAATGACAGAAGGGTGAGTAGTTGATGACAGAATTTTCATTTTTGGGTGGACAAGCCCAAGGTATAAATACGAATGTGTTTTGTCATGTACAGACATGTTTAGGTAATTTAAAACGTTTATTCGCTGTTATTGTGGAAATATTACGATAGTTATGTAATTGTTTATTTAATAAAGTACATACAGTAATTACTTTGTGCTCAACTCTCAGTTAAGTGCATATTTAATTAAACCTTAAATCTGTTCATTTAGTTTTAAATAAATAAATAAATAATAATTAAAAACTAAAATAATGTATATGTATTTGTAATGTATATGTAAAACATGTACAATTGTAAAAAAAAAAATACATATATAATTAATATTTAAAATGAATTATAAAAATGTATAAACAAATTATTTAATAAATTTCTATACTTGAATGGTATTGTTTAATTGGATATGTGTGTGCATTTGACAATTACCAGTCTAGCTAATTAACCTTGCTACTGTACATTTACTGCACCCTGTTGTTTAGCATATCAATACTAGACAATAGACTGTCACTGATCTGTCCCCCATGTAGAGGAAGTGCTCATCCAGGCTGTGTAAAATCCAGAGCCTGAAGAGTTAAATGTCACTGTAACTGCATGTTAATATTTGAAGGTGCAGCTAAATGTGAGGTCTCATGGCTGAGGAGGAAAGGTAGACTCAAATGGAATACGTTCAAGCGCTGGATCGGCGCAGACCGGCACCGTGGTCCAAAACGCAATGGCAAAGGTAGGCCCTGCCAGTGGAGATTGGGCATACTTAAATCCTGATCAAAAAGTATTTATTTCCATGCGATTTTAATCACAGCACCCAATGTGTCTTCTGTGAGTGCAAGTGTAAGACATCCTGAAGATGAGGCTCCAATAGATGTCAAGATGTTTATCCCATATGACTCTGCCAAGCTATGCATAACCCAAGTATGTAGATATCACTCCTTCATGGACTATTGTGCACTCTGCATTGTTTTCTTGTTGTATTTATGAATAGATTCATCCATCAAATGTAGCCTAAGCCAGAATGTTTTGGTTCAAGAATGCATTATTTTTGTTATCCAAGAGTTTTGGTTTGCTTCTTGCACTAGTCACATGTCTGTCACTCCCCTGTTGTCCCGGGGCTATAGGGTGGGGATGAGACGCCTCATCTGATGTCATGTGTTGTTGGTTCTTCAAGGCCCATTCATGACCACACATTCTTGAACAACTCAAAACCCAGAATTTAAACTAGTTCTCAAAAAGACAAATCTCAACAGGTTCCAGTACACACCTTGAGTCATTTTTGTTCCGTTTGCCCAATGCAGAGCTGTTATAGCATTAAAGAAGGTACTCATTTAAGAATTGTAGTATGTAGGCAACTAGGTATAAGTGTTTCGCAACTTTTTGACATAGGTACCTACATTAGTAAGTGCCTCTTCATCAACACCAAACCATAAATGTGTTACTTTAATATTATACTAGACATAATCCAGTACTATAATTCAATTTATTAAAGTGGCCATAATGATTCACTTTTACACAAGTAATATTGTGGGTTAAAAAGACGCACTAACTATTTAATATTTATCATGAAGAAACTTGAAAAATAAAACAGCCACTATGTATTTTAGTTGTCTATGTGACTGTTAAAATATCAACAGATAAGAAATGATATGATCGCAATGAAGAGCAGACATCAGGAGATGATTCAAGAACTGGAGGAGAACTTTCTCATAGCATCACGAGAGAATCAGGTGATATGCTTGTTTACTGATCATTCAGTCAGACAAACAACAACTATATTGTGATTTTATGCATGCGTAAGTATATTTATGTGTGTGTAGGGAAAAACAGCTCTTAGAATGAGGACGCATTATCAATATAAGCTTAACACCCTGAAGAGAATCCTAGAAATTTACCAGGAAAAGGTGGCCAGAAAAAACACTTACTGGGAGGAGAAAGTCAAGGTGAGTCACAAGCATCATCAAATTGGTTTTACTTCCTTCATTTCCCAAATTCTCATTGGCTTGAACACAGTACATGTAATTGCTAATTCAGGGCTTAACTCGAAACACATGATGTAATCTTAGTGACATGTTTATAGTATAACATTTTTGTCTATTGCCTTAAAGGGATAGTTCACCCAAAAATGAAAATTCTGTTATTATTTACTCACCCTCATGTTGTTCCAAACCCGTAAAATCGTTCATTTTCGAAACACGAATTAAGATATTTTTGATGAAATTCGAGAGCTCTCTGACCCTCTATAGGCTACTAGCACTTTCAAGGCACAGAAAAGGAAGTAAGAACGTCGTTAAAATAGTCCATTTGACATCAGTGGTTCAACCTTAATTTGATGAAGCTTTTTGTGCGCAAAGAAAACAAAAATATCAACTTTACTATCCCTTTAATTACTATGTCATATTGCTATTGCTACGTAATATTTCATTTTCCCGGGATCAGACTCTAGAGGATCTAAATGGAAAACTTGAGGAGCAACACAAAATTCTTCAGGAGAGGAACCAAAAAGACTTGGCCTCATGGGATCAAGAAAAGGTATCAGATAGTAGTAACACACCCACACATATACATACATACATATACTGTTCGTGTGTTGTGTATACTTTATATAGACAGAGAGAGAGAGAGAGAGAGAGAGAGAGAGAGAGAGAGAGAGAGAGAGAGAGAGAGAGACTAAAAGCATCAATGGAAACTTACAGAACAAGATGATGGAATTGTTCTCCTCCAGACTGGACCTCCTTCACAACCACCAGGCATCAAGTAAGAGCTGTATAGGTTAATATTTTGAAAACTCAGAATAGGTGAAGGTATTTCAGTCTCTGTCTGTTTAACAGCACTGCAGGAGCTGCATTTGGCCAGAGCAGAGATGGGGAGGGTTCAGGAGATGCTTGAGGCCATTCAGGAGAAGAAAGAACTAGAAAATACATCTGATGAAAAGGTAGGAAAATCAATAAAAACATCACTTCCAGCTCTGAAGAATGTCTTTATTCTGAAAGATTCCCTGCAAGCAGGACATGTTGTAGTATTTACCAGGCATTGATTTTTATTGATGTAATGCAATATGTGACTGAACTCTGCTCTCTCTTCCAACAGGACAGCAGTGATGCAGATGTACCACTAGATGGAGCTCAAGCTCGGCTGGAGATTCTGAAGGATAACCTCTTGAAGAGGGAGAGAGAGATCTCAAAACTCATGGAAGGACAAGAGAGTGTGACAGATCCCGTGGAACAGTCAACATATGCTCGCCTTCTCAGTGCTGTTATACAACAGGTTTATTGAGTAAAAATAAGTTTGAAAACATTACTTAAAGACACTTCTTTTTTTTTGTTCCACAACATGAATTGCACACAGTGATAGCAAACATGAATTGACATGGTCATATTTCTGAACAAAACAGCTTTCTTGCATTGTTGATTCCAGGCTCATCGTGTTTATGTTGAGCTAACAGAGGCTCAACAGCAGTTTGACCAAATGGCAGAAGACAACCAAAAAATTCTGGCAGAGATTAAAGAAAGTTTTGACCTAACTGTGGAAGAGTCCAGCCAGAAGAGCCATGAGGAACAAGAGCAAGCACAGCAGAAAATGTGGGATCATGGCATGGTTTCTAAAGAGTCAGAATATAGTAGTGCTGTCAAACGATTAATCGTGATTAATCGCATGCAAAATAAAAGTTTTTGTTTACAAAATATATGTGTGTATATTTATTATGTATATATAAATACACACACATACAGTATATATTTTGAAAATATTTCCATGTATATATTTATATTCATATAATTGATATAATATATAAATATCTTACACGTATGAACTTAACATATTTTTCTTAAATATATACATGCATGTGTGTGTATTTACATGTACATAATAAATATACACAATACACACACATATATTTTGTAAACAAAAACTTTTATTTTGGATGCAAATAATCGTTTCACAGCACTAGAGTTTAAAACTACCAAACTTTGAACATAAGTATCTGCTAACTGAATTGCACATGATGACTCAGGGTGGAGCCACAGGTTGGGGACGGTTCACATGCCAGATTACTCCATCATGAGGCCATGCAGGTGGCTTTGGAGTGCATCAGAGCAGGGGTTAACCCCACTGTCATTGGTAAATATGATAAATTGATAACTGTGTAAATGAATAGTAGTCTGTTTATGAATGCTTATATATTGATTTGTTTCTGTGTTATTCTTAGAGACTGACACGACTAAGGCATGGACAGCAGAGCTGGATGAAAGAGTCAGAGTACGGCACACACACTTTTATTCTGCACTCATTCTCACTCCATACTCACAATTACTTTTTCTTTTTAGAAATTTGAGGAGGATTTCCGAAAAAATGGAATCTTAAATTCTGAAACTGATAAAAGTGTGGGGCAGCAGCTGTTACTACTGCAAGCTGAGGTGATGACAGCCATGAAAAACATATCTTTCAATGTATAGTCTAAACTAATATTAGACTGTCTAAAATTTAATTGTCAGTTTTTCTTGTTTTGCCATTTATGGCCTCATATTCCTTGTCTGTCTTTCTAGTTGAAGCAAATCAAAGATGAAAACAAGAAGATTATTGAAAACTACACAACTGAAAGAACCTTGAGGAAAAAGTACTACAACATGGTGGAGGACATGAAAGGCATAGTATATCACACTCATACAGTTTGACTGAAGACATAAAAATGTTTCTTAAATAGGAACTGTTGCCAGATACAACATGAACGAAAATCCCTTTTGTGCGTTTGTAGTATTTATTCTGCGGCTTTGGGCCAAATATCTCCAAGACATTTGACTGTGTTCCCAGACATTGTTTTTTTTTTTATATTTAATAGTTGTGTTCAAACAGATGAATGCCAAAAAAAAAAAAAAAAAAAAAAAAAACTTGAAAACCAGCTACGGGCACTTTTTAACCATGTAATGTTTTTAATGATTCTCCAGCCTTGAATGAAGAATATTCTTGATATGCACAGTACCATTCAAAATTTGGGGTCGATAGAGATTTTTAATGTTTTGCTAAAAGTCTCTCATGCTCACCAAGGCTTCATTTAATTTGATAAAAAATATAGAGAAAACATAATACAGGGAAATATTATGTTTCTATTTTAATATGCTTTAAAATATAATTTATTCCTGTGATGATAAAGCTGAATTTTTAGCAGCCATTACACCAGCCTTCAGTCACATGATTTGATGCTCTTATTATCAGTGTTGAAACGAGTGTACTTATTATTTTGTGGAAACAGTAATACAAATCTTTCAAGATTTTGTCTACAGAAATAAAATAAAATAAAATAAAATAACCTTAGAAATAAAAACTAAGGTGATGGCGTAGAATAAATAATAAATATACAGTATTTAGGATTCTGTACTATTTCACTATAAGTCAGTTATCAAACAGGCTGTCTCTGACTTTAATGTTTGGTCTTGTACAGGTAAAATCAGAGTATTCTGTCGAATAAGGCCATTGACTCGTGCAGAGCAGGCTAAAAGAGGTCACACCATCGTCGCTTGTCTTGATGACTACTCTGTGATCCTGGAGACCCCTCGAGGACCTCGTGAGTTTCAATTTGACAAGATCTTCAACCCAGAGTGCACACAGGAGGAGGTCTTCATGGAATCCAGTGGGTAAGTGTGATACCCAAACATTTCCATTTATTTTGATGAAAAATTAACTGTACTAAACATGGAAAGGAAAGGAATAGCTCACTCAAATTTAACTTGGTCATCATTTACTAACTCTCATGTTGCTCCAAACCTGAATGGCTTTCTTCTGTGGAGCACAAAAAGTGAATTTGTGAAGAATATCCTTGGGTCTTTTTTTCAATAATGGAAGTGAATGAGGACTGGGGCTGTCAAGTTCCAAAATGACAAAAAAACAAACAAACAACACACTATAAAAGTATAATAATATTGGCCCATGTGACATGTCTGCTATATTCTTCGTTTCAGAGGCTTAATTTATAATAGTTTTTAAAAAGAGCGAAGACCTACATTTAGAATTTTCCCTTCAGTATTCAACAGAACTAATGACTTCATTAAACAGTCCAAACAATAAGCAGGGAGAGACTTGTAGACAGGCAGGCCAGGGTGAACGGCCACAGAGTCCAGTCCAGGATGGCTGACCGCCAGAGAACAGTGAAGCAGGAGGCCGGTGACTCTAGAGTGCCCATGGGGGCAGGAACCTGCACTCAGGGGTGGGAGTCGACACTGTGGCTGCTCTCTCAGGAGCGGGCTTGGGAATAACCTCCTCTATGGCAGACTCGGGGACTGCTCTCCCTGGAGTGGGTTTCGAAACAGCCTCCTCCATAGAGGACTCAGGGGGCTCCTCTTCAGGTATTTCATACTTAGTGGCCATAGTAAGGGTGGCGAGAATCTCTCTTGTGGACCTGAGTAGGCTGGCAAAAGATTCAGAAAAAGCCTCAGCAGCCATGACCGCCTCTGTAGTATCTGTAGCTAACTTGGCCAACACAGGCGGAGAGGTAGTGATCTTGGTAGTCTCAGTGGAGACAGGAATTGGCCCGGCAGAGGCGAGCCAGTCTCTCCTGGGCATTAGCAGGTGGCAGGATCTTGATACTCATTCTGCTGAGTCCAGTGATGGCCAGATCATTCTGTCAGGGATCTGGAGGAAGGACTCAATTGCAGAGTGAGTGTTAACAGTTTTATTGGACAAACTTGCAGACAAGACAAGAGATGGTGAGGAGGGGAGTAAACACAGTCCAAACAATAGGCAGGGAGCGACTTGTAGACAGGCAGGCTGGGGTGAACGGCCACAGAGTCCAGTCCAGGATGGCTGACCGCCAGAGAGCAGTGAAGGCAGCGAAGCAGGAGGCCGGTGGTTAGCAGCGGTGGCCTGACACTCCTCACCACTCTCCAGCCACTCCACACTCACAATGTCTCAGGCACAGCACAGGCCCAGCACAGGCCCAGCAGCGTGGTAGACTCAGGGGGAAGACCAGTAGCTCAGCCTGCAGGTCAGGACAAGACAAGACAAAACAGGACAGGACAGGACAGGATGGGATGGGATGGGATGAGACTAGACTAGGGACTGACACAAGACTTAAAACTCAACAAACAACTTGGCAGGGAATTCTCAGTTTACAAAAGGTTAGACTAACTAGCACACATGGAGACAATAACACAGCAAACTGGCAACACAAGAGGGAAAGGGAGAACAAGATAAAGGAGAACACGAGGAACAGGTGACAACACTCAGAGAACCTCAGAGAAACGAGGACTCCACAAAGACTAAACAAGGAGGCGTGGTAACAGGTAACAAGGAGGCATGACAGGAGGAGCACATGGCAGACAACAACAAAGACAGAGCCATGTGCTCAAACACAAAACAAACATAGAAACATAAATCAGAGACAAGACTGACAAAACAGTGAGGACAGGATCCTAACAACATGAGAGTGATTAAATGATAACAAAATGTAATTTTTTAGAGAACTATTTCTTTAAAATATACAAAATGTGATATTTGGGCAGATTTCCCCAGGATGCTAAGATACTAATTTTTCCTAGGCTAATTCAGTGTGCGATTGATGGATTTAACGTATGCATTTTTGCATATGGCCTTACGGGTTCAGGGAAAACCTTCACAATGGTTGGAGACAGAGATCGGAGGAACCCAGGAATCATTCCAAGAACATTCATCAAGATCTTTGAGATCATCCAGGATAATGAGTCTAAATTTGAATTTAAGGTACACATTAGTATGTGTTTCTTGAGCTGTGCTAATGTACAATGGTCATTAAACTTCTTTTTTTTTTTGCCCATCCTCAGGTTTCAGCCTACATGCTGGAGCTGTACAATGACCGCCTACAGGATCTCTTTGTGAGCCCCGCTGAAGCTTTCAGCAAGCGAATCGAAATTAAGAGGGACAGAAAGGGGCTTGTGTTCACCCAGGGAGCAGAGACAAAAGAGGCCACCAGCGCTGGCGAACTCTTTGCATTATTTGAGCAGGGCTGTGCAAACCGCCACATTGCGGCCACAAGTATGTGCTAATGAAACTTTAAAAGACCCCAGCTAAATGGTTTGGATTAATTGCTTTAGTTACACTCAGTATGAATGCATGATAAAAACATGATGACCCGGCACTGAAGCCAACTTTATAACAAAGAAGGAGGCCCTTGAGTTTAACTGTGTAATGTGTCTGAGAACAGGCCTGAATGAAAGAGTTATATTATATATAAGATATATATATATATGAGTGTCTTCCTCAAACAATGCAGATTTAGAGCAACTTGTAATTTTTTTACATAGAATTATTTTGAAATATTTTTTTATTTTTATGATATCTCTTTGTAGAGATGAATGTAGAGAGCTCCCGTTCTCACCTGATCATTGGCATCATGATTGAGAGCCGGAATCTGACCAATGGGAGTGTGAGTTTCGGGAAGCTCAGTCTGGTGGACCTGGCAGGAAGTGAACGAGCAGCAAAAACTGGCGCCAAAGACGACCAGCTGAAGGTTGTTTGGACCAAATAAAATATAAAAGCTGACTTAAAGTGGTCCCAGAAAGTATTTGGACACTTCATGTTGGCTTCAAGTGCACCTGAGCATCAAAATGCTCTTGCATCACTTTTGCAAAGATTATTAAGATGTTCACAAAGTCTGACAATCAGAACGTGTCCAAATGCTTCTTGTCTTCTTGACTGTTTTATAAGGCAAAGACACTTTCTTAATTATTCATTTTTATTCTCCCCCACTTTTAGTCCAGAATCTTTTCACCCCCAACTTTTGTTCCAGGATTTTTTCTAACACCTCTCACAACAATCTGTTTGTCCCACATTTTGTGTATGTTTTTCCCCAGGAGGCAAACTCTATTAACAAATCTCTGAGCGCCCTTGGAGATGTAATTTCAGCTCTGTCAATGGAGCAGCCTCACGTGCCCTACCGTAACAACAAGCTGACCCAGCTCATGCAGGACTCACTGGGCGGCAATGCCAAGACCCTCATGTTTCTCAACATCTCTCCCTCTGACTGCAACCTTGATGAAACTCTCACCTCACTCATGTGAGAACCAAGTACCTTGCCTGAACCTTACATGCAGAGTCACATAAGTTACATGTAATGGCAGCATGAGGCGGCTCTACCCCACCTTTACTGTTGTCTTGCACAGCTGGGGTTTAAAAGACAATTAATATTCAGTGATATATTCAATTTAACTGCAATGACATCAGATGAAAACAAAAACCGAGACCAACACTTTTCAACACTGACACTGTTATTGAACTAAACTGAGCTGAATAATGACCGTATTGCCTCCTGTAGAGCTGAATTACAATTCTTTCATATATAATTGATGAACCTTGCAACATTTACAGTTACTGAATTGAACTAAAACAACACTGAACTAAACTGAGCTGAAAAATTATTTTGACAACATTTTCCAAATTGTATCAAATCTGTATTTTATAAAGTGCTATATAAATAAATGTGACTTGAGTGTTGAAAAGAGCCCCGATTCCTTTAAATATTCCTTTTCTACTTAAGAAAATTAAGGTTGATAATATTTTTCTCTCTCTTTTTTTAAAGATTTTTGAAGCATATTTATAGTTTTTGAGCATAAAGGCTACTTAATACATTTTAAAACTTAAGTTTTACATTTACATTTACATTTATTCATTTAGCAGATGCTTTTATCCAAAGCGACTTACAACTGAGAAATACAATAATCGATTCATCAAAGAGGCAAATGCTTGCAGGAAGTGCTTGCAATACAAAGTTTCAGACATTGTTCAGATTAGTACAAACTAGACGGGGAGAGATTAAGGAAAGAGAAAGCAGGGTTTTTTTCGTCAAATGGTGACGAAAGAGATGAGTTTTCAGGTGTCGCTTGAAAATTGTCAGGGATTCAGCATTCCAGAGAGGGGTGGGAAGTTCATTCCACCAGCCAGGAACGGTGAACGAAAAAGTTCTGGAAAGTGATTTTGTGCCTCTCTGTGCTGGTACCACAAGACGTCGCTAACTCGTAGATCTCAGACTTCTGGTGGGGATGTAGATTCTCAAAAGTGAGTGGAAGTAGGTGGGTGCTGAGCCTGTGGCTGTTCTATATGCAAGCATCATCATGTCTTGAACATGAACCGGGAGCCAGTGCAGGGAGATAAAGAGAGGTGTGACATGGGCCCTTTTGGGTTCATTGAAGACCAGTCGTACCGCTGCATTCTGAATCATTTGTAAAGGTTTGATTGTGGATGATGGAAGTCCAGCCAGAAGAGCATTGCAGTAGTCCAGTCGAGAAATGACAAGGGCATGGGCAAGAAGTTGTGCAGCATGCTCCGTTAGGAAGGCCCTGATCTTTCTGATGTTGTGCAGAGCAAACCTGCAAGATCGAGCAGTTTTTGCAATGTGGTCTTTGAAAGTCAGCTGGTCATGGAAGATTACACCAATATTTCTGACCAAACTTGATGGGGTAATTGTTTATGAGCCTAACTGGATGTTGAAATCATGCTGTAGTTGGATGTGACAGGGAGTACAAGAAGTTCAGTCTTTGCCAGGTTGAGGTGATGCTCTTTCATCCATGCCGAGATGTCCGCCAGGCAGTCTGAAATCCATGCAGCTACTGTTGGATCATCTGGTTGAAATGAGAGATAGAGCTGTGTGTCATCAGCATAGCAATGGTAGGAGAAACCATGTGCCTGTATGATGGGACACAGTGATGTAGTATATATGGAGAAGAGGAGGGGTCCAAGAACTGATCCCTGAGGAACTCCAGTGAGCAGTTGATGTGCTTTGGAAATCTCCCCTCTCCAAGTCACCTTGAAAGACCTACCAGTGAGATAGGATTCAAACCAGTGAAGTTGAATCCCTGTGATGCCCAGTGATGAGAGGGTGAACAGCAGAGGCGTCATGCCCATTCAAAGTGCCCCCTCAGATTTTTAAGCCAAGTGGATTTTGAATGCAAAAAGAATTCCAAAAGACAAAAAATAGCCAAATATTTTCTATATTTAATACAATCACACCAGCGTAATTAGATCGTTTAGTGCGTCATATCATCAGCTTCTTAATTCAAATCTGTGTTCGCTGGCTGGTGCTGAGCCAGATACAGACACGTTTGTACAGCGCTGAATTATAACCAATCCCACACGATTCTGTCAAGCTTATGAATGCAATGACCAATCAGAGGCGTTCAGATGAGTCATTGCAAAAATGCTGGTGTTTTCTTCACTTGCTCGCTGACTAAATATCTCTTTCTGGCGAATTCTCTTGTCAGAAACAACAAAGTGCAAATGTGTGTATGAATATGTAAGATATTCATTTCATAGTGTAAACAGCTTCAGTGATTTTAATGGGGGTTTTTGAGAGTGCTTGAACTCTAGACTCTCAGTAAAAATGTTCTTTGATCTCTTTCTGTACAATGAAGGTGTCATGATTAGTAGCCTAACTTACAATGTTTTTATTCACATTAATTTTCAATGTTAAATTCACATTAAATATAAAGTCAGTCGTATTAAAATATGTTATGGCTTGACACCCATATCTGTTAATTAAGTTTTTATGCATAGTTAATAGATTACATTATTAGGTTACTTTGACTATTGCCCACTAGATCAACTAACATAATCTATAAAGGTGAGAATCAAGATACTTCATGATGCGTTTGGGAATGTTTCGATTAAAAAGGAAAAAATAAATAAATGTTTTCAGTTGTTATTCAAGGTATATGCAATAATAGACACTTTAAAATAAGTTTATGTCTTACAGCTATGCGACTCGAGTGAAAGCCATCACCAACAATGCTCAGAGGAACGTAGACAGTAAGGAAATCGCTCAGCTGAAAGAGGTGTGCACATGATCAAAATCATGCCTTTTTAATTGTTGCACACACTTTTTTCTCTTATTTACATTCTCTGTTTATTTCACAGGTGATTTTAAAATTGAAATCAGGTCAGCCTGTGGAAGAAGACGTGTAAACTTCAATCATATAACCGGACATATGGCTGTTTTAAATTAGGACCATTTCCACATTTACATGTTACACCATTTTATGACCATCTTTCATAACATTTTAACATGACATTTAATTAAAAAAATTATTTCAGTAATCAAAGCTATCTTTTTTTCATCAAATTTATCTTTTATTTCAGTAATATCAGCTGAGTTATGGCCTTTTTGTGTATAATATTTTAATTTTATTTATACCCAGTTTCTGTCCCTTTTCATCCCTTATTTAAATGTGTGTGTCAAGCTAATGTCTATGGCAAAAGTGGGCCAGGTCATCGCATACAACCCATAAATCTCCATAAATTTACAGTCCTGTTTTACAGCCTGTGAACGGGGGAAATATAAAGCAATACAAGTGCACAAAGTGCCAGAGTAACTGGTGAAGACCATAAGAGAGCTGTAGGGATACTTAAAATTGACTTTAAAATTGTAGTTTTAAAGTAAATTACATCAACAATTACTGTATTTCAGTTGATTTAATGCACATACACTACCATTCAAACATGTTACATTTTTTTCTGTTTTTTAAAGAAGTCTCTTTATTGTTAAACAAGCCTGCATTAATTTGATCACAATACAGTAAAACAGTTATACTGTGAAATGTTACAATTTAAAATAACTTTTCAATTGTAATATATTTTAAAATGTAATTTATTTAAGTGAAGGCAAAGCTGAATTTTCAGCATCATTACTCCAGTCTTCAGTGTCACATGATCCTTCAGAAATCATTCTAATATGCTGATTTCGTAGAGTGGTAAAGAAATATTTTTATTATTACCAATGATAAAAACAGTTTATTTGAAATAGTTTTTTTTTTCTTACAATCTACAAATCTTTACTGTCCCTTTTCATCAATCTAATGCATTATTGCTAAATAAAAATAAGAAATTTATTTTAAAACCCAAAACTTTTGAATGTTACTTCATCAATACCAGCTTATGCTTTTTAAGAAACAAACAGATCTGAAACAGTCCACTCTCTTCACAAACTTGAAAAATGAAACAAGTGGTATATTCAAATTTTGTCCTATAAAAATAAGATGGTTCACAGTAAATATAATTTGAGACTATGATATTTTATAGCAAATTGATAATATTAAACTGAATTACATTTGATTAATTATTAAAAATATTTGTTCATTATTGCAAAATCATCACTACCATTAATTCTGATTCAGTTTAACACAAAGCAGCTTTTCAAAAGCTTTACTGTTTGTGCTAAAAGTACAAACAGTAACTTAGATGCTTAGCTATCATGTATTATTACAAATAATGCATGGACATGCTTAGAATACACAATTACATGCAATAGCAAATATTCAAGTAACAGTTGAGCTGAATAGACCACATGAGAAATAAAGACTGTAGTGGTTAATTAGCTTAGCAGTTCAGTGATGCCCATCGTTAGCTTTGTTCTGCGATTTTAGCAATCATTGTGAGGTGCATTGTAGGTCCATTTGGTGTATATATAATATCTGAAATATAATAGCTTAGTTACGAGTTGAGATTTTTATTTGGAAGGGCCTTGGCTTCATGGCGATGGCAAATGTAGAGCTCAGGTCAAGCTCCTGCCCTGGAACATTCTCTATGTGCAGCTGGTGCAGCAGGGTGGTTAAGAACACAAACATCTCCAGACGGGCAAAGCTGTCACCGAGGCAACGGCGTATTCCAAGGCCAAATATCATTACCTTTTCAGTCAGCTTTTTATTTAGATGGCCAGACAAGGTGATGAAACGTTCAGGCCGGAAAGCCTCAACATCACCCCAAATATCCCTTTTTAGTAAATAAAGACAAAAATCAAATAAATATCATTATTATAATAATATATAAGTAAATATAAAAAAATTATAATAATATATAATCACGCTTAATCGCATCCAAAATAAAAGTTTTTGTTTACATGTAAGTATACTGTGTATATTTATTATGTATATATAAATACACACACATGCATGGATATATTTAAGACAAATATGTTAAGGTTATACATTTTAAATATTTATATATATCGATTATATGAATATAAATACATACGTGGTGATGTAGGTGCTGTCTGATAATTTTTTTAAAGGTTTTCTGACCTCGAAACTCAACCTTTTTCTGCAGTTCTCCAGCTGTGGTCCTTGGAGAGTCTTTAGCCACTCAATCTCTCCTTCTCACCGAGCATTAGGACGATATAGACACACGTCCTCTTCCAGGCAGTTTCATAACATTTTATGTTGATTGGAAATTCTTAATTATTGCCCTGATGGTGGAAATGGGAATTTTCACTGCTCTAGCTCTTTTCTTAAAGCCACTTCACTAATTTGTGAAGCTCAATGATCTTTTTCTGCACATCAGAAATATATTCTTTGGTTTTTCTCATTGTGATGGGTGATTAATTTAGAATTTGGGCTTTGTTTTCCCTTTTTATATTTTCCGTAATTTATATTTCTGTGAAACAGGAAGCCATGGGTGGATAATTTCATGTTCATAATCACTCTGGTGTTCTCAAAATTGTGAATAGTAATGGGAATATACTTATTTTACTCATAAGAATTTCAAGGGGTACCAGTAATTGTGTCGAACATGTATTTGAGAAAAACATTTATTTCACAATGATATTTCCCCCCATTTTAAATTCTTATTTTGCAATGAAAGCTTAGATTTTTTGTCATTTTTTAAAATGAAAGACCAAAATGATTAACAATGCACATTTATTTTCACAGCCTTCTTTGATCATATTTACCAAAGGTGCCAACAATTCTGACCACGTGTGTATATTATATAAACAAAAACTTTTAATTTGGGATGCGATTAATCACAATTAATCGTTTGACAGCACTAATATATATATATATATATATATATATATAATAAGGAGAGAGTCTTACAAATATAAAATAGAATGTGGCTTGATACTTACATGTCATGATTGACTTGATATTGGTTGATGAACACACATGTGTCTTTGGGAATGAAGTATCCATTTAGTGTAACGTTATCAGTTGTGCTAGATAACATGATGGAAAACAAAAAGAGGAATGTGGGTGTCTGTTTATCAATGCAGTCCTATGGTTATAGTGATACAATTAACATAAAGAGAGAAACATGGACTCACCAGTGAGGTATGGTGAAAGGCATGTAGGATGCATGACGAAACACTTCATATATGAAAGCTTCTGTGTACGGCATGTTTGGCTTGTCTTTAAACTGTGGTAACCTGTTCATACCAACCTGGTTTTCTAGGAAAGCACATGCAACAAATAATAAATGACCAGAACAGAAGATGAAGAAAGACCATATAAACTGGATTTGCCAGTATTATTTTGGACCTCACAAATTGTTTTAGCACTGGAATATTTCTTTAAAAGAAAACCAAACTTCAACAAAATGCAGGATGCTCCCATGACAGACCTCATTGGTTTCGATTCCAGAGGCAGTCTGGCATTACTGTGACCAATCATGTGAGAACCGAACAAACTAAACCCTGAGGGAATGAAGGCCACTGTGTACAGAAATATGGGCTCTTTGTGTGTAGATGTGTAGTTGACCCCTGCAATTTATTTACAAGATGCCACCCACCCACTGCAAAAGAGACTTCATTTTAGGACAAAAAGTACGCAAGCTTGTAAACTTTAGCTTGCAAACTGCAAATTTGATCTAATATATTTAATCTGAAAAGAAAACATAAATAGTATGCAGTTCATCTTACAACATTTCTTTCAGATGTCTCTGGTTGCAGTAACTTAATAACCCTGTAGATAATATTTCATTTCACAAAATAATTTCCTGTTTATGGCAAGTTCCTGATTTCCCAAAAGCCTAAATTAAAGAGAGGCCACAGGAAGAAAACATTTACTTCCTTTACTATCAATCTTACATCTATTAAGTTCTGTGTCCAAATTTGTGGATTGAATTGTGTATTTTTGGTTTCTTGTGTCTGTCTCACTAAAAATCACAAACCACAGCTAATGCAAATTTAATTTCCCCAGGATGCCGCAGCACAGCTAAAGAAAGGGACATGCACGATGAGAAATTGTTTTGTTTTGTTTTCGAGTAAACACAGTGTTGTTTTGATTGGCCCTTTTGAGACTTCACCTATCTCCTGGAGGATTTTAGCCTGGATGTCTGGAAACTTGATCAGGTATAAAAGACTCCACTGCAAACCGGTGATGACAGTGTCAAAACCTATGAGAAAAAAAAGGCATCGGTTATGATCAAAATCTGTAAACAGCCTCAAGACACACGTCACAATTAGCAAGTGGGGAACCAAATCGGCAGAAGATGTGGTGTGTGATGAAAAACCACAACATTCTCAGGCTAAAAGAATGAAAATGAGCAGTTTTAGCTCCTCATGGGTGCTTGATAAACATTCTTTAATGAACTTGAACTACCAAGATGCATAAACTCAACCAGAATTGAATAGAATGAGCCAAGAGCAGACAGAAAAACATACATTTAAAGCAAATTCTCAGAAGAACTCTAGGTCTGAGCAGCCTGAAGTGCTTCCTCTGTGACAACAACACAGAGCCAAGAAAACAATCTGGTTCTGGAAGTAAATGCATGCTTTTAACAAGCAAAGCTATTAGCACAATAACATCTCACGGAGGAGGACTGCAGCCCTGGAAGGCATGTGATTATGTCTGGCAGCGTCTCAAAGTTCTATGAACCATGTTGACACAGTTTATGAATTATTACCTAATGTAATATGCATTCATGCTTCTAGATCCATTCACACATGCTCATAATTCAGGATATGTAGAGAGAAAACCATTTAAAAGTACAATGTTGTGCACATTCATTCTCTTGACTGTGGGTCTCTTACCGGCTCCGAAGATGTCAACGACGCTGTGGATGATCTGTGAGTTGCTGAGCACGGCTGTTTCCTTGTCGTCCTGCCTGTCTTCACACATTGCTATTAGGGTATCAGTGATGTCCCGGGTACAGTTCTGCACAAAAACATGGGAGAATTAGACTTGCAAAATGTTTAAAATGTGCAAAAATAAACTGTGGTCCTATACTGATTTTTATATAATGTCTACATCCAGCTCGTTCCTGGAAATGCACCGTATACATGTGTGCTTTCCTTTGTTTACATCAAATTCAACTATGTGTGTAAATATTTTAGTTTGTATAAACTGAAACGCACTTCACAGGAACGGAGTATATTTTGGATGAAATTGTTACTGACCACAATGTGTAAAAAATACCATGATAGCATACTGTTCAAATGTTTGTTGTCAATAAAGAAATTAATACTCTTATTCAGCCGTAAAGTACATTGTTGCAAAAAAAAAAGAATATTTTAAATAGATATGCTTTTTAATGATCTGAATGCATTTTTAATAAATAATAAAAATTATTCATTTCAAAAACATTTAAGATTCGACCAATCCCAAATATTTGAACAGTAGTATACATATATTATTCATTCATTATATTATAAAAAAAAATATGTCCAGTGTTTGATCATGGAGACAAACTAGCTTATCTTTGAAGAATTCTCTTCTGCTCACCAAGTGCATTTATTTGATCCAAAATACAGCAATCGCAGTGTGTGTGTGTGTGTGTGTGTGGGGGGGGGGGGGGGGGGGGTGATTATAGAAATTACAACTTTTCTTTAGCAAGGATGATTTAAATTGATCAAAAGTGGTGATAAAGACATTTATGTTACAAGATTTCTATTTCAGGTAAATACTGTTCTTCTAAACTTTCAAAGTTAAATCAAAGAAACCTGAAAAAAATTCTACTCAGCTGTTTTCAACATAAACGTTTTTTTTTGTTTTTGTTTTTTGAGCAGCAAATCAGAATATTAGAATGATTTCTGAAGGATCATGTGACTGGAGTAATGATGCTAAAAATTCAACTTTGAAATCACAGGAATAAATTACATTTTAAAATATATTCAAATTGAAATCAGGTCATTTAAATAGTAAAAATATTTCCAAATTTGACTGTTCTTGCTGTATGTCACGAATCCAGTCTGTGCACTTCCGTTCATTCACCACCAGAGGTCACTCGCTCACCACATGGACTTTCACACCACACATCACAATGGACTCCATTTCCCATCATTCATTGCACTGATTGCACACACAGCTGTAGGCACTGATCACACAGCATCACTAATCACACACACTATTTAAACCCTGGACTTTGTTTCCCTCCGGGCTGAGTATTGTATGCGTTTACCGCTCCCATAGGCATAGCTACTCTACAGAGCCACCTGTTAGTTTTCCTAGTTTTGCCCTGCCTGTTTTGGATTGTGTTTTCCCGTGTTTGTTCTAGCCCGTGTTCCCTGGATTAACCCTTGCCTTGCCCCATTGGATACTGTTAGCTGATCGTCGACCTTTGCTTGCCCTAGGATTACTCTTTGTCTTGTCCCTGCCATACCTGTTTGCCATTGCTCAACCCTGCCTGTATTTATGACCATGCCTATAAATAAAAGCTTGCACTTGGATCCGCACGTCTCATGTCTCGTCAGCCCTGTTACACTGTACTTTGGGTCAAATAAATTCAGGCTCGGTGAGCAGAAGAGACTTCTGTAAAAAGAAGTCTCTTCATTTATAATTTATAATAATAATAATAATAACATACACATACACATACATACATATACACATATATGTATGTATATATATATATATATATATATATATATATATATATATATATATACATATATAATATAGTTATATAATTATATTTTCATTTATTGTAATATATATATATACAATAAACTATAAATTGTAAATATAAATTTATAAACATGAATCTAGCAGTTAATAATCTGAAATGGATACCGTAAGTTAAGACTTCTGGAATGCATTTTTCTTCTTATCAGTTTATTTTAAAATGATTACCCTATCGAAGGTGATGAGATGTTCACTGATGTTGCGCTCCATGAAGTTGTTCATTTTGTCAATGTACTGGAACATCTTTCGCAGAGACGGACTGGGCAGGTAACGGAAGATGGGAAAAATGTCTGCCAGATTCCCTGCAGCAAAGAGGCGCAGCACTTCAGTATTGGTGTTGACGATGGTCAGGAACTCTTTATCGTCATGGGCATACCGCTTCCCAAAGCAGAGAGTGCAAACCACATTGGCAACCGAGGTCACTAGCAGCTTAACTGGGTCGAGCCCTGAATCTCCAACCTCATCTCCTTGTTTCTTCAGAGTCTCCACCATATCCACGGCCTCTGCACAGATACGTTCCTCCAAAAGACAAGAAGCATTTGAGTCTCGGGACTCAGCTTGGGAGAAGGTCTTCAGGGCTTTTCTGCAGATCTTTTTGTGAAGCACCCAAGCTTCTCCATACTTCTCACTAAACGTCATACTGGTGCCATTAGCAACTGCAGAGAAGGTAAAGAAGTCAGGCCGTCCAGCAAACGCCTCTCCTTGACGTACCAAAGCCTCCTTGATGGTAGAATAGCCACTCAAAACGACCACCACAAGAGAACCCATTTTTATCTGGATCACATCTCCATACTGAACCCTCAGGTTTGTTAATGACAAATGGACCTGTTCCCCCATCTGGAAAAGATTTCCCACTACCGGCCAAGGAGCGGGACCTGGGGGCAAGGAGCAGCCCGGTTCTCTCCGTCGACCATGAAGAGCCAGCAAGAGCATAAGAAAGACACAGAGGACCAAAGTCACTCCAGCTGTGTGAGAAATCTCCTCAAGATACATGGCGGCCACTGCAAATGATTGTGATATATTGAAATAACTGTTATTTAAAGATTATTACATAATTCTGTTCTAAACTCTCAATCTCTCAACAGTTGTAGGAAAACACAGCGTACTGCTGTCAAGGAATCATGTTATGTTTACATAGCTGTTTCTCTGAAAAATAATGATATAGCCAGTAATTCTACTCTGAAATGTGCGTTTGTTTTTGCAGTACCCATTTCAACCGCTAGCTGTCAATCTTACATACTTCACTTTTAAAGATGATATAAGGAAATGAAAATTTTACAATAGCTTTTTATTGTATGTACAGTGTTTACATTAATAATACGATATAGACTGCACGCAGAAGATAGAACCGAACAGAAAAGGCCAAATAGGTAAACTAAAGTGCATATCTTACCTTTGAGACCACTGTTGACAGATCCCGTGTTCGCAATAAAATACTTTAGAAAAAAGTTTCACCAGCTGAAAAATGTCTGCGCTCAAGGACTCCTTAAAAGCGCGTCTCAATGACCGCACAAACCACAGGTTTAATCACACAGAAGCACAGCAGAACACGAGGGGCGTCGAGATGATCGAAGTACAAGCAAGAATCAAAGTGCAGTTGTGATAAAGAAAAAAAAAAAAAACCCTACTGATAACTTTCTTTTTTTTCCACACGATGGCAGTGTCCCAAAGCCTACAGTTCTAAGCTCACAGTTTACAGTACACATGGCTATTACAAATCGAGGAGGAAAAAGCAGAGTCGATTGATAGTCTGTGACGAAACATTTCTGGCAGCTGTGCAGGGCTGGAGTACACTTTATTTTGGGTGTCCCTGGTACAGTGTAATTATGCATTTAAGTACTGAGTAATATCAGAGGCGGACAAAGTACACAACTTCCTTACTTGAGTGAAAGTACAGATACTACTGGTCAAATATTACTCCACTACAAGTGAAAGTTGTAAAGACAGATTTTCACTTAAGTGAAAGTATGGAAGTACATGTTTTTAAAAGTACTTAAGTATCAAAAGTAAAAAGTAAATGCATTGTCGTATTGTTGTATATTTACAATACCATATGCCACTAATGCAACCTACTGAATACACTGATTAGCTTGTATTATCTTTGGAATTAAGAGCTTTTATGTTGCAAAACATATTAAAAGGGAACAACTGAAGGAAGATAATCATCTTTATTTTTTATCTAACACTCCTACAGCTACATTGAACTAATTTTAATACTTGTTTAAAAGTTACAAAGTTCTATGATATGGTTCATTTTAGGCAAACAAAGCAAACATTGAAAAGAAAACGAACTATAGGTTACTATAGTGAGATAATAGTAAATAGTAAATTTGTGGATAGGCCTACTGTGATTTTACTGCAAATACCATAGTTATGGTTACTATAGTAAAAACATGGTTAATTTTCCAAAGGGCTTTAATGAGTTAACACATGCCTTTTTAGAGCGCTTTTAGCTGTGCGGTAGCGCGGATGTTCACATTTGTTTAGTGGGGAAGATCCCGAGGTTGCCAAATTTGCGTAAAAACAAAATCAGCCAAATGTCCATTCAAATCTAGGCGGAAAACTGCAGGCTTAGAAATACTGTAAGACTTGGCAACACAGGAAGGTCCCGGCAGATCGCAGGCCGGATTTTCGCAGAAAAAAAAGGGTGCAGTGAATCTGAAAATGCACTCATTGTAAAAACTGTTACATATAACGACTTTCTACTTGGGGACCTTGATATAAATGTAGTTGAGTAAAAAGTACGATATTTGTCTTTCAAATGTAGTGAAGTTAAAGTCGCAAGTTTCCAGAAAAAAATAATACTCAAGTAAAGTACAGATACTCAAAAAGTGTACTTAAGTACAATACTCAAGTAAATTTACTTCGTTACTGTCCGCCTCTGAGTAATATTAATTAACTACACGTACTTACTATATGGTTAAGTTTAGAGTTAGGGTTCGTTGCATGTAATTATGCATAATTTATTGTTATTGTAATAGTAAATACATGTAACGTGTAATAAGGGCACCTTAAAATGATTTCATAGGAGTGTTTTAAAATTAGATAATAAAATGTAGATCTTTATTTCTGACGTTTGGTTTTCATTTGCACTGTAAAATCTAATTGGTGGACATTATATGTCGTAATAACAGTAATAATAAAAACACGCAAATCATTAAACTTCAAAAACGTACTTATTTTTCACTACAAGGGACCAACAGTAATTTTATCCTCGTGGAAGTACATTTGTCATAGACGAAACTCCTGTAATATAAGTAGGCAACTGTCCTACTTAATTATTTAATATGTGGTATAAGGGAAAAGGGGAAATAATGACTGAACTCTGGGTCAGCTTTCCTTACATAAACCTTCATTTAACAGTACAAATTAAAAATAAATAAAATAAGCTTCAGCAAACAAATCTAACTTGAAATTGCTATTTGTATGTACAATGTTGCATTTGCACGTGTTTTGTTCAGTGAAACTGAAAGTATAGGTAATAATTAACGGTTTGATTCATGCTTTCAAGTTTCATCTTGATCCTTGAAAATATTCTTTTTACAATTTTCTTTTATTTTAAGTCATTTTGGTAATTATCAAAGTGTCCAGTACAAAAAGGGGGATCATTATAAATGAATCCCATTAGGAAAACTTATGTTTTTATTTCATCATAGAATCCTGATCTGTTTGCAACAATAATGGAATTTATTTGATGAAAAAAAAAACACCACAGACATGTACAGCCATAAAGCTTTTATTGCACATATTTAAACAGCATACAAATTCATTTTACGCAAAAAAATATTTACATTGTACATAAAAATATTAACTACAGGTCATCCTCATTGTGTAATAGTATTAAAATTCGATTTGGTTCCAAATTTAGTATCTAGTACAAAAAGAAACTGTTTGTGCATTCTTCATGCACTATCTTCGTGGTGGTGGTCCACCTCTCCCTCTTCCCATGCCTTGTGGACCTGGTGGAGGTCTGCGGGCATTACCTGGCAGAGGCCCGGGTGGCCTAGGACCTGGCGGACGAGTCACTGGAGCTCGAGGGTTTGCAGCAGCCAAAGACACATCCTTCTGAACATGTACCCCTTTTCCAGTGGCTGCAGCACCTGGTTTGCCCGTTACCTTTGGTGACTTGCTGAGAAGATCAGCTGGTTTCTCTGTAATAAAAATGACAGGTTTATCACAGCAACAGGAACTTTATGGTGAAGGAAGACACGTACACACTCAAGTTTGAAGATTTCAAGAGTATGGATGTGTCTGTTAAAACACAGCAAAAGAAACAAGTCATGACTAGCCCACTGACCAGTCTCTTCAGCAGATGGCGGGGGAATCAGGGACTTGTTGGGCATAAGATCCTCTAGGTCTTTCATCACCTGGTTGGTGCTGTCCTTGTTGTTCCTCCTGTTCTTCTCCTCGTCTCTTTGCTTAATGACGGAGCAGAAAATAACAACCAATTGCTGACACTGCTGATGTCAGACAACTTTGCCATCATTTACACAAAATATTTACCAACCATTTGCATTTTGCGTTTTAATTCCATGTTAGCGTTCTGATATGCTTTGGACACAGCATTCAGATAATAAATAGCCAACCTGTCAGAGACAAGACAGACAGATAGTTTTAATAAAAGCTAAATAATATAACATTTATCTTTATATTTTAGGTGATTAGGTGACTACTCACACCATGAGCAAGACTGCTGAAATGATGAGGCCTGGGTTGGATGCATAACCGAAGATGTCAGTCATAAAAGGTGGCAAGTCCTTCTCTATAGTCTCCGTGATCACATCATACATCTTATCTTTACCACTGTGGAGAGACATGGATTTCATATTGCTCAGGACATTCATTATTCAACAGAAAATATGAAATTTTTTTTTTACAGTTTAGGAAAAATAATTGTCTGTGTTTGTTGGTCTAAAAAATGTATGAAAAAAAATAAATAATAATCATTTTTATTTCATATTGATGGAGCAACATGAAACAAGCTTGTTATACTGTAGCAATATGGTTTTGTAACATTTTAAGACATATTTGTTCAAAATAACCTGCAAATGACAAACATTTTCTGTTTATTTAATCAGTTTTGGTGTTTTATAATAAGTATTTTATATGATTTCCTCTTTTATTTTGCATTTAATTATGGAAGTCCTTTTCTGCCACATACAAAAATCATGCATCAAGATAAATACGAGATAAAATGTCGTAATTCTGAAATAAAAAGTCAAAATCGGAACATAAGTGCTAATTATATGCTAAAAAGTCATAATTATGAAATACATCAAACATTTTTGTGATAATTAAGACATACTATGTTGACTTTTTATGTCATGCCTTAAAATGTCATACTTCTGACTTTTTATCTTATAATGACTTGATATAAGTATGCTATAATTTAGACTTATGAGCTAGTTTGACATAATTTCGAGATTTTATTACTTTTTATATAATCATTTGGACTTTTTATTTCATAATTATGAATTTTTCTCATAATTTTGACTTTTAATGTAATAATTATGATTTATTTTTAGCCTTTTTTTTTTTTTTTTTTACCAGAGCGTGTCCTTTCAAGGATTAGCAACATGAAGGTTTAAGAGCTACCTGAAGGGTCCACAGTCAAAGGACGGTGGCAGGGTCATAATGGAGTAGATCACAGGCATGAGACTGAGGAAGAGGACGAGGAGGAGCAGTCCCATGTAGAAGTTGTTAGAACGTGAGGCTTTGAACACTCTCTCATGGGGAACGTTACAGGCCATCACAGCCCAGCACTGGTAATACATGGAGCTCAGCAGGCGCAACACATTTATACCCACCAGCCCAGGGGCGTAGAATGCACCCATCCTAAAAACAGACATATGTGAAAACAGCACATTTTGTCCATCACCGAGATGTTGTGTTTTCACTCTCATGATCCACTTACCAGATCATTCCCTGATTAAAGATGAGCCCAAGCACATTACCGCTGATGTCAAATTCTCCATAAGACGGCTGCAGAAACACAAACGCACACGGATATGCGTAAATATCTGTGTAGACGACAACACAGGAATAAATGTCACAGTAAAAGATACCTCTCCCTGTAATTAAGTGCCCTGAATGGTGTAGTGTGTCTCTCTGTGACTTTGGTTGTAAAGCAGCCCTATCACCTATCCTGCCACCTTCTCATGGTGTTCAGTTGACCTCGGATGAGTGAGTAGTACGTTACCTATATTGAGTGACAGGAAAATGAGGGCGACAGGGCAAAGCCATATAGAGCAATCATTTCTGAACATGAGAATATACTTAACGTGACATAACAAAAGCAGCCTCCTACCATCTACCCTGTGTTGCTAAAACGCTAAGCTTAAAAACTACAAAAGTACGTTGTAGTACAGAGGTCAGAGGTCATCCTGTTTTATGGACTGAGGCTTGTTTACACAATGCTGTAATGTGAGTAACTTGAATAACAGCAGGGTGTGAGGATGAACTTACAAAGCCAGCTTCTAGATCCCAACACCAACAATAGTTGAGGAATCTCACAATCACGGCTCGTAAGAAGTCCCCTATCAGGATGGTCAGATATGTCACCTGGATATCGGATACGGTGAGCTTCACAAACTCCTGTTAGGAAAGGAAACGGTACATTTTAAGCCAATAAAGCCTACAGTATCACATTTGATATGTGTATACTGTCAGCCTCGACAGGGTTAAGTACTGACTGTTATCGACAATTATGATAGTTTGCTGATGGTACCTACAATGCCAACTTCTGTCTCCCAGCAAGGACCCCTGATGACATCAGCTGGGGAGATGTTTGGAGGGGGAATATTTTCTGTGACATTATGGTATAAGGTGTAATTGGCATAGTATTCTTTAAGAGCCCAGATGGTTTCATTTCTAATCTCTTTCTCGTTTTCAAGCTGTGAACATACAATACCAGAGAAATGATTTGCATAAAATGTTACAGGATTGGTAAGTAACCATTTTGGTCCATCCCAAAACTCCTAAGTAGAGTAATATCTCCTTTTTACTATGTTATCTATGGTCATACCTTTGTATTGACTTCATCAAACAGCGCAAACAGAAAAGTGTACAGGTTGCCCAGAAAGAGGGCGAAGATTCTGCCCAGCTGCCATTTTAGGGCGATTCGAGGGTGATAGTCTTCCAGCTCAGCTATAACCTCAAACAAAGGTGGACACACCAAGCCCAACAGCGACATCACAATTTCAACCTGAGCAAAGAGGAAACAGAGTTTCAGAATTCTTTTTTTTTCCTCTTGCGATTAAAATACAAAAGAAAAGGCGTACCTCATTTTTTTGAAGCCATGACAATTCATTCCTGTCCTTTTTGGCAAATTCCTGAGATCTTTTGACCACATAGTAGATGAGGTATCCACTTCCACCCAAGCAACACAGGATGAGAAGGTTTGCCAGGATACGTAGAAAACGACGCAGGTGAATGTTCTCATCCTTTAGGTTCTCCTGCTCATCCACTATAGATTCCTGAGGAAATAAGACAAGGTTTAAGATCAGTCTAGCTACACAGACCCAACAATAAGGTTTTTTCTTAGCATAGAGCTCCATTCTTTTATATCATAACTGTCATTAACCTTGAAGCTTGTGGTGGTGGAGGCAAACTTGTTGTCAGCTGTCTCTGGGTTTCCTATAAGGTAATCCCAGCTAGTGAACAGCTTCCAGCAAAAGGTGAAGGCACCTTCCTCTCCTCCATCTCCTCCTTCATTGGCATTTCTTGCCATTCTAGAAGAAGGTAGGTGATTTTAAAAAGAAAGAAAGAGGGTCCACATTGTCAGCCGATTATCAGAGCATTGTCAGTGAGTAAAATCCTTCACAGAACAGCAAATTTAGCCATTAGACCTACGTTCTGATAACCACCATTAGACTGTAGCCAAATATCCCAACTCCAACTAAAAGGTATGACAGGGGTAACCGGAACTGCAGCAATCCAATGCTTCGCTGATTATTGTAATAGCCATAAAACATAATGGAGTACTTGCAATAACCCTGGAAAAAAGCAAAAGGTATAATCCAAATAAGACAACAGCAACCTTTCAACCTCTTTTACACATAATCCGATAGTAAAAAAACCCTTACTCCAAACTCAAACAGGACAGAGAAGTCCATGGCACTGTCCTGCTCCTCTCGGGGAACTGTTTTTCTGGCCATGGAGCCGTAAGGCATGCCCATCAGTACCTACAGAGAGAAAGACACAGATTGTATTGTTGTAGCTTTTATTTCAACATTGTAAATATATCTTCAACACACATTTATTTAAGAAAAAAAAACTATTACTTTTATTCAGCAAGGATGCATTAAATTATTATGTGACAGTACAGACATTCATGATGTTATAAAAGATTTAGTATTTCATATTAAATGCTGTTTGTTTGACCTTTCATCAAAGAAAACTGGAAAACTGTATCACGGTTTCCACAAAGATAGTAAGCAGCACAACTGTTTTCAACACTGATAATATTAATAAATGTTTCTCGAGCACCAAAACAGCATATTAGAATGATTTCTAAAGAATTACATGACACTAAACACTGGATGCTGAACATTAATCATTGCCATCACAGGAATAAATTATATTTTTAAATATATTAACATAGAAAACAGTTATTTTAAAGTGCCCCTATTATGGGTTATGAAAGGTTTATATTTTGGCTTTGGGAGTCCCCGACAACAGGTTGACATGCATGCAAGGTCAAAAAACACTTTCAATGTGCATTTATTTTGACCTTATTTGCTCAAGGACTCCCAAACGATTCGCTCAACCATTCATTTTTACAAACCCCTCCGAGTCCTTTGCGTGACACTGATCTGCTGTGATTGGCGATTGGTCTCATTTTCATTTCATCATGCCTGTAATGTCTGATAAAGCAGTGTTTGTGAGCGCAGTGCTGCTTCGTGTACAGCGCTACCGGGGAAACAGCTATTTTTTACTGCTCCAAAAGCGGCACCTAGTGGCAAAGAATGAATTTGCATTTTCATTCAGACCAATGCGAAAAGACCAACAAGTGGGCGGACAATATACTAATGTTTCACGTTGACGTCAACATGAAACTACTTGGGATTCGTTTTAAAAACGACTCATTTCAATGATTCAGTGTCGACTCTTTCTTTTGAGAGACAATAACTTTATACACAGTGCACTTTCAGATGTAAAACTTTGCAGGATGTTTTCATTCACTTAGAGCTGTGTTACACACTGCATGAAAGGTCATTTTCAAAAATCCATAATAGGTGCACTTTAAATTGTAATATTATTACTACTTTTACAGTATTTTAGATCAAATATGCAGGTGCAGTCTTGGTGAGCATAAGTGACATCTTTCAAAAACATAAAAACAAATTACTGACCCCAAACTTTTGAACGGTAGAGTAAATTTCCTAAAAGGTGTATAAACAAAGACATTAGCATCACATCTCACCTCTGGAATAACAACAAGTCCAAACATAAAACCAAAGAGAACAAGGTTTAGTCCATACATCCACCGCAGGAAAATGAAGTAGGAGGCAACAGATGACCCAAAGTGACCTGTGAGAATGGAACAAATGAGAAGAGATTAAGAAACACGCTGAAAATACTGATTTCACAAATACAGAAGAATAAACAGAGATGAACAGACTTTCCACTTCTTTTATCCGACTTTCCCAGGGAATGCAGGCTGTCTTGAAGTTTTCAAAGTCTCTATTGAATTTGATTATTTTCTGAAAAAAAAATGAAAAAAAATGTTCGGTAATTGCATTTAAAATAAAACACATCAGTATGGAATATGTAGTGCCATACCTTGGTCATCATGACTTTGAATGCATAGAGTCTCCTCCCTTTTCCTTTGCCCAAAGCCCCTTCAAACCTCTCCACAAATCCCTGGGCTTCTCTGCCAGGTGATATAAACAGAAATTTGTATTGGCATGGAATTAAAACTCAGTTGTATTTCAATTCAAAGTGATTATCAAAACAACCGTTCTGTTTTCATTTCAGTTTTCAACATGGCATGAGTATTTCTTCTCCCGGTGTTTGAGTCACATCACACTACTATACATGTGTAGACGGGCCAGTCCATGAGTTACTGACTGTTCTGCTTTTATTACGCAGCATGACCAATCAGCATTGTGCAGTAAGCACTAAAGACAACACCAGGAAAAATATCATGTTTCACTCACAACCTTCACATACTGTAACTTGAGCATACAGCCAATTAATTAACTCATCAATGCATAATGAATGGGAATAGTGCAGATGGGATGGACACAATAATGAATACATTCACTAACTGAGATGCAAGAACAAAAGCAGACCAAACGGATATTACTCCAAGGATAGTTCCCCTCAAAAATAAAAATACTATCTGATACTATCATTATTTACTCACACTTACAGTATGTCATTAAATCCTGTATGACTTTCGGCATATTTTTGGTCCATAAAATGAAAGCCAATGGGGTCCAGTGTTGTTTTAGACCCTTATGACTTTCACTGTATGGGAAAATATGAATAAAAATTACAGTAGTATCTCAATGATACTGAACACTGATGTACAGAAAAAAACAAACAAACAAAAACTTCTGTGTAATATCTGAAGTTGTCCAAAGCACCTCATTATGACCTGTGGTGGACCATATCAACATCTGTTTAGTGTTCGGGTATGACCTTATGACCTTGTGGCACTGTGTTCATGGAATCCCTGAAGAGAGTTACACAAACATGCATGCAAAGACTGCCCTCAAGAAACATCAGCATGCATAAAACAGCATCAAGCTCATGAAAGTGTAACATAGCTCTCATCTAGCAGAAGTTACCTACTGTATCTAGAAGCTTTGCCAGGTGAGTGTCCCCTTGTGGCACAGTTTCTTTTCCTACAGCTCTCAGGGCCCATGTTACTGATGCTTTCTTGGGCAGTGTGTCAGTCTCTACTAACTTTTGAGGGCACTTGTCCAAACTCTCACTTGTCACCCACACTGGTCAATTCCACTGGGCAGTCTGAGGTAAAGGTTCAGACAGAGGCCACTAGGTAATGAATTCAGTGGCGTAGACACAGAGTCAAGCGTTTTATCGCAAAGTACAATCGAGCGCATTTTGGATGATGCTGATTCTTTACCGAAGCTTTTTGTCGCCTTTCAAAAGCTTCCTAAAATATATTATTTTAAAGCCAGCAAGAATATGAAGCCAAAAAGAGCTCCTTTAAACATCAGCTTAAAGTGCATTAAGAGACATGAAGATGCAAGAAAGCAGAAGCACAGCAACTTGTAAGCTTTAATGAAGCACTTAAACAAACATGAAACTCATGCTAAATAAATGAACTTCAGTTGAGGTAGTAGTGATGGACACGAGAGCCAACAGGATCACAGCACAAACAATGAGAAGGAAATCCGTTTTACTTCAGGCACTTGAGTCTCCTCTTCATGCGCCAGGGTTTGTTCCGAAGCGTCGCTATCAGCTTTTTCTTCTCCTCGACTTCCTCTTTTAGTCGGGCCATCTCTCCCTCAGACATAGACTCGTCTTCTGAATTGTCATCCGCGGATGAACTGCTGCAGAACAAACCCCAGAGTCAGCACTCAGTCCTTAAAGTCCAGTTTAACAGTATATTCCACAAGGATAATGTTGTTTTTGGTGGATAAAATGAGTTCTAGTCAAGTCAGGTCAAGAGTTCTAGTGGCAGTATGGCCATGAAAAGCACTTCCAGATCATCAGTTGGAAGGCAAAAGATTAAAAAAAAAAAAGAGTGAAATTGGATAGATGACAACATTACTGCATTACATTGGTTACTAAAAGGAATTAAATAATAAATAATATACTTTTTTTAAAAGATTAAATTATTAAAATTATAAATTAGTCAGATATATAATCTGACAAATTGAATGCATAATTTAATATTCAAATAAATAAATTATTTTTTATATCACAACAATCACAAAATTAGGATAACAATACATTTTCGGATGTTTAAAGGTTTTAGTTCCATGGCTGAATTTTACTGCTTCATAATCACATTTTATGTAATGAGAATAATGGAGAACATTCAAAAGTTCTTTTATGGCAATAGATGTGTATGGCTGTGTTTCAATTCAAACCGGAGGTAATGAGGAGTGTTGAGTCTGTGTGTGCATGGCGTGGATATGGAGGCTAGAGAATACTGCACCTGCTGTTTTTGCCTTTGTTCTTTTTATCATCCTGTTTATCTTTCCCTCCTTTTCCTGCTGCTTTGCCATTCCCCTTTTTCTCCTTGTTATTCTCCTCCTCTTTATCCTTCTTAGTTGCTCCTTTTTTCCCTCCTCTTCTTTTATTTCCCTTCACCGTTTCGCTTTCCTCTTCGGAGTCATCTTTTGCGACAGCCTTCTTTTTTGAACCTGCTGCTTTCTTTCTTCTTCCTCTCTGCTCTTCCTCACTCTCCTCCTCACTTTCTTCCTTCTTCTTTCGGCCTTTTCTCTTACGCGGAGCCTCCTCCTCTTCTTCACTCTCCTCTGCGCTATCTGCTGGCTTGGCTTTCTTTCCTCGAGCTGCAGGCTTCGGTTTATTCCTGCCTTTTGCTCTTCTTTTTGAATCCACTGAAAATATAAGGAAAATGTGGTCAAAACATTTTAAAATAAAACAATTAAACACATATTTTATATTGTATAATAAATACATAATATAATGATTAATAAAAATGCTTTTTTAATCAAAAAAAAAAAAAATTGTTTGACTAAAGCTTACCATCACTTCCACTATCATATTCTGCATCAATGTCCATCCCAACTGTAACACACACACTCGATATTAATAATCAGGTTTTGAATAGGTCTTTTATTTTGAATACTTTCACATATGTATAACTAAAATAATGATATATTGTGTTAATCATTAAAACAGTTACCATATATAATAAAAACCTGCAAAATAAGGGTCATCGTTCAAGCACTGACTCACAAAAGCATAACAGTATTAAAAATGTACATCTACCATTCATATGTAGACTGATGCATCTGAAACTACATTAAACAATTCACTAGTACGCACTGAACCAATATTCTTTTCTAGTATAAAAATCTACTTACCATCATCAATAGTTACCGCAACATCATTTTTTCTGCGTGGCATCTTGCCGGTTTGAGTTTAAGTCCTTCTATTCAGACTTGCGAGGCATCTAGAGCCGATGACACACCTGACTGTCAGGTGGGTCTCTGTTAACAACCGCTCACTCCCAAAAAAGGAATCAGATGACTCCTTGACTACAGTAAATGGTAGTCAAGATCTAAAGCCATGCTGTGAGAGCCAGGAAACAAAACGCCAGTATACGGGGCAGATCAAAGATTAAAATAATCAGAGAGTAATCATGATGTCTCTCGTGATACGTAAACACAAACAGGCTGCTTAAAGTGCTGTATGTACCTGAATTTAATAAATGTACCCCCTAGATTTAATAAATGAATAATAATAATAATAATAATAATAATAAAACGGAATGTATATTGGAAAATAACAGAATTGTAAACAAATTGGAATCTAAAAATTATTTTAATAACAATGTTTTTGGAAACAGGTTGAAGTTAGAGTCTCAGAAATAATGTGATGTGCTGATTAAATTGTTACTCTTTAAGAAAAATGTATAATTCTTCAGTAAATAACTCCTTATTGATCTTGTAGAAGAGGTTAACTTTTTATTCATATTATATCCCCTTAAAAAAAAAAAATGTCCCTGCTTCTATATCCGGTCATATACTTAACTATGGTGCAACCATGTTTAGCTATGGTTAAATTTGTGTCTTTATTCTTCAATTTGTGTAATATTATGTCGAAAGGAAATTCAGGCCCCTCTAAGGAAACTAACCTTCATGCTCAGACACAGCAGCCGAATACCAGTAATTGTTTTGAGTTAATTATGTACAAGAGGTCTACTACTATAACGTCCGGTAACAGAACTGCAATCACACAGATCGGATGTCCTGCATATAAAAGAAGTTTCTCAGTGGTGGCAGCAGGTAAGATACTACATGACATTGTGGAGACCTCATCAAAGTTCACAAGAAGGTTCACAATACAAAAAGTTGTTATTAGATGTTATAAGTTGTTAAACTATCACTTTTCTTGATTTCCTGGCATTTTCCGGACCATATAAAATGAATTCAAAAAGAGCTGTATCTTCAAATGAACAATGGCTCCCTAAATGAACAAATAGACAAAATCTCAAATGACTCCTGTTAATACTTTATGAAGTCTGCACATGAATTATGGATGAGCATTTACAATGTTAATGAAACTTATGTGCCAATTCTCTTATAAGTAATCGTCAAGATTTGATGCAGAGATATCATACATTTCTTAGCATTGTAAAATTTCTTCAATCTCAAATGATATTCTCAATGTTTTTACTATCCTCTAGTAGTGGGTTGAGAACAAATGCCCTCACATAAATGGTACACAGCGCAACCCCAAACAGAACAGTGTGGGCCGTGGCATGACAAATGAGCCACATGCATCTTCACTGCCAAATCTGTGGCTGTAGGAAAATAATCCGAGACATCAGACACCCCTAGAGCTGAGAGCAGATTTGAGAATACAGTACGGCGCATGGAAATGTTGTGGGCCACCTGACACGCTGATCAAGATAAAGCTGCATGGATTGGAGAGTGGGGTAACAATGAAACGGAGAGGAGAGGCATAATGGTGGGCAAGGCTATAAGCTGTCAATCTTGAGTGCTAAAAAAAGATTTTGTTTTCATATCAGTGGGGGATAAGGATGCATTTTAGGTTGACTGTTACAATGGCCCTAAAAAAAGCATTTGGACACTTGAGTCACACTTAAAAATGTCGGAAATCTGCAAAGAAATGATGCTATTCTTCTAGATATGCTTTTAGCTTTTGCCTTAATTTCATTCTTTCGATTTTATTTATCATTTTGTTTGAAAATTGGTTTTGCAATTGTCCTTAGATTAATGATATTTTGTTATATGATGCAATGACATTTGTATATTTATAAGTGTGGCCAAACACATTTTAGAGCCACTTTAAAGGGGTCATATAATGGTACATGCACTTTTACAAGTTGATTGTACTGAAATGTGTGTTAGCAGTGCCTGTACACAACCATCATAAAATGATAAAAATCCATCCAGTGTTTTTTTTTTAATCTCCTTATTTGTTTTACCCTGTCTCAAATCAAGCCGTTCGACCGTGTGACGCCACACGGTCGGACGCCCCTCCCACGATGGTTGATTGACAGCAGTGTTTCAACACAGACCCGCCCTTGCTCGTGAGCGAGCTGTCAATCATAGTCCGCGCGTCATTGTTGATATACGCTGGAGCTGTCTATGAGCAGAATGGCGTCTAAGCGATTGTGGTGTTCTGTTCTCGGCTGCAATAATGAACACAGCAGTCATTTTGATGTTCCTAAGTCACAGTGGCTGAGTTTTGCTTTTGAAGGGAATATTCCCCACGAGCAACGTCAATGTTTTCATGTTTGCGCGAATCATTTTTCACCAGACTGCTTTATAAATGAAGGTCAGTATAAAGCTGGTTTTGCTAAGAAGCTGCTCCTGAAAAAAGAATCGGTACCAACTATTCGTGTTCCTGCTGAACCTCCAGAAGAAGTGAGTGTAACGTTTAATTAACCTTTATATTAATCTTTATATTAATCTTTGCAAATCGCTAGCACGCTTCACGATGTATGTGGCTAATGTTTACATTCAGGGTACATGCATGTTTTCTATTTACGACGTTCTCAATATAATTAATAATCCCACGTTTATAATGAACAAAACGTTATGGTTATTGTGTTATTACAAACTGTGTACGCAGGTATTAAAGTTAACATGATAACACTACACGAAGCTTACTTTTGTAGATGGTTTATAACGGTGTCTGTTAAGAAGTAATGTAAAAAATTTAAATAAATAAAAAACAGTTATAACTGCATGAAAATTAATGGTAACACAATAGCTGCAAAATACTGTTTACATCCTGCAAATGCATATGATCCAAGACTATAAATACTCTAATTGATGTTTTTCAATATTATGCCAGAATAAGTTATGTTATCTGATCACATATTTACTGCCATTCTTCAAAATATACCCTCAACTGTTGTCAAGGCAACACTCCACGTGTGTTGTGTCAAAAACGCCCCACAGAACAGAGGGGCGGGGCGAGCAAAGCTCACTAGCATTTAAAAACACACGCACTAAAACTGTGTGCTGAAAACAGAGCTGTTTTTGAGCAGGTAAAATGAGTGTTTTCTTACAATACTAATGAGAATTTTTAATTAAAGTATATTACAAACTTTCAATTTAGACCCTAAAGAATCATATTAGCTTGTACAAAAATGGCATTATATGACCCCTTTAAATAAGATGCATGTGCTCCTCCCAGGGGTGTTGCCGGACCCTTTTCACTATAGAACCCCCACTACTGTGTCCCAGTATCATATACTGACCTGAGAATAGTTTTTTCTGATATTTCAGCAATCAATTCATGTGTTTTTTTTTTCTCTCAGCATTTTAGAATCAGAAATAATGATGTCATATTCGCAAATGGATCACTCTTTTGATCGTTTGAGATTCGGTTTGGTTCATTAAGTCTGTTCACTCACGCACTGAATTAACTGCACCAGTTTCTCACACCACAATAGTAACGGGACAAAAAAAAGAGCACTGAATGAAGAGGATTTCTACCCACTATCCACTGTAGAAAATGGTCACACTTTATTTTAAGGTCTAATTTTCACTATTAACATTGCACGACCAAACTCCAACTTTTGCTTCAATAAACTTCTAATGTGCTTATAATTGTTAAGTTTAGGCATTAGGGATGTAGAATATGGTCATGCAGAATATGTGCGTTATAAAGACTAATAAACAGCCAATATGTTAATAACAGGCATGCTAATAAGCAACTAGTTAACAGTGAGAATTGGTCCCTATATCAATAAATCAAAACTAACAAATGTGTTCTGTCATTTGTGACCCTGGACCACAAAACCAGTCTTAAGTCGCTGGGGTATATTTGTAGCAATAGCCAAAAATACACTGTATGTGTCAAAATGATTGATTTTTCTTTTATGCCAAAAATCATTAGTATATTAAGTAAAAATCATATCCCATGAAGATATTTTGTAAATTTACTACTGTAAATATATCAAAACGTAATTTTTAATTAGTAATATGCATTGCTAAGAATTCATTTGGACCACTTTAAAGACGATTTTCTCAATATTTAGATTTTTTTGCACCCTCAGACCCTCAGTTGTATTTCGGCCAAATATGGTCATATCCTAACAAACCTTATTTATTCAGCTTTCAGATGATGTATAAATCTCAATTTCGAAAAATTGACACTTAAGACTGGTTTTGTCATCCATGATCACATTTGTCAATGACGGAGCAGCTCTTTACTGCATGTGCAGCTTGCATGAACAACCCTGTACCGCAGGTAAAACTGATTTTTAAAAAGGGTATCAAAATATGAGCACACTTTTTTTTGATGGGGAGACTTGCCGCAGTAGTACAGATGAAATGTTAGAAACGCCCCTGGTTCGACTGTAGTTTAATAATTAGTTGCAATTGACAAGTAAACCAACAATCAAGCAAATATTTCTAAACCTAAAAAAATACATATAAAAACAACAAATAAAGGAATAGATTGACCCTAGTTTGGCCTGCGTGTAACAAGAGCGGTCATTTCTCTTTCACAGAGATAAGACTTATCATTCTAGAGTTACATAGCCACCAAGTCCTTGAGCTCTACTGAGACATTCACGATATGTGCTGCAGGCCCAGGATTTATACTGTATCAACAAGAAATAAAAATGGTCATATACAGTAAGTGTCAAATGTTGTGCATGCAACGAAGAGATTCATCTATTTACATATGTGCGGTTTATCTCCTGTTTGAGTGAGAGTTTTTCTGTGGCTGGTGTGGGTGACCTGGAAGATGTCCAGATGCTGTGTGGCTCCGGGATGCAGAGGGTCTGGTGGTTGTGTGGGTCGAGGAGACGGGAGGTTCAGAGCTTTGAGCATGCGGACTCTGTGAGGGGTGAATTAAGCGACCGTTCTGTCCAGCTTGTCTGTGATGGCCTGCTTCATCTAGGCTGCTGCTTTCTTCATTCACTCCTGTGAAAGAGAAGGCAGAAAGACCTTTCAACTGCTGTTTCACAGCAACACAATGTTTATACAGAAAAACAATGGCATGTTGTTTTAAGACTGTGGACACATGCTGTCCAAACACACCACCTTAACTCTTCAACATTAATGGAAAGTTTCTCTGCATTGGTTCCAAGTTGCTGTCTTGTGCAGTGACTGATGGGAGCTGTGACCCGTTCTGTGTGCTCTCACCTAAATCGGAGGCGCTGTTGCTGCGTTGTTCTCCTGCTTTCCTCGCCTGCTCCAGTTCATTGGCTGCTTTTAAGGCTGCAAGTTTGTTCTTTTTCTTGTTTTCCTCATTTTGCTGTAAACACAAATTGGAGAATTCAGTGACATGACTAGAAATGACCTATGGATTTTGTAACATTAGCAGAGAGCAGTGAGCAGATGTCCAGTGATTAAATTGAACTAATGTAAACATATATGTTGGCCTATGTGGTAAATAATAATAATAATTATTATTATTATTAATTTACTTTTTTTTAAAAAGTATTTCTCAATGTTGCTGCTTCCATCTAGTGGTGAGTTTACATAATGTCATCTGCCCATATAACCCTGTATCAAATTAAACATTTAAAACTAACAGACATTCGGACTTCCTAACTTACAGTTTGAAGTTTCTTTTTCAGCTCCATGTTTACCCTTTTGTATGTTTTAGAAGTGGACTGCAGATAATATATTGCCAGACTAAAATGAGAGAAAAATAATGTACCATTACAATCGAACATCCTCACAGAAGTACAGGGAACTCATGATGTATTTAGACATTCCAACTTACACCAGGAGCAGAAGAAAGGGCAGCACCAACCCGGGGTTCGAGGCATAACTGAATACTTTACCGAACCAGGCAGGAAAGTCTGTCTCCAGGGTCTCCTGAATCACGTCAAACATGCGGTTTTTCCCACTGCAGGAAAAATGTAAGAATACTCTTAGACACTCTTCTAAAACGGCAGAAACTTTAAATTTGTTAAATAAGTAAATAAATAAATAAAAACCTTATCAAAAGCTTATTTTATTTGTTTAATGCTATAGAGCTGGTCAGTCTGCAGTTCTAAAACCTGACACACAATAAGCATTTCTTAGGCATAGGATCCACTGAAACTGTACGTTTCTATTTATGTAAATGAAGGTCTGATGCTGTCACGAAAAGATACAACACGTTGGCAATCATCAGTTGCTTTTTTACAGAACACGATGCATCTGCACAGGTAATTGTTGGAGACATTATCCATTGTTTTTATAAGAAAGCTGTAAAACGTATTAAATTGTATGCTTTTATTTGATATGCTTATTTCTAGCTTTATGTATGCATGTGTGTATGTATGTTTATCCTAAAGTAGCTACTCCCTGGCAGTATTTGTCAATCTTAAAAACAAACACAAAAATGAGAATCAAATGAAAAATAACACACTTTCTTCAAGTAAGGGTAATTGCATTTTGTGCTGATTTTGAGGAGAAAAAGTTGTGGACTGCTGCACTCTAGTGCTAAAGATCTGCCATTGCAAGACTTGCCTCGTAATGATCGCTCCTCCACTTATTCAGTGCTCATTTATACGCAAGTATAACTATATACATACATACAGCTTGTTACTCTAAAGTCTAATTTGTATTCAAATTAATTTAAGAGATTAAAAGCTTTCACCACCGCAACCAATTTCAGAAACATCAAATTACTCTGTTCTTATGCTAAACAGACCGGCTTCATACTCCACACCATTTCTAATCCATACATAAACTTTCAGAACCTGAAAGGTCCACAGTCGAAGGAGGGAGGAAAGGAGACAATGGTGTATATAGCTGGCAGCGTAGAGAGGAATAGGATGACTAGCAGCATGGCCATGTAGAAGTTATTGGAGCCTGAAGCTTTGAAGACTCGTTCCTGAGGCACGTTACAACACATCACTGCCCAACACTGCAGGTACATGGACACGTGAAGCCGGAGAAGATTTAATGCTGGAAGACATGGAGCGTAGAATGCCCCCATCCTGATACACACATACACAATGACAGAGATTTGATGGTGTACTGGTTTCATATGGAAAGCAAGAAAACATGCTACATAGTTCTTACCAGATCATTCCCTGATTGAAGATCAGCCCCAGAACATTCCCACTGACGTCAAACTCTGAATAGGACGGCTAATGAAGAAAGCATACTTTAGTTATAAACGAAGGGGAATCCCTGATACTGACCGCTGCATGTGTTTTGCATACTCACAAAGCCATACTCCAGATCCCAGCACCAGCAGTTGTTTAGGAATCGCACCAGTACGGCACGGATGAAATCCCCAATAAGCAGGGTGATGTAAGTTGTCATTGTATCAGAAATGATGAGACGAACAAACTCCTGTAGATGCAGAAGAAATAGTCTTAGTGTAGTCTCAAATCAATGCCAAAGTTTAGTCAGAAAAAATGCATGCTTTTAATTAATTGTAATGACATATATTTACAAATATCATACACGACCATTCAAAAGCTTGGGGTCCGTAATATTTTCTTTTTCTTTCTTTTTTAAAGTTTAAAGAGTTTATCTGATCAAAAATACAGGAACGCAGTAATATTGTAGAATATCACAGTGCCAACCATTTTAATATAATTTTTCAAATGCAATTTATTCATATGATGACAAAGCTGAATTTTCAGCAGCCATTACTCTACTTTTCAATGTCGCATAACAACATAATGTTGAACAGTCGTGCTTGATACATTTTTTAGGATTCTTTGATGAATAGAAAGTTTAAAAGAACAGCATTTGAAATTATTAGAAATCTTTGTAACAGTGTAATAGTGTTTACTTTCACTTTTAATCAATTTAATGCATCAGCTGCTGAATATAAAAAAAAAACTGCTGTAGTGGTCCTACTGTAACTCAGTAGGACCACTACAGCAGCCCACAATAGTCACATTGGCTCAGCTAGTGACTATCTGGGGTCAGAACTACCTGCTTGCCCAAACAATCGAGGACAGGAAACGTCGGGGCAGTGTTTGGGAAAACTCTTTTGTAATGTCATTATATTTGCAATCCCATTCACTGCCACTAGAGGCACAGTAAGTACATCCTGCAGTGTATTTCTGTATAGAAGTGTATATACCATAAATGTATACCATATCTTGAAGCCTCCAATCCTAGGGAGGATGGATTCCTCCTGTGGTTGCTTTGTTATCCAACCTAAATCTCTTTCAGAGTTTCCCCTTGCCACATTTTGCTCACCTAAGGTGTGTTAGGTGTAATTCAATACTGCTTTGGGACATATTGAGTTAAATTTGTACTGGAATTTGTATTGTGAAAAGAGCTATGCAATTTAATTCAAACTGAACTCAACTGAACCACTCTTCCCCAGTACCTGTCCAACCATTGTCTCCCAGCAAGGCCCTCTGGGAACATCAGCAGGGTGCACTGTGATCGGAGGAGCTGTTGAGTTGTCTGGCACAGTCCCGTTGTACAGGTTAGCCTGCCAGATTGTCATATTCTTCTTCACAATCTCCTCTTCTGCCCTCTTCAAAATATGTGACAGTTAGGAGGATAAATGACCTTCATAAGAAGATGATTCATTTAACACAGATTCTGTGGCTCAGGGGAGCTAGAATGATGGAACTTATTACTATTCTGAACGTCAGAAAGACTGAAGATGGGACTGTGAGCACTTTAGTCTTTGTTAAATGAAGCTGTACCTTTAGTTGGATGGCATCCATGAGAGCGATGATGAACGTGTAGAGGTTCCCCAGGAAAAGGGCAAATATGCGTCCCAGCTGCCACTGGAGGGCGATGCGTGGATGATAGTTCTCTAAAGTGCTGATCACGTCGAACAGCATCGGACAGAACATTCCCAACAGAGACATCACCATATTCACCTGAGGGTTTGTGAAGCCATGCGAACTTCATTTTTATTGACTGACAAGAGGATTACTATTGCACACTGTTACATGAGTCTGACCTCATTCCTCTCCCACCAGCCGTAGTTCTCCAGTCCCTCCAGAGCAAACTTCTGAGACCTGCGTACTACAAAGTAGATCAAGTACCCACTCCCTGCCAGACAGCAGAGCACCAGGAAGTTGGCCAGCACTCTAAGGAATCTTGTCAGGTGGATGTTGTCATCTTTTCTGCTCTCTTGCTCCTCCACAATGGCCTCCTGTTAACGTGCTGAATTTATTATGAAGCCGGTAGAGGCCAGATTAAAGAGATCATATCATTCTTTTTTATTATTATTTATTCTTTCTCCAGAATAATGGAGAAATCCCCCCCCCCCTACTTGAGATGTCATTTGGGGCTTTATCATGGCAAAAAATAGGCATAATTTAGTTTTTCATTAACATTTTCCACACTTATTCTGACTCTTCCAAATGAAATGGGCTGTTTTGATGCTGTGCTTTTAAGATTTCTGTTTATTTATTGCATGTGAAGGTATAGTGGTCAGGTGTCTGTCTGATTTCTGACACATAACAAAAAATCTCATAATTATGAGAAAAATATGATGATATGGAATAAAGAGGGAAATACGAATTGTGTTTTATGACTGAAAGTCTTCATTATGACAAATGTTGAAATTATATGGCAAAAAGTCTAAATTAAAAAGTTATCAGTATGACATAAACAGTTGATTGTTTGTCATAATTATGACTGTTATCTTATAATTTTGACCTTTTGTTTTTATTACTTAATTATGTCTTTTTGCATCTCCCGGTCAGCACATGGTCTTTTGTAACTCAGTAGGACGTTTTCAGCAGAACGTTTTATAGTATATCACATAATAGTATATCAATATCACATTCTGTTTTAGAGAATGACTTTTTGCATTATAAGACATCTACAAAGTGGATGTGGGCCCAGTAACAGAAGAAGAACACACCTTAAAACTAGTGGTGATGGAGGCGAACTTGTTGTCTGCTGTCTCAGGATTTCCAATGAGGTAATCCCAACTAGTAAATGTCTTCCAGCTGAAATTAAAACTGGTGTCATCTCCGCCACCTTCTTCATTTGCATTGCGGGCCATACTGTTGAGTAAAAGTGAGGAAATCAGTAAAGAAATTATTTGTCTATGGACTAAGTGGCATAAAGGTATTTATGGACACATTCAAAAAGGTTTTCTGATATGGACTGTCATCACTCACGTCCTGATGACCACCATGTAGCTATACGCCACTGTACCCACTCCCACCAGGAAGTAGGACAGGGGCATCCGGAATTTGAGCCAACCAATGGCCCGCTGGTTATTGTAGTAGCCATAGAAGAGGACAGAGTACTTAGCATAGCCCTGAAATAGACAAAAACAAGTTTCATTATGCAATGTAAATTATGTGTGATTTACATCCACAGTATTATTCACTAGTTTGAGTTGGTAAGATTTTGTAATGTCTTTGAAAGGAGTCTCTTTTGCTCACCATAGCTGCATTTATTTAATCACAAAATATAGTCAAAACAGTAATATTGTGAAAAATGTGAACAATTTAATAAAACTGTTTTCTATTTTAATTTATTTCAAATGTTAATTTATTTCTGAGTTTTCAGCAGCCATTACTTCAGTCTTCAGTGTCACATGATCCTTCAGAAATTATTCTTGTATGCTTGGTGCACAAGATACATTTCTTATTATAATCAGTGTTGAATATTTTTGTGGAAGCCATGATACATGTTTTTAAGGATCCTTTAAAGAATAGAAAGTCCAGAAGAACGGCATCTATTTGAAATATATGTATTGTAACAATGTAACAAAGTCTTTAATGTCACTTTTGATCAATTTCATTTGTCTTTGCTGACTAAACATATTCCTTTCAAATAAAATAAAAAAATCTTACTAACCTCAAAGTTTTGAATGGTAGTGTATTACTCATATAGATTTACCCCAAAATCCCACAAGACTGCAAAATTCATAGCACTGGCCTCTTCCTCTCTGGGCACCGTCTTCCTGGGCATACTACCATATGGTTTCCCCATAAGAGCCTCCAAGGTGAATGAAATTGTAATAGATTGAAAAATAGATTAAGGTTACATTTAAGGAAATATACTTTTCATGTGGTCTTCATTGTTAATTTGTAATTTGACCAATAAGCAACTTTCTCACCTCTGGAACCATTACTAACCCAAATGTCAGTCCAAATAAAATCATATTGATGCCATACATCCACCTCAGAAATATAAAGTAAGAGGCAACTGATGAACCAAAATGACCTATAAGAATATAAAAATAGAGTTTGTTTAGAAATGAGAAGAAAAAAAAAGCAGGAGAGAGAAGGAAGGTTAAACTGAGAAGCGTCACACTTTCTATTTCCTTTATCTTCATCTCCCACGGGATGCAGGCAGTCTTGAAATTCTCAAGGTCACGTTCAAACTTCATCCATTTCTGACAATTACAGTAATAAAGAAAAATAAAGATGACTCTGAAGCTGCCGAAGGATATATTCCTATCTATCAATTTTACTATGATCATCTCCTCACCTTCATCATCAAGACCTTGTAGGCGTACAGTTTCCTGCCTTTGCCTTTTCCCAAAGCCCCTTCATATTTCTCCACAAACTCCTGTGACTCCCTGAGACAGAACACAACTCGCCAGCATTATGAAGGCTGGTGTACACATTTGCAAAAACAGCAGTGACAGGACGTACCTAAGGATTACTAGTTTTTTCCTCATGGGCCAGGGTTTTCCTTTTAGTGTGGTGATCAGCTTTTTCCTTTCGTCCACTGCTTCTTTTAACTTTTCCAGCTCCTCGGGGGTCAGAGACCCCAAAACTCCCACTGCCTGATTATCTTTTGCCTCGGAGTCAGAGTTCGATTCAGATTGTGACTCAGATTGTGACTCCGATTCTGAGCTGGGAGGGAGAAAGAAGAGACCACAAATGGGAATTTTCTAATTTAAAACAACATTTCCATTACTAATTATACTGATAGCAAAACAATTTGAAGGAAAAACTGAAATGTAAATGGTATATACATTTCAAAATTTCCTAAATAATGCAAAATGTTTAATAATAAGGTAAGACTAAAAAAATTATATTGAATAATGTTCCTTATTTAACGTCATAAAAAAATCCAACAAGCTAAAACATATTAGGTAAACATATTTAAACAAACTTTATAAGTTTTAAAAAACGGATTTTTTTTATGTGATCTCATCTAGTACATAGTATGGTTATAGTTTGACACATTTATTAATTTACTGTAATGAGTGTGGGGGGGGGGATACAAACTTACGTAGTCTCTGGCTTCTTTCTTTTTTTTTTCTTTTCCTTCAAAGGAACGTCTTGACAATCTTTCTGTCTTGTCTTTCCAGGATTTTCATCGTCCTCCTGATTTTTAACATGCTTCTTTCTCTTTTTCTTCACATCTTTTTCCTTCTCATCTTCCAGTTTTAGTGTCTTGGTTCTTTCATTTTTAATGTTCTTTTTCTCTTTGCTGGATTCTTCCTCAGCCTTTTCTTCATCTGCAATCCTTCTTCTTTGCCTTTTTCTGTGTCTCTCACCCTCTTTCCTTGTTTTTTTGTGGTGTCTCTCATGTTTTTTTTCTGCTCTTTTATTGCCCATCTTAGTTGTTCTCTTCTCTGAAGCTCTTCTCCTGCTAACTTCAGCATTTCTCTCTCTTCTCCGTTTGCCATCTCGTGTCGCCTGCTTCTCCTTACCTCCCTTAGAGTTTTCATCGACTTCCACGTAGTAAAGGCTGAATTCATTATCCTTCCCTACAAAAATATTTTTACATAGATTATCATACAGTACAAAATAAAAACATATCAAGAAATCAGTCAACGTTCTTACCTTCATCCACCTCAATGCTCACTGTAAAAAGCAAACGAAACAGAAAATAAGACAACAAAAAAAGGAATATGTGAGTTCTGCACATTATTAAGAAGACATTGTTAAGTCCTGAAAGGTCAGACATGTAGGGTTCCCAGCAGCTGTTTAGCGTCTCTTAACTTGTATTGTTTGTGACCACAGTGTAACCAGACCGGTAAGTGCTGACCGGATCATTACATGCTTAGTTGTGTTGCACAATAGACACAATGGTGCTTTTCATCTTCAGTGTCAGTGTCCTCTCACAGGGGTCAAAGGGCAAGTGAAAGAAGGTAAAGTTCACATACACACACTTAAATTTCTGCATGACCACCCAGGCATTCTGAAATCAATAGGTTTAGATTTGCATCAAAATGAAATTACCTAGAAAATTTTAATTTACTTTCAAGCATAAAATATAAATTGCCTTTCTAGTTAATAAACGATTCAGACTACTTTATCAGAATCAAAAATAATCAGATTTTTAAATATTGAGGCAGAATGTGGAATGTAAAAATACAGTTGTCTTCACTAAGCTGCTAATCTAAATAATGTTACATTATTATATTATTTTTAATAAAAAACAAATACATTTCATTTCAAATGGTAAAACAGATATATATATATACATATAAACAGTTGTTAGTCATGGCTTAACACTGTCAATAGAGTATGATGATGAACATATTATCAAAGTATCCATTTGATAATAAATAAAAAAATTAGTATACAATACACATAGAAAGTAACAATCACTTTACCGTCACTTTCAGATGCGATGAGTTTATGCCGTGGCATCCTCCTCCCGAGTGGCCTTCACTCTTTGCATGTGGTTGACCTCACGTGTGTGTGTCCATGCATACACGAGTGTGTGTGTGTGTGTGTGCGATGATGTTGTAGCAGTGGACCATGCCCTGGCTGAACAGAACCTGGCAGGTAATGAGTACCGTGCATGAAGAGTTCACTTTTTACTAGCATTCAGCGACCTTGCCCAGGAACAATAACCAGTCGAAACTCTAGAGCCTCTCAATTTCACCCCTTTGAATTATTCAACAGAATTATGACTCTTTTATTTTTTCTTTTTCAAAAAGAAAGGGGGTCACACAGTACCAAGCTAAAATAGAGGATGATGGTCTAATGACCGACTATAGAAAGCGGAAAGAGGGATATAATAGACGATTAGTGCCGCAGGGTAACCAGGGTCATTGTGAGCTGTACTTTCACTTATAATGCAAAAGTTACTCTAAATACTGCTTCAGTTTGCAGGAAATGGTGCAGTCATTGTAAAATTACAGCATTAAGATGTAGAAAATAAGATTTTAGATGTTAAGATTGTAAAAGAATACATAGATAAAATCCAAAGTGGCATGCTAAATACTACAGAGCGATGCGGTGTAGAGCTATACGATAAAGACTTAAAACAGAAAGTCTGGAAGTGTCTCCGGAGAAATTAATAGGAAGATAGATTTTACTCATGCCTGAGGTGTCCTGTGGGATGGTGCTCCACAGAACGGTAGAAGCGTAGAAATAGAGATATTAGATGTATGGAAAAGGAGAAAAAGGAAGGACGTTGGGCTCTTGATATGCCATCATATTTATAGGTAACTAAATGATCTCAACAATATTTAATAATAAGAATTAGATAATTGTAGAGCATGGCACTAGTCATGTCAGGGTCATTGATTTGATAAGGAATTGAAAAAAGAACAAAGAAAAAGAATGCAATATAAGTCACTTTAATCTTAGCTTGCTCCAGGGATTTCTTCCTTTTGCAATTAATTTAAGGTACACTGCCGTTCAAAAGTTTAGGATCAGTAAGATTTTTAATGTTTTTTGTTTTTGTTTCTTCTGCTCATCAAGGCTGTATCCATTTGATTAAAAATACAGAAAAAAACCTGTAATTTTGTGAAATATTATTGCAAATTAAAATAACAGTTTTCTATTTTAATATACTTTGAAATATAATTTATTCCTGTGAAGCAATGCTGAATTTTCAGCACCATTACTCCAGTCTTTAGTGTCACATGATGCTTCAGAAATCATTCTGATATGCTGATTTATAATAAATATTAGAAACAGTTGTGCTGCTTAATATTTTTTGGGACTTGTGATACTTTTTTCAGGATTCTTTGAAAATAAAAATAAAAAGTTAAAAAGAAAATTTTGAAATTTGGTGTTACAATATACACTACTATTCAAAAGTTTGGGGTCAGTATTTTTTTTTTTTTAAGAAATGAATACTTTTATTCAGCTAGGATGTGTTAAATGGATAAAAAGTTACAGTAAAGACTTATATTGTTAGAAAAGATTTCTATTTTGAATAAATGCTGTGCTTTTAAACTATTTATTCATCAAAGAACCAAAGAAAAAAGTATCACAGGTTCCAAAAGAACATTAAGCAGCACAACAGTTTCAACACTCTAAATAAATCAGCATATTAGAATGATTTCTGAAGGATCATGTGACACCAAAGACTGGAATAATGGCTGATGAAAATTCAACGCTGCATCACAGAAATAAATTGTATTTTAAAGTATATTAAAATAGGAAAACGATATTAGAAATTGCAATAATATTTCACAATATTACAGTTTTTTTCCTGTTTTTGATCACATAAATACAGCCTTGATGAGCATAAGAGACTCCGTTTAAAAAAATTTAAAGCTTACTGATCCCAAACGTTTGAACGACAGTGTAGATGCTCGATGCATGTGATAGCATAACACTGAATCAACAACATACAGTATTTTGTGGATTCCTTCATTGTTGTTACACATCCTGACCACCTGATGTCACTAAAGATAAACCTTTGAGGCTGTATGTTCTGTTGAAATGAATGAGAAATCTAGGGGAATTCAGATGATGTCAGGCTACATTGCATTTTCAATGTTTGAACCACTTCTTGTGCACATTGCCCTCCCAGTCAGCAGGTATCTGTATTCATACAGTGTATTTGTGCATACTGTGTCAATGTCTCTTTGAGTCTGTGTGATCCCATGGGCTTGAGTGTCTATCTCTGTACTTATGCTCAAGCCCTACAGAGAGCTAGATTGTTTTCCTCTGCTAAGTTTAGCAGCACCGTTTGGGATTCCATCTTCGGAGAACTTGACACAGGCTGTAACTGTATTCTGAGCATGTCTTCTCTCTCAGCCACCGGCACACCTTTGATCACAGAAACACAAAATGTTCCATAGAGGTTGCTATTTTTTCCACTCAAGTCTTGAAGAAAAAGTGTTTATTTTTTTCAGATATGCATCAGAACTATAGAATCAAACATTCCTGACCGTTACAATCAAATGTACACTACATGTACAGTATACATATAATGACAACATAAAGAGCTATTTAGTTTCAATAGACATGACTAAAACGATGAGCTGGCAGCTTTCATTTGTAAAAAAAAAATCTGAGTCAGTCTAACAGCGTCTCATCTTTACTGTTGTCATCAGACTAAAGCGCCTTCAGGTAATCATGTGAGCCAATGAGCTGCATTCCATTACTCTGAGGAATCCTATAGTCAGGACACTTAATACACTCTGGGTGGATGAAGGTTTATATTTATAGAAGGGCTGGTGCCCTGTTACTCTCACGTTTTCATTCAGCCTGTATTCTCGGTACTGCCTGTGCAGGAAAAGAAAAGAGTGGTTTGTCTGGAAAATATTTTAGCATGATTCATTTCTATTTTGCCCTCTTCTATATCCATTTGCTCAAAGCAGGAACAAAACACTTGTGACAGGGACATTTTAGTACCGAGCCTGTGATTAAATCTGGATTTACTAGTGTTGCATGGTTTGTTTGTTTACATCTCATTGGTGATAAAGGGCTAAATATTTTCACACTCACGCCTGCTGACTGGAATATACTGCACGCTCAGCCAATTTTCCTCTGAATATTTGTTCATTCAACAAATTTGTTGTTTTATTGAACTTTGTTAGAAATTATTTTAAACAGAATCAAGACATGAATAAAGCTGTAGAGTTCATAATTATGACAGGATTCAGTAGGCTTTGACTGAAGACAGAAATGAAATGTTGACAGCTGCAAGCAGGGTCTTTTTTATGTAAAAGCAGAATGACAACACTGATACTATGAAAAACTGCCAGAATACTGGGTACTTTTGAGTAAATGAACAAAATTTCCCTTAAGGAAGAGGGTAGGGTGAGGTAGAGAGGTAGGGCGCTGACAGAAAGTGAAAGCATACTTGAAACAACTACAAGGGCAGGAAGAAGCTGTCAGAATAAAGAGGGATAACTGACGGATGAATCAAGGCAGGTTTCAAAAGTGCATCTTATGGATTTAAATACATTCCATCACTCTAGAATACTAGCAATGTGATACTACCTCACTGTGTTGTTTTAAAATATCAATGTTAGTTTTGACTAACACTGACATTAATGCCAATAGTTATCGAATTAGTTTTATATATTTTCATTTTAATTTGTTAAAGTTTAAGCAATTTTGAAAAAAATATTTTATTTTACAATTATTTTCAGTCTATAGCAAAGGAACAAACGTAATGTCTGCACACGGAATTGACTGCTCCATAAAAACGTTAGTTAGTTAAACGTCAGTCTCACTGATGGTTTTTGATTAACAAATGATTATATTGCCTAGTCTAACAGGTTTCAGTCTTGTCACCTCATGAAGAATAAACTGAGTATTTGTGTATGGGTGTTTCTGGGGAGATAAAGCAATGGAAGCTCATTAGGTCATCACTGTCGTAAGGTGAAAACTCACTGAGTGTTAGTGTTTATGTGCTTCTGATGCTGTTATGGGTCAACACCACAGTCTATGGTCAACACACGTGAGACAATGGCACCAGCAGCTGATACTCTATTACAGCTTATTATTATGTTCTAACAAACACTTTATGGTACAGGAGCATACTTACAACTACAAAAACACACACAAAAATAAATAAAACAAAATGATTGTGATTTTTGCATTTCAACTCTGTATTCAGTACGCTGGGAGCTTACACTTGTAAAAGGATAAATGTAAGGAAGGAAATCCACCTGGCTATACACCACAGTCCTGTTTTAATTTGTCAACCATGTTTTAAGAACAATGAAAAAAATGCATCCATTTCCAAAAAGCAAGAATGGTATCCAAATCACATGCAAAACTACTTCTTGACTTAACTGATCCATAAAGAGCAGATGTATGTATATTGGATATAAAATGGATATTTGAAAGCTTCATGCATAATGTAAATGCAATGAAGTTCTGTATGCTCAAGAACGCATGCAGATAAGGCAATATCTTTTGCACACATTTACTTTGGTCTGAATAGGGTGACCTGCTGTTATCTATGCATTGTAATAAAAATGCAAAAATCACATGGTGCTTGTTTGCCTTGATCTCACATTTGACATGGTATCTCTACTTAAGCAATGACACACCAAAAACATCAGATTAAAGGTAAAACATGCAATAACTTGCCGTTCTCTTGTACAGCATGTTTGCACACACAACACATGCATGCAAACAGCACATACAGTGTGACAAAGCAAACTCAAACTAGTTCGGACAGATTTATTTTCCCTAAATTTGCAGTTTTTAAACTCGTCCCCCTCCTCCACTTCAAACTCTTCTCAGAAACAACCAGGCGACTTCTGCCTTTGCTTATGTGCGAAGCCACCCTCACGATACACTGAGTTGGGTTACACTACTGAAAGGAATCTCTCTTGCACCAGCTCACAGTTCATGTGAGAGTTTGCTGACTGACACGAAGTAATGCATATAGTGTAAAAACACATGAGAGCTGTCAACATTTATGGGCACAAAGGTGAGAAAATGAATGAACTTCTTGGAAATTCAATGTACACAAGACGTCTGTTCCGCATGAGCCTCAAAATTTGTTGTTGAATATATTTTTAACTATTATCAACATTTATATTTTCCTATTTACAACCTCAATTTCATACTATTATTTCTGCAATTGGAATTCCTATGTAAAAGCAATTTTGAAAGTACCTACCTATATAACACAATAAATACCTACTAAATGTTCAAGATCCCATTTTATGAGCCTGTTGACTTTGTTGTTGTCTTCAGGCTTGGGGGAGACTTTCATCAGGAAGGTATGACTTCGTCATCAGTGTAGGTGGCAAACCCTAAAGTGGATTGTGCCCCTCTTTGACTACCACGCCCCGCCCACGAGCGTCGAATGACCAATGAATGCTTGCCTATCTACGATGACGCTATCAGTCACTCCCCTTTACTAAAGAAGGAAACAAACAGTGAAAGAAGAGAGAGCTCAGGAGAGGACGGGAGAGGAATTTACTTATTTACATCACCGACAAAGCCTCGGGAGGAAGACAAACTCCTTTTCGAAGAGTTCCTGTTCAGTAACCGGCCGATTAGGTTTTTAAAGCATTCAAGGTAAGCGCTAAAACGCTTGTATGAATTTTATTTAGGCGATAATCGCGAAGGTTTGACGATGTGATCACGGAAAGACTGGCTGACCCCGAAAAAGGGAGCGATTAACGATTACCGATTCAGGACGGATAGCACACCGGGTTAAACCGCTAGCTCGGATCTATCAAATAAAGGGTTATTCGAGGTATCGAGCTTTTTTTGTTCGACGGGAGGGTCCCTAAAAAACAAAGTGTCCCAAGTTGTCGGCAGCACCTTCATGAACATCACAAGCCCAAGAACGTGACTCGCCTGGCCACAAAAAAACAAACACGGACAGTCTCCAACTTTTCTTCACCTTGTACATAAAATTCTAAATCGATTTGCGATGTCCTTTTTTATTTATTTCTTTTTTTTTCAGTAATGGCTTTTGAAACAGATACACAACCCAACGGATTATCTTCATTGTGCTGTGGCTTGTTTATTGTTCGACCGTGCCCGCATAAATTCAAGGAAATCTCTTTTGGTTGTTCTCGTTTTTGTGCTGTATGGCACTAGTTACTCAGACAAACAGCTGGCTAAGCCAGTTAGCTTTTTGTTTTAGGCTTGTTCAAAGGACAGATTGTCTGTCTAGGGAGGAAATCCTGGAGCAAAAGGACAAAGAAGGAAGATTAAACAAAGCCAGAGCTGCTCTGTAGTCGCGATGTGTGCCTTTGGATGTGTCATGATATTTTACGTCTTGCTATTTTTGGATTTTACTCGCCATTCTGGTTCATTCTGTTCTGTCAAATCCACCCAGTTATTCGTCTGTGAGATTCGACAGAAGTAGGCTGACTACGTTACCTAGATAGCCACGCGCTTATGATGCTGTCTAGATAGCAAGCTCGACAGGCTTTGAGACACAGCCACTCTTTTACATCCCGAACACGACTGTCCCGTCATGTAGACGGATAAATGACCTGTAATTCTCGGTTGAGTGGTAGTTTGAAGTTAAATTAACCGCCAGCATCGACTAGCACTAGTTTTGGTATTGATCCGTGGTGTCTGTCAGCTGGTGCTGATGCCTTGACTCGCATGGTTAAACACGTGAACAGATTTTGTGCTGCTTTTGCTTAAAATGACAGATTAGAGATGTAGGTTTAATGTCTCACCTTTATTGCCTCCTGAAATTGCATATCACGCTTAACACCCACTCGTTTGGTTAGTCATGGTTAGGTGGGAGAGCTTGTGTCGTGCTGTTTAATGTGTAGACTTTATTTACAGATACAGACAGACGGATTAGAAGCGAGTTCGGTTTGGATGTGGTTAGAAATAGAAACAGCAGAACTCGCTGTTAGTCCGGTCAGTCAGTTGACTTGACTGTAATTACTCTTTCCTGATGAGGGTGGTTGAGGAGCTTGTGTCTTATTTTTGGCTGAGATAAAACAAGGTCTTTTAATTATAGCGGGGTTTCCGGTGTATCCACGCTTAGATAAAACAGTTTTCTAGAAAAAGCTTTTTTATTCTACATGGAGCGGGTCTCCTTCATGGATGCCGCCATATTGAGGTCACATGACTATACAGCGTAATTACTAATAATAGTATGTAATTTGTTTTTAAAGTGCCCATATTATGGGTAATGAAAAGTTTATATTTTGGTTTTGGGAGTCCCCAGCAACAGGTTGACTAGCATGCAAGGTCAAAAAACACTTTCATTGTCTTATAATATGCATTTATTTTTACTTTATTTGCTCAAGGACTCAAACGATAACAATTCATTTTTCCAAACCCCTTCTTTGTGTGACCCTGATCTGCAGTGATTGGTCTCATTTTCATTTCATCTCATCATGCCTGTAATGCCTGATAAAGCAGTGTTTGTGAGCAGTGCTGCTTTGTGTACAGCGTTACCGGGGAAACCACTATTTTTACCACTCCAAAAGCCTATAGTTGCATTTTCATTCAGACCAACAGGAAAAGACTAAGAAGTGGTCGGGCAATATGCTAATGTATCATGGTGACCTCAACATGAAACGGCTTGGGATTCGTTTTAAAAACGACTGGTTTCAATGATTCTGAATTGACTCTTTCTTTTGAGAGACAATAACTTTAAACACAGAGCACTTTCGAATTGAAAACTTTGCAGGATGTTTTCGTTCACTTTGAGGTGTTACACACGGCATGAAAGGTCATTTTCAAAAATCCATAATAGGTGCACTTTAAGAAACCGTAATAATTCTTAATTTCTTTACAGAATGTTAATTTAGTATGTTAGTATTGTTTAAGTAATTTCAACTTGTTTGTTGTTAACTGTCTATTTTAATCTAATAGAACTTGATTTGTTAATTAAAAAAAAAAAGATTGTACTTTAAAGCACCGGCTAATTGTGCTATATACCAAAAATAAACATACATCTAAACAAAATGGGCTATCTAAAGAATATAATAATGAACACATACATACTAGGAATAGCTCAATACTGATACTGCAGCCTTGAGTATCTGTCCACAACAGTGCCAGTCTGATACCAATAGCTTAGAATATCTATACCTCATTACTACTATACTATACCTCTATACTACTGAGTGCACCTTTAAAACAATGATGTCCTCTACTCATTGCATGTGCATGTAAGCCAAGCACAATGCTGTCATTGTTAACACGACCACTCTTGTTCTGTCTCCGTTTTCTTTTGTGATATATTAGCAATGGCCCAAGAGACAAACCAGAGTCCTGTGCCTATACTGTGTACCACAGGCTGTGGTTTCTATGGCAACCCCAGGACCAATGGCATGTGCTCGGTGTGCTATAAGGAGCACCTGAACAGACAGCAAAGCAGTGATCGTAGTCCCATGAGCCCCCTGGGTAAGTCACACTGAAACATTAACCTGTTTGTCTAACCTTCTAGATAGAGCTCTCTATGGTTACAGACCACACAAACAATGTAGTTCTACTATGGTATAAGGGTTCTCATTCATTGCACCTCTTGGAGACGGTGATATTATAGTTGCTACAGCAAAAACAGACCATGGCTACTGCTTGTTAAGCATTTCTGACACACCAGCACCCAGTGATAGCATGTTATTCTGAGCTGTTTTAGAACTTAATCCTTTTCTTGGTCTCTAGCACAATGTTGGGTCTTCCCTGAGAAATTGTAAATGATAAGCTGCACTTGTTTTGTGTCACAGTCCTTTTGTATAGTGTAGCACAGCTGCACCTGTGCACTGTTTGTGATTTGTGTCTTTGTGTTCTGTTGGACCAGCTGGCAGCCCCTCAGCAGAGGCCTCCGCCATACAGAGACTAGAAGCCAGCATAAACAAAGCAGAGCTTTCACCTGCACCCAGCACAGATACCATGAGAGAGTGAGTACTTCACATGTGTGTTTGTTGTTAAACCTCAAAATGGGGAAAGAATGCATTTTATGTTCAGCTGCTTGACGTTTGAATGATCTCCTGTGTTTCAAGAAACCCCACCTGTTTGTTTTTGCAGAAGTATTCCTTCCACCTCCTTACCAGTCACACAACAGATGACAGAAATGAGCATTTCTAGAGAGGAAAAGGCCATGTCTCCTAAAGCGGAGTCTGCTGAACCAGGTAATTGAAATGAAATGTGATCAAATAAATATTAAAGTAGACACACAAAGCTGCTGTTTAGTCTAACACAGAATGTTTCAAACTATTTCATGTCAAGGACCATCAAACATGATGATCCCCTCAACCTCTCAAATATAAAGGCGGATATCTATGTACTTTCATGTATAAAGATAATTTGTGGAAAAATGGCTAAATTAAATAATCATTTCCAAAATTATTAATTAAATTATAAAAAGCGACAACAAAGCAACTTGTAAATTGTTAAAATATTATCTGGAAAATATTGACTTTTTATAACGTTTCATCTAAGATTTACATTTAGATGTATTTTTAATATTTTCTCACTAAACTACATTTAGCTTCTTACTGTTTAAAATTAATGTTGTCAGTTAATTGATAATTGATTTCATGATTTCTCACCAGTCTCTAGAATGCAGAATTAAAAACAGTAAACTTATTAAACTTGGTGAATAATCATTGTTAAACATATTTCATTATCATCTATAGTGTGCAACCCTTAATAATTTTGTTAAACCAGGGTTTCCGCGGGGTCTTAAAAAGTCTTAAATTGTACAATAAAGTCTTAATTATGATTTCAAGAGGTCTTGACCACTTGAAGACCAGAATTGCGATTATGGCTTAATGTGACAATTAAACTGCAAAAGGCTATGATTTCATTAAATAAACACGAGCGCTGCACGTTCAAAGTCCGGTGCTGTGCTGCGTGACTGGGGAAACAGTTATATTTCTACCAAACGCTCCACCTGCAGGCAGAGAATGAATGAGAATTTTCAATAAAACTGTTGTTTTGTTCAAAGTTAAGACAAATGCAAAAATTGACCCATCTTTTTACCCTGCAAACACGCAGAGCTTTAAATGTGAACCGGTGGATCGATAAGAAGACAATGCATTATAAAAATCGAAACAGTAGGGGTGTGCGATATGTATGGTCTGCGATAATATCGTAATTGTTGTTTTAACGATTGATATTATCGAGCATATCGTGAAAAGCAAACAAAACACACCTACAGAGTGCGCGCATAAGTCTAGTAGGTTAGACTAGTGCGCGTGCTCATTTATAGTGTGTTCTTTCACTGCATGAATCAGTCTGTTAAAATGCATTTAGAATGATCACATAATTCAAGATATGGGGCAGAAAATGTATATATTTATATAATTTCATTTAGTCAATATCACGCTAAGAGTGACGTTTTTTTCTCTCCAAAATTCAGCATGATTACAAATTTGATATTGATTTTATACAACAGTTCAATAAACAAGAAGTTAATATTAAGAGACTTATGTTTTAGACACCATATTTCCTGTTTTTGCTCTATTTCTCCAACAAAAATCATTCCAAACACAGCTACAGCGCTGGTTTGCATCTCTGAGCAACATGACAGTGTTTTGTTCCTGAATGAATGAACTGTTGATTCGGTGATATTGCAATGACTCACTTATTAACAGTGACTTGCTGCCACCTACTGGCAGTTTTAATTTCACATCTAAGGTACCTTTTCATTTTTTTTTTCAGTTTTCAATGTTTAAAATATCAAAACATTACACTGTGTGTAAATGCATCTAAATGCTACTTCTAATGCAGCTTCTAAGATAAATTTTGTTGAAACTAATTTCATTTGCTTGGTGACAGCCCAAATGCAAGAATTTGACTCAAAAGATGGTGCACACTTTTAGAAAAAATGGCTTAAAGGTAAAAATGCCCATAAAACTTGTTGGAAATGATTAATTTCTATCACTGCTGTGAACTGACCACACAGAATAAGAAGAATATCAAAAAATTCAGGAGTCAGCTGTCCATGGTAGTCCTTAAGATATCAGCACAATAACACAGTCAGCAAAATATTGTCTAATTATCGTTATCGATAAAATCCCAGAAAATTATAGAGATATAATTTTGTCAATATCGCACACCCCTAATTTATGTTATTTAATTGATATAATAATTTATTGACGATAATTGTTTAAATTTAATATAATCATTAATACTTTTGACTTGTACATTTTCTTAAAAATGGTTTAAAGGCTGAAATGTAAAGTTGATCATTTTCTAAAACGTTTTGTGAAAACTTGTATCTGAACTGTAAATTATGCTTTTTACAGTTTAATATGGTAATATAGACATTGCCCTTCCCCTGCTCATATGGTATTAATTTTATTTGTGCAGGTCTTAAAAGTCTTAAATTTGAGCTTAAAAATCCTGCAGAAACCCTGTAAACAAACAAACAACCAAAATTTGTGCGCCATTTTGCCGCTTGATTGCTGGGGGGATTTTATAATGTGTATGATGGAATCTTTCAAAAATGCCTGTCAAATGTCAATAAACCAAAACTGTGCTTTCTAAATATATATTCAAATGTCTGCAGCTACAGCAGTGCGCAAGATGATGAGCAAGATGACGTGCAAGATGAAAGCAAGATCCGTTTTATTACTTATTATCATTGTTCAAATATGCAAGGAATGTTTATTTAAAAGTCTACAATGTGAATGTCAAAGGAAACACTGTCAAGTTTGTGGTAGCTGGGCCTTCAGACATTACGCTCTGTTTTCTCAGTTCTTCTTTGTACTAAAATGGACTTTACTGCAAACAGAGCAGTCTTTGGGCCTGCTCCAGTTTTAGTGTGAGCTGTTTACTGATGACAGTCTTAAGTTCATGCAGTGCTAAGAACTTCGTTCTGACAGAAACTGGGACTTTGGGGTTTGTGGCAAGAGCCTATTTTAGGGTACAGTCCTATAAAATTGCGACCATACTCAGAAATCGGTCTCGGACTGCTTTCAGAATCCACCCATGCCACATTGCAACGGTTTCATTTCTGACATTCTTTTTCTCTCTCCATTCTTCCCACAGTCATAACACAGCCCACCTCCTCCTACTCCCCCATCCCTGTGGCTCAGGGCAGCGATGAGGGCAAGAGCCCAGATTCCTCCAAACCTAAGAAAAATAGATGTTTTACCTGCCGTAAAAGGGTTGGCCTAACAGGTGAGACTCATTGATCGGTCATTCTGATATTGGGGTGATATCTGTGATCGGAGGTCTCACGTGATCTTTGGTTTTACAGGTTTTGACTGTCGATGTGGTAATCTGTTTTGTGGAATTCACCGGTACTCAGACAAGCACAACTGCACGTACGACTACAAGGCGGAAGCCGCTGCTAAGATCCGCAAGGAGAATCCCGTAGTGGTGGCCGATAAGATCCAGAGAATATAAGCTTTACCCTCTTTCTCCGAGAACACTGGTGGATAAAATGGATGACTTGAAAAACGGACTTGTGTTTTTCTATCACCTTAAGAAGAAAACGAGAGAACTGTACCGTCTGATGCTCATGCATGAACGATCTTGACCGATTTTGGTTTTCTAATAGGTATTAATTTCTTTCCGTTTTGTTTCCTCTCCTCTCTGTGGTGTTTTATGCTAGGTATTCTTGCATATTCTTTCATTTCCTAAAGCATAGGACACCTTTCAGGAAATTCAAGCTTTTTACTATTGTTTTTTGATTTGCCTGTTCCCGCCCTCAAGCAATGGGAGTGGCAGATACTCTGTGCCAAAACGTGGCCGTGTAGTTTCTGAGTAAGTAGTGTTCAGCCTTTGACTTTTGACTCTGGATATTTAAGAGGTGTGTCAAAGCTCTACCTGATGATGTGTGCAGCATGTATTGATCTGTTAAACTGCAGTTTGTCATTACAGTCTGTTCTAGCAAATCAGTTGGAATGTGAGGCCGCCCAGTCGTTAATACCATTTATTTAGCATTATTTTAGAATGTGAACTTGCTACTGTGACATCATGTTTTTGAATGAAAGGTTGAGATTCTTCAGAAGTCTTTATTTTTAATTTTAATTTTATTCCCCCCCCCCTTCGTCTGCTCTAGACAACTCTTTTCCCACATTCTAGAACCAATAACCTTCATTCTGCATTTTAGAGTGTCAGATGTCTGGGAGTTTATATTTTGTGTGACTTTTTGATCAGACTGTAAGGTGGTACAGTCCGTTTCCGTGTGAGCGTATTTGTGCGCATGGGGGAAATTTGCGCACAAGACCTTCTTCCTGTTGTCGAAGCGAGATGAGCTAACTCTACTTAGACGGCGCATTCATAACACCGCAATAGTATACGCATAAAGTCAGACCTGAGTCTGTGAAACATTGTTGTTCTTGTTTGTTTTAAAATGCACCTACAATGCACCTGTCATTTTTGTGTGTCTGCATATGTTAATGTAAGCGAGTCCGAGTGCATGTATTGTGTATATAAACGTCTTTTCTTCTGTAGGGAGTGAGGTTTCCTTAAAAAAAAGATGTATCTGTTGAGAGTATGTATCTGTTTTAAATTTCAGCCTTTAGTTATATGCAAATTTGTATGGAAAAAACACCTTACTGTTCATATTTATGTATTGCATTTAATCCTTTTACCTGGCATTAAAGAAAAAAAGTATTGTAAATAAAAATATACAGAGAGAAAATATATAGTCATGTTGTTCTGGTGTTTTTTTGGGGGGAAATTGCAGAACATCGTACAGATAATGGTTTTTAAGTGAGTAGTTTCCAGGCGTTTTTATACCTTAATAACATGCAGCAGAAGGCCCAAATTGTAGATTCCCTGACAGCTGAATAATTTTTCAGAGGGTGCTTGTTTTGCACACCTGTCCTGCCTGCTGACGCAAAAGACATCCTGTTTTCACGACAGCTGTCCTGACAACCTTTAGCACTTCTGTACTCGCAACCAAAGCAGATTTGACAATCCTGCCTGACCTAGTAACAGCTGGAGAGGTGTGTGTCACCCTCTAAGGAATGACAACAGCTGGTGTCACCCTCAATCAAACACACACACACACACACACACACACACACACACACACACACACACACACACACACACACACACACACACACACACACACACACACACACACACACACACACACACACACACACACACACACACACACACACACACACAGGATATTCACATACACTTTTCCTGTCTTGTCTTCAAAGTGCATTTCTGTCCCTTTTCTCTGTCTGAATCTTTTCGTATCATCGTCCAGTCATTTGGTGTTATTGTCATACTCTTGACTAGTCAGCGTCTGTGGCTCAGGCTCGCTCTCTGTATTTGTACAGAGGGGGCTGGGCGTTAAGCCCGTCTGGGTGGATGACATCACAGTGACAGGTGGTGACAGATGTTGAGGGCAGATGCCTACGCCACAGTGTGAAGACATGCGTCAGGGGGAGGGGCAACCAAGGATACAAAGAGATATACTGAGGCATATTTGAACAGGAAAACAGTGTGGCTTAGAACTTTGTATCACGAGTAAAAGTAAACGACCTGGGACTGAATTAAAGGCAGTACGTAGGACTTGTTCAGCGGGGCAGCAGATGGGTTCTCACACAGAGTTCCGCGTGTTCTTCCCACGTTAATCCTTGTGCCAGTCAGAGGCTGTAAATTGGCTTCTCAGTCGTGAGTTTGACTGAGGAGAAGAGGGCAAGGCTCAGAACCATGAGACAGAGCTTAAAGAAAGAGTTTGGTATTAAAGCAATTATGGAGCTTGCGCTGGGAGGAATGAAACGTGAATGGCATCATGGTCATAACAAGGAAAACGTAGGTTTTGGAAAAAATCTTGAGAGGGAGGTGAGAATAGTGGAAAAGGGAAGGAAATGTACTTATTTTTATTAATTTATTTATTCATAAAAGTATTTCTTTTTCAGAATTTTGATAACTTTTTTTTTTTGAAGTATATTTTAATTCATTTAAATCAGATTTGACTAAACTGGGGTGTGTTGAAAAGTTTTAAACTGACAAATGATCAAAAATAAAAAAATTAAATAATTTGTTTACCTCTATGTCATGTGACCATTAACTGATATCAGAAGTTAAATTATGGGAATATTACACTAATATTACACTAAAAGTGCTTCTTGGCTCGTAATCATAGAGGAACCACTTTTGGTGCTATACAGCACCTTTGTCAAATGATGCTATGTAGAACCATAAGAGGTGCCATATTGCATTGCATTTCTTCAACAAAAATGGTGCTAAACAGCAGCAACAGTGGTTCTTTGGCTCATAAAGAATCTTTAAAGGAGCTTAACAGGTTCTTTGTACAGCACTGGTGCTATATAGCACCTTAATCACCCCAAAGAACCACTGAAGAACCTTACAGAAGCTTAACAGGTTCTGTATATGGTAGCGGTGCTATACAGAACCGGCGAAGAACCACTGAAGCACCAAGATTTGGTGCTATACAGCACCAAAAGTGGTTCCCCTATGATTATGATCCAAAAAACCACTTTTAGTGCTGTATAGCACCATTTTATTTTAGAGTGTATATCTAAATATTCTTAAATCAAGAAATATTTTGTGAGGAAAAAATAACACGATAAGTCTTGTTTTCTGAAAAGAAAAAAAAAGGATCAAAAGTAACTGTTTATATTTAAAATAATAAGAAAAAATAATCTGCCAATGAGGTAAGAAAAACTAATTTATGCTTTCTTGTTTCAAGCTTAACATCATGAAATTCTAAATGTGTCATTTCTGCTCAAATTTCATCTTGAATTTCTCCAACAGCACAGATGAGAATTTTAAGGTAGCAGACTTTTTTTTTTTTTTTTTTTTACTGTGTACAATGAACTAGAGGAGAATGGCTGGCCTGTCACAAAACCTAACCAGATTATGACAGATGCAGTGAACTAGGGCAGTGAGTTCCGCCCGTGATCTCACACAATCTCTCTCAAACTAACACTACCACGCACAAGTGAACACTCTAATCCGACACCATTCTCAGTTCACAGGAAACTCCAAACTTAAATGTTCTCCTTTTCTGAACTTTACCAGAACGTTCCCGTGCTGTTGTGAACACAGCTTTTGTTCCTTGAGGCGTAGTCAGGAACGAAGATGGTAATCAGTTAACAGCACAGAGTAAACCCAGCCTTTAACTTGTGAGTCTGGGTGTGGCTCTCAAAGCTGCTTGTGTTCCTCAGGGTAGATCACACAGGAAGTTCATTCAGCCAGACAGTCAGATTACACGAAGAGAGGGGATTATGACAGATATGGGAACCTCTTTGACTCACAGAATTTTACACAACCAGCTTCATACACAATATTAACCTATTATGACTAAAAGTGTGTTCTTTATGCCATTTCAGTAAAGTTGTGTGATTAAAATTCTTATATATGTCTGTCACAACTATTTGATGTACCTTGTGTGGTCTAGCCAGGAAACTCCCAGCCAGACAGAGCCAGCTCTGACTGATTCAGCATTTTTCAGAGAGAGAGAGGCGGCAGGAAGGGGGTGGGGCTTTAGACGGGCACTATGACGTCACTGCATATGACACAAGCTCGCCTCATTCTCCATTCACATGCTCCCACCGCGTCTGCTCGCGAAGCCCCGCCCACTCACATGCGCTTTACTCATGCCTCTGTCTCATTCTCTGTCTCTCTCCCATCTGTGTGCCTCTTTGTCTTTCACTCCCATGTTTATACACTCTCGCTCTGAGACACTTACTTTATGCTTTTTGCTAGATGTCTGTGGTTCAAGCCCTTGGGCTAGAACGCCAGATCCGACAGTTCTGAGGTTCATTTCATTTGCTAATATTTTATATTTAAAGGGATATTTCACCCCAAAATAAAAATTTGCTGAAAATGTACTGCTCACCCTCAGGCCGTCCGTGGATGTAGATTTTGTAGAGTTTGTTTTTTCATCAGAAAAGATGTGGTAAAATTTAGCATTAAATCACTTGATGGATCCTCTGCAGCGAATGGGTGCCGTCAGAATAAGAGCTGATAAAAACATCACAATAATCCACAAGCAATCTTCATGGCTAAGAATGAACATCTTGTGAAGTGAAAGGCTTCATGTTTGTAAAATAACAAAACCATCAGTCAGATGTTTTTCATTTTAACCCATTGCTTCCGGCTAAAATAACGTTCCATGATAGCCTACATAATGCTTTCACAAGTGAAAAGTCATCTTGTCTGAATCCGGAGATAAATACACACAGGTCAAGCATCGTTTCTAAGTGCAAACAAGTCCAAAACATTTCTATATATCAAATATGTCAGTGGATTTTGATGTGAGAGGACAACAGGGGATGGATGTTTTCACTGGAGGAAGCTGTTTGGACTCTCATTCTGATGACATCCATTCTCTGCAGAGGGTCTATTGTTGAGTAAGTAATCAATGAAGAAAAAAACTCTTTAAGGTGAACTATTGCTTTAATAGGCTACTTAATATAATTCATGGAGTTATTATACCAAGAGTTAGCCTACATCTTCAGAGGGGCATCTTCCCACCCATATATTAGCAAAGAATATGTGACCCTGGACCCCAAAACCAGTCACAAGGATCATTTTCTTTTAAATTGAGATTGCTGAATAAATCAAGCTTTCCATTGATATATGGTTTGTTAGGATAGGAAAATATTTGGCCGAGATACAACTAGCCTATTTTAAAATCTGGACTCTTAAGGGTGCAAAAAAATCTAAATACTGAGAAAATCGTCTTAGCAATGCATATTACTAATCAAAATTAAGTTTTGATATATTTATGGTAGGAAATTTACAAAATATCTTCATGGAACATGATCTTTACTTAATATCCTAATGATTTTTGCCATACAAGAAAAATCTATAATTTTGACCCATATTGCTATTACAAATATACCCAAAGCCTATTATGGCTGGTTTTGTGGTCTAGTGTCACATATCTCCCTAACATTTTCTTCTGTGAAAGCAGTTAAGTTTGTAAACATTTCCGTAAATGACATCTAAATATACACTAAAGATTCATCATGATGACGTAATCATTATGAAAGCAAGATTTGCTTGCTGAGCAATGTGTTCAGATATTATTTTTCCAAACACACAAGACAGACCTGACTGACCGAGAGTTCAGAACTGGAATGCTGGCATTGTGGTGCAACAAACTTCAGCTGAAAAAGACACGAACTTGCATGGCATAAAATAATACTATGTATAAAATATTTCAGATCATTAAAAAACAACATAATTTACAATACTAACAGAAAATGATATAAAATATAAATCACGTTTACTGATATTTGAATATAAAATGTGACTCAAATATGAGCATACTGTGAAAAAATTAGTCAAATATGACTCATACTCACTAAAGCACATTATTATTTTTTCTTTGCTAATATCATTAGTGTGATTGAGACATTGCTGTGAGGCAGTGTGGACTGGAGTTAGATCTGCAGTGTAAAACACAGTCTCTTAGCGCCTCCATGTGGTTATCAATTATCATTTTTGCCAATTAATCGGCATATAAACTTTTCTAAATTTTGTTAAAATGTTTATGAATAATCAAAAGTGCATATTTATTTATGTAATTTTACTGCAATTCATTTAACTAGTACTGTTGTGTGAAAAATCACTATTTTTGAATAGGCTATAACAATTACACATAGTCTCTTAACTCCATGTTTAAAAATGATTCAATAATTAAAGGATGCTTTTTAAAATCATTTTAGATGTATAGCATGTCATACTGCAAGACACTGCTGTCACTGCTTGAAATGATGGCCACTCAGTTTCAGTTCTAATACATTCAGAACTCGTCTATCATTTATTCTAAACACTGTAAGTGGAGGGCAAATGTAATCAAGAGCTCTGTTCCTACTTGAGAACTGTCAAAAACAGTGAAAGGACAGGTGAGACAGACAGAAAAGAGCTTCTGATGAGAGTGTCACAAATACTTGTTTTGCAGTGTATTATCGTGAATCAATTATAATACAAGCAATCACAAATAAATATACCTAGATAACATCAATTTTAAAAAGGGTGACAATAACATAACACATTTTTATTGTCAATTTGTCATTGATTAATATAAAATATATTCTGTTACATTTTTTTTCATGATCAACACGACTAGTAAATAGAAGACAACAATTTAATAAAAATAAAAGAAAATCTATTTGAGCATTAGACAAATCTTTAAATCATGTGGTAAAATTTAAATAAACAATATTTCCTCAATAAAGACATTTAACAATATGTTAACTAAATAATATACATCTATAACATCCTTAAAAAAAACAACAACTAAACTGTAAAAAAAAAAAAAAAAAAAAACACATCTCCGGAGTAGATGTATTATATTTCTGGTAAAAACAACTAGAGAGCAATTATGTTTCTGGAAATGGAACCACTTGTCTTCCAGCCACATAGACTTCAGTAATATTTCGATCATCACCTTTCCAGAACAAAAATTGATTTAGAGAAGACATTGAATTAATAGGGATATTTTAAGCCTTTCAACATTTTTTAAAGCAACTTACCTAAATTTAAAAACTTCTCCAAAATGACCTGTATGAAAAAAAAACACATTAAATGGGGCATTCTTTATAATTTGTATACATTAAAGAATTTGTAATGTCTTTTGTATATTCATTGATATTTATTGTTTTTGCAACGAGATCAGTGTGTTTGCATATGACAACACACAAAAAAACATTTAACCAATTGATGTTGTTTTCTCAGTATGAGGGCAGAAAAGATCAGTAGGAGATCTGTCGAACCTTGGGGCCTTCACCAGGAAACAAATCGATCGGTCCATCAGGAATGCAAACATTCACTCGCAGGGCATCAAAGTCCTTGCCTACCACAAAGTTTCCGATCTGATCATCCAGTGAGAGGGCTGTAGGGAGTGTGGAGAACAACCAGGCAAGTTTATATAGTGTGCTGTGCTAGTAATAAATAACGTAAATAATATTTGACAATGAGAGCTGGAATCTTACCTTCGCTGCCTCCAAGTGTAGCCAATCTGAAAACCTCCTCAAAGCAAAGAGTCTTATGCTGAGGGTCCTGGATGGTCAGGGCTTTGGACGTGTCGAGAGTTCTTCTCATAGCATCTAGCATGGATGGAGAGTAGCCTCCTGCTACATCTACAGACGGCACAGACAAAAACCATAAAATGTAGAATACTGGACCTGACACGAAACTGCCAACTGCCATGTATAGCTTATTATTTAATCGGTCCTTAGTGTCCAGCTGACCCCATTGAGAGATTCCTTCATTTTTAAAAAGTGTTCCCTTCATCTCAGGGGCATGCAACTCTGTGACACAAAAGATCTGGACTTGATTTGGTTGTTCTAAAGGTGTGTAAAATGTTTACATTTTTTAAGGTCCTTGGGGTAAGATTGACCCCACATTGAAAATGAATGGGAAAAGTGAAAAAAAAAAAAAAAAAGAAGTAGTAAACCCAGTATAAATCTGAAATGTTTTAGATTTTTATAAAGGCCTGGATCTAGAGCACAAATGCAAATTGGAACGAACATTCTATCTCCTGCGCGCACACACACACACACACAAACACGCACGTGTGCGTGACTACAACAGAGTGCATTTTTATAGAAATTGGCATATAAAATCAACAAATTTGGCATAAAAATGAAAATTTCCACTCATAAATGAAGGACTGGTACTAGAGCACAAATGTAACATTGAACAAGCATGTTCACTCACACACACACACACACACACACACACACACACACACACACAAGTGTGACATAGGTGTCCAGGGCATTTTTTTTAGATTTTGGCAAAAAATAAATAAAAAAATGCACAGAACATAAATGCATAACAATGTGAAGGGGTAGACATAACACACACAGACACGCACACACGCACACACGCACACACACACACACACACACACACACACACACACACACACACACACACACACACACACACACACACACACACACACACACACACACACACACACACAGAGAAACATTTCCAGTAGCCCCTCACTGCAGAACAAAGATCCAGGGGGCGGGGTTGGATCCAAATCCAGGGGGTGGAGATTGGTAGGTTTAGGGATAAGGGGGTGGAGCCAGTTAGGTTTAGGTAAATGTAAGGTGGGAGGAGTTGGATCTAGATCCAACCACACCCCCTGGATCTTGTGTTCTGCAGTGAGGACCATCTCAACATTTCTGCAAATTTATGTAACATAATTTGCAAAAGCAGACAATTCAAAAGACATCAGACAAAAACAACAACAAATTCTAACCTTTGACAAAAATATAGATTTTTAATATATTTTAGAATTTTTAAATATATATTCACAAAATATATGTCATAAAGTTGCCAGGAACAGTTGAAACATGAAAAAAAATTTACTTGAAAATTGAACTGAAAATGAATGAGTCCCTATGGACCTCTGCTGGATGTATGTGGTCATTGAACTTTCTTTCTTTAACTGTAATTCCTAAAGGTTTTCCTCTAACCTGCAGATGGCAGTATTCTATCCCTAACACATGGGCCAATATCTAGAAACCTTTAATATTTAATTTAGGTCATCATTTAAGTGATTTGTTCATAAAAAAAATATTTTTCATAAGCCAATTTATGGAGTAGTTCAGTAATTGTGCAGTAAATAGGTAAAACACTATCAAATATCCACAAAAACACAGTATAAATGTATAGTTGAGAAGTAAATTTAAAATATGATATATAGTTTGTCATATAAAAAATGTATGTATATCGCTCTGTAAAAGTTTGGGGTCTATCTGATCCTAAGGACCTTAAACGTAAACTCTACTTGAGGGACAATTAAGGTTTAAGCTTTCGCTAAGAAAGAATTTCCCACTATAATGCAAAAACGGTAACAACCTTACCTGTCCCCAAACCCAGTTTCACTTTGTGGTTCAAGATATTGCGCACATTTAGCATCCCACTGCAAATCCTAAATGAATGAAATAACATGTATTAGATATTAAAGTGGTCTGAAAATGAATATTAATAGTAAAAGGCTTGAGATGCTTACGAAATATTACTGTTAGGACAGTGAGAGATTGCAGATCCTGTTTCACGAAAGATCTCCAGTTCTTCATCAGTTAGGTGACAGCCATGGGCCATTACAGTCTGCAATAGTCAGTTTGCATAATTTAATTCTAAACCAATTTCAATTCTCAAATTTAAACTTTTATAAGATTCCGCAAATGTTTAATCTAACAACTGGAACAGTTTTAAAAGGTGCTTTGTAATCAAAATAAATTTTCCACACTTTTCAGAATAGCAATGAATGAATCATTCATTGAAGCCAGTTCAGAGAAAATTATACTCAATTATCCAAAACCTAAAGCTGAAATATTCAGATTTGGTTAAAATCATCAAAGATTTTGTTCCACAAGTTTGCAACGACACTAGCGTGAGTAAATAATGAAAATGAGTAAATATTCACTTTTTTTTGTGAATTATTCCTTTAAATCATAGGTCTCTTAAATCAGAAATGGGATTTGCACTTGGTCCCAGATTAGTGAGGAAGAGTGTCAGAGCAGGGAGTTTGTATGCTCAAACAAATGACAATGCACTCCAGTGTACTGAACTTTTGATCACAAACTCATATTGCAAAGCACATGATTCAGAACCTCTCAAGCAAGCCCTTTACATCCACAGGGCTAATGACAACAAACCAAAAGTACTTAAAAAGTAAAAAATAAAACAAAAAACTTGAATAAAAATCTATTGGTTCATCAAATATGTGCAGCTTCATATGAGTTAATTTGTATTTATCTTTTTAAATAAACTCACAAAACTGTATATTGGCAAACAGCTGCATATATTTTAAAGACTCGAAAACCGATTCTATGAGTTCCTCCCTATTTATTTATTTTTAAGGGTAAAAGTGGTTTGAAATATTACTACACCTTTTAAAAAAAAGAAAAAAATGTAAGTAACAACTTCATACATCCCATTACAGATGCATAGTACATTGTAAAAAAAAAAAAAAAAAAGTTGAGCCAACTTCAGCAAGTTTATACAACAAAAATGTGAGAATATCCCACAAAAATAAGTTGAGAAAATCTGCTGAAGCTGGTTGCCTTAAAATTGGTTCAACTTTTTTCTTTTATTTTTTTTTTCACAGTGTAGCTTAAGGTAAAGCAGTTTCCCACACTGTAAAAAAAGAAAAAAGTTGAGCGAACTTAATTTTTTATTTTTTTTTACCAGCTTCAGAAGATTTTTGAGTTTGCTCAACTTATTTCTGTGGGAGATTCTCAAATTTGTGTTGTATAAACTTAAAACTCAAAAATCTGCTGAAGCTGGTTGCCTTAAAATTTTAAGTTGGCTCAACTTTTTTTTTTTTACAGTGCAATAACCACTGTATAGAAGACTGACATTTGTTTATGTCATGCATAGACTTCAGACTTTCACACCTGGACTCTGTTGCAACACAATTCAGAACATAAAATCTACAAAATTATACAATGAATCAGTAACAAAGGTATCTATGTAGAGTAATATGTATATAAAGTAATATATTAGAGAAAAGGATATATTAAAAAAATATATTTCATCAGGTCTTTGATGTACAGCACAATGACAATCACTGAATACCACTCACCCTATCTGTAAGCAGGTTATGCTTGAGGTAAACATCAGTGTAGGATTTGCAGCCTGGGAACAATGTCTTTACAAGCTCCACTTCCTCTTTGTTCTCACTGATGTGGCTCTATGTTTAATGATTGTAGAAAAACAGGGGTAATCATTTTACTTAATGTCTATTAGTGTTTGTCTTATGATTTACAGCATCTTAACTGTTAATTATTCACAACTATTGAGTTTAGAAAATCAGGTTATAATATTTACAGCATTTATTTATAATATTACAATACTAGTTTATAATTAGTTATTTTTATAAAGTAAAATTGCACAGATTCACTATTCTCAATGCTGATGGAGCGTGGAGTACACAAAGCTGAACACACCCATCGTTCACTTCACTATTGCCTTTTACAAGAATTATAAACATAAGGCCATCTGTCAATCAAAAACTCTTAGTCATCATACTATTTTTCAAGCTTCTACCATGTGAACACTGCCGTAATCAACTTGAATGTTACTTGTATGTTCTTTAACCTTTGTAAATCACTGTTTATTGAGTAGATGTTAATGTGTGAAAGGAGGACAAACCTGAATGTGAAGCTTGTTGTTATTGGCGATCTCACCTAATTCACTGAGCAGTGAAGAGGAACAGGACGGAGCGAATCGAGGAGTGACCACAGGCTTAACATTTGGGTACTAAAACAATCAGAAAATATATTTTTATTTTCATATTTCACAGCTTGAAATCATTTAGGCACAACTACTTACTGTTTACACCGACTCTGACTAGACTTACATAATAAATCAATTAAATTAATGAGAAATTTACCTCCTTTTTGAGAAGCTCTTTGATGAAACTGCAAAAAAGAAAAAACAAAAGGAAGCAGAATCATATCTTCAAGTTCATTGATCAGACTGGGGGTTTGATTTATAACCAAAATTCAGTCATTTTGTACATTGTACATGAGGTTACTAACACTATTGTGTCGGTACAGTCACACAGTCCTCCAAAACTCACCGATTGGTCTCCTCTTTACATTCACTTGGACTTTCTTTGTACTGTGGAACTGCAGAATTGCAGTCCATGCAAACTTTACCCACTAAAGCTCTTTGTCCAAACTTATCTAGTGGAAAAGAGGCAAATTACTGTATATCAAAATCTAAAAATCAATGATCAATAATTGATTTATTATCTTGTTTGTTAACGATACAGCAACATAGTGGACACAGGATTTTAAAGTAATATTAAAATTGAGACAGAGTTATTACAACTTTACTTCACAGAATGATAGGTCACAGTGCACCTCTTCTTACATAATATGAACAAGCAAACATAAATGCAGTGTCTTGACAGACTGTCAGGAACAAGAATTAAGACAAGATAGGACAAAGCAAGACAAATTCCAAAGGTTAGAAAAAGGATGTGTGTGTGTTTGCTACCACAGACACAGTCACATGGGAAATTCATTCAACGTGTGTGTGTGTGTGTGTGTGTGTGTGTGTGTATCCTTGGTTGCATGTGTTTTACCTGCAAGCTCTCCAAGCAGAAGAGAGGCATCGGTGTGTATTGTGGCAAAATAACAAGCAGTAGTGGTGCCGTTCTTTAAGGTTCTTCTCTGCAATGCCAAACAGTCAACAAAAAGGTTCAAAAGAAAATTGCAGCATGCATTCTATATCCATATCAGTTCCATCAACGATTTACCTTACTTTAGAGTTATTCTTTATGTTTATTATAGTTTATTTAGACTTTATGTAATCCATTTCAATGAGCTTACCACAACTTTAGTGTAGACATTATTGGCAAAATCCAAGTCTTTATACTTGGCTTCCACAGGGAAAGTGTAAGTGTTGAGCCACTCCAGCAGAGGCAGGTCTAAGGCAGTTCCAGTATAGCTATACTGAGACGCATGGATGTGTGTATCAACCATTCCGGGCATAAAAAACTCACTGTGGAGCAAAAGTAAAATTAAGCAATGGCACTGCAAAAAGGTGAGTGCAATGGCAATGGAAAGATTTCAATCTTGAACATACTCATTATTGCACAATTTGATCACAAAGCTTGTTTACACAAAGGTTCTTGCTCAATTTTTTTTACCTGCTGAGTGGTTGTTCTGAATGCAAAAGACTTATGTTAGACTATAGAATATATGCAATTCATTTTGACTGATGTACTTACTATTGTCCAAGCTGTTTTATGTCTGAAGTTACAAAGCCCCATATTTTTGAAAGACTGACCACATCTTGATCATTTTCAATAAATGCAATCTGCTCAAAAAGAAGAAAATCACCATTATGAAAAAAATAAATAAATAAATACTTTGAGGTACATTACAAATCATTGGCAAATGGCATCATTTATTATATATCTATAATACATTATGTGGTTAGGACAGCTATCAAAATGAGATGACATTAATTGTAATTAAGTAGACTATTAAACAAACCTTGCCCTCATCGTCGACTCCTAAAACACAGTTCTGCAGTATTTCCACCGCAGCTCGTGGTGTGGAGTGCACAAACGTTCCACTGAAGACGTGCGCAATGCGCGCGGCTGTGTCGTTCCGATTCATTATTGGCACAGATTTTCGAATGTCATTTCAAATGAATTCTCTGAACTTTTATATACGATACGAGTCATAGCAGAATTCCTGGGAGGTGGATATTGTAAACCGGTAATCATTACAACAGCGCTAAGCGCGTCATAGCGTACATCCAATCAAACTCTCGTGTAATTGGTGATAGCACACCACCGCCTGTTTTCTTGATTTTGATGTATTAATTTCTCGCTACTACAAATAATAGGCTAATAAAATAAAACAACAACAACAATAATTACAAATAAGAACATGTAAACTTTTTCTAGTGTATATTATTAGTGGATTATTAATGGAATACTGAATATATACAAGCAATAATAACTCATACATAGACATATCCATCAATTAAATATGTATGGCTATAATTAATGACAATCGTTATTAGATGAGATTCTAAAATTCATTGGGTTCTGGTGAAGTTATAGTTTTGTTTTTATTTTCTATTTGCGTTTATAACAAATACATTGAACTGAAAGTATTTGTGGAATGTTTTGTTTAGTTGTGCTACTTTATAAGAATGAAGGTAGAAGGAGCTGCTGTTTTGTATGTTTGTAAAGACTATGAAAAGCACATGACAGCAACACGGATGAACAATAGTTACTTACCTTGCCTACTTATTTGAAAGGTTTCACGTTACACACACGCAGTGCGAATTGCCCATGCAATGTTTCATATTAGAACAATCTGTTGAGGTTTGCCAGATAATTTTTTTTTTTTATAAAGGACAGAACATTAACATTTTTTCACCCCTTGGTAAGCACACCAGCATCATTTCAACACAAAAATGATGTGGTCAAAATTGATAAGTTTTTATTATTTTATTTATTTTTTTAAATAATAATAATAATAATAGTCATTTCATAGTCACTTCAATCAATTTACATGGAATTTTGACTGAGAAATACCCACATTCTTGTGCAACACTTGAGTACACATGACAGGATTCACGCAATATTAAGACATCACAGTCTCACCTGACTCATTCAACGAACATTACTACAGCATAGACAAACACTACATATAGACAAAAAAAAGGTAAAAACAGAACAAAATGGTTTGCATTATCCACTGCACAGAAGAACTGCCCTGAAATTAAGTTACACATAATTAGATTTTGTATGCGTTGAACTAAGTTAGTGAGTTCTGCTGTTGATAAGAGTAAAGGAAAGTTAAAATGCTATCAATAACTGTATTCCATAAAGAAGCTGCAGCCATTTACTCCATATAAAGAATACAGCCATTGAAAGCATTTTCACAGTAGCATTTGGAAACAGTAATTTTGATGTAAGTGGTAAAGGAGATGGTAAAGCAGTCAGACATGTGATACAGTTCTACCCTCTTGCTTCATAACGGTGGCTAAACCTCATGACATAAATCCTGGATTAAAGTTACAGTTCCTCAAATCGTTCGCAAAAGTTTATATTTGGTTTTTGTATTAGCAATCATGCATTAACTTTGTGTCACAGGTGGTTGAGATGCTGCACAAAGGCCAAAACAGACTATTCTTGTTTAAGTTCCTTAAACATCACGAGAGAGTTCCCTGAAAATCTTGAAATTGTTGGCTATGATATCATAGCATTACCTCTGCGATCACATGGTGATTTAACATGTGAGCCTTTTTCATTTTTCAAACTTATTCTAGATCTGTGATGGTTCTACGTTATATTAATTATCTTTAAATGTTATCTTATCGTTTTAATGTTGTACTGCAAAACTTTTGCTGCTATTAGGAATGCATTTGATTTAGTGGTTTGGGTAGATTCGTAATTAAACTGTATTTACTGAAATTAAATACAGTCACAATTATATGCATGTATTTTTTAAACATAAATACACATATCTACACAATAAGTACATTGATCAAATTATTCATTTAAATGTTACTACATAGTAGTTAATAACGCTGAATGTAAAGTGGGTCCCTTGTGTGTTTGCAGCTACTTATTATTATATGCAAGAAGATGTTTCTAACAAAATCTATAAGATCAAAATCACAGTCAACAGGACAGTGAAGGTGTAGATTTAACATTCAGCGTAATTCAGTATTTTCTAAACAGACAGCACAACATTTGCTTGTAGGTCATTTATTAATTAGACATGTTCCATAAGTACTTTCTATTTTTGTTTTTCTATTTACAAAAAGACTTATGAAACATATATCATTCACACAGTTTGTCAATATGAATCAGCTATTCATAAATAACATGGATGCTATCAAAATGTTTGTGATTTTTAAAAAACAAGACTGGGTTTCGGCATAAGACTGTATCAGTTCCTGCGAGATCACAGTGATGGAAACAAACAATCCCCACAGGCAACAGGAAAACACCTCCTGGGAGTCTTTCCCAATTAACAGCAGGTGAACAGGCGAGTACATTTCCAGTATCCAGCCCCACTGTTCTTAGGTTTAGTTGTTTGCTGGTAAAGCTTACAGAAGACTGCGAGTGTTAATGTTCTTCTGCCTCTGAATCACTATCACAGTCATCATTGCTAAAGCCCAGGTCATCAAAATCTTCATCATCATTCTCCTCGTCTCTTTTTTTCTGTCTCTTTTCTTTATTTGGCTGGCTGGTGTCCTCTACCTCTTCTTCTTCCTTCTTGTCAAGTCTAAAAAACAAAAAGCAGATAGACACATAAAAACTCTCTAAAACCACTGTGAATTACAAGAACATTGTATATAGTAATACACCTTAACATACAGTATATATGACAGCAATAAGTTTAATTAATCTTATTAAAGAAGTGTTCCTAATAATGCACAGCTCATAGAATAACAGAGCAGTGAAAGCAGCCTAAAAAAAGTACATATAGAATATCTTGAGGCCACAATTAAATTTACCATTACTGTGTATGTCCACAAGATGGCACATGTGCTGCACTGATATATTACCACTACTACTATGAAACAATGTTCTAATGTTATAAAAGATGTATTTTTTACTTTACTAAACTTTCTATTTGTCAAAGAATCCTGAAAAAGTCTCATGGCATTCACAAAAATATTAAGCATCATAAATTGTTTTCTACATTGATAATAAAATGAACTATTATTAATAATTGAGCATCTATAATAACTGAGCACCAAATCGGCATATTAGAATGATTTCTGAAGGATCATGTAACACTGAATACTGAAGTAATGGCTGCTGAAAATTCAGCTGTCATTACAGGACAAAAATACAATATATTAAAATAGAAAACATTGATTAAATCAATGGTGTACAGAATTTAAATACAGTCAAATCAAAAATTATTCAGACACCAGATACAATTTTTGATTTTTTTTTTTTTTTTACTAGTGGGTGCAGGACACTATTGTTCCTTTGTGTAAGTGAAGATAGCAAAATGAAGTAAACTGTGACATAATACACCCAAAAATTCTTCATACAGTGGACTACCAGTAAAATTTATACAAATTTGGGACCAAAAATTATTCAGACACTTTGACCTGACCATGTTTTGCTGAAGTGATTTTTCCTTAATTGCTAATGCAAACTTTTTACATCACAGACTGAACAAAATTAAGCATTGCTTGGTAACTGGTTGATCTAAATTGGTATTATCTAATTGTGTACTTAAATTTAACAGCTGACAGCTAGTCAACCTAATTCATTGCATACCTTTCTATCAAAGTTATCTGACATTATCAAAATTAATTTGTTCTGACACATTTTAACTCGGAGTTCTTGTCATATTTTACTACCATTTTCTTAAACTATAGCGAATAAACTGTGAGAAATGTTGAAGGTGACTGAATAAGATTTGGTTTGACTGTATTTCAGGGCATGTTTTCATCATGCTCTCATTATGTAAATATATATTTATATTAAAGTAGCGCATTATTTCTAATTTGCACATGTTCAGTCGGAAGAGGCCTGAATCTACTTACGGAAGGACAATCTCTTCCTTCTTCCCACATTTTGCACAAAGCTCCAGCTTTAGTGCACATGGCTTGCACATGATATGATAGGCATCCTTCACTGTTTTCTGAAGACACTTTACACTAGAAAAGACACAGAAACATCATTTCAGAGAAGGGTTCATTGTGGAGGAGTTTATTTGCCTTTCATCTGCTGCTATGCAGTAAATCCTCCCTCATCTCACCATTTTCGTGACTGTGTAAGGGGCTTGTATTTGTTGTACTTGACTTTCCACTCTAGCACATCTTTGCAGTGCTGGCACAAACCATCATGAACCTTTGATTTGGCTTTCTGGTAGCATCATAAGGGAAGAATACATACAAATTCACATTAAAAACACAAATAACAATATCACACACACAACGCAAAGGGTATATAAACTCCTAGACAACGAAACTGAAGTAAATCTGATTCTACACTGTTTATTTTAGCAGGCGCTTACCTTAACTTGTGCGCTTGCACCGTACTTGTCATTTTTGAAGGCAGTTACATTCTGGTGTTTTTGGCCTCGCAATCTGGAAACGTTTCCTTTTTGAGAACTCATTTTAACGCTAAAATATACGTAATATTTAAACAGCTACCGTTTAAAACATCTAAATGAGAAACCGCGTGGCTCCTCACGTTAAAGTGGCTATTGACGCAATGCGAAAATAGCGGAAGTGAATAGCAATTGGCTAATGCTTTACAACTTCAAACGAAAGATTTCCAACTTCAGAAAACACAGCTAACGTTAAAAATGTTGAGCTCTAATATTTCATTCTTGGCAGCTCAGCAAAAGTATCATTATCCTGATTTATACGACAACGACGGTAAAATCATTAATCAACATGTTATTGTGTTTTCGACATCGTCCGTGTGCAGCGAGGACGCGTGTGATTGGTCGAGCATATCTATCCTTCAATCTGATTGGTCGTTAGAGCGTTCATCGTTGACGTTGATATCCGGCATTCCGCAAGAAAATCAGAAGAAAGCCAGTTTTGGGCACGCGTTGGTGTGAGATGAGATCACCCGTACCGGACGGATTAGATTAGACAATCTGGTCCATTTAATAACGTCAAGATTATATTAACACCGCCAGTCTTTGATCTCGTTGGATCATGAAACACTGACCACATGTTGACAAGATCGGACGGACCAGAAGCAGCTTTTGAGGGACTCTTGATCTGGCTAAGTGGACTGAGTGATCGTTTAAAGGGAATCTCATATTTGACTTATCTAATACAGTGATTTCACCAGATCAAAGCGTTTCTGCCTTCACCAACGTCTCCAGCATCTACAGGTACGTTAGAGTAAGGTTTTTAATTTGCTAATTAGCTGACCATGCTAATCAAATAGCTCGCTTCAGCTGTTTCAATTAAGCCGTAACACTCTTTAGAATAATAGAGTTAAAATGTTAACTAAGCTTATTTCACTTAGCAAACAGTTTTGAGGTGAATGTCCTTCTCTGATACCTTTATAACTATGTAGATCATGCTGTCAAATACATAAATGCTGTATAGATAAATCTATTATAATAAATAAGTCTCTAGTATTTATTTGAATATTTATGTGGACCAAGTGTTTGTGTAAAACTTTAGGTAGAAAAAATCTTAAAATAAAATAAAAACCTAGTGAGTGAAATAACCAGCCCCCACCCCACCCCAATTCTGATCTTTAACAGAAAAAAATAATAACCTGTATGGGGTGTGATATATGTAATATTTTGAGGATGCTTTAGCTTTCCCTTCAGTGTGATGAAGTCCAAAACACCCAAACAATAAGATGGTTTCCTGCTTATTAAACTAAGGGTGGGGATTTGATTGTCATGGGTCAGATCTGGGTCATATTCACATTTTTTCACTCTGCTAGTTGAAAAAAATTGTTAAATGGTTCTTTTGGTACACTAATGTGATGTCACCTACTTGGAGTCTATATTAAGGTGAAGCGTTTTCCAGACATTTTTTTGGGGATGTTTGGAAGCATTGATGTGGATTACTTGTACGTTTTCCAGATTTATAAAACACTGGATATTTCTAAGTCTAGCCAAATTGGTAACACTTTGTTTCGATAGTTCACTTTAGACATTCTGCTAACAGTAAGTAACTTTGCAACTACATGTCAACCAGCAGTCATTAGAGTATTAGTGGACTGTCTGCTTAATATCTGCTAACACTTTATTTTGATGGGTCCACAACATACAACATACTGACTATGAGAAACTTTTTGTCAACTTAGTCTACTAACCCTAAACCTACCCTACTGACAGTTTGTGACATGTAGTTGCTAATTAATGAGAATTAGTCGACATGTAACCAAGTGTCAACTACAAAGTTACTGATGGTTAGTAGAATGTCTAAACTGGACTATTGAAATAAAGTGTAACCACCAAATTTTCTTCTCGGAAACCAAAAAAATGAGGGTGATTTCAGCTGCCATGACTCAGAGATAAAGTGATCTGATCAATGATAGCACATACGTCAAAGCTATCCTAAGGGTGAAGTCTGAGAGTCATTATTAATGACGTCAAATTAGCACTAAGATAGAAACCATTACTTGCGCTGCAGAACTGCAGTGAATATTGAACTTTTTTTTTGTTTCACCCCAGATGCTGTTTCGATTGTATTTTGTATCTTAACTAAGTGCACATTTAAAACTGAGTTATTTGAAAATAAAGGGCATAAACAATTCAAGGACATGCTTAACCATTGTATTGGAACACTAGATGTTACTGTCTAGTTCAGTGGAGAATAACTAACAGGTCTGCGTGTTTACTCATCTTTAAGTAAACTATTATAGTCTTCTTTGGGTAAATATTGTTTGCATATATGGTGCATGTGCTTATTAAGATGATAAGGGTGATATGTGTAATGTAGTTAGGTTAAGTTTTATTTCTTTCTCCTATCTCCTCTAACTATGCAGATTATGCTCTTGATGCTTCACCTTTAAAAATGTAGTTTGCCCAAAAATGAAAATTAATTTTCATGTATACGATGGTGAAAATGAAGATTAATTTTCATTGACTCCTTTGTCGTCAAGCTGTACGATATTCAAAATTCTGTGGAACATGTTTTATGCTTTAGTTGTTAGTCCAAACAGTGAAAATCAGCGAGGTTCAAAACAACATAGGACCCCACTGACTGGAATTGTGTGAAGTGAACAAAAAACATTGATATTTTTCAAAATATCGTCTTTTGTGTTCCTTAGAACAAAGTCATACAACTTACATAAAGATGAGTAATTGGCAGAATTAAAATTTTTGAACTGTTGACACTTAAAGATGCGTCTGTTTGTATTGTACTGTGTTTCCACCCCACTAATTTTCCAATCTGTTGTGTTCTTCTCAAGTGAAGGATGAATCACCTGTCTTTGAGTGAGCTATGTTGCCTTTTCTGCTGTCCGCCATGCCCGAGCAGAATAGCTTCCAAGCTGGCCTTTCTTCCACCGGAGCCCACTTACACCCTGATGTGCGACGAGAGCGGCAGCCGCTGGACCCTCCACCTTTCCGAGCGTGCGGATTGGCAGTACTCTACCCGGGAGAAGGACGCCATTGAGTGCTTCATGACCCGGACATCTAGAGGGAACCGAATCGCTTGTATGTTTGTGCGATGTTCTCCAAACGCCCGCTACACCTTGTTGTTTTCCCACGGTAACGCTGTAGACTTGGGTCAGATGAGTAGCTTCTACATCGGCCTAGGCTCCCGCATCAACTGTAACGTGTTCTCTTACGACTACTCGGGCTACGGGGCAAGCTCAGGGAAGCCTTCGGAGAAGAATTTGTATGCTGATGTGGACGCTGCATGGCACGCACTACGAACAAGGTGAGTACTTTCTAAAAGCAAAGTTATTTATTTATTTTTTTTGAGGCTATTCTGACACTGTTTTTCTACTGTTGTCATCAGTAACGCTCATCTTGTTTGTGTTTTGTATTTTATCTCTTACATTTCATTTTCCCTGTCTAAAGTAACATTGACCCCTGTCCACATGAATGACTCTGTTCAGTATTTAGAATTTTTTTTTTTTTTTTTTTTAATATTTGTAAGTATTTTTAGAATTCAAAATAAATGCGTTCTAATTGTATATATTTCAGCAGCCATTACTCCAGTCTTCAGTATCAGAATCCTTCAGAAATTCTAATATGCTTAGTTAGAGCTCAAGAAACTTTTCTTATCAACGTAAAAAACACTTTTGCTGGTTTTTATGGAAACATGATACTTTTTTCAGGATGCATAGAAAGTTAAAGAGAAAATCAATTATTTGAAATTGTATTTGTTTTTTTTTTGTTTGTTTTTTTTAAATGTCACTCGTGATCAGTTTAATGCATCCCTGCTGAATAACTCAGTACTGCATATATGTTTAGTTCTTATAGTTTTTATATTTTTAATTCTGTGCCTAGACAGCTGTGCGGTAAAGAGTACCATTTCTTCTCATTTAAAGCACTTGTGCCATGTTTCACTTTTATTTATTTTTTTAAAAGCATATTGTTTTTAAGACGCTGTTAAGATAAATATAGTTCAGCTCTTAAAAACTTTCGTCGACACTCTGCGTTCTGTTCCGTTGCATATCGTCTAGCTGTGTTTGAACTCAACAACGTGCTCCTTAGGGGTTGGTTCTCACAGAACATACTTTTATATCCCACTGTTTTTTTTTTTTTTAGTTGTTTGTCTATGTAAAGATGCACTTCATGGACATCTTTGAGAATTGCGCCACGTCTCACTGTTTTTTTTTTTTTCTTCAACGGGTATGACTTTTCAATGAATGTTGACTTAACTTTTAAAAACGCTTCTCGAGATCCTGTGTTCTTTTCCTTACTCGGGTCTGCATCTTTTTAAGCGCAAGAAAATATTTTGGGTAAATAACACTTTGAAGCGTGTCAAGTGAACCTAAAACTGTATGAAATATACGGCAAACCACCAACTAGTCGGTTTTGAAAATGTATAGTTTTCCACATCCCATATACTGCCTATCCATTTTCCTATGGATCTGTGAAATAGATTAGTCTGCTTCTGGTCTAGTCAGTGTTTCGGTTTGGTTTGTGGGCCAGGCCTCAAATGTTTTCAGTGGTACATTTTGTACGGTCCCTGGTATCTGTTGCGTCTTTGTCCTTGTGAATCCCAAGGGCTTGTGGGATATATTTAATATCGCCTCTACCTCTTTAGACCCTATCCCCCATTCAAATGTCCTGTGCAACTTTTAAATGCTTACGATGAAAATTGTGCCTTTCAGAAAGTCAAGAGTCATGTTTTGATTCAGACTGCGGTTGTGTTAAGATTTTTGAAGTATGCAGCAAAGGAAAGATTCATTTCCTCATAGTCAACAGAAGCACACTTGCTCAGACTGAAATGTTTTTTTTCCCAGTGGCAGCTGGGTTTTTTGACACTGTGGACATGGAGAGCCTATCTCAAGGTCATTCACTTTATCATGGGCCCCAAATTCTTATGTCTTTCTATGCATGCGTGTCTATTGTGGTTGCTGGTCATGGGAACTTGGTTCCGTTAATTGCGTGTACTTCAGTGTAGCAAGATTTGCAGCATCCTCGTTCATGCAAGAGAGAGAAAAACCTTCAAAGAAGCTTTGTGCTTGTAACCACATTAATGTTTTGGGTACGTTTGTGAATCAGCCACGTGCCTGTGCTGCTGCTGCACCCGTATATGTGTGCATGCATGCATGTGGTGTCAGAAAGCACAGCTGATGCTCTTGAACACAGTCCACGCTGTTTGACAAGTCATATCCCAGAGGGTTGGGTTGTACCTCATGAAGCAGTCCCACGCTGTTCTTCTGGTCACTTTTAATGTTCCCACGCATTGCCATATCAAGCTGCATCATCCCACTCAAGCACATGATTCAGATTATGATGTAGATAAATCAGTCTGACTGCCACTCTGAAGAATTTAACTTTTACTGTTTTCACTTCTAATCTTTTGTATGCTTCTGTATATGTTTGTGTAAGGTGTTCAGCTTGTTTTGAGAGAGGAGTAGGAGTAAGTAGGCCGGTCCATCCAAATCTTCTGCCTCTCCTCCTGGGATTTTTTTTTTTCTTTATTCATAGAAACACATTTTTCTGCCATTCTATGCAGTGCTTTCCCCACCATTTCTGGAGGATAATTGGCTTTTTAATCTCATTCTGTCAGAGATGACCAGCATTGCCTGCTTTTTCCATCAAATTATGCTCAAACAGAAGATTACAGGATCTTAAGAATCCAGATTAGAGGGAGATAAATAAAAAAATGTATTTTTATAGCTAACCTGTGAAATATCTTCACAGTCAAATATGAGACCATGTCTCCAAACCTCTTAATTGATACTTAGCAGTGGTGTGAGAGGATTTATTTAAAAACAAACAAAACATTTTTTTAAATGAATGCTGTGAACTTGAAAGGTTTTGCTGCAGTATAGCATTTTTTTTTACAGGTGCACACTTCTGTTTGATTTGTGTGAGGGCTTTGGGTTTTCATCTGCTCTTCAGGTTTTGGTGGATTAAACATAAAGAGCACCTGCCTTTAGATGTCTGTTGAATACATTTGCCTTGGAAATTATCCATCCATAGACGAGAGTGCTTATCAGACCATGCTGAGTGACAAAATCAGCTTTTTTTGTTCTTCCCTTTGTTTTGTGGCCAGTGATGTATGATTTGCTATCACAAAAAGCAGCTCTTATGGCGAGTAGAACAATCACAGTTTTGATTGTCCCAAGTCTGTTTACTTCCAGTGCTGATCACTCTGTCTGGGTCTATTTTATGATGCATGTCTAACTGTATGTTTATTCTGCTTATTACACGGCTACTTTATAAATAAATTAACATTGAATTTTAATTTGACACTTATGTGAGAAGAAACTCGTAGACTGTACTGCAAAGTTTAGCTCTAACCCTGATCAAACACACCTCAGCCAGCTAATAAGGTCTTCAGGAGGACTTGAATACACAGGTGTTTTGGAGCAGGGCTGGAACTGGACTTATCCGGTACGTCAATCTTGGAACCGGATTGGGGATCCATCCCTACTAAACAGTATAGAAAATTAGTTGTCACAATGATCAGTTACAAGTTCCTAGTGTGGCCCAGTAGTGCACAACACAACAAAATCTCCACAAAACAAAGGAAACAAGCCTCAACACAAAGAAATTAGTCCTATGCTTTGCGTTGTGCACTACTGGGCCACCATAGGATGTGGTTCTATCCATCGGTTTTTGAATGGGTTTTGAGATGTGGGCATTACACGCAAGCTCGATGTCAATTGAGGAGCAGCTAAATGGTTGGAGAAGTCCGGCATACGTCTCCAGAAAGAAGTCTGACATTTTACTGGTAGATAAGGATTGATTTAAAGATTATAAAGTAAAAAAAAAATTAACTTGTGTGTGTGTGTGTGTGTGAATAAGATCTTGAAACATGTATTCACAAAATTGACAGGATCTATGTTTATTTTATGCCAACTTCACTGAGGAACCTATAATCTATTGCCATTTATTTTAATATGGTACTTGAAGATGATCAGACTCAATTGGCTGATGACCAATATGATACCAATACATCGTAAACCCATGGTGATTTCCCAGTCAAGCTTCGTGTTTTTGTAGGCACACAGTCAGTACAGTCCCTGCTACAGGGAAAATGCTCTGCCAAGCCACACTTATCAAGATCAGGATGGTTTGTACTGTGTTATGTTAGTGTAGCACAACCACACCTTTCTGTCTGCTCAGCCAGGTGAGTCAGTGTTGAAACATCAGGTGGGGCTGACGTACACACATACGCACAGATCTGTTAAGCACTTACAAGAAAAGCGGATGGCACTGGGAACTCCAGTGCAATGATTTGGCGCCGCCTGAATGACTTGACTTGGGCCAGGTTCATATCCAAGGAGTTGGTCCGGATGCGACCATCTGTTATCACAGCTAGCCATTGCAGTAAGCTAGTTTGTGTGCATTTCCATATAGGTATTTGCAACCAGACTTGGTAGCGTATGTAAACTTCTACCAAACAGAATCTGGTTTTGTCTTTAAAACAGCAAAACAGTGGTGACGTGTAGTGTTATCTTCCACATCCAAAAGTCTGAGACCATTCCGGTTGAAGGAAGAAGCAAAGGAAATGGCTTTTGTCTTCCTCCTCCAAAAACGATGACTTTGATGTCATAAAGGAAAGGCCACGGAAGCCAGCAGTAGCAGCTGTACTGAATAAGACCCCTGTGCCCCCCTTCCTCCTGAAGTGACATAATGACCATTGTGCTTGTGAGTATTTTTGGGCTGAGAGCTGAGAGCAGCTCATTCAAGAGGCCTGCGAGAATTCGCTGTCAGTCTTTCACAGAGCGCAGCTCCCTCTGAGAGGTGAGGGGGGAGGTGCCAGCAGCCAGTTCTCCAAGTCAAATATTGATTGGTTGCCTAGCAACTGATTCCCATGGAGCCCTGGAAGGACAGGCCCGATTGCAGTCATTGCAACATTGTGTACCCAGGAAGTGAAAAATAACTTCCTGATGGTGTCACACCACAGGTTTTGTATCACTTTAGAGTTTCTGTCAGCCAACTGCTTTATCAATGTGTTAAAGGTGATCTGGTACATGCAATTTATTTATTTTTTTATCAGAGCAATAGTCATTTTATGATTTGTTGCCATGGGGATAAATAGTGTTGATTTGATTTTATCTTTATAGCCTACGTAGTGACGTGGCAGCTTGAAATGAAAATGTTGTGATGGGAGAAACTATTCGTTAGGTCTTTGAGGCCCTACCAACCCTTTCTAACGCTGACTGAATGAAAAGTCATTCCACAGGCCATCAGAGTTCTTCTGAATCTGAAAGCACGTGACCCTTTTTGAACCCTGAAGATGTACTTTAAGGGAAAAGTTAGGTCTTTTAAAATTCAGTCATCACTGACTCAATGGTTTTTAATTACCATGCCTGACAAGCCCTGAAAAGAGAGGAAAAAAAAACAATACTGTTATAAAAGTATCTTCTGAAGTCATAGGTTTGTTTGAGGAATAGTCCAAATTAAAAAGTGTGCGTGTGTACTTGTAGTAAATGTACCAAATATACCAAACTAAAAAGGTAAATGATGCATTTAGTTCTGCTTCACATAGCATTCATGCAATCATTTTTAACACCAAATCTAAAGATGCAAAACAAAAGGCGTTAGGAAAAGTTAGCGCTGGGTAATATACTGGTTCAAACGGTGAACTGGTTTTTAAGCAAACGGTATGAATTAAAAAAAAAGAAAAAAAAAAGCATACTGGTACAAGTGCCTAAGCAACGTACATAGTGTCGTTAATTGAGAGGAGATCCCTGTTAACTTCATACACTTGACTAGTGCTGTCAAACGATTAATCGCATCCAAAATAAGTTTTTGTTTACATAAATATACACAGTACACACACACATTATGTCTATATAAATACACACACATACATGTATATATTTAAGAAAAATGTTATGTTTATATTGAATGTATTTATCTGTAATATAAATACATGTAATATTTGAGAAATACATACTGTATGTCTGTATTTATATATACATAATAAATATACACAGTACACGCGCGTATGTATGTATGCATGTATGTAAACAATAACTTTTATTTTGGATGCGATTTAATCGTTTGATAGCACTACTGACTAATGGTTGGAAAACTTTTAGAACTATTAATAACACACAACTAATTCTTTAACTGGGCAAATAATCCAACTGTAGTGGCCATTAACAGAAGCCAGAGATGCTGACGACGAACGCAAAGAAGAAAAAAATGACTGTAGCAGGCAGATCAAGCTCACTGTTCACCATGTGCAAAATATAGGAAGACAATTCTAAATACTGAATTGGGGGGTTTATATCAATGTAACTCTAAAGGGGAACTGACAGTCTTCAGAAAAGTTTTCAGCCTGCCTGCGGATTTTTTAAATTTTTTTTATTTTTTCTTCATATGTTTTATGTAGGAAAATATCACAAAACTAAGGTCAGGCCAACCTGTTCTAGCTATAAATTTTGAAATTATACAATCTAATTTGCATCAAAAACAGCTTATGCTATATGCAGCATGTTTGTTTAGATCATGATTAAAATGCAGTGGTTCTGCCATTGTTTCATGCATTATGATTAATATAAAGGCACAGTCAGGGAAAAACCATGATAAACCATTAAACTGCTAGAATCCTCAAAAAAAACAAAACAAATTGGGGGTCAAACCGCCAGGACACAAGGATAAGGCTTGCCAACTTACCTAAACAGGCTAAATTCACCTGAACTGAATTTAGCTCCTGTGATGGGAAGAACCAGGTATGCTTGAACATTCTGTCCAACCAAGGTTTGGATGGCAGTGTTGACGTGTATTCAGATGAACCGTACTAACAGATCAATCACACCAGAGTTAATTTTAATCAAACCAAACCTGCCAGCTGTAAATGCATCCTAAGGCATTGCTCACTGATGTTCTAATGCTCTCCCAATGCTCATGTCTAACCCGTGTGCAGAATTCCAGAGCAGGTTGAATTTCGGTCTTTTCCTCACATTTTTAAAAATCTTTTTATGGCTTCAGAAGGCTTAAAAATAGTCCTATAGAATAGTGCTATTAGTTCATTTATTTTATTTAAACTTGACAGGCTGGATCGCTATTAACTGCCAATGCCAAGAGCTGTTCTTAAATTTGACTTTTTCATTGGAAAATAACTTCTTCTTTATCCTGTCCTTGAACATCCATTCTGCCGTTCTCCAGAACACATTCCTCCACGTCTCACATGACCTCATGGAGTAATGTAGAATCATGTGATTTTTATTTTTTCCATCCCTGAGGACAAAATTGATGAGTGTATTGGTCTCAATGGTTCACTGTATGTGGGTGAACTGTAATTTATAATGTTACATGTGAGGTCCGCTTGTGCTCAGATGTAAATATTTTAGTGGCGTCAAAATTAGCGCGTTAACGCAGGCGATTCATTTTTTTCAGTCAAGGCAAGTTTTTATATAGCACATTTCATACACAGTGGTAATTCAAAGTGCTTTACATAATAGGAAGTAAAATTCATTTAAAAAAAAAAAAATAGTTTAACGTCTTAAAAATATTTAATGCAGGGGCGGAGCTAGGGTTGGCCACCCCACTCACAATTGCTGTTTCTGTCACTTTTTCTCTTGACAAGAAGTGCATTTATTCAGTTGCAGAATGTCTTTACGAGCACATCAAACCAGAGACGTTTCAGATGCGCGCTCCAGCTTCACTTCAGCGGCGGGCGCGACTCAAACGAGCGCGGAAACGGTCCTGTGCTCGGAGCGTGAGATCTTCAATTCTTCAGCGCTGTAGCCTGAATCCTTTTATATCAAAGCACAAAATAAACTACGTGCATGCAATGTCGTGGTCAGTTAAGTCATGATGTTACTAAAAAGGCAATTTAAAGCTGCCTTAAAACTGTGTGTGCATGTAATATTTTATATGGGTCACATTTAAGAACATGTCTCTGAAATGGTTTTCAAAACTGTCCTGGAGCAGTCCAGCACTGTCTCACTCATCTAACACACCCGATTCAACTCGTCAGCTCATTAATAGAGACTTATTGACCTGAAGTGTGTCAGAAATGATAAAAAGAGTTGAGAGAAAACACGATGTGTGTCAGGTCCATGTCACGTTCAGCAGCGTCAGCTCTTAAAGAAATAACAGCCAAAATAACCTAATAACCTAATTTTTATAGAGAAATCAGTATTGGGATCAGTGATACTGGCCTTGAACAATGATGCCATTAAAAAAAATATACCGCCTTTTATGTTGTTTGTACATTTTAATTTGAGGATTTAATGTGAAATTATTGCAATATAAAAGTATATTTAAAAACTTTAATGTTAGGTGGGATTAATCGCGATGAATTTTTTAAAAATGTGTGATTTTTTTTTTTTTTTTTTTTAATTGATTTTTTTTTTTTTTTTTTTTGTCGATTGACAGCATTAAAATATTTATATTGGTTTTGGTCACACGGTTCCAATTTTCAGTTTCAACTTCAAGCCTGTTCTGTGACCTTCTGTTTGCCACCAAGACAGTGTGTGTTAGCTAGAGAACTGAAAACAACATTCTTAACACATTACAGTGCTGTGTAATTGCACAATGTGCCGTATAAGCCACTTCATGTTTGTATAATGTGTTGCTATAGGATTATCAGTATATGTCCTGCTTTTAAAGTCATTTCTGTTTACATCCCTGTTTGTGGCAGTGCAGTCAGCTGAATAAGTGATCATGCGCTTTAAATAAGGCATAGAATGCGTACACAGCGCCCCCTAGGATAACCAGCTTTCTGTTAGATAGTCACGTTGTCATTTGCTGATTTAAGTACAAAGTTCCTGCTAGCATCACTGTACAAGAGAAATGAAACTGAGAAACTTGGTTTCTTGCATCTTACTGGATTCCTTGAAAGCAACTGCGCTTATTGCTTTCACACTGTTATGCGGTGAACTAAAATGCTTCTGAGATGTCATTAAGTTCGCTATTCTTGAGTTACTGCTCCCCATACTCTAAATGCATATTATATTAAAAATTGCATTCATTTGTTTTTAAAATTATTTATTTACATTTTCTTCATGTACAAATTTATATATACTCTTTTCAAAATTATATTTTTTATTTTTATATTATTTATAAAATAATTCACTTGCAACATAATTGGTTTTAATCTTTTATTTTATTAGACACCAAGTGAAAATAATTTTCTACAGAAAATCTAGAATTTTTCTATCTCTATTTTATTTTTCTGTCTAAAAATACATAATTTTTTATTTTTTTTTTAAAGTGAACTTCCCCTTTAAGCAATCACTTGATGAAATGTAATGAAATGGAGACTGTTGACTGCGAGCAGCTCGACTCGCTGGAAAAGTTTGATTTAATGACTCTGTTTTAGTATCAGCTCTTAAATTTTGGCTCACGCCTATGCCTTTTTGTAAAAGCAATAACACTTAAGTTGGGCATGTCAATTAAGGTTACGTAATGTATATGAACAGTGTTTCAAAAGATTCAGTCATTCGTGTTAACCACCAAAAACAAAGGCCACAAAGGCCCAGTTTGTCTGGTTCTGAAAGTAGGTTAAACCACCTGTTCTTTGATTCATGATAATTGTGTTCTGATCGCAGCATCATTAGAGAGTGTAGGTGTGTATGAACTCATCATTTGAATGTGGTGTTGTAGGTACGGGATCAGGCCAGAGAACGTGATCATTTATGGCCAGAGCATCGGTACAGTCCCTTCGGTGGATCTGGCCTCTCGTTACGAGAGCGCTGCCGTCATCCTCCACTCCCCTCTGACCTCAGGTATGCGGGTGGCTTTTCCTGACACCAAGAAGACATACTGCTTCGACGCATTCCCAAAGTGAGTCTCTCCCTCTCTCTCTCTTTCTTTCTTTTTTTTTTCACTTCAGACTTGCCTGTTTTTCCTTTTTTCTCATGTTTACCACAGTCACGTTTTTCCCTAATTTGTGTAGTACCTCATACCAATTAGACACATACTGTTTGTTGCTTTGAGCAGCCATGTTGTGGAGAAGGCGCCTGGTTGGTTGGTTCATCTGTTTTCTGCCCCATAGCTATTGTTGTTATTGTGTGCCCTCTAGTGACAAATATTTCCCAACAAGTAGTTCAGTGTTTGTTTATTTTATACATGCACTATCAATGTGCATTAAAATGATTAAAATCAAACGCAACAAAGACTTTTATATTGTAATAAGAAATTGAAAATTCTATTGTGCCATTATTACATTTTAGAATTTATTATAATAGAAAAAAAAAATTATTTTAATAATTATTATTATTATTATTATTTTTATTTTATTTTTTTACAGTAAAATAATAAGCCTTGGTAATCTTAACAACCTCAAACTTTTGATGGTAGTGTTTTATATTATTTTTTGCAGACTGCTGTAAATGTACAGTGCATTATAAAAAGCAGATATGTGCAATTAGTATTGTAAAATAAGTGAAATGAGCTACAACTTTTAAGTAAGTAAAAGGTAAGTCAGGAATAAATTTCAGATAGATACGTAAGAAGGTAAAAGTCTTATGAAATGTTTTATAAAGACAAAGAATGTGTATTAATTTTTATTTTTTAATTTTTTAAACATTTTGTCTTCAATGAAGAAAAGTGATACAGCCAAAGAAAAATACTTGACATCCAAAAAAAGCACTTTCATACCTCAGAATCAATTTTTGTCTCGTGTAGAAATTACTTTACTTTACAAATCACATAATGTTTTCAACAACATTGTACAAAAGAACAGTCTATTCATGTGTTTTTGTATCTTTTTTTTTTTTCCCCCTCAGCATTGATAAAATCTCTAAAGTCACTTCTCCGGTGCTGGTGATCCATGGTACGGAGGATGAGGTTATTGATTTTTCCCATGGACTGGCCCTGTACGAGCGCTGCCAGTGCCCCGTGGAGCCGCTGTGGGTGGAGGGTGCAGGACACAATGATGTAGAGCTGTATGGACAGTACCTGGAGCGCTTGAAACAGTTTGTGGCTCACGAACTTGTAAACTTATAGATGGACCTCAAGATCAGGACTCGCATTACTTGATGAACATGCCCCGGTGCCCAGCAGGCGACTGTGAACTTGACAACGGTTTTCTCACCTGTGTTTTTTGGTTATTTTTCTAATTAAGTTGCACTTCTCCACAGATAATAGGAGATGTGCCTCTACTGCCTTTCTTAGGGGGTGCATTTGTGTAACTGTACTTCTACCGGTGCGAGCGGAGCCGTCGGATGTTTCGGTGATCCGACTCTGTGTCTTGATACTATGTACTAAAGAATCAAGCCCATTCCATAAATCCAATTTTTGTTTTGCTGTATGCATGTAATCATGTACACAATGGAGTACTGTACAAATGCAACGTTCTGACACAAATAATTAATTGCCATACAGGTGATGCCAAATATGTTAAACTGATACATTACTTTGTATGTACATGTTTATAAAACATACCTGCAATGTGTATAATCTATATGAAATTTCAATGTTTTTTTTGTTTTTTTTCCCTCCATGAACACACACTTGTCTGTGTTTTGCTCTTAAGTGTATTCTCTGTCTTAGACCTTTAAAACAATGCTGGATAATATGATAGTAATATGTCTCAAATAAAGAGACATGTTTGTGGCTTACAATAGCCCAAAGAAAACACACACCTGCTCAAACAGTGATATAAGTAAAAATCTAATTGTTATCTACTTTTGCACTTTTTTTTATTTTTTATTTTTAATGGAAATAATCCATCAGACCTCTTGGTTACACACACACACACACACACACACACACACACACTGAACTTGACTCCTGATTCTGTTTGCAGTCATTGCTTTGACTTGTATTCAAATGTAATTTATACCATCTTGTGTCTCAGATGAAGTGCACACAACTTTTGTTGTTGATGTTTTGCGCCATGACAAGGCTGTTACTTTGGACGCTGCTGAATTTAGGCAGTGACATTTCGTTTCTCTTTAGAGAAGCTCTGGACACAGTGATAAGAGTTTGGAAGGATGTGATTTAACGTCTGTACATGGAAACTGAACAATGCTCTAAAGTAGATCTTAGTACTTCTCAAATGTAAAAGAGAACTGTCAACCTGTTCCACTTTGTAAATAACCTTCGTTTGGATGGTGTTTTTTTAATTTCCTGAATGACTGTACTATGAAACTGATGATAATGTTATTACCAATGTAAATTGATTTATTATAATATTATGTACGGCACAGAATAGATTTTAACTGGTCAGACTGAAGCACAAACTGACGTGCTTCAATTTTTCCAGACGTGGTGTTTTTCTGTTTTTGTAAACACCCATTGTAAAAGAAAATTGCTTTACTGTATGTAATTATGATCTTGAATAGTTATAATACAAAATTGGAAGTAAACATGTATTTCAAAGACTAAAGATATAAAAGAAATAAAATCCAGTTGTGGTAGTATTGACTCAGAAGTTTTTTGATGTGTGCTGATCTGCATCATGTTGCTGATAGCTGTAGTATTTTAAAGCGACCTCTTGTGGTTATAAATCTGCAACATTTTCTTTTAGAAAGAGGACGTCCTAAGTTTACAGTCTTATTTGTTTGGTAACCATCCTGGTTTCCATTAGGATTATCAGGGCATAGTCAGATCTTAATGTGAAGAAGGAATGTCTTTATAAAGCTCTTTATCTTACTAAATCTCAAACAGAACTAGAGCTATATTTTGTCTCATCTTTCTGAGAGGCATGCATTTCATTAACTTAACAGCTAAAGTAAATTGCTTTTAACAATGATCCTAACCTCTCATATGTATTCACTTTTCAAGACCATTTTAACAGCCCAGAGGTCATCCGCACCTCTTGGGTTCAGTGACCTTTGAAGCCTGGAGGCTTGAACATGGAAGTTACAAACACATGTGACCCATTCTTTTTAGGGTGGGGCAACAAGGCACTAAACTGGGTTCAAAGGATGAGAACAGAAAACAGGACAAGACAATAAAGATGTTTCTATATAATATAGATACTTACAAAATACTAACATTACATAATGTAATGTTTTAATTATTAAACATTGATGTTTCTTATACAGTAATATGTCATCAAATAATTTAACGTTAAATGTTGTTTAATGGTTGTTATGGTGAGAATTACTTCATACTGTCATCATGTAGTTAAAACCCTTTCCTTCACCCTATAAATGTTAATTCATGGACCAGTGCAGAACCTAACAATGTTAGATGATTTTTTTATTCCCTTCCTAGCCTGCGTGTCATGTGCATACCAGAGGATCCCCCTCATAAGTTTTCTATAAGACAAGCATTCAAAATCTCAATACGAGTTAAATCGTATCGGAGACATTTGTACAATAAAAAGTGAAATATTTCAATGTTTTAAATTCAAATACTTGAAAATCTGCCGCATCAAGCTGTACTAACTGATAAAAAAAATGGGTGAATTAATCAGTAATCTCAAACGACTGTGATTGGTCCATTCTTGCCAGCGTTGAGAAAAGAAGCAAGGGATGACTGATTCATTTTCCCGAATCGATTCTTTTGAACACTTATTTTTTTAAACATCTGAATGATTCCGTGATTCCTTACGTCAGAACGTGATTACGTGGTCTCTAAATCCTTAGTATGGCATAAAGCAGTCAAAAAAGTCATAATATAATAAAAATGTTATTTATTAATACCAACTGTTCCAATAAATATTACTACTAGCTACATACTACATTACTCCATCAATCTTCCGTTCTCTGCTCGCTTCTCGGTTTGATTGCGCATCCAAACCGAGTCAGTTCCCGTCCAGTTTGTCACTCGGTTCATTTAAAAGATCTGACTCACAAGAACGATTCGTTCAACAATTGGACATCAATTGGACACTTTTCGCACAACACAAGACCCCCTATGTGCTTCTTCAGCAGCTGATTGTACTGTATGCGACCATAAGCTTCACAATAAACTGAATTAATAGTTTCAAAAGCCGGTAAGCCCCGCCCACCAGAGAACCCCCTTTCATGCAAATGGCTCTTCCACGCGCTTTTTTCTAAGACTCTCCCTCAGCCTCAGTACACGCCTCTAATTTCACTTCCTCCGCGAGCCGCGCCTGGGACGGGGCTGGCTGACTTCAGCCCAGGAAAGAAAACACCATGTAAAAGAAGATTAAAACACATTTAGTGCGGTCTCCCTGTCAATTAGCCCCTGAGTTGCGTGCGGCTCTCTACGGTTGATAGAGAATATAGCGGACGAGCCAAGCCAGTGACAGTGAAAAGAGATCGAAAGGTAAGAGAGACCACCTCTGTCTCCTTGTAGGGACCCCCAGACCTCTACTGTAGGAAGGTCTTTCAACGGATTTTCAGTCGTGCATTGTGTGTTTACGGCATCTTTTGGGAGATCCGAGTAAGGACTGAAAGGGGGAATGAAGTTACGCATGCATCTGAAGTTGATGAAACTTTGTGGCATTGTGTAAACTTTAGAGGGGAGCAATGTAGCGAACCAGTTTCGGTGCCAACATGTTTCTATTCTATTCTATTCTATTCTATTCAGTTTTTTTTTTTTGTTTTGTTTTTTTTTTCTCTGAGCAAAGCTGAAATTTCAAATGCCGCATTTAAATTGAAATATGCTCATTCAAAAATTATTCGTATTCTTATATAATATATATATATATATATATGTGTGTGTGTGTGTGTGTGTGTATATATATATATATATATATATTTGTATATTTATTTAAATACAGTAAACCTTGTTTAAGTTTACAGTAAGCTTGTTTGCCAGTCTCTCAACCTCAGACCTGGATTCAAACACTTGTCAGCTGGTCAAGCTGGGAGAGCAAATGGCTGGCCATCTAAACCAGCTGAAGACTAGCCTGGCCAGTTTGGGAGACCATCTTAGTCTGGTTTTAACAAGGTTTTTGCATGCGTCTGCATCTGTTTCTGCATTTGCAATGTAGGTCATTATAAGAAAGAGAATTTATCCATGAAAACTTTTCCCCGAATAATCATCTGAACATGTTTTAATTATTTTAAGACTTATAATTATTTATATTTTCACTAGTAGACGACACAACCTCTCTGGGTGACCACAGTTAAGGCCTGTAAGTTTCTGTCCAAAGCCTGCCATTGTCCACTTCACCCCCTCAGACTAGGGAGATTCATTGCTCATCCCCCTTTAAAATGTGATTTCATTTGTTCAAGGGAGAAAAACTGTTTGAAAAGTGGGGGATGGGACACATTAAAGCATGGCTATTGATTATATCCCGAAAGAAGGGGGCGGTGAATAGCTGAGGAGCTGCAGATGGCCAGATCAGGATTTGGTGATAGTGCAATCTTTGTGTTGATCAAAGAAACAATGAAATTAGTTAAATAGTATAATAATTAATGAGCTACGGTTCAACAGATGTTGGGGCCCGAGTGGCTGTTCTATTCTACCTTAATGTTTAAAAAATTAAAAAAAAAAAATGTGATTGATTTTTGCCCTGAAGAATCTAACTTAAGTGTTTATAAAAGCATTAGTAACTGTTTGGTACAATTGAAGCCAAATTGTTTAGAGTCTCTGTTTGGAACTTTTAAGTCTCTTTGAATATTAAGGAATTTGGCTGAGGTGTTTATTGGTAAGCAAATATTTGTGTGACAGGCTTTTATAGGGAGAGTTTCTTACAGGGCCCGTGCCTGTTGTTTTGTGGCACTAAGGGGCCATGGGTTGAACGACTGAGCACTTTTTTTCTTGTAATTGGTGCCATGTGTTTTGTAAATAACTCGAAAACGTGAAAACCCACAGAAAGCTTGCACTTCAAAGTACATTGTCATGCCACTATGAAATTGAGACCTGATCGAAAATAAGTCAGAACAGTTTTATGGCAGTTTGGTTGACCCACTATACTTTGAGCTTGATTCTTAATGCCTGTCTAGGCGGTGAAGTGTAGTTTTGTTATATCAAATATATTTTTTCATATTTTGTCATTTTTTTCAAAAACAAAGTTTGCGAAGTCAGTACTATTTTCAGCAAGGATGCATTAAATCAATCGAAAGTAATAAATAAATTCCAATTCTTTTGAACTTCCTATTCATTAAAGGATTCTAGCATAACCTACTACAATTATTTCTGAAGGATAATGTGACAGTGAAGACTGAAATAATGGATGCCAAAAAGTTGCAAGAATAAATGACCTCTTAAAATATATTAAAATAGAAAAAGCTGTAATTTGAAATTATAATAATATTTCTTGATATTATAGTGTATTGTATTTTTGATTAAATAAATGCAGCCTTGCACCTTTCAAAAACATTAAATACAGACCCCAAACATTTGACTGATAGTTTATTTTTCATGGTTTTCTCCCCCCCCCCCCCCCCCTCACAGGACGTGGCAGACAGTTATACCATGCAGGTGAATGATGGCCCCAGCAGTCACCCCATTTTTGTGGCTCCTGTCAACGGAAATGCTCAGCGGTCGTCAGGATATGTTCCAGGCAGGATTGTTCCAGTTCGATCTCCACCCCCAGCCAAGTCTCCTCCACCGCCCCCACTGAAGCCCCCGGTCCCGCCCCCTGCACGACCTTCGGTTTTTAATCTGTCAGAAGATGAGAGCAGAAGGGAACGTGCCCAAAACCAGCAGAGGAAGAACACTTGTATTTGTGTTGGATTCTTCTTCTGTGTTTTCCTACTGATTCTCATAGTCGTCCTCAGTCTTGCCTCTAAAGATGTGTTGGATGGTAAGACATGATCACCTTTTGTTAAAAAGTTTAGGGTCAGTGTGTTTTTTAAAAGTGCCCCTATTATGGATTATGAAAGGTTCATATTTTGGTTTTGGGAGTCCCCAACAACAGGTTGACATGCATGCAAGGTCAAAAAACACTTTCGTTGTCTTATAATATGCATTTATTTTTTACCTTATTTGCTCAACGACTCCAAAACGATTCGCTCAATGATTCATTTTTCCAAACCCCTCCTTTCCATGAGGCTAATCTTTGGTGTTTGGTCCGATATTCAGCCTGGTTGTACTCCAACGAATTGCTCTAGTCTTTATCATAACTCCAAGTAATAACAACGACGAGTATTCACTATTCATCGACACATTTCTAGACAATTGAGAGCGAACAGATATAGCTGTTAGCCAGTTAACCAGAAACCTACAAGCTGCGCAGAGCGAACACAGCACACACAATAAATACGTATTTTGCATGCTACAGAGAACATAAGAGCAACAATTTTTAAACACACTTACAGGTTGTGATTTGGAGGAGGAAGAAGCTAGTCCAAATAAACTGGATACTGATCCTTCCTTCAATAACAGCCAGCCTGCGAATCCCGCATTGTACGCATTTAGGTTGCTGTTATCAGTAAAATGACGGGGACACAGCACAAGGTTGGGGCTGTACTGCTGTGGTATTACTATAAAAATGAACTTTAACCATTGATTCTTCACAGCCTCATCCTTCGGCAGTAAAAAAAAAAAACAGATTTAATATTGCCCGCTACAGTGTTTGAGGGTTTCAAGTTTTCCACATGCAACAAGTGGGTGGGCAATATGCTAATGTTTCATGTTGACGTCAAAATTTTCAAAAATCCGTATTTTGTTCAATAAAAAATACTGTAAAAATAGTATATTGTGAAATATTATTACAATTAAAATTTTTTAATTTAATTTAAACCAGTCTTCAGTATCACACAATCCTTCAAAAAAAGAATTCTAATATGCTGATTTAGTGCTAAAGAATAATTTCTACTATTATCATTTATGAAAACATTTGTGCTGCTTAATATTTTGAAACCTTTTGAATTTTTTTTTTTTTTGTAGTGAACTGCCCTCATCACAACCCTGTGCTGCGCTCCTGGAAACCTGGCCATGATCTCAAAAAGGTGGTGGTGGTACGCAGTGGTGAGCATTATCGCCTAGATTCATCTGCCACCCTGTACTCTATCACTATCCAGGCTGGAGGTAAGATCATTTGTGCAATGTGTAAAAAAATACCTTTGCTTGTTCATTTTTATAATTTTTTAAAATTTTTAACGCTAGTAAAAATGAATATATTTACAATACATTTATTTCATACTAAGTGTAGTAAAAATCTATTAACATATTTACTGACACATCATTGAATTCAATAATGAAATGCCTTTAACTGAAAATAGAGTGTTTAATCTTTTCATTTTACATTATTGACACTATTTTCCTATTTTGATATTGGAAAGTTGCTTTGACACAATCTGTATTGTTAAAAGCGCTATATAAAATAAAGGTGACATAGCTCAAGACTTTCTGATATAAAAAATATAATTAAACTTTATTTGGAGTATTTTATTTGGAGCTTAATATTAAGCCTAAAATGTGTTTTAATGTCACGGTTGATATTTCAAAATATTTCAAGTGTACTTGCAATAGTTCCACTTTAGCACAATCAAATATACTTCAGTATATCCTTAGTTGGACTTCAGCACTACTTCTGCACAATTAAAGTGCGTTAAGAACAAACTTAGTATTTCCAGTTTAGCAGACTGTAAGTATACCAGTTCAGTATGCTAAAAGTACAAATGCAGTACATAAATATGTATTAGTAGTATACTTAGCATTCAATAAATGTATTTCAAATACATTCTAGTACAGGGGTAGGCAACGTCGGTCCTGGAGTGCCGATGTCCTGCAGAGTTTAGCTCCAACCCTGAAAAAAAACCTCACCTGCCTGTAGCCCTAGTGATCCTGAAGACCTTGATTAGCTTGTTCAGGTGTGTTTGATTGGGGTTGGAGCTAAACTCTACAGGACAGCGGCACTCCAGGACCGACGTTGCCTACCCCTGTTCTAACATATTTATTTCTCACTAGGGAAAGGAGAATTCTAGAATTTTTAGAATCTTTGTGCTGATATCATTCATTTTATTATAGGTTCAGTTGTCTTTGCCGATGATAAAAAAGGCTCCAAGAACATCACACTACGAACACGCCACATTTTGATAGAAGATGGCGGCGCTCTGCATATCGGGGCTCCAAAATGCCGCTATCGCTCCCTGGCTACCATCACCTTGGTCGGCCGATCGGATGAAACCACCGTGACTGAGGTTCCCGGGATGGGCCGCAAGTTTTTAGGTGTGAATGCCGGAGGAACTCTCGAGCTCCACGGGTCAGAGAGACTGTCCTGGACCTTCCTCACTCGCACTGTACCGGCTTCAGGTCTGGCTACCGGCGACCATGGCTTCCAGAAGAACTTCAGCCGTGGGATTAACCTGCGGGTGGTTGATCAGGACACGGCAGAGGTGGTGTGTATCGAGCGTTTCGACACGCACGATTCTCGTAACGACAGTGAGAGGCTTAGTCAGCTGCTAAAGTCTCTGCCTGCAGGACGCATTGTTGCACTGGCTACTGGAGATTCTGCAGTTAAGAACCTGCTGGAGGAGACCAAATCAACCATTCACGATCTTCTAGGCAGCAACCACGTCCACGATCTCAGATACAGGTGAATAAAGCTTCCCTACTGAAAACAAATCATTATAAACCAGCCAAAGCTGGTTTGCTAGTCTCCCAGTTTGGTCAGGCTGGTCTCTTTGCTGGTTTTAGAGAGGTTTTGGGCACTTTTCATCTGTTTAGGTTGGGAGACCAGCTTAAACCAGCTTTTTTTTGTTTTAACCAGGGATAGGGATGTAGGAATGCCATAAACTCTGTGAGAGATTCCCTATAAATGTGCTTCAAACGTCATTGAATCTCTGGAGGGTGGAAGCAGGAAATACGCTTTTTCCAATCGGATGCGTTTTTGCTTTGATAATGCCGAGCACAGCATTGAAGTTAGTGAGATTAGGGACAGAAAGTGTCCTGTTGTTCCATAAACCATATCCTAATTCAGACTCACCCAGCTATTGAATCCCAAAGGCAGCGTGCTTTGTGCAGACATTACTATTCTCATTTGGATTTGGATGGTTGCAGCACGCTTAAAGACACAGGATTGTCTTTTTTCATTATATAATTAAATATCAAACAATGTGGCATGTTAGGCTGCTTCATATATAAAGCAATACTGTTCAACATTATGACCCTGTATTTAGACACTTTCTGGTCTTGAGACCAAAAATAGCAAAAAAAAAAAAAAAAGAGTCAAGTTAGTTCTGAGTGTTATTTTTGGATTGAATTTAATGTTGTCTAATGCAGTTGCGTTCAGACATTTTAAAGTGTGACTTAGGTGTCCAAGACAGTCTAACACTCTGGGGCCACTGTACATCTAGCACATTAATATTAACAAGAAATTTAAAGCAAATATAAAAGTTCTTATTTATTCAGCTGGCATGTTGACTTTTGCCAGTATGTGTATGAGCAGTCGAATATAAGCCAACTGTTAGTAGCTAATAGTCCTTGCTTAACCTAACTGGTTGGTTGTTTCACAGAAATGTATCTAAAGAAGTCACCCAGTGTTTCATATGGCAGTATTTTGAAGGAAACCCCAGTGAAAGGTTAAACAGGCATATTTCCAGGATTTGTTTGAAAAGCGCTGACGTGTGTATCTGTCTATATCTCAATGCAAGGATTTGTAAAGAGCTCAAAGCCAGAAGAACCAGGTGTGGAGTCTCTCCCAGTTACATTGCAGATAGAAAAGTATAGATTTTCAGTGAGGGATGTAGTTTACTACCATGCAACCGAAAGCATTTAGTGTCAAATATAGAAATTCCTCCAGACATAAAGCCTACTTTTACAGCCTACTGCAAAGGCACTTCTGTGTAACATTCTCTCTTACTACTTAAGAAATGTGGAAAATATGCATGCTTATTTTAATATTCAAGTTACAGACTTGAATGTCTTTAGACACATTAGTTTGGTCAAAGGTCTTGGGCATGAAAACTCAGTTTTCTGTGTTCTGTTACATAACTAGAACTCCAAGGCAAAGAAAAGTGTATCATATGAGGAAATCTTATCTGTCTGCTGACTACTGACTTTGTGCCATTGCAGTTATGTGGTTTTCAGTGAATCTGGTGGGGAGGGATTTGGTTAGTAGTAGTTGTGACAGAAAAAACAACGTTAATGTACTCATTTGTAGACTTCAGTTTGGCACATTGCGCATACAGAAACCCTTTCCTTTACCCTCGCTTTCCACCCGTTACCAGTCAAATTCACCACATCTCTGATGAAAACGTGCAAACTTGGCAACTCCCTTTTGCAAAACAGAACAATCTGGCACAATCTAACTGAAAACTTGCGCAACATAAACCAGCCTGTCCAAGTCTAACCCCCTGCTCCCCATAGGTACTATGTGTTGGATTTCACATATTTTTGATATAGATTAATTGATAAGCCTGTTAATGGATGGCGATAAATCTAACATATGGGCTGACTAACTAGGAGGTAGGAAATTGCTAAGAGTTGAGGTAAGAAATAAAGTTGCTTATTGTAAAGTTTATTTGTGTTGTTAAGAGAGCACTTAACATCAGATTGCTCAGAGAGGACTGTCCCTGTGGAAAGAGGTGTTTGTTTGGATACAAAGCATGTGATAAGTGAGGGGCAAGGGGACCTCCAGAGGTTGCAAGAGGGTCAGTGGAAAATTTCAGTGAAAAAAAGTGTAAAACAATAAGTATAATAAAAAAATTCAAAACATTTTTTTTATACAAGATAAAATTCTAAATGTATTCGAATAGTGGATAAACTATGAATTTAATACAAAGTAAATATTTTTGTGATTAACATTTCAATCATTTATTTTGGTTATGGTACAAATAAGCCCATGACTTAATTTTGCATTTTGCATGTTCTTAATTTAACAAGATATTGTCTTCATAATGGCATTTTTAGTATCTTTTATAAATTGGCCTTTTTTACATTAGAGTGGATTTTAGATTTTTTTTATTTTGCAAAAAGGATTCCTTTTGCAAGGCGATCATCATATTTTGCAGCATCAAAAGAGTTAAATAACAAAAAAAAAAAAAAAAAGCATTTGTGCCTTCAGAGTCAGTGATAAGATCCCTGTCTGTATCTGTGTTGAAGAAAGAGTTTGCTGTGCTGTTGTGGAAAATGGTTATTTCCACAAATTTCATGCAGGTTTTGACATCTTGGAATCATGGAAAGGATTGCTGCCTGTTTTTTAACTTTGGAAAAACTTTCCGTTATTATTAAACAAAGACTTTTAAGTTTTAGTACCACACAAAGAGTATGGAAGTACTATTGTTTCAAATGTTCAAGGTGGTAAAGTGCAGGAAATATTGTGATTTTAATTCTTCTTTAATTATATTAGACATTCATCTCCCTTTTGAGGGTAGGGCTTTGCCAGGAATGAGATGGAAAAAGACAGGAAAGAGTCCTGTGTTAGTCAGACATAATAGTTATTCTGAGAGATGAGGCAATCTTGCCTTTTTGGCTGCTAAAAGATGAAAACATGAAAGATAAAACAATAATATAAGTGTAGTTTCTGGCCATCATAGACCTCCCACCTCACAGCAGCTAAGCTGGCCTTATTGGTCTCAAATGTGGGTAGTTAGTCACTGTGTTTATCCACAAAAGTTTTATTAACTTGTTATAAACTGCAGTGAACCACACGTCTTAATGGGAGAAAGTTCAATGAGACACTATTTTCCAAACCTCTGGAGGGTTTTGTGTTTGAGGCTTGGCCTTTAGAGCTCATATGCGTCAGTATAACAAACAGCATTTCTGACCTAGTTGCTGTGAAGAAGTAACTGCAGTTCATCATAGTGGAAGTATTAATGCTACTACAGAAGCTGACACCAGTAGCTCCAGAGCCTGTTGAACCATAATAGTTTTATTTTTTTGGTATTTTTTTTTTTTACCCACTCATTTTAGTTCCATCCTTTCCAAAGCTGAATTATACCATATAGGGAGAGAGGAAGTTGGATTGGATATATTCTGTGGGGGAATCATTTATGACTTAATTAGGTAAAAAAGTCAAGTCATTTTTTATCCTTCTTTTTTCATTTTTTTTAAAGGGATAGTTTACATATTCTTTCATTATTTATCACTCTCATGTCATTTCAACCACAAAAAGACGTGTTCAGTGGTGTGTTCACACTGCTCTTGTCAATCCAAATCGAAGTGAATGGTGACCAGGGGTTGTTGAGCACCAAAAAGGACAAAAAGCATCATTAAAGTGGTCCAAAAGCATATTATATTAATGCATATTCAGAGTATTACTTAATACAAGAGCATTACTTAAGAATTTGTTGTTTCAGATCTGTATGACTTTGTTCTGTGGAACATAAAATAAAATATTTTGAAGATTATTCCATTGTATGGACAGAAAACACCAAAACATTTGTCAGAATACGTTCATTTGTGCTTTGCAGAAGAAATAAATTCATTCTGGTTTGGAATGACAAGAGAAAGTAAATGATGACAGAATTTCTCTTTAAATTTAGTCATTCAATAATGACATTGAAGAGGAGTAAATGAGAATTTTTCAAACCCTTGAACATTGTGAATATTCAGATGGCGTTCTTTCATAAAAGCAATGACTTTCTTCAAACAATTCCACATTTTGTGTATATTATCATCAAAGACTGATGACAGAAATTCAATTACCTTCAGTTGAGTGACAACTGCTCTTGTCACTGTACTAATGGGCTGACTAGAAAAATAATAGGAAGGAAGGATTCAATTAGTCATTCTCATTCATCCTTGACAGTGTTTGGCTTTTTCGCCCGAGTTTTGGCTGCTCTTCCATTGAATTATGTGCAATAACTGATCATCACTTCCACATGGAAGTGCATTGACAAGTCTTAATGGAGAAGCCGTTTATCCTAATTTGGAATTGAAATGTTTGTAGTCATTGAAGTGATTGATTTTAGCCACGCAGTTTATATGCTAAAAATACACCATTGCGTCATGTTTTCTCTTGCATGTGTTTGTCTATTACTGGCTTTTTTTAATAGCTCTTTCTCTCTATCCACCATCTCTATATTAGGCAGGCATGGGCCTTGGTCTCAGTAATTGGTGGAGGAAATGGTTCTTGCACGGAAGACGTACGAGAACACGAGAACCATGACACAGGTGGCAAGGCGCTGGCTCGCCGTGAGTTTGTCACTGTGGATGGTGTTGGTTTCACGGTTACCGCGTACAGCGAGTGGAAAAATGGTACGTCTTTGACAGCATTAAAGTAAAATCTACAATATTGAACAAGAATGTATCAACAGAAAACCATTTTAAAACCTACACTGGTTTTTGTTCTGCCATAAAGGTTACCCTACAACAGGCTTTCAGGTGGATACAGTGGATAAAGTGGTTCTGAACCTGATGGATGATGTTAGCAGCTGGAAACCGGGCGATCGGATTGTGGTGGCCAGCACTGATTACTCCATGCATCAGGCAGAGGAATTCACCCTGCTCCCGTGTCCCCACTGTAACAGGAAACAAGTTCGAATTCAAGGTGAGGTAAACAGCATGCATTTCCTCTGGTTTCTTGTGGTGATGCAGTGTGTATTTGTATACGGCCGAGTTCAAGTAATGACAGTGTCATTAAGTTTGAGACAGGAAAAGGGTGAGGACCGTTTACCAGAATCACATAAACAAACTGTCATTTTCTGACCAGAGGCCAGCATAGGCTATATAGATCATTCCACTATCATGTGCTCCACCCTGTTAAAAACATTTTCAGTAATTGCTTTCCAGTGCTAATGTCTCAGCTGGTCTTTATTGAGTATAGGAATTTGGATACTTAAAGGGCTAGTTCACCCAAAAATGAAAATTCTGTAATTAATTACTCACCCTCATGTCATTCCAAACATGCAAGAACTTCGTTCATCTTTGGAACGAAATCCGAGATATTTCTGACCCTCCATAGACAGCAACAGAACTACCATGCTCAAGGCTCAGAAAGTTAGTAAGGACATCGATACAATAGTCCATGTGACATCAGTGGTTCAACCGTAATGTTATGAAGCTACGAGAAAAATTTTGTGCACAAAGAAAACAAACGCTTTGTTTACATGCAGAGGAATGCACACATGTGTTGTGGTTTTCTTGTGAATGTGCGTTGAAGACTGACAAGGAGGAGAAGAAATTGTTCATTTTATTCGCGAACAAAAAGTATTCTTGTAGCTACAGTGTTGCCACTAGGTTTCCGGCTGGGGGGGGAGATGTAGGGGGTATTACGTCCCCCGTCCCCCCCTTTTATCAGTTTTAATTTTTCTGGACGCCTTTTTTAAGGTTAAATTAAATTGTATTAATCAAAAAGCATGTCTAATTAATTAAAATCATGAAACTTAAATAATTTAACCTCAATTTACTAAAAGTTTAACAAAAGTTACATGTTTAGGGCCCTATGAAATGTTTGATTTTCTTCAACCTTATGCTTTATTGTTACCAAATGTCTAATTATTTGAAAGTATAAAAACAAGTTTCATTTATTCTAACAATAGCCTTATGATTTTAAATGTCACATATTAAATGTCTTTACTGTCACTTACGATCAGTTTAATGCATCCTTTTTGAATAAAAGCCTTAATTTCTTAAAAAACTAAACAAAAAAACTTACTGACCCCAAACTTTTGAATGGTATTTTATATCTTTAAAATAAATGTCACTTGAGTTTATGTTGTAGTATAATGCTAAAATGTTCATGCATTAAGTATCCAAATAGTTTCTGGGGTGTATTGTGTATGTATTACAATATATTCATTATTCCCAGCACATATGTTAATTCCTTGGAGAATTAGAAATGTCTTCAATATATGGCCTTTATTAAAAGGATGTAGTTTAAATGTCACCGTGTGCATTGTGTCCAGTTGGCAAAGCTTTTGCCAGGCCTTTTCCCTCCGGAAGGATACTGTGTGCACTCTGGGTGTGCGTAAAGGGCAGTCTGAATGTGTGGAAAGGTTGCTTTCCTTCCTGGATCCATTATTTACTTTTTTTATTTAATCTTTTTAAGTTTATCCACTCATTTTTTTCCAGTTCTTCCTTAATTCATCTAATAAAATGATAAAAATATTTAAACAGATTTAAACAAATATTTTATTGGAGTTGGGTTCATTATTTAAAGTAAACATCTCATATTTTGAAAGTCTATCATTAATCATTGAGCTTTATTGAGACCCCCCCCCACATGATTGTAAAGTGCTTTGGTTGTACAGCAATACACAAGAAAGTGCTATACAAATGCATCATTCATTTATGGTGTGTTATGTGTTGTAATTTCTCAGGAAAGCCTCAGTTCACCCATGTGGGAGAGATACTGGACGGTGTGGACATGCGTGCAGAGGTGGCTCTCCTCTCAAGGAATATCCTCATTCATGGAGAAATGGAAAACTCTTGCTATGGAAAAAATTGGTGCCAGTACTTCAGCTACGACACCTTCGGGGGACACATCAAGGTCTGTTTGAAACTCTGTGTGTGTGTATGTGTGTGTGTGTGTGTGTGTGTGTGTGGTTGTGTGTTTATTTAACACTAAGCTGTCTGGTGCTGTCCTTTGGAGAAATCACAGGTCTGTTGTATGTTGGGGTTTGCACCAGATAATTGAGTACAGCTCTTTTTTTTGAATGGAAGGAACTGAAAGCATAATCTTAAATTTATTTTTGGCAGCAGAATGAAAAACCACAACACATGTAGCGCTTATACGACTTACTGTTTTTTTTTTTACTAGTAGACTAGTCGACGGGTCAGTGTTTACATTATGTAAATGACCAACCATATATTATGCAGCAGTCTTTACTGTTTCTGACAAGTCCAGCGCTGTGTTAAATATAGAGTGTGTTAGTGAAGAAAATAATTTTATTATTAAAGTTAGTTTTTAAAAATATATTTCATATACATTTGTTTCATTATATTTGATTATATGTTATATTTATGATTATAATGAATATTTTTAACAGTTTTGCATAATTAAACTATAGATAGATAGATAATAGATATTATTTGTTGGGTTTTTGATCTTCAGATTTTGGGGAACTTCTCGTCGGTCCACTTGTCTCAGGTGGAGCTGAAACACATGGGTCAGCAGCGGGAGAAGGGCAGATACCCTGTGAACTTTCATAGGTGTGGAGATGTGGACCAGCGCGGGGGATACAGTGACCCAACATATATAAACTCCCTCTCCATTCATCACTCCTTCTCCCGATGCGTTGGCATACATGCAACTAACGGCCTGCTGGTGAGAGAAATATATGTGTCCTAATAATAATGTATTTCTTTACATTGATCTTCTCATTTTGATTGACCATGATATCTTCCTTTTATTTTAGGTTAGGGACACGGTTGGCTATGTTACGCTGGGACATTGTTTTTTCCTGGAAGACGGGATTGAACAAAGGAACATATTTTTCCATAACCTTGGCTTGTTGACCAGGCCAGGGACCATTCTCCCTACTGATCGCAACGATAGCATGTGCACAGAAATTACAGATAGGGTAAACAAAGGATATGTACCATCTCCTGCTAATGAGTGCAAGTAAGATACCATAAACTCTCTCATATTTATTTAATATTGCTGGATAGAGGTGTAACTTAAACTGAGGCCAATATTCACGCTGCTTTAAACCTCTCAGCTTGAAATTGTGCATTCTGTTATCTCCTGATGCTTGTTCTGCTCTGGGTAACTGACCTTGACAGTGTGACCTGCTGTATTGTTTGGTCAAATAACAGGAGAAAGAACATACCTCTCATTTCCTGAGACTCAGCAATAGTCTTTTTCTCTTATCCGGGCAATAAAACACCCAGCGTCCCAGGCGGAGGATAGCTGAGGAGGTGCTGTTTTCAAAAGGATAACAAATGTTTTGGGAGCGTGTGTGTGTTTGTGTATAGAGCTGTAGATGCTCGGGATGAAGATAGATGATGGGATATGTTTAATATGAGTTGTAGATCTGATCAAACAGTGAGGTAATGCTGTGGTCAGGTTAATAAACAGTTGTACTTTTGTGACAGGGTTATTACAAACTTTTTTTTTTAAATAAGTTTTTTTACCCAAATAATATTCTAATTTTTGTTTATTGCATTTTTATTGTAGCTTTAGAATGTTAGTGCTGCCCAACATATTTTATAAACTGTGATGTGTTGTGGACGTACATATATACATGCTTTAATGTATTTTAAGATCACACATTTACATGACCCTGTCTGACCTGTGTATTCTAGGGCAGTATCTACATTTTGGATCGCACACCCCAATAATCATTTGATCAGTAACTCAGCAGCTGGATCTCAGGTATGTACAATCCTTGATAAATCCAAATGAATCATTTTCACTATGATCTGTAACAGCGAGTAAATGTTTGATTTTCACAGTATATTATCATAAACTTATTATTCTGTGACTTCCTCTGATTGAATTTGTGCTCTTTGAAATGATGCCCACAGCTCTGTGATATTGATGAGAACATCAAGGCGGTTATGTAATCACAGATAGCATCTCCTCATTCCAGTCCTTTATTAAAGATGTATTTGCCAATATAAATCTCTTCGGGCTGGTGGTATTGCCGTGCTTTGCTTTGTTTTGTTTGTTTGAGTTTTTGTATATAAAAGGATGTACCCTTTTTATTAAAAGAAAACGTCTTATGAAGTCATGTTTTCCGCAGACCAGGCTAAGAAAGTCTCAATCTTCTTTCTGTGATAGAAATCAGGACTCAAGAATAAATATTATACAAAATAGGGCATTGGTACCTTCAGAAAATGTTGAGGAGATGTCACATATTTATGAATAATACCTGGTACATGAATTTTCCCTTGTTTTTTTTCTCTCAGGATGCAGGAATTTGGTACGTTTTCCACAATTCTTCTACAGGTGATTCTCATGGACTGATTCCAGAGACGAAAGCTGAGCTTACGCCTCTGGGCATCTTCTTTAACAACCGTGTTCATTCCAACTTTAAGGTAATCAAATGCCTCATCTTTGACTCTAATGCCAAATTCACAAGACGATGGGCAAAACAAACCTTCAAATAATAATAACAAGGCTTCAGGATAATTAGACTTTATGATTTATAAATGCATTCTGAGTCTTTTTTGTGTGTGTGTGTGTGTGTGTGTGTGTGTGTGTAAATTATCTTCAGGTGATTTATCACACAATATCAATGCTAATGCTATTTCTCCATCTTCATTTAATACCCAGCTCCCCATGACTCATAAAAGTGCAGTTCATAAATCATTTGGGATTTGTAACGTTTTATTAAATGTGGCTTCAGGAAAGACTCATGCAATCAATTACAAGTTCAGGATTTTATTGCACATACACAAGGCATCTTCGTTCTTTCTCTGAAATGCCCCATTGTTCAAAGTCCTGCACAATGTGCTTGTGTGATGCGGTGCTCACACATACATTTCCCTATACAATAGTTCTCTGTTATCCACTTGTTTATGTTGGCCTGCTCGAGCTGTGTGCTTAGTGTTGTGACTGGTGACTGTCCAGGTGCAGAGAAACTACAGGCTTCGCTTTCACTGCCACTGTATTACTCCAATGATACCAGACACTGAACATACAATTTCAAAGTGAAGAGTGATTGCTTCTTTCATCTTGTGTCAGGCTGGCCTCTTTATTGATAGAAAAGTCAAGAGCACCAACGCCACTGCAACAGACCCACGTGAATACCTCTGTCTGGACAACAGCGCTAGGTGAGTGAACATGGTGAGTGTTTCTTTGTGTCCAGGGTCAGTTGATTCAGCTTATAAAGAAAACACATCTGCTCAGATAGAGTTTCTGCACTAGTCAGGGGGATTCAGTATATCCGGAGTTCTCTTCTTAAGCCACACACCACACTATAAATATACAGTGTGGCAGAGTGTGTATCTATCTATCTATCTATCTATCTATCTATCTATCTATCTATCTATCTATCTATCTATCTATCTATCTATCTATCTATCTATCTATCTATCTATCTATCTATCTATCTATCTATCTATCTATCTATCTATCTATCTATCTGGGTGAATCTCAAAAAAAGGTCACAGCTGACAGCAAAGCATAATTTTGGCATTGTGCCAGTTGTCAAATTCCCCCAAATTTCTGAATTCCATAATGTGTCTGAAAATTTTATTTACTTTGTACTTGTTTTTTTTTTTTTTTTAGATTTTCTTTTATTTACATCTTTTAAAATATTTCCCCTTGTTTTCAGTGGTGGTTCTTTATTTGTAGTCGCGATGAAATAAAGTAGTGACAGATCTTTTCTGTAGACTGTAGTTTTCACTGGAAGATCCAGTTATGATATATAATCAAAACAATATATACAGGTGCTGGTCATATAATTAGAATATCATCAAAAAGTTTATTTATTTCACTAATTCCATTCAAAAAGTGAAACTTGTATATTATATTCATTCATTACACACAGCCCGACGTATTTCAAATGTTTATTTATTTTAATTTTGATGATTAGAGCTTACAGCTCATGAAAGTCAAAAATCAGTATCTCAAAATATTAGAATATTACTTAAGACCAATACAAAGAAAGGAATTTTGGAAATCTTGGCCAACTGAAAAGTATGAAAATGAAAAGTATGAGCATGTACAGCACTCAATACTTAGTTGGTGCTCCTTTTGCCTGAATTACTGCAGCAATGCAGCGTGGCATGGAGTCGATCAGTCTGTGGCACTGCTCAGGTGTTATGAGAGCCCAGGTTGCTCTGATAGTGGCCTTCAGTTCATCTGTATTGTTGGGTCTGGTGTCTCTCATCTTCCTCTTGACAATACCCCACAGATTCTCTATGGGGTTCAGGTCAGGCGAGTTTGCTGGCCAGTCAAGCACAGTAACACTATGGTCATTGAACCAGCTTTTGGTACCTTTGGCAGTGTGGGCAGGTGCCAAGTCCTGCTGGAAAATGAAATCAGCATCTCCATAAAGCTTGTCAACAGAAGGAAGCATAACATTTCCTGGTAGATGGCTGCGTTGACTGTGGACATCAGAAAACACAGTGGACCAACACCAGCAGATGACATGGCAGCCCAAATCATCACAGACTGTGGAAACTTCACACTGGACTTCAAGCAACATGGATTCTGTGCTTCTCCACTCTTCCTTCAGACCCTGGGACTTTGATTTCCAAATGAAATGTAAAATTGACTTTCATCTGAAAAGAGGACTTTGGACCACTGAGCAACAGTCCAGTTCTTTTTCTCCACAGCCCAGGTAAGACGCTTCTAATGTTGTTTCTGGTTCAGAAGTGGCTCGGTAGCCCTTTTCCTGAAGACGTCTGAGCGTGGTGACTCTTGATGCACTGACTCCAGCTTCAGTTCTCTCCTTGTGAAGTTCTCACAAGTGTTTGAATCGGCTTTGCTTGACTGTATTCTCAAGGTAGCGGTCATCCCTGTTGCTTGTGCACCTTTTCCTACCCAAATTCTTCCTTCCAGTCAACTTTGCATTTAATATGCTTTGATACAGCACTCTGTAAACAGCCACACCTTTCAGTAATGACCTTCTGTGACTTACCCTCTTTGTGGAGGGTGTCAATGTTCATCTTCTGGATCATTGCCAAGTCAGCAGTCTTCCCCATTATTGTGGTTTCAAAGAACAAGAGATACCCATAGTTTGTACTGTAGGGATGGTCATTTATTCAAACTCAAATGTAAATATTCTAATATTTTGAGATACTGATTTTTGACTTTCATGAGCTGTAAGCTCTAATCATCAAAATTAAAAGAAATAAACATTTGAAATATATCAGTCTGTGTAATGAATGAATATAATATACAAGTTTCTCTTTTTGAATGGAATTAGTGAAATAAATCAACTTTTTGATGATATTCTAATTATATGACCAGCACCTGTATATACTTAAGGCTATATCATTTGTGACCCTGGACCACAAAACCAGTCTTAAGTGTCAATTTTTCAAAATTGAGATGTACAATATTTGGCCGAGATACGACTATTTGAAAATCTGGAATCTGAGGGTGCAAAAAAATCAAAATATTGAGAAAATTGCCTTTAAAGTTGTCCAAATGAAGTTCTTAGCAATGCATATTACTAATCAAAAAATACATTTTGATATATTTATGGTAGGAAATTTACAAAATATCTTCATAGAACATGATCTTTACTTAATTTCCTAATGATTTTTGGCATAAAAGAAAAATTTATAATTTTAACCCATACAATGTATTTTTGGCTATTGCTACAAATATACCCCAGCGACTTAAGACTGGTTTTGTGGTCCAGGGTCACATTTTTGGGTGAACTATTCTTTTAACACTGTTGCTTGGGCAAGCAGCACTTACATTTTCTTGAAATGAAAAGATTGCATTTCTCATTGGTGACATTTCTGTCTCAGGTTCAGGCCCCATGAGAACTCTGATCCAAGCAGGCCACGGGTGGCCGCACTCATCGACACACTCATCTCCTTTAAAAACAACGATCTGGGGGCCTGGATCCGTGGAGGTGACATCATCATACGAAACTCAGGGTAGGGGTCAAAACCTCTTAATTGTAGACCTGTTAAAAAGCTCAAAACTTAAGAGAAGCTCATTGCATAAATAAAATATAGCAATCTTCTGATTATTGTTTTGTTTTCCTGATAGATTTGCAGACAATGGTGTTGGACTGTCATTTGCAAGGTACCGTGTCATTTTTCCGGTTGTAATAGCATTATGATCTAATTAATTGCATATATGAACAGCATTACATAGTGTTTGTATATGAGTGCACGTGTATGTGCTGGAATGTTTTTGCCCTCTGTGTATCTGGCTGGCTGCAGGCATGGTAGTTTAAAGGAACATTTTTTTTATTTTGCTAAAACAGTCACATTCTGATTGGCAAATGTGTGCAAGTTTGTGAATTTGTCTGGGCTAGTGTTTTACATCAACCACCTAAGGCAAGCAGTTAATGAAACAGTGTTTCCCTCCCCTCCTCCTCCTTCTCACTGCAGTGATGGCAGCTACCCTAAAGATGAGGGCTCCAGTCAGGAGGTTTCCCAGTCTCTGTTTGTTGGTGAGAGCAGAAATCGTGGCACCAACGGAGGGCAAAATAAATACTGGGGGATTGGTGGAGTAGATGGAAAGATGAGAACTCTACCAAGAAACAAGTATGTGAGAGAAGAAATAAAGGGAGATTAGTATCAATAAACTTTTGTCTGGTTTAGTGAAATATAAATTCTTTGTTTAATTGTTTAATTTGCTCTGTTCTTGTCAGGACGTTTCCTATCCGAGGTTTTCAGATAAATGATGGTCCAGTGAGAATCTTCGACAGCACGTTTCGTGCCTTCAGTCCCACGACAGAGCGCTTCACCATGGCTGTGGGATTCAGCCTGAAAAACATCTGGCAGCTGACACCCAGAAATAACCTGTTTTCTCTCGCCTTCCAGCCTAGTGTGAGTGCACATACACATTTAGGACCTGGACACCGTTCAAATGTCAACCGACACTACTATACTGTGACTTCTACCCCACCTAACACACAAACATACAGGTTACTCAGTAATTTTTTTTCTAATTAATTCTAAATTGTTTCTAACTTTTTGTAACATTTTTGTTTATTTATTTTATTTGAGTACATTATTTCAGTCACATTTATTATTCACTAATTTTATTTTAGAATTTCAGTTTTTATATATATATATATATAATTTAATTTCCCTTGTAGCAACCATTTGTCATTTAGTTTATTTTTCACTATATATTTTCAGTGCTTATTGTTTCTGTTTATTTATTAAATGATTTTAGTTATGCTATTTTGGGACTGCCCAAGTTAGTGTGTTAACCAGATTTATTACATTAAATCAAACAAAAACCATAAAAAAATTAAAGAAATGTTACTTGATTAAAGTAAAATATTAAAAAAACTTGCCGTAACAAACCAAAACTGAAATAAAACAAAACATAAAAACTTTTAAAATGACAAAAAAGCACAACAAAATTCCTACAACTTTGACAGAAATTAAAATGGAAAATATAAAAGTAAAAACTAATTCAAAATATTAATAACTTGGTACTAAAATAACACTGGTGTTCATTTTTATAATACGTTTTGTTTCAAAAACTAATTTGTGGCCATATTATTTATTTTAATGATTTTTTACCATTTTTAATTATAAATATAAAGATTATAGGGTAATAAAGAGGGAAAGAAATGAACAGTTTAATGACATTTTTACCTATAATTATTTTTTATGACATTTAGGGTTTGTCAGAGTCAACTATGGACTAATTACAGTGACTGGCCCCCTGGGGCAACTTAAACGTAATTGCATTACTCAAGGTCATAGAGACCATTTCTTTAGAAACCCAGATCTCCCAGATAACACCACCCAGTCTGTCTAGTGTGTAATAACGGTTATTTATCTTACTAATGCTTGTACTTGTTGCTTGTTTCTCAGTGAGAGAGCCAACACATCTGGTTGTTCTCTGTTGATTGATCACCATCTGCTCTGGTGCTGAGTAATTAAATAATAAGACCCTGTTCTGGCAGCTGGTATTTAGCATATGTTAAAAAGAGCACTTGGAAAGATCTTAAAATGTGGTCATATTTTGCTTCACTTGTGTTTAAATGGTACCACATTAATTCTACGTCTGTCCGGTTGTTTTCGTTAACATTTCTAATGACCAATGATCCTCTTGTAATCATCCAGGTAACTCTAAGAGCATTTTTTGGCCGACCAGGCGAGTGGTTTGAGCAGAATGATTTGGACGGCGATAAAAATTCCATCTTTCATGACTTGGATGGTTCGATCAGCAGTTACACAGATACGTATGTGGCGAGGGCCGACAACTTCCTGATCCGCCACCCACAATGTGTGGATGTTCCTCATTGGAATGGTGTTGTGTGCAGTGGCAAGTACTCTCAGGTAAAGAAATAGGTGTCTCATTCTACTTTTGCATTTTCATGTCATGTTAATATGCAAGTACACCACTGTTCAAAAGCTGTGGCATTTAAATTATAAATGTAATTTATAGCCAAACCTGAATTTTCAGCAGCCATTACTCCAGTCTTTAGTGTCACATGATCCTTCAGAATTTATTCTAATATGCTGATTTGCTGCTCAAGAAATATTTATTAATGGTGCTGTTGCAAACTTGTTGTGGAAACCTTGAAACATTTTCTTTTGATGAATAGAAAGCTCAAAAAAACAGCATATAGATTAGTATTGTAAATAGATCACGTCTTTTAGTCTTTACTCTTATTTTTTAAACAATTTAATCCTTCCTTGCTGAATAAGAGTATTAATTTTATTGAAAAATAATATAAAATAAAAATCTTACTTACCCCAAACTGTTGAACAGTATTGTATATCTTCTTAATTGGGTTTACTTTTTAAACAATGTTACTTATGTTCTACATAGGTCTATATACAGACGCAGGGTGCATCTAATCTGAGCCTGGCTATCAGTAGAGATGAATACCCTGATAAGCCTATGGTTCTCAGAGGTATCAGAAGCCAGACAGCTCCTTCTCAGCAGTACCAACCGGTACTGATGATGGGCAAGAGTTACACGGTGCACTGGAATGGACCTGCACCCAGAGAAACAGTCCTGTCACTGATTAATTTTGACCAGTAAGTTAAAAAGGAGGAATGTGATCCCACATATCTGAAACATAAGTTACTAAACTATATAACCATGAAATTTTGCCTTAGTAATTGCTCATGCCAGAGACAATCTGATGTGATTATTGACTGTGTTGCTCTTGTAGGGGTGATTGGGCTCTTCTCGGCTTCTGCTACCCCAATGAAACGGTCTTCCAGATCACATCAGACATCTACAACAAGCAGAACAACAGCTTCGATGGCATAGAGGACTATGGCCCTGTATCGTCCATTTCAGACCTAGAGAAACGACAGCAGGAGAGGAAGTACTTTTTCGACAAATCTGTTGGGTAGGAAAAATGTATTCGAAATGTTAACAAGCCTTTATCAACATATTGATTTCACAAAAAAAAAAGCTGTAGGAATCAAATTTGGTCTATGCATTTTATTGAATTTGAATTATTTTGAAAGGTATTAATATCTCTTTTAATAGAATATTTAAAAAATTAAACATAAAACACTAAGGCCTGGTTTCACAGACAGGGTTTTGACTAACCCAGGATTATGCCATAGTTCAATTAGGACATTTAAGTAATTTTTTATAAACGTACTTAGAAAAAAAAACAGTAATGAGGCAAAACGAAGGCATTGATGTATTTTAAGATCAATCAGTGCAAGTTTTTTTTTCAGTTGAAACAGTTCAGACTAACAACTTTAATCTGGGACTAGTCTTAAACCTTGTCTGTGAAACTGGGAGAAAAACAATAAGAACTGAAATCTGTTGTTTTAAATGGTCCAAGAGAATTTAGACATCACAGCATCATAATGTAAGGCTTTCATTTTCAGATCTGCTAAAGAGTTAAGTGTTAATTAATAATCTTTAAATGATGGAAAACCTGCTCAGTGTAACATGATCCTTCATAAATCATTCTAATATGCTGATTTGTTGCTTAAGAAACAATTATTATGCCACTGAATGAGACAATGTTGTTCTGTCAGGCTCATCCTGATGCTTAAACAATCAGAGCAATGTGTTGATAGTTGAGAGCGACAGTGTTTACACTTTTCGTTGGAATTGACCCATGAATGGCTTAGTTATAGTTGTCTCTCTCTACAAATGAATTCTCTTACGTATCACATTTTAATTTGATGTATAGCATTTTGTTGGCTAATTTTCTCACAATGCCTCTGGGTTTTACTTGTGTTTTCCTACTTCCCTTTAAATTATATTGTCAAATCCAGATAAATTATTGTTTACAGCACAGCCTGATCAGTCTGAGACAGTAAGCCTGTGTTTAACCTCCAGTTTGTTATGGCTGTATGCACGAGCTCGGTTCAGACGAGACGGCCATAGCTACTGCTCCACCGCAGGCTGCGAGAGAGTGAAGATCATCGCCGCCATACGTGCCAACCAAAAGACTCAGACCTGCAACTGCACCGCCAATGCCTACCCCAAATACAGAAAGCCTGCCAGCAACATAGTGCCTATGCCAAAGCCAAACACTGAGCCTTGCAGAGCCTGTGGGGCCTCACGGGTATGTACGGTCCAAGCTCCATATGAACGGACTGGATAATTTGTGTATCTCTGTTTGAGTTGGACTGGCTTTGAACTATGTGCCAGATAGACAGTCTGTCCATCTGCTGTCCTGTCCGAGAGCCTTACCTTGCCTTTTCTGGGTAATTGTAACAGGGAGTCATTAAACTGTCAACCCTGAGTGACTTTTATTTTCCTCCCTGTAGTTTGCCTTCTCCAGTGATCCATGGAACAGCTACCTCCAAACCCAGATCAAATCCCTCAGTGTAAAAGAAGAACAGAGTAATGACACGGAAGCCTTTATCACTGTGAGTGTGATCGTTCAAAGCATTCCTTTTTCTTGGGAAAATCATGCAAGCGTTCACTGGTTTATTTAGTAAAATGTAAGAATACATGTTTAGATTTACTTCCCTTTTTAAGTATTTTGAGGCTGCCATAGTTAGAGTGTTCACTAATATGATTGAATAAAGTTCAAATCACTTTTAATTATATAAAAAATTTTTCCAGGGATGTCTAATGTTATCGCTAGTACTACATTTAACAATTTTCATGTTTAATGATAACTTTTAAAACCTTCTCAATTGATTTTAAAAACTAAAATTAATTTGTGGCCATTTCTACTTTTGTTTGCAGTCATAATGAATTTGAGTTTCGTTTCAGTTTATTTATATATATATATATTATTAATGATAATAAAGCTGATTTCAATTAGTGCTTTTGGCCAATTTTGCTGTGACTGTGGGGAGAGGTTGCAGCTTTTAAGTTACACAGTGTAGTAAAGAAAATTAATATGTATTTATCTTCATTTATCTTGCTTTTGTGGTGCATGCAGAAATGAATGATGTTAACATTTAGAAATTGTTCACGGGACCTGTTTTCTCTTTTTCCTGTCTTATAGGTGAATGCAGAGAGATTTGACCTCAAACAGTCAGGGTTCCTCATAGTTACTGTGGACGCATGCTCTGGAAAAGTCACAAAGAGCTCATTGTTTACAACGCTGGACACTAAAATGGAGCAGTATTTTAAAACTGGAATTATGAAGAGGTAAGGGGTTAAAATTGTGGTTTGGGGTTTTAAACTGTTTGTCTAGAGGTTGGGAAAAATTGGCACTGCAGTAGGTGTCTGGTTGAAGAGGTTGAGAGGTCGCATAAAGTGTTTATTGAGGGAGCTGGTGATGAGTGTAAGGATGTGTGCAGTGCCAATTTGATGTACTGAAGATTTTATTTAGCATGTACACTACTGTTCATAAGTTTGGGCTCAGTAAGATATATATATATATATATATATTTTTTTTATGAATTGTCCATGAATGAGTCCATGAATTCAACATTTGATCTAAAGTGACAGTAAAGACATTTAAATAAAAATAAAGGACTATTTCTAGTTAATGCTGTTCACTAATTTCAACATGAATAATAATTGGAAACGTTTCTTTATCACCAAATCAGCATATTAGAACGATTTTCAAAGGATCGTCTGACACTGGAGTAGTGATGCTGAAAATTCAGTTATTTTAAAATGTAATATTTCACAATATTACTGTTTTTACTGAATTTTTGATCAAGTAAATGCAGTCCGGGTGAGCAGAAGAGACTTAAAAGGTTAACATTAAAAGATTTTATCAACCCCAAACTTTTGAACAGTATTGCATTTTCGCCATTTTAATAGACCTTTTATTTTTTAAAGGGGTCATGAACTGCTTTTTCATTATTTTGTAATGTTCTCTGAGGTCCACTTATTATGTTATCAAGATTCATCATAATTTAGAAGTAATATGATATATTCTGTCCTGTTTTGACCCCCTTCATCAGAACGCTCTGTTGTAGTAATACACTTTCCTCTAGTATGGTTCAAAAACACTGTAGTATTTACTATAAATTGCTATAGTGTTTTTTTCATGTGGGTACTGTTGGATCCAATATAGTCGACACAGCTTTGTCTTTTAGTTTCAGTCTTTCTGAAAATCCTGTGTTGAATTGTGCCTTGTTTGTAAATAAATCCGCAGTAGAATGAAGTAAACAAAGGACCAAGTTCTTACTGACATGGTCTGGATCTTCATTAAAAATAAAGTTCATCCACACTTTCCTAACATTGGGATCAGAAGGAAGGCAAATGCAAAGACTGTTTTTCCACAACTTGGCACTGCACAGTGTCTTTTTTTTTCTTCTGAGCCATCTTTTGCTACCTGTGTTTGCCTCCCTCGTAAACACTACATGCGTGAATCAGTGGGCGGGGCTAAACAGGCAGTGATGTAGAAGCAGGCGTTGATCTTCTTCTGCGGAGGCAGTGTTTAGCCACACTATTATGTCATAAAGTGGCACATTCCACAACCTATCATTTTGGCAGACTGGCATCAATATAAACTGTTTTTAGACTAACGAGAAAGTTAGCGGGGAAAATGTTTTTATATAGGACAATGACCTCTTATATGTCAAAAGATCAGGGGAGTTTTGATTTCTCAGTTCATGACCCCTTTAAGGTAAACTATTTCCATATTTCACTGTTTAGACTAAATCAGGTTGGTTCTGTGTAGGTCGATAGTTCTTCTTGCAACAAGAGGTCAGCCTGCTGGCATTGCTGGTGCTGCACAATTTCTGGTCCCTTTGGGATTTGCTAAAACACCAGATCTTCAGATGAAAGGTAAGGTATTTCTAAAACAAAAAACTGCTGTCAAGATCTGTTTTTCCTTGATGAGGATCACTCTGTGTTTGCTGATTCCTGTGACTGTCTTTTTTATAGACACCATTGCTTTCTTTGGGTTCCTCGGCCAGGGAGGTCCTTCACCACAGCCATGGTCTGCTCTGTTGGCCTCCCAAGATACCAAGGTGCTGGGATTACAGGAAAGGTTCATTCCCCTGTCCCTAGAGGAATACTCTTGCCCACCACAAAAACACTCTCCCACACGGATGGATCTTGAACTCCTGAGAAAATCCCTTAGCCAAAAGTGAGCCTTTACTAGATGTGAACAAACAACACAACCAGCGAATGAATGTGAACTAATGAACGTAATTTATTTTGGCAAAGGAAAGCGCTAGTGGACATTGAACAAGTATTTTGTTAAGGGAGTGAATGTATTTGTTTGTTTTGTCCTGTGTGGTTGCATTTTGTCATAAATGTTACAGCACAAAGTGATGCACTTTTTTTAATACACACCAAACAACTTTATTTCAAACTGGATAACAAAAGGACAGGACAAGTTAGAAGTAGATCAAAGGGCGATCTTGCAGTTTCGTACCACCAGTGCAGAAGTACAGCACAATACAAATAGTCATTTGGTGGCCTGTTTTCCTCCTCCAACCATCTGCAGGTGTAAAAGACTCTCAGACTTTCCTTTTCTGTTATTTATTCCTCTTGATTTAATGGGACATGCCATTATTTAATTGCGCCATTCTGGGTTTCACTGCTGCTCGCACATCAATGACTATAGTTCCACCGTTGAGTAGTTGACAGTATTCATGTTTCATTTCAATACGAAACATTATCTCCAGATAAATTATTTTTCATAAAACAACAACAAAAAAACATTGTGTACTGTTATGTATGTGTATGTGGGAAAAGGTGTTTAACCAGTGAAATTTTGTTTATTATCGGGTCTCTTGCTATTCAACACACCAAAGATTTGTATGACAGATATTAACAGAATGGTTAAACTTAAAATTAAACATTTTGTCATCATTTATTCATGTTCATGTTTTTCCAAACCTGTATTTCTGTCTAAAGTGGGATTTAAAAAGAGATATAGAATCAAGTACTGTTCTCTCAGGGGGTTAGGCCTGGGATCTAATTTCATTTTGTGTTAAAGTCATATTGGTTTGGAACAACATGAGGGTAAAAAAAGACAGAACTTACTTTAACTATCTTAAAGGGACGGTTCTGTCCCTTTAAGATAATGTCCTTTATCTGCTTTTATAGTGCCATCACTTCATTTGAGAGATGTAACATCCTATATGAAATGTATTATTGTGATTGAAATGGAAGCCTGAATTGCCTGTATTAGACTTTTTTTTTTTTTTTTTCTTTTTTTTTTTTAATTTGGGTTGAATTAGTTAGGCTACTTGTTAACCACTGTACAAAGAGTTTTATTGGTAGTCTGAAACAGAGATCACAGTTGTTGTATTTTTTAAAGTGTTTCTTAAAGGTGCAAAAAGTTTTTCCTCAGTATATAGGAGTTATTTCCTGCAGAATTTTTTTTAATTTGTAAAATGCTCTCTTTTTTACTAGTTATGCTTTTGTGCTGTAATTTGATGTTCTGATTCAGATAAAATATTACAAAGCTTATAAAACAAAAATGCGTATTTGTAAATCATGTGTTGGCTTTTGTATTCGTGACAATGAAAGTGAGGCACAAACTACTTAGAGGTAATTATATGACCACAAGGGGTCAGGATTGCTTTACGGGTATGTTTTAGTGGACTGCAACTATTTACACCAGTGTCTTCCCGGTTAACTGACGACTGTCAGACCTGGGGCCTGTACCATGAAACCAGATTAGCTGGCTAGCCAGGTAAGTTTCAGTTTAGTTTACACCAATCCTGGGTTTTAGGTACCATGACAGTGGCTTGGCTTTTAGCTGCGTTCATTGCCATAGTAACGTATACTGCACAGCTAACCTGCTCCGGGGCAGGGCAGGTTATGTTCTGAGTTGGAGATCTCAAACTGAAATTGGACCAATCAGATGTGAGAAGTGACAAATGTCTGACACAAAAAAGTCAGTCCCCCAGTTTCTCTTGCTCCAGCTTAAACGTCAATAGTACTAAAAAAATTGTCTGGCCAAAACCAAAAATTTAGTTATTTTATATGATTTATATTATTATTAATCCATCACACACAAGCAATTTTAGTTTAACAGTTATTATGAATAAATTTGAAATGAATGTTAATATGTACAGTTCGTATGTAATATAAATAAGCTGTAGAATCAATAGATAACGCTTTAAAAATGACTACATGACCTTACATGTTCGAGTCTCTATCGCTGTATATTTCCAACTATATAAACTAACTTCACAAGTTTCACTTGTGACTGCACTGATAAAGCAAGATAATTTATTTTATTTGTTGCACAAAGCAAGAAGACTTATCTTTAAACCTAATTGTAAAATATTCACTTTTGATATACTTTTACTTTACTCATCACTTCAAAGAATCTCCTCCAATAAAAAAGCCTTAAAAACATCCAATCTTTTATATATATATATATATATATATATATATATATATATATATATATATATATATATATATATATATAACTTTTATTGTAACTTTTATGATTGTAAAATGATTGTATAACTGTATGACTGTATACAATTTAATTATTGAATGTTTTTTTTTTTACTTATTTAATTTAATGTTTACTGCATCCCCCATATGTTCTTCTAATATTTATCTGTTTCTTTCTGATATTGTTAATAATAATAATAAATTCTTCAATCTCTTAACCTTTAAAACCTGTAACCTTTAACCAAGGCTTGTGATTGGCTGTTCGCCAGTGATGTCACATGCTCCACAAACTCAGGATCAAAGCCTGAGTTGACAAAGAAAGTTAATCAGCATCATGGTACCAATAAAGCCGACTCGAAACTAATCCTTAATTAAACTAAGATTAATAATTACTATTAAACTAAGCTGGCTTGTGTATGCTAATGGATTAAGGGTATAATAATTATATAAAAAATATAAAATAATTATAAATAATAATCATCTCTAAAAATCAGATGATTTTATCTTTAAAAATGTTTTACTATGTAGTGTACTTTAATTTGGAGTAAGAGAAACTGGAGGAGTGGCTGTATTGCGTCAGAGGCATGCCACTTTGCTTGAAGCTGATTGGTCAAATTTCAGTTTGAGCTCTCTAAACCAGAACATAACATGCCCCGGAGCAGGTTAGTTGTGGAGCGTAAGTTACAATGGCGATGAACACTGCTAAAAGCCAAACCACTTTCATGGTACCTAAAACCCAGAGTTGTGCACAAACTAAACTGAAACTTACCTGGCTAGCCAGCTAAACCAGCTTCATGATTCATTCAGATGTTTTAGCTCATTAATCACGTAGGCTTAAGGCACACACACGGGTCATTCCTGGTATCCGGTAACATTTTGGCTTCATAATTTTTGGAAAAAAAGTTACATGTTTTTCATGTTTTTAGCATTCTACCAAAATAGTGACATGTTTAACTATATGGAACACATTGCTGGTCAAGCTCAGTGACTTAAAAAATAATAATTATAGGTATATTGTTCAGACACTTTCTGTGAATGTATTCCACCCTGTTAGGGACATATACATAGTTATCACAAAATTTTAATCATGTAAATGTTAAACAATAATGAGCAATAATAAGATAGTATATGTCCCTTATGCCATAATGGTATCTTGAAACAAAAACAAAACAATTATTAATTAATAGAATATGTCTTGATTATTATGAACAGGTACTTTTTTGTGCCCATTTTTGCCAACAGGATGGTAAATAATATAAAAATTTTGCTCAAAAACATATATATGCTGGTAATGCTCCTCACCTCACAAAATAAGACAAAGGTATGCCAAACAGTGTTGCTTTCAAATTTTTATTTAAAATTACTTTTCTAACAGGGTGGAACGGAGCATAACAGGGTGGAACACCAGTGTTAACAAGTTCTAACAGCAAATGAGCTTTCAGTCATTGTCCTGCATGGTTTGCCATATGTAATGTGTGGAACTGCACCTACATAATATTGTTTCAAAACAATACAAAAAATGAAATCCAGATTTCCTTTGGGGGAGGGACACAAAAAATAGCTATGTGGTTCCTTTTCACAATCAATCATGATGACAAGTTGCAAAACAAATCTCGGTTTAGGTGGCTAGAGAAATAATAACAAATTAGAGAGAACAGATGTAAGAAATTATTTTTAATTGATAAAAATAAAGATGCTGTAATTCATTTTGATTAACAAACAAAAACATTTGTTACATTTGGCTACATTTGTTCTTCTATGTACCTCCATGTTGCCTGATCTACCTGTAAAGACCTTTTATTGAGGGCCTGCGGTTCTTTGATCAGGCACACTATCTGATTGTCAGCATACCAGCTGATGTCTTTTCTTGGGCCTGGCCAGAAGAATTTATTGATACCATTGATCTGAATAAAATTGCATTTTAAAATGTATTCAAATAGAAAACAGTTATTTTAAATTGTAAAAATATTTCACAATATTACTGTTTTTGCTGTATTTTTTATCAAATAAATGAAGCCTTGGTGAGCAGAAGAGACTTCTTTTAAAAACATTAAAGTTCTGGCTTGATCTAAAACTTTTGAGCGGTAGTGTACATATATACAATTGTATTCATGTACATTACCACTCAAAAGTTTTATGGAGGTAGATTAATTTCCAGTATACAATAAATACTATTTATTTTATTAGAATTTATAGACCTAACAGGGTGGAAAATTTTGAGCTAAATTAGCTGTAGTTTTTTGAGTGATCAACATTTAGCTCTCTCTACAGGTGAACATAACTTTTATAACTATATCAGATATGTTTTTTTTTTTTGATCAGACAAACATTCTCCATAATATAGTAACAGGGTGGAACTGTGACAAGCAGGACAACATTTCAAAAGCTTAAAAAAAAGGTAGGAGTGAGAGTTGACACTTACCTCCATTTGTACAGTTGAATTCCAGAGGAAAAAATAAACAATATCACTTCCTGAAAATGATCTCAGTGGAATTGTAGTCTATTTTGGAAGGCGAGGGAGTAGATACTAACAGGGTGGAAGATGATAGGGACACGGTAAATGAAGAAAATTGTAATAAATAAATAAATAAATATAGTTTCACATGATTTATATGTATGATTAGATGAAGTTTAGCCTGGTCCATAACATAATTTAAAAATATTTTGAGGTTTTTATCATTTCATGGTTTATATTTCTAGTGGAAGTTAATTACTTTGCACTGAGGACATGATAAAACTGAACGCATGTATCAATAAAAAAGGTGTGTAAAAAAACAAAATAATACTTTTATTTAATACTATTATCTCTGTTTAAATGGTAAACTAGACCTAACATGTATAACTTAAGCAATTTCATATAAATATGTGACTATTTTAGAGAAAATATGAGTAAGTAAATCATAGAGACAGAAAAGTCACCGTACAGCAATGATCATAACATCAATTTTTTTTACTACCTTTCTTAGCTTCTTCATCTTTCTTTTGAAAGATAATAAATGTATGTTAGATAAGTGGTAAATTACTTAATTTAAATGCCTTAAAAACTGAATCGCTTGTTTACAGCCTCTTTCTGTGGCTTCATTTGACACTTAAATCTGTCTATTTAAATAATATAGATACTTCTTTATTTTGTTTGCCTACTAAAAATATTTTAGCTTTGCAAAGAGACAAATTTGGTCAGATCACATGCATATTAACCGTGTTGTATAGATGTTTTTCGACAGGCATGCGAAGGCTCTCAATAAATGATCCCGCCGAAATCTTCCGCGCGCGGGCATATTATTGTCATCACGATTAACTTCTGTCACGCTGCTCGCAGTGTTCACACAGAACTCAGCAGGGCTTGTTTAGCAGTGGGCTGACAGAACCAGAACAATAAAAGCAGCTCACTCCTACTCAAATGCTACCCGTGAACCTTATTCAACACTCTGATAGTCGGTTTTATCGAAGTCTGAGAACGTGAGGCAGCTAATTGGAATTTGCTGCAGTGAATCTGGGCAGCTTTCTTGTGTTCTAGAATAGATGGCTGGCAGAAAAACAACATTAATGCTTTTATATGAAGGTAAAGGTCTTGTTAGGTTTTTTCCCATGCTCACATACTAAAGCTAAAATGTTGTAGTAGTGCAAATTATTACTATTCATTTATATATTCAAGTGGTTATTGGCAGCAAATTAATTAGCCTGTTGGATTATGATCCATATAGACATATGAATGTACCGTGTATATCAGGATTGTGCAGAATTGGTCATTCATTTCACTGAATAATTCTATTTGAATGGATAAAAATTACACAGACCATAAGGTTTTCCCCAAAGATATAGGCTATGTTAATTGGTGAGTCACACCTGTCTGTTCTGATATTATCTTGCATTGCCAAATACACTCACACATATGTGTTAGTGATCTGGTATTTATGGTTTATGAGGAAACAGATGTGTAAACCTAAATGGTGTTTTATGAAATTCAAAAATTGGCAATAGTTTTCTTTGAAGGGTAGGTTTAGGTGTAGGGTTGGTGTAGTATGGCGATAGAACATATGATTTGTACAGTATAAAAACCATTACACCTATCCTTCGTTTACTGGTCCCCATAAACTAAAAGAGAGAGAGAGAGAGAGTGTGTGTGTGTGTGTGTGTGTGTGTGTGTGTGTGTGTGTGTACATTTTCCATTTTAAAATTCCCTACTTTTACAGACTCAAATTTCCAGATTTCTCTGAAGATTTATTCAACCATATTTCAAATGATTTATTATTTAATGATTAAAGGTTTAAATTCATAATTCTGAATTCACATTTTGATTCTCACAAATGTTGCCACAGTACCAACATTTCAGTAGTCTGTACCAATATCACAAAACAACTGAAATGAAATATTAAATAATTTAATTATGAATTTATTCTTAGTCTGCATGTACACTCCAAAATAAATTTTGACATCAGATTTTTTTTTTAGTCCTATCTGTTAATATTTAGCATTTTTGCAAAAAATTCCAGTTGTAATCAATGAAGATGTCCACATTTCACAGTGAATCTATATACATTTTGATTACATTTTGTTGGTTATAATGAAAGGATTCATGAGCGTGCAGAACTTTAAAGCATGTTGAATAAAAACGCGTTTCGAGTGGTGTCGAGCAGATTCTGACTGGCCATCGCGTTAACACGATTACGAACTACAAACAAGCCTCAATGAAGAAAAGTTTGTTTTGAATATTTGTTTTAATTGCTTATAAGACATACAAATTTGTTTATTTATAAAATTACAAAAAAAAAAAAAAAAAAAAATTACATTGCAAAATGATCCATCAGGAACAGAGCGAGACTAAAAATATTTATAATTATAATTATTATAATTATAATTATAATTGATTATAAACCAGATTATAAATATTCTGCTCAACTGAAAATATATTAAAAGATTGTTTGATATGCTTCCACACTTTTTCATGAAAAATACTCTGCTTGTATGATACATTTTTTTTTATTTTTATTTTTTTATTTTTTTTAGAAATTCTCAGTTGTACATTTTACAAAACATAATAGGGGCAATAGTCTGGAAGCAAACATTTTTCCTTACTGCTTTCTTTTTTCCATATTTTTCCAGACCTGGAAAATACTAAAATCAAATTCCATACTTTTCCACACTGCGTAGAAACCATGATTGACAAAATGGTGTAAATGCAACAAAAACATGCAGAAATACACCATTTACAAACCAATTGCATGTTTAAAAAAAAATATATATATATATACATATATATTAAATGCAATCTACAAATAATTAAATACCAGCAGTACTAGTTTTGTGTGTTATTAGACAAGCAATAAAATATCATTCTCCATTTTGTATTACACACACATAAGTAATAAAATTCATTAAGTTAATTAAAAAAAGTAAAATATAACCATTAGACACACCTTCATAGGTCTACCAGATCAATGACATGTAGCGATAAACAATCTGAATTTTGAAATGTTTTGAAACCAAACCAAGGTCTGAAACAATATGACAAAACAAGCCTCATTTACAGAAACCACATGACTTGGCTAGCAATCTTTGAACCACCGATTTGAAACAAAAGATTTGTAAATGTTTCAAAGCTTTATGAAGTAGTGTTTCAAAAGCGCCCTTCACTAGCAACATGTGTAATTAGTTTGAAATGCAGGGAGTAAGGGAATACAATGACACAATTAGTATTATATATTTATAATTATCATAATAATAATTTTCATTTTTTTTGGACTTTGCAAATTGAACTGAGACCTTCTTACGTTCAGAAGTCTGCTGTAAGGTGTATATGTTTGCACCAGACTGTGTGGATCACATTGTGGTGCAACAGACTAGGATATTCCTACACAGTTCAGGCATGGGGTTGTTAATAATTAAATGACTCAGAAAGTGACTTAGGGGTGTGCTACTATGGCAACATCCTCCCCCCGCGGAGGTGCCACTTAGTGGGGTAGTGTAAATGTCGACTGCATCTAATGTCAGTGGGGTTTGTCAAGTACACCAAACTGCCCGTTTTTGCTGGCTCCTTCACTTGTGCAAGGTCAGTCTGCTGGTTTTTATTCAGTAGGCAGGAGGTAGTTCTGCAAGGCTTTTGAGTGTAAATTCAGTGAACCTGCTAAAGGCTGTTGAGATTTCTGACTCCCTTTCTGATATGTGGCCCACTGCATCGAAACCCCCAAATAGAGCGAGACAGTAAAGTGATTTCTCTAGGCACTCAGCATCTTTTACAATGCATGTCAGGAACTGCTCAAAGGAGTGTTATAATCTTCTTTCTTTCCTTCCTAGGTTGGCATGTTCACAACATTTCCTAGGCTTAGGACTGATATCTTGATGTATTATACGGTGGTTTCTTGAGTAAATGCCTTGCATTTTTAGGGTAAGTATTTTCGATTAAGACAATGTTCAACATAGCATCTTGTTTATTGCTAAGTCAATAAAGTAATGAGTATATTCAATGCAATCATGAATTCTAAAATATGTAAATGATTTGCAGAGACAAGTCTTATGGCCACTTGGAATATTTAACAAATATATTTAGTATTCATGATGTGATTTTAGAAAGCGATCAGGCTGTATTGGTTCTACTGATCAACTGTGCAGTCATGCAATGTAAGCACTGGACCTCTTTGTAACAGTGTCTGGTTGCCATGGAGCTTTTTAGGATTATTTGGATCGCTGATGGTCCGTTTAGACCTGATGGGTCCAAACATATGGGGCCTCTTCTCTGTATCATCACATCCCTCATATGTGCTAAAGATTTTAAATGGATATAAACAGCCACACTCACAGTGCTGATTGGGTTTTAGGTACTTAAATGAGAATATGAAACCATCCCATGGGGATCAATCACAACTCTCCTTTTATCTCTCTGTCGCTTGCTCACTCTGGCACCGTTGCTAATTGACTCATCACATTATGGTTATTATAGAGCATGCTCATGGCTGGTTGCACTCTGGCTCTTTACTCATGATAACCCCTTAGAAATGGTCAATCTTTTTTTGATGGACCGTATTTGAGAGAATAAAAGCACAAAAGAGAGTTCAGCTTGCCTCTGGGCCATCTTAAAAGGCTCATTACACTGCTGTATACAGTAATAAAGAAATACTGTAACTTTCTTAAACGCTTCCAGTAGGACGTAATAATAAAGAGTAGTTCACCCACAAATGAAACTTCTGCCATCAGAACCCTCATGTCATTCCAAACACATTGCTTTTAAAACTTGGTTGATTTTCAGTGAATAATGACTGATTTCATCCTGATCATCCCACAAATCTATTATATGGCTTCCCAAGACTTGATACTTTTCTTTTTTCTTTTGTTGTTGCTTTTTTGGTCCTATTTGTAGCTTAACAGCCCATGGTCTCTGTATGGCTTCATTGAAAAAAATGTTTGAAAAAAAGTGATAAAAAAGCAGCATTAAAATTCATCAAAACATTTACAGCAAAGAAAGAAAGAAAGTCTTAAAACATGGAATAGAATTATTGGAATGGTTCCATTCCAATAATTTTTTTTTAAGCTATCCCTGTAAGATTTTGATATGCATTTTCCCATAATAAGCTCACTTACATAACATTACTATGTAAATGCTTAATATTTTGTGGCTTACTGCACATTTCATCAGTGAGCTTCTTTTTGGTTATCTATCAAATATTCATACCAGTCTGCCAGTTTCAGGGACTTCCTCTACTCAGCTGAAGCAAGATTTCTCGTTCACATGAGATCCCTTTGATGGAGGAGCATGGAAGCGAATGTGTTTTGCTCATCCGGCTCCTTCTAGCCATGACAACCTCAGAGACAAGCCAAATCAAACCAGACCACCTCAATCCAAACAGCAGACAAACCATGAAAATGAGAAAGATTAGAGAGACAGAGAGAGGGAGGCATTACGAAGATAGAAATGAGCACTGCTTTGCTTTTATTTCTAGTACTTCAAACTAGATATAAAGTAGAGGAAGGTAGGCTGGAAAGACGAAGAAGAGCAGAACTGTGAGTGAAATCGGTAGATTCGCGGCCCCTGATCTGTACGGTGGAGTCCACAGTCTCCTGCCATTTCTTGCTCTCACCATTTCTATCAGTAGGGTGCTCGTCATTAATTCATTACGTAGAGCACACTAAATTAGCCCTCGTTAGCCACCGACTGTTTGCTTTATTTTATTTGACATCATTAGCCCCTCAATAAGAGAGCGTTTATAGCCCCCTCACCTAGCAACCTGCATCTGTGAGCGAGCAAGCAAGCAATGCTATCCCAGCCCCCCTCGCTCACCCTCGGCCCACAGGGCTTCCCAGACCCCCCTGCCACCCTCTGGTCCCCACACCTCCCGTGTCTCGTTCGGAGAGTCAAACGGATGTCTGTGGCCCAGGTGCCTCCCCTGATGACGTGTGTCATGCGTTGGTGACAGGGCAACGACAGGCATACACTCTCTCCTTCCTGCGCTCTCTCTCTCAGTAGACACTTATAAGTTCGGACACTTTTTTCCAATGAGCCATCTTGATTTCAGATCGGTTTGTGAAGCTTAACTTAAAATGGATGCTGAAGGACTTTGCAGACACCACTGAAGTAGACAACCCTCATAGTTGTGTTGGGGTCTGATGCTGGGACGCAAGGACAACGCATGGGAAATCTGGGCTGCCTGTTTCCGCTGGATGCCATGAATGCAGGGAATAGACCCAAGGGAGAGCCATTGCTGTCAAATGAGTCACAAGGTCAATGAGGGCTTCGTCTCTCAGAGACTCACCTGTGAATTTTGAACCAAAACCGCAATTTTGTTTCTAAGAACTCTTATTAGGGGCCTTTTGTTTTTTTTTGTGGCCTTACTACCTCCTTGAGACTCTGAATATTAAATCTTCTTGGGGTAACAGGAGAGACCTCCTTGAGGAAAAAGAAAGAACTTGGAGAGGAATCATCAAACTGGTAAGAGATATACACTGCTGTCTTTTAAAATGAACTTTGTGTTTCGCCACATGCGCATTTGTTTTCACGCTGCTGTATACAATATTCAACTTAACCTCTATCACTGGAGTTTTGGTCTTCACTCATTTCTGATTAGTGTTTTTACAGTTTTGAAAGATGGCTACTACTTTTGAACTTCATGCTAATTAATAATGAGGCCAGTTGGTCACCGTGGTATGCATTTGACTAGCGCTATGGTAAATAAATGATAGCTGTTACTCATTCACCATCTGTTGGAAACTGTAGTGAGCACAGAGCAAAAAGTCTTTCTACCATATGCTCTCAAAGGAGAAATCACTCATGCTCCTTTTTTGTATCACTAACTTGCACAGATTTTTCCAAAGGCAGACTATTGCATGATTTTAAACATATTCTGATAATTGTTTTTCTGATCTAGTCATTTTTATTAATCATTTAAAAAAAAATGCAAATTGTCACTGCACAGGAATTTAAAAAAAGGGTTTATACTGTAAGCTGCAGACATTGGATTTTTTTGTCAAACATTTGGCCTGACACTGTGCCATACTTGGCTTATTAGTTTGATGTTTTACTTTCATGCCATAATGTTTTTAGTTAGTTAGAAATTATAATTAGGAAGTTATAGGGGAAATTGACATTTTAAGAACATTTTAAGTAAAATGCCTGGATGGATGTGACATTTGAGAGCACTGGATTTCTTGCATCTACAGTAATCTGCTTATTCTGATCCGGAGTAGAATAACTTGGGCAAATATTACTAAAAGAAGCTGTATTAGGAATGCATTATGAGCTATAGCAGAGCTAGCTGTTTGTGTATATTTGGCATTGACTCTGAACCAGTTAGAATGAATGCTGACATTTGAAATATATTTTTTTAAATCCTAATATTTTGTTGCTAATATCTAGCTCATGCAAATATCCCTGCATGCATGCACGCACACACACACACACACACACACACACACACACACACACACACACACACACACACACACACACACACACACACACACACACACACGCACACACACACACACACACACACCTACTGACTTTGTTGTTGTGAAGCTTGAATTATTGATGGCTCCAGACTGCTAAAAAATGCATCCACAACCTTTTTTATCATTCAACAATCAAGAACCAATTAGTAGAGCAATCTGAAGTCTTCTTTAATCTTGACCGAGAGAGTGAGCCATGTGTAACGAAGCTTGAAAAATAGACACTATGCTATGATAATCAGTTTTAGCAGGGAACAAGACTTTGCATACATTACAGAAATTCTGCCAAGTGTTTTTTCAATGTTTTTAGTGCTTCAAATCATGGGGCCGGGGCCTGAGCCTGGCAGATAACAAATTAGTACACTCAAGAGAATGCACAAGCTGGATATGAGAGACAGGAGAACATAAGAATTGATGACACTATCACAGGTGTAGCCAAACTTTTGACTAACAGCTAAAGTCTGGTTCATGCTTATTTATTCTAGTTGAGAACTGCCCTCCCTCAGAAAAGACCAGTCGAGCAAAAATGTATTTTGTTTATGAACTACATCATAAGCTTCTGAAAGTAAAAGTCCCATTTCTTTTCTTAATGAGGAATTGATTTTAAACTATAATTTGTAAACTTTTAAAAACAAACACTGTGAGCTCAGAGGTTGTTAATCAGTGGTGCTTGTGTTAAAGCCTTCAGTACATGTTATTTCAACTTAATTATTTTGAAGATATTTAACAGCACAGTTCCTGGTAAAAAAGTTATGTTTGGACAAAAACACTTTATTTTTGTATGTACAGAATCAGAATATTTTGCTATATATAAACATTGTTTCATCAACTTGTTTTACATCATTTTTAAATTGGTTGCAGAGCCTTATAAGAAATTAAGTAATTCTTTGCTTATTAATTTGCATATTGGATGATAACAAAACTGAAGTAAGCTGGTTGTCGACACTGTTGTCTTAAGTAGACTATGTTATCCCAAAGCTTTTTGCTGTATTGAACTTGTTTCATAAGGAACGTTACACAGTTATTGAACTCTGAATAGTGACACTATTGCTACAGCTGCTTTATTTTGGATTTGCCTCAGTTTTGAAGTTTGCATGATTGATTTTGTTACTCTTGTTTAATACTGTAAAGGTGCTTTGAAATAATCTCTATTGTGTAAAATGCTGTTTGAGGCTGAGACTGGCCCAGGTGTCACCCACTAATTGAAATATGAAACTGTAATAAAATCAATCACACACTATCCACACATTTCTTATAAGTTTTCACTGCACCACATTATTTAGGATGGAAATCCCTCCCTTCTTTTTTCATCTTTGACTTGATTGGATTTCTTCTTCTTCTTCTTCTTCTTCTTCTTTTTTTTTTTTTTTTTTTTAAATAAATGAGAGCCTATTGTTGCTTTAGAGAAATTGCCACTGTGATTTAATCAGATGAGTAGTTTATGTCTTCCAGTTAACCCATGCTACTCCATAGATTTCTGTCATTATAATTGAATCATTTAACTTTTCATAGAGCAAATTAAATGAAATTTAAATATCTTGCCGTTATAAATATATTTTCCTGCATTTGTGTCTCTCCAAAGTCACTGCAGGCTTACACACGCTGACAGATAAAGATGGTAACAGGTTTTATTGTTCTATAACTGCAAAATAGTCATTACTCCTCTCACATTTAATAATAAACTGAGCTTCACATACTCACCCTTGCCTTGTTATTTAGCTACTCAATCACTTGGATTAAGTCTGTCTCTATAAAGGCACTTTTTCTTTTGTTTTGGTAAGGTTCATGCTTTTGTCTGAAGCTGATACAAAGTGATTATCCTCCAGCCAGACATCCTTTGGAGGCATGAATTATTTAAAATACAAAAAGAGTGATCATTTACTGATCTGAAAATGAATAATGTTGTCTTAAATCTTACATTAACAGTTTTAAAAAGTATGCATTAATAACGTTCTAAATCTTTATTCAAATAAATAGAAAGTGAATGCTCTGTGTTCCTCGTTGAACAGGACTCCATGACAAGAAAAGTCCAGGCCAGGAGAGTTTTGCAACCTCTTTGCACAGAAATGAAGGTAAGACTACAGTTTCCCAAAGCATTCATCCGTATTTTTTTTTTTTTTTTTTAATTAAGATCTACAAATATTTGAACCAGCAAATATTTTAAAAATGTATTTTTCTATATATTTCTCTATATATTCTGCCTTGTGTGGACCTTGGACAAACATGTTACTGAAAACTCTGGAAAACAGTGGAAAGCAGTCTCTGACTGATTTAATATATCTCAAAATTGCTGGCCAGAGTAAGGGCATAATGGATAAAATGGCCACAGTGAATAATGGCAAATGATTGGCCCCTGTGAGTCAGATGTTGGAAGGTTGGAGTCATATTTTCTTTCTTATCAAACAGTCAATTTTAAATCAGATAGCAAATTTGAAAAGCTCTGCTGAATTTTGTTAAGAGGAAAAGTAAATCTGTAAATGGTTCCTGAATATTATATACAAATCCTAATTGTATACTATAAAAGTTATTTCTTTTGTATTTCAATTAGTCATGCAAAGTCAAAGGTAAAGCCAACTCTAAATTAGATTAGCTTACTATTTTCTGTTTAATTGTTCCTAGAGCCATTTTTGTTTGTGATTTAAAATAAGAAACTAGTGATATTTTTTGGCTGTTGTTCTGGTCAGAAAATATGTTGGTCTTATTTGTTTTTTTCAGATCTAACAAGCAGCATTTTTAATAAAATACCATGCTTACTTCCAAGGGTGGTGACTCAGTATGCTGTGGGCTTTACACAAGGTTACATGCCGAGATTTTTCTTTCAGCTTGCTTAAACTTTTAATTAAACTTGTTGAAAATCCTTTGGAAACGTGTTACTTTCTTACTGCTAATCAGATCAGAAGTCTGTTGGATTATCCATGAGCCATCACCAGAACCTACGACTCTAAATTGAATGATGAGTCTCATTTTACAAAACCAATCCTGACTCATTTCTATCATTTGAATCCCAATTATCTCAATTTTGAATGTTTTTAATTTGTAGTTTCAAATGCCATAATCAATTTTTTGCTTCAGTATATATATTTTTAATTGTTGATGTAAACTGGAATGCTAATGAACTACCAGCTGTGCTGGTATGGTGTTTTCTTGTGGTAACCTTGGCAACTATGAGTGGGTGGGTCTTACGCAGGGTTTATCACACTGTACAATATGTCAGAGGTGTAAATGGGATGAAAGATTTGTCAGGTTTTTGATAACAAATCAGTTTATCTTGCAGTTATTAATATCACTATATCATAATAGTACAGATTTTGTGTGGTTGCATTTGTAGGCCTAGATCTGATTCAAAATATTTGATCTGTATTTTTATCTGCTCAGCAGGAGGAAGTTCCTCATTTTCTATGTATGTAAAGTAGGTCTGTTTTCCGCCAGAAAGGGGAGACGTGCAGATCTGGGTGATTTTCCTTTAAAGTTAGCTGCAATAAAAGTTCTTAGGTTTTAAAGTCCCAAAGTAGTAAGTGTTTTATACTGAAGAGCGTGTGGGACTCTGCTGACGTGAAGCTTGCATTCTTTTGCCGATTAAAACCAGTGTGGGACCACAGGGGAGAAAGAGAGGGGGAACCTGTAGAAACCCTCAGCTTCTGTGAATAACCCTTTAATCTCGACAAACGCTGAACGGCAAGAGTGGGTGACACGTGAGCTGTGAACTCTGCCAGTGAAGCAGATGAGAGAGGGAGATATAACAAGTGGAGAGGGAGGGAGTGAAGGAGGAAGGGAGGGAGAGTGTGTGAATGAGGGTGGGGAGAGAGCGTGAGGATGAGAGCTCAGTTCCAGAGTGACTCGCTTTGCCTTTGCCCGCTCAGTTTGAAGACATCAGGAGACTGAGACCAGGAGAGGAACCTTGCAGGCGGGGCTGCGCCGACATCAGTTTTTTTCTGTCTCTCCTTCTGTGGTGTTCTTTCTACGGGTGAAGCCTCCTACATGAACTGAAGCAGCAGGACCACATGCAACAGGGTGTAGAAGCCAAACTCCCTCCATTTCTTTCGCTTCTCTGTTCAAGAAAAGAGCAGGAAAGAGATGCCCTGACACTCGGGAAGAGTTTTAGAAGAAGACGAAACATCACAGTGTAGGGTTCCTTGTTTTCGTGGATTTCGTTCTAGATTTGTTAAGGAAACCTTCAAAGTTATGACTAAAAGAAAGTGGGAGGGGAGGAGAGAAGGCTTCAAAGTCAGCTCCACAAGGGAGGAGGCGCAGGGGCCCGGGCGCCCCTCCACCAGAGGGCGCTTCTCCGAGTCGTGGAAGAGACTGAGCTCCAGACAAGGGTCTACCAAGAGGTCAGGACTGGCCTCACAGCAAGCAGCGGTAAGAAGCAGAACAGCGTCTGTGTGTGCTCCGTTCTTCCCAGTTTGTTGAATTTGGAGCAAGGGAGGGACCACTGATGGAAGGGAAGAAGAGCAGAGAACGAGGGCATGGGATCACACAGAGATGGGGAGAGGGGGTGCAGGAAAGAGTCTGGCTTAAGCAGGTGGGAATATAAAGGTCCCCTTCTGCCTCGGAGGATGTCAGTGGAAAGTTTCAGCACGTGTAGCATGTTGTGACCACTAAAGGGTTTTTATGATAATGAATGATGCTTTCATATGCACAGAACAGAAGCATGGAGTGAGACAAGATTGGCAGAGTAAGCTTTTATTGCCTAGATATCTACCACAATCAGGTGTTCTGGAAAACATTATTGTTGTTGTCTGATATAAAGTGCTTTGTTGCACCAGGCCATAGAATACTTTGTGCTTAGTGGGGGGAGATCGTATTTTGGTTCACATCTCTGTAGTCAAAGATTTCAGGCATGTTGCAGTTCCAGCAAGGAAACTCCAATCCCTTGATGTTTTGTCTCATTTTGGCTGATTTAAAGTCTATAGCAGTCGATTAGTACAAAATGAGGGGAAACTCAGTGGGTCAGTTGTTGCTAAGCATGTAAGCGTGCCCTGAAGCATGCTCTAAGCCATCTGTCACACACGGAAGACAGATTCTTTTGCCACTTTTATGCAAATACAGTCGCACAGTTTGAATGACTTAGCTAGAGGGATAGATACTGTATTTTTCTGATTTATTTATTTATTTATTTTTTGTAAAAATGCAGAAAGTTTTCTGTTAGGTTATTGAAATTAGTAGGTATTAGTATGTATATAAAATAGAAGACTATGGAATATCCCCATTTGGATAGCTAAGTATTTTTGAACTTTTAGTCCAAAATTACTTGTGATACAAAATAGGTGAGGTCGGCAGGTCAAACACACTGCATGTCCTAACAATTAGGATGGTCAGTGTAAGGGAGTTTTGAACCAGTTGACAAAACTGTCATTTGCCTTTTTAAGCTACTGCTGCACTGCCACAATGTTTTGCATTCACTGAGCTTGTACATCCATTTTTGTGCCTTGCAGACAAAATGTATGGTTTTCTATCATATTGGTATTCTGCACTGTTGCAAATTCAGCCAATTTGTCACCAGGTTAATGTTATATAATTGGCCAAATGAGAAATCGCATGAATGACAGGTGATAGTACAAATGTGTATAAAACTAGTAATGTTTTGCATAGAGTAACATAATTTTTCAGCGTAAAGTGTTTTTGTGAATTTATGGAGCTTGTTGCAAATTTTGTCTTTGTCAAGAAAACTTAACATTTCTTGCAAATATAAAAATGCATACTACTAATCAGTCAGTTGTTGCATTCATGTAAAAATCCGAACTACTGGCACGACTGGCCAGCAAAAAAAAAAAAAAAAAAATAATAATTTTGTTGAGCCCTGCACTAGACACCAAAACATGTATGCTGCTTTTACACAAACTGCAATCATAGAGATGGAAGTCATTAGTCATAGCTACTTAGTCTTAAGTGCAGTTGCAATTAGGCTACTGAAATGAGTAGCATTTTTAAATATCCTATACACAATATTTTATGCAAACTGAAAATATTTTCTCTACCATTATATGACTCTGAGGCCACACACAGATTTCCATTCAGTACTGTTCTGAATGTTAAAAAAAGTATGCTGTTTTTACATGTTAAAGTGTGCAGTTTATACATGGAGAAAAAAATACTGGAAATACACTACATGGGAAATTTACTTAACAGTAAATTTACTTAAAAGAAGAATATCTGAAGACTCTAATTTAAGGACAAGGACAATGCCTTCTGAAGTGAAAACAATCAGTTGGCAAGTTTTACATCCACAGTGTATTTAAATCCATACAGTAAGTGTTTACTTGGCGTTTCATGCCTAGACTCTGTTGTTAAATACTACATTCGTATTAACAGTATTGTCTTTATGTGGGTGGGTGTGAAATTATTTGTGGTCATGTTGCTATAGAAACGTCTCCACTTTGTGTATCATATAAATCTTTTGAATCGCACTTTAATCAACTTTGACACATCTAGACTGCCCATATGCACTGGTTCACTTTTCACTTGTTTGTAAACTATGCGTCCATTTGCCATTTAGTGTAAATTGCTTCTGAAATGCTTCTGATGTTTAGATGAGTTTAATAGAAACATTTTTTGTCACAAGGCACCTGCTGGACAACCAGTATAAAAAAACAAAACAAATGAGAACAAATGTGTCACCAAATGGTGTTAGGGAGACATTAAGCCGAGAAACACTGAGTTCTGAGAATGTACCATGCACTTGTGTTGCATTATGAATTGTGATATTGAACCTGTGTAGTTAAATGTGTCTTTGTTAAAGGGATAGGTTCACCTAAAAATGAAAATTGTGTCATTAATTACTTACCCTCATGTCGTTCAAAACCTGTAAGTTCTTGCTATGTTTCTGGGCCTGGGAACACTTCAATTGTATTGCTGTCAATGGAGGGTCAGAAAGCTCTTAGATTTCATCAAAAATATCTTCATTTGTGTTCCGAAGATGAACAAAGGTCTTACGGGTTTGGAACGACATCAGTTATTAATGACAGCATTTAGATTTTTGGGTGAACTATCCCTTAAATGTACATGTACTCCAACAGTCACCTTGAGGAGTTTTTACAGTTCTATATCCCAACTCAGGATAGTTTGCTTTCATGCTCGGCAGGCCGGACATTAGGCACTAAGTGGCAGTGCAAACAGTGAGGAGTGAGTGCATGCCAACACTACTGTTCAAACAGGCTAATTGTTCTGTAGCGTGGTTTTGAACCAAAGGAGGCTGATGAGAATGTGTGGATTCAAACCTTGGCAACTGTAGCTTGGAAACAGAGTCATTTATATATCTTTGTTTCTTTATATGGGTTTGCCTCAGTGGGAGGTGTTAAGAGGGATAGTGCTATAGTATGTTAAGCTATAGAAACTCACAATCAATATTCTGTACTTTAGTGTTTACGTGTTGTTAAATCCCGATGAAGTCCATGTGGACTTCATGTTTGAAAATTAAGTGTAAAGTGTACGTGTACCACTTTGCCATATTGCATCCCTGTTCATTCACAGTCTGAAGTTATTCTACCCTGGAGTCACCAGATTTGTGTCCCATTGTGTTTGACTACAAAGACTGGTTTACGACTTTCTTGTTCATAAACACTCTGAAAATCCATCTTGTGCCCAGTTGGTGTTAAGGCAGTCTTAAACAGCATTACACTGGGCAACTGAAATAGGAGCGGATCAGAGTTTGGAATGAGCCGCTGCAACCTCAGGGGGGCTGATTTTGTGCTGCTACCACAGGGCTTTAAGCCTGGCGGATGTGGCTTACTTTGGTTGTTATAGCAACAGTCGCACATATCGCCTGGCACGTTTACAGTCCACTTCTCACTACAGTTACAGATATGTCACTAGAGTTCACATGCATTAGTCTAAATGATTGAATACTGCTAAACTGTAGTGATTTCATCACTTCTTGTCACCTCAGAAAAGTCTAATCTGTGCTTCTGTTGGGCAAGATCGCAACCCTAATTAGCTTTAAAGGAATCGGTGTCCTGTCCGGGGGCCAATATAAGATGAGCTCAATCAACAACATTTGTGGCATAATGTTGATTACCACAACAAATTATTTCAACTCGTCCTTACAGTGGAAGTAATGGGGCTGGTTTTTACAGGATTTAAAGGGTTAGTTCACCCAAAAATGAAAATTGTGTCATTAATTACTCACCCTCTCGTCGTTCCAAACCCATAAGACCTTCATTCATCTTCAGAACACACAAGATATTTTTGATAAAATCTGAGAGCTCTCTGACCCTCCGTAGACAGCAATGCAACTGCAATTTTACGTAGCTTCATAAAATTACGCTTGAACCACTGAGGTCACATGGACTATTTTATGTCCTTGCTATGTTTCTGGTCCTGGGAACATTGCAGTTGCATTGCTGTCTACGGAGGGTCAGAGAGCTCTCAGAATTTGGCAAAAATATCTTAATTTGTGTTCCGAAGATGAACGAAGGCCTTACGGGTTTGGAACGACATGAGGGTGAGTAATTAATGACACAATTTTTATTTTTGGGTGAACTAACCCTTTAACAGCAGAAATGCGTATTTTATAAAAACACTTAAATGAACTCTTCTGTTCAAATTTGTGTATAATTTGCACTGTAATTTACGGTTGTTTTAGGTGTAACATTATCTTGGCCTTTGAATATAACTATACACAGAAAAGGTTAATAAGTGACGTGGTTACACACATGTTGTTTATGTCTTGTAAAATTGAGTATTTTACAGTTTACAGATTGGCCCAATTAACTGTATCTCACTGTAACCCAGATTTTTTTGCCATTACAGAAAAAGAGAGAAAAGCGAAAACCAATTTTTTGTGTAAGAAATAAAGCTGCTTGAGCTTAACTTGTATTGAATGCACACACATAAGACCTTTTAAAAGCTTATTTCCATCTTCAACAGAAGATTTCGTTTTTCTGCTTTTCCATGACCGATCATGTCACTGCAGAATAACCCAGGTGCCTAGGTCTGAAATCACCGTCCCTCGGCATTAGAAGAAATAACAGGCGTGAATTGGAAAGGTCCTCCCTCTGGTAAAGCCGAATGGCCTCTGGAGAGAGAGATTCTCTGACAGCTGAAAAAGCCTAACAGAACCCAGCACTCCTCTCAGCGGATTAATGAGCTCACACTCCTGCCTGTGTGCCTTTCTGATAAAAGCTTTTTTCTCAAAAGCCAGTCACCGCAGGGACCTAGGATGCCTGTTGTTAGGATGGCCTCAGACACAGCATAATTTTTATTTTAAAATACTCAGAGTCATAATCAGAATTTTGCACAATTTATGCATTTGATTAACAAACTAAAAACATGCATTTAGCTCAACCGTCTGCACCCTCTGTGATTGTGATTTCTCTTTACAGTCTGAAAACAGCGGCTGCTTTAAAAAGCTATTTCATACGGAGCTCTCTCTTTAACTGCGGTTAAAACTTTGTTAAAAGTACAGTTCACCCAAAAATGAACGTTTTGTTATAACTTACTCATTCTCATGTTGCTTCAAACCAGTATTTCTTTCTGATACCCAATCCATTTTTTTGTTGACAGAAACATAATTATTTAAATGAAAAACATCAAATGTGAAGTGTCACACAAGGAATTCTGGTAATGTCACTGTAAATTATAAGACAACTTGTTCTTTTCACTTCCAAAGACTGTACATTTAACTGTATTGACTGTATTGTAAAATTACATGGTCCTGTTAGATTTATAGGAAAATATGAAATCAGTTTTATTTTTTTCCCAATTTCTGTTTTATTTTTGTCCAAATTGTTTTTTTTTTTTTTTCCATTTGAATTTTTCTGGATTCCATTTAGTTTAGTTTTTTTTCTTAAATTTTCCCCCCTCTGTTTTAATGGTTAAATTAATTAATTAATTAATTAATTAATTAAAAAACAACAACAGTTAAAATGGATTATTTTAAAGCATGTCTAATTAATTGAAATCCTAAAACTTACAATATTAAACAGCATTGTTTTTTTAAAGATTAAGAAAAATAAAATGAAGGCCCTATGAAATGTTTTATTTTTACCAAATTTTATTTTCCATTAATTTTAATGATTTCATTAAATAATAATAATTAAAAACATCTTTAATGAATTGTTATTATATATATATAAAAATTATATATTATAAATGATATATTTCTCAGCTATACTGTGTTGTGTATTTACATTTTTCTGCTACATAAATTCTGGTAAATCATTTTTCTGGTAAATGATCCTTTAAATAAACTAAACCGTACATCTGCGCCATTCATTCACACAGAGATGCACAGAACATGCAGGATTCATATTTAAATGGTATTTTTGCATCTTAATATTCACAGACACTAGTCCATATCACGTTTTGATTTAACTGACCTACTCTTGATTTAACCATCCGAAATTTGGGAATTTCTGTGACATTCCGCATTATACAGTAAATTACCTTTTTTATGACTGGATTACGTGATTCCGTGACTCGGAAATTATAGGTCCCTAGATTTATTATGGCTGTATTATGGCTTTATTATTATCTATCTATCTGTCTGTCTGTCTATCTATAAATGATGTTTAGATATGTAATAAGCTTATTTAGAGTCAGTCTCTACCCTTAAAACAACCCGTTTATCCCATCACACACTGGCACGACAGACTTGTCTTTAAAGAGATGATGGTGCATCGGTAACAGCCAACAAACCAGCTAATCATTGTACTTGTGGCAGATTAATTTTATCTTGGCAGTATTTACCCCCTCACGCACATCTACCAGAGCTTGCCCAGACCATTTCATAACATCACCCTTGTTGAGATGACAGAAAAATGCAAAGCATGTGACTCCTGCCTAAACCAGCCCTCCACATTAGCATTTCCCTTCTCAGAATGCGAGGAGTGCCCCAGGGGTTGATGCATCTATTCATTTCAGTGTGGATAGCCCCTTTATAGTGGTCAAAGGGAGTAAGACTGTAATAAACACCATTATATTTATACAGTGCTGCTTTTATTGGCTATTCCTATTAGCCGCTAATTGCCATGTTGCCTTGGTAACACACTTGGCACAGGGAACTAATGTAAAATTTATGTCAAGCGAGTGTGGCATTTCCTCCTCTGCTCTGTTAGCATAGTTGCAATCAGTTCAGGGATCAGGGATGCCATACTATGAAAATAGATCCATCCTGTATGCTGTGCCAAGATACAGATAGATATTTGTTGTTATTAAATGTTAATTTATAGCTCTATCGGTTTACCTCTATCGGATTACCTTACCCACTTATATTTGGGCATGGCTAAAAGGTTTGGTAACACTTTATTCTAAGGGCCAGTTCTCTATTAACTAGTTGCTTATTAACATGCATATTACTAGCATATTGGCTGTTTATTAGTACTTATAAAGCACATATTAATGCCTTATTCTGCGTGATCCTATTTTTGATCCCTTAATCCACCCCAAACCTAATCTTAAAAACTACCTTACTAACTCTTAATAAGCAGAATATTAGGAGTTTGTTCAGGGAAAACTATCAGGGAAAGTTAATAGTGGATTTGCGTCCCCTATTCACAGGTTACTAAAGGAATTTTTAAAGACTTTAGAGGTTCTTTATCAGTTAAAGGAGTTTTTCTTATTTCTTTTGTTGTGGTTAATTATGACAATAAAGTAAATCCAGGCCCATGTCCAGTTGCCCCAATTTGTTATTTGTTGTTGAATTCATATGCATGACTTTATGGTGGATATATTGGGTATTTGATATTTCTTTTTCTGTATTTTTTATAATTTGATTATATTTGCCATTGCTTAAAGTTAACCTTAATGAAAATCCTGAACTGAATATGATTTTGTTTCATACTATACATTATAATATGCTGCATAACTTTTTGTTGTTTTATTTAGACAATGTAATTCAGAATTTTACTGGTTATTGGCATTAATAATTAATATTTATTGCATATTCATTTGTAGCATTTAAAGTGATTTTAGTTTAGTGTTTTTGTTGTTGTTTTTATTTAGACAATGTAGTTCAGAATTTGATTGGTTGTTGGCATTAACATTTTAGCTTATCACTAATTGTCATTTTAATGTACATGTATCCCTTGTTTCGATAGAAAATACTACACTTGTGTATTTACCTACTTAAACATATATCAGGGACAAATTCGTACTCAGAAGTAAACCTCTTTGGAGATGTTCTCATTTGTAAAAATGGTATAAAAATAAAGTAAATAAAGTTTTTAGTTTTTTTTTTAATTGAAAAAATTCAGAAAGTTTTTTGATCAGGGTTAGGTTATAGTATTTATAACTAGCTTCATATAAACACAGCAGAGGTCTATGGAATGTCCCAATTTAGATGGGTAAGTAAATGTGTTTGGGTGCGTTTTGATCTACAGTGACTGGCCATCGGCAGAGGTTTGTAACTATGGCAAATAATTGTCAGAAATGAGATATATTTGCATATTTGTAGGAAGTCATTTGCGAAGCACTGCAATTTTCATAATGAAGGTAAAAGGAATGTCACCACATTTAAATAACAGTTGTACCAATCATTTTACATTTCTTAATCAACTCATCTGCTCCAACAGGACAGAAAGTCTTAGTTCAAAGAGGCCAATTAGTGGTCTTCATATCCTGCCACAGCCCTTATAAGTCTGACAAAAATTCATGCAGAGGGCGATCGGAGCAAGAATAGCTCAGGCCTCACAGTGAAAGCCTGCAGAGTTGAAGAGATTCATCAACACAGGACCACATAAAACCATCTGTGCATCCCCTGTTAAGATGAGCAGTGCTGTTTAGTATAAAGCAAAGCAATAACTAAATCAATTCATTTTATGTGAATGCTCTTTTATGGGGCTGTAACATTTACATAAATTATTTACCTCAAAGTTTTGTAGCTCTGAACAAACACAACATTTATATTCTGGTGCTTTAAATGTCATTGAGTTGACACTTCATATGACAGAACTTTCTCAAAGTGTTAAAGAGATTTAAATGTGCACAGTCATGGCATTTATTAAATGAGTTTGCATTATAAGATGCATGGGAATTGCTCTTGTCCAGACCTGCTAGTCATTTGTTCCTGTGGGGGCTCTCACATCCACATGTCACTTTTTGGATTTTCCTTTCCACAGCCAATTCAGATGAGACTCACAAAACGGTCCTGTCCTGTCCTTTTTTCCTTTTTTTTTTGGTGCCAACTTTTGTTTGATTACCCTCTTTGTCTGTCTTAGTCCTTTGTTGTGTCTTTGACCCTATTGAATTGCTTCTAGGGGTCATTAAATTCCGCATTTCTCTTTTTATCACTTTCTCTTTATAAAAAGCTGTTTTGATCTCAAAAAGCATCATCACCATTTGATAATGGAGCCTTTAATGATGGCACCTTTGACTGGCAACTGCTATATTCTGAAAAGCTGTGTGGGATGCTGTGATGCTGATTGGACGGTCTGTGATAAATTGCCCTCAGACCAAGACTCAAACCTGTTGAGTCATTCAGACTTTAATTAGAGTGTTCTCCAGCAGCGAGACAGTCTTTACTAATTGCATTGCAACCCTACAGTTTATTTTATTTTATTTTTAATTGTATTTTTTTTTTTTTAGTCTACTTTTGTGATGTGAAAGGTATTAGTTTTTAGACTTTAATTGGCTGCTAAAGGCTGAAAATCTCTTTCCTTAGCTTGACAGATTGCCACTTTCAGGTCATGTATGTGTGTCATTATAGTATCATCAGAGACTTGCTTTCCTGCCTGAGCTGAGACAGAAATGAAATGGATAACAGTTACATGGAAAGAATGTTGCTCTTTTTACAGGCACATTCAGCCAGGAAAAGTACTGAGAGACATAAAGAGTATATTTTTCTTCTTAGAGTAAAGTAAGTCTTACAAAGTTTTCTAAAGTGGGGTTTTTTTTTTTTTTTAAATGTATTAATTTTTTACTTTATTTTATTTTTTTACAGTTTTGTATCGACCAGCAGCGTGACTATTACTGGTCTCCGGCACCCTTTAATTATGGTGAAATGTCAAGCCTGCTGATTAAGTCGTACTAGCTAGTATAGGGTGAATTTGGACCTCTCTCAAAAATAAAACAAGTTAGTATTGTATATGAGTTATTTCATTTCTCATAGGAAGATGCTGTAAAACAGCCTGGGGCATTATTATTGAATACCGCAGATTTGTTGTTATTATGTTACAAAAGGGGAAAAGAAATGAAATGAGATAAATGAAAAAAAAAAAAATTAAAGAAAGGAAAGAAATAAAAACAGGATGGAGAGAAAGAAAAATAAATGGATTGAACGGAAAAAGAATTGCATATAAATTAAAGTAAAGAGAGAAAGGAAAGAAAATGAGGGAATTTAAATTAAATATAGGAAAGGAAATGAAAGAATATTGAGTGGTCGGCTACAGAAAAGAGAAGCAGCAGTGGGGCCACCATGGAGAAAATGTAATTTATTTAAAGTTTATGAAAGTTTTTGACTGACAGGACAGTCTAAACTTTTGCAATAGACAGGGTTGCTGCAGGATTTTTAAGCTCAAATTTAAGACTTTTTAAGACCTTTTTTTAAGACCTGCACAAATAAAATAAATACCATATGAGCAGGGTAGGGCAATGTCTATGGTAAACTGTAAAATGACTGTAAAAAGCATGATTTACAGTTCAGATAGAAGTTTTCACAAAAACAAAAAGTTTTATAAAACTATACACATTTCAGCCTTTAAACCATTTTTTAAGAAAATTGATGAGTCAAAAGTATTAATTTAAACAATTATCAATAAATTATTATATTAAATAACATACAAACATTTTACTGTTTACATTTTTATAATGAATTATCTCCTTATCGATCCACCAGGTCACATTTACAGCTCTGCGTGTTTGCAGGGTAAAAACATGGTTCGATTTTTGCATTGGTCTGAACAAAAACAACCCAATGTTCCTGCAATACCGGAGGCTGCAGTTCTAGGACTGCATAGGACCCTATTTTTTGGGACAGCACCATCTATTCCAACAGAGGAGACCTGATTCAAACATCAAACAAACAGATGCAAACAAACAGCACATCAGACGTGAAGCGCTGCGGCTAATTAACTGAAGTCTCGCACAGACACAAGTCTTCTTTCCAAGAACACTGAATTTTATACCAGAATATACTAAACATATTGAAATAAATTAGGTTAAATATTTCAAGAGGGTTACCAACGGGTATGTTTAGGGTTAGGAATTGGTTAGGACAATAATTAAGTATATACAATTAAATAATTGCATAATTCCTTAAAAATAATAATATACAGAACTGAATAGCAAGTGCTATAAAATAGTATGAGCCACTAATATTTAGTCATTTAGCAGATGCTTTTATCCAAAGCAACTTATAAATGAGGACAATGGACGCAATCAAAATCAACAAAAGAGCAACGATATGCAAGTGCTATAACATGTCTCATTTAGCCTTACACAGTACACGTAGCAAGAGATTTTTTTAAAACTATATAATAAATAAAAAGAAAACATAGAATAGAAAAAGAATAGAGCAAACTAGTGTTAGAGGCCTTTTTTGCTTTTGTTAATTGTATAATAAATAAAAAGAAAACATATAGAATACAAAAAGAATAGAAAAGCTAGTGTTGTTGTTGTTGTTGTTTTTTTAAAGAGAGGTGTGACGTTCTTCATTCTCTCTTACATTCTTTTTGGCTCATTAAAAAATAATCTTGCTGCCACGTTCTGGATTAATTGTAAAGGTTTTATAGAACTGGCTGGAAGCCCTGACATAATACATACATACAAAAAAAAAAAAAAAAAAATTAAATAATTAAAAAAAAAAAAAAACACTATAGGGTCCTAGAAATCCAGTTCTGAAACTACAGCCTCCAATATTGCAGGAATACCCTACTCACAACAACAGCCTTATTGAACATGCACATTCATTCTCTGCCAGCAGGAGGCGCTTTTGAACTGTTTCCCCGGTAACGGCAGAACACAAAGCAGCGCAGCACTGGACTTTAAAACGTGCAGCGCTCATATTTATTTATAGCCTTTTGAAGTTTAATCGTCACATTAAGCTGTATCGCGATTCTGGTCTTTACCCAAATTTAAGACCTCTTGAAATCATAATTAAGACATTCTTGTACAATTTAAGACTTTTTATGACCTTAAATTTGATAAAATAAATTTAAGACTGTTTAAGGACCTGCGGGAACCCTGAATAGAACTTCAAAGTGGAGTTAAACAGTCTAATCTGTTGCTATAGTGACCGCAGATCCACTAACACTGTGCTGCTTAAAAATGAATTGTTAAATTCTCTGTGAGTGTGTGCATGTCTGTCTGTATTAAGTAACTTTGTACAGGTTTGACTATACTTCCAAAATGCCTGTTGAATACTGACTAGTGAGTCCTACACTGACTAGTGAGGCTTATAAATCAGCAAAATCATGCTTATATTTAAATCTACTTTTTTGCACTGGTTTCTGTGAGGAGTTTATGGGTAGGGGTTCAGGTTAGGTGATTGAAAACTATCCTTAATCTTTTATAAAAACAGTGGAAGTCTATGAGATATAGTGAAACAAATGTGTGTGCGTCGGTTTTGTAGGTCACATAGATGCGATTAAAACGATATAAACAAAGCATTTTTGCCAGATACAGCATCATGTATATTGTATGTAAAGGTTTGTTTGTCTCCATTACTGACTTTGCTCTAAGAATGACTCAGATCAGACACACACGTCCTAACACGTCCTGAAGATAAAAGCTTTTTAATTTCAAGCTTGAGTCCCCTTTACAGTCCGCATTATATGACAAAGTACCGTAAGCATAGTCAGTGCATTAATGATGTGTGACTGGTTTTGCCTGTTGTGTTGAGGCTGGTTTTTTGATGGCGGCTCACTGGGACCTATGGGTTTGATGGCTCCAGATGGGGAAGTGAGCAGGGAGAGATCAGCCGGTGGAGGTCTTCCTGAGAGAGGGAGGAGACCCAGTAGGAGACTCATCCCATCCTCTGACTCCTCCACAGCCCCACAGAGCTGCTATTATCCTCTTGCCTCCAGGGCCAGGCTCAGCATCACAGGCTTAGAAGAGCACCAGTGACTGTGCGGTGTTGTAAAGAGACACACACATGTATATGCACATCTCAAATATTCATACCAAATGCACATGCACGTCCTCCAGTACAAAATAAGCATGCTAATACAAAGCACGCACTTGTAATACCTGTCACACCTGCAATTAAATATGCCTTCCTGCATTCAAATGCACACATGCACAAATAATTGCTTTTATTCACAGCAGCGTACATAATTATAACAGAGCATAAATCTTTGGATAGTAAAGAGCATCTACTATAATCTTAGCAGCGTTTTTTACATGCAATTTTAATGAATTCATACTTTTCAGAACCATTTCACAGTGGGCAATACAATGTCATTTGCTGACTGGCAGGTGGGAATTAGTTTCATATTCACACTCGTCTGTTTGCAAATCAGATCTGGCACAGGCGCAACGGAGGAAAATAGCTTGAACCTGTAATGCTTCTCAGCTTCCTGCTGCTTCTTAACTTATCTATTATTTTTAATACTTAAAATTAAACTAGCTACAGTGATTCTGTAGTTCCGCAGATGCGATATGATAATTTGTCCTCACAAATCATTATTTTGGATTGGTGTTTTGTAAATGAACTGGGTTACACTATCGGAGTTGGTATGGCTGAATGTTTCCTTTGTGAATTCTACTTTACGTCGCTTCCTGATTAAGAATAATATAAATCTGCCCCATGCTGGGAAAAATTTTGATGTAATTCACTGTAAATTGCCTTTCACTGGCTTAAATGTAAATTTAAGTCATTAACATGCAAGCCATTTAGCAGGCACTCTTATCCAGAGTGACTTACTGAACATGCTTAAAGCATCTCAAATTTGCAAACTAAAAAAACCTCTGCATCTGTTTCTGTCAGAACTACATTCTGCTTGATGTCTCTTTTTTTTTTTTTATACTATTTTCAGTCCAAGCTGTTTTAGTCCTAGTATTCACACAAATTAATTTGCAAATGGCAGGTCAAAAAAAAAAAAAAAATCTAATTCAGTAATTATTCCCATTAGATTGAATGTCTCATTAATGTGATGTTTTAATTATACTGGCAAAAAAGCATGCTTTCCTGAGCATCCAAAGCGTATGGCTCTAAACAGTCTGGCCATGTTTGTTTTGCTCTTTAAAGAGGGTCAGGGTACTTAACATATTATTAATGCTTAATGTTTTGCCACTGCATTTCTGACTTCCCTTCTGTTTTGTGTGCCCGATTTAATTTTTTTTTTAACAAATTGTTTTTTTGTTTTGTTTAAATGCATTTAAGTTGCCTGTTTTACAGACACATCATCACCTCTGTAACTGAACTGAGAACAGGAGGGTTCACAAAATACTTGGTCCCTCTAGCGGTTAGGTCCGGAAATGTAGGCTATTATAAATGCAAAGAATTGGATGCTTTAAAATAATGCTTATTTATTCCACATTTCAAAAAAAAAAAAAAAAAAGAAAAGAAAAGAAGCAATTTTGTGTAATTATGGAGAAGTATTTTAATGTGCTGCAAATGTGCTGCAAATTTTAATTCTAAATGTACATTTCTGACCTTGAATCCTGTGGTAAAAATATGGTTAAAATGAAGGAAAAATTCAAATGAAACCTGATAGAGTTGCTGCCGTTGTCTGAGAAATTCTTTAAAGCATTGACAGCACTGCAGATATCAGTGCACGCTGAAGATTTATAACAATCCGCATAACTTTAGACCTAGTACAGTCTGTTCTGCAGAAGTTGTTAGAAAATGACTTGCTGCCTCATTGTGATGCCTCTGATTTGCAGACTGCAGAGGTGAAGGAGCATTGCCTTGCAACAGGGAGTTTAATGAAAGCTTGAAGATGCAGTGACTGTTCTGTCTTAAAGTGTCAGGGCAGCTACTTTAATTTAGCACAGGCAGCTACTAGCAACTAGTGAAGCGAGACAAAGATGGTGTTAAATGACCTTCTTAGGTTGACTGAAGATCAGGAGCCACATTCTGGATCATCTGTAGTTTAATTGTGCATGCAGGAGGGTCAACCCAGGTCAAACTCACTTGTAACAACATGTTGTGCTGAATCCTTGGGCTTGCTGGGATGACAAGGAGCTCTGACCGTGATGCCCAACAATTTTCTGGTAATTCACTGCCACTGATGAAGCAGAATGAGAAGCAGGGTTGTTTACCATTTGAACTTTAAATGAGAATGCCTTTTAAATTCCAGTTCAGCTTCTGAACTTGAATTTAGGTAGCAAACAGGATGCAGAATTGAAATTCTAGTTTGCTAGAAATGTTAGTTTTTTTAAACTTAATTTCCCTGTGTTGAATTTCCTTTTTTATTTCATTCTAATTTAGTAAATTCTTCTCTCACTTCTTGTCATTACAACTCAACTTCATGTGTGTTGCGTCCAATTCCATTCAAATTCACACTGAAAAGACAGCCATTTCTTCAGTTTTGAATGAGTCTTTGAAAAGAACAGATGATCTGGAGGCAACTCTCATCAGCCACAGGTTGTTAGTGACAGACAGCAGGTCAGTCTCCATGAAGTGGACTCTTCAGAAGCTTGATTGGCTTCCAATAGGCTGTTCTGAAAATGACTCGATTAAAAACAGCTCATTCAAGTATGTTGTCAAGAGCATGAGGAAAATGGTTGCTCCGTTTTCCACTTTTATTTTTAGCAGTGGGGTCATTAACAGCCTCAAATGTGATCAGGAGGGTGTCTGTAACAAGTCATGTATTGATGATTTCTTCAAGTGCAGATTGAGAGGCTGAATTATTGGAGAAAATTATTCTCATTTGGAAACGGAGAGATCAGACTTAGATAGGGGAGTGTGTGGTGTGTGGTGTGAATATATGGTGTGGCAGTTGATGGCTAGCACCTTTTCAGTGTAAAAAGTGATAGTGGGAAAAGTGGTGTGGGAAGAAAGGGGTGAATGACATCAACAGTCTGCAGGTGTATGAACTGATGCTCATGGAGAGGAGGTATAAAGTGGCTTCGGCCACCTCTATTAAAATGGAAGAAGGCCCTTTTGAAAAAACTGAACTGCTGTTCTGGGGTCATGTGATGTCTTTTGGACTTCATACAGACTCTGATCATCTGGCTTCAGCCATACATGTTCCTTTTCTTCAACATAAGAATTAGGTTATTAAGGTTTCTGAAAGTTTTTAATTAATCTTGCTGTTCTCAGTATTTATTTTTAGTTCATCAGTATTAGTTAATACTAGTTAGTACTAAAATTATTTTTTGTTTTACTCTTGTCCTGTTTAGTTTAAATTCTTGTCAGCTATTTTAAGAGCTCAGTTCATCAGGTTCAGTTTAACTCCATCAAGTCCAGTTTGCCTAATTTAAAATAGTTAAAAAATATACATAGATTTAGCGTTTATATTTAGTGATTATGCTTTAAACAGTTTCATTTAAAAAATCATCTTGAATGTAAAAAAAGTGATATCAGATGCACTTTTTCATACTCTTTTATGAGTTACATTTTGACCGTGTTTTACAGCCAAAGCTCCATTATATGCCACTGTGCATTTACACTAAATGCATGTGAAATGACCGCATTTGCTATTGAAATTTGCTATAGTGCTTTGGGCAAATTTGTGCAATGCATTTTACTTCAGATGTGCTTAGATCATTGGTCTCAAACTCAATTCCTGGAGGGCCACAGCTCTGCACAGTTTAGCTCTAACCTTAATCAAACACACCTGATCCAGCTAATCAAGGTCTTCAGGATTACTAGAAACTTCCAAGCAGGTGTGATTTGGAGCTGATTGGAGCTAAACTCTGCAGAGCTGTGGCCCTCCAAGAATTGAGTTTGAGATCACTGGCTTAGTTTTTGCAAATATACATGCTGTTCTGAATCTTTACATTCCTGTTTCCCCTTCTATATAGAAGACTTTATAAATCACATTTGCATAATAAGAAGTACTTATGCTTATAAGAAAAAAATATTGATAAGCAACAGCTAGATCAATAAGATTTTTCCTTATATTCACCAGCTCAGCTCAGGTGCATGGGTTTGTTTTATGTGATGGCCATCTAGTGTTTGAATAGATGCATCACACACAGCTTTTTATTTGTGTTTGTGTGTGTGATTGAAGTTATTTAAAATTTAGAAAAATGATGAGTGGGGAGAAATCAGAGCATGGAGTAAGAATGAGCCTATCAGAGAAAATATGACGATGTTTAAAGGATAGTGCTCATGACATGGCTACAGGGGAAATATAACAAAAATGTATAGATATCAGACATGGAAGAAATAAGGAGAGTCTAATAATCAAAAGACTTTAGTGGCAGTGAACACAGATGATGTTAGGGTAACTAAATTATTATTGTGAAACAAGCACACAGCCTCTGCAGTCCCCAAAAACAAGCAAGCGTCATTCCCATAATGTCTTCCATTCCCGGGTTCAAAATGCCAACAAAAAACTATTCTGGTGCACATTTAACCTATGTCTATAATTCAAAGTGACATTAAGTAGCACGGTGCACTTATCTCCAAGGTAATATTCTTCCATGATTATTCACGTAAATGGGCTGATGTTACTATAAAGCCAGACAACATCAGAAATCATTTTACAGAGTGCAATGCTACATAAATAGGAAGTATGAGTTCCACAACCGGATGGAAAAGCTTGAAGTATAATACATCAGGAAGAAAATCTTCAACCTTTGCTAAGCGGAGCTTTGACAAAAGAACACACAAACACCCTGTCAGATACCCTCGGTACACGAGGAAGATCACATGTAATCACCAGCGCTTTTTAAAACTAAAGAAAGGAAATGGCTCATTATCGTGATGACCAAGAATCGTTTGATTTTCACTGCCCACAACCGCACAGCATTCATCAACATAAACAGTCTCTGCGGCTCTAACAAGCATACACTTTTTACATAATTAGACCTTCTGGTGGGTACGTAAGAGATACAAATACAGTGTAACTCTATTAGTGATGGTTATAATGTGTTCTAAGTGAGTCTATATACTGAAATATGGTATAGAAAGATAGTGATCATGCAAAATGGGTTGCATATAATGTCTTCGACAATGAAACAGCAAGGGTGAAAAATCACAAAGCGTTCTGCGGAGATTAAAGGATGATACAGTGTGCTAGGAACGTTCACTTCTGCGACTGTTTCAAATTGGCTGGGACTGTCATGCTCCCGAACTAATATGGCTTTCGACCGGAGCTCATTAAAGAGACAGTTCTCACTCCATCATCCCTTCTGAATAATGATGAGGGTGCTTTGCTATAGTCTTTACAGATTTCATCACAAATGCATCACCCTGTTGGACTTATTGGTTGTGTAGTAAATCTTCATCATTGCGACCTGATAAGTGAGCAGTTTTTGTAGCACTGGGTGTTTGTTTAAGTCTGTTTTCAGGGGAGATTTTTTTATTATTTCAAACTTTTTGAAAATGCTTTTGTTTTGTTGGATTACTGTATGTTTTTGTTTTGGTTAAAATAGTGCAAATGATTTTATAAAAAAATATTCAGAGCAATATGCAGTGCTTAAAATCACACAATGATGGTCTCAATGAATGACTAAGGATTGTGGGAATGGCCATTACGCTGATGATGAGTGAAATAACACTCATGCACAACTGCTAAAAAAAGAAGAAGAAGAAAAAAAGATAAGATTGGGATGCTTTTGTTGGTTTTTTTTTTCCTGCTCATTTTTGTATGTTGGTGTGTGTATATATACACATATATCTCAACAAGCATTTTCTTCATTTTGACTATAAATAAAAGTAGCACATCTTTAAGCATTTATTGAGCCGTCAAGCATTATTTTACACTGAATCACTGCTCATAATGGGATCTGTCCTGAAACTCGCATTTGAATCAATACTTGTGGGTGTGTGTCTGACAATATTCAACTCCTTACATGCATGCACGTTCAAATATATTTGCGTGCACACACATAAACAGATTGAAATACAAACATACTGTGGAACATAATTTCCACACCTCTGTTTTGCGGCGAGGAGGTAGTGACATGTAAACAGTGTGTGATTGCGTTCGTGTAGGTCAAAAAGTAATTAGATGCTGCTGTGAATTGCTTGCTTGCTTGTGTGTGTGTATATAATGAAGACCTGATCCTGATTGTGTTGTGCAGATGTTGCGTGACGCATGCTGAAGTTAAATTCTTCTTGTTAAGTGGTTGACTTTTACCCTAATGCTGCCTTCACGTGCTATCGGAAATTTCCTCTTTCCCAATTACGAAGTCGTGATTATGAGCTTGTCGTATTCAAGTGCTTTAATGTCGGAAAGAATAAAATGTAGCATCCCATTGGTTGACAATCATATAAACATTCACCGCGCTATACATGCAGTTCGCTGACAATTCTGGAATTTCGGTCAAATACATGCTTATTTCACTGCTTATAAAACATACAATATGCTTTGCATGATCATTCATATCTAGCCTATAAATACTCTACTTTAGCGACAAGACAAAGGGATGTAGTTGTTGTGAGAACAGCATTGACAGCAGCAATGATTGTCCCCTCACCCATGTTTAAAGTTTATGACCCGCCCAACTCGGAAACTCGGGTATCAAAATTATTTCTGAATTTCCCAGTAGTAAATACGACTTGAGAGGCCGTTCACGTCCAATTTTCGATTAGGAAACTCGTATTTACACTCTCAGAAATAAAGGTACAAAAGCTGTCACCTTTTCAAATGGTACATGTTTGTACCTAAAGGGTCTATTTTGGTACCTTAAAGGTACGTATTAGTACTTAAAGTGTACATATTTAAACCTAATAGGTACAAAAGTGTACCTTTTGAAAAGGTACCGCTCCAGTGACAGCTTTTGTACCTTTATTTCTGAGAGTGTACGATAATTCCGATAGCACGTGAAAGCAGCATTAGCTACACTCACTTATCACCAGTCTGAAAGAGGCTGGGGGCTTGGCGTGTGAATTTATAAATAGTTTGTTGGGGCTTGTCTGATCACATCCATGAATGTGTCAATGTTTTTCCCCCAGTATTTTCAGTGCCTGCATGCACAATAATTTAATCCTACTTTTCAGATGCTGTGACTTTCTAAAGAGAGAGAGAGAGAGAGAGAGAGAGTGAGCAATTTTTTACGTCTAAATTTAAACCCAATATCTTGTTTTGTTATTAGAACAGGGTCGCTCCTTTTGTGCGATCTTTTAAACCTGTGTGTTATACGGAAATATATCTAATTAATTAAAGGATATTTCAGGCATTCAAAAATATGATCTTGCCAGACTCAGGCATTTAAGGCAAGGTAGATTTATTTATAGCACATTTCATATACAATTCGAATAGTAAATTGAAAGATATCAATTTTTTTTTACAATTATTTAAGATGCCAGTTAAGAAAGAAATTAAATAGAGTAATGACTTTTATTTCAGTTTCAATTTTATTGATTATATCTTTATTTATTACACAATTAACAGGATGGAACCTGACAATGAAAATAAAAACAGTGTTCAGGAAGGTGCATCTTGAATAATTTATTACTTCTGTAATATTTTGTATATTGGATTCAAAATTGATTTTAAATAATATAATATAATATAATATAATATAATATAATATAATATAATATAATATAATATAATATAATATAATATAATATAATATAATTAATTTTATTTAATAAATTAACATGAATAAAATCACCCCATTTTTTACTTAATTGTGAAATTATGATAAATCTAACTCATTTGATTTCCATCTTTAATATTTTTTCTAATATATTAAGACTTGGGGACATGAAAATATACTGCATAGTAGAATGACCTTCCACGTGGTTATTGCTGTCACATAAATATGGTAAGCATGTGTACAGTGTCTTCATGCACTCTCTGTTTAAATCCCATTCACTAAACCTCTGTATCTCTGGGAGCTTCTCTTGCGTGTTGTCAGATCTGATTGGAGGACAATCCTCTTTCCACATACCTGCACATTAAACCCAATCTCCCACAGACACTGGTAAACGGAGGTTGCTATGGATACACACCTTGCCTTGAAGAGTTGCATAATCTTCTCACAATCTCAAGATACCTTGAGTGACAGGAGAACCCCGCATTCAAGGAGAAAGCAGGAAGAGGAGGAGCTTCCCACTCAGTGCACTACTTAGTATTCCATCCAGGTCTCTGTGACATCTCTCACATCTGCATGGCCAGGTGATGCCTGTGGAGAGTGGGAATTGATTGTTGAGATTCATTATTACGATCTGATCCTCAGGGATGCCGATCTAGTGACTGCAATGCATGATGGCCAACTCTTCCACCGCATTCTCTCCATTTCTACCGTTTTGTTTATTTGCATTAACACTTCTCCCTCAGGGAGATTTTTTCCCTAACATGTTTTCAGAAACAATGGCGGACTGTATAACAAATGCTGTATTATTAAATCCATCCAATGGAGGGGAGCAGTTCAGTCCAGTACACCGAAAATACATTTTTTTTGTTGTTGGTCTCTCTCTCTCTCTCTCTCTCTCTCTCTCTCTCTCTCTACTCCATTATCCTTTCGTTGGTCAATGCGTCATATGTTTGGAAAGGATGGAGTGTGCGGGAATGGAGGAGGAGGGGGCTTTAGAGGAAGAGAAAAGAGAGGGAATGGAGGAGAACAGGTCAGAGGAGTACAAATAGAAGACATTGGGAGGGAATCGGGGGAGTCTTTCCTCAGTTTTTCATTTGTGACCTGAAAGACCTAAAACAAGAGAAAGATGTGGTATTAAAATGAAAAGAACACAATCCGTCATTCCTTTCCATCTGCTTTCTAATATTCCTCATCAATTCCAGTGCTTTGCCTTCACAGCAACTCTCAACCTCATTTTACAGCATGATCTTTTGCATCTTTTTTTTCCCCGTTTCTTTGTTAACGCATGCTATCATTCATGTTGCTTCCTTCCATCCATCTCTTTCTTTCCTCTCTCCCCTCTCTCACTCTCTCACTCTCTCTCTCTCTCTCTCTCCGGGTTCTTCAAGACAGTGCCGCTCTGCTGCTCTACATCACAGCTACTGTTTCCCACTCTCCTCTCTTCCACTCAGCTTCGCTCCTCTTCTCTCTGCTCCTCTCCACTCATTCAGACCGCATGCTCCCAGTCATCTCTGACACTGTTGGGTCTGTGTGGCCAGTGGAAGTGGACCCGGACACCCTGAAGGTGTTTTCCCGATCCAGTGGATCTGTGGGGAGGGGAGGGAGGGCAGGGAGGGGGTGCAGGTGAAGAGCTCTGTGTCGGAGGGAAACAGGTTACGCGGCTTTGCAGCAGGGGCTGAGGAGGGTCATGCTTCATGAGTTAAGTGGATTTCGGACAGAGACCCCTCACGCATCGCCGCCCCAATGTGGGGCCCTTTTCCGGATGGCGGGAACGTCCGGCCGGGAGCGACGAACCAGCTGGATGCTCCTCGGCCACTCAACTGGACCATACGGAAACTGTGCCATGCAGCCTTCCTTCCGTCTGTGCGCCTGCTTAAGGTACCCGTGGGATGGGCAGATACAGGGGGAGGAAAGAGACAGTGAGGTCTTTTGAAAAGAAAAATATTTAGGAAATATTCGTTTTGGCTTGCACTGATTGAATTAGTTGCTAAAAATCAGAAAAATACACTAGACATAAAAAGAAAGCTATTTTTAACACAGATTTTCAGTTGAACTGATACATAAACCCTCATCATGTGAGTACAATGACCTATGGGATTGATTCTCTCTGAAGCATTTTCATCCGCTCGAAAATTCGGTGCTTCTTAAGAGCTTTTTCTTGCAGTGCGCTGAAGCAGCTAACTTCTCTGTCTTATTTGATAATGACAGGTACTCTGCTCATGTGGAAGTGTATTGTCAGAGTCTGAAGTGTTGAGGTATTGTAGCTAAATTAAAAATTGCATTGCATGGTGTGCAATAAGTGCTGTCAGCCTCTCAAGAATAATGCTTTATTGCTTACCCACAAATCACTTGCAACTTGTACATCCTTTACATTACAAGTATAGCATTTCACATGAATCAGAAACTTACCAGTTGTATGCATGAAAAAGATTATTACCGTTGTTGTGATATTTTTGCACAGAGGTGTGAGCTAATAGGTAGCAATAAAGCTTTACCGCACACTTGGGACCATGATAGTTGCTTTATGAGAAGAAAAGCTCCAGAGAGATCTCTGCTGGTAGTATAGTAATGTATCCCAGTTTGTAATGCAATTTCTTCTTGTGTTATAGTCAGTGATGTTCTATTATCAATTTTCTGCTTGTGATATAGTAATAGTACAGTGTGGATCGGTCACAGACAGTGCTTACATTCGTTTAGCACTCCCAGGAGTGAAATCCTCCCCAGGTCATGACTCACAGTGTTATGAGTGGATCATTATGTTCTTGGTTCAGTGTTTCGGCTCTGGAGGTGTAGTATTACAAAGAACTGTTACAGCGTGTCGTGAGCTGCTTTTCGCACTGGCTGTGAAATGCAGAGAACTGGATCTTATTCGCACTTCTAGACAAAAGAAATGACTAGGGAGTCACTGGCTCCTAAAATGAAACATTAAGGAGCCAAACGACTTTCAGTTGAAAATGTAGTGATTCGCATGATAAAGATGGTTGGTCTGAAATGCTTTAGTTCACAGAGTGAGTTTCTTACTTCAGTTACAGTCACTGCTTTGTGCCGTGATGAAGGGTTGTTTTAGTTGGTAGGCTATGATGATTTAAGTTTTATGGACTACTTGGGTGTTTTCTATTTGTTTGTAGTATAAATTTGTGCGAATTTGATGGCACCACTCTAATGACCCTTATTGTTTTGTGTCTTATAAAATAAACAAATAAAAAAGTAAAAGTGTGAGTTCCTGTGTAGGTTTGCCCTCACAAAGTTCCAGTCTAATCATCATTACAATTGGGCCTCATATTGTAAAAACATACATTTTTTTTTAGTTGTTAAGTATAGCGTTAATCATTGAGTACAACAACTCATAAGCGAGTTCGATGTTGTTTCATGAATATTTTCTGATTCATTCATTAAAAAAAGAACCTGTTCATTCAAAAGAACCATAGCGGGTGGTGTCTGAATGTTTGCAAACATTATACTGTTGCGAGCTGTTTGAAATTTGTTTCTACTCCTGATTGATGTGAGTATATCTGTAATTTGTTCATGATTCAGTTCATTTTTGCAGGAAACACTGGCATACTGATGTGTGACGCAACCGCATATGCAATTGTAATGTACGGATTAAAAATCAAATAATTGTCGCATATTCATATTTTTTGCCAGCGTTATGACTGTTTACATTGCATTTGCATTGTATTTTGCTGCAAACATTGTCTCTTTGCTTGTGAGTTTAAATCGTAAGAGAATGAGATGTGCTTGTGTTTTGCATAATACATTCTATTGCTGAGTTACATAACAATGGTGGGCGGGAATTTAGATTGATTACAGTTTTCCAATGCAGCATTTGACCTATAAGTTGACTTTAAGGTGAATGTTTCTGATTAGGGTTAGAGAGCAGATGTAGTTTCAGCTGCAGGTGTTCTGTGTAGGTGACTGACCAGAGGAGTTGAAGATTGCGTGCTGGAAAGACCGATGCCCGACATATGAGATTATCTCAGAGATGAGTAAACAGCTGTGTTTGTCCAGCTCTGCTGAGGTGTAGTTTGTCAACAGAGCACCAAGGAGGTGGTTGGGTATTTCACTATTTGTGCATGTAATACTATGAATATATGTGTGTGTGCATAGGTCCAACAGCATAGCAAACCACCAACCTTCCAGATATAATGAAAATACCTCAGAGCAAGGTTTGTGACTGATGTGGCTGTATCCGTCATCGCACTGGAGCTAATCTAATTTGCTGATGCCTTCATCGTTTATCAGGGAACACTGGTAATGAGTCAGATGCTTTGGCAGGTTGCACCAATTTCACATGGTTTGTATTCCCAAGTGTCTATAGAAGTGGATATGTACAAATAGTCTCCCTTTGTAGAGCTAAATTCTTTTTTTACTCTCACTCATGGCAGTCTAAATCTATAGGCTGTTATTTTTTTCATGTAACACAATAGAAGGATTTTTTAGTATGTTTATACATTGACAGTTTTTAGTGTTGACAAGCTCCAAAAAATGTCAGAAAATTAGTGCATATAACTATATAACAAGTTTTCAGATCCCATACAATAGCATTGGGTGAAGAACAGATGAAATTTTCCAGCTTGCATAATGTATTCTTATGCAACACTTTCAAAAACCAGTGTCAGTGATGTCAGGACTGTCACAGTGTGGCATCATTTTTAACCTGAACAAGATCAGCAATGAGGTTTTATCATATAGCTTCGGAAGACTTGGAATACAACACATAATACTGTACATAGTGTTTATATGGTTTATGCTGTAGAAAAATAAATAATAGCATACATACTCATTGTTAGGTGAACTATTCCTGGTTGTGTGTTGGACTCTTTAGGTTATGGGGAGAAAAAGAGTATCTAACAGCAGTGTGCTGGAATTTCTTTCTTCTGAGCTTATGATATTGGACATTATCCAAACAGTAAAGTTGTTTGCTGATGTGTCTATTGAGATGCAAATTAATGTAGCGATGTAACACCTCCTCCCCAAGCAAGCATCATTTTTGTGTGTCTGCAGGTGTCTGTGTTTTCAGACTGTGATCTATGAGCTGTAGAGCACGGAGAGAAATTTGATCACATTTTGTGTGTGTGTTCATATTTAAAAAAGTGTGCTTTTTGGTCTAACAACTGTTGCATAATTTGCACAAAATGTTTATTTAAAGTTTTATAACAAATTTAATGATTCATTTAGCAATTGCCAGAAAGGGATGTGTGCAATTGGATTAGATTGTCCTCAACAGCTTAGTGTATTGTTTAAAGACATCTGTCAATTATGTGATAATTAAGATGAATTAGATATGTGGGCATGCTCGATGCTGCAGTGAAAGTGAGAGAGAGTAAATACTGAGTGGAAACATGCATGCATGCATACATATATATATAATTAATGTGCATCATGTTAACTCATGGCTATTCCTGTGAAAGTGAGGCAGATGTTTTTGTGTGTGGTATTAATATGGTGAACTGAATCCACTGAATAGCTTAATGAAAAATTTCCTTAAATTTTGTGTCAGAACAAATTCCACTTACTTGCAATGCTTCGTGAATGAAGTTTCACATGTCCTACATATCTCTTATATCTACTAGCCTCAGTAAACTCATTATGTCAAATAAGATATTCAGCCAGAATAGCACTAAATATTTAATAGTCACGTTCAAATATTTATTGTCAGTTTATTTTAAATTATGTATTTCCATTTGCATTAATATTTAAGATTACAAGAGTTACATTACTATCAGTATAAAGAAAAATATTTAATTCAAAGACAAATACAGTCCTGCTTTCTTCATGGTGCATTAGAAGAGTGAAGCCACATATCTCCACAGCAAATATCTTCAGGGTTGGTGGCAGGTGTTGGGACTATATACTGTATATTGAATATCATCTCACAATCTCATCTCTCTCATTCTATCTCTCTGTGGTTCACTCTCATCTTTCTTTTTTCTCCTTTCGTTCTGTACTAAAGCGTATTTACTTTAATATACTTACTGTGTGGAAAAGGATTGATGTAGTGATGAAAAAGACTGGTTTTAAATTCTGCTGTACACTGCAATTCACGACTTACTATTTAGAGAATCAGCGATCACACAAATAGCTATACCAAAAGAAAATACTCAAAAGGATTAAGCCAAACAAACACATTTTTCATGCACTGACATCTCAGAAACTTGGATTTAGAGATGTATTACTCAATTCAATTAATTTATTCCTGTACAAGACATGGTAATAAATGCATTAGCTCCTTAACAAGCCGAATCCAAGTAAATCTTTGTCAAGTTTCCATTTTTCATTTCACTCAAGGATCACAAGTCAATTGCACATTTACTTTGTCTTGTAGCTAATGTGAATTTTATTCAAAGACTTTTATCTTCATTTTTCTTTTTGGTTTTGAGCGTATGGTGAATTGAAAATACACCTTTCACTTTCTCCTTTCTCCACCTTATTCTTCATACATTTAGTCAGACAGTGAGGAATTCAATTGTTTTGGGGATTTGTGTGTGTGTGTGTGTGTGTGTGTGTGTGTGTGTGTGTGTGTGTGTGTGTGTGTGTGTGTGTGTGTGTGTGTGTGTGTGTGTGTGTGTGTGTGTGTAGCAGAATTAATGTAAAATGCTGATAGCAGCAAACTCTTGTAAATGGAAAAGTTGACATCTCGTCCTTTGTGATTGTAATGCCTTGTAAAAAGAAAGTGTTGAAAACTATATAATGGTTATGCATCTAAGCTTAAGCAAAGTTTGCAGCTGTAATTTCGGTATGTCTGACCTAGATATTAGAGTTATTGAGCTTCTATTCTGGCCTCTGCTGTTAGTGTACCGAGGGCTTTTTTGGTAATGTACCATCTCATGAGGTGTTCAATAAATTTATTATAAATAATTCACAGGGTCCTTAATGAGCTCAGGTAGGACTGCTGCTCTGATTTCAGTTACATTATTATATTCAGTTAAAAGTTAATTGTATGAGAAAGTAGGCAGCTCATCGCTGGAAACATTGCATTTATCATTATTCACTCAATCAACATAAAAGACAGCCTGGTAAATCTTCACTTGAAGAGTGACTTTCTGACTCACCGGTCTTTGATCACAGAGACCTTGGACAACAAAAGACTGACCTTCCTTTGATAAATGATGCATGGGTTTTAAAAGTGAAAACATCTTCATGTCTAAATAAATACAATTTGCATTGCTTGAATTAGCCGTGACTCTGCATATGAGTAGAAAAATAGCACTAACATCTTTAGAAAATGTATAGTAAAAGCTTGGACGATCCTTGTATATTCTGTTCTTTATTACCGTACTATCAAAACTTATAGGGATAGTTTGCTCGAAAAATAAAAATATTTTTCTTAACTTTAAGTAAGTTCAAACATGTATGACTTACTTTCTTCCATGGAACATAAAAATTAACATTTTGAAATATGTTTTGACCACTGATTTATTTTGGGGTTACCTATACTTGAATTCTTTTAAAGAAAAAAAAAGAAGTTTGGAATGAATATTCTATGATTTCCCATGAGATTATCCTCAGATTTTCCCACAAAGACAACAGAAACTGGCTCTCCATATGTTAGTCTTCATGCAGTATATTGGTTTGTCTCTGGGCTTTCAAAGTTTTCAAAGCCAATAGTATTCTTTTCAGAGTTTTCCTCTTAAACTAATGTTGGTTTGAAATAAATGAGCACCATGTGCTTTTATTTACATAGTCTTGAACAGAGGACAAAAACAAAAACAAAGCATTGCATCAACAAGCAGCTCCTCCTGGTTTCCTGCCATTTCCCTGGAAAACATTCACGGTTTCAGTGATGAGGTGAAACGGGACAGTCTTCCCTCCCTCTTTCTAAATGGAGGATTTGGAATTAGCTTCCCTCAATGGGCAAGTCATGAATGGGCTCTGAACAGGACCGGCCCTTTGAAGTTGGCCAGAAGTAATAAGCTTCCCTCGTCTTTAAAATGTGCAGTAAAATGTGCTGCATAACCATGTCAAAGACGTATGCAATGAGATTCTCAGGAATGGAAATCACTTTTAATCTTTTTTTTCTTTTGCTCTTGTCTTTGCGCTTGCAAATGGTCTCTGGGCGCCTGATCCGATCAAGTATATCCTCCTCATGCTTGCTTTAAGATGCCCTGTCAGCACATTTGATAGGTGTGAGGCAGTCTTACAGTACATTCTTAGTGTGTGTGTGTGTGTGTTTCGATTTACACTGTACGATTTGTGTGGCCAGAATAAATTGAATGCGTGAACACACAAAATGAGAGTGGAACCAAGGGCTATTTTCAGGAACCCCTCTCTTTCTTATATCTCTATATTGGATGTTTGTGTGTGTGCCCACATTTCAGATTTAATGGATATTGGCCTTGTGCTCCAGTTTCTTTCTCATTCCTTAAAGTGTGCTATTTCTGTCTCCTCACCCTTGAGTCCCAGATCCAGCCCTCCACCACAGCTGTCCCTGGCTCACCACACCTCTTTTTCACTCAATCACTCCCTCATGTTCTCACACAATCATCCCTATCCTTCCATGTCCTTGATTTATTCATTCATTTCCCCTCCTTATGGTGTTGGACAGCATGTTATCTCATTTTTCTGTGGTGTGAATGACATGACGTGTCTGCGTAGTCCCAGCCCAGCTTAGAATAACTTCCACCGTTTCAGGAATAGAAACACATGGGGCTTCACCCTGTCTGCTAACAAATACCTCCTTCACACCTCATGAAACTGAAGTTCCCATCTGAATGGTAAAGCTACTGTAAAGGTGAGCAAAGGGAATGATTGGATTGTTTCACTGTGACAGCATAGAGAGCTTGTGTTTATCTACTGTATCTCTATCGTAGCTTTCTGTCACTCAGTTGTTCCCTCAAACGATCTATCTATCTATCTATTAGGGGTGTAACGGTAATTGTTTACGTCACATTGTTGGAAATATTTCTGTTTTAAACCATGATGGCAAGCCAATGGATTTCACATAAGCAACGTGCAAACTCTGCGCAAGAGTTATGCTGGTGAATGTCTTTGATTTCACAAACTGTGTGAATGCACAAAGCAAAAATGTAATGACAGAGCTTTTGGTATCTGATGCCACATATTCTCTCAGAGTCAATGAGAGACGAATCTCCAACATATACTGATAACGGTATATAGCTAACTGTTTTCATTTATTGTCTTAATATTTCTCTTGTGTCCCATACATATTGAAAAAAAAGAGAAGAAACGTATTTCATGTTAAACAGGTTGTTTTTGAAAGTCTAAAGCTTTTTATTTCATTGATTTTTATTGATGACTGCAGTGTTAATATTTTAATTATAGGCCTATAATTCATTGTATAATAGACCTTTTTTAAAAACATTTTAATTGAGGAGTAAATAGCCTAATCTTTTGTTATCCTCGCAGTGCATCAGTTATACAGTAATACTGCGGGTCAAATTAATTGTAATTAATTTTAATTTAATAATAAAAGTAACTTCATAGCTAATAATAGTAGGCCTAATAAAATAATAATGTAACATTACAACATTAATTGGAAATGCCAAATCCTCTTAATATTGCCAATAATTGTTGTTTTTGACAATATCTCGTCGATACAAGATCATCGTCTTTCGATGTAACCCAGAAAGGGGAGGTTATCGCGGGGCCTTTCTCAGAGTGTGCCCTGCATCCATCCGCTACGTCACTGGGCAGACAGCATGTTTCATGTTACGTCGTTTGGGCTACCCTGTTGAGCGCAGTGGCATTGAGAACATTATATTTCACACACTTTAAGCCCTTTTATTTTCCAAATGTAATAGGATTAGTCCAACGAATCATTCGGTTTGTAATTGTAGTCAATATTAATACGTGTATCGTTATACCCCTACTATCTGTCTGTCTGTCTGTGGCGTTTCCTCCGAGGAGGCAAGGGAGGCAGTGTCCTCCTCTCCTCAAAATTCGATGAGAAAATAAAAAATAATCGATATTACAAAAATAAAACAGCGCAAATATGACTAAGTATGATATTAAAAGTCACTTGTTTTTATAAAGTAACACTATCCAACAGCAACACCCGCAGGTAAAGTTACAGCGGAGACTTGCCTCCCTTCGGTCCATTGACTTTCTACAGAGACCCCTTAACGTGCCGTGACTTTTCTGTACTGTAAAAAAAATATATATAAATTTAAGGCAACCAGCTTCAGCAGATTTTTGAGTTTTCTCAGCTTATTTTTTAGGATATTTATAGGAGTTTTCTCAACGTTTTGTTGAATAAACTTAAAGGGATCCCCGGGTATTAAGACATCTATAGCTTAATATAATGTAAATGATGTCTCTTATTTAAATATGTAGTAAAAAACCCATGAAAATGTATGTTTTGAAAAAAAAAAAAAAAAAAAAAAAAAAAAAAATCAACATAGTTTTTGGACTATGGGGGGCACCATTATTTTATGTGCACAGTATATTCTGCGTCGATGACGTCAAATGGTTGCACTCAGTGAACTACTGGTGCTTATTTCTATAGTCTTTGTATTTTTACCGCAACACAACTCAGAAAATTAAATACTGATACGATACCACATTGTGTGGCTTTTGGTTGTAATTTCCAGTCGAAGGGCGACAAGAGAAGCGATATAAGACTTCACTGCTTTCCTAGCGATAAGAAGAGGAGAAAAGAATGGGAAGATGCCTGTGGATGAATAAAATTTCCTAAATACCCGCTTCTTTGTTCTCTCCACTTTAGCCCTGATGCCTTTGAGTCTTTTAGTAGACCACAGCTACTGAAAGAGCTTACTAACGGCTGAGACAAGAAACGCTATATGCCATCTGTTAGGATGTAAACATGCCGACGCTAATCATGATGTGCGAGGAGTCATGGAGGAGTTTCTCAGCGCGGATTTCCCTTGATATCCGGGGCATTTAGACTCCTTGTGGGGGAAAAAAAAAAAAAAAAAAAAAAAAAATCGATGGTACAGCATTTGGTTTAAACCTATACTTATATCCATCACCACCTGTAAGATCTTTCAGTAGCTGTGGCCATCATATCAGTATTTTATTTTCCGAGTTGTCTTTTCTGAGTTGTGTTGTGGTAAAAATAGTAACAGGTAGCGCTAGTAACGCATTGTGCATCCATTTTACATCATCAGAATAATGGTGCCCCCCCATAGTCCAAAATATGTATAAAACGATGTGATAACAAAAATCTTTTATGGGTTTTCTACTACAAACACTGAACAAAATTATAAATGCAACACTTTTGTTTTTGCGCCCATTTTTGCCTGAACTCAAAGATCTAAGACTTTTTCTATATACACAAAAGGCCTATTTCTCTCAAATATTGTTCACAAATCTCTCTAAATCTGTGTTAGTGAGCACTTCTCCTTTGCCGAGATACTCCATCCACCTCACAGGTGTGGCATATCAAGATGCTGATTAGACAGCATGATTATTGCACAGGTGTGCCTTAGGCTGGCCACAATAAAAGGCCACTCTAAAATGTGCAGTTTTACTGTATTGGGGGGGTCCGAAAACCAGTCAGTATCTGGTGTGACCACCATTTGCCTCATGCAGTGCAACACATCTCCTTCGCATAGAGTTGATCAGGTTGTTGATTGTTTCCTGTGGAATGTTGGTCCACTCCTCTTCAATGGCTGTGCGAAGTTGCTAGATATTGGCAGGAACTGGAACATATACGTCGATCCAAAGCATCCCAAACATGCTCAATGGGTGACATGTCCGGTGAGTATGCTGGCCATGCAAGAACTGGGATGTTTTCAGCTTCCAGGAATTGTGTACAGATCCTTGCAACATGGGGCCGTGCATTATCATGCTGCAACATGAGGTGATGGTCATGGATGAATGGCACAACAACGGGCCTCAGGATCTCGTCACGGTATCTCTGTGCATTCAAAATGCCATCAATAAAATTCACCTGTGTTCGTTGTCCATAACATATGTCTGCCCATACCATAACCCCGCTGCCACCATGGGCCACTCGATCCACAACATTGACATCAGCAAACCGCTCACCCACATGGCGCCATACACGCTGTCTGCCATCTGCCCTGTAAAGTGAAAGGATTCATCCGTGAAGAGAACACCTCTCCAAAGTGCCAGAACCCAACGAATGTGAGCATTTGCCCACTCAAGTCAGTTACAACGACGAACTGCAGTCAGGTCGAGACCCCGATGAGGACGACGAGCGTGCAGATGAGCTTCCCTGAGATGGTTTCTGACAGTTTGTGCAGAAATTCTTTGGTTACACAAACTGATTGTTGCAGCAGCTGTCTGGGTGGCTGGTCTCAGACGATCTTGGAGGTGAAGATGCTGGATGTGGAGGTCCTGAGCTGGTGTAGTTACATGTGGTCTGCGGTTGTGAGGCCGGTTGGATGTACTGCCAAATTCTCTGAAACACCTTTGGAGACGGCTTATGGTAGAGAAATGAACATTCAATTCACGGGCAACAGCTCTGGTGGACATTCCTGCAGTCAGCATGCCAATTGCACGCTCCCTCAAAACTTGTGGCATTGTTCTGTGTGATAAAACTGCACATTTTTTTGAGTGACCTTTTATTGTGGTCAGCCTAAGGCACACCTGTGCAATAATCATGCTGTCTAATCAGCATCTTGATATGCCACACCTGTGAGGTGGATGGAGTATCTCGGCAAAGGAGAAGTGCTCACTAACACAGATTTAGAGAGATTTGTGAACAATATTTGAGAGAAATAGGCCTTTTGTGTATATAGAAAAAGTCTTAGATCTTTGAGTTCAGCTCATGAAAAATGGGGGCAAAAACAAAAGTGTTGCGTTTATAATTTTGTTCAGTATTTGTAGTAGAAAACCCATTAAAGATTTTGGACTATGGGGGGGGGGGGGGGGGGGGGCGCCATTATTCTGATGACGTAAAATGGATGCACTCGGTGTGTTACTAGCGCTACCTGTTACAATTTTTACCACAACACAACTCAGAAAAGACAACTCGGAAAATAAAATACTGATATGATGACCACAGCTACTGAAAGATCTTACAGGTGGTGATGGATATAAGTATAGGTTTAAACCAAATGCTGTACCATTGATTTTTTCCCACAAGGAGTCTAAACGCCCCGGATATCAAGGGAAATCCGCGCTGAGAAACTCCTCCATGACTCCTCGCACATCATGATTAGCGTCGGCATGTTTACATCCTAACAGATGGCATGTAGCGTTTCTTGTCTCAGCCGTTAGTAAGCTCTTTCAGTAGCTGTGGTCTACTAAAAGACTCAAAGGCATCAGGGCTAAAGTGGAGAGAACAAAGAAGCGGGTATTTAGGAAATTTTATTCATCCACAGGCATCTTCCCATTCTTTTCTCCTCTTCTTATCGCTAGGAAAGCCTTTTGAAAGAAATAGGCCTTTTGCATACATAGAAAAAATCTTAGATCTTCAAGTTCAGCTCATGAAAAATGGGGGCAAAAACAAAAGTGTTGCGTTTATAATTTTGTTCAGTGTATTTCAGTAAGAGACATCATTTACTTATATTAGGCCATACAAGTCTTAATACCCAGCCATCCCTTTAAAACATCAAGTTGAGAAAACTCAAAAATCTGCTGAAGCTGGTTTCCTTAAAATTCTGGTTTCCTTAAAATTTTAAAGTTTGCTCAACTTTTGATTTTTTTTTTTACAGTGTGGGGGCTCATTGAGATGAATGGGGGAAAGTCACGTGAAAGGAGGCAATGCCTCCATCACGCTATAATTGGATATGATCGGTTATGATTGGATGTGATTGGTTCTTGCCATAAATTCCGCCTCTTGTTTTCGTGCGAGCTCTCGGCCTGAATGAAGAAAATAATGGCGTTATTGACTAATTATACAGTGAGTAAGCAACTCTCCCGCGTAGATATCACTGCTTTGTGTCATGTCAAAATGAAACATGAAATGGCTTGAAAACGTGATGACTGTCAGTTTTTTGTGAGCATTCAGCTTGATGAAATGAAAGTTGTATCTTCGTGCCTGTGACAATGTTTGTGACAGGGCTTATATGACAATGACCCGAAAATAAGTTGACTTAAAAAGAATAGCTGAACATCAATTCACAAATAAAACAGAGTGATTTACAAGTGCAAACAGGCCACCTTGTTGGCAGAGGTTATTTACACTAACTCCGCCCACCAATTTGTGATTACAAAGCATTACACAAGACTATCTTTGAATAACAGTTCCAGTGGCGCAGATGGAGAAGGACGTGTTGAAGTCATTTATGACGCGATCGACTGGGGTCCGAATCCGCGTTTTGACCAAACTTTTTTTCCTACCTTCTCAAATCAGATATCACGTTGGAAAGGCATGTATTTTTAATAATAATGAAGGAAATAATCTAAAAGCTGAACTTAAAGTATCGGGTAGGGTTAAGGTAGATGTAGGGAGGAATTTATTGTCCCGATAAGGTGACAGCCATTTAATAATTTGAATTAAAATGTAGTGTAAATTCAGCTCTAAAACAACAGTCCTTGAAAATGAGGTGACTGTGTATATTTGTGCATATTTAGCCCGTGGCTATGTGTGAATGTATGTATTATTTTTTTATGTATGTGTAGGCTAGATATGTGTCCATCATAGTACTCCTCTATTTGTGAGCATTAATTTAAATCAGAATGCCGTAAAATCTTGAAACCTGGAAGCAGAATCTTTCCACTCAGTCCAGAGCTAGTGGCACTGAACCATTACAGTCCAATGACAAGAGCGAAAAACAGCCGACAATGAAGGCATTTCCTAACTGTAATGGGTTGTTGGCATAAAGACTTTAGTTGGCACATACACGACAGCCTGTTGATGTTTTTCAGTTGGTGTCTTCATTATAATTCATAAATTTAGAAAATGAGCTTATGGAGAGCATGAGTCTAAATATTATATTCAACAAAAATACTATATACTATGATATTTCATATGTTTCATTTTTTAAAAAAAAAAAAACATTGCTCAGAGAAGAATTTTTGAGAAACCAGAAACACTATTTTTGCTCTTCTGTCTGTTGAGGCACAGAAATTTCACACTTCACCTTTAAATGTGTATTTAATCATTATTAGCAGAGCATGAAGGGAAATCATAAGGAACAAACATTAAAATGTGTGTCAGGAGGCAGAAACTTTAATAATGAATGCACCAACTGAGGTCAAATGTTCTTGCTTAGCATCAAGATTGTGATGTCAACCTGTGAGGAAACCTATGTATTTGATCAATAAAAATTTGATATGTTTTTTCTGGACATGTTTCTCATACACTCCCCGATCATCTTACCTCCTCATCATTCATCGCCACATTCATATCAGCTGCTTATCGAGTAATACATCAAACAAGCTTGCTGCAGGCTTGCAAAATCTACATGTATTATTCATTAGAGATGCATAACGGGAAATCCATGGTTATCACAGGAGCTATTGCACTTATCTAACATATCACAGAAAGAGCGGCCCGTTTGTGAGAAATACTGGCGTTCGATTTGTGTGGTACACGAGCAAAGAAGGGAATGTTTTCAGGGAATGCTGTGACAGTCGTGCTCAGTAGGAATTGCATCTAAATTTGAGCACCGAGATGCCATCTCCTCCCCTTGGAGAGCGAAGACACGCTGACATTGGGTAATGACCCTGAGGGTTTCGATAATTCAGAGTGCGGTAAATGGGAAAATCATCTGTGTGATGAAAAAGTTTCAAGCTGTAATGACTTCACATTTTTTACGAATTTATCATGGATGTCAAGTACAATTTGTTCAGATATCTGTAAACAGTATACTTGTATGTTTCAGGTAAACAAGTAATTTGTGAAACATAACGCGCATTTGTTGTGAGGGTAAAGCATAATGAGGATTAGATGTTATTTGGTGATAAGGCAGAAGCATAACACAGCAATCTTTCAGACAAGCTGTATTCCAACACAGACATATTTCATGGAAGAGCAGTCCCTAAAAAAACATTGTATCAGACACCTTTGGCCATGGTTAAAGTGATAGTTCACCAAACAAATTATCATTGTTTAGTTTCAAACATGTTTTCTTCTGTGGAACACATCTAGCATAACTTCTGAGCTGCTGGTTTCCATATGGATTTGGATTGTCATTAGGTTGAATAAACAATGACAAAATTGTTTTTGGGTGAACTATCTCTTTAAGAAGCTATATCAGGGGTAGGGGTAGACAACGTCGGCCCTGGAGTACCATTGTCCTGCAGAGTTTAGCTCACACCCTGAAAAAAAACTCACCTGCCCGTAGCCCTAGTAATTCTGAAGACCTTGATTAGCTTGTTCAGGTGTGTTTGATTAGGCTTGGAGCTAAACTCTACAGGACAGCAGCACTCCAGGACCAACGTTGCCTACCCCTGAGCTATATATATATATATATATATTTTTTTTTTTCTTTTCTTTTTTATTTCGTTTTAGAAGGTCCAGTACGGGTAGGTCAGTTTGTACCCAAAGCTGGTTTGCCCTTTTTCTGCCCTGATCTGTTTTATTCAAGGTTTTAAAGCCCTTGCCTCAGTCTTTCACCCCTGAATGTATTTAAGTTGGACGGTTGGAGGCAGTTTTTGTGTTTGCTCTGTTGGGTTTCAGTGCTGGTGGTCAGTTGGTGTGTGTGGTCACAGTAGTGAGCTTCGAATCTCTGGCAGTGAGTCTCTTCTGTTAATCCTTCCTCACCGCTCAGGACTGAATGTTCCACATGCTGCCACACACATACAGTATTGGGTAGATAACTTCTGAACTGCATCCTGGTACCGATTGCAAATTACACAATTAAAAGTGTCAGGAATATTAAGTGCTGTGGTAATCTAATCTAAAAATATTATATGTTTGTATAATAATTTTGAATCACTTTTGATCTAGCTATTATTAAAAGGATAATTCAGCCAAAAATTTAAATTGTCATTAATTACTCATCCTCATGTCGTTCCAAAACCTGTAAGACCTTTGTTCATCTTTGGAACACAAATTAAGAGATTTTTGATGAAATCCGAGAGCTTTTTTACCCTGCAAAGACAGCAACACAACTACCACGTTCAAGGCACGGAAAGGTGAGGACATTGTTAAAATAGTCCATGCGATGACAGTGGTTCAACCGTAATGTTATGAAGCTACAAGAACACTTTTTGTGTGCAAAGAAAAAAAAACAACTTTATTCAACAATTTATTCAAGAAGAAATTGTTGAATAAATTTGTTATTTTTGTTTTCTTTGTGCACAAAAAGTATTCTCCTAGCTTCATAAAATTAAGGCTGATCCCCTGATGTCACATGGATTATTTAATAGCATTCTTACTACCTTTCTGTGCCTTGAACGTGGTAGTTGCATTGCTGTCTATGCAGGGTCAGAAAGCTCCCAGATTTCATCCATTATATCTTAATTTGTGTTCAGAAGATGAACGAGGGTCTTTTGGGTTTCAAATGAACAATTTTCATTTTTGGGTGAATTATTCTTTTATTTTGATGTCACACATAAAATCTTGTACTATTTTGACATAAAAAATAAAAACAAGACCAAAAGTGAAAAATATTAATTGAATCAGAGCTTCTAACCGGGTTTTGCATCAGAATTGCATAAAACACTGACAAATTAGTATTAGGCCAAACATGGACAATGCAAGAGCTCTTTTTTAAATTTATTCAATTATTTATTTAGGTTCTTATTTATTTTTTCTATCCTAAATGCACAATTATGTGGTTGATTTTATTGTATTATTTGCATTTAGCTGTTGTTTAAGACCTCAGAGGGTACCTCACTCCTGGTGCAGGAGAGCCACCTTTCTGCAGACTCAACATAAACACACCCGATTCAACTGATTAACATATTTGGGCTGGCGCTAAACTTTGCTGGAATGTAGCTCTGCAGGACCAGGAATGAGGAATCCTGCCTTATTAGAACAGACCTGTGAACCAATTTCAGGTTGTGAGTCTGCTATTAAGAGCCACTGCCTCAGGACAGACCTTAAATAAAATTACACCTTTGCACCTTATCTAGCCCTAAAGGTACAAATATGCACCCTTAAGGTTCTAAAGTGCAGCCTTTATGGATAGATAATTACAGAGGTATGCCTTTGGCTTTTGAAGCCACTGCTCCAGTGACAAGCTGCATTTTTTTGATTATATAATCCAGATTGCATATAGTCTGTTCCCACCCAATGCTGCACACATACACAAATGTTGTGACACTGCAAGCAGCTGCCACTGGGCTTGACTTTATCAGAGAAAGGAGAGAGATAAAGACAAAGGACTTGAGGTGGAGGTAATGGGAGAAAGTAGAATGAAAGAGTTAGTGTTAGATAGCTTGAACCACAGCCAAAGCGAGCAAAAGGAAAGGGGATGTGTCGGATGTGCCGTGGCTTTCGCTGGGGCTGTGTCTTATCTGCTTTTCCAGACTCTCCCAGAGTCACATGTCCTAGTGATTCAGTGAAGCGTCAGTCTCTCTGGTCGCTGGATGGCTCTTAACCCTGAAACCACTGATCCCTGATCACCGCCAAGCTGGAGGTCACATGATCTGCAGCAATCACTCACGCCGCCTTACAGGCCTGTAAATACTGCTGTCTCTGAGGACTACTGTCAAGGCTCCCTCCGGTGCATTCTGACATCCCTCATATGGATACCTTCAAGCCATGCCATTTCAACACTGAGCTCAGTGCCCATTTTTATGACACATATGCAATAGACAGTGTAAGAAGAACGATTCAGTGTCAGTCAAACACCATTGTTGTTTTTCATGACACCGTTTCAAGCTTTAGTGAGGGCACTCTTGTGAACAGACAGTTCCAAGTGGGTGGCTCTCTATGTGCCTGCTCTCTAATTTCATCCTGATAATTATAAAGTTTACTTTTTTGGGCCTTAATGAGACAATAGCTCTGTTCCAAAACTTGTGAGCTGCTTCCACAGGCATTTTCAGGCATTAGATGCTAATGCTGTTCCAAATAGTAGGCAACTTAATTACGCTGCCTCCTTGCTTACTTTATTGGTATTCTTTATACTTATTTTGGTCCAAATTCGAAGGCAAGGGCAACTGTATCCATTGTGGGAAAGGCAATAGTGTTTTGATGCCGAAGAAACCCAAAAATGATGATGCCTTTTAAATGTAAAGTAGGGCCAAAATTGATATCACAATATATTTTTTAATTTCGGTAAATATGATATAATTCCGATATCGATATGAACACTATTTAAAAAAGCCTCATAAAAACTGCCAAGAAATGCCCACAACAGATGTCTGTACCTACAAACTTTTTTAACACCTTTTATTTGTATTTAGCCTTCATACAAACAAGAAATGGGAAATCACTGTCAAATAAACATCTCAGACTCACCTTATTAATATCTTTAACCTCAAACCGTAGGCTAACATAAACTACCAAAGGTTTTTGAACAGTAAGATTTAATTTTTTTTTAAAGCATTCTCTTCTGCGCACCAAGCTTGCATTTATTTGATCCAAAATACAGCAAAAACAGTAACATTTTGAAATATTTACCATTTAAAATAACTGTTTTCTATTTGAAAATATTTTAAAATGCAAGTTATTCCTGTGATTTCAAAGCTGAATTTTTAGCATAATTTCTCCAGTCACATGATCCTTCAAAAATCATTCTAATATTCTGATTTGCTGCTCAAAAAACATTTATTATTATGTTGAAAACAGCGCAGTAGAATCTGATTCTCTGCCAGTAGGAGACGCTTTGAGAGCGGTAGAACTAGCGGATAAAATGAAAATGCCATCAAATCTATTCTGAAGACAGTATGTTCCCTTCAAAGATACATTCATATAAATCACCCGCTTTTTGAAACGTGCAGTGCTCATGTATATTCAACGAAGTCAAACGCCACAAATAAATCAATGTATGGGAAACACTGGTAATGTATATAGAAATATCGGAAATGTGTTTAAAAATCATATCACCGTTATTGGAAAAAATTATATTGCGATACATGTTGATATTGAATTATTGTCCAATGTAAAGGGAGCTACAGTATATATTTTTATACACTACCGTTCAAATGTTTTTGAAAAAAGTAATTTGATCGGAAAATACAATAAAAACAGTAGTATTGCTGCAATGGCACAGATAAATTTTTAGTAGCCATTACTTCGGTCTTCAGTATCACACAATCGCTTGGAAATCATTCTAATGTATCAATTTGGCTCTGAAGAAACTTTTTTTTTTTTTTTGTTATCACAGTTGAAAGCGATTGTGCTGCTTGATGTTTTTGTGGAAGTGATACTTTTTTTTTTTTTAAGGATTCTTTAATAAACAAGGTTGAAAAGACCATAATTTATTTAAAATAGAATTTTTCTGTAACCCTATAAATGTCATTACTGTGAATTTAATGCATCCTTGCTGAATAAAAGTACTAATTTAAAACTTAAACTGACCCCAATCTTTTGAAGGATATCCCATTTATGTTTATACTATACTGTAAAAATGGCAACCATTATAATATAAAGGCTACAAGTTTACATTGTCAGCTTATATATTGTAGTAAATCCAAAAGAAATGGTGAAAATAGTATCTGGAAAATATACTGTAAATTGATACTGTATAATTTTTCTGTATACTTGCAGAGAACAATTCCGATGTGTTTTTGTAGCTCTAATCACACCAAGTATTTTTCTATAGCCTTTTCCAGAGGATATTAGGAGGCAGTGGCAAAGAAAAATGATTTTTCCCCCTAAAAAAACTATTTACAGATTTGCATACTGTTTGCTTACTGAGGTTTAGTTTCATATAGGATGCTGCCAATGTAGACAGTGGGCAGAAAGCCATGAGGCAGCTCACTAGGCTTTGGATCACAGCCAATGTTTGCTAATTTTTCAATAGCATAATGTATAGCTGCACAATTAACTGTACAACTACAATGAAGTTGTATATTTATGTTATGCTGTAGGTAATAATGAGATGTCTGTGGTGAGGCAGAACTGTGGTTCCAAACATTCCCCACGGCATGAATAATTCATGCAAAGTACTGCAGTACAGTATATGCAAAATAACTGAAATGCATGTACAGTATGTCCATGTGAGCTATGCTTATTTTCTGTCCAATGCAAGTTATATTTCTTAATAACTAGTTGTTTATTCCAGCAGTTTTGATTGGGTGGACCAGCTGACCCTTACCCTTATGTGGCCTTGATTGTTAAAATGAATGAGGTATTTTTCTGATAGAAACCACATGAAGTGCATCATTTTACCTCAACTTTGATGCATGGCCAGTGCTGCCTCATCACATTGATACATGCTAGTACGCAAGAGCATGATCAGTCAGATGTCCTACTAACAGAGGCAATGCAGCACAAATCAATGTCAAGAACAGATTGTAATATCACAGCTTTTCCATCAAAAGGTCACATCTTGTGACATCGGGACATTTATCCTATCACATTCAGTAATGAATCTGCCTGCCAATCTCCCTTTTGGGGCATCAAATGCATCCAAGTGTGCAAATGCAATTTAGCATGCACATGAATGAAGAAAATCACATGCACAGAGGAATAGATTTCTACTGTGTCATTTTTTTGTGGGTAATCTTTAAAGGATTTCACATGAAAACACTGGGACACTTTGGTAAGTAACTAAATTTAGAATTATGATTTTTTTTTTTTTAAATAGCTCAAGCAGCTTGTTCTGCAAACTACAAAAACTGGCTGTTTTTGAGAGAAATTCAATCTCTTTACTGATAATTCGTTTATACATAGCTGTTATATAATGTAAGGTTATGAGCTGCAATATTCATGCCAATAAATGGGTTTTGCTTGGGTTGATATTCACTGACTGAATCAATCAAGTAATCAAACAAGTATTTAGTCTCATAGCAACAAACCACAGCCCTTGAATTTCTCTTTATTCATGTACAGGTGTTTATGGAATGACAAATCTTACATGCTGCAAATAATTGCTTAGTTTTTCTCCAGACTTTAAAGGGGTCATTGGCTGCAAAATTCACTTTACAAGTTGTTTGAACATAAATGTTTGTTACACATCCATCCTATAATGATAAAAATCCACCCAGTGTTTTTTAAAAAATCCCCTTTCTCAAATCAGGCTGTTCTGAGGTTCCTGTCAGAATGACGTAGTTCTGTATAGGCCCCTCCCACGATAGTTGATTGACAAGGCCGTCTCACCTTAGACCCGCCCTGAGTGAGCTGTCATCAGTCAGCCATTGTGTCGATTCCGATGCAGGGGAAGACTTGATGTCTCCGATTAATAGGGGTGTGCGATATATTATCGTCTGCGATAATATCGTAATTGTTGTTTTAACGATGTGCGATTTTACATTATCGAGTATTTTGCAAAAACCATTCAAAACACACGCTCACTATTACGTGAAGACTACACAAGTGCGCGTACGATCTTTCACTGCATGATTCAGTCTAATAAAATGCATTTAGAATTATCACAAATTCAAGACATGGGGACAGAAAATGTATAAATTTTTACAACTTCATATAGTTAATCAATGTCACATGGAGACTGCCGTCTTTCTCCAAAAATTACCATGATTACAAATGTGATATTGATTTTTTTACAACAGTTCAATAAATAAGAAGGTAATTAAGATACTTATGTTTTAGACATGATATTTCCTGTTTTTGCGCTATTTCGACTACAAAAATAATTCCAAACACAGCCACAGCACTGTTTTGTGTGTCTGAGCAACATGAAGGCGTTTCGTTCTTGAATGAATCAACCGTTTAAATGATTCGGTTCAATCGCAATGACTCATTAACAGTGACTTGCTGCCACCTGCTGGCAGTTTTAATTTCACATTCAAAGTTGCTTTTTATTATTTAAATAATTTCAAATAACAGTATTCAACGTTTTATTTTTAATATATCAAAAAATATTTATGCATTTGTAATTGCATGTTAAATGCATTCATGTCTTGTATTAAACAGTGTGTAAATACATCTAAATGCCTCTTCAGATGCAGCTTCTGTTTCCTCTGCACTGCAAAGATGAATTTTGTTGATACTGATTTCATTTGCTTGGTAACAGCTCAAATGTCTTATTCTAATTCACTGATTAAATATAAGAATTTGACTCAAAAGATATGAACACTTTTAGAGAAAATGGCTAAAGAACACTTTTAGAGAATAGAGCCGCTGAAGACGCAGACGATTAACGTTACTCTTGTTTTGAAGGGAATGCGCTGATCCCCGATCTGCCTAAATGTGTTTATCTCCCATAGTACGAAGGACCAAGCTTTGTACTATAGGAGATCGGGCTTTCTGCTCAGCTGCTCCAAGTCTGTGGAATGCTCTCCCTGATCATTTACGGACTCCACAACCTGTCGATGTTTTTAAACGTGGTCTCAAAACCTACCTTTTTAGCAAAGCCTTTGATTGAATTTTTGTATATGTTTTGTAATATTTCTTCTTGTTTTAATCTGTAGCACTTTGGGATTCTGTGTGAATATAAAGTGCGTTATAAATAAAATGTATTATTATTATTATTATTATGTTTGCGTGAATCATTCGTGATCCAGCTTCATCTACAGAAGAAGTGAGTATAAGGTTTTTTTTAATGAATCTTTGCAAATCACTTTTCCTAATAACATGCTAGTTAACCAGTTTCGCGGCTAAAGTAAACAGTACTGCTTGTCACCCCACGGAAGAAAGGGGCGGGGTCAGCCGAGCTCATTAGCATTTAAAGCAACATAGACAAAAATGGCTTGATGAAAACAGCTGATTTTGACATGGTAAAAGAAAATTATACTACCATTGAGAAATTTTTCATTTTAATTAAAACCCTAAAGAATCATATAATCTTGTGGAAAATGGGCATCCGATGACCCATTTAAAGTTATGTTACAATTTTGTGCCATTTAATATTTATTTAGAGTCTGAATGTTAAATCTGAATCTAAATGTTTGGTAAATGTTTAAATCTAAAGCAATAGCTAATATCACATTGCTTGAAGTTGAGCTGATGCACAGAACCTGTGCAACAAGCACCAGAGGCATCGGCAATCAGATCTGATTTATTAAATGTCTTCACTTAAAATATTATTAATACGTGACTAAAGCTGGGGAAAAGATTGCAAATACGTGTAAAAGATGATTAAAACACATCTATTTTAAGACCCACTTGAGCTAAATCTGGAAAATCGAATTCAAAACCTATTGCAGTTGTTTGCAACACACTTGGCACCCTATAGGTATTTCCTGCTTCACCAGTGAGTCATTTAGCATCCAACAGGGGAATAGGCTGGCAGAGAAGTCTTAAGTGTTTGTGCTTGAAGTTATCGGATTGGCTTAGCATTTGATTTCTGCAACTAGTAAGTCATAAGTGTAGAGATATGTAAGATTTACCACCACTTTTTGTATTGCTTTCTCTGTTACACGTTTTCCCGTGAGGTCAATTGTTTTAGAGAAGTGATTATTTAAGTGTGGAGCTGTGAAATAAAAGCTCGGTGTACACTGAATAATAAAAGTTGATTTGTTATGATTTTGTGTACCATATTATTCTTGATATTGTTTGAAGCGCATCGAAGTACCATGAAAAGATAGATGAATATAGTGATCATTCAGTGTCTTGGCATATATCACAGTACTGCAGTATTACACACTGATTCAGACTCTGTTTCACAGTAATGCCACATTACTTTTTTGTGAGGCTAGAGAAGAGTTAAATATTGAATATGAGATGATTCAGGATAGCCCTTTCTTCATTAGTAAGGTGAGGATTTTCTGTTTGTAAGAGGTATTATTTCAGCGTTTTAGCACTGGTGACACCCGCTCTGCACCAGCCTGTCTCTTTTTAAGCCTTTATGACTCTGACACTTCATTATCAGACTATCGGCTGACAGCATGACAGGACCAATCTGAGCCAATCAGTGCAGCTGCTGATTTGTGACCAGTGGGCATAAAACAGGAAGTCGATAGATAGATATGCTCTTATCTGCTGTCCTGACATGTTATTTTCCCCTAAGCTTATTATTACTATGCAAAAATGTGCACCATATGCAAATGTATCATAAAACCCGATTTATTAGCATTGGTGCCATAAGTTTGTACTTTTATGTTCCAGACTGAACAGTTTACTTACTAATGAGCAAATGGTTTTGGCTGAATGAACAATTTGAGATGCGATGCCAAGTTTAATCATTAGCAGTGGACTGGTATGATTTTTGTTTTAAAGAGTCTTGAACAAATGTCACAGTTATTGCACATTGTGACATCAGGTGACGAAATCACAAGTGAAAATGCCAGCTTTGACGGGAGCTAAATTTCGAGCATAGAAACACAAAAACAAAGGCAAAAGGCAGCAGTGGGTAATGGAGCTCAACAGAAACTCTGCAAACACAGTCCCTGGAGAATATGAGGAGGAAATTTTAGCAAATGTCCACCTGCAAAGAGAAGTACCAGTCATTTCAGGATGTCTAAGACTGATCAGACTGAGACAGACTTGTTAAAAATAAAGCATCTCCTTGGCTATGTCCAGAATGCCAATCAGATTTTAAAAGAACAAACAGACTACTAGTAAATTTACTACTTGACCTCAGAAAAATGAGTTATATTCACTAAGCAGGTGTGTTTTGGTACTGTTGGCAGATAAACTTGCCTCTGATTCACTAATCACCTGCAATCCAGGTTAACCAGGCACTGCACTGTATTTAAATTAAATAGTCAATCATTTCACACACATCTGCTTTCTATGCAAATTTGGCTTATTAATGATACATGGAACTCCTGGTTATTGTAGCATTACAATTTTTCATAAAAATGTTTGTGTACTTTTAAACAGCTTCAGAATTCATGTTTGAGGTATGACTGTAGGAAATGTGTGTTGTAGAACAAAACTTATTTTACTCATAAAATGAAAAGGAAAACCATGATTGACAATGCTAATTCATTTCCAGGCTTTGTTCATATTTTGAGATTTCACCCCAATTATTCTTCAACAAACCAAAGTGTTTTTACAGTGGCCTTCATGCCACAATTATTTGAGTTTTTATTTGCAATAGATATTAATAGACCTCCCATCAAGCAGACATTATATGCATGTATGACAATGACAATGATATATACTAGAAAGATATTTTTTGTTCTCTTTGGTCATATAATGTAATTAAAAAATTGAGCAATGAGCTGTGTTTCTTATGTGCCCTGAGCTTGAAACCGGTGGTGACTGCTATTGAGAAAATATGGACTTACCAGCCACAGCTCTCAGGGCAGAGGCTATTGATTGAAATGCAGTGTGAGGTTCATGATATTCATTTGAAAGTTATACAGTACTGTAATTGTGGTGCTATCTTAAAGCATGTACTTTGACTTTTTAGGTTTTAAAGATTAATGGACGCTGACTTTTGACTTCTTTCAAATTAGCTCAAGGAGAAATTATGCTAATGTATTTAGCCGAAATGCCATCAGAGAAAGTATCGCAATACTGAATCAATTAATGACAAGAATCTTTCAGCTTTTAGGGAAGATGAGCTCCAGCTATTCCCTGTGGATAGAGTCTGCACATTTAGTTGCATTGAGAGCTGATTTATCACAAATAAAATAATTGTGAAGTTTGGCTGCCAGCACGAAGAGCTTGGAATATGTATGAGGATTTTTACTGCCTTCTACTGATGCAGTGTCAAGGCAAGTTTGTTTTTAATTTAGAGCTGTGCAATTACATCAGAGGTACAAAAGTGATTTGATTTGACTGATTTGTATGTGAATGCTTGTCCACACCATAACTGCATCTCTAATTTTCTAACATGTCAATAAAAAGGGATGGTTTGGTGCTTTATTTATTTTATTTTATTTTCAGATCACAGGTAGTTGTAAATACGTCTGTAGTGTTTTTTTTCCTCTTGAATTTGAAAAGCATTACAAGGTCTTAAGTATATATATATATATCAGTTGCTATCACTTGAAAAAGATACTGTTACTTCATCTGACTAACTAATTATCACTGTATTCATAACAGGTGCTTTCAAGCATTTTATGGGATGTTTATGGAACAGCAGCTGTCCGCTAATCTGAACAAGAGCTGGAGGAATACTAATAAATCAGAAATATTGATGAATAAAACATTAACTCGAGGAGGTGGATACTCTATTATTATGTAAGAAGACTTACATAATTCCGTCATTGATCTGTATGGATCATGCTTTAACACTGAACAACACCAAAATGAGAGAGCTGACAGGCACAACGCTCAGCTCGGGTGAATCACCTCCTGACGCACCTCGTTAACCTCGTCTATTGATGACAGTTCTGCTCGTCAGATCACAAAAGAACCCACACACAGTATCTGTACCTCCAATTCTAAGAGCTAAACCTGTTTAGATGAACACACTCGGGTCTCCAGCAATAGCGTTTGTGGTCGACATGTTTCAATGAGTTTAGTCACAAAGAGTTATTATCACCTACTCTTTCACACTCTTCCTTTTCTTTTCCTCCCACAGCTGCCTGCCTTCACATGTTATTAATTTGAGAAAGTAGCTCTATGTTCACTCAGGCATATTATAGCTACTTAGTGAATGAACCAGTGACCCTACACCGTAGACAATAGCTGTTTCCTACCATTTTAGACTCGCTGAAGAATACTTTCCTTGAAAGTGGAGAGAGTCATTAAATAAAGTTCTCTAAACTTTGCCTTTGGAGAGTTACATTGTGCAAGTTCATGCAAGTACCTTGTAAAGTCAGTAAACTGAAAGGTCAACAATAATTTTAATTGTACAGAGAGATGTCTGTCGTGTGCCGTATACATATGTTCTTGTTGTTCGCTGCTCTTTGAAAGTGTGATGTCTCCTTTGCTGAAAAGGCCACCTTAGACAGGCTAGTTTGGTGCTGGTCTAGCTTGGTTGACCAGCATGCAAAATATGCTGGTGACCAGAAATGTTGGTCTATGCAACAAGGTCATGTGCTGTATTATGGTAAGTTCTGTAAAATAATGAGGTGTAAAATAGATGTCAGGAATTTCATTTCATTTTTTATTTGTCACCCTGAATTCAGTCTGTTGTGCCGAATACATCTGTGATAACTTAATGGAGTCATCACATCTCTGAAGTGCCAAGACATTAAGTCATTGTTGAGTTGCCAAAATCAATGACCAGCGCAAAGGGAGAAGGCACAGGGACAGGTGAACCTGAACCTGCCATGTAACGGCCAATCAATAACCGGCATTGTGTTTGAGAAAGAAAAAGAGGACATAGCTGTTCTGAGATGCACAAAGGCCAGTTTAATATTGATTTCTTTTAAAATGCACTTTTTCTTCCAAGCTATGGTCTTTAAAGCCCGTATATATCTCCTTAAATCTTAAACAAAGAAAACTCCCTTGTGTTTGAAATCCTTTGTCAGGTTGGATCAGCGTTTAGTTGTATTCATTTTAGCAATGATGTTGTTAAACCAGATGTGATAAAGCATCAGGTAGCCCCAAATCCATTTTCATGAACCTATATTTCACATCAAATATGTTTTGATTGGCTGTTATTCTGTGACATCACACTGCATTTTAATTTTTGGTGTGGATAGACAAATCCCTTGTGGTTGGACATTGCATCACAGCACCATGTGACACAGGGCTAGAATTGTCATATTGTTTAGCTCACAAAATAAAATATCAGCAAGAAGCAGTGCAATTTTTGGGGGTGAAATGGCTTTCTGGGATTTCCAGGCACAGGTGTACAGGAATGCAGTTGTAATGATGTGCCAGAAATGGCAAAAGAACATATGTGACCCTGGACCACAAAGCCAGTCTTAAATCGCTGGGGTATATTTGTAGCAATAGCCAAAAATACATTGTATGGGTCAAAATGATTGATTTTTCTTTTATGCCAAAAATTATTAGGACATTAAGTAAAGATCATGTTCCATGAAGATATTTAGTACATTTCTTACTGTAAATATATCAAAACTTAATTTTTGATTAGTAATATGAACTTCATTTGGACAACTTTAAACTTTGATTGGGACTGGCAAAGCTAATTAAACATCCATTATTGTGTGCTTAGTATCAAGTTAAATAAAGAGTTTAGAAACGCTTAGCAACTTAAAATGTCACTCTGAATGAACTGAGATTTTGTGAACCCCTAATGGTTTGTGATGGAACTGCTACGCCATCATGAGATTGTCAAATAATATTTTTTACTTTGTAGATTCAGGTTGAATTTTTGAAAGACATCAAAATTTGCCTCAATTCACCCTATGCAACATTTATATATAAAACATTTACACATTAAAAGGTTAACATTAAAATATGGAAATATATCTTGGACTCAACATAACATGTTGAATGAGTTGAAGAGTTGTTTATGTGAGTCACACTATTTGCACAGCACGCCTATTTATCGCTGCTTAGACAAACCTCATTTGTCACAAAAACTCTTTTTAAGTCCTCAAGCATTATTATCTCCAGTAGGCATAAAATTGCATTTGAGTGATTGATGAAAGTTTTGTAAAAGGTTTTTGATATCCTACAGCTTTTTACAAGCAGAAATTGATGTTTTCCTTGTAAAAAGCTGTGCATTAGGAACAGTGTATTGGGTATTGAATTTATTGTTTACCCTTTAGCTTTGTTTCTAGGCACATAGTATTTAATATATTAATATTTCTAATATAAGTATTTATTGGTGATATACTTACAAAGTTTGGTAATTTATCATAACTGTTTTAACTGAATTAATTTTGAAGATATGTGTATGCTATGACTGTAAAGAGTTACATCACTTTACCTACACATGACAGAGAGACTGATAGTTTTTCAGATTGAACTAGGGTCATCAGATAATTAGAAGCTGTCTTTCTGATGTGAAGCAAGAGACATTTCCTTATGAAACTAGAGAGATCAGATGAGGCATTTTGTGGTAACACTGTTACGTGTCTGTTATTGATGAAAGTGAGTGTAAAAAGTTGATTTCCAGAGATGTCTTTCAGCAGCAGGCGACAGAGAGTGACACCTCTATTAGATATGTGACAGAATGATTGATAAGTGCCTCTGGACCATCACTTGAATGAAGTGTCTTGTGACTCCAATGAACAGAGAAAACCTGATAGTTTGTTGCTGATATTATGGTTATCGCCATGTAAATGTTGAATAAGTCAAATGTATGTGAAACTCAGCCCGACTGGTTATGAGGGCAAAATGGGTTTGTTATATTTGGGTGGACGTATGTGTGATTTAATATATTGATATTAAATCAACTTCAGGCACTTTTAAGCCCCAGGGTGTTGTTTTCTATTAAAGCTTACAACTTTATTTCATTTTGTTATATAAAGAAAACAATACAAGTATCCTGGAAACTTTTTTTACCCCCATGCCTTTATTTTTTCCCACTTTTTTCTAGCTTAAATTGTAGAACATTGAGTAGCAATGCCAAGATCATGGGTTCCAGAGAATACATTAATGGTGAAACATGAAAATCTGATTTTTTTTCTGTGTTTAAGTGCTATAATCAGGTCCCCAGTGCATCTACGTACAAACCCAGAAAACGTGAAAAAGAACAACTCAGTAAATGTTTTATTTTTTTTTGGTAAGCCTTTCTCTGCAAGCTTTGTGAAAAAAATGAGCCGCTCAGATTTCGCTCCCCCTGTGACTTTACAAAACCATATATCAGAAGTTCAAACTGATATGGCTTTAAAATGCATGATAGACATAATAATCAAAACCATACATGTTTTTGGCAGAATGTCTAAGGTACGAGCTGTAAAGGCACAGCCCTATTCTGGAAAACGGGGCGAGGAGCAGCAACTTATTTGCATTTAAAGAGACATGCACAAAAACAGTGTGTCTCTGCTTCCACTCAAAATAGGCATTTTCAAAATGATATAATAAATGATCTGTGGGGTATTTTGAGCTGAAACTTCACAGACACATTCAGGGGACACCTGAGCCTTATATTACAAAAAGGGGCATAATAGGACTTTAAATGTTAAAAATGTACACTTTTGATTATTATGTTTTAACAGAAAAAATCTAAAAATATTTTTTAAAGCAGCACAACTGTTTTATCATTGAAAACACTGAAGACTGGAGTAATGGCTGTAAAAACAACAACAACAACAAAAAACACAACAGTATTACAGTAACTGATTTTACTGTATTTTTGATCAAATAAATGCAGCCTTGGAGAGCATAACACTTCTTTCAATTTTTTTAGAGAATCATTACACTGATAGGTACTGACAGAACTTTCAGTTTCCATAGCAATTTAAGATTTTTTTTTACACAAAAATTGCAGCCCAGTCTCTTCTTCTCACATTTGGTTAAAAAGAACACAGGGTATTGGTATTACTAAGGATACTCACACTCAAAAAAGTATGAATTTCATTGCATTGAAAACTAACTAAAATATCAAACCAATTGGTATTTTCAAACCAATGAGACTATGGGCCCTATTTTAACGATCTAAGTTCATGTGCACTCAGGAGCATGGTCCAAAAAGGTTGTACCTATTCTCTTAATGAGTCATTGGTGTGTTTTGGGCGTAACGTGCAATAAACCAATCAGAGACATACTCAAATTCAAATGTTTACCCAACACACATACAAAGGAGGAAATGGGGGGGGGGGGGGGGGGTTCATTGTAAATGAAACGCTTTGAACTACAAAATATGAGTGTAATTCTTTATAACTAGCATTATATATGTTCCAAATATGACAATAAACACCAAAAAAACATAGGAGCTTTGATTTTTAAAAAACATTTTTTTTTTTTTTTTTTAATTCTGTAATTCAGAATCTATTTTGTCCTGCTCTTTGCAACTTACTTTGTTTGATGCCACTAGATACCAAAATGTACCAGGAAAAATTTTTTTTTTCAAATAACAGCTTGCATCATAAACAGTTACTGCATCAAAAATGAAGCATGGAAAATTGTCCTATTTTGCATCTACAAGTGTCATTTTGAGTTTCCTTTGCAAAAACAGACTGTATAAAACACATTACACCCAGAATCCTATTTTACTATGCGCCATAAGCACTTTTCTTGATTATTGATTGAATTATGCTTAATTTTTATGTTTTTCTAAGTAGTAATGTACAAAATGGCATAAGCGAATTGGACCAAATTTCACATTTTGTGTTTTATATTATCAGTTTTATTCTTTCAGGAGACACAAGACTGTATAAATGATAAAATAGATCTAGTCTATCTCAATCTAAAATAGAATCCACATCCTCCAGCTTTATATCATTCCATTTATGTGCATTCTGTATTGGCATACTGTTTGGAGCATCAGCTCACCTCTTCACCTGTGCCCTGCTTCACCTGCCTCCATCATCTGCTGCATCCTGGACACAAGCTAACAGCCCCGCCGTGCTGCTCCAGCTGTCTGTGGCTGTTATCTGATCTTCAGAACGTCAAACAAACAAATACCTGTTCATCCACACTGCACTGTAATAATCTATGTATATTTACTGAAATGCATCCTGTACAGGGGCGTAAATTTCATCTAACAGTAGGGGGGGACAATAAACATAAAATTTCTCAAGACCAATTTTTGAAGGGAACACAAATAATGCAGCCAAAATTGTACTTGTAAGGATGTGTACATAGCATGGAGACAGTGGTCTTCAATATTAGCCTAATATCAGTTCACACACAGGCTTATCGCCGTGTTAGTTGTAGTGTAGCTACGGTATTAAGCTTGTTAACCTTATAATCGCTCATAGAAAATACATGGGATATCATAATTTTTTTTGAAAAGTCACACTGCTCTTTTTTCTCCATTGACTTCCATTCATATGCATGCGTATGCGTCAGACCACAAATTCAAGCCTGTGCGAAAAGATTTTGCATTTCGCTTCATTCCAAAGTTCAAACTTGGTGAATTCTGGCCTGCGAATTCGCATCACGTGATACCGTGTGACCAATGGCAGATCGATGCGTCACAGCATGACCTGAATTCAAAGAAAACTGCAGCGCTGCAGGAAAGTGGAGTAGATTGTATGTTTTTACATAATATACATAATATAGAGTTTGTGGCTGTTTGCGGCTGACTGGAGCAGTTGTACGAGTAGGAAAATGACAAAAACAAAGTTTGTGAAAAGGTGAGAAATTTTACTTCGCGATTCTATTGAAGATCATTCGATCTGTGATTGTCACACAAAGAAATAATCTATATAGTCAGATTCCTGAGAGCTTTCTTTTGATATATGACTTGACTGTATTGTGAAAAATATAAAAAATACACATTCTTAGGAAAAATTGTTCGCAATCATTAGGCGGAAATTTGTGTGTGTGGGACGAATACATTTCTAATTCTTTTCTACATTTCTATTCTTAATTTTACTGCTTTATGTATCATAAAACCAAAAGTTATGGTATTCCTTGTAAAGGAGACTCTAAGCTTTCAAATGAGACCATATATGGGCTGATACCATATAAGGAAGGCTATGTAAATGAAGCCTAAACATTTTTTAAGAAATTTTGGACCCCTGTACGGGTCCGCAGAGTTTTAAGAGCCAGTTGTGCTTGCACCATGGTGGATTCGCTATTTACATGGAAGAATTTGCAAGAATAAAGACTGAACGCTTCTCCAGAGAGGAAATGGATCTGCTCGTGCGCAAGGTTAAAGTGCAGTCTATTTCAGTTGCATCAAAATAGCAAAGCGCAAACACTGCGCCTGAACACACCTCGTTTTCAGACCAGCATGCCCATGGGTGCACAAATGGGCGCAAATGCATTGTTGTTCAAACAATGTGGCGCAGGATGTGAAAATGATAACTGCGTTGGGCTGAAACTTGCAAAAAATACTTGTCACGTTTGGCAACGCATTGTGCCGGGTGTATGATGGGGCCCTACATATTTTCTCCGAATTGTTTAGATTTTTGCAGTTATTTTCAACCAGATGGTCTCATGGTCATTTTTGTGGCTTGTACTATATGAAGTCAATTCCTCAAGTTCACCAAAGGTGTTCTAACAGAAGACATATTAACAATGAACATGTTCCAATCTGACAACCAGATAGTGCCCAAATTCTTTTTTGTATTTCAAATATTATGTCTATTGTCCCATAATTTAAAATCCAAGGGACTTACTTTAATTAACATTGTTAACATTTTAAGTGAGACATAAGAGTCCACCTACAGAACATGCGTCGATCTGATGTTTTCATATGGACCAGTCAGCTTGGTTATTCTGTCTGTCATGTTCTCTGTGCTGTCAAGTCTTTCCAGTTCAAGTTGAGGAGATGTTTGGAGGAGGACAGCAGCCCTAGAGCTTCTCTGACTATGTTCAGCAAAGAGCGTGTGACCGAAGCCAGTCTGAGCTGTGTTTATCCAGACCTCTGTCCCACTGCATTTCAGTCATTACATACATCATCATGAAGAGGCTCTCAGCTGGAGGCTTAGGTCTGTCCCAAAGACTCCTGTCTCTATTCTCTCTCTCCCTTGGCAGATGACAGAAGCTGGGTTCAAAGGAAACAGACTGGGCACAGTGGAGAGCTAGGGCGGCTGGCACAAGTATAGTGGGTAGAGAGAGAGGGTTACATAACACAATCCTCTCTCTCTCTCTTCCTGTGCCCAGAGGATGTGCTCTTTGCCAACCTTACCAACAATTTCCCTCCTAAAACCCTTGTGATTGCGTTGGTCTGTGTTCCTCTGCATTATCATAGCAGTGACACGTGGTACAGTGCTTGAAATACTCTTGAGTGATAATGCTGGGAAATAGGTTTGGCAACGGTGCTCTGACGTCTTTGTGAGGGCAGAACAGGAAGCTGGGTGATTTTGAATTAGCATTTTCGTGTGGCTGCGACACCTTCAGAATGGGATGTCCCAGTTTTAACTAGCGATGTTTTATAGGGTTTTCGGGCAGACTTTTGTATTACATTCATCAAGTGAAGTCAGTTTTATTTGTATAGCGCCTTCCACATAGTTTTAAAGGGACGCTCACCCAAAAATTTTAATTATGTAATCATTTACTCACCCTAATCTTGATCCAGACCTCCAGTGGAACACAAAGAAGATATTTTGAAAAAATGCACATTAAAAGTCCATTGGGGTTGGCGCCGATAGCCCTGTGGGCAGCACCGACACAGCGTTATTGCACAATGGGGTCCCGATTTGAGGACCTTTCCCGATCCTGTCCCCTATCTCTCTCCCACTTCGTTTCCTGTCAGCTATTATCTGTCCTATCATATTAAGGCAAAAAAGCCAAAACAATTTAGTTTGACTTTCAAAATATCTGCTGTGTTTCAGAGAATAAAGAAAGTCATACAGCTTTGGAAAAAGAAAAAAAAAACTGTCCTAAAGATGTTGTTTCTTGTGCTGAAATGGCATAAAAACCATATATGAGGCTGGTTTAGGGTTTAGCCAATGCATATGTATGCACGTCTCTTTACACTGACTGTTTTTATGGAAACCAGAGCTTCTAATGCCTGGCTCACACTACAGAATTTTTAAAATCCTAACCGATTATGAAATCTGGTTGCAGCACACACATAAGGAGAATCTCTGCAGATTATCTTCCCTCAAATCTTAAAGGAACACTCCACTTTTTTTGGAAATAGGCTCATTCTCCAACTCCCTCAGAGTTAATAAGTAGAGTTTTACCGTTTTTGAATCCATTCAGCCGATCTCCGGGTCTGGCGATAGCACTTTTAGCATAGCTTAGCATAGATCATTGAATCCGATTAGACCAGTAGCATCGCGTTCAAAAATGACCAAAGAGTTTCGATATTTGTCCTATTTAAAACTCGACTCTTCTGTAGTTATATCGTGTACAAAGACTGGCGGAAAATGAAAAGTTGCAATTTTCTAGGCTGATATGATTAAGAACTATACTCTCATTCCTGCGTAATAATCAAGGAACTTTGCTGCCGTACCATGGCCGCAGCAGGCGCAGTAATATTACGCAGCGCCTGAAAGTAGTCCCCAGCTAGGTAACTAGTTATAATATAACTGGGGACTACTTTCAGGCGCTGCGTAATATCACTGCGCCTGCTGCGGCCATGTTACGGCAGCAAAGTTCCTTGATTATTACGCCGGACTGGGAGTATAGTTCCTAGCCAAATCGGACTAGAAAATCGCAATTTTTCATTTTCTGCTGGTCTTAGTACACGATATAACTACAGAAGAGTCGAGTTTTAAATAGGAAAACTATCGAAACTCTTTAGTCATTTTGAACGCGATGCTACTGGTCTAATCGGATTCAATGATCTATGCTAAGCTATGCTAAAAGTGCTATCGCTAGACCCGGAGATCGGCTGAATGGATTCAAAAACGGTAAAACTCTACTTATTAACTCTGAGGGAGTTGGAGAATGAGCCTATTTCCAAAAAAAGTGGAGTGTTCCTTTAAACATGCACACACTACAAAATTTGAAATTCGTGGCGCATCACACACTACAAGATATTATTAAGATTATCATGCCAGAGGGAGCGCCTCACGTGATCTCTCGCAGCTCCTCAGCAATGTTTACATATGTTAGCTAGCGTGCTAGCAGCTTTCAAGTCGTGAAAGCTGGGGAAGTCGTGGCCTAATGGTTAGAGAGTCGGACTCGTAATCCAAAGGTTGTGAGTTCGAGTCTCTGGCTGGCAGGGATTGTAGGTGGGGGGAGTGACTGTCCAGCGCTCTCTCCACCTCAATACCACGACTGAGGTGCCCTTGAGCAAGGCACCGAACCCCCAACTGCTCCCCGGGCGCCGCAGCATAAAATGGCTGCCCACTGCTCTGGGTGTGTGTTCACAGTGTGCGTGTGTTCACTGCTGTGTGTGTGCACTTTGGATGGGTTAAATGCAGAGCACAAATTCCGAGTATGGGTCACCATACTTGGCCGTATGTCACTTCACTTTCACTCACCCAGTATGTTCAAAACTGAGGCGATTTTCCCCCAGCACTTCTCTTTTTCCTAATCGGTTGTGATACGTGTTCGACACATTATACAGACAATCCTGTTACTACAAAACTTCAAGAAGCAGTTTCCTCCGTCTCCACTATTCAACGGAGCTGTACAGCAGCTGTTTTGCGGTCGCGCATTGGCTGTTAAAGTGCTGATGTAATCATATAGCCGTCATCATCCCGATTTAAATCCTAAATATCAAACATGTTTGATATGATCGGGGCGGCCCCGATTTGTGTGCTAGAGGATTGGGAGGTGCAAAGTTCGATCAGTGAACGCCTCACATTACCAGATAATCCGCGCCGAACATCGGGACCAATCGAGGTGCTCGACAAGATTTTCCCTCCGATTCTTGTGAGGGGGAAATCGGGGCTAAATCGGGCAAAAACTTCCTGTAATGTGAGCCAGGCATAACAGCAGCTGCAGTGACACAAGAACTTTAGCAACTGGCAACTGGCTCTTTTATTTAGAAGGTGGGACTTATTCCGTTGCACTTTCTTCCATTTGTAGTACACCGTCTCTGTATACAATCTTTCATACTAGTACCAGCTTTATTTATTAAAACATTTTTGTAAACAACCCCATTTTATTTTAGACAAAACAAATTATAAAAACTACTTGAAAATAAACAGCATTCTAAGCTTGAGGAAAATTGAATAGATTTTGGTTTTGCCAAATGTGCAGTATTTGATTATTCTTTGACTTTAGAATCTTTGGCATTGCAACAATGCCCTGTGTGGCAGAAGCACTGCGGGTTAGATTAAATTACAGGGTTGAAATCTGAATCACAGCACACTGGTCGTTAGGCTGATTACTGAGATGATGAAAAATAAGAATGCCTGTAATTTGAATCCAATATGTCATTTTGTGTATGCCATTTTAAAGTCCTCTTATTATGAATATTACAAAGCCAAATACTATTGTGCTGATGTCTCAACATATTGCTACAGAACTTAATTCGGATGTAACAATGTAATGGCAGCTTTTCTAGGATTGCTGTATTGTTCTGCTGCACTGTTTAGCATTTCCAAATACTGTACTGTAGATTCAGACCCTAAAGGCTCTTATAAAAGATGTTAAAGCTGCGGCATAAATACATAATACTAAAGTAAAAGCATGCGTCATTTTGTATGAGTGTGTGTGTCAGTGTGGAGATGGGGGAGGAATGGGTTTTTCTCTGCACTAGCACTTTTGCTCACCCTCTATTACAGACCCCAAATTGAAACTGCATTCTCACTTTATCCTCTGAATGTGGTCAGATGAAAAACCGCGGTGCTGTGAATTGAGGGAAACATTTCTGTTGTGTGTGTTGGCATTGGGCTTTTTCTGCTTCCTTGCTTCTGTTTTCCGAGTTTCTCGACAGAACAGCTGCATCCCGTATGTACCTCTGCAATGTGATAACCTTCAAAAGCATTTCTGTTGACGCTGAAAGTGTTTCAGGGTTGACCAAAAAATCCCGGCTAATGATTTCCCATGAAAAACACATCATTTCGTAACGTTTGAGGGCACGAAACCACCGCACTGTCCCTCATATTACAACTGCAATACTTTTAATGCAGTATATTTAATCTCCTTTAACATTGGATTAGTGTTCTCAGGAAACAGCAACGGTAATGAGATTAAGGTTGAAGGAATGAAAGTCACTTATACCAAGGGATGGAATGAACTAAGGGGGGTTGGGACATTTTTTTCCCCCTATATAATGTGAAAAGTGAGACCTCCTCCTTTGCCTGACATCAAGATTTCCATTAGGGGTGATATCATTGATGAAAGGATAGCTATAATAATTTAGCTTTTCTGACTTTAAGACAAAAGCTTAGTGAAAAGGATAAAGAGATACCACAAGATAATGTTTTTCATACTCGATGCTGTTAATTGAATGTTTCTCGTTGGTTTATAACAACAGTCAGATGGTTAGATGGTTGTCATGGCAGAGTGTCTCCTTGATTAATGCTTCTTCCAGAGATTATTCTGCCTTGACCTCCATTCAAGGTTACAAAGGACAGCTATGGATCCACAATATGACAGACAGCCAAGGCAATGCCAGTCACCATCCATGAAATGTGGTGATAAGTTATGTACAGTAAATCAATGAGCAGAAATACTCCTTCATGGGATAGTTCACCCAGATATGAAAATTTTGGCATTATTTACACACCATAATTCTTATGGTTGATTTTGGGTAATTGACTGTTCACAAAGACCAGCCCTCCTTAGTTACTGTTGCCATCCCTGACAAACAATGGCGCTCTCACACTACACTGTGAAAAATACATCGCAGAGCAAATAGGAAACTGACAACACACCTAGAAGACCGATCGGGTTACTTCTGGTATGAAACAAGGTCTCGGGACTCTTAGTTTTCAAATTTTGTCATTTTGAAATAAATTCAAGCAATAAATACCGTTTTGTGGCTCTTTAATGTGTCGTGACAGATCACTCTATTGCCTCAGTTCAAACACGTGAACCGATCGTCTTTTCATATCTACTTAAGGCTCGAAATGAACATGAATAAACATCACAAACTATTTTATTTCAACCGCGGAGCACACCATTTTTCCAGTTTAAGTCCACCGAAATTAATCTACTCTCCTGTCTGATTTGTGGTTAAGGCTAGAAGGGATACAGCTGCGGCTACTGGGCATGCGCATTTACATGGGTAGTTCACAAATAAAAATTGGACTGTAAAAAGTACATGGCGCCATAGTTTAATCACTTTAGAGTGTCGCAGTGACCGTCTTTTTGCAGTAAAGGACCTGTTATAGTTTAATGAGTGGGAAGATGACATGAAGCGATGCGAGGTTAGCTGCATTGAAAACAGATGAGCACACATGCGCATATACAGCTCCCAAATGATAAGAGCACACATTTAACATTTTATTTTATTATTTAACACTCAGTATTTTTACTTAAGCGCTCTAATCCATGCATACCGCACCAGACATGACAGGTTTTCTGGTGCACAAAACAAGTACTTTAAAGGAATTCCTTTAGCTTATTGCCGTTACTGTAGCAACAGCACAGCTTAACCCTGCGCCCATTTTTATATTTAGTTATATTGAAAAAAATTAAATTCAGTCCACCTTTTTCACCCCGTTTTAACATGGATTTCTATGGAGACCGGCCATAGCTGTCAGGCAAAATGGCGGATAGCAGTGGTGGCACCCTTATACAGTCTATGGGTGGCACACAATATCTGATCCACGTTCTGATTGGTCAGATCACCTGTCAATCAAGCTCTTTGCGAATGGTCAATTGAAGCAATAACAAGCCTATTACTACAGAAAGATTGAGGACAATCTCAAAACAAACGACTTTCTTCACAAAAACAGCAGGATATGCTATATTAAATTTTTTGTAAAATAAAAAAAGCAAATTAAATAATAATAAAATGCTCTACAGGGTAAAATATGTGGATAATTTTAAAGCCTTAAATAGGACAAGCTATGAGACCCCGGACCACAAAACCAGTCTTAAGTCGCAGGGTTATATTTGTAGCAGTAGTACATTGTATGGGTCAAAATTATTGATTTTTCTTTTATGCCAAAAATTATAGGACATTAAGTAAAAATCATGTTCCATGAAGATATTTGGTAAATTTCCTAATGTAAATATATCAAAACTTAATTTTTGCTTAGTAATATGCATTGCTAAGAACTTAATTTGGACAACTTTAAAGGCGATTTTCTCAATATTTAGATTGTTTTGCACCCTCAGATTCCAGATTTTCAAATAGTTGTATCTTGACTAAATATTGTTCTAATAAATCATACATCAATGGAAAGCTTATTTATTCAGCTTTCAGGTGATGTATAAATCTCAATTTTGAAAAATTGACCCTTAAGACTGGTTTTGTGGACCAGGGTCACATTGACTTGCATTTGGTCAATACGACCTCACACTCCGCTAAGTGTCTGTCTTCTGTAGACCTCCAGCATTTCATATTTAATAATCGCTGCCGAGTGAGAACACTTCCATTCACAGAACACAGGGTGAGAAGAGGGGAGAGGAGAGGAAAGGAGTGGCTCATTATTAACCGAGGAAGCGGAGGGTGACTTTGGCAGGGAGAAAGGTAATTTCACACCTTTCACTTCCTGACATGAAAATACAGACCAATACTCGCTCAATTAAAAGAAGCCGGGGTGGGCAGAATGGAAACAACCCCAACAAAAGACACACTCATCCTGGATGGTCAAGCTGGTGCAAAATAATACTCTTTAGTCAACCGTTGCAATGTATAATTGACATGAAATGATGACAATGATCTGTCTGAAGCTGTTTGAGTTTCTTGTGCATATGTAGGAGAGTATCAGCATCACAAGGGTTGTATATTTAAAGCTATTTTTACATACATCTACACAGGCATGTGGGTGTGTGGTAGAATGTCACTCATGGCTCTGTGTGCATGTGAGATAGGGTGGCTGGGTTCACACAAATAGTCACACTTTAACACATTTATATATGCATTGTAAGCATTCTGAATAAAACATAACCCTACACATACAGTACATAGTAAATGCATAATCCTGCAGGTGAAAATTTTATTGTGAATGGATGCTGGATGTTTGTCCAGGAACACATCCTTCTTGTTTAAATCAAGTTAAGTGATGTACCTGAATAAAAAAAAATGCAGGTAAAATATGCAGTGCCATCTCTGTAGTACCGAGTGCATGTACAGCAGTGCATCTAAATGACGTGGCCTGTCAGTCATGTACAGTATGTCACTTTTTCAATAATTGGCTGTCCCGTTTTAGAGCTTTTCCAGTCGTTAGAGAAGCTGAGCTTCCAAGCAGGATGGGAATGTAAGAATTGGCTCCTTTTGAGTTCATGTGCATGAATTTGAATTATCTATCTATCTATCTATCTATCTATCCATCCATCTATCTATCTATCTATCTATCTATCCGTCCGTCCGTCCGTCTGTCTGTCTATATATCTATCTGTCATTCTGTCTATTGTTTGATCTGTCTGTCATTTTATCATTCCATCCATCTCTATTTACATTTTCTTCTGTAGTTCTATCGATAGGTCATTCTATCTGTTGTTCTGCCATTGTGTAATTCCATCCATCCAGCCATCCATCACAACAGTCATGCTTTTGTCATATTATACATACTTTCTTTCGAGTGACCTGTTATAATTTATACATAGCCACATTTTAGATGAAATTATATGCACGTCGGGCTTACCATGCTTTCATAAAGCAGTTGCTACTGCTGTGTTATTTGGAGCAACATACATTATAAGCAATAACATCTCTAACAGTCCAAGAAAATGTCATGTAATATAGTAAGAACTCAATATGTGTGTTTTATAAAAATAGGTCTACTTTACTCAAGGCACCGATAAGCAGGTACCAAACAACAGCATATGATGTAATCATCAATCATCTTTTCCTGCCAGGCTAAACAATGTTCTACATTTTGGTCGACTTAGATCCCGTCATACAGCTTTGCCAATCTGTCTGCTGCTGAAAGATTAATATTTCATCTTTCTGCCAAGAAGAGAGAGCGTTTCTGACAACCTTCATCTACTCTAACACTTATCATTTTGTAGCAATGCTGCGATAATGGCAGCACTGAAGTGTAGCTGTTCTCTCTCTCCGTCTCTGTCTGGGATAGGCAGGGAGAATTAGGTCCTCATGTAGTCATTGCAGAGAGGCAGAATGGTCATGCCACAAGTGATTATGAGCTGGTTGAGGTGGCGCATTCTGGGACCAGGGAGGCCTATGGGAAAGGGAGCCCATGCTTATTCTGCAGGTCTACAGATGGATTGTCCTCGACGTTGCAAAAACAAGCTCTGTCTCCCTGCTTTAATCACTCAATTACTGCATATGTGTCCCTATCGCTTTTCCTGTGCCATGCACACACACTTAGTAGCTTCTTTGCATTCACACACACTTGCTCAGTCTGTAACTACTTTTTCTTTATCTATCTTTCCCTCCATATCCTGTGACATTCTTCTATTATTGCATGAAAGGACTCTGCCAAGTTATGGTCATTATTTTATACAGGCTAATCCTATTCTGCCTACAGGGATTTGCATTTCTCAGGAACTGGCAGGATTTTATACCAGCTTATGTTTGTTAGCCTTTGTTTGATAGAGGTTGCTGGGGTTTCTCAAGTAATACAGCACTTCTTTGTGAGCCGGGAGAGCCTGTACGTATGAAATCGAATGCTGATTGAATTGGCTTCAGAGCATTGCTGTGGTTGTGGAACGTGAGTGCATCCATAAATAAATGTGTAGAGCTTCTTAATGCATTGAAATGAAACATACTTGGGTGTTACGGCAAAGCATTAAAAAAAAGCACAGATTTGATTTTTTTAAAAGGCATCTGTGATGTGAAATATATTCATTGCCATTGGTCTGTGAACGGCTGCATCTAAGACCTGACATTAAAATGCTTTTTCGATGATCGTAATCACTGAGACTACATTTGGAGATCGTCTGTGATGGATTTTGAGTGCTTTTAATAAAGGTTCTGATTTTTCCCACAGTTCAATCAATAATATTTAATAATTATATCACTGGATTGGAATCTCATTTATGTTCAGTGCTTTAATACTTTTCTTGTGTTTCTTTCACTTCTAATTGTTATTAATATCCTGTACGTAATGAACTCTTAAAGATGGAAACATTGGATATATGGTGACGATTTGAATTTGAATTAAGTTGTATATGCAATCCTAGCTAGTCCAGATACTACCCAGATGTGAAACGCATGTTAATGCTAGGAATAAAGGGATCCCATGATTGCCTGTCTGTGTCGTTTACGGTCACAGCTTTATTAAGAATACTAGGAAATATATTGCCTCATGACTTTATGCTTCATGCTTTCTGCAACATTTTAAGAGGTTTTATTCTGAAGCCCATCAACTTTCTGTAAATTATCTTTTGTGAGTGACGTAACTCTAGGCAAGACCCTTCTTTTTTTACTCTGCAAAGATGCAATGTTTTGAAACATCCAGATGACCACAGAACAAACTGTTTAGGTCAGTCACTAATGCTGGGTTTATTACATACACATATCACAGACACACACACACATGTACACACATACCTCTGAGGGTTGGCCCGATCCTCTGCTTGTTTTCATGCCAAACTGAGCAGCTAAGCCACAGGATGCTGAAAAGGAAAAGCACAGGGGAGAACTGTCTCAGCGCCTGTCAAAACCAACAGGGTTTGTAACCCTGAGTAGATTGTAAAGACAGATATTGAGTGTGTGCATAAAAGAGAGAATGTGTGTTTGTTTATGTGGCCAGTTGTGCTTGTAAAGTCAATGCAGGTAAAGAATGTAGGATTTCTTCACAATGGAGGTTTTGTTATGGATCAGAATCTGTTTGAAAGTGGTTTCATCATGCTGATCCAAGCTGGTTTTTGCTGATTAATGCTGATTTGATGCTTGTCTAGCCATGTTGTTCACCATCAAAGCTAAGCTGTTAAAACTGGTTGGCCAACATGGTTGATTTAGGTGGTTATTCCTGCTGGTGAAGTTAGTTTAGCTGATGTCAAAGCAGTTTTATAAACTCTGCTGCGCAAAAGTGGCGGTATCTGAAGGGGCAAATATGTCAATAGTCTTTACCTCTGGTTTTTGAATTTCCAAGTATGCATCAAAATCATGAAAGTAAACATGGAAACCATCTTAAGTGTGTTCATATAGGGTATTTATGTGGGGGAAGGAATCTGTGTACACATGCATCCGATAATACCAATCAAGCAATCAGTTTCTTATGCAAATTTCAGCAATGAACCTTCTGAGTAAATTCATGTTACCTCTAGGTGACCTTGCAGTTGCTAAAAGCTTTCAGCTGATTCCAGACCTAATGGAATGGAAAAGCCTTTTCTTGTGCCTTCTCTTTTTTCCTGTGAAAACATCTTGATCTGTCCTCTAAGGAGGCTCCAAAATCCATTTGCAGGTATTTCAGTGCTTGAAGAAGATTGTCATGATCTCATCCATACTAAACTCAGGCCTATTAGCCAAGGAGGGATGCACATGTCAAATACAACGGTTGTACAACGTGCGTGAGAATTGTCATCTTCTATGAAACTTCATAAATGGAATATAAGGTGCAACTGAGCTAAAGTTATATTATAGTATATGTGTACATATACTGTGTATATATATATATATATATATATATATATATATATATATATATATATATATATACTGTGTATGTATATATTAGTATATAGTTAAAGTTTATTTGACCCTCTAACTCTAGCACTCTCTATTGTAATTCTATTTTATCTATTGGTCTTCTTTTTATATAAAAAAAAAAAAACACACACACTTGACCCTCTATCAATTGCATATTTATTCTCTAACTGCTAGCTTTTCTTGAAAAACTAACACTGTCTTTCTTTTTTTCCGAGACTTGTCATAGCACTTGCATGTTGTTGCTCTTTTGTTGGTTTTGATTGCTTCTATTGTCCTCATTTGGATAAAATCTATTGGCTTTGGATAAAAGCATCTGCTAAATGAATGTAAATGTAAAGTTCCCTTAAGGATTTTTTTGTCTGGTGGATTTGCATTATATACACAAGTCTGCATCATTGTAAAAAATTATAAATTGTTTTATCACTTATTTTTCCCGTAAGAGCGGGAGAACCCCGCAAGGCCAATTGTAAACTATTTTTAGCTGTACAAAACAGCTTGTTTTGCTGCTTGATATTGCAAACTGGTGTGTCCTACCGTGTTATTTTAATGTATTATCTTAATTATGAACACACTGGTTTGTAGTGTAAACAGTTTTACCATTTACTGCACGTTGTTATTTTTCTCGTTATTTTCCTACAGCGGCTAATGAACCGGAAGTCTCACACATTCACAGAAAACAGCTTACTTCCGCATTGAAAAATAAGGTGGATAAAGAAATTAAATTAAATTTTAGATTATTTGTACCCAGTGTGCAGCATATAATTTAGATGTTTATAGTTTAAGATAACTCAAGTTAAAAATACACTACTGTTTAGTGTCAGTAAGGTCTCTTTAGTACTTAAAAATGAAAACTAAAAAAATCCAGCAGCTATGCATTACAGAATATTGTTAGTGACAAAGACATTTACAGTGTTACAGAAGGTCTTTATATTTATAATAAATGCTGTACTTTTGAACGGTGTATTTACCAAAGAATCCTGGGGGAAAACATGTATCACAGTTTTCAACCTTGATAATAATAAAAAATGCTTCTTGAGCACCAAATCAGTATATTAGAATGATTTCTGAAGGATCATGTGACACTGAAGACTAGATTAATGATGCTGAAAATTCAGCTTTGCCATTGCCGGAATAAAATGCATTTGAAAATATATTTAAAACAGTTTTAGAATTTAAAAAAAAAATTTTGATCAAATAAATGCAAATCAAAAACATTAAATGCATTTTGCATTTCAAATGGTTGTGTTTCTAGATCAGTTAATATTTTACAAACAGTGATGACTCAATTATTTACCATATTAGCTGATCTATGATGCATATGTAGCTTGTGAGTGCATCAGTTATTTTTGCGAAGATCACTAGCATACTGAACATTACCTGGAAATAGAGCTTCTGCTCACATTGGGAATGCTGATGCCAATTATCCTCAAATTAAATTATTAATCTTACACCGCTTAACCTGAGTAGCTCTCTCTATTCCCTGTCCAAAAGCACTGCTCTCTCATATACCCATGGAGAGCTCTTCTGTGGTGTTATAGGTGTTGCCAATGCTCTATCCTGCAATGGCTCTGTATAAACAGCCTTTAACTAATCTGCAGAGGCTTTAATTAGGCTAAACAGTAGGGAAATGAAGCTCTAATCTACATTAAATGAACTCTCAGTGGAGTGCCTTTATTAAGATCCCAACACCTCAATAGGGGTCAGCGCAGGGAATGGGGGGTATGAGGGGGGGTTACTGGAGACAGGCGTTACCAATGACAGTTGTCAGCTTTTTAAGAAATAATGGAGCAAGATATTTACAATTCCTTAAAGGAGCCGTGTGCATTTTTATGTTAAAATATTGTCAAAGCTTAATGTACATTCTAAAAAAACACCGGGTTTAAAAAAACTAAATTTGGGTTATTTTTAACCCAAGGACTGGGTAAATATAGAACAGAACATATTTTGGGTTTGTTTTACCCAGCAAATTGGGTTGATTCATTTTTACTATAATACTAGCTTTTTTATTTTTTTACTTCATGCATGAATTAATATTTACAGTTTAAAGGTGCCTTAGAATGGAAAACTGTATTTACCTTGGCATAGTTAAATAATAACAGTTCTGTACATGGAAATGCCATACCATGAGCCTCAAACACCATAGTTTCCTCCTTCTTATGTAAATCTCGTGAATAAAAAAGACCACTGAAAAATAGGCCAATCGGAACATAAACACCGACTGTGACGTAACAGTCGGGATCACTACGCCCCCAACATTTGCATAACGTCTACCCGCCCATGTGTAGCAGAGGCCAGCAAGTGAGTGCTGTGCAGGTAAAACCTCACTCCCCTATCTCAAGAGGTGCTCTAGCGACTGATGCTAGAGGTCATGGCCTTTAGCCTCCTTGTTAGAGCGCCCGCCTCCCACGCCGGAGACCGCGGTTCGAAACCCGCTCGGAGCGGGGCGAGTAGGACCGCGACATTGGTGCCGTGACCCGGATGGGAGTGAGGTTTAGGGGGGTGAGTGTAGCAGAGGCCAGCAAGTGAGTGCTGTGCAGGTAAAACCTCACTCCCCGATCTCAAGAGGTGCTCTAGCGACTGATGCTAGAGGTCATGGCCTTTAGCCTCCTTGTTAGAGCGCCCGCCTCCCACGCCGGAGACCGCGGTTCGAAACCCGCTCGGAGCGGGGCGAGTAGGACCGCGACACATGTTCTAGGCCAGCCGCCAGCTGAACCTACACAGCCGAATCATTAGAAGTTCTGCAGGTATTGTGAATAAACAAGCGAGGACAACAGTGAAAATGGCAGATCATGGAAATAAATGTTATGTTCCAGGCTGTGCAGGGGATGTGAAGTGTAGGGAGGGGTTGGTGTCTGTATTCAAAAAGGCACAGAAAGCAAATAACACGTTCTAATAAAATAACCCGAGTCACTAAAGGGACATGGTTAGCTTGTTAGCAGTAGTCTCTTGCATTGCAGTACATAAGATTTCACTTCCCACATAAACAGAGTCAGGAGAGATGTCTGAGGATGATGGCGAAAGATTTACAGATCTTGAGCACCACTGACAAGCATCTGACCTTGTAAAATGTATTAGTACTGCCGCTCCATAGTATAAACAGAGTATGTGCGATCACTCATTCTAGGGAGAAATCCCAGGGTTGTAAATGGACAATGTAAAACCGTTTCTGGAGATTTTTTTGCCCTTACCTAAGCCACATGCCTTCTATGTAGATATCAGAGAACAATTTAAAATACTGTATCAATGCATTCTATGGCACCTTTAACTTAAATCCTCTAAACTAAAATAGTCCACACACCTACTGGTTTGCATGACAACTTCCTTTATTTATAGCATATTTACTGCATAACATATTTTATATTGTTTTTAATATGTAGACCATACATATTGCCTATAAATAATATAAACTTGTTTAACAAACATTAGAAGTAAAAATGAAACATTTAGAAGTAATTCGCATATAATCCACCAGTTTCTGTTAACCTGTGTCCACCATAATGGCGCTGGTTCTCGTACCCGAGCTGGAATCGTGTTCGGTGGGGAACTGCTAACTTCAGATATATTTTAACATCCAAAGTATTTATATTTTTTATCTTTGTGAATAAAATCATTTATTTTATGCAAAGCATCAGGCCTTTCCATCACGTGAAAAAGACGGATGCAACACTCATTTGTTGCTTTGCATAAAATTGAACAATATACAGCACACTAATGAATTTATAGAGAAAATGAAATGTACACAAACCTGTATTTTACCAAAGAAATGCATCAATTCAACTTAGAATGGCGCTTAGAACTGCTCTCTCCTGAAGTGGACGAAAAACCCTGCGATAAATAACTGGGTTACTTTGGACCCAGGATCTGGGCAACACAAAAACTACCCAAACACTGAAAAAAATAACCCCAAAAAATTACCCAAAAGGCTCAACATAGGATTTTTTTTTTTTTTTTTTTTTTTTTTTTTTTTACAGTGTACAAAGAAAATTATTAGCCATTAATTTCTGGGTTGATTCCCATGAAAAGTGTGAAAATCATGGCTCTGTGGTTCTTTCAAAACATGGCTCTTTACCTTTACATTAATAAATATATACACACTGAAATTTAAATTAATATTATTTTCATAATATTTAGTATTTTTGTTTATTTTATATTTATTTATTTACAATATATAAATAATTTATATTATAATTAATATGGGAACATTATATATTGTATTATTTTTTTATTATTTATACTTGCATATATTGTTTAGTCAGAGTATTTTCTCATGTTCACAGTAATATTTATTCTGTTTACATATTATATTATTGTATTACTAACATATTTTTTTATTCTGACCTGTGAAGCACTTTGAGTGGCATTCTATCTATGAAAAGTGCAATACAAATAAATTAAATACAAATAAAACCCTTGTGAAGTATTATTAGTCAGTAAATAAATGTATTGTTTCAAACCATAAATTGATGTGGTAAAATAAAAGTGACACAGTTTTATGGTTTTGTGTGTGTTTTTTTTTTTTTTTTTTTTTAATATATATATATTGCAATGATTTGATTTTCAGGTTAATCTTATTTTTTCCTTCATCTTTCCATCTTTCCACCTCCTGTCATTTATGCCGCTGTGTTGTGTCCACTGACTTCTGAACTACCAATGTAAAATGAGCATTTTATATGTGCTGCTGTGCTAAAATTAGATTATATGGCACATATCTGAGGTCTCACCCTCACCACAGGCTTCCGTCCTGTCAGTTTTTGAGCTCCTCAACCGGGAGGAGAAACATGATGGACAGCTTAGAGGATTCCATCTGTCTCTGACTGCTTTGCTCAGACTGACACCTTTTCACACAGGTGACAGGTGGTGTATCAGCACTGTGGTGTGTGTTTGTGTGTTCGTTATTGCAGTAAATATGGTGGGGGTGTTATGTAAGTTCGGCAGGGCTGTTATAATTACCATATGTCAAAAAAAGAAGGTGACGGCCATTGTGAATCTCCGTTCGACCGAACGATACTTTGATCCTCCCCCGTATAATTGGTTGTTGGTGTTGTGTGAGGTGATTGTGAGGATTTTGCTGATGCGCAGAAGTGTGAGCTGATTCTGACAAGCCCTGGGTTGACGGGACAGACAATAGCCACAAGTGCAGTTTGAGTCAGAATTACCAAGATTTTCTGGACAACAATGCTAAAGAAAAGTGTGTTTGAATGTGTCACAGTGTGTGTACGATTGTGAGAAAAGGAAACATGGATGATCCCATCTGGATGCCTCTGTGGGGAGTTTGTTATTGTAGGGGTGTCAAATTGGGTTAGCGGAACAGGATTTGAGAGGGGCGTCCCAACTTTTTTTTTTTTTTTTTTTCTCGTCTGTGAGACTTTCAGAAGGGATTAATCCTGAAGTCCCAACACATTCGAGTTCAGCTAACAAGGCCACAAGCATGCATGTTTGGCCTCTAAAGTCCCCAGCCTTTCAACAGAACAGAAGCTGCAGCTGTGAATATTTGGATTGCGAAATTATGACTGGTTTCTGACCTCCGGATTTATTAATGTAAATGAAGAAAAGGAGCAGGTAATTTCTAATGATTTAATATTTTTATGTTTAAATACTTAAAATTAGAGAAAGTGTGTTAATAAAAATAATACATTTTATGTTTTATGAATTAATGCCAATGTAAGTCATTAAAATGGTGATTTATGCAAGTCATTAAAATGAGCCCTAACCTTTATGGGCCATTTAGCTTCTGAAACCTTTGAATATCATGCCTGCAAAAAATAAAAATAAATAAATAATTCCTTCCAAGAAAACTTGTTTATTTTCCCCTGATAATAGTCCGAGATGTTAATGTTATCTGATGTTCCTCTTTTTGTTTTATTTATTTATTTAATTTTCTTTTGGGCTTTTGTTGTCTACGTGCCCAAATGCTCCACCTTCCATAACATTACCTGTTGGCACAGATCCCCTATAGATGGTAAGATATTTCCAACAAGGAGCAAAGCTGTTCTTTGCTTCTCAGGGGGCAAATCCTGAGGACGAATCTTAATTACACCACAAGCTTTTGGCAGCTCTCTGCTGAGACTATAGATCCCTACGAATCATGTCAGCACTCACAAACAACATGAGAAACAGAAAACAAGAGAATGAGAAGTTTATGAGGTCTCTTCAACTACTAATTGTTTTGAATGTGTGCTGCATTTTATGACATCTTATATAGCTTACCTGGTGCTTTATCACATTAAAAACACACACAAGAATACACTAGAGACTAAACCGATTATATTCTTCACGCCTAAGCAGAATTACTGAGGTATCACGCCTGGGGATCCCAGCTGGGTTTGATATAATTTGGCTGTTACTTCCCAAACTACTTTACTTCTCTTTTTCGTGACAATTAATATGGCTCTGTTATATTAGTCTTCTGTTAACCCTTATGGTTGTGTATTGTTAACGTTTGGGTTTAAGAGACCCCAGTGCTGTATTTATGGAAATGATTGTAATTTTGCAATTAACCTTTATTATTCCTTTAAATTATTTTAACATGTTTATCTGACCAGGGTTATTATAGTGAACTAAAAGAGAACCAAACAAAAATATTACTTTGAATAAAGTAAACATTAATTGAAATACATTTTTTAGTTTAACTTAAAGTAGTTGAATAACTAAAACTGAATTCAAATTTCATTAAAAAAAAAAAAAATATATATATATATATATATATATATATATATATATATATACATATATATATATATATATATATATATATATATATATATATACATATATATATATATTTAAAAAGCAATACAAAAAAGAGAAAAGAAAAAAAGAAAGAAAAACAAAATTACTGAAAATGTCACTAAAATGAAAATAGAGAATGTAAAAATTCAAACTAATTCAAAATATGAATAAAAAATATAATACTATATCAATCACACAAAATATCACAGCCTCTGACTAATCAAACCCAGTAAAGCAGATATTAGTGAAGATTTAACTTTTCTGTTATAGTAGGTAGGTTTGTAATATGATTGTTATTTTATACAGTATTTGTGGTTTGTAGTCAGTTTGACATATTATGAGTACCAATGAGTGAACATTAGCATGTGAAAAATTGTTGCATTTATTAGAGATGCATGAAATATTGCTGCCATTGGTTATCGGCCACTATTTATCTGTTTATGTCTATATTGTATATAATTTTGCATGCTCAATACCAGTGATGGGAATAACGGCGTTATAAATAAACGGTGTTACTAACGGCGTTATTTTTTTCAGTAACGAGTAATGAAACGAATTACTGTTTCCCCGTTACAACGCTGTTACCGTTACTGACAATAAAATGTGGCGTTACTATATTATATTATTAGAATTAAATTTTTCAGTTCATCTGAATGGATGCGCAGTGCAGCTGTATTTGACGTACCATAAACTCTAGTGTGAAGGCGCACGATCGCAGTCGCTTTCTCTCACATACACGCACACAAATAAAGAGACAGAGCGAGAGAGTCTTTCATAACATGAAGAATTGACACTCTACATGTAAACGATATTCTTTGTTGTATTTTCCTGTCAAAATAACGGAGTTCCTTTGGAATTATTCAGCTTTTAAGAACTGACTGTTTCTCTGGTAGTGGGCGGAACTAATGCGCAAACGACAATTTCATTGGCTTTCATTAATATTGGGGGCATCCAAAGCTATTTGAAATTTGTACTTTTTTTTTTACGCAATAGTTACTTTCCCTGGTAATTAGTTACTTTTATAATGATGTAACTCAGTTACAAACTCAGTTACTATTTGTGAGAAGTAACTAGTGACTATAACTAATGACGTTTTTAAAGTTACGTGCCCAACACTGCTCAATACTGCCTATTTTTACATTTAGATTACATCTGTAATCATCTAACGCTCACGTAGTGTTTAAAAACATTCATTTAAATGTAATCTCAGTGTAATTTCCAAATGAAAAATTTACAAACAGTATTTTTTTTAAAAAAAACTTTGTGATGCTTACATTCTAAAAAAAAAAAAAAAATGCACTTAACTTTAGTTTTGGGTGCATAGATCGATCAGTAACATCACTCTCAGATAAAGGGTCCGCACTTGCTGTATCTTACCTCGCTGTACCTTATTTTTATTTTGCAATAGAACAATCGACAATCAAAATGTTTTTTTAGCACTTTGATGTTAGCACAGACTACATTTGTTCATGTGCTATAACTGAGATCTCTGAAACTGATCTCTGAAAATAAGTAATGTAACATTCCAATTTATGATTAGTTCTCATAAGATTTGAAAGGGTTTGGAAGTGTCAATCCAATTCTTAAATGTTAAGTATGTTTTTGAGCAATTAAAATGGCCTCTTGGGGTCTCATGGACCTCAAACAGAAAAGGTTAATGCATTGCTTTTGACCAGCACCAGAGCAGAGAGCTGTTCTCACAGCAGTTCTGTCAGAATGCATCGAGTTCAGTCAGATCTACATTATCTATGTTCATGTTGGCGTAACGATGTGTGAATGTGGGTGGTCAGTGATGCGGCCTGGATTCACTGAGTCATCACATGGGGGTTTCCCTGTAAAAGCTAAACCCCGGTACCACCTCCCTCTCTCCCTCAGGCTATAGCTTTTTATAAGAGTAATGGTGTACCATAGGAAGTCTGGTTGTGGGGTAAGTGCCTGTGTAACCACTTGCTGTTTTTGAGGTGCGTTCACAGATGGTGCTGCTGTTGTGTTAAATTAAAGCAAGCAAACAGACAGTGCGTTCATTTGGTAAATGCTAGACCTTTAATGCCCGTGAATAAAAATGTGAAAAGTTCAAAAGTTAAAAAAAGTCCTTATTGGCATGTTTCTCAAAGTATTGCTAAAGCATCAGTACACATGACAAAAGCACTGAAAAATAAAAGAATAATATCAATGACTAAAAAATAAGGTGTCAATAATAATGATAAATTATTTAAAATGTTTAAAAAGTCAAACATAAACCAAGCAACCAGTTCATAAAACTCTGATTGAACAACAATTGTTGAATAGGTGATTCTGTTAAAACAGGACTAAAGTACAATAAAACACTACTTCCTGGTGCTGCAGTGTATAAAAAAGACTGGTCAAATATGTACTCTGGTTATTTTTAGTTTGGGATTTACTGGTCTATTAAGTGGATGCAGGAAGCTGACATTTCTACCTCTAGTAATTTCTGTAACTTGTACCTGTTTTGTTTCTCCCCAGGCACAGAAATCATGGATAGAAAGAGCTTTCAGCAAGAGAGAATGTGTGCACATTATTGTAAGCACCAAAGACCCCCATAGGTGAGTAGCACCACTACTACTGTAGTCTGTGCAAAAAGTGCATTTTAATCACACACATCTAAACCATATTTAGATGTAACTAAATGTGTTTGTACTGTTAATGAAAGGGAAATTATTCTTCATTAGTGTGGCCTAAAGACAGAGTGAGGAAGTGAACACTTGTAAAAGATAACTTACTTCTTTTACAGACAATTTTTAAGATTTTTTTTTTTTTTTTTTTTTACTGTAATTAATCTGGCACTGAAATGTAAATCTTAAAGCCTAATACTTTTGAAATCTTTTGTACACTCTTAAAAATAAAGGTTCCAAAAGAGGGTTTTCACAGCGATGCTGTAGAAGAACCAGTTTTGGTTCCCCAAATAACCTTTCAGTGAACAGTTCTTAAAAGAACCATTTTTTTCTTAGTGTGAAGAACATTTTAATAATCTTAAGAACCTTTTTCCACTGTAAAGAACCTTTTGTGGAATGAAAAGGTTACATGAATGGTAAAGGTTCTTAACCATTCATGTTCCAAAAAAGAACCTTTATTTTAAAGAGTGTAGATCAGTTGCTGACAGCTTTGACTTCTGAATTGGGACATTCACTTAATTTCACAATGGTTTTGTCTTCTGTCACAGGTGCTGTTGTGGCCGTCTAATTGGTCAACATATTGGCCTGCCCCCCAGCATCTCATCCAATCAGAATGAGAAGTCAGAGCGTGTGCCAAAGAATGACAGCTTGTCAGAGAAGTGGTCCATCAGCAAGCACACCCAGCTCAGTCCCACTGACGCCTTTGGAACCATTGAGTTCCAGGGAGGAGGACACTCCAACAAAGCAATGGTACAGCTATTCAATCTCTTATCAACAACCGTTTGATGCTGGTGATAACTATTAATATTCCAATATTTTAACTCTGATAAAATATTCATGAACCTTTTAGAATTAAATTCCTTTTGTGAGGCATTTATTAATGTCTGTAGATCACGCAAGCTTTGAAACTGCAGTAAAGTGATGCACAGTATTTTAGAGGATGTTCAGTGAGACAAAGTGTAGGGTGGGAACTGATTTTATTTATTGGGAATTTATTGGATAACAATAAGTGGACATTGCATTTCAGAAAATGGTTTTTGGCTACATTACACAAGTGACATAAGTGGTTTAAAAGGAAGAGCAAGTTTGCCTTTATTTTTCGATTGATTCCAAAGCCTGTTCCAAAGAAAAAAAAAAATCTGTGCTTTGATCTCAAAAACACCAAGTTTTGATTTCATGTTGACCTTAATCACGTTAATAAATGACAGTTCAGTCTTGCTGGCTGTGTTATTTGCAAGTCCAGCTTGAATCCTGAAAAACAAATCATGGTTTCCACAATCATAATAATACAAGATGTTTCTTGCAAATCAGCAAATCAGCATATTAAATAATTTCTGAACGATAATTTGACACTGAAAACTGGAGTAATGGCTGCTGCTGCAGACAATTCAGCTTTACCATCACAGGAATAAATGACATTTTAAAATATATTAAAGTAGAAAACAGATCTTTTAAATTGTAATAATATTTCACAATATTACTGTCTCACTGTATTTTTGATGAAATAAAGTTTAAAAGACTTCTTTCAAACTCCAAACTATTGAATGGTATTGTTACATCTTAGATGCACTCTTATTTTTATGTTTTGTCAGTATGTACGAGTGTCTTACGACACTAAGCCAGACTTACTGCTGCATCTGATGACAAAGGAGTGGCAACTGGAGCTTCCCAAACTGCTCATCTCTGTCCATGGAGGACTTCAGAACTTCGAGCTGCAGCCCAAACTCAAGCAAGTCTTCGGCAAGGGTCTCATCAAGGCGGCCATGACCACTGGGGCCTGGATCTTCACTGGAGGAGTTAATACTGGTGTGTATTAATGTGTCTTTCAGTTTAATTAAGATTCTAATTAGATTACTCTTATTAAGATGCTGAGCAAAGCTAGTGAAGGCTGATGCTATCTAAACTTCTACAGAAGATCAAGTGTAACTGTGTGCTATCTCAATGTCCTTGATGCATTGTGTGAAACTGTATCTCTCCCACTGAGAATCTGTTATCTCTTCCATTATACTCCCTTCTGCAACCCTAGGAGTCATAAGGCACGTTGGTGATGCTCTAAAGGACCACGCTTCCAAATCGAGAGGGAAGATCTGTACTATCGGTATTGCCCCCTGGGGGATTGTTGAGAACCAGGAAGACCTGGTGGGCAAAGATGTGAGTGACTGTTGCTATTTAAAAACTAGGGCTCTTTTAGTATAGTTTGTTTTTCTAAATGACCAATAAGACCTTGTTTGGCTCAAGTCAGGGCAGATTTCACGAAATGTGCTTTCGTTAAATAATGATATATTAAAATTCATATATTCATTGAATTCCTTATTTACAAGAGTGAATTTTCAGATCACAATGGAATGATTTTCATGTCGTCTCTGCATGCTTTCTGTGTCATGTCGAAATCTATAAATAATGTATATGTGAGCCACTACATATATCCACTCAGTTTCACCTCAGCTTGTCTGTGTGTCTCTGTGGGCTGGTGCACAATTGAGACACAGAGATAGAATCATTCTTTATTTATAACCACTGATTTCTATCCCCCCTCGTTCATACAAGATTTTGGTTCTGTCTCTCTCACTTCCGAGACCCCACTCACCCCCACCCCTCTCTAGTCTGGTCTGGTCTGGTGAACGTTTTAAAGAGAATGTTGTGGCATTTCCATTTCTGGGTCGCTGATCAAAGAAGTAAATGTGTGGCACTGAGCACATGACTCTTTGTACAGACGATCTGATACCATAAGACATTCTCTGGGTCATTCTCAAATCATGCTGGAGAACATAATCATCATGTTTTACACAGGAGTTTCAGTGCTTTTATTTATTTATCTGCATTTTAGTGATCTATGATTACTGAATGCTACTTGTGCATTTTTCTTGTCCTGAACATCCCTGAAAAGCATATTTTTACTCTTATTCGGTGTGTATTGCAGGTGGTCCGGCCGTACCAGACGATGTCTAACCCTCTTAGTAAGCTAACGGTACTCAACAGCCTACACTCCCACTTCATTTTGGCTGATAATGGCACCACCGGAAAGTACGGAGCAGAAGTCAAACTGCGCAGACAGCTAGAGAAGCACATCTCTCTGCAAAAGATCAACACACGTGAGTACATTTGCGGGTAATTAGAGATGCTAATGTTAATGTGATTACTCCAAACTTCAAATTAAATGGTGCTTTTAAATTCTTTTCGAGAGAGGTTATAATAGTCTTCTATCCTCAGTCACTATTTCTAGGTTCTGTTGTGCTGATCTTCAAAAGCCCACAGAGGAGTTTCTCTATAGATTGCTGTCAGAAATGCCCCGATCAGTTTGTGGCTCAACGTCAAAATGCTACAGGAGTTGCAAGATTCAGAGTTGACTCCACTGAGACCACAAAAGCCCTCTTCAACTGCACTCCGCCAGATAATATTCATACAGGCCATTTACTCGCATAAAAATATCAAATAAACATCATTCAGATTAGAGCCGGTGAAAATGCAGTAAATCATGAACACACACAAAAAAGAATGCCCCTGTTTTGTTGTGCTCATGTGGATCATTTAGGGTCATTGAAAAGTGCATTTATACACAGACTGCTTATGGCCTGCTCATGCATACTTTGATTAGTTGTCATAAGATTTCTCTCCTGCACTTGTATATATGCTCAGTTATAACATTATTTGTCATTTGAGAAATGCTGTCATTATCAATGGCAAATATATAGAAACATCTCTTTGAAATAAAATTGCTGTTTCGGCTTGCTTTCCATGGGCAGTAATAATGCAACATTAATTATGGCAGGCTAATAGTGTTGAGATGTGTGAATAAAGTGCAATCTTTATTGAGCCTAATTTGCATTACATAGGAAGTGTAAAATAAAAACTGAATAAAATGGGTTAATCACAGCATGACAGTGTTTCAGCACATAAAGCGCCTGGTTAAACTGGATTGTGGCAGAAATGCAGGGATTTATTAAACCAAATTATAGTAAATATAGTGACATGTAATCTGGATTATTCATAATCTCCCTAATTATTATTTTTCATCTTTTAAATGTTCCTTTGTAAAATAGCCGACCACTTATATAAATTCAGAAAGTCTTTCAGTTTTGTGGACATTCGCACAAAGACCAGTCACTAGTTAGGAGGCCACTGGATTTTAAAAAAAAAAAAAAAAACATATTTTATAACATATAATAATAAACATGTTAATTTTTATTTGAATGATCACTCAGAGAGTTATTTATTACTATGTCTTTGCAAGGCTTTTGTCTTTCAAACACATTATAATGCACAAATTAAACTCACAAATCCTCTGCAGTTCCTTTACAAACCTTGATGTTTAATGCACTTCATGTTGTCGGTAACAACAAATGAAATATATATATATATATACACGATTATCCTATTTAAATCAATGTGATAAACGAGTTAGGTCAAAAGCAGTCTAAAAGTAATCAAAAAGTAGTCTTATCATATTACCTAAAATGTGTAATGTAATGGATTACATTACTAACTACAGTTTTTGTCATGTAATTTGGAATCAGTAACCGATTACAATTTGTAATTATTCTACCCAGCTCTGTGTATATATCCATAATTTATTCAGTTTATTACATAAACACAGTAGTAACACTTTTCCACAGTATCAAATGAGCCATTTCATATACCTGCCACATACAGCCCAAGGTCAACAGGAAGTGAGCCAGAGTTTGACCTCCCTCCCTTGTCATGTGACCTGTGGACTTCCCTTTGTCATCCTATGCCTGGAGTAATAGAGGGGGCTGGGAAGTCAAAGGGACGCTCAGGCGTCATCATTCACATCAAAAATGACACCAGCCTCACCCACGCTGATTCATCCATAGGAAGCTGCATGTAAACGGATCACTTAAAATAATCAGCATTTAAGGCGGCAAGTGCCTTGACATTTAAACAAAATCTACTCTTGGAGAAAACACATACAACCCTCTAGCATGTGGAAATTTCAGACTTCAAACATGTTTGAGCCCTGTAAGCTGAACAGATGAAACATGTTTAATCTCATTAAATCATCCCGTGACACATTCACAACACATATTCAGACTGCGATAAGACCAGTTTACTCTGACATCACACTCACGACAGGAGCTTCATATATCTGAGCCGTATCTCAGCTTGCAGCTCTCTCTCTCTCTCTCTCTCTCTCTCTCTCTCTCTCTGTTGCATCAGCTGTGTGATGGTGGTGTTTGCTCTGGCTTTGGGCAGAGCTCATTTCTTTATTTTATTACCTGTCCTTTCTAACACTAGAAGAACATCAATAACACTCTGAGCCATCACCATGAGGCTCACAGAGCTACAGAGACCCTCAAACATGGAATCAAATCTCTTTGTTTTGGAAGAATTTTGGCAGGCTGCGGGCCAGCTTACATATTCACATTCTGACAAGCACTGCTGCGGTACTGGATTAAAATGAATTACGGAACTGCGCTTGCTGTTGTTGGGCTAATGAGGAGGGCTTTTTGAGTGTTTTGCAGATGAGGGAAAGACTAGCATGCACAGGATGCAATGAAGATTTCCTTGCGGGATAAGATGGGATGTGAGAATCAATTCAATTGTGCACAATTAGGTGCAGTTTGATTGGAATCAGCGGTTAATCCCCAGTTCACATGGGGAATAGAGTAAAGTGTCCGTTGTGATTTAGGATGGATGTTGAGAAATTGCAGACTACTGAACAGAGATGAATTCAGTAATAATGATTTGCGGCCACTGATGCCGTTGTTTATTGGTATAGCAACTAATTTAGCAACTGATTCACTTAAGGACTTATGCAAATACAGTAGCAATACGCAAACCGCACAACACCATTCCCCAACTTGCAGGCTGAATCTTCCTGGTTTTCATTTTAAAAGTTAAAGATAGTTGCTTTAAGAAACCCCCTTAAGAATTATTTAATAATTCTGTGAATTAGATATTTTTCAAGCATCTTCATTATTCATCGTAACCTGCAGGCTATTGTATCATCTCTTGAATTAAAAATGTATATATAATATATAATTCATAGTATATACATACAATGTCAGATGCAATTTAGATGCATCTCTTTGACTGGGATTTTATTTCATTTTTCTCTGTCAACTAAAATGTCAAAATACACAAATTAAAGAGATAAAGAGAATATAAGTACCGCTTTTTATTTTTCCTCTTTCCTACAACTTGTTTCACTTCTGTTTCAGTTTTTATAACCATTTCTTACTATGTGTTAGTAAGTTGTTGTTGTTTTTTTTAGCATGTGTGTTTGGCTCGGTGTTATTTTTTAGGATTACTGATAAACTAATGTAGTTTGATTTGTATTTGTTATCTATTTTATCTATTTTAGTTTTAACTTTTAGTTTTAGTTACTTTTTCTTATTCGTAAGTCGCTTTGGATAAAAGCGTCTGTTAAATGACTAAAAGTAAAAGTAAGTAAAGTAAAGTATTTGAGATAATATTTTAAATTTGACACCTTTAATTTTTCTAAAAAAATAAATAAATATATATATATAAGATGCAGTTTATATTTGCGGCAAAAATCAGGTGACAGTTGGGATAAGGCTACTTGCCCCAAGTTGGGAGTCATCTTGTTTTTTAAATTTTATACAAAAACTAAATTTGCAAATGTTTCTAATTATTTGCCTAATGTTGATTGATGCATCATCATACCACACTCATCTCTGTTTGATGAATTTTTAATATTAAAAGTCACATCAAACTGTGTGCCGATGGTGTTTCTAGCCTAGAAACCTGTTTTAGCTTTCCTTTGCACTAACTGGGTCTCCAAGTGATGAGATGATGAGCTGGTCTTTTTACTTTGGTGGTTTATTTCTGGATTTTGTTCCATGCTGCTGGTCTCTGCGGGTCCCATCACATTAGCATAACGGAGCAGTAGCTGCTGTATTGACCAGACAGGAAGGGTGCTGTGGGAGTTTTTTTCCACCCTCTTAAAGGTTTATTCGATTGGAGGGTTTTTACCCTCTTAAAGAAAAATTCCAGGAAGGTGTTGACACAAATTTTGTCAATTTGCACAAGATATTTTCAACCAGTTTGGAAAACAGGAAGATGCATATACAGTAGCCGTTGTACTTACAGTAGAAGTCTGTGGAGCAAGTATACACAAAATATATAACTAGTTTGAAACTATACAGTAATTCTTAAACATGAAACTTTTAGCATGCGTGTAATAGATTCAATTACTAACCTTTTGAGAGAATTTGTTTACGTTTACATCAATAATGCATAAACAGAGGTTCACCTCATAAAAACATACTCACTACAAAATGACTATTCAAACAACAGCAGAGATAAAATAACGTTTTTAAACTGAATAATTAATGTTATTGCTTTTACAAAAATACAAGCTTTCACATTTCTGTTTTAATCCCTCTGATGTGCTTTCTCCTTAGTATTTCATCGTGGATCACTTTATTTATTTATTTTTCTTACTAAGGGGCAAATTAAAAAAATATTGTCTGTCAATGCCACAAACTTTTATAAATCTAGAATATTCCTTTAAATATTTATCAGCAAATAAAAGGAACGTCTTGGTTACGTATATGAGCCACCGATGTGACTCGGAGTGGCCGACTGAAAGGGAGCAGTCAGTACTCACCCGCATGCCATTCTAAACGTGCATTTTTAAAAATCTTTTCCATAACAACAGTCTATACCAATTATGGCAGCCAATATGTAAAAAGGAAAAAAAAAAAACCCATCATGATCTGGTCCTGACTTGCATTCAGAAGTTTGGCTCAGTAAGTTTTTTTGCAAAAGAAAGAAAGATTTTTATTCAACAAGGAGGGATTCAACTGATCAAATGTGACAGTAAAGACATTAATAACGTTACCAGATATTTCTATTTTAAATAAATTATGAACTTATTATTAATATAGTTATTTATTATTTTTGAACTTGCATATTAATCAGAAAAATCTAGTAAAATGTATCACGATTTCCACAAAAATATTTAGCAGCACAACTGTTTTCAGTATTGATAATTATTATTATTATTATTATTATTATTATGTTTCTTGAGCAGCAAATCATATTAGAATGATTTCTGAAGGATCATGTGACACTGAAGAAATGAAAAATTCAGCTTTGCCATCATAGGAATAAATTAATTAAATAAAATTACAGTTATATTAAATTGCAATAATATTTCACAATAATATTTTTGATCCAGTATGTGCAGCCTTGGTGAGCATAAAGCTTTCTAAAGCCATATATATTTGTGTAACAAACACATTGATATTTAAGTCATTATTCAACATGATTGACATGAGGGTGAGTAAATAATGATAGCATTATCATTTTTGAATGCCTGAATTTTTTGTAGCATTATGCTCAGCCTGACATTTTCTGTGCTGTAAGGACTATGATGATATACAGTCTAACAGGCTTGTGATGTGAGTATTTTGCAGTTATTGGAGTTGTGGAAGGGTAGAAAACTCTGGAACAAATCAAAGTTTAGCCCACACAATGAATGGTAAATGTTTTTTTTTTCCTCACTTTGAGTTCTTGATCATTGTTTGTTTGGCAGTTATATTCACAATCACACATCATACCAGTTTTGGACATGGATCTTGTGTCTAGCTGTTGTGTTAAATCCCTTGAATAAATAAATGAACCGCATTTGTCACTGCCAGGCAAGGGATAGGATTGTTCACACAAGGTGTAAATGAAATAGATTGAGAGTGACACAGAATAAACTGCCCGTTTTTTCACGGGTCTAAAAAAATTGAGATTCATCTTCCATCTACATGCTTGGCAGGGGGCATACAAATCAACCCGTCCCTGTCTCCGTAACACCCCTCTCCTCCTCATCCTCCTCTCCCAGGGCACAGGGGCTCGTGTTCTATTAATACCGGACCTGCTGTCCTCTCGTGGTGGTGCCGTAGGTCAATTGGTAAATGTGAAGAGGTTATGGAGTTAGCTGGAGGTGCAGGACTCATCACTGTGGGTGTCTGAAACATAGCAGGGGAACCATCAAGTGCTTGGCAGGGCGATCGGCACAGAAAGCCACAGTTTCTCAAACTGAACAAGTCTAACTTTTCAAATCTTGTTTACAGTCTTTTGTGTTGTTTTGTTTGTGTAATAAAACTAATAAAACCCTCCAGTTATTTCCAGAATCATCGTTATCATGCTTCTGAATGGATCCGATGTTAATGAGAGATAACAAACTTTATTATTTCTTCCTTTTTAATAGATGGTCTGCTAAAGAAAATGAGGTTTTTGATAATGTTAATAGAAGCTTTAAGAAGTCATTTGACTTGCTGCTGGGTACACATCTGACATTCTCTGATTAAATGGCAAATGACTGTACTGAGATTCAAAAGAATGACTTTCCGTTGAGTTGTTTACTTTCTCTGGCCACTGATGTAGTTGGCAGATGAAGATATTGGCCGTTAGAACAAACACTGTCACCCCTGCCCACCTAGATTCTTCTCAAAGGCTCTTTGGAGCCTGCTGAGGCTTGTTGGAAAGAAAGGTTAGGTTTGAATGATATTATAATTAAATAGCACAAGAGAACACTCATCTGCTTTTTAATCTTTTAATTTTATCTTCTGACTGGTCTTTCTCTCTCTTTCTCTGAGACTTGTGACAGCATGTCTTATTGGTCTTCACACCCAAATTGGAAACCCTTGGCCAATATTACTTTTCCTTATAGACTGTTGTGTCCTTGACATCATCTGTAGGTTTCTGAAGAGCAATTTTGAAGCTCAAAGTGCACAGAGACGGTCGTCGCCATCTTGGCTGCGTGTCACTCCCAGATAATCGAAAATGGGCAAAAAGGCTGGGCGTGGGTGGAGCTGGTTGCTGAAACCACGCCCACCTAGCACGACAGTGGTGACAGCTGTGGAAAATATTCAAGTGGCCATGCCCTTAATTATGCAGAACTTTAAGGCTTATTATAATTTAAATGGATGAGTTAAAAATTCACTCCCCTCACAGTTGTCGTAAAGGGCAAACTTAGCTATATAGACCAAAACCACTTTTTGTACCAGGCTGTAAACATATTTTTTTCTGCTGTAAATATGGGCATTTTTACATGCGGAGTCTATGGGACTGACTGTTTCAAGAGAGAGACCGGAAAGTTGCTGCTTGCTTTTCCCCCAATGAACTTCTCTAAGCATGTGCTACCGTGCCTGTGGTTACAGTGTATCCCTGCTGAAAAGACTAGCATATGTTTAGGATATTGGTTTTCCCACCAGGCTTTTTAAGTGGCTTAAGATTTCCTTGTACAACCAGTGTCATCATAAAGATTAGGGCTGTGGAATGAAGACTTTATATGTATGTCTGTGTGTTGCAATAACTAAATTATCCGTTTCTGTATTTGTATTCAGATGTGAACGGGGCTTCAACCTTGATAGATTAATTTAGATTAGATTAGAATGGAACATATATATTTTTTAAATATATCTCAGTTCCATTTATATCTTAAATATAATATTTTATAATTATATTTAATCATTTATGATATTAATATTATTATGCTTCCATTCACATATCTTAAGTTTAGGATGTTCATCTAGTATTTGTATTTTATTTCAGCTTTATGTCTATTAATAAAACCAAATTTGTTCATAGTTTTAGTTTATATTAATAACACTGATTTATATTTTCCATATAGAAAATATGCCTTGTATAATTCGTAAAATTATGATATGAACAATAATAAAATAAAAAATAAAGAAAATGTGAATTTGAATATATTGACAATGTGGCTGTTTACTGTGCAGGTGTTCACTTTGATTTTCAAATGATAGATTTTTGGCTTTGGGTACATCCCAATAAAGATGGCCAGTGTTGTTCTGGTAAACAACATGACTGTGTTAGTCCACTAGTTAGACCACCACCAAACCAGCATAAACCAGCCTGAACCACCATCGCAATCCATGCTGGTCTGAGCTGGTGTTTACAGCAGGAATATCACAGAATATATTACTAGGTTGCTAGAATTAAAATGCCATAAACGCTGTACAAATACATAAATTCATGGTTTAAAATGCCATGTAGTGAATAGTAGAAGTAAGAGATGTTATGAAGGATATTATATATCATAAAACATATTTAAAAAGAGAAAGACCTTGTCCATGACTTTTAAATTTTTGAGAACATAAATAGATGGCAGCTGAATAATATATGTCTTGTCCTGTTGTAACATAAGACCTAGTCTAGACAGAGTGCCAGCCATGCTGAATGGAAGCAAACTGCCTGTGTGTGTGTGTGTGTGTGTGTGTGTGTGTGTGTGTGTGTGTGTGTGTGTGTGTGTGTGTGTGTGTGTGTGTGTGTGTGTGTGTGTGTGTGAGAGAGAGAGAGAGAGAGAGAGAGACAGGAAATAACCGAGCATTCCTGGAAGCCCACAAATATCATTGCAGAAGGGCTTGCTGATCAATAAATATTACCTCAATAAAACAGAAAATGATAAAGAGAGAAAACAAAAGACGTGGAGAGATAACAGTCTGAGGAGGAGGTTTGGAGTGAAGAAGTAAAGCCAACTGTTTCTGATTTTTATACCAGCTGAGCAGCAGTTTCTTTTGAAGTCAGTGTGCTGCTAAAAATAGACACTTTATGTAACCGTACCCATTTTAGGCACAATGATGACAGCACATGTGGATCTGGTGTACCTCTCTGTCTGCCTCTCTCTCTCTTTCTTTCATTTTCCCTCCTTCCCTCTTTCTTTATCTCACTTTGCATAATTTAAGCAACGGTAGGAGGATCTGGGTGCAACATGCTTTTTGAATTATAGTCACAACACCATAACTTGTGCTCATCAAGTTGTAGGAAAGAGTCAGAGTGCAGAAGTAGGACTGATCTGTCTTTGTCCTGTTCAGCTGCTCTCCCACAGGTCCTCTCCTACTGCATGCACACCTGTTAATTAAACCAAGAGCTGAAAACTGCAGCTGATTAATGAATGCAGAAACAATCTGATTGTTCAGTGTGTACCTGCACAGCAGAATACAATTTGCGTTTCAATGTGCACTAAAAACACTGTGTACTGTGAAATAATGGTAAGAACAGTTTCAGGTTGCATGCAAAAATGACCAGTGTAGTATAATTAACAAATAAATGACTCTTATCGACCAGTTTTTATAGCGGATCAAAAGAATAAAGCAAAACCAGTGTAGCTTGATTCCAAAAATTAAACTTATGAGTAGTTCAGAAAAATTATTTACCAATTTGAACCAATCTGAAACGCTACTCTTTATCATTTACAGCATCAGAGTGAGAGAGTTTCTTTCATTTGTAAGCAAAATGGACATTATAATTGAAATATACCCAAATGAATTGGAATCAAATTGAGAGCTTGTGAATTGGAATGGAATTGTTTGGAATGTAAAAAATTTAAGAGTCGTGAGCGATTCTTTTACCAAATGCTTCAAAAAGAAGAGAAGAGTTAACTGTTTTAAACAGTTTAAAACACTGTTCTTATCATTTACAGCATCAACAGTGAGAGTTTCTTTCATATGTGACCCTGGACCACAAAACCAGTCATAAGTTGCAGGGGTATTTTTGCAGCAATAGCCGAAAATACACTGTATGGGTCAAAATGATAAATTTTTCTTTTATGCCAAAAATCATTAGGATATTAAATAAAGATCATGTTCCATGAAGATATTTTGTACATTTCCTACCGTAAATATGTCAAAACTTCATTTTTGATTAGTAATATGCATTGCTAAGAACGTCATTTGGACAACTTTAAAGGCAATTTTCTCAATATCTTCCAATGAATTCCAGATTTTCAAATAGTCGTATCTCAGCCAATTATTGTCTTATCCTAACAAACCATACATCAATGGCAAGTTAAAGATGATGTATAAATCTCAGTTTCCAAACACTGACCCTTATGACTGGTTTTATGGTCCAGGGTCACATATGTAAGCAGAGTGTAAATGCTGTGGCATAAATATTCTTTATAACAAATTTTTCATAACTCATGACTCCATGCAATAAATCTGTTTGATTTAAGTATAAAATTGAAATGTGATGTAATTTAATGGACAGCAAATGTATTTTGAATCTAAAATAGTAGGCACGAGAATGCGTCATTGTGTTAAAAGTGACGTATTAATTTGACAGACTGCTTATAAACCGATGCTTCACGATGCTCTGCTGTGTTGCGTTAGAAAATTGGAGCACTTTCTCTCTCTGTGGAGTGTCTCATGAGGAATATCTTCTCTTCATTGCGGTTAAGTGGATGTCGGGTGTTATGTTGACAGACACAATTGGGTTATGATAAGGATGTCTAAAGGGTCAGTCACAACAGCCATTCAGCAGAATAATCTGTTCCTCCGCATGTCAAAATGACTCTAACTTGTATTTTATATGCTTTTCCTTTTCCTTTTCCTTTACCTTTAGTTCATGCAAAATGACTACTTTACCTACATACTTTCTTTGTAGAAAAGAAAATGAAAGACCCCACTAGCCTGCATTACAAGAACAAAAACAGCTGAAATATTCTTCACAATAACATCTTTTGTGTTCCACAGAAAAAAGAAAGTCTTACAGGTTTGGAACAACGTAATGGTGAATAAACGAGGACAGAATTTTCATTTTTGGGTGAACTAACCCTTTAAATGTGAAGTGTGCAATAATGATTGTTTTTTCCAAACACTCCCAGCACCCCTTTTGCTCTTTCCACTCTGCTTGTCTTCAAACAAATAAATTCCTTGTAAATAGCTTATTATAGGAAGTGCTAAGCAAAATGTGCACCACTGGTTAAGTCAGACAGACATATCAGACTGCTCAAACAAACAAAGCTCCACATAAGCACAGTGTTTACACTTTATATGAATTGCTTACCTTTAGGTGTCTCTGCACATTAAACTGGGAGAGGAGAAAAAAGCGCACACTTCACCTCTAATCTTTTTGATTGGTTTTCTTTGTAACAAGCAGCCCTGCGGCTGCACACATACACCCTTTCTCGCTCACGTTTCTGTTTTCTCCGCAGGGATTGGACAGGGTGTTCCAGTGGTGGCTCTGATAGTGGAGGGGGGTCCTAATGTGATCTCTATCGTGCTTGAGTACCTGAGAGACACTCCTCCTGTGCCCGTGGTGGTGTGTGACGGCAGCGGTCGTGCCTCTGACATCCTGGCCTTTGGGCATAAGTACTCAGAGGAGGGCGGGTATGTGAGCTTTATCTTTCTCCACTGTAACAGTACAATAAGATATGAATTTTCATTTACATATAGATGAAGATTGAACTGTAGCACAGAATAGAGCGCAACAGTAAACACCCACTTTTTCAGCAGTTTTCTCCCCATTTATTTTCTCCATAAGCACTTCTAAGACATGAACCAAACCAACCAGCTCCGAGATGAATCACAAACATTACAAACAGTTACCAAACGGAATGTGGAATTGGAGATAAAGACAAGATGTGCCTAATGTTGTTGTTGTTTTTTTAAATAAATGTTTTGAATTTTCTAATGAAATAAAATGAACTACTCATCCCATAAAACACATTATATGAAAATTTATATATTTTTAAATATAATTTTTTTATAATACGGAACTATTGATTTATAGCCAATGATTATATATATAGAAGATTTTTAATGTTTTTTAAGGGAGTCTCTTCTGCTCATCAATGCTCTATTTATTTGATCAAAAATATACTTTAATATACTTTAAAATAGAATTTATTTCTGTGACGCAGCACTGAATTTTCAGCATCATTACTCCAGTCTTCAGTGTCACATGATCCTAATATGCTGATTTATTTTGAGTGTTGAAACTGTTGTGCTGCTTTATATTGTTTTTTGGAACATTGATTCTTTGATGAATACTAAGTTAAAAAGAGCAGCATTTGTTCAAAATAGAAATCTTTTCTAACAATATAAGTCTTTACTTTGACTTTTTATTAATTTAACACATCTTTCCTAAATAAAAGTATTAATTTAAAGAAAGAAAAAATGTACTGACCCCAAACTTTTGAATAGCATTCTATATTGTTACACAAAATTTCTTTTTTAAATAAATGCTGTTCTTTTTAACTTTTTATAAAAATATCACAGGTCCCACAAAAAATATGGGCACAACGGTTTCCAGCACTGATTATAAATCAGCATATTAGAATGATTTCTGAAGGATCATGTGACATTGAAGACTGGAATAATGATGCTGAAAATTCAGCTTTGATCACCGAAATAAATTATATTTTAAAGTATATTAAAAATAGAAAACTGTTATTTTAAATTGCAATAATATTTCACCAAACGTTAAAAATCTTACTGATCCCAAACCTTTGAGCGGCAGTGTGTGTGTATATATATATATATATATATATATATATATATATATATATATATATATATATATATATATATATATATATATATATATATATATATATATATATATATATATATATATATATATATATATATATTCGATTTCTGCAGTTAATGTTGAACAGTTCTTTTACGTTAAAATAATTAACTTTTAATAATTATTTAACACATTGTTAATTGTTACATATTTCACAAAATAATTATCACATCAGTTTATTTCACTCCTCCAATTCCTTTGTATGAATATATTAATAATTAAAAATTGCAATGTTTTAATGTGTTAATTACAATTAAATACACCTAATATGATTAATCAGATTTTTTTTTACGTTTTTATCATTTACTGCAAAATATACAGATAGATTAATGATATTGTATTTGATCGATGAACTTTACTTAAATTAACTTAAAATGATTAATCACAATTAATCTGTGTGAGTATTTAGTTAAAATTTCTGTCAATTCACAGACCAAATGTTTACCATTTAATGCAAAATATTAAAATTTATTGAAAATTTTTTAGTTGGTTCATGACCCTAATGTTTATCAGTTACTGTATAACATTTAAACATAGACAAAATATATTTGAAAATATACAAAAAGGTCAACTTATGACATTTGCAGTATATCGTGAGGTTACTGCTGAGCTATTTTGCTGCTGTTCTCATTTCAAGGATCTCCAAGGACAATTTCTCTTCAGAATTAAGGGTAGCGTAGTTATATATAGAGAATTTAGATGTTAAACATTTTATTTATTTTAGATGTTTAATTAAAAAAAAAAGAAGAAGAAAGAAAGAAATACAACGTGAGCTGTGGTGGGTCTTTTGTGATTTTGTTCTAATTGTGATTTTAATGTTATAGATTAAAAAGCAGTTTGTATGGAGAAAACGATTGGGATTTTTCCTTCCGAAGACCTACTGTTGTGCTCTGTTGGAATATTTTCATTGCATAAATGATTTGCTGTGATATCCCAATCTCATCTTTCTCTCTGACTGCATTTTAGAATCATAAACGAATCTTTGAGAGACCAGTTACTAGTCACCATTCAGAAGACGTTTACATACAGCCGGACGCAGGCCCAGCATCTCTTCATCGTTCTGATGGAGTGCATGAAGAAGAAAGAACTGGTGAGTGTGTGCAGTCGTAATGATTAAACCCCCCTGATCTGACAGATTTCAAGACATTCCTCTAGAGCCTTTTTGCTGTACTTAGAGTTCTTTGTACGAGGGTGAACCCGCGATAAAGCCAGGAGATTTTTCGGCCGCACATTCCTCTCCATGTCAGCATGCCGTTATTCTATCGGACAGTCAGAGATGCGTGTAAAGTGGCCCCTTCAGCTCGGGGCTGATAAATGTCACTACCTCTGCAGCCTGCATGACGTACATTTCCTCAGGCCCCGACACCATCTCTTCACATCAGCTTCTCACACACATACACTCTCTCTTCATCTCCCTGATGCACAGAATGTAAAACTATTCTTACATACTACTGATATTATCATCAAAAACTTGTCATCTTTTTGAATCCACCACTCTTCTGTTAAATTATTCACCAGATTGACGACACCATAATCTGTGTGACTTTTCAATTAGAGTGCACTTTCCAGTTAGCTCATCTAAAAGCTCTGTTCACATTTATCCTTCCCCTGTTGGCCATGACTTCCAGAACATCCTGAAATACCTCAATAAAGAGTTTTAACAGTCAACTTAAGTGTTGCCAGGAGAAACATATCCTACTTTATTCTCAGCATGCTTTCATATTTTTTTTAACTCTATCAAGTAGTATCTATAAAGGCTCGTAGAGCCATGATTTGCATGCAAAATGTTTTTCTACTTGTCTTTGTATGTCACTGTAATTGAAATTAAATTTCAATGTTGTGTTTGTATATTCAGATATTGTTTTTAGTCATTAAATCATACATCCTCGAAGTGTTTTTTGTGCTTGTTCTTTTATTATGAATGCTTTCGTTCTTCTTTTAATCATTGTAGTGGTTTCACTCATTGTCTGTGCATGTGTACTTTTGTGTACGTGCACACCATATGTTTTTTTTAATAAATTCATTGTATAACTGTGTTTTTCAGTGTTATTTATGCATGCATTTCCACTGTGAAGTATGATCTGTAGCTGTAGATGTGTTAATCATTGTTAAGATGACCTTCTCAAACGTAGATATGAATCTTTGTACCCACACACCATATGACCATTTACTTAAGCCTGTGTATTTATACTGTATGCTGGATTGGCTTAAATGCAATTGTGTTCAGATGAAAACTTTTGTTGAAGGTGAGAGCTTGGTTTGAGTACAGCACATTGGCTTTAGTTTACATGCCACCCACTTGAGTATGTTTTATTGATGACTCAAAAGTGAGATCACTAAGCCTTCGAGATGCAACTAAATCTGAAAGGGAAGCAAATTAAAAAAAGTTACTTAAAAGAGCTCATTTGTCTCATTACAGTTTGAAGATTTAGCACTGAACCAGTGTGAATATTTCAATAAACGCTCTCAAAAAACTGTCAATGGTGCGAAAGGTCTCAAAAGGTTCTATCATGTACACTTCAGGTAGTAACATGTACTTTAAAAGTACTAATGTGCACCATTTAGGGGTGAATAAGATACCAAGATGTACCTTTTAGCTTTTCCACTTAGGGTACTGCCTCAGTGACAGCTTTGTACCTGAGCTGTACCTTTCTTCTGAGAGTATAATGTGTCACTGACTCACACAAACATGTACACTTATGCTCCGTGGGGTGTCTGATGTGTTGGTAGATGAGTAGATGGTAGATCTTGCATTCATCATACATGCACACAGTTACGCTCAGCGCTTGATCTCCTCTTTTGCTCTCTGTTGCTGTACTTTCCACTAAGGACAAGCCAATGGGAGAATTTCCATGCTTGATGATTGGAACAAATGCTTGCAATTTACAACTGTGATTAGAAAGCTGGAGTGAATGCGTGTTAGAGGTGCCTTTGGCAGTCTTTGAGGACAGTCTTTGCCAAACATTTTTCAGAGTAATTATCGTTTATTAGCAGTTTTATTTGAAGGCAGTAACCTAAAAAGAATACTGTAGAAGTATATAAAATGCATCAGAGTACCTGAGTTTTGTTGCTATGCTCATAATTGTGTACTATTACTATATTTCTAGTATGTTTTCTGTGCACAGTACACATGTTTTCTGTATGCAGAGAGTACTTACTAGATTTGGCGAAATGTGCATTATACAACAGCTTACAGATTGGAATGCTGTCCCATAATGCAATGCTGCTGACTTGATTTTCCATTTCCAGTTTGATGGATAAACTGGATCTTAGGGTTAACCTCACTTTTTTGTGACTCATTAATGTATCCTTACTGACAAATGCTTGACAAAATACTTGTGTATTGTTGCATAATGTGTTTTTATATAAAAGTATGCAGAATACTCTGCAGTACTCAGCAAGTAGCTAGTATTTGATTCCACTGCCGCAGTGCTATTTGCATAAACGCATTTGGTTGGATAATGATATCCAATGTTTTTTTTAAATAAAACCCGAGTAGCTGTACACAACAAACGTGCTCGCTTTGGTCTGGTTATGGACTGAAGTGTGCTAACAGACAAATATAGAGGACTTTAGAACTCATTGCTGAGATTTGCACAGAGATTCTCTGATGTATTTAGAAGTGCAGCAGAGATTTATCGAAATCAATCGATGGGTTGTATAAGAATGCTTAACTGGCCTCCGAGCTGCTAGTTGACAAGTTGTCATGCTGGTCATAACTTGAGCTTGAGGGCTATTGCTAATGCCACCATGCATAGGCCTACATTCATTCGTATATTGCATTTAGGTGCAAAATATGCCTTGAGGAACATATACGCTGATAAAAATTTCATTCATGTGTGGTATAACATTTGTATTCTCAAGTTGAGGACATGCTCCATAACTTTCTGAATTTTTTCATATAATAGATTTTAGAAATATTAGATTTGTTTTTGCATCTAAACCACTTTAAAGGGGAAAAATTGCTCGCCTTCTTGTCATTCTGAATACTTTCTCAACAGTATTTAAATATAATTAACAAAAACTGAAACCTGGTCATTTGGCTCCTGATTAGCAAAACAAACAAAACCAAAAAATGTGAGCTAAGAAAAAGAAAAAAGTGCTGAGATATGAGAATAAGCGAATAATGCTTCCACTCAGACGAGCTTGTGTTCTGTGGTGAATCAAGAGCGGGATAATGAGACCTGTAGGGAGGTGTCTTTATTCAACTCTGTTCCTTTGAAGCACCTGAGCAGATGTTTGACCTGAACCCGACAAGACAGGCTTCCATAACCTCTTGGCTCTCAGTACATGACCTGACTACACCTCTCTAGATTTTGCAAGCTACAATTAATTACAACTATATTAGATTAGATTAGGTTCCTTTTAGGAATTCAGTATTTTGGTTCTGTGTGAGATTAATTGGCACTTGACACATAAAAGAAGCATTATGTCTCTTCTCTGCAGTAGGCATTCCATCTCTTATTCAGGACTGAACTCCATTCTTAATCTCTTTCCTACTGTGGAGGTCATTGTTCCTGCCACCAAGGGAGGGATGGTTCAATTAATCAGACTGACAGCCTTTCTGTCTACTTATCGCTCTCATTCTGTTTTCCTTGAGCATCTTCCTTATTTTTCATGTTTCCGATGGCTCAGAGAAGAGTTCGCACCACTAGTTTTCCCTCCAACCAAAGCATTTCAATAGCCTCTTCTAGGAAACATCACTGTTTCAGCTCTTGCTGAGGTTTTTAAATGCCAGAATATGTAAGGGCCTTCTATTACACTGAAATAGTTTATTTTCCCATAATGATTAGCTACTCACTATGTCAATAAATACGTGGACATGGAAAATTGATTTGAGTTGGAATTATTTTTTACAATTTTACCTGTACACACTAAAAAAGCTGTAACGTATTCAATTTGCAAATATTACAATATTAAGTCCTCTGAATGAGAGCGCGTCCGCAATGTGATACTAGAGACAGAAAATCAGGCCAAACGGCATAATGTAATTTCTTTCACATGATAAAATGTTAATAAAAACGATAATAAGCACTTTTTTATATATATAACTTAAATATTTAGATTTGATTTTACCATGTTGCCATAGTGGGCCCAGGGAAATATCGAACTGCTGGGTGGTGCTATTGACCAACCAGAACCAAGTATTCCAAAGAACCGTGCAAAAATCAGCTGCAAGTAAGCCTTTCATTGGTTGATTTTTCTGTTTGGTTTTAGCATGCCATGGCAATAACCAATAATGTGAGTCGGGGGGCAGGACTTAATGACCAGTGGAGGGACTGTTTGGGGAAACTTGTTTGACAACAGTCATTATTTTTCACAGTTTGAATGAAAGTAGAGAGATGTTTCAGGGGATGATATATTTCTCAGCTGATGTTGATGGATGGAAAGATGGAGTCACATCCGGCAACATGTCGAACGGGTCAGTGACTATATGGATGAACAAGTGGATGGACAGCTGACAGACAGAGGAACCCCCGGCAGATGAGAGGAACAGTGAGTAGAGCGCTGCAGTAGGATCTAAGATGATGTGAAAGCACTGGGCTGGTGGAGTGGAGGGAGGGCGAGGATGGAAATTTCGCCCCTGATAAATGAAGATGAATGTTTGCCGACGGGCCTGGGTCACTGATGCATGAAGCAATCCACTGTACAGCGAGAACAGCATTTGCCAGCTCTCCAATAAGCGTTAGATACAGACTTACAGTACACACCATCTCATCCTTAACATTCAAATTCATTGCTTCCATCAATTTTACGCAGATTAATCATATTTCAATTTGATTTTAATTAAAAACTATTCCTTGCAGATGTTTTGACTGATTAATAAAACGGGTTGCAAAGTATCAAACCAGATATTTTGATGAGGTTTAGTATTGACTTGAACTGAGTGTGACCTGAACATTTCCAGGAAGGTTTGTTGCACATGGGAAAAGGCCCCCTTTTTTTAATCTCTGTAAATTTAAATATAGCGTATAACAGGAAAGAGACTCCTTAGCTTTTTTTTTTTTTTCCCCAGAAGCTCCTGCTGGCCGTAATTTCACACTTCTCAATGTAGAGAGAACCTTTAACAGCAGGAAGACAAGCCTATGTGATTGACAGGGCTATTTTCACTACTCACTGCAGGGTTTTTTCTGACTGAGGTGATTTGCCATAACAGACACTTATGCAGCAGGTCAGTATGCGTTCTTTGGTGCACCTGTTAGAGACTGGTGAGGAATAAGGAAGGGGAGTTGCAGATCTTATTCTCTTAAAGAAATATGCCAGAATATATTTACTTTATATTTATATTTATTTAATTCTATCAACAGAATAACATTCAACTCGAGGAAAAACGTGTACATGTATAAATTCAGTGAATATAAGACCCACACAGTTCTGTTTTAAACCCTCCAATCAGCAAGAACATATATAAACTTACGTTATACAGTAAATGCCATAAGTGCATTTTGCCTTAGTGTTTGCAGTTCGTATTATTTTCTACAGTAATGTGGCATTGCTGCTAATAAATATAATGTCAACACGTATAGTTGCATTTACAGAATATCCTTTTGATATTCCTTAAAGTTTTTGTGTACAGCGACAAAACAACCTGATGAATTTTCATTCTTTTTCAGCTGAAAGTTTTCGTTATCCCCCACCTAAAAAGTTTACTGAACCAGTCCTACCTGGAGTGGAATTTCTTAGACAAGCTCTTGGTCTTTTCTAATGCAAGTCAATGGAAGTTCTGTGTTTTGATAGTTTAAACACAATTTTACTGAAATTACCCAATAATACAATTTTTTTTTAAAAAAGTTGATTGGCCACATAAATGCAACTGTAACCAGAGGTATTGTTTGCCAAATCTTTAAACAAGTCTCATTCCCAAATAAGCTTGTTTTACGTCACTAAGAGCACTGATTTAAGACAGGAATACGCTATTTGAAGTTAAAGCTAGATGTTAAAAATCATAGCCAGTCTGTGGATTTTGGGCATATTTGGCAGAAAAGTCGTTTATTTTGGGCACAGACTTAGATGTTTTTTTTTTAGCTTCAGACTATCAAAAGTTAAATTGCTATCAAAGTAATCATTTTTAGCACATCCCTTGGCAGTGGATAAAAAAGAAACACAGTTCCTTTAGGAAACAACAGTGACATGTCATGTAGTAGACAGAACTGACAGTTCCTCGCTCGCTTGTTTAGTGAAAGATTATCATTTACAAAGTCTGCAAGTGTATGGTTCCTAGTGTTTGAAAATCTATTCAGATTTTAAATGTCGTGTTCATATTAAAAGAAGTGTATTCTAGCTGTAACTTAACGTTGTTAAGTGTTAATTTACTCATTGATCTAGATCACTCTGACTGTGTTTTCGAATAGAACAGATCTGTTCACATAATTGAATCACTAATTGAGGCTTACTTCAAACAAAGGTTTTCAGTCGATTGTGAGAAGCATTTGCCTCGATTTGGCCTCGAACACATATTGTGTGATTTCACAAATGGCAGATAAAATGCTCCGCTGTGTCACAGTTCATTCCAGCCCATGTAAGAACATTATCCAGTATATTTACTATGTTACAGCCACATTTTACTGAAATTTACACTGTGTTTGGCAGAGCTTTCCGACAGCATGCCATGATCGAGCATTGCGAGCATTGAACTGTATGCAAATTAGCAGTGATTACCAATGGGAATAAAGACACCATCCGCCACCTCTTACAGTTGCCACTAAGAAATGCTATTAGCAACCAGCAGTCAGTTGAAAGACACTGCAACCTCCAGCGATTTAATCAATGTCATTGTGAACGCCCCTTTAGGATGTTGAGGTGCCGTTGTGTTGTTTTCAACAAGGAAGAGGCGTTCTGGGCCAGTGACAATTTGTTGGTGATGCGAACACCCATTAACCTAAGGCTGCCTGTTATCTCCACCGCCACATTGTTGATGCGCTGCAAGTAATGAACAGCTCTGGACAATCTGAAGTAAACAATCATCTCTTTTTTACTAGCATTAATAGAGAGATTGTTGTTCCAGCACCAGGTTGCAAGCTGTCTCACCTCTTCCCTAGGCTGTCTTGCCATTAATGATGCTAATGAGCACCTCAACAGCGGTGTTGAATGCAGACTTAATGATTGCTCTGATATTTGGTAATACACTCATGGTATTACGAATGACTGTGGATCTTTACTGCCTCAAGGCTGTTGCTCCTGATGTCTTGGAGGACAGAGTTATTTGCTTAGTCTAACTGCAGAAAGTTTGTTAGGGTCTGGGGAAAGACAGTGATCAATTCCAAGATTAAGTAAACATCAGCCGTTTGACATATGAGATTCTGTTGTCTAGGTAACAAAGTGCAATAAGGATGACAAATGCAATGCCATCATCGATGGAGCAGCTGTGCCTGCAATTATGTGCTTGGAGGTCCATTGTGGAAGGGTGGTCTTAATGTTTGTGGTGTCATCCAGTCTCTCAAAACAGTAGAATCACACAGTAACTGGAGTAAATGCAGTGGGGCGAAAGTCACCGAAGTCATTTTGGCACTTAGATGATGGAGGTTGATTTGAAACATAACAGCCTGGCCAAGGTGGATTTCAAGATCTCTGTAATGTCTGCAGAATATTACCCATCTTCCAAATATAGCTTAATATTAGTAGAGGAATAACCTGGTTAAAAGTTTCAGCAGCGAATGGGTGCTTTAGTTGTTAAAACATCCTCTGAGGCATATGGAGATGATTTAAATATCCATTATTGAACTACTTCATGCTGTAACTACTGTAACAGTGTCTGATTCTCTCTCCTGCTGTGTTTGAGTGATGTGTGTTGAATTGAAAAGCATTGTTCATCCAAAAAAAGTGAATTATGTCATGTTTTATTTAACCTAACTTTTTTCCCGTTTTTTTTTTTTTTTTGTCTTGATTTTTTTTTTTTTCAATGGGGTATCGTGTTGTTTTTGACCCCAAAGACTTTAATTGTTTGGATCAGTTTTATTCAAATTCATGTCTTTTCAAACTTCCCTTTTTTCTCCTATTTTTTTTTTTTTTTTTTTTTTTCTACAGTGGGAACAGTGTTGTTTTAGACCCCATTGACTTTCATTGTTTGGAAACATGAAACTTTTTAATTGTATTTATTTATTTATTTATTTATTGGATGAACTAAGGTTGATTGTTTGGAGTTTACACACACACACATGCAAAATAAAATGTATTTCATGTATTATAAAAAGTATAAATATTATAAGAGAAAATTTATACATTAATCATAGTATTTGTTCTCTATAGGATAAACAGTAAGGGTTAAATTTACATATATTGTACAGGGACATATTGTAAAGGTCAATGTCACTCATGCCTCAATCAGACACACACACACACACACACACACACACACACACATGTCTGGTTTGCTATCCTTGTGGGGACTTTCCATAGGCGTAATGTTTTTTATACTGTACTTACTGTATGTGCTATTGTCCTACACCAATCCTACACCTAAACCTACCCCTTACAGGACACTTTCTGCATTTTTACTTTCTCAAAAAAACTCACTCTGTATGATTTTTAAGCTTGTTTCCTCATGGGGACCTAAAAAATGTCCCCATAAGGTCAACGTTTACTGGTTTTACTATCCTTGTGGGGACATTTGGTCCCCTCAATGTAGCATAAACAAGGACACACACACACACACACACACACACACACACACACACAGTCTGGTTTGCTATCATTGTGGGGACTCTCCATAGGCGTAATGCTTTTTCTACTGTACAGACCGTATATTCTATTGCCCTAAACCTACCCCTTACAGGAAACTTTCTGCATTTTTAGATTTTCAAAAAACTTAACTCTGTGTGATTTATTAGCTTGTTTACCCGTGGGGACCTCAATTTAGGTCCCCACCGTGACACGAGTCCCCATGAGTCTGTGTGTATTCAGGTTTAAGTCCCCACCAGAATAGAAAAATAGGTACACACACACACACACAAAAACACACACACACACACACACACACACACACACACACACACACACACACACACACACACACACACACACACACACAGAGTTGGGTCACCTCCATAGTCACAGGGTCATCAATAACTGTCACTTCAGTAATTGGCCGTCACCATACTCTTTGTAGAGGAGATGAAGTGCTTGTTCGATACGATTATATTCCATTTACTCTTCAATTTCAGCAGCAAAAAGATTTCATATTGCACACAGAACCTCACCACACAAGACCTAAGCATAGCACCGTTACTTGTATGCATCATTTCTGAACTATAAGACATTTTGAAGGATTATATGTTCCGTTATTTAAGCTTGCTGAAGTGCTCCAATTCTTTATTCCGCTGCCACCCCTCCTCAAGCTCACACACACCCTAAATGTGCTATCATTTCATGGTGGCTTGAGGGGATGAAAATGAAAACACCATTGACATTAGGCTGAACCAATCCTCCCACTTCCACGCATAAGTTCATTAGTCCATACCAGACACAGATGGAAAATGGCTACTGAAAGAAAGGTGGATTGTTCGAATGACAAGCATTAGATTAATGGCCTGTACGCTATATGTTCTGGAATTCTGAACACACGCGATGCATATGGTGCTGCAAGGTGCCCTTCATATGTGACATTGCAGTGATTGCAGAACTATGCTTGCAGTGCATTTCTGTAAATCCCTCTTGCTCTATTCTTGTCATTTCTCTTTGCTATTGCCAAAACACAAAGCAGTTATCACTATGATTGGATTTGCTTTTATCATGCTATCATACTCAAACAGTTGTGACGAACATGTGATGCCAGTAATAATGCAATATTTCTCTTCCTCAGATAACAGTGTTTCGGATGGGATCAGAGGGACACCAGGACATTGATCTGGCCATTCTAACAGCACTTCTGAAAGGTAATATTTGTGGATACTCGTATGTATCTATGAACATGTTGGTTTAAATCAGGATCTTCAACAGGGGGTCTGCAGTGGGGATTTTTGTTGGGAAAAAAACAAAAACAAAAATACAGTATCATTTTCAACCAAAGCTAAAATTCATGAAGTTTAAATAAATGTTTGATTGTCTCCCCTGTATTCACTGAAGTACATAACTACACCAGTATTGATTATTATTGTGCATTTTAAAGTACACACATACTTAAATATGGAATTTAACGTATGTTTTAACAGGGGTTTTCAACTTTTTTTTATTCCAAGACAATATTCGAAGGCCCTCTTACAAATTGATATGTACCTCTTGTACTTCTTTTGTAAAACCATAATAAAAAGATGATGTCAGTTTAATGTTGTACATCTTTGTTTTTTGTGTTTTTATCATTTTAATTATGATTATTTTAATATAAACCAAAAGTGATCAGTGGCCTGAAAATGTTTGAAGACCCCTGGTTTAAATAGTGATTCCTGGTTGTAAAATAATGATGAGGGCTATCTCAAACATCTTTATGTGAGTTTTCAAGTGATTCACAGAAGTGTCCTCCACACTGTAAAAAAATAAAATAAAAATAAAAGTTGAGCGAACTTAAAAAAAAAAAAGTTTTTACCAGCTTCAGCAGATTTTTGAGTTTGCTCAACTTATTTTTGTGGGAGACTCTCCATTTTTTGTTGTATAAACTTAAAACGACAAGTTCAGAAAACTCAAAGATCTTCTGAAGCTGGTTGCCTTAAAATTTTGGTTTCACTTTATTTTGATGGTCCCTTTAACACATTCTATTGACTATAAGTAATGTTGCACCTACATTTCTACTGACTCTTATTAGAGTGTTAGTAGTGTATTAGTTGACTGGTAGGGTTTGGGTTAGATTAAGTTGACACGTTCTTGCAAAGTTACTTATAGTCAGTAGAATATCTGTTGGGAGACCAACACAATAAGGAGTGAGTAGATATGAAGCAGACAGTCTACTAATACTCTTATGAGAGTTTGTTGACATGTAGTTGCAACATTACTTAGTGTCAACAGAATGTTCAAAAGGGACCATCAAAATAAAGTGTTACCAAAATGTTAAGTTGGCTCAACTTTTTTATTTTACAGTGCAGGTTCTGTCTGTCAAAACATTCATAAAATTCTAAGTACTATTCCCCATCTCACTTATAATGTTATATCTTTCATAAATCGCTTGCATCACAGAAAAGAGATGTTTCTGATCACACACTAACTTCCATTTTACCGCCCACCAACTTTTTAGTGGCTGCAGTTGTCAGGTTAACATTTAACACTGAAAGGAGTGAGTAAAGTGCAAGCTCTATTGGCTGTGCTTCTAAAGACCCACTTTTAAATCCATATCAAAAGATGGGACTCCAGTGAGTCCTTTTCTTCAAGAGCTCCATGAGTTGCTCTGAAAGCCAGCAGCATGGCTCTTGCATAATTCATAGTACTGTGCAGTGCATCTAAAGAATGATTTACTCATGCAGTTCCTAGCTCTCTTCTTTTTCCATAAAGAATGTATAAAGGATGTATATCAGTTGGTGTATAGTCAAAAATGGATATTTGTATTGTATTTTTTATTCATTTAGGCCATATTCATATCACTAATGCTTTCATGTATTTTAAAATGCATGCTTGTTGTTATCTTAAATGTCTGTGTAGCAAACTAAGAGAATCATTTGATTGCTCACTGGAAACATGGAATAATATATCACGCTTTTATAGTAGTAGCAGTAGCTCAGTCTTATCCATGCAAAAAGGGGTTTCGCATTTTTTCATTGAACACACTTGTGAATATCTGAAAAATACAGAAAGTGTCAGGATTTATTATGATGTAGTGTGAAATTAAAGCGAGAGCATAAAGCTATAACCTCTGCTAGAGTTCAAAGCAACAGAAAACAGCAATTAAAGCTCATCCTCAGAGACTTAATTACACATGATTATGTGACCAATCTTTGCTGATACAGTGCCTTCCTGTTGCTGAGGACCTGTTTCATCTGGCATCAACATAGTAACTAAATACATCATGAACTTCAAAAGCGCAAGGTGCCCCACATGGCCATTTCTGAGTATTACAGACCTCCATGTCCGTATTTTAGGTTTAACTGCCCATAAACGGAGTCGGGCTGGTTATTTTTGAGCACTTAACTGAGATTATGCAAATATGGTTTAATACATGGCGACACCTAGACAAGCCACAGAGGTGTCTATTTAATAGACTGTGTCTGGAAAGATTACCCCCATAAAAGTAAATGTAGAAGCACCAGGCCAGAATAAGTAAAGACAAATGTCCTGCTGCTCAGGGGGAAGGTTTATTAGCTTGAAGCTGGAGCGGAGCGAAGTACCAGAGACCCTGGAGAGTGCTTTCCTCTGTGATTTATCTCTAGAATCAGCTTTTTAAACAGGCATAACGCTTTGCATTGTAATGATGTGAGAGCCGGAGATTCCTTAGGATTCTCCACTTTGAGAGGCGCTTGTAAATCAATGGGAGTTGAGGGGGTTTAAGCATGCAAATGATTTTGAAGACATCAGACTGTAAAATTAGTAATGTTTAATAGGCATTTAGTTACACACCGCATCCATCATTGTATATGCTCTCGTTAACATATTCCCCAGGGCTTTTTAAAATGGTTTTGTTAAAGCAAATGAACTAACCTTAATTATGTGCCCTTTTGCTTGTCTGTCCAGGGGCCAATGCATCAGCTCCAGATCAACTGAGCCTGGCTTTGGCCTGGAACAGAGTTGACATCGCTCGAAGCCAGATCTTCATTTATGGACAGCAGTGGCCTGTAGGCAATATTCACTCACTCCAACTCTGTAATTCATTTAGATATAGATACAGAGATATTGATTACAAAGGGGACGAGAAGCACTTCTGTGTGACTCTGACTCTAATTATTCACAGTAGATGCTAATGATGGTGGGCTGCATTTCAACCAGATTAAAATTCATGAAACTGATTCATTGCTGTGCACCTGTATGTCTGTTTTATTGTGTGCCGATGGCGTGGGTTCTGGACCTGTAAGCTTTGTTTATGTGTGGTTAGGTGGGCTCTCTAGAGCAGTCTATGCTGGATGCACTGGTGCTAGACAGAGTGGACTTTGTGAAGCTGTTGATTGAGAATGGAGTGAGCATGCACCGCTTCCTGACGCTGTCCAGACTTGAAGAGCTCTATAATACGGTAATGTAGCTATGTCAGATTTGAATGAGATTTTAAATCTTAAGTTTTTCAGTGTGGTCTCAGACATTTGGATCTCACTGTACCTGTTTGCCTATATATACACTGCCATTCAAAAGTGTAAAAATTCATCAAAGTAAATAAAATAAATAAATAAATCACAGTTTCCACAAAAATATTACACAGCACTACTTTCAACATTGATAATAATAAGGAATATTTTTTTAACATCAAAATAGCATGTTAGAATGATTTATTTCATCATGTGGTACTGCAGACTGCAGTAATGTGACTTTGCAATCACAGGAATAAATAACATTTTAAAATAGAAAACAGTTATTTTAAATTGTGATAATATTTCACAGTATTACTGTATTTTTGATCAAATAAATGGAACCAACTATAAGACACAACTTTCAAAATCTTAAAAATCTTACCAAACTTTTGAATGGTATATGTATGTGTATGTATTTATATGTATGTAGAGTATGTATGTATTTATTATAAATATATATAATAACCTATAGTGAAAAAAATAGGCATATGCACTGAAAAAAAAAAGTTTATATGGTACATGTGGTAAACTGGTTTAAGACCAAAAATTTAGGCCCGGTTTCACAGACAGGGCTTAGCTTCAGCCAGGACTAGGCCTTAGTTAAATTAAGCAAAACTCACTTTTCAAGTTGTTTGAACATAAATGTGTGTTGGAAGTGTGTGTACACATCCATCCTATAATTTTTTTTTTTAAATCCCTATTTTAAAATCCCCTTTCTCAAATCAGGCTGTTCTGAGGTTCCTGTCAGAATGACATAGCTCTGCACAGGCTGCTCCCGCGATAGTTGATTGACACGGCTGTTTTACCTTAGACCCGCCCTGAGTGAGCTGAGTGAACTGAGTGAGCTGTAAACAGTCCGCCATTGTGTCGACTCTGGTGCAGGGGAAGACAAGATGTATCAGATTAAGCGATTGAGGTGCTTTGTTGTTGGATGTAATAATGAATATAGAAGTCGTCAGTTACTCCCGACATCTGAGCCGCTGAAGACGCAGAGGATTAACATTACTTTCGCTTTAAGTGAATGCGCCAGTCCTCAATCTGCCTAAATGCGTCTATGTTCGCACAAATTATTCGTGATCCAGCCTCCCCTACAGAAGTGAGTATAAGGGTTTTTTATGAATCTTTGCAAATCACCTTTCCTAATAATGTACTAGTTAGCCAGTTTCGCGGCTAAAGTAAACAGTACTGCTCGTCACGCCACGGAAGAGAGGGGCTGGGTCAGCAGAGCTCATTAGCATTTAAAACTACATGGACTAACAAACAGCTTGCTGAAAACAGAGCTGATTTTGACAGGGTAAAAAAGGTGTTTTTTACACTACCATTGAGAAATTTTAACCAATATAGACTTTTAATTAAGGCCCTAAAGAATCATATCAACTTGTGCAAAATGGACATCGGATGACTCCTTTAAGCAGCTTTTATAAAAAATGCCTCAGAAGAAAACGTTACATGTGTGCTTCTTGAGACAGAACAATGGAACTGACATATTTTAAGATAGGTCAGAGCAAAATATTTTCAGTTGAGAAAGCTCAAACATGCATTTTAGTCTGGGACTAGCCTTAAACCATGACTGTGAAACCGGGGATAGCATTTAACATTTAATTACATGGATAGTATTTTTAAAGGTAATAGCAGGTAGATTTAGCTTCACAAAGGGGTAGTTCAACCAGAAATGAAATTTGTGGCATCATTTACATACACATTTGGTTGAACAGTCCTTTTGGTAACAACAACACATGTTCTTATTTGTTGTTCAAGTACACTCTAAAAAAAGGGTGCTATATAGCACTAAAAGTGGTTCTTTGGCTCGTAATCATAGGGGGACCACTTTTGGGCGCTGTATAGCACCAAATCTTGGTTCTTCAGCGGTTCTTCACCGGTTCTTTGGGGTGATTAAGGTGCTATACAGCACGGCTGCCGTACAGAGATCCTGCTAAGCACCTTTAAAGATATGGTGCTATATAACCACTTTTAGTGCTATATAGCACAATTTTTTTTAGAGTGTATTATTTGTGGTTCGATATAACTGATTGTTAAAGGTTATATTTGTTTCTGTTTGTTTTAAATAGAGGCATGGTCCATCCAACACTTTGTACCACCTTGTCAGAGATGTGAAAAAGGTAAGAACTCACTGTGCATGCAGCTGAGTGTGTGTGTGTGTGTGTGTGTGTGTGTGTGTGTGTGTGTGTGTGTGTGTGTGTGTGTGTGTGTGTGTGTGTGTGTGTGTGTGTGTGTGTGTGTGTGTGTGTCTGTATGCATGTGTGTGAGTGAGTGAGTGAGTGGATGTCAGAATGTGAGTGTAAGTAGTAGATTAGTCTTACACTCTAAAAAGGCTGGGTTAAAAAATAACCCAACCTTAACCCAGCCACTGGGTAACTATGGGACAGAACACGCGCTGGGTTGTTTTGACTCAAGTGCTGGGTTTAACCATTTGACCCAGAATGCTGGGTTGTTTATTGAACCCAACCAGTGGATCAGGTTAACTGTGTTGCTGGGTTAAACATTACCCAAACATTGGGTTATTTGTTGTCTCATTGCCTTGCTAACTTTATATTTACCAATATTACCAATAATAATAAATAATCACAAAGGAATGTAAAATTATTAGTTTTCTGTAATACAATTACACAACACAAAAAATGCAACTGTAAATATAAATTTAATGAGTTTTCACATTTCTTTTTAAAACTATTTTTGAATGGGCACATTACATCCAACCCTACAGACACAAATAAAACAACGGTTTTTGTAGATCAGTTTCTTTAAAACACAAAACTTTGTAAACTAGGTACTGTAGATTCCTATTCTTTGTCAACACTGCAGCATCATAACACTATGAAATTGATTATTGCCACATGAGTATCAGTCGAAACATTGTGCCATTAAAACTAAGCCAAACAAAGAGACCTACACATGTGACAAAACATTTAAACGTTAAAGTGGCCAGAAAAAACTGTTGCCCTCAAATACTTCACACATGAAGACTCATGTCCATCAATATGATATAATGCATGCTGGAGAAATTCCCTGGAAGGAAGATGTAGCTAACATCAAGCACAAAAAAGTACTTGAAAAAGATAAACAGCCTCAAGCAACAAGTCCGTTTCATTGGCATGGCCCGAAACAATGGCGACATTATTTTTGACAGCATCCTCATTTTACAGTGTCTTGATTGGGAAACAGAGTGGGCAGGACTTTGAAAGCACTCTCCCTTTTAGCATCTAAACCATAAGGATAATACAGTGCAAACTGTAAAACTGATCTCACAATCAAAACGATACATTGAAACACTTTTCCTGTGAAAATGTCTTCATTGCTTAAAAAGCTTGGATCAGATTGGATTGAATTTAAATAGATTGGATCAGAAACAAATGACACAGGCAGACCATGTGACAATGGCATGGCTGAAGTGTGGCTTAGTCAACCTACATTAATGACTTCCTGAGACAAACATAATGTAATTTATTAGGAATATGTAGATGTTAGTGCCGTTCTGGCAGAGGTGCTGCTGCTGTGTACACTCACAGAAAACAATGTGCTCAAATTGTAAAGATGTGGGGCAGCCCCTGTAATATCGCTTTGACTAGCGATAAAGACATCAGCTTCAGCAATATCTCTGACTATCATTTAACCATTTCAAATTTCTGTAAACGAAACCATTAAATCAAAATTATTTCTTACCATGCCAAGTTTTCCTAGAAGCCTGGCGAACTCCTTCAAGATTTCTGGGATGCTTTCTTATGCTTGCTGCGAATCCACCATTTCTCCAATTTTTTTGGGAGGCAAAACAGATTTTGTAAAATAAGGATAAAAACTGGGTTTAAAGCTAGCAAAACCATACAGTATGCCAGTCTGGAAATCCAGTGACCTGCCTATTATTCATCAATCTCAAATAAAATTATTATTTCTAACAGTAACATATAAAGAACACTTTACATGGCCTCTCTAACTTACTGTTAACCTGGATAAACCTCTTGTGTCCTGATTAAAGCAACACAAGCATTCACTAAAACAGAGGAAGAGTAAAAGGACCTCATACACCATGAGAGATTAAGTCTTTACATACTGTAGCTAAGACAACATTGCATCTAAGTAATAATATTTAAGAATAATAATACCATTTAAGTATAATATTACATACCAGTAATATCGTGGTTTAACGTTAAGGGTAGCTATGCAGCTAACGTTACGTGAGGAAAAAAAGAACGCAAAAATGGAAGTTATTGTTGAATTCGGCATGCCGCAGACATTAACCTGAAAAAAAGACCTTAAAAGATCAATTTTAGTACGAAATGATCTAATTCTGACAAAACATTACAAAGCCATACAGAAACGTTACACAGACAGTAAGTTAACTGAACTTAACCCTGTATTTCTGACCTAACGATAGTTCATACCTTTTCCATGAGGCGTTAAAATAAGTATATACAACTTTGCACGTGCATGCACACACACACACACACACACACACATATATATATATATATATATATATATATATAAACACATAACCTTTATATAACTATAAAGAAATTGTTGAGGCCTTTTTTGTCAACAAAAAAATGTAGGCGGCTACACCATTCACTGAATAACGCTAACTTTAACCCACAGATCAAATATCACATTAACCATGAAATCAGTGTGCTCTTACCACAGCTTATTAAAAATAGAGGTAAATAATCATATCATCATATTAATTTACCTTATAATCCTGCTTACTGCGAGTTGCTCTGACGACGAGACGAGTGAAGAATCCAGAAAAAATAAATAAACCAGTTGGGTCAAAATAACCCAACCCAGGTGTTCAAAGGTGAAAGAACCCCTTGCAGTCATTTGACCCAGCACTAACAACCCAACTTTGTGTTTACAGTACCTCAAACAACCCAGAATTTTGACCCAGTACAATTAACCCAACAATGTGTTTACAGAAATAACCCAGCACTTTTAAGAGTGTAGATTTCTGTTGCACATTTAGCAAAGGTGTCTTTCTTTCTTCTTAGCCCAACAGACAGACTTGGCCAATTAGTTGCTTTTTTTCTGTCTGTGTCCTCTCTTGCTTGTTTCAGTGATTTTCAGACTATAACAGTCAGAACAATGGGTTTGTTGCTTCTTAGGGCACTCGTGTGTAGTTCGTTTTTCTTAATTACTATTCCTAAGTGCATTTTCAAGGCATAATGAGCCACGCGGTTGCCTTCTTTTTGCACTCCGGTGATTTTCACAGTCTTTATGTAATGACATTTGTGCATGAACTGCAGTTTTGACTTGTAAAAGACTCAGTGCAGGTACACCGTGAGGTTTTTGGTCTAGTCTTCTCTTTGTCCAAGAAAGACTTTTTTGTACTTTAAAAACCTTCTCTGTGTCCCTGGAGATTAACATGATGTTAAAATGTGTGTCACATCAACTGATTCTAGTACAGCATTTCTTGCACAAATGAAATGCAGCTTCACCTGTGATTCTGATCAGCCAGTTGAAGCAGTTTGTGGCATTTGCTGAGGTTGAAGTAATTAGCCCAGCTTAGAAGATCTGTGGTTGCTCTGCATTGGTAATTACAGAACCAGAGCAGAGCCTAGTTATCATAGTCTGAAGGCAGGATGTGGGATGTAATTTTGCTAAAAGGGATTTGGCCTGTAGATCTAATGAAAGGAGGAATCTTAGGTCTTCGTGTTCACTTCATGTTGTTAAGTATTACAATCAAAATTTCAGCACCCTGATAAGGATTCTCTAATTAGAAAAGCTCACTAATATTGGCATAAACGTAAAGATGAGTCAAATCATTAAATTAGCAACTGAGGCATCGTTTCTTATCACTTCCCCCCGCTCTTTCTTTGTCCTGTCCATTATTGGACTCCATTCTTCTCTTTTCTCTCTCCTACGCTCTGACTCTCTGTTGGTTTTTGTTTTTTATAGAGAGGCTCATTGTTTTTTTACGATCAGTTCAATATGGCACCAAACCCTGATTCTAGACTTGCTTGGTCTCAGTGGGATTTCTGTCCCTTTAATATGATTCTGTCTCACTGACCTTGTGTGTTCTTTCCAAGCAAGAATATCCAGGGTTCAGTTGGATCTACCTCAAGGTGAATCAGCCAATCTTCTTCAATTATCTTGATTCCTTCTAGCAATATGTCAGTGTGTTTGTGGAGTGAGAACGTATGGGTGTGTATGTAGTTGAGTGCTTGGGTCGTTTGTGACCTTACCGTTTGTTTGTATTGTCATAGCCAGAACTGTTGGCACAGGTACAATGTTGCCATGAGTAACCTTTTTGTTTTCAGGGTAACCTGCCCCCTGACTACCGCATCAGCCTGATTGACATCGGATTGGTAATTGAATACCTCATGGGCGGAGCCTATCGCTGCAATTACACCAGGAAGAGATTTCGGACCCTCTATCACAACCTTTTTGGACCCAAAAGAGTATGTTATGAAACAAAAAAATGGCATGTAGCTCTTGAAGGGCATCGTACTGAGATTTCAAGAATGAAGTTGCAACATTACAAGAAAAAAGATGTCATGTTAGCACCATACAGTACAGAAATGACTGAGACATGTTAACAACATTCAGATTTTTGGTTGAAAATCAGTTTCAGAAGTTTGGTGTCAGAAAGGTTTTGTTTTGTTTTGTTTTGTTTTGTTTTGTTTTGTTTTGTTTTGTTTTGTTTTGTTTTGTTTTGTTTTGTTTTGTTTTGTTTTGTTTTGTTTTGTTTTGTTTTGTTTTGTTTTGTTTTGTTTTGTTTTGTTTTGTTTTGTTTTGAAAAAAAAACTTATTTAGCAAGGATAGATCAAAAGTAACAGTAGATACTTACATACCAAAAATATTCTTTCATAAAAATGCTGTTTGTTCTTTCTATTTTCTAAAAAAAATTAAGCAGCACAGCTGTTTTCAACTGTGATGATTGATAATAAGAAATGTTTCTTGAGCACCAAATCACCACAGAATGACTAAAATAGTCATGTTACTCGAATATAGTCATAACATTTTAAGAATGATTATGGAATGTTAAGAGAATAAAGTAGTCATAAAATTAGGAGATTAAATGCATAGTATTCCATGAATAAAGCTGAAACAATTTAAGTTAAAAAAAAAGCAAAACAAAAAAACCCAATAGTTTTAACTTTTTTTCAATGTTATGTCTTTTATTCTCAAAACCTTTATGATTTTATTCTTATAAAAGGCCTATTAAAAGATTTTAAAAATATTCTGAAAATGATAATCTTGTAATTTTTATTAGTATTATTTTAATGTTCCAATAAAACGTGTTTGCAGTTGGGTGATGACCCATAGAAATGTACATTCACTTCTAAATGCAATAGAAATGTTATACTTGCTTTTTTTATACTTACAGATTATTCCCTCAGTTTCCCATAAATTAAAACATTTTTCCAAAGGAAGTTTGTAATGTGTTTTGCTCTTCTTCTTCTTTTTTTATCAGCATGACCCACCTGGAAAAAAAGTATTTCCCATCAGAGTTGCCACATAGAGATGGCATATAACACAAACTAGATATTCCGTGCAGAGCAAATTTCTATATAGTGGCACTTCAGCAGTGCAGAGTAAACAGGAGTCAAGACAAATTCTCAAGCCACTGACACGTGGATGATATCTAATTTTCTCAGACATTTTAAACACCTCTGAAGGCTCAGGCATCTACTGGAAATCACAAATCTCGACCCTCTGTCACAGAACAGATCCCAGAGCGTGTGAGGACATTAAACATTGCTGCTCCATCACGCCAATGCCACAGGAGCATTTTATCTGTAATAGTAGATTGCTAGTACATGATGTGCATCTGAGAGTGTGTATTCATGAATCTATTCGTGCACTTCAATATTGTGAGTACGTTTTATCTCACATGCACATACGCACATACATCGTTCTACATATGCCGCCATATAGGCTTGAAATAGATCAGACATCTGCGGTGCCACCAGAGAGATGCTCTAAATTTATCATTGCATAGCATGAAGAATCCTATCTACTCATTAAACATGCCATGTTTTTACATGTGTACCAGAAGGATGGTGAAACGATTTGGAAAATGCATAAATCAAATCTAACTTGTCTTGTTATTTTTGTCCTGTGTGTTTTTGTTTTTGTGTGTTTTGTAGCCAAAAGCCCTGAAGCTGCTTGGAATGGAGGTGAGATTTATTTCTTAATTTGATGTATCCCACTGCTTTCCAATAAAATCCCCACTGAGTTCCATTGAAACACTTTCTTTAAGCTCTCCTTTGATTTAGAGGTTTAGATTCAAGTAATGAAGGTTCACAATGGAAATTGCTCCTTGTATTGCATGTTCAGAGGTTTTCACAAAACCAATTTAAATACTATAACTACCTACCATTACCTTAAATTTGTGTTTAATGGTCCTCTTACTATTAATAACCAGATTCAGGATATAAATTATTGGTAATTTGTTGTCCTATTTTGCTATTTTAATATAATAAGTATATATAATATTTAATAACTAGATAGATTAATGCAATAATTATATGTGTAACAAATAAATTAATAACAATTATGTTGTTACTGTTATTTATTTAATCAATAAATACTGCTGAATAGAGCAAACCAGGGCAATAAAGTAATTTACATTCTCAGTGGTGGTGGTTATTATTATTATTATTATAAGGAAAAAAATTAATTACTCTATCATACAGGATGACATGCCCATTAGGCGAGGACGTCAGAAGACCACAAGGAAGCGAGAAGAGGAAGTAGACATTGACCTGGATGACCCAGAAATCAATCACTTCCCTTTCCCTTTCCATGAGCTGATGGTTTGGGCAGTGCTGATGAAGCGGCAGAAGATGGCCCTGTTCTTCTGGCAGCATGGCGAGGAGGCCATGGCTAAAGCTCTGGTGGCCTGTAAGCTCTGTAAGGCAATGGCCCATGAAGCATCAGAGAACGACATGGTAGATGACATTTCACAGGAGCTCAATCAAAACTCCAGGTATGACCTAGTTACCTCAGTGATGAGCATTTGGATGAGGATTTCACCTGCATGTCCTGTTCCCATTGCTGTTGAGTGTACAACTCTTTGGTCTGGAAGTTTGGGGAGACCATCTGTTATGTGCCAAACTGGCATCCCATCAAAGGCCCAGTGACTGACCACAAAGACTTCTCATGAAAGCCTAATGTGAATTTTCATTTAGTAATTATGTTTGAGACTAGCTTATTCTGCTTCTACACCTAAAACAAGCTGTTGTGTTTTTGTGTGTGTAGAGGTGATCTTGCGTGCTTATGTGCATATAAATGTGTCTGTGGCACAGAAATTCCATCTTTTTTTCTTTTTTTTATCCATAAGGGAGTTTGGTCAGCTGGCTGTTGAGCTGCTCGATCAGTCGTATAAGCAGGATGAACAGATGGCCATGAAGCTGTTAACCTACGAGCTGAAGAACTGGAGTAATGCCACCTGTCTGCAGCTGGCAGTGGCTGCCAAGCACAGGGATTTCATCGCCCACACCTGTAGCCAGATGCTTCTCACTGACATGTGGATGGGACGTCTGCGTATGCGCAAGAACTCTGGCCTAAAGGTCAGATTCGGCAGAAAGATGGCTGAGATCATAGTCTCATTGATTTACACACAGTAATATCAGTCATTGAAGAGAGCTTACTCTGAGTTCATATGTTTTGTTATATAAAATATGGGGTATATTTAACATACCGTATATATTTAGCATATATTTGGTGAAACTGCCAGCCAAAGTGAGTCTTTTCATAGCTGAATCTGCCATTTGTATTGTATTTACCATATCCTCATCAGTATGAGACCAGCAACTGCATTATTTCTGAAGAGACACCAAAATGACAGGAACGTTTGTTGTCACAAGATGTGCAAATTAAACTGGTTGACTATGTACAGAAATGAAATTCACAAAGTTATGGAAAAATCCCTTGTTTTTAATGAAGGCAGTATCCACATCTGGGCAAATTTGTTCCAGAAAACAGCATACAAATGGGAAACGGTGGCATATACAATGGCAGAAAACTACAAAGTGATATGGACCCACAAAGTGAACTGACTAGTGGAACATGGGACTTTTGAAAAGGACAGTTGGCTTACTGCTGCTTCAGGATGTGAAAGGACAAAATTGACATGATCACCTTAGACTAGTCCATCAAAATTCTCTGAAACCATCCAATACCTGTTAAGAAGAATATATAGTGTTGTTCTTGTTGCAGCTCCTAATCAAATGTTTTCAACTGTGATAATAATAAGAAATGTTTCATGAGCGCCAAATCATCACAGATTTAAAAAAAAAAATCAGGAATAATGGCTGCTGAAAATTCACAGGAATAAATTCCCTTTTAAAACATTTTAAAATAGAAAACAGTTATTTTAAATTGTAATAATATTCCTGTTTTTCCTGTATGTTTGAGCAAATAAATGCACCCGACCCCAAACTTTTACATATGTTACTGTATATCAGACCCTAAAAATAAGCAGCACAGGGCTTCTCCTTGCGTTTCTCTTGCTTTCTGCATGAATTATTTCTACCTTTGGTTCAGACCTCAGTGGTGATATTGGTGTTTCATGTCTCACAGGTGCTATTGTATCAAAAAAAAAGAATGAGACTAGTATTTCATCACCAAAAGCATTGTGTGACTGCAGGAACTGGTCTACTGAGCACTAAATAATGGAAAGTAACAGTGGATTTTTCTCTTACGCTCTGTGTTTGTTTGTTTCGTCCACCAGGTTATCTTAGGCCTTCTTCTGCCCCCCTCCATATTGAGTCTCGAGTTTAAAAATAAGGACGAGATGTCGTATATGCCTCAGGATCAGGACACCTACCTGCAGGAGAAGGATGTGGATGAACCTGAGAAACAAGCTAAGGAGAAAGAGGAGGAAGACATGGAGTTCACAGTAAGATCTTACTGTGAGACGCAGTACAACTCCGTGGTGAGAGCATCCACCTTAGCCTCGTTTCTTAGCTTGTAGTCTAACGCACATACACACACGTACACACACATTTAGGCACATCTGCTCTGCTCTGTGAAAGTCCTGCCCCCAATTTGGCCTCTCAAATATGCTTCCGGCTTTATTTTGTTGTTGTTCCTCAAGTCCGTGGTTCCTCTTCTTAGAGATCCGTACCAACCCTGCCGTTTTTCTGACTTCCCCACCCTACACCCTTTTTTCGTTCCTCGTTGTCAAAGCGAAGACGCGTGGTTGTGGAGTTGTAGCGTGTCTCCGTCTGCCTCTGTCCTTGTCTCGTCTCTGTTTCTTTTCTTTTAGCGAGGGTCTCGTCTGAAGTACGGTACTGTGACTGAATGCTGCCTGTGTTTTTATCATTCACACATCTACGACACCATTGTGCATGTTGAAGGCTTGTTTTGCATTATGTTAGCAGCCTTGATCTGACATCTCCATGACGACAACCTTCACTTTTAAGTTGAACCAGAAGTGCCTTCTTTCTTTTACAATAAAACTGCACGGATACTGTTGTTCAATCTTCCATTGTGAACTATCAAGTGTTGCTCAAAAGCAGTGGCTCTTGAACTGTTTCAGGTGGCGGACCACTTAAACAGCCCCAGATATGGGGGAAAACAACAACTAGTGTACAATTTAGCCTTAACTTTTACCCTTTATCTTAAAATTGTCTCAATTTTACGCAGCCATAATTTTGTTATTTTGTTGAAATTACCCATACTGCTATGTTTAGTTAAAAGAAGTTAGACTGAACAATTACACTACTATATTACAAACTACCGTTCACCAATGAACGGTATCATTTATTTGATCAAGGTACAATCATAAATATTGTAAATTATTACAGTTGTTTGAAATGGTTTATTTTTTTATATATATATATTTTAAAATAAAAATTTTACCTACAACTGCAAATCCCTGTTTTCAGCCATTACTCCATTAAAAAATAAATAAATAAATAAATAAAATCTTCTGATGTAATGTGAAATTTGATAATGGAAAATCTTTTCTTATTATTAATAGTCTCTTTTTTCAGTTGCTAAAGTATTGAGTGCACTTGCATTTCTTGCATGTCACTGTACACATTGAAGTCAAATTTCAATTTTAAAAATAGCCAAACTCAAAAATGTCTTTCTAGAAACACACCAGTCTGTTGTTCTTTTGAGAGATGAAGGCTGTTCTGTACACTGACTAAACAACGCAGAGAGACGTGGATGGCCCAGATGAACAAGATGAGCAGTACATCATAGTTTCAGAAAAACAGACTTGTGTTATACCGGTGCAGTCTTATAAATATCTCATAAACCGACGACTAGAATGCATAAGCTCTCAGTGCTGCACAGGACAAACAGAGAGTTTGAATAATAAAGAAGTCATATTAAATTAGATTAGTCATTTGTGACGTTTAAATATCAGCATTGTTTGATCAATTTAATGCATCATAAGTGTTGATTATGCACATTACTCTTCAAAAGTTTGGGGTCAGTAACTTTTATTTCTAAGCAATTAATACTTCAATTTCAGAAAGAAGCATTAAATTTATCAAAGTGACTGCAAAGACATTTGTAATATCATAATAAGAAAGTTTAAAATAGTAGTATTTATTTAAAAATAAAAAAATACTGGGAAAAACGTACCATGGTTTCCACAAACATATTAAGCAGCACAACTGTTTTCAAAATGAATAATAATAAGAAATGTTTCTTATGCACCAGATCAGTATATTAATATGATTTCTTGAAGGATAATGTCGCACTGAAGGCCATCTCAAGAATAAATTACATTTTAAAATATATTAAAATAGAAAACAGTTATACTTTAAAATTACTTTGATGATGAGCCTTGATGAGAATAAAAGATTTTATTCAAAAAATATTTAAAAATCATCTGAACAGTAGTGTACAGTATATACATGTTACATTTTTACAGACAACAAAAAGATCAGTTTAAAATGGCAGTTACAGTAATTAATTGTTTTGAGGTTATTAATCAGCCAGTTAATTCAGTGTTGGTGCTTTCTGTCAGTTACATTGTTATTTTTTACATTGTGACAGTTTGAGAACTACTGCTCTAAAGAAACAGGTCAGCCCAAGACACTAGTTTAAAAATGTAGTCCGAGAGTTACTATGTCAAAACAACTGAGAATGACTACATTTTCCAAAACGTGACTGGGTTGACCTGATTTTATACAACACGCTTCCAAAAACTGAAGCTTTGCCCCTCACTTCACTATGAATATACTGTAGATATGTGAGGTTACAACACAAGATGACAATTGTATTGCAATTTATCTGAATGCTCTTCCGGAAAGTGCACTGTAATTGCAATAATTTTTCTCTGATGCAACATTAAAACACCTGTGTCAAAATGAGATCTTCCTGTGCATAACATAAGCTGTGGAATGAACTGTTTTCATTGCATTTAGATTGACAGTGTGTAGTCTGTAAGACTGTAGCTCAACCAAATAGCTTCGACAGCAGAAAAGTTGTTGCAATACAATTCTGCCATGATGTCCAAGAGTGCACCATATTTTTCCATTTACGGGATAAGCTCCCCACTCTTGGATTAAGGATGTGTGCAAATAACCCATGACACTGGGCATTTTCATTCCTCTTTTCTTTCTTCCTCTCTCTCTATGGCACACACTCTCTCTTTCTCTTTTTCCACATGACCATTCCCAGCAGAATCATCAATGCCCAGTTCATAGTGAATATCTCACCTTCCTCTGCGCTCAATATTGCTTTGCAGTGTTTAAAACAGCTGCATGCAATTCTGGGTGAGAAGTCACACTATGTAAATGGTGTGTAAAAGTAATGCTTTCTATCTTTCTCCTCTTTCTATCCTCTGTACTTTTCCCAGGCTATGCTGGGAAACGTCAGTTCAGAAGCGTCGCGTAAGAAACGGGTGGAAGAGGTTCAGAACCGCCATCGACTGATTCCATTGGGTCGCAAAATTTACGAGTTTTACAACGCCCCTATCGTCAAGTTCTGGTTTCACACGGTAAAGTCCTAGCTGTGCCCTTATTTAGCATAAAAAGGCATACAGTATTGTTCAATGTGTTTAGCATATCAAATCTATACGAACATCAAAATACCTTGTGTGTGAACTCTTCAGAGAAATGTCCTCTGAAATCTTTCACTTGCAAAGAAATCCATATCAGTAGATTCCATATCAAGTCCAGGGGGAAAATGTTCAAATGCAGGCATGTAGAGATCAAAACAGAGATTTTTTTTTTATATTTAGCCTCATCTATGTTTTAAATATAGGCCATGAATCTGACAAATCTCCAGGCTCCTAAAGATGAAAAATTCTGCTCCGTGTGCTGTGTGTCTTCATTATTTACTCGCTTTTTTTCTCTCGTCGCTCCTTCTCTCTCTCTCTCTCCCATCACACTGTCACGTTGTAGTGTTTACACTGAACAGTATTTCTGTTCTCTGCTGGTGAAAGTGTCAATCTTTCTACCGTTTTCACCAAAAAAAAAAAAGAAATGTTGCAAAAGAAAGAAAGAGTCCTTGGATCCTTAAAACCTTAAGTCCTTAAACCTTGGATCCTTGAAAATATCAGCCTGACAGTGTTTTCGTGACTGATTTTGAAAGACAACATGCATGTGTAAATTGGGAAAGAAAAAGTTATTTTATTAGTATAAAATTGAATCAAATTCTAACTGGGAAACACTAAACTCATACACTTTCATGACTGAAACTAAAATAAAATAAAAATGACCAATAATTAATTTTAGTTTTAGTTTTTGATACATGGTATATTATATAACTTAAAGGCCCGGTTTCACAGACAGAGCTTAGACTAAACCAGGATTAGGCCATAGTTCAATTAGGACATTTAAGTAACTTTTATAAACGTACTTAGAAAAAAACATTACTGGTGTGCATCTTGAGACAAAACAAAGGCACTGATATATTTTGAGATCAGTCAGTGCAAGTTTCTTTCAGTTGAAACAGCTCAGACTTACATTTTAGTCTAGGATTAGGTTTAAGCCTTGTCTGTGAAACCGGGGGTATACCTTTACAACCTGCCTGCATTAAACATGAACATGTTACCAGATGGCAATACTGCTAGACTGTGTTAAGAAATTGAATGCTGTTAAACATTTATAAATAATATCAGTAAGCACATTAACTGTGGTAGCCCAAAATCATCAAAACTGGAAGAAAAATACTAATACTTAAGATACTGAAACTAGAAATTGAAAAATTTAAACTATACAAAACCTAACGATGATAGAGTAAAAACTAATATGATTTATTGAACAATAAACTAAGATTCAATACCATTCAAAGGTTTTGGGGTTGGTAAGATTTTTGAATGTTTTTGAAAGAAATGTCTTATTCTTACAAAGGTTGCTTTTATTGAATCAAAAATACATTGAAAACAGTAATATTGTGAAATATTTTTACAATTTAAAATGTGATTGCAACGCTAAATCTGCAGCAGTTATTACTTCAGTCTTCAGTGTCCTTCAAAAATCACTTGAATATGCTGATTTACTGAAAAAAAAATCTTACTGAACCCAAATTTTTGAACAGTAGTACATTGAAAATTAAATACAAATAGAAATCAAATTAAAAATTCTAAAATTCAGAAGTATAATAACCTTGGTGTAAGTAAAACTTAAATAATCAGAGTCGGAATGATGATGTGTTCTCACTGTTTGAGCTGAAACGGACCAAAGTGTTTTTTCCCCCCTAATCATGATGTGTCTTCCCACAGTTGGCTTATGTAGGATACTTGATGCTCTTCAACTATATTGTTCTGGTGAAGATGGACCTGTGGCCCTCTCCTCAGGAGTGGATTGTTATTGCCTACATTTTCACCAACGGCATCGAGAAGATGAGAGAGGTGAGACTTCATTAGAACTCAGTTAGCAAAGAAAATTGTTTCCTTCGATCCCTGAAATGCGAGAAAAGGTTAATTATTATTCATGAGCAATTTCTAATAATTAAATTTACATATAACTACACAGCTGCTATTCAGTTAGAATCTCCAAAATGTGAACTGTATATACAGTCTATTACTGCCCTCTTGTGGAAATCAGTAAATTCAAATACTTTTGCTTTGTGGAGTTTTGTTTTGAAAGGTTCATTTGCCCAATATATCCATCTTGAAATATCACCATTGTCAACTGCATTTAAAAAAAAAAAAATATTCAAAAAGAAAACAGTGATTTCAGAACATTATTGTTTTTACTCTATTTTTGGTTAACCATTTTGAAAAGGTCATTTGTCCGACATGAAGACTTTGACTTCTCCTGTCTCTCAGATCCTCATGTCAGAGCCAGGGAAGCTCCTGCAGAAGGTGAAAGTGTGGTTGCAGGAGTACTGGAACATCACTGACCTCATGGCCATCCTCATCTTCTCCATCGGGATGGTGCTTCGCCTGCAAGACCCGCCCCTGATGAGCTATGGGAGGGTCATTTACTGTGTCAATATCATCTATTGGTACATAAGACTGCTTGACATCTTTGGAGTGAACAAATACCTGGGTCCATACGTCATGATGATCGGCAAGATGGTGCGGGAGACTGATGGAGCGCTTTAATAATGGCAAAATGTCTTATGGATAAAATGGTTTCTAATGCTCTTGATCTGTCTTATTCCCTTCCTTTTCACCTTCTTCGGGGTGAACGTAGATGATTGACATGATGTATTTTGTGATCATCATGTTGGTGGTGCTGATGAGTTTCGGAGTGGCGCGGCAGGCTATCCTCAATCCCAATGAGGACCCGTCCTGGATGCTGGCACGCAACATCTTCTTCATGCCGTACTGGATGATCTACGGAGAGGTGTTTGCTGACCAAATCGACCGTAAGGCTGGCTTATTACTAACATGTACCTTGCGTACCAGCATGGGCATTTTGGGTATACTCGATTTCACACTCAAGCACAGCACCCCAGGCTTTACGTCTCATTACTGGTCAGCTTGTGTTCTCTGATAGCATAAAAGTTCCCAAAGATATGATGAAAGCTTCACATTTAACAGCTGAAACAATTTGGATCGAGTTTTGGGACGTATAGTTGTGCTTGTGTGTGTGCTCTTAAATGGTCTCATATTCTGTAAATGGCTGCACTTATATTGTCATTACAGGATGATATGGATCAATGCTGCTGTTTCGAAATGGTCTTATGTGTTCATTGTAAGACTGCAGATGGAGAAGCATCAGCAACAGATTGAATGAGAAAAAAACACTCCTAACATACAATATTTCATTAAAAGAATTAACAGTATATTTTGATGAGACATTTACCTTTTAGAATTTGGGATATTATATCAAAGCATGATGATAGTAGAATTGAATCTGGTTGTATTATTCATGCCCAGGGCCGAAGATGAAACTGAGCTGTAACTGAACCATATTTAACCCTATGCTCTTAACTTTTGATTTTGTTTTGAATGATTCTGTGGGTGTGGGTGCACTTTTTTGTTTGGTAAAGACAGGAATATGACATCATGTTTTGTGTTAATGTATTTTAATATTAAAACTATTTATATAAAAATGTTAATTTTGCAGCCCTCGTAGAAGTTTGCTGTGGACCCCCACAGTTGAGAATAATTGTGTTAGAGCACAAAATTGAAAATCATATAAAGTAGCATTGGAGTAAGATGTATAATGTACTTCTGATGTCATTTTTGATACTAGTTTCAATAAGATGTTTTTGATGTTCTGCATTTACCTAGTCAAAAATGCAGTAAAACGGTATTTTTGTGAAATATTATCACAATGTAAAATAAAAATGTTTTAAATTTTTTAATTTTACTATATTTTAAAATAGTCAAAAGCTGAATCTTCCAGCCATTACTCCAGTCTTCAGTGTCATATGATCCTTGATGCTAATATGCTGATTTGGTGATCAAGAAATATTACTTTTTATTAACAATGTTGAAACCACTGATAATAATGCTTAATTAAGCAATATTATCAATGTTTTTAACATTATATTAATATTAATGCTTAATATTTTGTGAAAACCACAATACGTTTTTTTCACTATTCTTTGATGATACAGTAGCATTTATTTGAAATATAATTTTCTGCTTTTCTCCTTGCTGGATAAATACATTAATTGTTTTCAAAAATATATAAATCTTACTCACCCCAAACTTTTGAACAAGTAAAATATTTAATATAGAGTTGAAAATTTGAAATATGATTTGAACCATGCATCATAACCGTTTAGTTCACTCAGACTGAATAAAAGACAATCAGATGACAGTCAAAAAGATACATACATAGGGTGAGCCTATTTCGTAGTGGCAATTATACTTCTAGGTTCCCTGTAACCCATCAGGTTTCGAAGAAGTAATGTTATTTTCTCTTGTCAGATTTCTGATAATTACATCTTGTTGCCTGGAATAAATCAGTACAATCATAGTAATGCAGTGCATCAGCCATGAGGACTTGTGTATGAAGTGTATGCTGTAGAGTTTGTTTAAGCGTGTCTTTGTGTTTTCTCATTAAGTAGTGTGTTTGCTTGTTGTCTGCGTACTGTCGATTGCTTGTTTGTGTGTGCTGAGAGATGGATGGCCCAAAGATAAGAGAGCTGAAATAACGCTTTCGTTCTTTGTTTCAGATGTGAATAGTAGGAAGCTACAGCACAAAGTGAATGACAAACTCTGGCTGGTCGAAAATTACTTTCGCACTCACGGAACTGGGCGTAACAGTGGTCCATCCCATATAGGCAATTTCCAATATATAAATTCTGCTAGATTTATCTCAGTTACAGAACCATTATACTTTCACAGTCATATCCTCACCTCATCTCCGCCCCCCTGGTGGTCATTGAGTGTGTGACACCCCTGCACGGCACTGCAAGGCTAATGGCCAGGTTTCCGTGGTGGGGCAAATGTTCAAGGTGCTATGCCAGCTAAATTGTCAAGGTCCCATTTACAGTTTAAAAAACAAACAAACAAACAAAAAAAAACCCTATCATGGAAACTGGGAACTTGGATAACGCTAAAGTCACCATCATGAACCTCCCACAGCCAGCTAGCACTGACTGACGTCCCATGACTCTGGTGGTACTTCAAAGTCAGTGTAATTTCCTTCTCATTTCACAATGTAAACTGAACTTACCGGTGGAAAACCTACTGGCTTGATATTACGTGTTATGCATATCTAATAAAGCATGAGCATCCGTGCCCATTTGCGTGTCCTCAAATAAGCTCCAAATGCTCAATGTTTCTGGAAAGACCATCTCATATGTCCGCTGTACATCCTTTAACAGCGATGCATTTACCTCCTCTCATCAATATGAAAGTTTTTTCACGTGGTTCAGTTGTCAAGAGTTTTTGGCAGAATAAATTTGGAATTTAAAAAATAAAAAATTGAGAATAATTGCGGATTTAAGATGTTACTTCAGTTCTCTCACTTTGGGCTTCTGAGTGTGATTTTAAATTCTGAAACTAGTAAATGTACTCACAAATATGTAAATTAATATGAACCTGACTGACTTTCCTCTCCTTGAAAGCTACAGCAACTGAACCATCCCATTTGGAAAAAACATATGATGTATTGTCAATACATTCTAACCTGCGCTACAAGCAACCATCAAAAAGACTGCTGTACATTCAATATCAATATATTTTAAACATCGCATATGTTTAAATATATTGGGGATGCAATTTTACATATGGAATATATTTTTAATATATTTGAATTCCACAACTTGGTGCATATATTCTTTCCATTCAGTTTTTATCCACAACCCACTTTTGACTGGTTCTTTGATTTTGGGCTTTTTTGCGCATGTGTAAGAGAGAGAGAGTGAGAGATTGTGACCGTAATTGCTAGTTGTTTGTTCATTTAAATTTTGGCAACACTCAGTTGTATGGTTATTTTAACAGCTCCATGTGGCCAGAACATCACCACAGAGGAAGGAGTCATCGTGCCTCTCCCACCCTGCAAAACCGGAGCTTGGATTGTTCCTGCCATCATGGCCTGCTACTTGCTGGTGGCCAACATCCTTCTGGTTAATTTGCTCATTGCTGTCTTTAAGTAAGTTGAATCAAAATTTATATTGTAAGTGGTTTTCTAAACAATGGACAAATAAGGTGATCGCAAATCTTTTAAATATTACTTATTACTTACAAATACCAGCCTTTTGACTAAAGGCATAATTAAGTTTGCAGTTATTTCCAGTGCTTTGCAGATTATTTTACACTATGCATCAGATAATCAGCGAACGGACTGTGGGCAGTCTATGAGCATACCTTTTGAGGCTGAGATGACTTTAAAAATATTGTCTTTTCTTTTCACAGTAACACATTCTTTGAAGTGAAGTCCATCTCCAACCAGGTGTGGAAGTTCCAGAGGTACCAGCTGATCATGACCTTCCATGAACGTCCTGTCCTTCCTCCTCCTCTCATCATTTTCAGCCACATAACTATGGTCCTCAAACACCTTTGCTGTCGCTGGAGGAAACATGATGAGGATGAGCGGGACTATGGGCTGAGTGAGTGATAAAATGCTGTTGCAATATACTGAAAGCCTCAAAATGACAGCAGGAGTCATTTTGTTTTCTCAGATCATACAGCTAATGAGAGTGAAACCAACTCATGTCGACTTAAAGATTCTCTTTGATACCATCTTTTGCCAAACATGATTATTTTGTAATGGTGAGACACTTCTGTTCGAAATCATTAACTTTTGTGCTTAGTAATAACAACAACAGCAGCAGCAGCATGCGTACTGCATATTAATAAGGTATGAAAACGGTTTAAAGGTTTAAACATTTTAAAATAAAAAGAAAAGTTCAATTAAGCAGAAAACACATGGACTTCACTGGTATGTTACAAAAAAAGTGACTGATAAAAAAAACTCTCCCCCCACAGAGCTCTTCATTACTGAAGATGAACTGAAGAAGGTACATGACTTTGAAGAGCAGTGCGTGGAGGAGTATTTCAGAGAGAAAGATGACCGCTTCAATTCTTCCAATGATGAGAGAATACGTGTGACATCTGAAAGGTTAAAACATTTCAAACAACACAACAGAACTTTAACACTTTAAACTGTATTTTAAACCAGAGGTCTTTGAGCATTTAATGGCAAGGACCCCCACATATGCAGGAGATCCCCTTCCTAAAATATATAGGCAGCTATATATTTTCATGCATACAGACCCTTGTATGCTTTGTGAGAAAAATATTAAGAATATTAAGCCAAAGCCAATTAAAATTAGGATGACATTGTAATTTTTTCTAACCAATATTGGAGTAAGTTTAAATATATAAAGAAGAGAAACATTTTAATTCAGTTTTCAGATTTATTTGTAAAGCTCTTTTCACAAACATATATCATTCCAAAACAGCAGGTTAAAAAGATATTGCATTAAAAATATCTAGTAAATATTTAAATGTAACATGTTAACCTGGAAAATTAATTTTGTAAACTCATTTTTTTTCTCTCAAATTTTCTGCAAACCCTTTAGCACCCTCTTGTGGCTCCCGGGGGGTCCCTGTACCCTAGTTTGAAAGTCTGTTTTCATTCAAATGTACTGTACCAAAGACTATAGAATACCCTATGCTTAAAGGGACTTTGACTGTACACACATACAAATATACAAATTCGATTAATGATCATTACAATCAATAAGTACTTGATTATGTACACTACTCTTCAAAAGTTTGATGCTGGTAAGAGTTTTGTTTTTGAGCTTCTCGTGATCACCAGGGCTACGTTTATTTGAACAAAATTACAGTAAAAACAGTAATATTGTTAAATATTATTTCAGTTTAATCAGTTGAATACATCCTTGCTGAATAAAAGTATTAATTATTAAAAATAAATAAATACTGACTCCAAACCTTTGAACAGTTGTGTATTTAGTGTAACATACTGTAAACACTATTATGTGAAGTGTAAGCAACACAACATTAATAGTTGTAGATTTTCGGAAATGGCTTCAGGAATACTCATGCAATTGTCTAATCTCTGATCATTCAGGGTGGAGAACATGGCAATGCGTTTGGAGGAAGTGAATGAGAGGGAACATTTCATGAAAGCATCCCTGCAGACTGTGGATATCCGACTCGCCCAGATGGAGGAGATGATCAGCCGCATTGCTGTGGCACTGGAGCGAGTTACTGGTATGGATCGAGGCGAAGTGAACAAAGCCCGGTCCAGGACATCATCTGACTGCACGGATACAAATTACATCCTGCGCCAGAGCAGCTTCAACAGCCAAGAAGGCAATTCCTACAGGCTGCAAGAGTCTCTGGAGCAGGGTGGCGAGGAATCCATTTCCCCTACATCTCCAACCACTCTGGCCCCACGTGTCCGCAGCCACTCCTTCTATGTAAGCCACTCCTCCAAGGATAGAAGCGGAGCAGATCGAGGAGAAGGCTTCTTTAAAGACAAATTGTTCGGCCTCCATCGGGCCAACAGCTCACAGTCTGTGTCCTCAGGAGCAGGTCCCAAAGAGTCCAAGCCCACACCTTTGAATACTTTATCTGTGCAGCAGCAGCTTCGCCCTTCTTCCTGCATAGACATCTATGTTTCTGCCTCGGAGGACGTCCCGCACACTGAGAGCTTCTTGGAGCCGGTCCGGACAGTTCCATCTCTCGCTCGAGACTCATCTCTCCATTCTGAGATCATGGAGGTGGTGCTCTCAGGGGGGCGGGACTGCAGCGGAAGGGCAGGGGGCAGTGAAAGACAGTCGGATGGTACGGTCCTGTTTGAGGACAGCGCCGCCGCTGACCTATCGCTCTGCTCTGCCCACCTGCTGCCGGATACCTTGCCCCCCTGGGACATGGACCCCTCGCCGCCACCATCAGCTGGGGTTCTCGAGCGGTCCAAGAGCAGCCGCTTCCTGTCTGCAGCAGGGCCTCTGTTTCTGGATGAGCCGCCTTTGGTTAAGTCGCACAGCCTGATGTTCACGCCACGTGGCTACTATGGTGGCATGGGCGTGCAGGTGAAGGCGGCTGAATATACCAGCATAACAGATTGCATCGACACCCGTTGCGTCTCTACCCCATACCCTGTCCCAGAGAGGTCTGACTCACCTGGAGGCTCTTTCACGTTCGATAAGCCCCAGGACCTGGGCGTCTCACACCCCGAGAGAGACGCTGAGCTCAGTCATGCAGAATCTGATCCAGAGGAACCTGCAGAGGGGTCAGCAGACACAGGTAAGCGGGGTCAAAGCAGCAGTGGGGGAATAGGCGCAGACCTGGGCTTGGGCCTCGGGTTGGGCCCGTTTTGTTCGCCGATTTCTAGACTAGAGCGAGCAAACAGCTGCTCCTCTTCGGAGGAGTCCCACTCTAACATCTACTCCCGAAAGAGCTTCTCCATTAGTGAGAGAATGGACAAGGGTCGTGGAAGCTCAAGGAATCCTTTCCAGAAGGCCAGAACCGGGGCAAGGCTGGAGGGTAAGACAGACTCGCTGTCCATGAGGAAACCGGCCAAACCCTCTGCGTTCCGAAGTTTTGACAGCAGACACAATTACACGTGATGATGGCATACCAGTAGTGATGCCACTGTAGATCTAGTTCCTGTAGGATGGCTCTACCTCGTTTAAAATCCAAGGGCCAGTCCGTTAATTAGTACTGTCTGAGTGAGTAATTAGCTGTACACTGGAATGTTTTATCATGGGTATCAACTTTTCTGTTATAACACTGCAATGCAAAATGTTCTTTAGAATTCATAGACTCAGAAGATGACCACTGCCCTTAGGCCAACATTAGTTCCCAGCCGAAGTGAAAACCTTGAGATTAAGGGCCTGTTAACACTAAGATGAATGTTCGGTATGAAAAAAAATGTCATTTGAGTGAACGGCTGTTAATGCAGAATTTTGTTTTTGGAGAGGTTTCCAATATCTTTTTCATTGCACTGCAAAAAAAAAAAAAACTGGCCAACCAATAAGCGTTTTGATCACATGCCCACAGCCACTGCTGTTACATAAACTACAACTTAAGAGGTGGTCACAATACACTTTTCGTTCCATTCATACGCAAGCGAATAAACACTCAAAAAATTTTGCTGCCTTCCAAAGTTTAAGATTGGTCAAGATTGGTTTAAGATTTTAAGTGTTGAATTTAAGTTTTTTAAAAGACACTTTAGAGCAGGGCTATTCAGTTAACTTCATTTGAGGGCCGGATTATTGAATTGAACATTTGAAGGGGGCCAAGGGGGTGGGGGGCCGTCCTGATCTTTTTCTGGGGGGCCTATAAAATTGGAATTTAAATTTAAATGCATATTCAGCAGTAAAATTAACTAATATTACCAACAGTAACATCTATAAAAGGTTAACTTTAGTGCTGTCTGCCATTCAATTAAAAAAATAATCACACATTTTTTTCTGTAATTAATTTAAAAAATGTGACTAAACGCATATTAATATATTTGTTGTCATATTTTCACACTGCACTTCCAAATTAATATAGAAACAACATAAAGATGGTATATTTTAAATATGTATTTAATGGCATCTTTTTACTAGCCTATTATTAATGAAGTATCATTAATACAAATAATGTTACTGTTGTCTCTATTAAATCCATTTTTTCCTTTAATTTTAGCCATTAATTATAGCCATTTAATATTACAGTATAATTCAAATGTCATATTATTTTTAACATTTTTTAATAGGCTTTATAAAATATAACTTTATATAAGTGAACTATAAATTGTATGCATAAGCTATATTGATTATTCTTTATTCAAGCTACAAAAGTTAATCAGCAAGCAGAGCAGTCAAGTGATTTTAGTTCCTTGATTTACATCAATCACAGACTACAGCAGGTTTCACTTTAAAAGCAGCACTGTTTATTTAATAAAACCTGATGCAGATGTGACACATATCCAAATATCTCTCTCAACTCTTTACAGTCATGTAGGATTTTATAACTGATTTAAAACTGTGTTTATGAGGTAACTCGCCAAAACCACGTATTTTTACATCATTGTGTGTGGTTTTGTCCAATGAACCAGATTTTCAAACTACTTCCTGCTTTAATAATCTTCGAAGGGTCGGCACTATTTCTCACCAGAAGTTATGACCGATAACACTGTCTTTAAACTTGTTTAAACTAACGTTAGAATTGTGGATATCTCATAACTCCCTCACATAAGCGCTTGTCAAAACTGCCATCTATTGATATTGCGGTCTCCGGTAGATTGTTGTTATTGCTTCTCTCCCTTTTCTTTTTGGCTGGCCTGGGCCAGTGTTGCCACTTTGTGGACAAACTAATTAGTGCAAGAACAATTCAAGGTGAATGTGCAACCTGCGTACTCTTCCTCGGCCGGATGTAGATGATTGGCGGGCCAGATTGGGCCCGAGGGCCGCCAATTGAATAGCCCTGCTTTAGAGTATGACATCAGACATTTGTAGTGTCTGAAGAAATTGTTTATGCTCAAAGTATGACGTCGGGCTTTAGTGGCCCTCAGCAACAGGCGATTTTGCAGATCCTTCCTCTGATATTAACTGTTGCTTTGAAACCAACTTTTGGCTCTGTACACCTGTATTTGTTGTTGTTTGATTACGACGGCGTTTTAGTGCCACGTTAAAAAAAATTTAAAAATCGAAAATTACGAGATTAAAGTTTCGAGAATAAAGTCGAAATTGCGAGAATAAAGTCGAAACATGCCTTATGATGTTCCTTCACTTTATATCTTGCAATAAACTTGAAATAAGGAGCAAAAACACATTTATAATTTGACAGAATTTGACAGTTGAGCTGTGTGTAAAAGCAACAAAGCACAAAATTGTTTCCAATTACTGGTTGGCTGGCGCGCTACAAATAATGAATGGAAAATGTTAAATATTATGTCCTCATTTACAGTATACCATGAATAAAATAGTTTGTGAATAGTCACTTAATGTTTACAGCAGAAAAGACAACAATATAACGTATGTTAACAAATTTGAGTCCACTTCAACCTTTAGAACGTTTTATTGCTGTTTAATTAAACAGGCTATGTGAGGAATTAATGTTTGGACGCCACAGACTTTTTTTCACAATAATTTAATGTATTGATTCACATAAATACAGCGATCTGTCACGCCATGTTAAAGATCTTGAAAATCATATTATTGTAAGACACATAATTTGTGTTTCGCTATAAAACTTATTTTGAAAGCTGAGACTTTGTTTTATATTGAAAGCATTAAAAGCACAAAGTTAAGCTATTGCTATTGGGTGGCTGGCGCACAACAAATAACAAATGCAATGGAAGACATGAAATCTTATTTTCGTAAGATGATGCGGCCGCTCGGACGCAACAATATTCAAATCAATTCCGGTGGCCTGGCAACTTCTCCCGGTGCTCTCAATGCGGGTCATTTGCATGCGCAATATAGGCTATACTCTCAAAATATTATAACTTTAATTTCTGCGATTTAAATTCGTGAAACATTTCGACTTTATTCTCGAAACATTTCGACTTTATTCTCGTAGTATTTCGACTTTATTCTCGTAATATTTCGACTTTATTCTCGAAACATTTCGACTTTATTCTCGTAAACATTTCGACTTTATTCTCTAAATATTACGACTTTAATCTCGTAATCTTAGATTTTTTTTTTTTTTAACGTGGCACTAAAACGCCATCGTAGTTTGATAAACACCATAGCAAATAATTTTTTTTTTTTAATGAATGGCTGTTTGATTTTGTATTTCCATTCAGCCTGTCTGCCGTTTTTTGCATAGGTCTGAAAAGACAAATTGCACTTGCAACTGATTTTTTGTGCTGAACATTTGTGTTGGTGTGAACAGGCCTTAACACAACCTTGCAATGCAACTTACTGTTTTAGCTTAGATGAGTCACCCTCGAGACAGCATGAATCATGTACTCTCTTCATGGACTGTGTTTCTCCTACAGGCCAGATAGAGTGATGGTTTAATTCCAAAACAATTGAAACGTAAAACAGGACTTTGACAGTTACAAAAATGTAATGCTCAAGTTTGTCAACCCACACACTAGATTAGTTGAACATACACATATCTTCCCTAAAATGTTGAATGTAGAATATAATTGGTTTTATTATGACAAGATTAACCTTTTGGAGCCTTGAAATAATTCTCGGCCCATGTGGGTATATACATCTGCATTCAAAAGGCTTCATAATCATACAGCAGACAGTAACGTTATATGAGGAGTCTGAATACAGCATAAGTTTGTGCACAATTTCCACTCTCACTATTAAATAGATAACAAATTTTAAAGCGTTAAATGATCATGTTTTGTCTTTTGTAGTCTGTATTGTTCCAAATATATCACAGCAGGGTGCCCATTTGAGTATATCTAAATAAAAGTAACCAGCTGAACCCTACACTAACAGCATGTTTGGTATGGAATGCTAGTTTACTGCTAACTGCACTGTATATACTGTATACTGCATACTATTTAATAATAGTATGTGGAAGAAGTAAACAGTATTTGGAAATACTGGAAATTTGGATTGAAACTCAATTTTATATCAAAATGTTAAACTCCAATTGAACAGTCAAGCACATTGAAGTGTCGCCTACAGTATTATGCAGTGTGTTCAGGTTGTATCCTGCAGGTAGCAGGTCATTTAAGTATTCCCATTCATACAAAAAAGTGCTGCAGTGGCAAAATATATAGTAATGTGATAGTATGCCATAAACATTAACAAACATACTTTTCAGACTATTGCAAATGCATTGAGAACCTTTCAAAAATGGATTTAAAAGCAAAAAGCCTGGTTGTCTTGATATAAGTGTATGTTGTTTTACACAGAACAGGTAATATATGTTGACTTGCTATGCAAGACGCCACAGATAGTCGGTTGGTCAGTAAGAAGTGTTATGCACTTTAAAGCAAGAGTTCATTATGCACACCAGTCTCATCACTAATCAACCTGATCGTGCAGTGTTTAATTTGGAAAGATATTAAAAGCACATCAGCGCCGTTGAGACAGGGACCCCTTCAATGTTAAATATGTCTTTCTCTGTTAATATGTTAACATTATGGAAGGACATAATAAACAATAATACATAATATTCTCTTCTATTTTCAGCAAGTTATATGCCTTGGCAATTTTCTTCCTCTTTTATGGTTAATCAAGATATATATATATATATATATATTTATGTTTGGTTTATTGTTTATAATGAAAAAAAAGTATCATAGTGGGCATTCAGAAGGATAAGGAGATCTGACTTGTCCGTTTTTAAAAATTGCAATCACTTTAATTAAAGTAGAACATTTACTACTTGACAATACACTGTTTTAAATTGCTGTTTAACTTAAATCAAATGAAACAGTGCAGTTTAAAGCAATACACAAATGTGCTTTGTATCTCTGGCATTAATCCAGTGTACTATTCGATGTAGTCACTTTTTAGTAAACGAATTACTCCAGCCGTTCCATTTCCACCACATGTATCACTCATAGGATGTATTTTATTTGCCTTACCGATGTGCAATACTGCTAAGAGATATGAAAACATTTATTACAGTCACAGTGTTCTGAGATGTAGAAATGTACACTTGGTGTTGGAGCTTGTATGTGAACCAAAAGCAAAATACTAAAATACATTATTTTATTTTTTTGTGCATAGCAGTAATTTTAATCACTGTGGTTTTCAAATATCCACTGATTTTAATATCAATATTAGTATGACATTCACTATGTTAATCAGATTTGCTTCATTTTGTATGATTTCAAACTTGATATCCTATTTGGGCCTGCTCTCCTTCACTGGGAAGGAGCTAACACTTCTACAAGGTGATTATACTGCAAAGAGCCTTAAAACGGAGGTGAAATGAACACGTGAACAATACATGGGCCCTTAAAACATGTCCATGCTGTATTATTTTGGATAATGTCTTTTAACAAACCCTCTTGTTGGACTGGTTCCAGCAAAAGAAGATGGACAGGGCATTTGATCTTCTAAGTTACTGAATGCAAGTTTATCTCACTATACTCTGTTCTGCTCTCTTGTTAAGAGTTTTTGTTTGGGATAGAAGAGCGAGCATATTTATGACACTTGTTTTTCCACATGTAAATGTTCTGTATATGATCTGTAAATCTTTCTGTGGATGTAAAAAACGAGTTTAATATAATGATAGGATTTTACGAGAACGTTTCTGTGTGTCTGATAGAAGACATTACACTATGACAACCTACCCAGTGTGCCAAAATGACATGACGACTTATAACTTTATGTACAGTATTTTCTTAATATTTTCCTATACTGTAGCATAAAAGGTTGTGAATTGTATACCACTTTAGTCGAGTTTTCCCCTCCACTTCTCTTTAAACTTATTGGTGAGCACTTGTCTGCTAACAAGTCCAAGCACATGTTTTCTGCAATAATGCTGTAGTTTGAACGGAAAGGTCTTAGTTTACTTAGTGTCTTTAAAATGCATGTTGTTCTTCCAAAAGATAAGAGCTGAGAGATGAGAGAACAGAGAGCGGGATCCGAGGACTCTTGTCCTACAGTAGAAGAAGGCTAAGTATTTGGATGCAAATACAATGTGTATACTGTATTCCTCAATGTGAATAAGATGTTTGGCATGTATTAACAAATAAAAGAATATATATATATAATTCAAAACATCATTGTGGTTCATTTTTTATTGGTGTTCATGTTACATGCAATTCCATTGTAATTATTAGGAGCTTGTCATATTATTTCCAGAGAATGGCACTTGGTTTATTATGTTGAAAGACAGAAGCATGTATAATGTTTCACAGCTTCCAATTGTCTCGTCAAGTTCAACAGGCTTTGGTGAGAGTGGTCATTTTAGATGATTCCCTCATTTACATTACAAAAACATTTACAGTATAAAATTGGCACTTCGTTTTGTATATGGTGCTTTTGACCCATATTGAGTGATAGCGTGGAGACACGCATATTTGGATAAATCAGAAACAGCAGGATGCACCCAAACACAGGCGAACACGTTGAACAATTTCCCAAACAGTGCTTTGATTTTTATTCACTTGGCCTATTTAGTCCCACGTCTCGAGAATTACCTGTCTGCAAAGCGTATGCCTCGTGCATCTTTACTAGAGCTCTTTGGTACCGTGCATCCCGAAATTCCAAAGAACAGATCCTTCTTGGGATCGGAAACGGCCAGCGTACCGTTCTGCTGAAACATAAGCATGACTCTGCATTTGAGCGGAAGTGTTGCTTGCACTGTCCTTTCTGCATCGTAGGGAGGCGTTCAAGTTCACTTCTAGTTCACGGTACATTCTGTTCCATAAAAACAGACACGTGTGTGTGTGGCTGGTTAGAGCGCAATAACAACAACAACGTGACCCATCTCGTATTGACAGCGTTGTTAGAAACGAAATGATTTATTACACGAGTTAACATGCCGTAGGTTGTTTAGCCTACATGCGTCGTCTTTCAAATAGTAGCCTACAACAAAAACAACACCTGATTTCATTATCCTGCTATAATGAAATCGCATTCCCATGACTGACAACATTTACCACGAAAAGTAAATAGGCCTAGACCTATGTCAAGAGCGTGCCATCAAGTGTTGTTAATAAAAGTTTTATGGTACGAAATGTGTAGAAATGTATATATGAAATGCTAAATATTTAGATGATTAGAGTATTCTGCTTAAGTGTGTGTTAATAGGATTTTTGATAATCTCATGTTGTCCTCCCTACTGTAGCAAAATGTAGCTACGCTTTTTGGTATCAACAGTATCATAATTCATTCATGCCTATGGACAAACCCTTCAAATGGGGTCGCAAGTGTTGTTCCCATATTTTCCAAGAACTGTCTCTCAGTGTGAAGCTCCGTGAGTCCGGAGATTACTCCGAAAGGAGTCGTGTTACGTTTGCTCTCATAGGCTAATTTCGCCTTCTCCAACGGCCCTTCGCAAGGGCCCGCCTCAAAACTTCTATAGGCCAAAATTGGGCAGCAGCAGCACAACCTCTGCTTGCACGCTTTATTGAAAGAAAGGAGAAACGTGTTGCTCTCGTGTTTTAGCAATCAATTGCTCAATGCTTCTGTGCGACCAGGTTCCCTGAAAACTGAGAGATAAAAGAATGCATTTCAGGTCGAAGGCAAATAGGGCTCCCTTTTCGAGGACATGGATATTGCTGTTTCCATTTAAAGTGGTCGTGACTTTGTGAGGCAGAGTTCAATCATCTGAACACAGTTTATTCATAGGCGTAGATATTTCTGCATATACAGTCAGAAATATATTTACTTTAAAAATCCTCCTTTTTAACAACCTCTTTTGGGTGCAATGTCCAATATACGCTAATCAACCTGTTTAATGGTTTATTTAGGCTACTGAATTCTATATTTTATGCTTATGTTAATATATTTTTCACTGCATGCAATACAATGTGAAACTGACTCACACTGTTTTCTTTGTGTGTGCCTCTTTTTTTTTTACATTCAGTGACTGTACATAAATGTAAATGCTTAATCTTATCAATGCAAACTACTGCTTTTTTAGAAACAACTATATCAGCCAGTGCATTGAGTGCATCGGAGCTGGAGGAGGGCACATGCTACTACACGTAGTTCCTGTTATGTTAGCACGCCCCTCATCTGATACTCAGAAGACTATTGGATCCATGACCCCTCAATCTCATGCTGCCTAGGTGATTCCTGGTACTGCATTCAAAGCGTCGCTCTTGGACCCCCGTGTCCAATCAGCGACGAGTTTTATGATGACACCTTGGGATTCCGCGAAGTAGTTTCTTTCAGATGAGAACAGCAAACAGCGGCACAGAGTTGACGCACTTATGAGGATAGAAGGGAATGACAGTGTACGCAAAGTTCCACACTTTCTGATGTGGTTGAAATAATATTGGGAATAGGCACCTGGATGTTTATTCGATAACTTGTGCGTGTGGACGCAAGCGACACACGCTTTTACTCTTCGCTTGGAACATTAATCATCCCAGTCACATTGGGAAAGACACGTGTAGGCGTGAAGCCACGTTTTCCGGAGTCATCTGTATCCCAATGCGCATATGATGAGAATCCCGCTCCCTGGGTTTTAGTGTGTTTAAGTTACAGTAGCAGCTGATTTCTCCATTTCCAGGACATTTTGGGCAGGCTAACTACAATGACGGACGTTGATGCTGCAGCAAGGTCCTTGGGGCCGGTCTCAAACGGTGACCGCTCAGACAAACTAGCCGGCGAGGAGGGATCTGAAGAAAGTCAAGAGAGCCGGACTCTGTTAATGGTCGCAATGATTCTGCTGGACTTAAACCAGTGTATCCCGAGCGGCATCAGCGGCAAATGCATAGTGAACAGTGATGCGGACAATCCACCCGGCGTGAAGGAAAACCGGGAGAAATGCAGACAGAGCGCGAGTAGAGTGAAAAGGACACGGAACCGCGACAGACTGCATGCGTCCGCTGAGAAGAGACACTGCTGTCCCTATGCTGGCTGTGGGAAAATATACGGCAAATCTTCCCATCTTAAGGCGCACTTCAGAGTACACACCGGTAAGAAAAAAGACAAATGCTTATGTGTACAGTAATTCAACTAACACCGGTGGTTTGACTGGTCGGATTGTTCGTGTCTTTGGCACGCAGTCTGTTATTACGCCCCACGCCCGCGTGTTCTGGGGAACTGTCCGATTTTTGGGAACTGCCACTCATGTAACAGTGGGTGTAACCCGCAGGCGGAGCGCTCATGGGTACACACGAGGGCGGAACAGTACACGCTGTTTCTAATCAAAAAGTGTGCGCAAACATGTTGCTTAGTCCACACTGTTACACAGGGCACCGTGTGATCAAAAAATTGCGTAATCGTGTGGGGAAAAAATGCTAGAAGTAGCCAGGCATCATTTCAAGCTTGCTAACTGGCAGGACCCATATCGCGAAATAAGCCTTTACACTGTTGGCTGGTTTATGCATCGTATGGATTAAATGTCTTTTCTATACGGTCCCATTCTATTCTATTCTATAACCGGTCTAAATGGCCGCTGGTCCCTGATGATCCGCATACTTCAATGCGACACGCACTAAAATAACCGCATTTAACCCAACAACGCAACAATGACGCGATGCACACACCTCCTATTTTCACAGTTGTAAACATTGGGCACGTGGTGCAGCACTGAAGCCAAGCGCAGGCCCGCCCATTGAGTGCGTTCACATCCACTGACAACTAGGCCTATCAAAAATCAGCGTTTTCTTCGGTTTTGGCATCACAGACGCGCACCGAACAAGTTGCCAAAACGCCGGTGAAGGTGATTACATGCATGGGAAAAAATCTAGATGTGCCGATTGTTTTTATCCACTTGCTGTTTTTCTCAGTTGGGGCTGAAATAACAACAGTCTTAAATTTCTCTCTCCGTTGTGTGTTTTCTTAGGCGAGAGGCCCTTTCAGTGTACATGGCCAGGCTGCGCAAAGAAATTCTCACGGTCGGATGAACTGACGCGACATTTTCGCACGCACACCGGGGAGAAGCGCTTCATGTGCCCGCTCTGCGACAAATGCTTCATGCGAAGCGATCACCTCACCAAGCACGCCCGCAGACACGTCGGCTTCCACCCCAGCATGCTCCAGGGTCCCGCCGGGCGAAGACGACACTCTTCAACGTCCACATCATCCTCTGGCTCCAGCGATCACGTGTCTGCTGTTGTTTGAGCAACCACGTGACCCCCCCGCTGCACATTTTGGATGTCTCTCTTTCCTTGGAGCTTCTGTTAGTGAGCTGATGATATGAGATAACAGAGGTGTTACATAATGGAGACATACAAAATATGTTGTGCTGGAGTTCTCCAAGGACTTCTCAATGGAATGGACAGATTTAGGCAGAAACAATGTAATGAACATTTACTCTGAGGATTATTTCAAATATATAGGGGTATTTATATCTTATCACATATCACAAATATGAGATTGATTTCAATACAGAGGAGCCAGGGGATTTATTACACACCCACTGTGACAAAGGGAAGTGAACATATTCTGAGTAAAACTATATCATGCGTGCTGAAACCAAGACACATTTTATTGATCACTTTGGAGTGTCAGATTTTGCAGTGGTCCAGTTATTGGAAGTGGGTTTTAAATTAATCGCTATGAATGTTTTCGGTTCTTTTGTGTTATTTACGGGGACAGCAGTTGACTTCAGTGTTGAAGATGGTATTTGTATGATATTACAACAGATGGGTACTCATAAGATTAACTTTGCATCGTGTGAGGTTTTACGCACACAAACAAGCTTTTATGTTTTTTTTTTTTTTATCAGTCCTAATTATTTGCATATTCTAATCAGTTATGCAAAAGAATGTAACTTATTTAATGTACAGAATTGAAAATACTCTTTTATTCAGAACACTTCTTATTTTTTTTTTTTTGAAACTTCACAAGTGATGTAGGGAGACATAACAGAAGTTCACTCATTAGTAGTTTACCACCGCCATCTATAGGTGAGTTATGGGAAAACACAAACTAAAAGCTGTGCCTTAGATCCATACACTGATTGCACAGCTGAAAAAGACAGAACAAAGATTGTATAGTTATCCCCCTACCTGTATGTTTTTCTTTGTTGTTGTTGTTTTTAAGCAGCCTATAGTATTTACACTCAATCAATGAACTTGAGTAACATAGTCTTTTATCAGTTTTGTGAATGAGTTTTTCATTTTCATACAAGTCCCATTGACTTTAGAAGTCTTTCCACTGATCAGCTGTTTACTTGAAATACTTAATGTAATTTGAATCTAGATTTAGTTTGAATCTACCACAATGATCAGCCATTGTGCTTTAAAAGACACAAGCACAAACTGAATTTTACATGTGAATCAAAAATCAATGCATCTATTGGATCTTTGTTCAATAACAATTGTATAGATTTTTATATTTTATGTTATGATAACAGATCGACAGATGTTTTGGCTTTTATTGTCACATAGTATCTGTGCTAATTTATTGTTCAGATGTTCTATATGTTTAGTAGGTTGTGAGCCTGAATTCAAGAAGCAGGTTATCTGAAACATACCGTCAATGTAAAAATGCTAAACCTGTGCCTTGTTTTGAGCTAAAGAACTCTTAGATTGCAGAATGTAATTAGCAAGTTACTGAGAAGTACTTTGCTGTAATTTACAAAACAAGTGTGAATGCAAGTGTTGTGATGTGTATATCTGTGTCTTACCGACCTTGAGCCACTACCGTTGTACATACATTTGGTGTACTTTTCCATCAGTATCGTTTATGCAACATTCAACTGCTTTCATTACCTGTAAATAATGTATATACAGGATTAAATCAAAGAAAAGTGTAATTCAGGTCTGCTTTTATTGATATCACTGAAACCAATAACAACATTGTTAATACATAAATGGACTTTCTCACATAATTAACATATTTATAACATAAAAACACAGCTTTTGTCCAACAAACGCTCACCTTTGATTACGCTTTGAATTGAATACATCGGGTCATTACACTATTTTAGTCATAGTTAAAACGGACTAAAAAGTGAATATGAGCAGTTCGAATGAAAACAGTTTCTTGATCTAGACAACATGTAGAGTGTAAAGATGGCTTTCAAAGCTGAATGGAAGGGAAAATCTGTAAAAGGATCTCATGTATAGATGAACTGTGCAGGTTCAGCATTGACAGCTTGAATCATTTTTAATAATAACAATAATGAATGTAAAGATAGGCCAGGGATTTGATCAGTTAAGCAACATTAACATTCTAGGTTTAGTTCCAAAGACCAGCAGAAAACAGTGCGTTTAAACAGCCAACAACTGATTTTCATGAAATTCGGTGATGTGTTCTGATCATGGGTATGGATATAAAATGCTAAATTAAAATGGACAGATTCCAACAAGGAGCATAAACATTCTTTGGTGCCTTCAAGTCTTTGAAATCTGAACATCTTCCAGAATAAAACAAGAATTATTTTAAGAAAGCTTACAGGCAATTTAAACATCTAACATGTTTGGACATTCTGTCTAAGAAACGAAACAGCATTTTCAAAATGTCATAACAGTTATTAAATCATACCCAGTGATTTCTGACCTTAGACAAACTGCTTTGAGAGACAGAAAGGTCTTTGTGTAATCATTTTATCATCTGCGGTCAGTTGTGATAGGTTACTGTGAAAATGAGAAATATCTAGACCTTGACCAATCAAATAAAAAAGGGTTGCTGTTTTTCCTTTTCGTTCATGACTCATGATCTCAAATCCAGCGTAGCTTCAAACGTGATTCAATTAAATACACGTGTGTGAGATATCAAGAGTAAACAAAAAAGTGTGATGCCCAGGTGCATGCCAGACAAGGCTACTGTTAGCGCTGCAGTACGAATGCACCAACATGCAAAATGTTCAACAGAAACGAATCCAAGTATAGCCTCAATAGCAGCCACGAACAATAAACATCCAACCAGATCCGTACGGAAATCAAATCTTACCATAACGACGACGTTAATGCAATGAGTGCAACATGAAAGCAGAGAATTCAGTGGATAAGCTATTTCAAACTCTCTGTAACATCAAGTTGTTTTTAATTCACAATTAAAGCCATCTGAATGCTTTATTTGTTCTACGTTCACTTGGTACAGTATAACACAATGCCAGCTAGGAGGTGAAAGTGAGCAGACTCTCCTAGCGTATTAGCAAACAGTGCATATCCTGCCATAGGAGGAAGCAACCAATAATAGTCATGTTAATAATCATATGTTAGAGTAAATGTGTCTATGTGTGTGTGTTAGCAAATGTAGTGTGTTTGTGTGTGTGTGTGTGTGGGTGGGTGGGTGTGTGTTCATATTTTCCTGTACACCATGTTCATCATGACGTTTACTGTACATTTCCCTCTGTAATATTGATTAGATCTTATCTGAGGTTATGAAAGGGAACGAGGGAGAGGAAGAGAGAGAGAGGGAGCACAGGGAAGGGAAAGGTGACAGATTTACTGGATTTGACAAGCAGTGGAGGAGGTGGCTTGGCAGCACATGCAGGTTGAGTTAACGGATTTGGGTGGTATGAGGTCCAGGTCTTCATCATCAGGGATCTCATCCAGTCTGTATCCATCTTTCAGTAGCTGGATGTTCAGATCCTGGTTTATCTGCTGCAGGAAGCAACGGACAGCATGTCAGGCTGGGCTGCATAAACGCCACTAATTAAATCATATGAACGAATTTAATACTCCTGGTAGCAGTTATTTGATAGATTAATAAGACAACAGGGTTGGTTCAATAGCTTGATTGGGACATTTATTGGTTTAATGAATCAATGACGTGAACAACAACATGAATATGATTAGCAACAACAAATGAGCAATGGTGACCTTTAAAGGAATAATTCACCCAAAATTCTCAACTCATCCTTAGGCCATCCAAGACTTAGATGAGTTTGTTTCTTCATTGGAACAGTTTTGGAGAAATTTAGCATTACATCACTTGCTCACCAATGGATCCTCTGCAGTGAATGGGTGCCGTCGGAATGAGAGTCCAAACAGCTAATAAAAAAAATGTCCACCAATTAATGATGAGTTTGTGTATTAAAAACATGCAGCTTTTCACAAGATCTTAATGGATTACTTGTGATTTTTTTCATCAGCTGTTTGAACACCCATTTACTGCAGAGGATCCATTAGTAAGTAACGCTAAATTTCTCAGATGAAGAAACAAACTCATCCACATTTTGGGTGAGTAAATGTCTAGAAATGTTCATTTTTGGGTGAGCTATTCTTTCAAAGGAAAACTAAAGAGAGACATTTAAAACAGAAGGGAATTTAGAGCATACAAGATTGTGAGTGACATTTGAGAAGGGAATCCACTGTCATGAGGCTTGTGGTATGGGGCTTAGGACATTAACTAGAGTTCATAGGTACCTGTTCCCTTAGAGACCTCACCTCGGCTGACGAGTATCCTGACGAGGAATATCTAGACATGTCAAAGTCGTCATCGCTGCAAGGCAAGTGAAAACAGTAAGTTTGAGGCCTGTGGCCAGTGGGAGCATAGATAAAATCAGTGAAGTGAGTGAAGAGCATACCTGTCTGTGTCTAGAGCAACTAAAGGTTTCTCATCTGGACTCTGGTCTAAAGAAGAGTAGCCTTTATTGGGAACCACTAGCCTGGATGGTAAGAGAAATAGAGAGAGGCTTTTCAATGAATGTGAAATAAAACAGACTATGTATACAGTGAAGACTGTGATCATTTTCTCTTGTTTGTACCTTGTTCTGGCCATCACATTATTTTTCTTGGGTTGCTGATTGACAGGGCTTCCAGCATTGCCATTTTTCAGTGACCCTTTCCTAACCAACTCTCTCTGTTTTTCTTTACAGAGCAAAAAATAAAAATAAAAACAGTATTGAACATGCTTATATTTTAATCATGTCATATGAAACAATTGCAAAAACTGCTTCAAATAAAAGCATAGCTTTGGCCTTTTTTCAGTATAAACAATTCCACAACTCACCTATCTTCATATGGAGAGGAGAAGGTTTATAGTTGAGAGTAGCAGGTTCACTCTCCCTAGTATCTGAGTCTGCCTCTGATGTGGTCGATGATGCTGGATCCTGATGGAAAAGGGAAAAAAAGTGTCAAGGCAGTCTAGTTTTATCGATTAAGTCAATTTTATTTGATGTCTGTTCTTCTTGACAAGAACCTTGCTCTGTCCGATTTGATCAATGTGGATGAACAAAGCTTTACTTTATTTCTACTGTTTGATTTCTCCCAGCTCATTATGACACCCTGGGATTGATGTGAAAGGAAATACAACATTTTCAGAAACAAAGGGTGCAATCTGCCAACTTCAAATAGGAACAGGCCAAGAATTGTGGCAAATCATTTCAAAATTTCAAAAGCCTAAATCCATTAAAACTGGAAATAGGATGAAAAAATATAGGTGCAGTGCAACACATTTTGATACACTGAGCGCAAAAACTACATATTGCATTGTTCATCATAATATATAATATAATATACACTAAATCAGTGTGCCACAACCAAAAAAATGGGTTCCAGACCCAGAGTATCTTAAAGATTTTTTTTTTTTTTTTTTTGTATATCAAAATATATTTTCTTAACCGAGGGTATTGCTCTTTCATGGTTTTAGCAACCAAAAAAAGTGTAAACATCCAGCCTCCCAGGCACAATTAAAAATTTAGAGCAGTCCATTCAGATCTGTCAATCTCTTTCAAGATCAACCAATAGCGAGAGTTTGGGCGTGGCTACTGTAGCAGGCTGAGCCAGCGGGTGTTTAGCCGGTGTGAGACCGTGACGCCTTTCATGTATAATAATATTCAGATTCGGTACAAGCCAAAATTCGAAGACTTGCCAAAACAATGGGGTAAGACAGACAGAGGGGTAAAACAACGTAAACACTGGTGACTTTTTTACAAGATGGAGGATTTTGATAGTATCTCAAGAATAAAGAACTTGCAGAGTTAGGCCTAACGTTACTTCTCGACAGGTAAGCAAAAACCGCATACTTAACCTTTAAATATATGTTCATTTCCACCCATAATATATTTTATGTGGTTGAGAAAGCGTGACATAATTGAATGTTAATATTTAGAATTTTACTATTTAGTCTGCTGCATGAATACATATGCATATTATTAGGCCTATACAGTTAATATAAATAATTTTAATTTCGGATCTGAAGTACAGTTGTTTATGTCTCTATGATAAACTGTTTGATATTGTGTTGGGTCTCCACTTGATGACCAATGTAAAATCTGGGTCCTGAAGCAAAAACAGATGAGAGCCACCGATCTATAACTAACCAGAGGTGCGCTGACAGCTGCTGTACAGGTCATGGGTTAAATATGGGCCATCCAGATGTCTCTTCAAGCAGAGCTGGTTATTTTCCTGAGAATTATTGATGAATTTGTCATGGGTGGGAGGGGTATGGACAATATTCAGGTACCTTAGCACGTATTCTGCATGATGAAGCAATCTAAGGCGGTAAAGGCCTCTACGAGATTGATGAAACATCACGTAATATTAACAGTATTTCAAATGAACGGTACAGACAGCGTTACGATGAAAATACGAATAAATATAAGAACAAGTTGAGCTGAAGTTATAAAATAAAACGAAGCAGATGTTGTTTTCGATGCAGGGAGACACAGTCTCAGTGCGCAGCATCATAGTAGCATCCTTACATTAGCTAGCAAAACATACATCAGACATAGAAGCGCCATCATCGATCTCTCGTAATATAAGATATTTGCCATTTTTATAAAAAAAAAAAAAAAAAAAAAAACGGTCTGTGATGACACAACATGAGACTAATGAAATACTCCATGTGTCGTTGGTTCACATTGAGCTACCGTTCGCTCTTCAAAACGTTATTAAAACCGCATACTGACAACATTTGTGATTTAATCGGTTGTTAAAGAGTCGGTTTGGTTTAACTTACAAAAGGCTGCATCTCTGCCTCGGTCGGCACTTGAAATCTGTCAATTTCTTCCATCATCTTGGCGGCGGGGTGTCTGAGCCTTTTTGTGAGCGCTTGTGGTGGATTTCTGCGGATATACCGCAACTAATTGGTTAAAAAAATGAAATCTCACAGCTGTGTCGTCGGATATTTGTCAGCCCCAAGAATGTCCCTGACTCTCCTTCATCCCAGCGATCGCTCGTTAGCCAGCAGTGACCGAGTGGCGACTTAACCACCCACTTCCGGGAGAAACGAGTCTGGAGACGCGAGCAGCACCACGGATTCCGCCCCACTCAACGCCATCGAGCGATGTCTGCTCCACCCAAGACTAGAATCAGACACAGACATCGTGCAGGGTTATCTCGGTGTGTGTGTAACCTCGAGATGGCAAGATTTTGTGTGGGATGTTGTTGATTTGCAGACCATGTCGAACCTGTGATCAGGGATGGCGGTTAGGGATTGGAATCTAGTAGCCTAAATGCAAACAAAGATGTTTTTATTAACGGGATTTGAGGAACGGTGTCTATTCGTGTGTTTACAGTATTGAAAGAGGTGAGCCGTGCTTTATGCACCTGTTCAATTCAGAGCACAGGGCAAATGACTTCAGGACCATGGACAGCTTCTGGATAGTAGCCTAACCCTAATAAATCTGCCTATATAAGGCCTGTATGGGAGCAAGCTTAAAAACAGGCAATGTTAGAATATAATAAATAGGCAATGTTTGCTAGTCTAATATTTGGCTTTTTGGGAAATTTCTGTTGTCCTGCCTTGTTTAACCCTTTAGGTTTCTCAGGTCAGGACACCCCCTCATTTTAAACTGGGTTTGTTCTCCTTTTTAGTTTTTCAGCACTCCCAGATGAATTATGTTTTCCTCTTTTCTAACAATTATTTTTAATCCCGACTCAACATAACTCAACTGGCTACTTTTAATCGAGCACTGACTAGAAATTAAACAAATTTAAATGTTAACAAAATAAATCAATGCAGAGTTTATGTAATCTCCATAAACATGGGTTTTCACATTCCCTTCTATTTTAATGTTGAACTGTATTATTACTGTATTCAATTATTATTGAACTATATTATATTCCTGACTATAATCGTGGAAAGGTATTTGGCCAGTAGATGGCGCTAACCAACAAAGCATAAAAATCAATCAAACATTTTACTGAGGAATATTTCAGAAATTAGTCACATTACCAGCCTGGCAAAGGTTATGAGCAATATGAAAAGGATCATTCCGCTGTGGCATTAACTCTGAGCATTATATACTGATATGTTACTAACATCAAGTCATATAAATTTACAAAAGTACACTAAATGTTGCATCCTCATGCAGAAGGATTAAATGTACGTTTTAAAAGCATTCCTGAATATATAAAACAGTTATCAAATGTTTCATATTTTAGTTACTCAATATAATAATGGAGGCATTGGTTAGATTGGCTTATCTAAAACTATGATAAATGTGATGATAGTGTTCCCATAGTGTTCCCTTGATTGCAATTGTTGAGCTAGCTGTAGAAATATTATAGGTCGAGAAAAGATGCAATAACTGAGATAAGAACATTACACACTATACTGGAAAAAGAAAATGAGTAATAGTTGCTGTTGTGAGAGTTCATATTTGTATTTTATGATCTCTTTGATAACCTCTCTAAGGGGTTAAGAGGTTACCCATACTAATAGTCCATGTGAAACCCCATATAAACAGTGGTGATGAGACTCTCTGTCTTATTATAAACAATCTTAACCTGAGTGTTTGCTTCAATCATAGCTATGTACCCTTTGCAGTCAGATGTACAAATATACACAGATGCTTGCTTTCATACACGTCGGTGGACACATAAAGATATTCTCTAATTCTGGGGGAAATGTATGTGTTTCACTGGTCCTCAGCAAAATATATGCAACCATGACATCCTCACAGATGGGAATGCAGATTATGGTTTATTAGAAATCTGGATTTTATTCCAGTGGCCCGTAATGTTGTTATGTAATTCTTCACTTTGTTTCACCTCAGGGCAAAGCAGTTCTAAAGCTACTATGTGTCATTACTACAGTTTTTTCCCTCAAAAAAATCTATACCAACAAAAAGAAGGACAAATTGCAGGTAGAAAACAACTCCATTTCATGTTGAAATCATAAAAATGCATTGAGAATGTTTGTTAAACAACTTGAAAAAAAAATATTACTACATAATAAAATTGATTAGATTTCTATTTCTGAAAGTCTGGTCACAGGACTCCCCAAGTAAATGTGCATTGCAAACAAAACAGTGAGACTTGAACATCATTCCCTCGTGTTATGGTTTTGAATAGGTAATGAATAGTTATTGTACATTACATATTATATTAAGTGAAACATACGGTGGCCAAGAGAGCTGCAACTTCAGAAAACACATGCAAATAGAAAAAGCACCAGCAAATCAAGAAAACATCTTCATCAATTTGACAGCAGGTGGTGCAAATGTTCATAACACAACCAAATAAAGAATTTTAGGTAACACTTTACAATAAGGTTCATTGGTTAACATTAGTTAACTAATGTTAACTAATGAACCTTATTAGTTAACATTAGTTAAAAACATTAGTTAACATGAACGAAGAATGAACAATACTTCTATAGCATTTATTACTCTTAGTTAATGCTAATTTCAGCATTTACTAATGCATTATTAAAACCAGGAGTTTTTAACATTAGTTAATGCACTGTGAACAAACAATGAACAACTCTATTTTTATTAACTAACATTAACAAAGATGAATAAATAGTGTAATGAATGTATTGTTCATTGTTTCTTCATATTAGTTAATACATTAACACCGTATTGTAAAGTGTTACCAAATTTTATTTGCAGCGCGTTTCTTTATTTGGCTGTGTTGTGAGCATTTGCAGCACATGTGTTGTAAAACTGATGAAGTTGTTTTCTTAATTTGCAAGTGTTTTTTCTATTTGCAGTGCGTTGAGCTCTCTCGGCCACCATGGAAACAACTCAATTTTGCTTTTAAATCATGCCATTTAAACTTTTATACTTATTTATAGGATATGCAATCATGTCAAACTATTTCCAGTGAAGATATCCAAAGATAAAAATCTGATTATCAAAAACCATTTGGTAACCTTTCATTATCACGTTAACATAAATAGGCTGTTGCTGACAGACATTATATATACATATCTACAGACAAATATTATTTAGTTAAACTGAAACTATTTCATACCTCTTAAAAGTGCATAAACACAAAGGTGCAACTAAATAAACTAAACTAAACAAGTTTTGCAATTTTTTATTCTGACATTGTGACAGAGTAAAAACCACTTGGTATGCTGTGCTTGTTATAATCATGGTAAATTTTACCAGTAACCTTTCACATGGCTGAGCTCTTATGCCTTCCTGAAGTGTCTCATAATCCTATCAGGACTGAGATGTAATGCTGTTGAGTCTTAGTGGATAGAAATCCTTCCTTAGCACCTGCATGCCGAAACCTGTTTGTACAGTTCATTATTTTCACCCTACTAACCTATAAACAATAGTGTAAACCAAATGTCATTGCTCACTATTGATGCCCTGTGGGGTTTCAGGCAACAAACAGTAAACATGCTCAAATTACACTTCAATATTTTCCCTTTCCTCACAGTCTCTATCTCCTACTTTTGCTACTCTATTTCTTCAAACAAAACGTTCCTTGTTTGCTTGGTAAATTATGTATCTTTGATGAGAGCTATAACTTGAACTGGAGATCAGCAGTGCACATGGCCCTTTGTTGGAAAAAAAATGAACTTTTTGTTAGTTAAGGTTGGGCACGAGAACAAGGAACTGATCTAAGATCAGCAGAAGGTGACTAGATATTCAATGAAGAGCAATAAATAGACTACCAGATGGACTGTGTCCAAGCAGGGTAAAATAGATAAGAGGCTTTGGTGTCTTTACGTAATGATCCTCCAGTTGCAAATCATCAACAAACACACAAGTGCAAAGCTAATGCAAGATACAAGCTTAAACAAAGAAAAGTTGGTGTTAAATGGACTTTGTTTTTAATATATCTCACGCATCATCCATTTATTTCAATGTGCGTGATCTTATAACTTTGGAAAGAATTCAAAACTCAAACACACAAAAATAAATTATGAATGAGTTTCCATTTTTTCTATTTTTATTTTGTATTAGTATAAAATGTTAAATTAGTGAGATGCATTGCATCCTTCTAAACACAAGCTCTGCGTTAACAAAAACATGAGTCTAGCACCAAATGACAATAGCGTGATTTATGACAGATTTGCCATAGAGTCAGCTAAGATTCAAAATGCAAACAAAGTAAAACCACAATTGAATCAGGTATTTTAGATGTTTGATGCGCAACTTTTAATGCTGAACAAACATAGTACGTGTGATCCTCTTTAACAAAAAAAAATTAGGTAAATTCCAGTCCTGCCAATGATGTGATTTTCCAAAAATTCATGTAAGAACTTGTACGTTATACGTGCATTTCACATTTACACAGGGCCATCATCGAAGATGACTATTCAAATATTCCTCCAGCCCCTGTGAATATATTCACTTTTTTTTGTCCAGTTTCAAGCTGCAGTTAACAAGTATTTTTGTTCAGTTCTCTGTGGCTCTTGAGATTCTGCCAGCACTGGGGCCCTCTCCGGAGAGTTGGGAATTTTGCAGGCCTTATAGAGTATTACAAAGAGAATGAGAATAAGCACAGCTACTACTGAGTTACACACAATGGCCACTATGGCAGCTGGGGACAGTCCAGGTCTTAGTTCTGTCTCCATGGTGAGTTGACCTCCAGAATCTGATGTTCAAGTTTAGGGAAGACACATGAAATCACAGTTCATCACAATAGGTTACCATGCTTCAATTTCTGCTGCCATTTTTCATGATTCTTGACAGAGCCAGCAACACCATCTGGTCCTTCAGTGAGTAAGAGTGATCTACTGATCAAAGGTTTGCATCTCTACAAAGGCTGACTGTCTTGTTTATGTAGCCAGATCCAAAAGGAAACGTCCTCAGCCTCTGAATGATTCCTAAAAAAACAAAGACATATTTTCTTAATGCAACAATGTATATTTAGATGTAAATGTCATTAGTTTACTCACTTTTAAAGAAAACATATACATACAGTGGGATCCAAAGGTCATGAGACCACTAGTGAAAATGTTTTGCATTTTTTTCTAAATGAATACAACATATTTATTACAAATTACATTGTCAGCATTTCAGTTTGAATGAAAACTTGTCATAGTATTTAGTTTCTCTCTTTTGCTTTAATGATAACAATGTGACAAAACATTAACATTTTGCAGTGCTGCAAAATACATTTTTAAATTAAAATGTGATGAATGATGTGCAACTCACAAAGGCCCTCAAACCCATTTCCTCTCACAGACACATTTTTCGGAAAATATATAAGTTTGGCACCCAGAGTGATTTACCAATTTGGAGAGTTTGTCCTCTACCTAAAGTCCATGTATCTACAGCAAGACTGTTCATCATGGTGAATCAGTTTCAAAACTCATCTCCAGTTGTTTTCTCGACCAGTTCAGGTCAGTTCTCTTTTCAGAGCTCAAACTACTGTTGGAGGGTCCATCCAGAGCAATTCCACTCTCATCACCCTCAAGTTAAGAGCCCCAGCAGACAGCGGTTATTACTGAGCTTGAAGTGAGACAACACATTGGTACGACTGATGCGCATCAATCTCTCTCTCTCTCTTTCACTGCCACAGTAGGGAGCTCAGGCTTCAAGTTATGAGAAAAACAAATGAACCGAAGACTAAAGATTGCACAGAAAATTTGAAGACAAATGATGCCTCTTGTTCACTCTGTGAAATTCTTTCTATTTCTTTGGCTGAGAAAGAAAGATTCTACTCAACATTAGAACGCAAGTTTAGGCTAATGTTAATTTAACCCAATCTTATTGCACTTTAAATGGAGTGAACACCATGTTCCTCATACAGTCTTCAAAGGTTCAGAGTAACGAGGGCACTTAGGGAACGATATTTTACTAGCAATATGCTTTGAGTGTCTCTCCAGAAACAAACACCCTCCCTGCATCAGTCCTCTTATCACAGCTCCATGTGCTGTTGAATAATGCAGACCTAATAATGTTATTATTAAAAACTCTTTGCAAATAAGAGGACATAATGTAAGATCTCTGCTCTCATCAAGGCTCCAACTGGTGTTATATATAGGTCTGAAAATGTAAACTGCACTTTGACTTACATACTGTAGTTAAGCCAAGCTAGTCACAATCAGTGACTTTCTAATCAATAATGAGCTGAGTGGAAATCGATGAGCCACAGTCCAACATGAACTTTAGGCATCTGATAAAAGCTGTGGAATTTTACTTTGTTTTAATACAGAGCTATAAATAAAGAATAACAAAGTAAAATGCTAATTTTCCCTGCAACCCTACATAGAAAAGGCTGTTTGGAGAATAGAAAGATGCTAAGTTTTATTGATTGTTTTACTGATGATAGTTATGAGAGAGGTGAAAAGTTAACATAAACAGCTAAAATCAAACCACCCACAAATACAAAAGGTTTTGTCAGTTTGCTTTGAAATGCAAACAAAGAAAGATACATCGAATACATTTTTTTAAGTGGGCAATATTTATATATGCCTGTGCTTCTGTTCCAGATGAAACAACATTCATATGTTCACAAGGCCAAGATATCTTTGAGCATCTGATCTACAGTTATTTGGAGGGAAAATGCAAAGTTGTTGCCAAGTGTTCAAAGCGTTACAGTAATCATGAGAAAACAAAATAGCTGCTTAGTGACAAGTAGTTGTAACGATGTTGTAACAAATACATCTACGTCTACTCAAATTGTGCTAGAATACGGTCATTAAAGTAAATAGTTTCCATTATTGTGGTTTTCTTCTCAGAAATAGGACAAAACAACTAGTTGAAGTAGTCTACTAGTACTAGTTTAACTGAGAAAAACAGCTCTACCCCCCTAAATGAAACATGAGGGGAACAATGAAACACTTGTCTGTCCCACAGTACTGTGGCAGCACCACCGCTGACTGCTGCTGAATACTAAATACAGCAGATAAGACTACATTCAACTGATTGAGAAAATGGTTATCTAAGACTTTACATCATAAGCAATAACCGACGCTACGAAACGACGAACTTGCCTGTTTATAAAATGTGAAGATGGTGCTCTCCATTCAAAATAATACGACGCGAGCCGCCTCGCGTCAAGCTGCAGTCTTTCATTTCATCCCGAGTGTAAAATCTGCTGTTATGGCGATGCTGCTTTTGAAAAGTGAACTTACCCGCATCTTTTACATATTTCCAAGCACTTCTGATGCCGACCGATTATATGAATCGAGTTAAGGTAGGATGTGCAGTCGGATCAAAAAGTTTTCGCTAGATACAGACGGGTCCGTGTCTGCACGCGTTCAGCATCTAATTAATCGGGTTGATTTGAAGCGTCAGCTACTGAGAGATCTCACCAGTGACATTTGCTTACGCAATATTTACTTTTCGAGTGTAACTAATATGCAGATGTTATGGCGTTATTCTGAACCTAGAGCTCAGTCTCCCTGCAGTCAGTGCTTGTAGGCGTGGTTGTCATTGTGTTGTCCTGAGAACGAAAACAAACGTTAAACTCTGTGAACCAATAGCAACACGAGAGTCCCGGGCGACGTGAATGTCCCCGCGCGCACTGTCTGGAGGGCAGGCGCAGACTGTGCCACAGTATGTCTGGGAGACGACTGCTTCGTGTTTAAAGATCATTCTTTTCAGCTTTATAAATGTGCATGTGCATACTTAAAGATGCAACCAACTATTCAGTTTTGGGAGAGCTTAAACCAATCTATTCAAAGTCCCTACAGACAGGCTATTAGCTACCTGTCCTTATAGCTACTAGGTTTGTTGATTCAAATAATTATGCATGGTTAATGAAGAAAGTAAAAAATGCATTGATGCAGTAATTGTTTTAAAAGAAAGAAAACAACACCTCTTGATGTCATAAGAGTTGTTCCATATGAGTTAATGTAATAAAGTTGAAGATTGTTTAGCTAAAATTAATTAACATTTTAATTAATTAATCAATGGCCCACATGAAAAGGTTATTGAGGTCTCGTAGTGGGCCCGAATCTGAATTGTTGGGAATATGTACATTTATAGTCCTGTGTGTATGTAATAGGCTATTGTTGAAGATTTTATACAAGCAAGCACATATATTTTAATTATTGTGACATGAACAAGAACCATAAATATGTTTGTGTGCTCCTTTAAAAATATAATACAGTATTAAACGCATTTGTGCTGAAGTATGCAGTTTAGAGCAGCTATTAAATGTTTTCTTTATGGTTTACCATCAGGAGTCCCCATGGAGCCATTTGGAGTACAGAAAGCAGCAGAGAGAGAGAGATGCTTCACCCTCAGAATGTCAGGCTCTTTGAGAAGCAAAGAGTTTCCTGTAATTTGCCTCATAGAAAAATCAGGGATGAGAAATAACTGTAAAGATTCATTTCACACCCCACATCCCAAAACAACCAACAGGCAATCCTTGTTGCACTCCAATCTTGCACACATAAACACTTTTTGAATTTCAGAATTTACCACTTCCCATGTCTCATGTGGAGCAAAACGAGGTACAGAAGCATTCATGCAAAGATTTTTGAACCACATTAATGAATCAAAAGCTCTAATCTGATTAGTTTCCCTCAACATCTGTGGTTCTAAATTTGACCACTGACAGTCACTTAACATTATATTTAAATTATGTTTGAGAATTTGGCAATGATAAACACACATCTTCACTTAAAACCACAGATCCCTCATCATCCATGTGCTGTTTTCACATGATATTGTTGCATGTCAGCAGGTCATGATTATCATCCCTTCCTCCTACACTTGAGTGGGAAGCGATCATAGATAGCCTCACCTCCTTTGGCCAAATGATCTATTGTTTTCTGAGGTACTGCAATCTTTTAAATACCATATCTGACCATATTCAGATCTGCTGCATTCATCATGTTTGACATAGGTGCAATATAGAAACTCTCAGGTACTTAATCGGGAGATGCTTTCATTCAGTTAATTGACTTTCAGATTAATATTCTGGCAAACATTTGGCAGTTTGTATTGCAACAGTGTGGGAGAGTGAGAAAGGAAAAAAATGATGGAAGAATTTGATCCCTTGTTGAGCCAGCATGTATTTATTTACTTTTTGCTTGGCGAGTTGGCTTTCTGGTATTAAAACAAGTTTGGCATCCTTGGTTCATCTTAATTGTTCATCATGACCTTAAATAGACAAAGAGAAAAAGGAATGAAAAATCAATTCTGCATATGTAATTAATTAGTAATATGTATAATTCATCACACACTCTTAAAAATAAAGGTGCTTCAAAAGGTTCTTCAAGCGATGCCATAGAAGAACCATTTTTGGTTCCACAAAGAACTATTCAGTCAAAGGTTCTTTAAAGAACCATCTCTTCCTTATCTTTTTATAATCTGAAGAACCTTCTGTCACCACAAAGAACCTAATTTTGTGAAACAGAAAGGTTCTTCAGATGTTATGGAACCATTTAGACAAAAAGGCATTCTTCTATGGCATCATAAAGCACCTCTATTTTTAAGAGTGCATGCCAGTCTCTCTAATATTCTTCATGTCATTTCCAAAGCTCAGGGATTTGTTAAACAGAATGGCCTTAGAACTTAAAGAACTGTATTAGTATCTTAACTCTATGCATTAAATCCTACACAGTGTTGTGAATACATTGCTTCTATTAAAGCATCATGGTGTACCTTGTCGATCCAGTCATTGAAAGCGGACACACGGGTGAAAACAGTAGGCTTCTTCACAGTGTTACAGCCAAAACCTGAAACGAAGCTGGCAATACCGTGCACCTCCCAGACACCGGCAGAGTTCTTACAGTTCAGGGGACCGCCAGAGTCACCCTGAGGGACGTTAACGAAAAAAATTACTCATATGTAGTTGACACACACAAAAGTGTGTAAAAATATTTTTATCATACAAAAATTTGTTTTAGTATTTGAATTTGATTTGATTTGTGCATGGCGTTCCAAGAGCATTTTTAGTGACGCTTTCTGCAGTTTAAATGGTTTAGCCAATAGGCAAGTGATTATATTTTCTACGAGTGAGTCATTGTCAACCGATTCTTCAAAAACACAGATTCATTCAAGAGCAAAACAATATGCAGATACTTTCTTTTATGGTTTGATTTGGAACGATATTCAGAAAGGTTACTGGCAACACTGTGTCTAAAATGTAAGTTGCGCAATATGAACTGTTCATTTATTGTGCTGGCACTGTTGTATGAAATCAATTACACTCACAATTGCCTGAAAATTTGGAACAAAAACACTCTTGCTTGAGTAATAATGCTATAGTTACTCTGTAAATATAAGCTAACAGATGTTTAAAAAATGATGTGGCACAAGATAATTTATAAATGAACACAGACAGAATAAATTTACTCACATTGCAGCCAGCGACAATGCCGTCTCCACCAGCGCAGACCATGGTTTCTCTGACACTGGAACCCCACCAGTCGGACCTGGAGCAGGTGGCGTGATCCACAGCGGGCATCAGTGCTTGCTGCAGTTTGTCGGGAAGAGGGCCTCCAGCTGGGACACAACCACAGTATGTTTGTTGATGCTCTGTACAGATTACCTCACAAACACTAAAGCATGGCAAAATTACACTACACTAAGAATATTCCAAATATTTTTACACTCATTTATGTCAGGTCTTGTGTGCACAAGCACTTACTGGAGAGTCTCCCCCAGCCTGTAATATAGCAGGGGTAGTTGTTTTCAAGGATGGAGCCAGCAGGAGGAACGCAGCCCAGCTGAACAGTATCACTCAGTGTCACAGGCTCGGACAACTTGATCAGGGCAATGTCGTTTCTGAATGAGCACAAGAATCACAAGTAAGAGCTGTTGACACTTACTGTGTCACACAATAAACCTGACATGGCGATAATCACAGACTGACTGTACAATATATATATAAAGTAAACTGAGTTTTTATATAATCACATTTTTTTAAATCCACCTTAGTTTTCAAGCTATGAGTGAGACTTAAAATCCATTATTACTGCAGGAATGTAACTAGAAGAAAAATAAAGTGTAGTAAATGGTAATATTATTTGCTCAACAAACCATTGTGTTTCTGATTATTATAATAAATAAAAAATATAAAAACAAACAACAGTTTGCAATGTCAAGCAGCACAGTGGACTGTATTTGTCCAGCTACAGTAACTGGAAGCAAACGACACTGTGAAAGCTTTGCACATTCAAGTTAAAAATGGCTGTGCCGACATATATGTTAAAAATATGGTGGAAAAAAATGATTTTATTATGGAAATTAGTTGCCTATCAACAGTAATTTTACAGTATAGTGGTCTTTATACAAAAATACTTGACCACGGAATGCCATAATAACCTAATTAATAAGTTCCGAAAATTTGAAATATGTGAGCCTTAACCACAAAAGACAATTTTTTAAAATTGAGATTTATACATCATCTAAAAGCTGAATAAATAAGCTTTCAATTGATGTATAGTTTGTTAGTTTTGATATAGTTAAGGTAGGAAATTTACAAAATATCTTCATGGAACGTGATCTTTACTTGGCATAAAAGAAAAATCGATAATTTTGATCCATAAAATGCATTTTTGGCTGTTGATACAAATATACCTGCACTACTTGTGACTGGTTTTATGGTCCAGGGCCACATATATGAATTTAACTAATGTATATTGACACAACATGTTTACCTTCCTATTAACTGTTAGTTAGGCCTAAAATGAAATATGACATAATGTAAAGTTCTCCAAAGTATAATACTTACCCAAGAGACACAAACAAGGAGTTCCATTTCTCATGAACAATGATCTTCTGTGCACTGATGGCCTTTGAGCCGTCCTCGTTTGCTGACAGGTCATGCTTACCAACATACACCCTGTAGTTGCGCCCAGAACTACAGGAGAGAAAATGCATCAGATTAAAATCCAGTTGAAAGCTATATTAATGTCCTCAAGTTCACAACTTTGAACACAATTAAAAAATGAGTTCATGTTGTTAGTGCTGTTTAATTGAACTCTGTACCAACCAAAGATTAAAATATTAGATGAACAATGGATTGGACACCTGATGCAGTGAGCAGCAGTCATCACCCAGTTTTCAGCAATGATAGATCCTCCACAAGTGTGACGCCATGAGCTACCGCTCTCATACTGAAGAGAGATCTAATCATAGGACACATAAAATGCTCATTAAACATACAGATGCATGCTGAATTTGACTGCTCAAACAGTAGAGCATTGCACTAGCAACACGAAGATCATGAATTTGATCATGGGTTTGATTGCCATGGAACATCATCATGGGTTTGAGTCCCATGGAATGCATTAACCTATGAAATATAAACCTTGAATGATGCATAAATCTAATGAAGAGAGGGAAAGGGTGTAACGACAAAGTGTGGAAAGCATAACTGTGGCAGAATTGGTGGCTATTTTTGAGACCAGAGGTAGTAATGGGAGGGAATGAGAAATAAAGACAGACAAAATGGTGCGAGAGTACATACCTGCCAGGGCCAGCTGTGGGACCTGGCTTCCTCTCCATTGACCACACGAGAGCTGAGAGGTTCAATGGGAGGTTTTCCACACCCAAAGGCTGCAGTAGAAATTCAGAATAAAACTTTTACGTCAGGTACATATATAATAGAACAATATCTGTAATCGTTATTTTGCAGGCTACTAAGTCTAAGTCTCCTGAGCACTTCTGTTCAGGTGTGCAGACTTCTTACCGCTAGCAATGAGCACGGATGCTAGGATGAGGGCGAACATGTTGACTTGGGTCATCTGCCGAACACTTGTCCGCTTTTAAACCTTTTCTGTTAGTGATGTCACATTGGCCACACAAAAGTATGAAATACGTGCTGCATGAAGTGTTCCACCTGTTTTGCCTGGAAAAAATTATCGGCTTTTGAACAGCTGCTTTCTCTGAATCCATTCACACGACTTCATGCACAAACCTTGTACATTTCGGATTCAGTTAAAAGAAAGATCTTCCTTTGGAGGGAAATAGGTTTTCAGTTTATAATTGTTATGATTTTTGAACCACTTCATTTCAAGTGAGTGGGTGTGAGTCTCCTGTCATTGGGTCAAGTAGTCAAAGTGACTGCTTTTTCTTTTGGGAAATAATATTTGAAATTGTTAATAATTTTTTTTTTTTTTTAATTAAATAAATAACAGCTTGCTAGCAGCATATACAAGATTTTTAAATGTTTTTGAAGTAAGCCTTTTATGCTCACCCAGGCTGCATTTATTCGTGAATAAAGTGAAAACAGTGATTTTGTTACGATTATTACCATTTAAATGAATTTTTTTCACTTTTAATGTATTTTAAAATGTCATTTGTTCTTGTGGTGGAATTATTCCAGTTTTCTGTATCAAGTGATCCTTCAGAAATCATTCTAATATGCTGATTAGGTGCTCAAGAAACATTTCTTGTTATCAATGCTGAAAACAGTGGGCTGCTTAATATTTTTGTGGAAACCATTAGATATTTTTTAGGATTCTTTGATAAACAGAAAGGTCGAAAAGCACCAATTAATGTAAATGTTTTGTAACATTATAAACATTTTTTACGGTCACTTTTTATCAATCGAATATATCCTTGCTGAATAAAAGTAGTAATGTCTTTATAAAATCTTACTGACCCCAAACTTTTGATTAGTAGCATAAATGAATCACACACACACACACACATACATGTTAAAACGTTGTTAGTGATTTTTTGTTCTCTTAGTTGCTATGAACAATGTTTCATTTAAATGTACTGTAAGTAAAACCTGTGGTCAAGTTTGAATGAGGTCAGCAGATGGTAAGTTCTCAGGGAAATGAGTTTAACTTCAGGATTGACATATGTCCGCATTTACTTGGGTCAGAAAATTAGGCAAAAGGATATTGCACTACTGAATCCATGGGCACACCTTAGATTTCCTATGCTGTATTTATATACTTTTTATGACATAAAAGTAGTATAGTTTGATGGTTTGTCATTCATTAGCAGACTGAAAGTCATGATATCATTAAAAAAAAGCATTTTGGCCCCAGCTTGCATTTTATGACAGCTCTCTACTGAAGAATAGAACATTTTAATGTAAAAATGCATTAAAGCAAAGCATTTTAGTCTTTAAACACGTTACCAATGTCAACAGGTTTGTTTTAAAATTAGATGTAGTACGCAGCTGATTACAGCTGAACATTTAATGTGAACAAAGACACCTGAATATACACATACACAAACACTGAGTTTATCTGTTGTCCCCTGTTGTCCAAACACAAAGCAGTTACAGCAGTTTGGTCATGTATAGTTTGCACTTGACATGAGGATTAAAAAAGAGGACACAAGTATGTTTACTTATAAACATTCAGGATTCAACCTCACAGAACCTCTTGTTATTCAAAGGATAATGTTGTGAATGTTCTCCTTAAAAGCCCTGCAGAAAACTCATTATCGTGCATGGAGGAGCTTTAATCTCATCTAGATAACAAGGTATCCTGAAGACTGTCAAACTGAGGAAACGATTGTCAGGTCACCCTGCTGCTGATGAGTTAAGGCTTTTGTTATCTCATGTAAAATATCTTGTAAAAATGACTAAAAAGTAAATCTGTAACTTTATGTTATGTTCATGATGTTGTCATTTCCATCTAAATTATATTCTCTATATCTACACTGCCTTTCAAAAGTTTGGGATCAGTAAGATTTTTTATGTTTGTTTGTTTGTTTGTTTGTTTGTTTGTTTGTTTGTTTGTTTGTTTGTTTTGTTTGTTTGTTTGTTTTTAATGGAGACTTTTATGCTCATCAACACTGATAAAAATGATTTTGTGGTGAAGTAAATACTACAGAAAAACAAATGTAGTTTCTACATTAAATAATTTAGTTCAGGCAAGAATTTAAATAAAAGAGTAAATTCAATATTAGTTCTCAATTTAAGCTTGTAGAATTTAAAATTTGAACTTATAAGTATATTTGGTTACACTTTATATTAGGTGGCCTTAACTACTAATAAGTACAATGTACTTATTGTGTTCATATTGTATTGCAAAACACTTCTGCTGCTATTGAGGTGGGATACGGGTGAGGTTAGGGACAGGTTTGGTGGTATGAGTAGGTTTAAGGGTGGGGTAAGGTGTAAGGGATGGGTCAACAGTGTAATTATAAATGTAATTACAGAAATTAATTACAGATGTAAGTACATATAGGTATTTTTAAAAATTTAAGTACAATGTAAAAACATGTATGTACACAGTAAGTGCATTGTATCAAATGATTAATTTAAATATAAGTACATAGTAGTTAAGGCCACCTAATGTAAAGTGGGACCGTATATTTTATATTGTTTGTTATTTTTACAAATATTGTTTAAGTAAATATCAAGGTCATGATCGTTGTTCCCATCATGCACTTGGGCATGAATAATTAATAATAATTTTTGCTGTTTTTGAGATGTATTTAGGTTGTTTTGTGGTTGCTTTTGTTGTTAGGTTAAGTAACTTGCTGTTTTGTGACATCTGGAGTTCATTTTTTACTCAAAATGACCCATTCATACTCAAACACTATTCACTGATTGTCATCGTCATTGTGTATGATGTACCAAGTATTCAGGTCTCTGTGTTCATTTGAGTCAACATATTACCTTAAAATGAATAACGAGCAGTCTACTTGCTTACACATGTGCTTGTAACTTAACCACATGCTTTATAGGCAATTTTTTTTAAGTGCTATGTGTTTTTTTTAGTGCTATTTCAGTGCTATGTACAAACTGTGACTGAGTGAAATGTATACTTGAGTATTGTAGAGTAAACTTAAAATAATTAAGTAGAAATTACGCATCAAACTCAAACTAATTTTAGATAACTTAGTTAAGTAGATTTTACTTAATTCTGTGTTTAAATTTTACTTAAAAAATATTTGTGCAAATAAAAATAAAGTAAATTTAACTTTTTTTCAGTGAAGGCTGTATTAATTTGATCAAAAATACAGAAAAAATTATTGCAATTTCTAATATTGGTTTCCTATTTTAATATACTTTAAAATATAATTTATTTCTGTGACGCTGCACTTAATTTTTATTCATTATTACTCCAGTCTTCTGTGTCACATGATCCTTCAGAAATCATTCTAATATGCTGATTTATAATCTGTGTTGAAACTGTTGTGCTGCCTAATATTTTTGGAACCTGTGATCCTTTTTTCTTGATTTTTTTATTTATTTTATTTTATTTTAAAAGAACAGCATTTATTCAAAATAGAAATCCTTTCTAACAATATTATAAAGTATTATAATCATCCCTTTTTATATATTTAACACATACATGCGGGATAAAAGTATTAATTTCTTTTAAAAAAGAAAGAAAAAATGTACTGACATTGAATAGTATATTGTAACACAAAATTTATATTTTGAATAAACACTGTTCTTTTTAGCTTTTCATTTATCAAAGAATCCTAAAAAAACTATCACAGGTCCTCTGAAAAAAAAAACTTTTTCCAACATTGATTATAAATAAGCATATCAGAATGATTTCTGAAGGATCGTGTGACAATAAAGACTGGAGTAATGAGAACTATTTTTGATCAAATAAATGCAGCCTTGATGAGCAGAAGAAACATCTTAAAAAAACACATTAAAAAATCTTACTGATCCCAACCATTTGAACAGCACTGTATTTGTATCTGTATTTTATTTGTCTTTCTATTCCAGTGTTTAAATATTTGTTGATGTTTTATAAATTTTTACAAAATTAATGTTCTACGTAGGTATGTATGACTATATAAGACTCTCTTTAGATGGCAGAAAATAATTAAAGAATGTCATTACAGTCACTTTTAACAGTGATATTCTTAATCTTAATCTTAATCCTTCAGTTTACTTCATCAAGAGGCATGAAAAGCTTGACTTTAGAGATCAACAACTAAATAATGAAGCAGTTAAACATTTAATGTGTTCACTCTGAAGAGTGGCACACTATATTGCTTTGGCTCTGTACAAGGTCCATTTTGCTTTAGATTTAGCCCATCCCACCCTGTCATGTGTTTATGGAACGGTGTTATATTGCCAGTATCTTACTTTTATTCTTCTTCTGTTCTACCTTTTTCAAGAATCTTAACAGCCAAAGTCATGTCTAAACCTACACAGGATTCAATGTATAAAGTATCAGGTAAGCATTTCTATGCTCTATTACTATAGCCTTATCTCAGTGTTATGTAGTCATCTCTTAGGCCTTCATGTTTCGCCACATAGATGATCATAGTATTTTGTCAAACCATAACTTCTGTTGTTACACATCACACTAAGATATGCAAAATTCGAACTGCTAGCTTAAAATTTACACCATCTGTTGTCTGATCTACTGTATGATTAGATATCAATGAAAATCAACAATCAGTTTTAGATTTTTTTTAGCTCAGTCAAATGCATTGCCTGTAGGCTAAGCTAGCTTAGGCTCTTCTTGTTCCAGATGCCATTTAGTCAAAAGGAACTGGTGCATTAATGAATTGACCGTGTTAAACATGAACAGCATTCATATAAAATACGTTGGCTCTAAAACTGAACTATTCTTTCAAGTCTATGAGAAGCTATACTTTAAAAGCTACTAAGGTTGTAAATTATGTATAATATCATCGGAGTGTCTATTTACACTAAGTGCAAATAGCCCGCCTTGTTGGCAGAGGCTATTTAACTCTGCCCACCAACGAGTGATTGGGACAGTCAACACTGAAAAAAGACACTCATTTAACATCAGTTTCAGTGGTAGACCGGAGTTCGAACCTGCCTTTTTCCGAATTTTTTTTCTCCCTTTTCAAATCTCATATTGCATTGGAAAGGCATTCATTTTCAATAAAAATGAAAGAAATAATCAAAAAGTTGAAAAAAAGTATCGGGTAGGGTAGGTAGGGAGGGCTTTATTATCCCAATAAGGTGGCATCCATTTAATAATTTGAATTAAAACTATAATTTTACACTCAATACGTGATTATTGCATACTGTAACGTACTACAATACTGAGGTGCAGATAATTGCCACTATTTGCAGTAGTATAAATAGTAAAAGTAGTATAAATAGCAGAAAAGCTTGCTATAGTGTAAATAGAATCTAACATTATAGCTATTTGTACTTGTAAATAGTGTAAATAGCATAGGCCTATCGTTAAAAAATACTGCTATTTTCACTTAGCGTAAATATTGCTCTTTGCACTAAATGTGAATCCATCGCTATATTTGCACTTAGTATAAATAGTATATATCGCTAAGGAAATATGCTAGTTGCACTTAGTGTAAATTGAATAATTGAAAACGTAGTGCAAATAGCTGCTGCCATATGCATCATGGTTTGTTGGTGTTCAGGGTTAGGCAACATTTAAAGCAACGCACACAGAAGAGATAATGAATCACAAGTGCAACACTTGAGGTTGCCGATATTTCTTTACATCCTCTGTATTAATGCACTCAGTTCATGAATAAAGTAAGATACCATTTCAGTTCCTCATTAACTCTGATGTCCTGCAGAACACTGTACAGTCTCATCATCCGTCACATTGTCTGTGTCACACCTCACACCATGATTTGATTTGTTATGGTGTGATTTCTTCTCAGCTAACAAAAAACGGCCATCTGCCAGTGGTCTGGAGTTCATTGGTCCTCTTGTGAGCTCTGTGGAGGAGACCCCAGACCCCATCAGTACAGTTATTAAAGGTGAAATTCCCTCCTGGATCACTGGCAGCTTCCTAAGAAATGGACCTGGAAGATTTCAGTTTGGTGAAAGCAAGTAAGAGGGCAAAATATTGCTATAATCACAGTTTATTTTTATCTGGTTGTTTTCTTTGCTCATTTGGCGTCACCTGCTCCTCCTCAGATTCAACCACTGGTTTGACGGCATGGCCTTGATGCATCGTTTCCACATTAAAGATGGTCAGGTGACCTACAGCAGCTGTTTTTTGCGCAGTGACTCTTATGTGCAAAATGCAGAGAAGAATCGAATTGTGGTTTCTGAATTTGGCACCCTGGCAACACCTGACCCATGCAAGAACATCTTTGCCCGGTTCTTTTCACATTTTCAGATTCCAGGTAAGCATCAGTTGGAGGTGACAATAGCATGTTATCATAAATTCAGATCGTTCAGACAATTCTCTGACTGCAGGCCTATAATCTATAAAGATTAGATCAGAATTTACAAGTACAATACTTGTCAAAGTTAATGCAATTACTACACATCCTTCATCTGAACCTATTCTAATCCTCAGTTGTGTTTGATTAACAGTTGCGACCGATAATGCAGGAGTGAGCTTTGTTAAGTACAAGGGAGATTTCTACGTAAGCACAGAGACCAACTTCATGCGCAGAATCGACCCTGTGAGCCTGGAAACCAAAGAAAAGGTAAATATGGCTGTTTCACAGATACAGTAACAAAAATATATAACATATAGTCCTTTCCTAAAAAGAACAGTTATCTCTATATGATTTTGTTTTTCAAAGGTGGATTGGTCAAAATATATTGCAATTAATGCAGCGACAGCTCATCCTCATTATGACCGTGACGGAGCAACTTACAACTTGGGAAACTCATATGGCCGAAAAGGTGTTATTCTTTTTATAACACGCTAAACTCTTATATCTTCTTTTTGTTAATCAACCAAACATGACTGCAAAATTAATGACTCTTTCAAAACCAAACCAACCTACTTATCTGCAATTGGTCAAACCAGCCTCCAAACACATGAACCAATGTTTTGAAAGCACCACAGAGCTAAACTTTTGGGAAAATCAATATAGGAATGGCTTTTTTATTTTTTTTTTACATTATTCTGGGATATAAGAAAATATTTTAACAACAACAACAACAACGACGAAAAACACTTAACCGATTCTGTTTCTCAAAGGCTTCTTCTACCATATCCTCCGAGTACCACCAGGTGACGGAAAGAATGATGTTGCTGATCTCTCAGGCGCAGAGATTCTTTGCTCTATTCCTGCTTCTGACCCCAGGAAACCATCATACTACCACAGTTTTGGTGAATTTTCCTGCCATATTTGCATTTTTAGAATTTTTTTCTGCTTCTTTATCGATTTGTAATATTATAAGAAATATTTTGCATCTAGAATTTCACATGGTTGGAAATGTGGGCCACTCGTTTGTTCATGTCCAATATATTATAATCTTCACCAACAGGCAGTTTTCTTTGAAAGTGTTTGTTCATTTTTTTTTTTTACCGTATGTTTGCAGTCATGTCAGAGAATTACATAGTCTTCATTGAGCAGCCGATCAAGCTAGACCTGCTGAAATTCATGCTGTACAGAGTTGCTGGAAAGAGCTTTCATAAAGTCATGTCCTGGTACCCGGAACTGGAAACCATCTTCCATGTGGCAGACAGACACACTGGCCAGGCATGGCAGAATCACATCATACTGATTTCTAATTGTGTGTATTTCTCTCACTTCGCATCTAACATCCATGTTTTCATCCACTCAGCTCATCAACACAAAATACTACAGCAGTGCTATGTTCACACTGCACCAGATTAATGCATTTGAGGAGAATGGATGTTTGATTATGGACATGTGCTGTGGAGATGATGGCAATGTGATTGGTGACTTCACAATAGAGAACCTTCAGGCATCTGGGGAAGAACTTGACAAGGTAACACCTTCACAATCCAAAACATGTCAAATGTCAATAATGCTGACCTCTCTTTCAGTTTCATAAAAATTTAACTTTAATGCAGTGTTTAACTGTTGGCTTTTCCAGTTCTTCAATTCATTGTGTACAAACTTACCACGGAGATATGTACTGCCTCTGGATGTAAAGGAAGAGGAGCCTAATGACCACAACCTCATCAGTTTGCCATACACCACTGCCACTGCTGTGAAGACTACAACTGGGGTATGGGAGCACAATGAGAGGGGGACTGAGAACAATAATATTTATGAATATCAAAAAACATCTTTTCTTTTTGGTAATAGGTGTTCCTGAGCCATGAAGATCTCTACAGTGATGACCTGTTGCAGTATGGTGGTCTTGAGTTCCCACAGATTAACTACACGTATTACAATGCTCGTCCTTATCGGTACTTCTACGCCTGTGGCTTTGGACACGTATTTGGTGACTCTTTGCTTAAGATGGATCTAGAAGGAAAGAAGCTAAAGGTACCGTCTTAAATTAAAATATAATTTTATGAGATGAGTTTATAATGAATATAATGAGAATATAATGTTTGATCTGTCATGTTGTCTGTAGGTGTGGCGCCACGCTGGTTTGTTCCCATCAGAACCAGTGTTTGTTCCGGCACCTGATGCTAAGGATGAGGATGATGGTGTGGTCATGTCTGTGGTCATTACACCAAGAGAGGTGAAGTTCATTGTTTCATCATAGCTCCATTGGTTTGATTTTATGACATACAAACATATTATAGAAGTAATATATAATCTTAATTTGGTCAAAGTTCAATCTAAGAATTCAGTCTTGACAGGTGTGATAATGTTGTGTAACTTTGTTTAGAAAAAGAGCAGTTTCCTCCTTGTCCTTGATGCCAAGACTTTCACAGAACTTGGGCGAGCAGAAGTTCCAGTGGACATCCCGTACGGCACTCATGGACTCTTCAATGAGTTGAGCTAAATAAACAAAAAATCAACTCATAAAAGTAAAACCAGCTATGTAATCGTTAGAATAAGCTTCATTTTGTTTGTATTATATGTTAAACATTTTCTTTTTACCCTACACATTTTGTATATGACTAAGTGACATTAAATGTTTTGGAAAAACTGGCATGCTTGTTTTTTGATGACATATATTTGCTGTATTTTAACATTAATCGAGAAATGAAATGGAATATTTGTACTAAATCCTGCAGGACCATCCAGTTACAACGAGTTATTTTGTATGTGTAGCCTATAATTCAAATAAATCAAAAGAAAGCAACAGACATCGGCAGAATATCTAGAAGGAGAGAAAGAAAAAAACATAATAATATCGAAACACCGCTGAATAGAAAATAAATACGGTGCCCAAGCATGATCCAAATAGCTCGCTTATCTCCTGCTTTTGTGTATTTCATCAATCCAATAGTCACTAGTGCAACATAAATCAATTCCAAATCACTAGGTGGCGCTCGTGCTATACAGAAGTGCTAGTTTACATTTATGCTGGGTACACACTAAAAGATTTTTAAAATCTTAGAAGATCTTCAAAATGTGAGAGACCACAAACATGAGGGGTGTGTGGTGTCCTCTGGGACTGAAAATAAGGTATGTTAATGACTTTGCAAAGAAGCACAAAACACAAACTGTTAAGACCTTTTTTTTTTAGTAAATTTAATTTAAAATGTACTATTTACGTTTAGTTTTAATTACTTAGTTTGTATTTTGTTCAATTATGTATTTTCAAATAGTCTTTTGCCTGTAATTATTAAACTAGAACTATATAGCACAGATCTGTACAGGTGAGGTGTGGCTCCAGAAGGCAGTTCTCCTTTTTGTAATGATAAATGCATTTATTGTCTCTATCAGTAACTGTCAGGGTGAAACATGCCCTTATTCCAGCAACTCAAGCACACACCGGAGACAGAACATCAGAGGAAGAAAAATGGAAGAATGAATGGACTGAGGACAAACCATCCACACTGATTGGCGTTTGTCTTCAAAGCCTAGCCGAAAACATGAAGGAGATGTGGGCAAAAGATTATATCCAAAAATACATGTACCAGTATTTCTTCAGATACGTCACGGGTCCTTTCAGCTCATTACTTGAGTACTGCAACATAATTGTACATTTGTGACTTGTACATGTGTAGATATGTGTTTATTAAAATATTTATCTTATCTGTGTGTTTCTCTTTCAGCTGGTGAGTTATTGAACGAGCTGTTGTGCATCCTGTCCTCTCTCAGAAAAACAATAGTGTTTTAATTTTTAGGTAAGCTTTAGTAAATAAAATACTGTTGTTACACATCTTTTGAGTTGGTAGAACACACAATTTATCACAATCATTGTGCAGTGGAAGCCTTCTTTAATTGTTTAATTATGTGCAAGAAAGATAAAGAAAATCAGTATAATTCAGTAAAATAACATTAAATTTTGAATGCTAAACAATCAGAATATTTTTCAGCTTTAATGTTAGATTAAATTTAATGTTAGATGAAAATAATGAATGATAGATGAATTAGAGAATGATTAGTCGAATATAATATAATATTAATATATTAAATATATATATATATATATATATATATATATATATATATATATATATATATATATATATATATATATATATATATATTCTGTTCAAAAGTTTAGGTTGGAAAGATTGTCTTTATGTTTTTGAAAGAAGTTCAAAAACATGAAGTTGCATTTATTTGAATTGAAAATACAGTAAAACAGTAATATTGTGAAAGGTTACAGTTTAAAACTTTACTCAGTCTTCAGTGTCACATGGTCATTCAGAAATATGCTGATTTGGTGCTCAAAATACAGTGATGCATTTTTCCAGGATTCTTTGATGAATAGAAAGTTCAAAATGACAGCATTTATTTAAAGTATTTTTTGTAACAATATAAATCTTTACTGTCATGTTCGATCAAGGCCAGAGTGTTTATTTCTAAATCTCCAGCTCATGCTTTGATATATTGATTCAGTAATATAAGAGGTGATTGTTTTTTTCTTGTGCCCTTTGTGTTTTGTATTTTTCAGCAGCTATAATTTGTAACATGTTTGCAGTTATATAAATCCAATGACTATTCACAAATGTATAAAATAAAACATCTTACAAAAACATATTAAGGAAAAATGGTAGAGGGAAGAATATTAGCTGACGATGTTCCTGAGGAGGAATATTTTATGATTGTACAGATCTTTAGTTAAAAAGCTTTGTCTTGGAGTTCATTGGTAAATAACAACATTCAGCACATTTCCCCCATGAGCTCAAAACCCACACACTACTATATAAAAAACAGAGTTATAGAACTGATTAAAATCCGTTTCCACAGATGGTCAGACCTACAGCAGCTGTTTTTGCGCAGTGACTAGCCCCTGACATCTTTGCCCGGTTCTATAAATAACAATAACACCAATAAACTTATTAAAACCCTAAAATAAGTGGTCTCCAGTTACAAAGGTAATACACTTAATGAATGCAAATTTAAATTTTAATCCTATTGACAGAAAAAAATTTATGCATCAACTACCCCTTATTTATATAGCTACAGTTTAATTGTCCCATATATTACTATTATTAATTTTGAAAATATAATGCGACAGCGTTTAGAGAGAGACAATTTAGCGGGGGGAAAACCCGTAAGATTCATATAGCTTGATTATTTTCTACTTTTGTGTATGTTATTAAACGACTAGTGCAACACAAGTGATCTCCAAATCACTAGGTGGCGTTCATGCTATTCGGAAGCGCTAGTTTACTCTACAAACGGAGAAAAGACAACTTGAGACTGTATACTTTATGCTAATATCCCTGAAGTCTCATACAAAACTGCTGAATCTGACAAACCTGTAAAAATACACGCTGTTGCTGTAGCGAGGAAAGTGTTTGGTGTCGCGTTACAGTAGTTCATTTGTAAGTGACATTGCATATATTCAGTGATTTCTCTTTGTTCCAGCCTCAGTAATATATTTATGAATCGATTAAACGTATGGACTCGTGTTTAGACTGAAAATAAGGTAATGTCTTTACAAAGAAGCACAAAACGGATCTTCAAACTGTTGTTAAGACCTGTTTTTAGTAACTATTAACTTTTGTATAACACTGATATTTGCAGTTATGACCTGACATAGAGTTCACTTGCTGTTAACTATTTACTCATAATAGTGTATCTGTATTTTGGTCAATAATGTATTTTAAAATAGGTTTTCTCCTAAATTTATAAGTATTACACTATTTTAAAAAATAACTATACATTGAGTACAGAGCTGTACAGGTGAGGTGTGGCTCAGTAAGGCCATTCTGCATTATGTCATGATAAATTGATTTATTGTCTTAATCTCTGTCAGTAACTGTCAGGGTGAAATATGCCCTTGTTCCGGCAAATTGAGAGGGAACATCAGAGGAAGAAAAAACAGAAGAATGAATGGACTGAGGATGAGGATGGACCATCCACACTGATTGGACTTTGTCTTCAAAGCCTAGCTGAGAACATGAAGGAGATGTGGGCAAAAGATTATACCCAAAAATACATGGACCAGTATTTCTTCAGATACGTCATGGGTCCCTTCAGCTCATTACGTGAGAACTGCAAATAAACAACTTGAGTACATGTGTGGCTTGTACGTGTGTAGATAAGTGAGTGTTATCCGTGTGTTTCTCTTTTAGCTGGTGAGTTGTTGGAAGAGCTGTTTTGCACCCTGTCCTCGCGTAATTTGTTGACACGTGCTGCCCTGCATCTCCTTCTCCTCCCGCAGCTGAGCTGTTTGTCCCTCACATCAGCCTGTAGCCTTGTCAATGCCAACCTCTGCTCTCTTATCCAGATACGCTGCCAGGTTAAACACACACACACACACACCCCTTTCTAACTTTAGTATATTTCGTATTTGCCCACCGTTTGTTTAAACATACAGATGTGCTTGTAAGGCTTCAGTGAACTAAATTTAAAGTTACCCATATCAGACTGCAAATACCAGATACGCCAATTACTTCCAAATGTCCATCAGTTTAGCAGTGCCTTCAATGCAGCAAAAGAATAGAATGTAATTTTTTTTTTAGGTAAGCCTTGGTAAATAAAATACTGTTGTCACACATCTTGTTTTCAGTCAGTAGCACTGAAAAGTTTTTAGTTATTGTGCAGTGGAAGCCATAATTTTTTACTTTTAATGTGACAAAACTACAAAAAGAGAATACTTTTAATACAATAAAAATAATCATGAAATAATAATACAATTATTAGTAAATAGTCAAATATAATATACTATTAATGTAATAAAAATGTATACATACTGTTTAAAAGTTTGAGTTGGTTTTTATGTTTTTGAAAGAAGTCTCTTATGCTCACCAAAGTTGCATTTATTTATCAAAAAATAAAAAAATGCTCTAGTCTTCAGTCACATTATATTTTAATATGCTGATTTGGTGCTCAAGAAACATTTCTGACTATTGTTATTAATACTGAAAACAGGTGTGATTCTTAATATTTTAACCAGAATGTTTGGGGAATGTCAGTAAAATGCTGCCTTGCAAACATTTTAATAATATGCATGTGAATTTTGTTAGTCTTGCTTGTTGTCAGTACACACAAAGCTCTCACTATTCTTATGTTCACTCTTTTGTCTCTTTCTTGCACAGAATCTTCAGTCTCTGGATCTTAGTGGCGCACAGAATATATCTGCATCAGTGCTGTGTGAGCTACTGGGCAGCCAAAGTCATCTTCGTTCCCTCTCCCTGGCTAGAACCCTGTGTGATCAGAGAGTGATATCAGTGGTCTGCCGACAGTGCCCCAAACTGAAACACCTGGATGTGTCCCGTTGCCTTCACCTCACCCCTGCAGGCCTGCTACCTCTGGCCTACCATGAAGCCATCAAACATCAACCCACAAACATCAGCAGCCTGCTAGCTCTGGATATCGGTTTAGCAGAAAATGAGAGAGATGCAGTAGCTGCAGTTGCGTTTCTCCTGCTCAGCTTACCTGGTCTTCAGAGGTTGGCAATGGAGGGATTGGGACAGGCTTGTGCTCTCATACAGAACAAGCAGTTTGAGGTGACTGAGGAGTTTACTAGACGAGAAGGTGTGCCGCTTCTCAAAGACGTGTGGGCGAAGCGAACACAGGAAGACCACTTAAAAGACAGCAGTTTACTGTGTGCAGACAGAGAGGAAAGTTTTACTTTGGAAGGAAAAATAGATGAATGTTTATCATTAGAGGAGAGTCAGACAGATGCTAGTGATAGTACTGATATAAATGAATGGACAAGGACTTCAGGAGAAGGTTGTGAAAAAGATGGATGTAGAAGTAGAGCTTGTAATGGAAGGGATAGTGTGACAACATCCCTCAGGGATGTACATGGACTGTCTCTGGATACTTTAGAGGCGGTAGGGAAGGTCTGTCCTGAACTGCGTGTCCTGTCTTTGGACTGTCTCAGCAATGTGGATGATATTGTTGACAGCTTTGAACAGGCAGCAGTTTTAGCCAGAGGACTTGGTAGGTTTTCTGGACAGCTACGCTGTCTTTCTCTACAGTTTGCTGGTCTTCTGTCTGAACTGGTTTCAGCACTTAAAGCCGCAGGCTCACATCTGCTTTCGCTCACCTTGGAAGGCATCAAAGCTGATGGACATATTCCTCTTCTGGAGCTCATTCGTGCGTGTCCCAGACTCACTTCTCTCACTGTTCATTTAGACCCACCCAGGAATAATTTGAATGGAGATGATGAGGAGGAGGGTGAAGACGAAGGCCTTCTTTCTAATCTGCCATGCATTCCACACCTCCGCTCTTTAACACTAAAGTAAGTCAAATGAAGTCATTCTTGCTAAACTTTACGCTGATGCACTTTCCCATTACAATCAAATGTGCTGTTTGTTTACTGTTTTCTGATCTGTGTCCCAACAGTTTTTCCCTGGATGAACGACAAATGAAGCCTGCATTGTGTTGGAGGTCTCTGAAGGGAGTGCTGTGGGCACTACTTAGAGGAGCTTCACTCCTTCAGAAGCTCTCACTAATCGCTGTTCCTTGTCAACTGGACCCTGTGTTCAAACTTGTCCTGAATCATCCGGCCAAACCCCTCGGAGCCCTAGACAGTCCCCCACTGCACTGCCTCAGATCTGCTAGCCTGAACCGCTCAGATATCTCTATGGAGACAGTAATACATATTGTAAACACGTGTAGGCGCTTGTCTCATTTGGATTTGAGTGGCTGCTGGGCATTGACTTTGAGCAATATCACAAAGTTACAATGCAAAGCCAAAAGGAGGCGCCATACACTACAAATTACATGGATTTGAGCTGGGGAAAGAAAAGGCCATGTTGAGATTGAAAATGAGTTGTATGTCACTATGTGATTTTGTTGATTTATGTTTTTGGCTTTCATTGGCGTCTATAATTTTACTGTTTTATACAGGTATTACAAAAAAAGATAAATGTAATGTAATTACATATTCTATGAAACTGGAAAATATATTTGTTGCTGATACAAAGAATAAACTAATATGATTAACCAAAATTGCAATGCACTGCTCCTAATCAGATTTGTACATTTTCATTGTAATTTATATATCCATATATCCACATGGCCTGAGATTTAGAATTATGTGTACCACAACAGTCTGTATTTCTGAACCCATAAAGTTTTGTTTTTAAAAAGGCACTTTTTCTTAAAAAAAAGATGACCCAGCTGTTCATTACACACTTTGTCAAACGTTGTTTTTTTTTTTTAGAAAAAAAGTGCCATGCACTTTCTTATATTAGAATAACTGCTGTTTCTATGCAAAAGTAAATGCACTTTTTAATTTTTAATCACAACCTTTAAACCAAAAGTGTTGGTGCAATAAAATATTATTTAGCAAACAATAATAATGACACGAGTATCAATAAAATCTTGTACTCTCTACAATTGTGTTGAGTTTATATATTTGTCTATCCACTACTGATTTTATACTTTATATACATTGAAATGTGATCTATACGCTGCTTTCTGTTTGTGTACTGCACTCTTTCTTCATTGGCTCCTTTCACATTGGCGCGAAGATTTCACAATAATAATATGTGCTCATTGGCTAGCGCGAACTTACAGCAAATCAGTTCATCAGCGTCCTATAACGTAATTCATATTCATGAGCCAAGCGTTTGACGTACTTATTCGTAAATTCGCTGGCGGGAGGAAGACAGTGGTGCGTGCTAGCCAAAGTGTACTTTGTTTATTACATTCAGGGCAGTTATGTCTCGAATACTCAACTGTATTGTAGCTGTTTGTCCAGACATGGGAATAGGGAAAAATGGAAATCTGCCATGGCATCCAATAAGACTAAGGTGAGCTCGAATTTGTTGCTAAATCTCCAGCTAATGCTCGGATACATTGATTCAATAATATCAGAGGTGTTAGTAGTTTATAGCCCTGTGTCATGAGTTTTGTATTTCGCAACAGCTATAAGTTGTAACGTTTGCAGTTGTGCAAATCGAATGATTATTCACAAGTGAATAAAGTAAAAGCATCTTACTAAACATGAAGAAAGAATGGTATAAGGAGGAATATTAGCAGAGGTTGTAACGTTAAGTTACCTAAGATCGAATATTTTATGATAGCACAGTTTGACCTTTATCCTGGTATCCGTTGGTAAATAACAACATTCAGCACATTTCCACCGTGACAACAAAACCCACCCACACTACTATAAAAAAATCTCTGACATTCCTAAACTTTTTAATGTATCCCAACCATTCGGTTTGACTCTTTCTTATCTTTTTAGTAATGAATTCAAGCACTTTCAGAAGATGACCATGACCCCTTCAGTTGAGGGTAATGCTGTGCTTACATTGTCTTATTTTTGTCATATTTTATGTTTTTACTCAGAATTTATTAAAATCTTAAACCAGATAATACAGTCTTTGTGTCATTTGACAGGTAAAAAGAATGTGGTCCTGATGGGCAGAAAGACTTGGTTCTCTATTCCTGCTGCAAACAGACCCCTAAAGAACAGAATCAACATTGTTCTCAGCAGAGAGCTCAAGTAATCCTCTTTTAAAGTTTACAATTTTTTCATCTTGTATTAAATCACTATCCTGTATAAAAGTCAAGTGCCTGTTTCTATCACTCACTTCACAGGACAGCCCCAGAGGGAGCTCACTACCATGCTTCAGACTTCAGTTCAGCACTCCATCTGTTAGACAGCAGTGAGCTCGAAAAACAAGTGGACCAGGTTTGGATAATTGGTGGAAGCGCTCTGTACAAGGTTGGCAAAATTAAGAAAACCTGTCATATATATTGAGAAATGTTATAAAAGTACAAACCCGATTCCAAAAAAGTTGAGACACTGTACAAATTGTGAATAAAAACAGAATGCAATGATGTGGAGGTTTCAAATTTCAATATTTTATTCAGAATACAACATAGATTACATATCAAATGTCTAAAATGAGAAAATGTATCATTTTAAGTGAAAAATAAGTTAATTTTAAATTTCATGGCATCAACACATCTCAAAAAAGTTGGGACAAGGCCATGTTTTCCACTGTGTGGCATTCTCTCTTCTTTTTATAACAGTCTGCAAACGTCTGGGGACTGAGGAGACAAGTTGCTCAAGTTTAGGAATAGGAGTTCTTGTCTAATACAGGCTTCTAGTTGCTCAACTGTCTTAGGTCTTCTTTGTCACATCTTCCTCTTTATGATGCACCAAATGTTTTCTATGGGTGAAAGATCTGGACTGCAGGCTGGCCATTTCAGTACCCGGATCCTTCTTCTACGCAGCCATGATGTTGTAATTGATGCAGTGTGTGGTCTGGCATTGTCATGTTGGAAAATGCAAGGTATTCCCTGAAAGATACGAAGTCTGGATGGGAGCATATGTTGTTCTAGAACTTGGATATACCTTTCAGCATTGATGGTGCCTTTCCAGATGTGTAAGCTGCCCATGACACATGCACTCATGCAACCCCATACCATCAGAGATGCAGGCTTCTGAACTGAGCGCTGATAACAACTTGGGTTTGTGGGTCCTTTTCCTCTTTAGTCCGGATGACATGGCGTCCCAGTTTTCCAAAAAGAACTTCAAATTTTGATTCATCTGACCATAGAACACTTTTCCACTTTGAAACAGTCCATTTTAAATGAGCCTTGGCCCACAGGACACGACAGCGCTTCTGGACCATGTTCACATATGGCTTCCTTTTTGCATGATAGAGCTTTAGTTGGCATCTGCAGATGGCATGGCGGATTGTGTTTACCAACAGTGGTTTCTGGAAGTATTCCTGGGCCAATTTAGTAATGTCAATGACAGAATCATGCCAATGAGTGATGCAGTGTCGTCTGACGGCCCGAAGACCACGGGCATTCAACAAAGGTCTTAGGCCTTGTCCCTTACACACAGAGATTGTTCCAGATTCTCTGAATCTTTGGATGATATTATGCACTGTAGATGATGATAACTTCAAACTCTTTGCAATTTTTCTCTGAGAAACTTCTTTCTGATATTGCTCCGCAGCATTGGGGGAATTGGTGATCCTCTTCCCATCTTGACTTCTGAGAGACACTGCCACTCTGAAAAGCTCTTTTTATACCCAATCATGTTGCCAATTGACCTAATAAGTTGCAAATTGGTCCTCCAGCTGTTCCTCATATGTACATTTAACTTTTCCGGCCTCTTATTGCTACCTGTCCAAACTTTTTTGGAATGTGTAGCTCTCATGAAATCCAAAATGAGTCAATATTTGGCATGACATTTCAAAATGTCTCACTTTCAACATTTGATATGTTATCTATATTCTATTGTGAATAAAATATAAGTTTATGAGATTTGTAAATTATTGCATTCCTTTTTTATTCACAATTTGTACAGTGTCCCAACTTTTTTGGAATCGGGTTTGTATAAATATATGCTGAATATACATTAAATCTCTTATAACAGTCATTATTATTATTTTTTTTTTTTTTTTTTTTTTACTAGGGTCTCGTGTTACACTATATATATATATATATATATATATATATATATATATATATATATATATATATACACACACACACACATTTACATATACATATACAACCCGAATTCCGGAAATGTTGGGAGGTTTTTTTTAAATTGGAATAAAATGAAAATGAAAGAATTTCAAATCACATGACCTAATATTTTATTCAAAATAGAACATAGATAACATAAATGTTTAAACTGAGAAATTTTAAAAAAAATTATGCACAAAATAAACTAATTTCAAATTTTATGCCTGCTACAGGTCTCAAAATAGTTGGCACAGGGGCAGGTTTACCATGACAGCATCTCCTCTTCTCTTCAAAACAGTTTGAAGATGTCTTGGCATCAAGGAGTTTCTGGAGTTTTGGTTTTGGAATTTGGTCCCATTCTTGCCTGATATAGGTTTCCAGCTGCTGAAGAGTTCGTGATCGTCTTTGACGTATTTGTCGTTTAATGATGCGCCAAATGTTCTCTATAGGTGAAAGATCTGACTGCAGGCAGGCCAATTCAGCACCCGGACTCTTCTGCTATGAAGCCATGCTGTTTTATTAGCTGCAGTATGTCCTTTTGCATTGTCCTGCTGAAATACACAAGGCCTTCCCTGAAATAGACATCATCTGGAGGAGAGCATATGTTGTACTAAAACCTTTATATACCTTTCAGCATTCATAGTGCCTTCCAAAACATGCAAGCTGAAGTATTTCCCTGAACTAGACGTGGTCTGGAGGGGAGCATATGTTGCTCTAAAACCTTTATTTCACGAGTTCGCACTAACATATAATATGATTGAGCAATTAGTAAGCATATTTGGCATGCTGTCTGGAGGGAGGGCTCTGAGCTCGAACCCAGAGAACCCCCCCCCCCCCCCATCCCAAGAATAGGATGAAATTAGATTAAGAGTGAGGAGTTGGGGTGGAGGTGGAATGCTGGAAAACCGTTATAGAACAGAGGTGAGTTGGCTGTATATATACACCTGATGTGCTTGTTAAGGTGATTAACTGACGAGCTCCACCTGGGCCAGACTGATTACCTGATCGTGCTCCTCCCGAACCTTGTTAATAAAACATCATATACCTTTCAGCATTCATAGTGGCTTCTAAAACATGCAAGCTGTCCATACCGTATGCATTTATGCACCCCCATACCATCAGAGATGCTGGCTTTTGAACTGAACGCTGATGACACGCTGGAAGGACACGGCATCTGTGAAATTAGTCTTGGCCCACAGGACACAACGGCACTTCTGGACCATGTTCACATATGGCTTCCTTTTGCATGATAGAGCTTTAGTTGGCATCTGCAGATGGCACGGCGGATTGTGTTTACCAACAGTGGTTTCTGGAAGTATTCCTGGGCCCATTTAGTAATGTCAATGACAGAATGATGCCGATTAGTGATGCAGTGTCATTTGAGGGCCCAAAGACCATGGGCATCCAACAAAGGTCTTTGGCCTTGTCGCTTCTGCACAGAGATTTCTCCAGTTTCTCAGAATCTTTTGATGATGTTATGCACAGTAAAGCCTTTGCAATTTGTCAAAAAGTCTTCCACAATCTTTTTACGCGCACTTTCACAGATTGGAGAGCCTCTGCCCATCTTTACTTCTGAGAGACTCTGCCTCTCTAAAGCCCGATTCGGACGGTAATTGTTTCTCATAAGGACATCTGTAAAAATAAATTTACATATCACCTCAGTGATAAAACTCATGGATTCGGATGGCGATTTATTCACAGTGGAGGAGTGAGTTCTGTGATCCCACGAACCTGGGAACGCACTGCTCACGTGACCAGCTACATGATTGTCTGCTGTAATTAAAATTAATTTTATTTACAAAATTTATTCTTATTATTCCAAGCATATTCTATAATATATATATAGTAATTTATTATTTCATTATTTAAACTTCCTGTTTAAAAATAGGAAAATTACCACACGACCTTGGTGTTTGTCTAAAGACAGTAGGTAATTCGGCCGGGGATTTTTACGAGGGTGGTGAGAGAAAAACACCGACATTTTGGATTCGGATGGCAATTAAATCACCGACTACCCCCTGTAAATGGTGAAAATCACTTACTTCCCCATGAGAAACAGTTACTGTCCGAATAGGGCTTAAGACATCCCTTTTATAGCTAATCATGTTACAGACCTGATGTCAATTAACTTAATTAGTTGCTAGATGTTCTCCCAGCTGAATCTTTCCAAAATGTCTTGCTTTTTTGGCCCTTTGTTGCCCCTGTGCCAATTTTTTGGAGACCTGTAGCAGGCATCAAATTTGAAATGAGCTCATTTAGTGGATAAAAGTGTAAAATTTCTCATTTTAAACATTTATGTTCTATTGTGAATAAAATATTGGCTCATGTGATTTTGAAAGTCTTTTAGTTTTCATTTTATTCAAATTTAAAAACGTTCCAACATTTCCGGAATTTGGATTGTGTAATATTTTTTTTGCAACCTAGTTTTTAAAATTTAAGACCCATCATACAAATGATTTATGAAATTAATTGTATTGTTTTTGTAATGTGGTTTGATGGTTCCTATTTTGAGGGTAAAATGGGCTGTTTCACCAGTTATATGCATGCAACAATATGAATTATACACCCACCTATACATCAGTTGTATCTCAGTTATAGCACCGTTTAGTTGGATCTTTGTATAATCAGTTGTTATGGAAACTGCCTCAAGGCAAAATGTACAAAAGACTCCCTTCATACTCCTTCCTCCTCATTCTGTTAATATCTTGTACACTGTAATCACTTTGTGAATGTTGTGCTGTGTTCTTCAGGAGGTGATGGTGAGTTCTGGTCCCAGGCGTCTTTTTGTAACACGGGTCCTCAAGCAGTTTGACTGTGACACATTCATACCTGACATTAACACGGACAACTACAAGCTCTTGCCTGAGTGAGTGCTCATACAGTTGTTTGTATGCTTACATGAAGGTCTATGTGAAGAGAGTTTAGCATTGCAGTTCTTGAAGGCAGCTGCTCAGTTGCATTAAAGTGACAGTGAAAACATTAATAATGTTACAGATGATTTCTCTCAAATAAATGCTGTGGTTTTGAACTTTCTATTAATCAAAGAATCCTAAAAAAATATATTACTGTTGCTACAAAATATTATGCAGCACGGCTATTTTTAACATTGATGCTAATAAATGTTTATTGCGCATCAAATCAGTATATTAGAATGATTTCTGAAGGATCACGTGACACTGAAGACTGGAGTAATGGCTGCTGGAAATTCGGCTGTGCCATTAGAGGAATAAATTCTATTTTAAAATTGAAAATTGAGGTTTTAAATTTTTATATTATTTCATAATATTACTGTATTTTGGATTAAATAAATGCAACCCTAGTGAGCATAAGAGCATGTTATCTTTCAAAAACCTAAGTAAAAAAAAAAAAAAGGTACCAACCCCAAACTATTAAATGGTATTGCATTAATTTCAAGCTTTTAAGAGCCCTGCAGAATAAATTCATTTGCATATTGCTTGCAAAAAATGTTTCATAACATGAGTGATATTAATTTTTCACTTTAGTGTTAAACTTCAAAAGGCCATTTGCCAAGACTTCAGTTTTGAAACACTTTTTTTTCAGGTACAACCTTTTTTGTGCGTACAATGTCTCACAGAAGTGAGTACACCCCTCACATTTTTGTAAATATTTTATTATATCTTTTCATGTGACAACACTGAAGAAATGACACTTTGCTACAATGTAAAGTAGTGAGTGTACAGCTTGTATAACAGTGTAAATTTGCTGTCCCCTCAAAACAACTCAACACACAGCCATTAAGGTCTAAACCGCTGGCCACAAAAGTGAGTACACCCCTAAGTGAAAATGTCCCAAATTGGGCCCAAAGTGTCAATATTTTGTGTGGCCACCATTATTTTCCAGCACTGCCTTAACCCACTTGGGCATGGAGTTCACCAGCGCTTCACAGGTTGCCACTGGAGTCCTCTTCCACTCCTCCATGACGCCATCACGGAGCTGGTGGATGTTAGAGACCTTGCGCTCCTCCACCTTCCATTTGAGGATGCCCCACAGATGCTCAATAGGGTTTAGGTCTGGAGACATGTTTGGCCAGTCCATCACCTTTACTCTCTGCTTCTTTAGCAAGGCAGTGGTCATCTTAGAGGTGTGTTTCGGGTTGTTAACTTGTTGGAATAGAAGGGAGGGGATCATGCTCTGCTTCAGTATGTCACAGTACATGTTGGCATTCATGGTTCCCTCAATGAACTGTAGCTCCCCAGTGCCGGCAGCATGCATGCAGCCCCAGACCATGACACTCCCACCACCATGCTTGACTGTAGGCAAGACACACTTGTCTTTGTACTCCTCACCTGGTTGCCGCCACACATGCTTGACACCATTTCAACCAAATAAGTTTATCTTGATCTCATCAGACCACAGGACATGGTTCCAGTAATCCATGTCCTTAGTCTGCTTGTCTTCAACAAACTGTTGGCGGGCTTTCTTGTGCATCGTTTTTAGAAGAGGCTTCCTTCTGGGACTACAGCCATGCAGACCAATTTGATGCAGTGTATGGCGTATGGTCTGAGCACTGACAGGCTGACCCCTTCAACCTCTGCAGCAATGTTGGCAGCACTCATACTATAAATCTATTTCCCAAACACAACCTCTAGATATGATGCTGAACACGTGCACTCAACTTCTTTGGTCGACCATGTTGAGGCCTGTTCTGAGTGGAACCTGTCCTGTTAAACCGCTGTATGGTCTTGGCCACCGTGCTGCAGCTCAGTTTCAGGGTCTTGGCAATCTTCTTATAGCCTACGCCATCTTTATGTAGAGCAACAATTTTTTTTTTTTTTTTTTTTTTTTTGCAGGTCCTCAGAGAGTTCTTGAGGTGCCATGTTGAACTTCCAATGACCAGTATGAGAGAGTGAGAGCAATAACGCCAAATTTAACACACCTGCTCCCCATTCACAGCTGAGATCTTGTAACACTGAGTCACATGACACCGTGGAGAGAAAATGGCTAATTGGGTCCAATTTGGACATTTTTACTTAGGGGTGTACTCACTTTTGTGGCCAGCGGTTTAGACCTTAATGGCTGTGTGTTGAGTTATTTTGAGGGAACAGTAAATTTACACTGTTATACAAGCTGTACACTCACTACTTTACATTGTAGCAAAGTGTCATTTCTTCAGTGTTGTCACATAAAAAGATATAATAAAATATTTACAAAAATGTGAGGGTTGTACTCACTTCTGTGAGATACTGTATGTTTAGGAATATTTGTCTGGTCGTGTCCTTAAATAAAGTGGGATTAATGGATTTACTGGCACTGGAACAGACATATTCTGTATTGTGTATCCAGAGAGAATAGTGAAGAGAGTTACATTGAGGAGAAAAAGCTCTCTTGTTATGTAAAAATGGCATCTAGCATCAAAGGTGGGCCGCACCAAATGTCACATATCTCAGGCACACAATAAACATTTAAAGAGAAGTTAAATGCACACAGAATGTTGATACAGGTTCATCATTGCCACTTCATCTGACAAAGAGCAAAATGGATCTTTTGTTATTTGTGTTCTCAGATTCATTTGATTGGTTTCAACAGTTAATTGGCACAATGAACAAGAATCTATACAGTCTAAAGTGGATAAAAGTTTATGAAAGTACAAGCATGTAATTGTGTCTGTATTATATTTTGTACTGCAGGTGATATTTTCTTGTGTTCTTAGTTGAAATTTGTGCTTGAAAAATCAGTCCATAGAAATGTGTGGGTAATGTCTTATTGTTCCTTCTATTTCTCTCTCGTTTCCTTCTGGTCAGATTCCCAGGTGTACCCACCGGCTTGCAGGAAGAGAATGGTCTTCAATATGTATTTGAAGTATATGAGAGCACCAACCACTAAGAAGATCCTTTAAGCATGATGCTAAGGTCGGAGAAGTGGCCTGGCCGGGTACTGCGAGTACTCTGAAATGTTTGCATGGCACAGTTTTTATGGGAGACCGGTTTTTAAATCAGAGTTTTGTAATTGCCTGATACCCATTACCCCTTTTTCTCCCTATCATTTTGTTTTCCACATTTCCTGTCCACTTTTCCTTAGTAATAAAAATGATTCTAGGACAGTTTAAATGTTATTTAATGGTTTTATTCTAAAGTTTTATGTGTGGCTTTTACAACTTTATATACAAAGTGGAAAGTAGACAGAAAATCATGAGAAGACAGAGGGTGGGTAAAAGGGTGAAATTGATAGGATCCAATCTCCCATGAGCTCAACATCTTGCAAGAGTGCTGACCATTAGCTTTCTGCTTATTTGTGGCCTTTTCTCAATGATTTTTTTTAAATATGCAAAAACAGTTGTTTTCCCAATGTCAATGTCAAAATCTTATTTTATTAGTATCAGGTTTAGTTCCTGGATTATCATTTCAAATATTCAGGAGACATTATACCTAATTTTGATAATAAATTTTCTTTTCCACATCTGCTATCCACTTAATTATTCTTCATCTTGCCAACTGCAAAAGACAACCTGCTCATCTCCATATCCAATAGCAACTGAAGTGTCTGCTCTTAAGCCAGCCTGAAGATCTGACTGCTCTCATGAATATGCATGTTGTGTTTGGTCTTCAGACTGGCCGATTGACAAAGGTTGTCATACAGTTTAGAAAAGGGTCACATTACTAGCACTTTCTCTCTTACCCACATGAACTTCTTCATGACCCCTATTTTAAAAAGCCAAATGCCGCAATTAGGCAAAACCTTTTTAAGCTGATTGGCTTTGGGTATGTCAGCCTAATGTACTACGAATGTTTACGACCAGGCTGAAATAAACCTGACTGGAATTCCAATTACCTAGCACATGCACCTTGTACGCACCTTAAGTAGCACTTGTATTTCTTTTCAGGGTACAAACAGTATCTAGAGACTTGAGAAGCGTTTGCATTTTAATTATTTTATGCAAGTGAGTTGCCATTTCAGATCAAAAGGTAAAGGAGGGCAGTGGACTTGTTAATTTATTTTTTTTAAGTTAGCAACTTTTTGTCCATTATTATTCCATTAGGAGCCTTATTATTGTCCTTTTCTTTAGTGCCATCGTTACAGGCTTATATATAGTGACTGCATCACTCAAATGGATCAATACACACACTGCACGTCCCTCAGGAGCTGAACTGCTGCCTCAAAGGCGAGACAGATGTGTCATAATGATGTAACTGCACCATAGGAGTCACGATCATGTGAGCATATTGACATCAGAGTTAGAAACAAATGAGAATCTGCGCACAATCTCAGCATATGAGTTCAATAACCCTCTTTCACAATGTGAGAATAATAGAGCAATCGCTTACTGACGCTGGATGTGTAGGGACTGGCGTCACCTTGCTCTATTAAGCTTGACTGTCCTGATACACAGGGACTTGGTCTGTGTTGAGGTTGGTAGCTTGTTTCCAGACATGAGAGCACAGGCACTTGTTCTCTCCGTCTCTCTCCTCTATCTGTGCCACTCTTTCATTCATCCTCAGTGAGTGCACATCTGCACACGTTCATCTCCCACTTCAAGCTCCAGTTTTAGTGTCATCCCTGGATTACTCCTCTATTACAAAGATAACATGCCACAGGAACAAGCTATTGGAAAACCAGAGCTGCAACTGGTTTAAAAGAGGTAAGGATCTAATCTCATCTCCTTAAGTATTAATCTTTTTTTTTTTTAAATGAAATGAGCAACTTTACATTTTTCTGCATTTTGCATTTTTTGTGTTGTTAAAGATTTCTTGCATTTTTTTTTTTTTTTTTTAGTTTTGTAAAGCTGCTGGTCTTGGTTTTTGACGCAAATCTGTGCAAGACTTTATGATGTGAGTGAATAGAGGTTTTTTCATTAGATTTGACCTTGGCTCTATTCATCTGTAAAATATATATATATATATATATATAGTTCACACCAAATAGCATTTCACATCAAAGATGATGTGAGATTTTTTTTATAAACATAATTTTACAACTACAGTATATATATGTGTATATATCTACATGCAATATGAATTTAAGTAAAGTTAATTTAAGCTTAATTAAAATATTTGTTTAAAATAAAATGACGAAGTATTAAAAAATACACACACACACACGTTATGTAAAATTATAATACCAAGTCTCTAAATGATTGAGTATAAAACTATATTTTAAACGATCCTTTTTATTTAAATTATGTTTAAAATGATCAACTTTAAATACTTAGTCCTCCATGCAAATAATCATTTTCCAAATGAACTGAAAAAGACATGCAAAGTAAAAGAACTTTTGTTTGCTGCTTTTTGTTCATTTGGCATATAAATGTATTGTATGGACATGGAAATGTATCTTCGTATCAGCTGAGGAGGCTTATAATTTATTCTCCTGATCCTGGCAAACCTCGAAAGCGCAGTGAGGAAGCTTTCATTACCCTCATTAATCAAGACGCACAAAAAACTATTCTTATTCAGTTATCAGTTGATGTCACAGAGAGTGGGTTTTCATTTTCCCTGCAGGTGTTTTGAGAGGGACAAAATCAGCCCACCATTTGCGAGGAGAATTAAGTATTGCGTGATCTGGCATGAATCACAGATGCATACAGGTGCGTGAAGTGGTCTGTTTGGTGCTCCACTTCAGTGCTGTCGCTGCAACAATCACCACCCTCATCTGTTTTGGGCCTCATTTGCTCCATGCTTTTTAGCACGAGGCAGCGACAGAGAGAGAGAGAGGCCTGTCATTAAAAATTCTCTCTGTTCCCAAGGGCGATTGAAGACTAGGGGTATGGCACACAAAGCTGTGCTTTTAAATGCCAGCCCAGGGAGCTCTAGGAATTAGCAGCTTGAACCGAAATGTCCTGCGGGCATCAGGCAGTGTGCTTGTACCAGACCAATCAGGACTTCAGCATGTCTGCACAACTTGATTTAAAAAGCAAAAACTGTCAGAACAAAGTGCTTTATTAGCATACAAAACATAACACATGGAGAAAGAAAGATGAGGATGTCCTTGTTCAGGAAAGGCAGACATAATTAAGGTTAATATTAAAGTTAGGAACATAAAGGTATTACAATCCACTCATTTTTCTTTTCATTTTTAACCAAGGTGCTGACGCAGTCTCTCATTTAGCATTGTCACATGCTGCCTCCACTTCCAAGAAAAGCTGCAGTTAAAGCATCAGCTCAGATTTTCATTCTTTTTATTTTTATTGGAGGACACAAAAAGATTCATCCTCTTACTCATCTTACCTCAACTCCAGTGAATTCACATTTATGAACCTGACTGAGACAGTCTCGCGCTTGCTCTTTGTTAAATAAAGAGTGCACTGCGACTGCGCTCTGAGTTGAGAGAACAAGGCCACATGCACAATAGACTGCATAAAGGAATGCCATCGTTCAATGAGGCAAATACAGACTGCCTCAAGCTATTGAATTTCAACCTACTGAAAAACGATTGCTCTTATAAGAATAGACTCTGCATGTCTGGTGCAGGCTAACACGTTAAATACAGCACTTATTCTGCAGTACAGTAGAAGTTAAGATTGTGTCAGCATCATAAATTTAATGTGTCTCTGTCCTTTTTCTGTTAAAAAGCAAACGCCAAGGTTACAGCAATGCACTTAAAATGCAAACAATGGGGAATTTTTATTTATTTTTTTTTTTATTATTTTCTTATTAAACCAAGCTGGTTTTAGCTGTTTGGTCACCTGGTCTCCCAGCCTGACCAGTTAAAGGAGTGGTCAAAACCCCTCTAAAACCAGCCTGCTGACCAGCTATGACCAGGCTACATGACCAGCTAAAACCAGCCAACCAGCCTAGGCTAGTTTTAGCTGTTTTGTCAGCAAGGTTACTGTAAATCACATTTTTGATCTCCTTTTTAAAAAAGCAGACAGGTTGAAATTTGAATTTTATGCCCAAAGTGCTGTCGATTTAGCTTAACTTTGTATTAAACCCAGAATATTGGTTTAATTGCATGTTGGGAACAGAAATATTCAGTAAAAATTAAAAGGTGAGTAATTAATCTTATGTAAAGGGGATTAGATAACTAATTCAGTTTTCTTATGTCTTCTTGTGAAGTGCCACCAAGACGTGCCACCTACATAGTCATCATAACAAACATCTTTATATTAGTGTCTACCTGGTGAATGGCGAGAGACTCTAGATTAGAGCAGGAAGCCTCTCTAGCATATTATTCTGAGGCAAAGAAGGAGAGAACATTTCAATGTCAAAGAGTTATCAAGTTTGCTTTGATGTGAATGAATCAGATAAAAGGCAGACACTTAAGTAAAAACCTTGAGAAACTGTGGTTCTGATGCAGTGTGCTCGCTTTCTCTTGCCTGACAGAAGTCAAAGAAGAAATCGGCTCCTATGATCCACTGAGCCGACGCGACATTAGCCTCTCAACGGTCTCACCACTTCATCATGGAGGACTCGACAGAGGTGCGGACAGATGGAAACTCTTTGCTTAAAGCAGTATATCTGTGCCGCCTGAGGTTGACGCGTCTGCTGCTGGAAGGAGGGGCTTACATTAATGAAAGTAATGAGAGAGGAGAAACTCCACTTATGGTGGCCTGCAAAAGCCACCATGCTGATGCTCAGAGTGTGCCAAAACCCAAGATCATCAGGTGGGTCTACTGTAAGTTAATTACACCAGCTGAATGTGCCAGCAAACGTGGATGTTAGTTTATAATTAAGTACATTAAAAATGCTATTCATACACCAGTACAGTGACTCTTCTGTAATGAGTGCGTTTAATGAAATTAAATTTATTTGATGTTTTTGGAGCAAGCATTAAGTGCAAAAAAAAAAAAAAAAAATTTGGGTGGAGATGTGTGTCCTAAAATAAAACAATTAAGAAAAAATATAGAAAAGAAAAGATTATTTTGCAGTTGGGCATAAACTTATTTTTATTTCTTAGAAAATAAATATTTAAAAAAATTGCTTCACTACAGACCCGCATAAATGTGTGTCAAGGCAAAAAAAAAAAAAAACTTAAACTACAAATCATTTTAAAAAGGTTTTGCCATTAAATGTACATTACTGGTAAGATTATTATAGATTTTTTTAGAATATAAAATATATTATATAAAATATAAAATAAAACATTACTTAATAAATTTATACATATTTTAGAAATAATTCATTCCATTGCTAAAAAATGATAGTAAAGACATTTGTAATGCTACAAAAGATTTCAGATAAATGCTGTTCATTTGAACTTTGTATTCATCAAATAATCCTGAAAAAATGCATTAGGGTTTCCACAAGAATAAGCAACACAACTGTTTTCAACATTCATAAAAAAAAAATGTTGAAAATGCTCACCAAGCAATTTCCTGAGCACCAAATCTGAAGAATTATTTGACATTGGAGACTGGAGTAATGGCTTGCCATCACATTTTAAAAGATGTTAAAGTAGAAAAGTATTCTTTTTAATTGTAATAACATTTTACAATATCACTGTTTTACTGTATTTTTGAACAAATAAATGCATGAGACTCCAAACTTTAGAAATGTAGTGTAATTTTTTTTTTGTGTGAGTGTGTTTACACCTATGTATTACACCATGGGGTGAAGAAAATCTAGAATTTTTTTCATGCATTGCTTAATGCTAACAACTGAATCCATTCTTAAAATTGGCATAAAGGTTTATAAATATCACTTGAAACAAACATGAATACCAAAAGTATATATTTCTTGGCACACCACATTTTTTTCTATTTTTCTTTATCATGGATACTCTGATATGCCATTGATCTATTCCTTTATGAGCTCACTCTGACAAATCAATCTTCTCAACAGGTATCTTCTTGAAAATGGTGCGGACCCCAACATTCAGGACAAGTCTGGTAAGACCGCCCTAATGCATGCCTGCATAGAGCGGGCAGGCGATGAGGTGCTGTCACTTCTGCTCTCCAGTGGAGCTGACCCTAGTTTGGAGGACCACACTGGTTCCTCCGCTCTGGTCTATGCAGTTAACGCTGGAGACAAGGATGCACTGAGAGTACTACTGGATGCCTGCAAGGCCAAGGGCAAAGAAGTTATCATCATTACAACAGACAAACTACCGTCCGGAAGACAAATGACCAAGCAGTATCTGAACGTACCACCTCCTCCAAATCTTGAGGACCGGTTGCACTGTGCCCCTGCGTCATGTATGTGCCCTTCTGAAATTAAACTCTCTACCCCTCTTATCTCACCACCCACCAGTAACCAATCTGAGATCCTGGGATCCACACCAACACTGCCTACATCCAAGCCAGGATCGCCGACTCAAGATTCAAGCCCTCTGCAAGCAGCTAGTGTGGCGAAGCTGTTGCATCTACAGAGGCTTCACTCTGAGCCCTGGCTGAAGATCCCTCCATCTCTGCTCCTGCAGCAAAGCAAGTCCTCATCCTTGACCGAGGAGCTTCTAGATATCACTCCCGAAGAGGAGCTCTCCTTTGGGTACAATGGATGCAGACCTCCTCTGAGAGCGACTGTATCACGGCACCAAAGCTTTGACATCAAGGACTCTACTGGTCTGCTTAGAGCCTTTGAGTCAACATCTGATGCTGAAAGAGAACTAAAAAAAGAACAGAAATGGCTCAGTAGAAAAATGTCCTATGATGGGGAGTTGCTACCACACTCTTCCTCACATCAGAACCTCAAACAGGCATCCATTTCAGATGCTGCCCCTGTGGCCCGGGACCCAGAATGTCTTCCCAACCTGGCCGTTTCAAGCCTACGCAACGTGTTTCGCCGGCGCAACATCGGAATGGACCACTACAGTTCTGACTCTCAGTTGCCTCAATTTGGGAGCCAACCCTCTGAAGACATCGGGAAGACTGGAGGAGGAACCGGGGGGATGGAGAAACGCAAGCTTGTTACCAGCCGCTCCTCCACTCTCTCTGGATCCAGAGAATCTCTGGAGAGTCTCGTTCAGAGGAGGAACCCGGCCATGCTGGAGCGGAGGGGATCCGGAGCTCTGCTCCTAGATCATATCTCACAGACCCGGCCTGGTTACCTGCCACCTCTCAATCCGCATGCACCCATTCCAGATATTAAAGTCAATACCAGTGTTGGAGTGAATAGTGGAAGCAAGCCTGTGGCAGGAACTACACCCATTGTTTCTGGATCGAGGCATTTTGTGCCCTGTGCCCCGATCCATCCCAGAGATCACAAAAATAAGAAGAGTCTGCTAAGACGACACTCCATGCAAACCGAGCAGATCAAGCAGCTGGTCAATTTTGAAGAGATCTTTGGGCAGTAAACACCCCAAAGGTAGGTTGGGGTAGATATAGAGATTTAATGTCATGTCAATCTACACTAAGTCTGAAGCGAATAAATGTTAGATTGAAATACGATTCATAATAAACATCTCAACCACCTCCTTTATGCACTTTCCAGACCGGACAATGGGAGTATATGTTTGTTTTGATCATAAACTTTACTGCACTTTACTTCTGTTCTTTGTGCTCACTCATTAGTGTACTGAATCAGAAAATTGACAATTTGTTGCTGTTTAAGGCACTGCTTTCTCTTTGAACCTGATACATGTCTGCAGTGTCTTAGTATTTACAAAACAAGAAAATATTGTGACCTTGTATTTACCCATTGACTGTAAATAAATTCAGTATAAAACATTGCTTTCACTTTCTTGCATAAGTGCACTTAATTCTGCATGCAAATACACGTTGAGAACATTTTCTGCAAAAATAAAACATTAATTTAACAAATAACACTTTCACTTTTCTTGTGAATATAGATATGTATATGTTCTTCTAATCTTTTTATTTATCAAATACACCTGAAAAGAAAAAATCATGATTTACCAAATTTATAGCACAACTGTTTTCACTTGTGATAATAAATGGTACTTGAGCACCAGATCAATAGATTAGAATGGTTTCAGACGGATCATGTGACACTAAAGACTGGAGTAATGATGGCTGAAAATTCAGCTTTGCCACTACCGGAATAAATGACAATTTTCTGTTTAAGACAGAAAACAGTTATTTTAAACTGTAATAATATTTCACAACATTACTGTTAGAGCTGTATTTTGGGCATACTTCACTGAGCATACTTCTTACAAAAACATCAAAAATCTTACCCACCCCAAAATTTAGAACTGCGTTGAATGTTAGAGGCATAAACATTTTTTTTTCCATAAATTTATTATGCATTTGTGATTCAAATTTTAAAATTCAAATATACAAAATGTTAAAAAATTCAAACGTAAATTACAAAAGTATAACATTTCTCTGAGAGTTGTATTTGTGTCTCTTTGTACTTTGTGGGTAGTTAAGCATGACAACCAATGAAATGCATGTATAAACCTTACTGTATGACTCAAATACAGAGTACATGTTTATAGGTGAATCCCAGTTCAACTTTTTTTCCACGTGTTTTGTTACATTACTTATATATTGTGTTTTATTGCTGTTATACATCTCAAAGACAACATTAGTAAGTGTATTTGTTTTTTAGGTGTAGCCAGCTAGTCCTTTAAACTGTTTGATCTGAGATTCTAACAGATCATAGTAGATCCTGGTTTTGCTGAAGTTTTGCCTGTAAAGCAACAGATCCTCCACTGTAAGAACATCATGTTTGCCTGTCCATACAGTCAGGCTGTACCTGTGAGAGAAGATGAGATGTTAAACAGAATCTCATTTACAAGGCTGACATTAAGGCAGAAAACAATCAACTTCACCAGTGAACAGAAATGTATGAACCGTCCTTTAAATTTGGCATCTTAAAATGAAAATGTCAAATAATCCAAAGCACAAATAACATTGTCATTAAAGAATTCCTTCTCTTGATGCTTTTTCATGGTACAAATAAAGAGCATACTTCCCATTCACTTGTCTGAGTAGTTGAAAAAATGTACTTGCTCAATCGCTTTTAAAACAGCTGTTGAAGAGCAGCACTATCTCTGTAGAGGAGGCTTAATACCTCAGAACTGACCCCCAGTAAAGCAATGAGTTGCTATTCCAGTCACAAACAAGTGTAATGGACAAGACAGAACCAAATTATCCAGCAAGAAATTACTGAGTATTAGAATGAACCTGATTGTGTCCTTGATTTTATAACACAAATCAATCACCGAGGTAATAAAAAGGCTCCTTCACACAGCTGTGTGGCTTAATAGCCTCTATAATAGTAAATATGGACATACATTTAAATAGACTGATTAATGGAGAATTTCTCACTGGTCTGACTGCTTCAAGAGCCACTGGAACTGTGGGAAGGAAACGGGAAGGAGAGCTGCTCGCACTGGAAATGTGACTGGTTGCTTTAGAGATCTGCATAATTCTTCCATCTGATGAACCATCTCCCAGCTATAACCTATTTCCCAAAACAACACAAACACAGCAAATAATAATCAAAGTCTGAATAATAATAATAATCGATTATTAAGACTGGAATACACCAAGGGCTGGGGGCAAAAAATTAAAGCACTTTTATTTTCATACAAGGACAGACCAAATAGATGCTAACAACAACACAACAGTATGTAGCTCATCTGCTTTTCATTGTGATTTTGATTTGATTTAAATGCTACATAATCTGTGTGTATATATACTGCCATTCAGAAGAGATTTTTCAATGTTTTTGAAAAATGTTTCTTTTCCTCACAAAGATTGCATTTTTTTAAATCAAAAATACAGTAAAAACAGTAATTTTATAAAATATTATTGCAACGTTTAAATTTTAAACTGTTCTCCATTTTAAATATTTATTTTAAAATCATATTTTATTCCTGCTATGGCAAAGCTGAATTTTCAGCAACCATTAAAGATACTTTAGAAATCATACTAATATGCTGATTTGATGCTCAAGAAACATTTCTTACTATTAATGTTGAATACAGGTGGGCTGCTTAATATTTTTGTGGAAATGTTTGTTCTTTGATGAATAGAAAGTTAAAACAACAGCATTTATTTTATATATGCCTTTACAGTCACTTTTGATCAACTTAATGCATCCTTTCTGAATAGGATGCTTGCTTTCTTTACATAAAATAAAAATCTTACCGACCCCAGTCTTATATATAGCTCACTTCTGATTACCAAAAAATACAAAACTTTAATCAATTTAGTGTAGTAACATTCTTACCGGGATTGTCTGCATCTACATCCCATCCAGTGGTCCAACCCAAAGAGAGAACATCATTTTCTGATTTTTGCGCTACTTCCTGTAGAAACACATGAGGGTCCAGAGGGGTGGCTGTGCCTCTAGGGCCAGGGAGAATATCAGCATTGATCCACACGGGTCCCTGCAGTTGATCTCGGACATCTTCCAGTAGAGTCATGGATGGGGATACAGCTGCAAAACTGTGAATCAAAATCCACTCATTCATCAGCAGCAAAGACAGTGTGGGAGAAATCAATCTAAACAAGCATGACTAGTGCCAACATGAGCATTATTAAAATTTAAGAATATAGAGCTGTGCTGTGTAAAAAAAAAAAAAATTCAGCCACCTTTTGAAATCCAATTTTATTCCTTTGTCTGATTTCACAACTTCTTTAAGCCAGTCCTGCAGAGTTATATCACTGTCATTGTCAGGTGGGTGGGCCATAATAGGCACTTTTGGATCTTGACCCCTGAGAAATACATCTGCTTCAATCATCTGTGCAGAACCTCAATGAAGAATCAAATCATGTAACACATTATTTCTTAAGCTCGATTATGATATGGTCGTAAGAAAAACGAAAGAGTACTGTAGGAGCAAAGCAAATGCTTCTTCATATCTGTACTCACCTTGTAGAGCCTCTGTGATTTTGCTTTTACTGTTTGCTGCATGATACCACTCAATATCAGCAGCATCTTTTCTTTGTATCGTCCCCTTGTTGAGGAAATATTCCAGTGTATGTTCGCTCATTGGTCCTACGAATATGCAACATACGAATTTACACTAATTCTTTTTTATCTGAACCAATGCAATGATAGTATCTGATTGGACAGCTAGCAAGTTAGCATTCTTACCCTTGGAGTTTGACAGTGAGTGTAATTTGAGGTAGCAAACGACCAAAGATGCGATGACTGTTGTAAATAAGACAAAACGATACCATTTATTTTTAACTAACCCCATATATTGTTATAAGTAATATACTTTTTCGAACATAACATTTACGTTACGACAGCTAACTTCCTAAACCGGTAACATGAAGCATTATGGGATATGTAGTTATTCAGTCCTCTGTATTTCCCTCTTTCACTTCACGAAAAGTACAGTGCCAGTCAAAGGTTTGGTTATTATGAATAATAATTAATTATACCGTTATTAATAACGATGAAAATATGTTTTAAAACACAATATGTCAAATGTCACAACAACAAAACAAACAAAACAATAATAAAATAAATAAAAATAGAAGTAAAAAAAGTATTTATGCCCATTCCCTGTGTGAACCATGATATTTACATTTTTCATTTTGTAAAGATATTTATTTATGCACACTTGTAATTTCTTAAAACCTCATTTGGAAGTATAAGCTGTTGGAAAAGGTAGGCTATGTTTGTCCAAATATTTGACAACAAAATTTTCAATATCTATTTAACATTATATAACTGTTGTGAAGCTGTAGAGATAAAAATGAAATGGAGATTGGTGACACATCGTTTTCGTTAGCACTGTCATTTAGTTTAGACTTTTTTATTTGTTGGCTTTTGATGCATAGATGAGGGAGGATTTAATTTTATAATCCATTTAGCTGTGCCTTATGCATATTAGATCCTATCAACTGTTTAGAATTTTGGGTTATTTTAAGTTCTGTTATTCTAGGTTATTCAGGGATACCTGATGTTCTGGTTCATCCTAGGTAATGGCACAAAATATATGAAAACATTGCAGGTATTTGTCTTATGAAATAATACAACATGAAACTTCATTTTTTCCCCTCATTCTTTTAAACATCTTTATTGTCAGTTTCTTTCATTTCAGTGGAGGGTTGATTTGGCTTAGAGGACAGCTCATCTTGAGCTGCAGGGCTGTCAGGAACAAAGAGATTCTGTGATCCACAGCCATGTGCAGAGCATCTACAGTCTCTTCCTCTGCTCCATTCACTCTCCTCAGAAGCTTCTGTTTTTGTTTTACGGTCTTTGTGTGAGAGGCCAAGTTCCTCTAGCTGCACCTGGAGACGTTTTTCCAGATCTTCGGTGTTTCGCGCCAACATGTAGCTCACCTTCCTCTGATGCGCCAAAGCCTCCTCTTTGTCATTTAACTGGAGAGGGAAAGACAGCCACAAAGTAGTAAACTCAAAATGTATAGTGAAAGTATATAGAAAAGTATATACAAATTTTGAACATAGGTCATAATTAAAAGTTCACTGACCAGATCAAGCAGCATATGTAGAGTTTCATTTGAATCAGCTGATATCTTTACTTCACTTGTTGTGGGCAAACATTTCTTTAGCCTTTCACCTACACTGAGAGACCCTTGCTTCCCTTTAAAAAAAAAAAAAAAAAAATACTAGAAATAAAGAGAGTGGCATTGTAACTGTGCCACATGTAACTGCAGTAATGGTGTCTAGCAGAGAGAGTACAAGGAAAAGCTGTAGAAATGAGCCAGTGGTCTTCTTATTGGTTAGTGCACAGCTTTCTGTTTTTGGTCCAGAATATGCATTCACATTTTATTATTTTTATTTCATCCTATTTTATTTTATTTCATCCTATTTTATTTTATCCGATTTGATTGCATGAGCCAAGTCTATCATCATAAACTAGACCTATTCAAACATTTTTATTAAATGTAAATAAAGCTTAGGATATTACATAAATATTAGATGAAAAACTTTGAAGCAGTACAATTACTGGAAATAAATAAAAACTAATACTTGAACTATAACTAAAACAGAAAATAAAAATGAAATCTGATAATGTCATATATATAAACAATATTAAAAAATCTAGATGTTAATAAAAACATTAATTATAATTATATATGTGACCCAAGACTGCAAAACGAGGTCATAAGGGTCAATTTTTTTAAATTGAAATCAGCTTTCCATTGATATATGGTTAGGATAGGCTGACAATATTTGGCTGAGATATTTGAAAATCTGGAATCTGAGGGTGCAAAAAAAAAAACACCTTTAAAATTGTCCAAATGAAGTCCTTAGCAATGCATATTACTAATCAAAAATTAAGTTTTGATATATTTATGGTAGGAAATTTACAAAATATCTTCATGGAACATGATCTTTACTTAATGATTCTTAGCATAAAAGAAAAATCAATAATTTTGATAATGATATACCAGTGCTACCTATGACTGGTTTTGTGGTCCATGGTCACATATATAATTGATACTAAAATTACACAAGGCCCTAACTTGAGCCAAAAAAAGCGCACAATTTACGATATAATTTTTGTCAGATTTTATTGCTGATTTTACATTATTTTTAAACTAAATAGTACTCTAGTTTTGGAGATTTCTGTGGACAGTTTTAATGAAAGTATTCATATTACACTGCATGATTTTTCTCAGTTTTAGCTATACAGATGAGCAGCACTTTACCTCTCTCATGCCTTTGGTAATGCGGCTGGAGTCTGTCGGTCTCAGCCTGCCGGAGCACATTCTCACCGACTCTCCTTAACTGCTGCTCAAAGGCGATGCGGAAAGCATCCATCATGACGTAAGCCTCCTCCTTCCTCTTCTGCTGCTCCTCCAGCTAATGCAGACAAATGCATTGTGTTACAAGACCCTCAAAGACAAATGAGCAAAGCCAGCGCTGTAATGGATTTAATACATGTATTGGCTGAATATAAAGGTTAATTTGCAAGGTAATGGAACAGAAGTATTGACAAATACAAGACGAGCACCTCTTGCTTGAGCTGGAGAACCTGTTTGCGACTTGCAGCAGCACTTCTAGCACAAGAGCACGGCTCACCCCCATTAGAGTTACACTGACATGCCCCATACACTGCCATCTGAGAGATAAGAGGACAGAGAGCTGTTTAGACCAGATCAAAGCTGTTGAACACAGACTACAATTCATCAACATTACCTCTAGTGCCGAACCGTCTGTTCTCAGGCTGCATGGAGGCTGAGTCCTCTGATAGTCCCTTCTTTCCTTAGCACTGAGCATGGACAGGAGCTCCAGACATTTCTGGCTCAGAGCTAAAACACAGAATTATGCACTGGAAACAAACCAGCAATTGGGTCCTGAAATAAATGCAAGAAATATGATGTGACTTACAAGCATTCTCGGTCCTTTGCTCTTGATGCTCTCTCATTTTCTCCTCTAGTGCTTTCTTTAGGACTTCATTTTCTGCCAACACCCTGAAGAGGCACAGACATGACCCAGTGGGATGGATGTGGGCATTTTTAAAGTGACATGAATTTAGAATGTCGACAGAGAGATGATGCCAACTTTAAAGGCATCTTTTTGCATGGGTATACCTCTCATACTTTAAAATCCATGAGTTTTCCACATTCTTGAACTGCACCTGGTTGAAAGTGATCTCCCATTGCAGTGCATTAACCTCCTGTGTGGAAAAGAATTCAAAGAAATGAGATCATATTTGTTAGGAAAATGCTTGAATTAGAAATGATTAAAAGTGATTTAGTTATTGTTTGAGCAGGATACCTTTTCTAGGGCCTTGTTCCTCTCTTCACTCTTCTGAAGCAATATTTTAGTATGACAAGTTGCTTTGTCCAAGATTGCCTTAAGGGACAAAATGTAGCACAGGGCTTTAAATCACTTCATAAATGACCTAGTAAGTAAATTAATAATCAGAATATTTTGAAATACCTGTCCTTGCAAGATCCTAAGAGCCTCATGTTTTCCCTCCAGGTGGCGATGAGTGACCTCCAGTTCTGTGCGTAACAGCTCCACTTCCTGATACAGAGCGAAGATTTACATACACCTGAAGCATGTTCATATGTGAAGATATATATCTTTTCTTTACTCCATTCAAAAACTGACAGGGGTGCTACTTTTCTTCAGCTTGCCCTCTATTGTGTAAGACATGGAAAATATGTTGTTGGAAAATCTCATTAGTAAGTTTACCTCTGTGACCTCCTGTAGTCTTCTCTGCAGCTCTTCACTTGTGTCCTCAGAAGAGCTTTCTACAACAGAACGCAGTTAGATGTAAAAAACAAACAAACAACAACAAAAAAACACTTTTGTTTTTTGCAGGTCAGCACATGATTTCCTAGGTTTGCCAACACATCATATCCTGGTAGTAGTGTGGTTCTCAAATGACTATTGTTGAATATTTGTTTAAGTACAGAATTGCTCAAGGGAGTATACAAAGTTCCCTCCCTGATAAGAAACAGCAGGTGTTAACTTCACCAAATACTGCAAATTAACAGAGCATGCACATCAAAAACCCCTGGTCAGACATTACCAGAAAGTTATCAACAGCTTTTAAAAATGAAAAATAAACTCTATACAGTATAGCTTAGTCTGCTCAGCGTCCAAGAAAGAATCTAAGAGGTCTGAAGGGGTTTAAATGACTTTAGATACCAGTCCAGAAGACTAACCCGACTGTCTTTTCTCCCACTGTGCAGCTCGTTCAGCTTCCAATTCTTCTCTAAAAACAGCATACATGGCTCTGCATGATGTCCAAGAGAAGGGTCCATTGCTTCTTTCGCTGCCCCCTTTGATTGGTCGTGACTGAGACAGGAAGCCCAGAAACTTTCCCTTACTCTTGATTTGTGGGAGATGGTCATGATGTCCTCTGGATCTGGCCCCCATGCCATCACCTAGATCCCCCTCTCTCATGTCATCTTCTGTGGGGCACTGAGGGCATAAACCCTCACCTTGCATCACAATAAACTTAAAATAAAATAAAAAAAATAATAAAAGTCTGTGAGATGAAAAAGTATAGGCTATCAGTTATGTTCAGTACTACGCCTATTTAAAGACATTGAAACTGAAGTCTATGTAAATATCATGTTTGACAGTCAAAACAGAAGACATGGAGATGTTGAATCGAGCTTGATACTTTCTGTGTAGCTTACTGGTTGTCAACTCAAAACGATAGCCTACTTTTATCGTTCCTCGAAAGTAGAAGTTAGAATAACAAGGTTAGACAATAAAAATAGAACCATTACAAACCTTTAAGAAAACCTCGGGGGGCGAACATTCCACTTCAAGACTTTCCGCTGACTTCGTGACGAAGTGAAACTGGTAAAGGGGCGTGTCTGAACCGACAGGTGCTTTATTACAGAAGTACACACTATAGATCGTGAAATATGTCGCTCTAAAGCGGAGTTTTCAAGTGTTTCAGTTCCAGGTGCCCCCAATAAGATAGCAGCAAGAATAACCTTCATTAAAATCATTTATAAAAGCTACTAGTATTTTTGGTAGTATTTCCCATTTTGAGTTTCCACATGAACGGCTGTCTAAACCAATAAATAAAATAGAACAAGGACAGATAAACAACTGTAAAAAATAAAAAGATTGTTTCTTTTAACCATCATATATAAAATTGAATAATTTTTTTTGCTATACATTGTATACAAATGTAACCACATTTATACACCTAAAATATACAGAGCATCTATTTTAAAACATATACAACAACAAATACATAACACATACCTTTCCATTGACTCCCTGCTGTATCTGCAGCCCCTCAGCGACAGTAAAAAACATGGATTCAGAGATTTAATAAATAAATAAAAAAAACAGCCATCAAAGTTGCAAACATTTATTTATTGCAGTCATTTACTTGACTGAAGTGTAGATTGTCTACTTCTCAGTCCCAGAGCATTGTTGCACCGTGACAACATAAAACATTAATTATGGCTGTAAATTGTCATACTATGTTCTATGTTTTAGAGATACTTTCACTAATATCCTCTGAAGAAAAAAAAAACAGTTGAAACTGTACAGAACATGTACATTTCAACACAAGTAAGAATATATGAACATTTCTCGACAGCAACATACTGTGTTGAGGCACATAAATATCTACAAATAATTAGCAAGTTAAAACATTAAACAAACAAAAGCAAAAACCTATGACCTAAAGGTACAACATCTGCATCAGGGCAAGTGATAGTAAATATGTCCATGGCATGTGATCAGTCAATCACTGTCATATTCCTCAATGAAGAGGTCTTCCTCATCCAAAAGGGCTTCAGTGCTTGTGGGCTGGGGCTGGCTGGCAGAAAGTTCCCCAGGAGGATCCTGGCTGTTTGGCAATGTGGGCTCAGTTGTGGCATTTCCTGCTGTGGATTCTGGGTCAAGGGACTGAGCAGCAGCAGAATCTTCATTTTCACTGTCAGCATCCAAAATGCCAGGGTCTTTGTCATTAAGTGCTTCAAGTCTCAGCCTGAAAATAAAGACATGTATTAAACCATTTGAGAAATCTTTCAAATGCAATAACACTTCAAAATTTTGTTTATCTCACCTTCCAGGAAACCTCTTTTGAGAAAGATGGCCAACATTCTGGATGAAGGCTATTTGAGCTGAAAGATGAAAAATATATTAAATGGAATAAAAAGACAAAGCTGAATTATGTATGAGGAGAAATGCACCATTCATTTTTGACCAGAGTCTTGCATACTTGTGTAGGAGGCAAGAAAATAATAAATATTGAACTTGAAAGATTATGCAGTTTGGTTCCATTTTTTAAAATAAATTTAATTGTGTATTTTGTGAATGCTGAGGTCACATGTTCACCTTGATTTCTCATTGGGTTGGTGAGCTTTGCAAGGTAAGGCACCAGTTCTGTCAGGAGGCTCACAGGAGTAAGGCAGAAATTTAAGAAGAGCGACTGTGCAGTCAGGTAATTCTCTCGATACTAAATCGCAAAAAGAGGGTTAAAATATATCAATATGATACATTTAACAATTGCTTAAAATTCTGAATAATACAAAAGTACAACAGATAGATAAAGTAAAATTTAAATATACCGTCTTGTTTATGTGTAGCCAATGCGGTTTATGAAGAGGCCTGAATCCGGCATTGGACTGGCTGCTGGCTTGTGCTCGAGAAGAGTTTGAGTGCATAAGGCCTCTAGTGGCCACTGATGAGCCATATTCCAACATAGTCGACCTTGACTGAAAAGATGAACACCATTTCAACAAAGTTGTTGCTAAGATACTACATAATGGTAGTCCTCAGAATGTTACATTGGCAGTACAATCAGAGCAACCCTGCATATCCCTATGTGTGTTATTATGGAAATCCAATAGCATTTGCACTCACGCTCCATTCTGCTGTCAGGAAGTCTGCATCAGAGAGGTACTCGCTGGCTCGTGCTATATCCTCCACATCCGAAAAGAAGTCAGGGTAGTTCTGATGCAGGTAGAGGTTGAAGAATTCCCCAGACATATGGGAACGTTCAATGACAATCTGAGGAAAATATCACAATCAAAAGATTGTTAGAACATTAAAGCAGATGAAACTTTTTATATAGTGCAATTTACAACGTAAATTAATATTTACTTCAGGATCAACAAGCAGTTTGTCCCTCTGATGATCTGTTAAATGTGGAGGCAGCTTGGGTGCTTGAGAGCTTTCATAGCTTTCACCTAAAAATCACATGCCATCCATTGGTATAAATTTACACACAGTTCATGAAGTACAACATATCATAGTAATCGGAGAAAAATATTTTGGAAAGAAAGATTTAAAAACGGAAGCTGAAAACAACTAACGTTTGCAGTAGAGGATTTTCCCTAAAGCTCTGAAAAGGAAAAGTGAAGCATCTTTCCCTCCAATAGCTGGGCTTTCATCCTGCATGTCTGTTGATTTTGAAGACTTGCTCCTGCCCTTTGCCCTCGCGACAGGTTTTGCTATGGATTTGCCCTTCTTGGAAGCCCAGAGTCTTTTCTCCAGGCAATTGTCTGAGAATTGAAAAGAATTAATGCATAATTACAGCTACACACTTATTTTAAAGAATAACAGAATAAATTACTTCTATATACTAAATAAACAGGTCCAGTAACTATTTTCTCACCGGTAAATGAAGAAAACTGCAAGCTGTTGATGGCACTGCGAATATCTCCTGAACTTCCTGAGCAAAGAAGATCTAGAGCACCTTTATCAGGAACAGAGATCCTGCCAGAACTCTGCAAAACCATTTAAAGATATAGATATGCTGAGTGAAGTATTATGGATATCAGGGTATAAGACTATCTGCTCAGAAGGCATAGAAAAACAAACCACACAACCTACCTTTCCTGCCTCAATGGTTACAATGCGACTTAGGACCTTCATCGTCATGGTGGGGGCCACAGGGTTAAAACTGAAAAAAAAAAAGAGATGCTTTACCTATGACAACCTTGGGTTGGAATATTTTTAGCTAAAGATTTCTGAAAAATGAAATTGGTTGTATTTGTACCTAATGTTGTGAATTTCAAGTTCATGCAGAACATCCTTAAAGAGAAGTCTGGAGTTCTTGTCCCCGCTGAGACTATCAGACACAATCAGCACCAGTGGGCACCGGCCAGTCTTAATAAATTTCCTAAATGAACAAGCAACAAAAATAAGGACAATGATATACAAGATACCAGTGACAACTAATTATTAACAATATTTCAAAATATAGTACTGGTGCTCACCTGAGTATATCGTGCAAGCACCCTGGTTGCCTATAGAACTGGTTTGGAAATTCCTGAGATAAAACAAAAAAATAATGGGAAAGTGTCACTCAGCTTCTCAATTTTAATTTAATATTATTTATGTTCAGTTTCTCATCATATTTTTCATCAATTGCTTTTTACTTGCCCAGCTCTTTCTCTTTTGTATAATGTGTTTCATGTTTTATGCAACAACAAAAAAAAGTGTTTTTCAACATCACAGTGATATCTTTGAAGAGCAGTTCTGTGCAGCACCTCTATAAGAATTATTTTCCTGTCTTCAGTCACTCTCTCTCCGCTCATTTGTAGACAGTTGTATTTGTTGGCTCTTAGCAGGAACTCTTGGAATAACCCTGTCTGTGAGCTGCCATGGAAACTGTTAAACCTTGAATCTGTTAGAATAAAAAGGTCAGAGAAATAAGCTAACAAAAACATTTCATAATATACAGAGAGACTAAGATCACTTCATCCATATATGATTCTGATATGTGATAAAAATAGGGGTGCTAAATAATTATCACTGACTAGATATTAAGCATGTTGTAACAACATGAACATCAGTCACGACTAGTAAGAAGAAGATTCCTGACCTGGATCAAAGCTTTGTGTGAACAAATCCTCAGTTTTGTACTGAGAGGTGGTGGAGGGATTTGACCACTCTTGGATCTGAAAACCCAAATCCTTGGCAAGGACTCGAACAGTTGCTGTCTTCCCACATCCTGAGGGGCCAGTGAGCAACAGAATGGCGCCACCCTGTGGAGCCATAACCACAAATACAACACATGAGTATGAAACAATTCCCAAATGATTCAATAAACATACATCACCCAAAATACATGTCATACTTGTCAGACCTTTTTTGATTTGTCCAAAGTAACTCTCAACCAGCTTTCAACTTCTTCAATTTTCTTTTTGTGGACTGCCAATTCGGCCTGGCAGAGAGAAAAAAAAAAGTATTTAAGCAACAATGCTTGTAGACTGAGATAAAAGCGATGTGAAAATAACAGACAAATGTGTTCTTATGGGCACAATCCATCTCAGAGTAAAATAGTTTGTATGACTTAGACTAGAGTACTCAGCCCTACTCTGTGAAATCTAATTTACTGCAGTTTTTAGATCAAACGCATCAAAACACTCTTGAAATAGTCATAAGTCAGCTTTACTTCAATCAAACACCTAAAAGTGTTAGAGACGCATTGGAACAAAACTGCAGGAAGGTGAATTTTCCAAGAATTGTACCAAGCATCCCTGAGCCTCACACAATTTGTGTACCTGTGATTGGGGAGCATACATATCCACCCAAGGCTCATCCTGGTCTGCTTTATATGCTTCATTTGACACACTGATCTGGTTGCTGGACACATGAGGATCTACTTTCCTCTTCCTGGATTTTTTTTCTGCTTGGTTTCCAGTAGATGGCCAGCTGGTAGTTTTGCTTTCCCCTGAGAGAGACCCCTTTTTCAGGGACCTGTTCACTCCTCCCAAAAGTTCACCAAATGATGGTTCCACCCAGCTGTTTATCTTAACAGGAAATACAAGCAGAACACATATAATACATCAGTATCAGGAAATTCAGAGCATCCACATCCAGTGCGCAGAGGATCTTTTTGGATACGAAAAAATAAAGAATGATTAAAAGTACTTTCAAAGATGTTACATACTTTTCCAGAGGATTGCTTTCCTCCCAGAGACAGCTTTGACATTATCAATTCTGACGTCCCATTCAGTTACTCCATGCAAAACTGTGCTGGGACGAAAACCAAATCATTTACGTAATTTATAAAATTATGGGATGAGAGATAGGATTCACCTTTGCGAGCTTACGAGAGGAGGAGAGCAGTAAATGTTAGTATAATTATGTGTATAATCACAAGTGGAGCAAACAGAAAGTAATATTCTGCTGCGTGCTACCAGAGCAAACTTTATTATTAAACATGTTTTAGAAAAACTCTTATACCAGTAACCCCCACATTTAATAAAAGCGTTATCCGGAATTTTGGCCAAGTTTATTAATCACAATTCTGCAAGTTCGCTCCTGACCGTTAGCTCGACATAACGAAAGCTAGCAGTCATTGTCAAGTTATCAGGCCAAATAAACAAAAAAGTGGCCAGTACACTGTTTAGGCAATACATTATTAACTTACCCTGGTCATTTCTACAGATGATCTTTGTAGAATAACAATGCCGACTACTTTTGGTTGAAAGTAACAAGTAACATTGTGCTAACTATCCCTTTAAAGCTGTGGCGAACCGCCCCTTCGCTGGCGCACACTGATGGCGTCATCAACAACACGACACGGTTTTGAACACGTTTTTATGTTGATCTGTTCTGTGACAAGCACATAAGATATGACCAACGGATTATTTACATATCTTATGTTTTTTTGTGCTTATTGATACTGAGTATACATCTGAGATTTGTGGGAAAAGAGCTGTGTTATTAATTGCATTATTTCCACGTGCGATACCTTACAATGAAAATCATGAAGAGACCAAACATTCTTCTTACAGGTAGTCTACATTTTATTAGGTTGTTCCTAATAATAAATGCAGTTTGAATGTATTAAGTAGGTATAGCAATGATCAAAATAGTAGTAGTAGTAATAATAATAAAACTGTTTTTTCATGATTGCTGAACATTGACATTCTTCCTCATGAACGGGCAGGAACCCCTGGTGTAGGAAAGACCACTCTAGGCAAAGAGCTGGCTCAGAGGACAGGACTAACCTATGTGAATGTTGGTGATTTGGCACAGGAGGGTAAGTTATTGTTCTTTAAAATAAAAGTTTGTTATTTTTAAGAATTGGTTTTAAAAATATATATTTTTTTCTCTTTAGGTCAGTTGTACGAAGGATTTGATGAAGAATACCAGTGCCCTATATTGGACGAGGACAGGGTATGCACTATTGTAATGGATGTAATTTTGATCTAAATGAATCTAATTGTTCGTCCTTTAACTGGATGATGTAGTCACAATGTTTATAGTGTAATCTTGAACAAAATACATTTTGTAGTGTTTTATTAGATAGGGGTAGGTTATTGAAACCACACTGATCACCAGTCAAAAGCAAATCCAACAGGCTGCATATAATAAAACAAAATGTTAATGACAATTTCATTGTTTTAGGTTGTGGATGAGCTGGAGGACAAAATGGGAGATGGAGGCATCGTTATTGATTACCACGGCTGTGATTTCTTTCCTGAACGCTGGTTTGACATTGTTTTTGTCCTCCGCACAGACAACACCAATCTCTACAATCGTCTTGAAAGCAGGTTTGTGTTTATAACAGTTAACACTAATGTTCATTACATATGTGATATTTCAGTTTTGACCTTTTTGACTATTTGAAATCTTTAAAACAGATCTGGGATGAGCAGCACGGTAAACATTTGAGGGGAAAAAATCATTTTAAATCATCTTAGGGCAGAGAAAAGTTCCCATATAGCATATTCACATAGACATATAGTCTTATGTGATTAAGGGCCTAATGTACTGTTCAGCAGTCATTTACATACTGTGTGGCTGTATGCGTCCTGTTGCAGTGATTTAATTATATGTCTTTCATATTCAGAGGATACACAGGAAAGAAGCTCCAGGACAATGTGCAGTGTGAGATTTTCCAGACTATCTATGAGGAAGCCATGGAAGCCTACAAGGAGGAGATAGTCCACCAGCTCCCTAGTAACACTCCTGAGGACCTGGACAGGAATCTGGAGCAAATTGTTCAGTGGATTGATCAATGGATGAAAGACAACAATTGACATGGGACATTATATTATATGTCAAAGTAGACAGACATCATATTTCATAGTTATTGTTTGCCCAGACAGTGCTGTTCTTTTCACTATCATTGAGCTAAGGACTTAAAATGTGTGGGGCTGTTAAAAATTACTCTATTTGAAATGTTAAACTTGCTTCCAAAATGAATGGAAGAAATAAATATTTTTATACAGTATTTAAAAGAGCCTCTTTCTGTTGACTAGTTTTATTTATTTATTTTTAATTAAATTAATTTAATTAAAGAATACCAGAAACATTTTACATCTATTAGTAAGTGGAATTTAGGATCAAATCTAATTCACAAAAATAATGGTAAATTACATGGGTGTTTCTCCTCAAAAAAATGGATCACAAGTACATAATTAGATTATACTTAATTAGATTAATTTGGAAACTCTAAACCAGAGGTCTCAAACTCAATTCCTGGAGGGCCACAGCTCTGTAGAGTTTAGCTCCAACCAGCTCCTCCTTGGAAGTTTCTAGTAATCCTGAAGACCTTGTTTAGCTGGATCAGGTGTGTTTGAGTAGGGTTGGAGCTAAGCTGCAAAGCTGTGGCCCTCCAGGGATTGAGTTTGAGACCACTGCCTTAAACGTAGCTACACACAGCCTGCGTCCCAATGTGCATAATATCCATCCTAAATTCTATGTGATATTAGTAATTTTCAATACTATTTAAGGCAAATAGGGTGGATAGTATGCACATTGGGACGCAGGGTAAGTCTTATTTCTACTAGGGAAAAAGTCACTCATGATGGAGAGGCAGTGTTATTTAAGTTTCATAAGTCATTCAAAATCGCCGTTTCTATTTTTGCTTTATAATTTTATTTTCTCTCTTATTCTCTCCGTTAATGCTCTATCAACAATAAAACCATCATATCTACTTCTAAAATTCCTGGATCATCCCTGGTCCCTCTGGCATATCAAGTGCAAGGATAAAAATAAAACAGAATGATGAAAGAAACTAAGATTTTTGGTGCTGTGCAATAAATGGCTTGTTTTTTTTTTTTTTTTTTTTTTTTTTGCAAATTCGAAAAGACTGCCAAAAAAAATGTCATTCAAATAGACTAATCCCTTGTATTTGGAATAAGGTGGACACACTACCAATATTCAGTGAGTGATTAACATTAAGAAATGTCAAATTCTCAAATCATGTTAAGCTGCTGTGTTTTGCCTAATCCACTTCATTACTACATGTTTAGCAATCCACATGAACAATTATAAGCTTTTCTGAATTCTTACACGAGTAGTAAATAATCGTCATTAATGACCTTCTGTATGCACACACAGTACAAACAGTGCCATTCTTTAAAAAAAACCACACAATTTGTGTTGATAGATCAACGGATTTTCCCTAATGAAGTGTTTAATCTAGTGTTTCATCGTTTTCCTGTCAAACTGGTTTGTGTCGTGACATCACACACTGGGGCAGGACAAGTCACGTGATCGATTCCCCTTCACCTGCAGCACCAGAGGCGGAAGACAGGTGTAAGTATCGGTGCCAGGTAAGAAAGCGATGGTTTTTAATAATAATACATATATATTTTTTTAGGTAAAAATATGTAGTCAACACTCCCACATATTGAGTGTAGATAGTGAATACGCTCTTACAGTGCAAAATTAGTTTGCGTTTATTCATTTTGGATGACTTTAGATCTTGTATGCATAGTTCCGTTTATTTCTTACTAGTTCTTTGTTGACAAGCTGGTTTCAAACCGCGTTAAGATCATGTCATGCAACGCAGACTGTGTGCCGTCGTTTCTATAGTCACATTTTTGCTAGATTTTTAGACTCGCTTTTTAAGCTTGTTTGACCAGTGTGTAACTCGCTTGTTTATTTTTATTTCAGGTTGCTTTGTAAGGGGAAAAACACGGTTTTAAATTCACCCTGTGAGGCAATGTAACTACCGTACCCAGGTAAGACAGTTACTGACTTCAGAGTTTTGTAGTAGCCTAAACGGTATGCAATATATATATATATATATTTTATGTAGAGATGCACGATATAGCCTAATCGTGCTTGCACCTATCAGAATTTGAATTGTGCATTTTTCATAATTTATATCATAACGTTGAAAATCCTACATTGACCAAAATATTTAAAACAATTGATTTGAATTGTTAAATGTAGTATAAATAATATTCATCATGGTCATAGTCTGGCTTATTAATATCAGATAGAAGTTAAATATCAATGAATCCTTACATTTATGTTGGTAATAGATGTGCAAAGGACATGATGTTTGTATGTGACACAAGACTCTATAATAATGTAGATAACCTTTCTGATCCTCAGTTCACTCAAGCTGCTAGAAGAACCATCCCCATGTCTTTTGGAAACGGGTCAGCGTCCCACTTTGATCGGGTCCGCGATATGCCTCACTACGATCAGGTGCCCATCGGTTCACTGCCATGGGGTCAGCAGGCCCCTTACCCACTTGGCGGTGTAGTGGCAGCATCCAGCTATGACAGTTTACCACCACCGCCTCTCCCCGAAAACCCTCCTGTTGGCCCAGATTTCTACCCGAGTGATGTTGAAGACCAGGTAGATGATGCCATGGACATCAAACCCGTCCGACGCTTCATTCCTGACTCTGTGAAGAACTTCTTCAGAGCCAGTGGCAACCGAGGCAGCAAGAAATGGACCTTTCCACCACCACCACCTGATGTGAACACCACCACCGAAGGCGTCCTGTGCTCTCCTCCACACTCACGTGCACCCTCACCTACAGCCCCCAGCTCTTACCTAGACCCTTATGGAGGGTCTGGAGGCAGCTACAATTCAAGGAAGGAGCAGGCAACGTTATTAGGGGAGCCGCTGGAATCGGTTTCTGGACGCTCTTTGCAGACGGCTATGACTTACAGCGAGAAGGTGGAGGAATACAATCAGCGTTATGCGTATATGAAGTCCTGGGCTGGACTTTTGCGCATTTTGGGATGCGCAGAGTTGCTTTTGGGGGCTGCTGTTTTTGCATGCGTCTGTGCGTACGTGCACAAAGATAATGAGTGGTTTAATATGTTTGGTTACTCCATGCATTCGGTGTATGGGGGTATGTATGGGGGAACATCAATGGGTGGGTCGTATGGAGGAACTGGAATGTCCTATTCGGGACCCTTGACTCCTTTTGTTATTGTGGTGGCTGGAATGGCCTGGTTAGTGACTGTCATTCTAGTAGTGTTAGGCATGACCATGTATTATCGTACCATTCTACTAGACTCCAGCTGGTGGCCAATCACAGAGAGTGTGATAAACTTGGCGTTAGCGTTGCTCTACTTTTCAGCTGCAATTGTGTATGTGCGAGACACAGTCCGTGGAGGCCTCTGCTATTATCCACATTTCAATGCTGGTCCCAATGCAGGGTTTTGCCGAACAGAGGCTGGGCAGAATGCTGCAATCATCTTCCTTTTTCTCAACATGCTGTTGTATCTCGTGGGAGCAGGCGTGTGTCTGAAGCTGTGGAGACATGAAGCTGCAAGGATGCGCCGAGAGAGAATGGGTCAAGATGTAAAGTTCAAATCATTTGTTCTTTGATATTGATGAACATAAAGTGAAATATAAAGCTCAAATGATTCAGTAATAGTGGTAAATCTAATTAAATCTATTTTGTTTGTTTTTGTGTTCTTATTCATATTTAGATGAAATCAGAAGGACTTCCGCTCAATATGGTAAGCCGTTGAATTTTAATAGTAAGAAGAACATGTTCAGATTTTAAAATCATTGTTGTAATGTACTATTTGTAATCTCAGATCGGTGCCGGCTCAAGTGTCTCTGTGCCCATCCAAACCGCTCCAGTAATGGCCAGTTCAGAATCTTATGATGGCAGACCTCTCAACCCAGTTATGATGGAGCCAGAGATCTTAAGGGGGCATATTCCTGCTGGCCACATCCCCAAACCTGTGGTCATTGCAGACTATGTGGCGTGAGTTTCAAAGAATAGTTATGTTAAATATATTAACTCGATTTTAATGAAGTTCAGACATTAGCACCCATATTTAGGACTGGTTATTGTTACCTCATGCTTTTTAATCTCTTATCGCTTTTCTATCTGAATGTTCGGTCTAATCTTTCTTCTCACAGGAAATATCCCACAATCCAGTCTGATGAGGAGAGAGAGCGATACAAGGCTGTGTTTAATGATCAATATGCAGAATATAAAGAGTTGCATGCTGAGGTTCAGGTCTTAATGCAGAAGTTTGAGGAGATGGATAATCTGATGAGGAATCTACCACAACAGCCTTCCAGCAAAATGGTAATTGTTTTAAACAGCAAATTCTTTCATAATTATTTTACTTGCGGGTTTTATGACCTTATATTATTTGAGAAACTACATGGAATATTTGTACCATTAAAATTAATTAGTTAAGACTCAAAGATGATTAAAACAGTGAAGAGCTGGTGACCAACCACAGTACAATTCCTTTATACATTTATCTAAATACATTTCTCTCAAATCTTTTTATTAAAACAGAAATATTTTAGTTATTGATCTTGGTTTTCCTCCCACAGGAGCAAGAGAGAATCAATATCATTATTCAAGATTATAACAGAAAAAAAGCTGTAAGTACGGTTTAATACTGTTATCTGTTCTACTTCTAGGAGTTTTAAAGTAATATACAGAATACACGTTAGATATTTTACTTTTCCCAGAAAAGGTAAGCCATAACCTATGTTCTACAAGTTTCTATGACCCATTTTAAAACCTTCATCTGCCTGTTGCCTTTCTACATTCTTTAGTCATTGCAAAAGACTTCGTTTGAGTGCCACAAACAGTAGAAACTGAAAAACTGGAAATGTTAGGGGGACATAAATGGAACTATTGACATGTCTACATACTTCCTGTCTGTGTGTGAGTGCATGCCAAAGATTACTTTACCTGTTTCTGGTTGTAGGACCCGACATACCAGGAGAAGAGGGAGAGATGTGAATATCTGAAGAGCAAACTTGCACACATAAAGCAGAAAATTCAGGAGTATGACAAAGTCATGGACTGGAATGATGGTTACAGCTAAACAGAACTCCTTTATACTTTATTCACAGAGGTTCCCAGAAAAGAAGCTACTGGCCGAAAGAAAATTGTCCATGGCTATACCTTCAATTAATAGAGTTTTTGGTTTGGTCTTGGTTGGTATTGAAATAATTTCATATTGAATTCAATAGAGTAGGAAATTACAATGAAGTACCACTTTAAACCCAGCACTGAAAATGTTATCTTCTTTATTACTGATATATCATGTGGAGCAACATCAGCAATGTTTTAATCATACACTGTATATTATATATGATATATATTTCTATATATACTTTTTATTTTAGAAGTAGGTAATTTGAAGGAAATCACTGGAGTCTTTGAGCTTCCTGTAATTAAGTGGAGATAGAAATAGCTCTCAAAATGGTATTTGTTTAAATAGCAGTATCTTTATAATGATCTTAGTTTGCTTGGTATATTTATAGTGTTCCTAGTTTAATTTTCACTTTTTGTGTATTTTATACTGTACAGTCATGTGTGAGTTATATGTACATTATTTTTTGTATTGCCATGTTCATCTACCTTCGATTTCATTATTTTTTTCATTGATACTGGAAGTGGATAAAATAAACAGGCCTGCCTCTACATTGTCCTTTTTGACAAAATAATTAACTTCTTGTTCATATTCAGAGATACATACCACCTCTCATGTGTCTGTTTATACTTAACACACTATAACACATGGCTCGGAGCACTATAGGTCTGCTGTTATAGTTGAACTGTAGTAAAGTAATGTACACTTTTACTGGCTTGAAAAGCTCTGAAGGTATCAGGTTACAAGCTGCAATGCACTCCAGTAAGCAAAGGTGCTCATATACCTTATGCCTCATGAATATTGAATATGGTGTGTAATAATCTAGAACATTCCTGCATTAATCATTGTTATCGTTTGTATGGCAATTTATGGCAATAGAAACCATAATTACAGGTCTGAGCCATGTTGCACTAAGGAGATTCTGACAATTAGAAAAGCACTTACGAACAACTTGCTTTTTATTTCTAATTAAATAATGACTGGGATGGATTTTAAAGATACTTCCCAGATTACATTTGAGCAATCAGAAATTCCATTGGTCTTATACATATCTTGCAATTTATGCGTATGTTTTCGAAATATTACAGGCGTCTAAGATACATTTTTCCTGTGGTGTAGGGTAAAGATGGAGCAACGACTCCCATAAAATTTTGTAAAACATTTAATTACTGTGTATTGTCTATGAATGTGGTACGCTTTGGTGTTTTATTATATATATATATATATATATATATATATATATATTTTTTTTTTTTTTTTTTTTTTTTTTAACGGCATTTGAGACAGAAATAACAGAAATTGTTGTCTAAACTACTAGAATAAATTATTTAACATAAAATTAGCACAGCCTGAAAAGTAGCTAGTTTTAAACAAAAAATGCGTCAAGACAATATTTTTTGTAAAGCTATAGACGATATTTATTGTGAAAGTAGCTATGCAAATGAACCTGGCTCGTGACTCCGAGCCGCGCGCGCACACGTTCAGGGCGGGGCTGCACCTGTGCAGGTGAGGATGGGGGGTGGCTGGTTTCACTGATGTGTTGTGAGAGAAACGGCAGATCTATGAAACTCTCGGTATTCAGCGGGCGTTTCCTGAAGGCTGAGCGTCTTGCAGGTCCGTGAAATACTCTTGTAAGGAGCGAGGAAGGGTTACAAAATATTTACCAGCTTTGACTGCTTTGGTAAGAAAGAAGGTGAGTTTCCGCGATACGATTAATTTATTATCTATTTTGTAATTTGTTTTTAAATATTCCCAGCTGAATACCATAGCCCATTGTAGCCTATGTTGTTGTGTTTACTAATACGCAGCAGAACTTTAGGAAATTCAAATAATTGTACGCTAAGCGTCTTCTTTGTGTTTTTTGACAAACATGTTTTTCTTTTCATTACCTTCGTACTGTGGTTATTCATGTAAAGGCGTCAGGTGTCCTAATTCTGAGAATATTTTGACGTATTTTTATTTTTTATTTCGAATGTACACAAACTGAAGTAACCTACCTACTGTAGGCCTACTGATTTTTTTTCACTTGACCTCAACGTTGTTATAATATTCTCCTATTTCTTTGCTACAAGTGAAAGCATGTTAGAAATCTGCAACTTATCCATACACAAAATAAATTAATTAAAAGTACAGTGATATTAAGTTGTTTTGCTACAAACGACTACGCCAGGCTGTGATGTAACTCTAATTGTAAGCAACTAGACACATTTAAATTTAAACCAGAAAAAAATAATTCACAGAAAATTCATAATACAGACTGAAAACTCTAAAAACGTTTTTAATCTCACAATAATATATAGAAAAGCATTACAATGGTCAGCCATATTTTTAATTCAAATTAAATAAAGATTTGAAATAAATATATCATTAATTTTTTTTTTTAAATCCTAATCATTATTTTAGTGGTCATGATAGTGATTTTATATATCTTACTGGCTGTACTGATGGTGTTACAGGACAGCACTTGGTCCCTTTTTACAATTATGTAAAAAACAAATCACATTCTGATTACAGAGTCATTAATAACTAATGTAAAAGCCACGTTGTATCTGAAGTTGTATCACCATCTCTGTAGGCTATCTAGATTAGATCAAGGCTTTTTGTTTTTATTTCCTCAACAGTGCATTATTATATCACATTGATTCATCAATTATGTTTTTTTCATTCTTACATTAGATTTCACCCGCATAACACTGTGAAGTTTGTCCAGAAAGCTAACATCATGCCGAAAAAATCAAGTCGCCCTCCTGCATATGGCGGAAGACAGTAAGTTGCATATTAGAGAAAGCATATAATCATCCATTATCAGTACAGACAAGTTTTCTTTATTGACCCCTTTACTGCCTCACTGTAATGGTTTTATGACCTAAGCAGTGTTGTTTTAGTATCATTGATGTTTTATTATAGTTTTTGTTAATATTTTGAATTAGGTGAAGTTAGGTAGGTAAGTTAATTATTTTATTTCAAGTAAAGTGTTTTTATGGTTTTAGATTTAGTTTTATTTAACTATAATTACCCTGGATCTGAATATAGTTTTGAAACATAATTAGTTAATAGTTTTCCTTTTACTCATCCATATGATCTCACTTTGTCATTTCAGTCACCACCGATCCTCCCATCACACACCTTCTTACCACCCTGATGAAATGCTTCACTTTTACCGTTGGACGTCACCCCCAGGTGTCATGAAGATTTTGTGCATCATCATCATCATTTTGTGCGTGGCTGTGTTTGCCTGTGTAGCCTCCACACTGGCATGGGACTATGATGCCAGCAACATGGGTCTTGGGATGGGCAGTGGAGGCAGCTATGGCGGTGGAGCATATGGCGGTGGATCGTACGGCGGTGGATCGTACGGCGGTGGATCGTACGGCGGTGGGCTTGGTGGATATGGAGGAGGTTACGGTGGGGGTCTCGGAGGTGGCACGTACATGGACCCAAAATCAGGCAAGGGCTTCATCATAGCGATTGCAGCAATTACCTTTATCGCTGTGCTCATCATCTTCATCCTGGCGGTGTCGAGACAGAACGCTGCACAGTCTCCCTCATTCTATCTGGCCTCCATCATTATTTGTGCCATTCTGGCTGCACTCATGCTCATCGCCACCATCGTGTACCTGGTCGCTGTTAACCCCACCTCTCAGACGTCTGGATCCATGATGTATAATCAGATCTTGCAGCTTTGTGCACAATACCAGAACCAAGATCAGGCCTCTGGCATCTTCATCAATCAATATTTATACCACTACTGTGTAGTTGAGCCTGAAGAGGTGAGCATGTTCTCCTGAGCGGAAACCATTTTCATAATAATATTTGTTCAGTTCAGGTTGGCTATTATCAGACACAACTTTTAATATCTTACTTCTAGCTGAGATTCATACAAACACAGAAGCCAATCTGTTGTTGTTCATTTACAGTGCTATTTAAAGTGTTCTTTCTTTCTTTCTTTCTTTCTTTCTTTCTTTCTCTCTCTTCAAGGCCATTGCCGTTGTTCTTGGGTTTCTGGTTGTGGTCGCATTGATCATCTTACTTGTGTTCGCGGTGAAGACGCGAGGGCAGATCAGGAGATACGGCAGGAAGCGCGTTCTGTGGTATGACGTGAAGACCATCACCGACGGCCTCACATCTCAAGGCATCGGGGAATGGGTACGAATTTTCACTAGTAAATACCACAAAAGATATTTTTCATTTCCTGTTTCTGTTAGTTTTGTGTTTTGGATTTTTGATATCTTGAAATTTAATACTGTTTTTAGCACTTAGGTTGTACTACTACTACTAATACATATATATATATATATATATATATATATATATAATTACCAAGAATGCTTCTTGTTTTATTTTCAAGAGTTGCTATGCGGTGCCTATAGTTGGTCGCCTATAGTTGGTCTCTAGAGCATAGCTATTAAGACTCTTCCATGAAGAGAAGTTTCAGAGCTAGATTTCCATGAAGCAGTATTTTTATGTCTAGTTTCTGGGTGTGTCCTCTTATGCACTTTCACTTGATGGAAAGCATGATTATGACCAAAAATTCCATGATGAAACACATGGAACAATTAATAGTGACTTAAACGTTTATAAACTGGCAGGTGGGAATTGTTAGACCAAAAACATTAGAATGTTCTAGTGTTATTAGGTCACTCCATTGGCTTTGTTCTTACACAAATCACCATGTAAGCAGTGGTAGTTTTGTCCTTTATGTCACGATGGTATTTGTGGAAGTGGTGGAACCGGTTTCGCCTGGCTTTAATGTTTGTCCAGACTATTTACCATACAAAAAGATGGCTGAGTGCGTTGGGGAAACAGAGAAGCTCTAGTAAAAGAGGCCTACAGGAACACTTACAGGAGTTACAGACTACCAAATGATGAGTGAAAATGTTTTGAGATTACAAATGTTGTCATGCTGGCTGTATGGAGCGGTGGGGTATTAAAAAAACACTTTGGAAGAACATCTTTTGATGCAATGTTAAGATTGCTACAAACAGGACTTGTAGCAGGTTTCAGTGTGTCAGGTTTTTTTTTTTAATTGTTAGATGCACATGATATTTCCAAACCATAAAAATGAAATATGAAACAGTTGAAGGGTGAACTAAATATTTTTTATATGGAATTGCCTCCATGAAAGTTATTTATTTATACAAAATGTCTAGATATGAATTCAGACTTGTTTTTCTTCAGGTTAACAATGTGTCTGGAGATCCAGAGGCTTTTGTCAATGACCGCAATGACAAAATCGGGGTTACACATCCAATGGTTCACAGCCAGAAACCAATTTATCTTCCAAGGTAGGTAATCTCAGTGCTTTTAAAGATTTTATTGCAAAAACAAATGCATAGCAAATGCATTACTTTTCATCTTTCTGTAGACTTTGTTCAGTGATTTTGCCTTGATTGGGCTTGAATAAGTTTGATTAAATTTAGATATGAATTACATTTGTAGTGGCTGACTATAGAGATGATATCTGACTGTATGCAATTTCATAATCACAAATAAAATTGTAAGCAAAATGACCACTTCTGTTAATCAGCTGACTCAAAATGATTGGTCTGCTCAATATTAGTCTGTCACTGGACTAGGTGCCACAGAGTGAAGGAATCCAGGAAATCTTGTCCCTGTATGAATAGGACCTGGTGTATTTTGTTTTGTCATGAACACGAATAACCAGTTTCACAAACTGATTATGTGAACTAACAAACTATTGTGATCAGAAAGCTATTCTCACTCTGTCAGTTACAATCAGAATTGTAATAATATCACGCCCAAGTTATTAACAAAATTTCTATTGGTGTCATTGTTTTTTTGTTTTTTTAATTTAAATCAGAAGTGGTTCTGACGTGACCAGCTCTTTAAGTGGACTGAAGAATAAACTAAGAGACTATGACACTGGAGAGTCTGGAGATGAGCTGGACACTGACTATCAAAGGTGAGGAGTTATAGTTGGTAGTACTGGAGCACTTAAAAAAAAAATACTCAGCAATTGTGAATTTTTGTAATCAGTAACACCTTTGTCATATTTCCCCCTTTACCTCTGCTTTGTGCTGCCATGCTCTCAGTGAGTATCCTCCCATCATTAATGAGCAGGAGAGGCTCGAGTACAAGAGAGAGTTTGACAGAGACCACATGGAGTACAAGCATCTTCAGGCTGAGCTGGATGATATTAATCAGGGCTTGGCAGAAGCGGATCGAGAGCTGGATGGCTTACAGGAAGGCAGCCCACAGTTCATGGTATGTAATCTATAAAGTGAAACAAAAATTCACATGCTTAAGGTATAAAGTCGCTTAATCTGTGGTTTTCACAGCATCTCTTTCACCTTTAAATAAAAATAAACTTCTTTAACAATATTAAGTATTAATTTAATAATATGTCTCCTGTTTTGATAAAAACATTGTTATTCAAATATGTTACATTCATATGCATTACTCTTGTTTTTTTTCCCCTAAAAAGGATGCCATGGATGTATACAACAGGCTCAAAAGTTTGAAGAAGGTAAACTCTTTCGGATTAGAATATTGTGAATTGCATACTTTGTCACAGCTGTTAAAAAGAACTAATGTTTATAGTACATGATGATTATGACTTGTGTGTATTGGTGCAAATGTAACTGCTGACTCGTTTCCTTTCTCACAGTCTGCAGACTATCAGATGAAAAAGAAAAGGTGTAAACAGCTGAAGACAAAACTGTCCTTGATCAAAAGAAGGGTCAGCGACTATGACCACAGACAATAAATCGTGGCATTGGAAACTCAGGAGAGTATATGTCATGTCACATGATTTTTTTGGGACTTTACTATATCTGTATTTCTGTATTAAAAATCTGTATCACTGTATTACTATCAAGAACTGTATGGCTGCTGGATGACAGGTTTTTGCTTTGAGCCAAACTAAGCTTGATCAAAATATTGTGGTATCAATGAAGTATTTTGTTTTAATTTTTTTAAAGCTAGATGAAGTCTCCTTTTAACCTTTTATCTTTTGCCGCAGTCAAGTCAAAGTTAGTGTATCTTATATATGAGCAAGACTGTGACCACTTTTTGTTGTAGTTTTAGGGATCTTCAACCAAAGACATTCCAATGTTGATTGTTGTAATAACTCCTTAGTGGATTTTCTTGTAACTTTCTTTTTTTTTAAACGTTAATTAATCTGTCACCATAATGGCAATCTAGTTTTTTTTTTTTTTAATGTACACACTTATAGAATAGGTGTGAATTCAATTTCAGTCATATAATTTGGTTCTTTAAGCCAATTCAGTCACATTTATAGAGAAACCATTTTAATGTGGCAGGTGAATTGTGTTGAATGTACAGTACATTTTTTGCTTGTTATTTGTGTACATAGTAAAATAAAGCCATTCAATTTCCAAATTTCGTCTTTTGTATTCATTTCAGCTTCTGAAATGAATTAAAGTAGGCAACTAAAAGCTAATCACAAACTGATTTTATGGATCCATATGTGACCCTGGACCACAAACCCAGTCTTAAGTGTCAATTTTTCGAAATTGAGATGTATACATCATCTAAAAGCTGAATAAATTAGCTTTCCATTGATGTATGGGTTGTTGGGATTGGACAATATTTGGCTGAGATGCAACTATTTGAAAATCTGGAATCTGAGGGTGCAAAAAAATCTAAATATTGAAAAAAACGTCTTTAAAGTTGTCCAAATAAATTCTTAGCAATGCATATTACTAATCAAATACGATGTTTTGATATATTTACAGTAGTAAATTTACAAAATATCTTCATGGAATAGCCTATGATCTTTACTTAATATACTAATGATTTTGGCATAAAAGAAAAATCTATAATTTTGACCCATACAGTGTATTTTTGGCTATTGCTACAAATATACCCCTGCGATTTAAGACTAGTTTTGTGGTCCAGGGTCACATATGTGGAACATGTAGGCCCTCCCATAACTCGGAACTATTTTTCAGTTTTTGTACCGGAGGACATAACAAATCGACGGACAAGGGTTGCCCGAAAGTAAATACCGGGTGAATTGGATTGCTTTTATAGTCCACTGAGCAAGTTACATATTAAAATCCAGTTTATAGACATTTTCCTGTATTTGCTGTTATAAGTTTAAAGTACGAAAATCTATACAACGTATAAGGGAGTCTGTGCGGAGACCAAATGCAGAAATCTGTTGAAACATCTGAGAGTACAAACGTTTCTGAATAACTCCATAACATTCCCCTAAAGAAAGCTTACTTTGTTAAAATTATAAAACATGGATGAAGAACCAGAGAGAGCAAAACGCTGGGAAGGAGGATACGAACGAACATGGTGAGAAGTTGAGCTTTATGCTTACTTGAACTTGTGTGCGTTTTCAATTTAAATGCATTATTTATCTCAAATTGCCACCAAAAAGTGGTCATGGTTAATAAAATATATTTCCTAAAATATTATTTATACCGTCAATAATTGTATAAAACAGAAAGGTTCAGAAACTATGGCTTAGTATACAACTATGGTTAGTATGTTTGTAAGACAAGACTGTCAGCCACTGATATTTATTAAAGCACAGTTGACATGTGTCTCTCTTAGGGAGGTGCTGAAGGAGGATGAATCTGGATCTCTCAGAGCTACTGTGGAGGACATTCTTTTCCAGGCGAAGAGGAAAAGGTACAGCACTCAAATGCAAAATATAAATACCACTTTGAGCTGATTGCATATTGCTTTGATATTCACTTGCAGTCTCTGTCACATTACAGAGTGTTTGAGAGTCATGGACAAGTTCGACTTGGGATGGTAAGATGCATTTCACTGTCCTCCATAGTTCTATCATTATTTTTTTGTTGTCAGAGACGACTTATAATCATGCATATAATTTCCACCAAACCAGATGCGGCACCTCTTTGTGATCATTGACTCGTCTAGATCAATGGAAGATCAAGACCTGAAGCCCAATAGGCTGACCTCGACCTTGAAGGTTAGTAGCACTGCATCTGAAGTGACGTATGGAAGCTTGACATTATATGAAATCTGTCCGAACTGATTTCATTTTGCATTCTTCAGCTGATGGAGTATTTTGTAGAGGAATACTTTGACCAGAATCCAATCAGTCAGGTAATGCACTTGTATCTGTATCGGTCTGTGAGTGTTTACAGCATGTGCAGCTTCTGTTAACTGTACCATATTGTCACAGATAGGGATCATTACCACCAAGAACAAGAGGGCGGAGAAGCTCACTGATCTTGCAGGTTGATGCATTAGTATTATTTTTGCATGGTTTGAGAAGTTTTCTTTATTGTTATCTTCACTTGACATTATTTTACTCTTACCAGGGAACCCTAAGAAGCATATAGCAGCTCTGAAGAAAACCGTGGACTCCACATGTGTTGGCGAACCGTCTCTCTACAACTCTTTGAACTTGGCTATGCAGACTCTGAAGTAAGGCACATGTTCAGTGCGTGACACTTCCATCTGGAACTGAAATGCAACAGTGTTGCATACAGTGCTTCATAATCTACATATCCCTTTACCACAGTAACCATATTTCTATTTTCATGCAGACACATGCCTGCTCATACAAGCAAAGAGATCCTGGTTGTTTTCAGCAGTCTTACCACCTGTGACCCAGCCAACATCTATGAGCTTATCAAAGTGAGATTGAATGATGTTAATGGCTGCATACCGCAATGGTTAGAATGTTTTGATGAACACTGATTTCTATGTGGTCTTGTGTGTTATTAAATCAACAGACTCTGAATGGTTTGAAGATCAGAGTGTCTGTGATCGGTCTGTCAGCAGAAGTTCGGGTGTGCACCATTCTCACAAGAGAAACTGGAGGTCGGTAGTCTTACGTTAACATGATTTCTCGCTTGTATAATGTTTTCTAAATTCTGTTTGGCCCAATAGGATCCTACAATGTGATTCTGGATGAGAGTCATTTTAAAGAGCTGCTGATGCTGCATGTGAAGCCGCCTCCAGCCAGCTCCTCCTCAGAGTGCTCCCTCATTCGCATGGGTAATCACGCAGTCATTGTCACCACATTTACACAATTAAAATGGAGTAAAATGTTGAAAGTGCAAGACCTACTACTGGTAGCTAAAAGCTTAGTCAAAAATTAGCCAACATGTTTAAGAAATGTGTAGAACTGGGAACATTCTGCTATTTGTCATTTTATTTTGTATATTTTTTGTGTCTTCACTGCACTGTAAATGTAAAGCAGTCCAGGATTATTTTGTATTAGTGTAAGCTACAATATATAATATGTATTCTTCCACAACATCTTTAATGTGCATAATAATTTGCTTAGGTTTCCCCCAGCATGTCATAGCCTCCATGTCTGATCAGGATGCCAAGCCCTCGTTTAGCATGTCGTGAGTACAGTTTAAATCTTATGTTCTTACGCTCACCAAATGCTTGCATTTATTTGATCAAAAATACAGCAAAATGTAATATTATTTAAAATAACTGTTTTAATATAATGTAATACAATATAATGGTAAAGCTGAATTTTCAACAGTCTTTAGACCCTTCAGAAATCATTCTAATATGCTGATTGGGTGCTCAAGAAAGAATTCTTGTTATCGTTAAATACCGTTGTTCTGCTTTATATTTCTGTGGAAACTATGATATTTTTTTTTTTTTCAGAATTTTATTGTTGAATAGAATTTCAAAAAAATAAATGATCTTTACTGTCACTTTTGAACAATTTAGTATTCATTAAAAAAAAATAAAAAATCTTACTGACCTCAAACTTTTGAATGCTGTCATTAATGTATAAATATTTGTATTATTTATAATTTGAAATCATATTTAGTATAGTTAATTTTCTAAAATATTTTAGGCACCTAGACAGCGCTGGTGAACCAGGACTCAGTCTTGGCGGCTACTACTGCCCACAGTGCAGAGCCAAATACACTGAGCTGCCAGTGGAGTGTAAAGTGTGTGGTATGTTCTCAGCATGTTCCTATTCTTCAGTCTGTACACTAATCTTCAGTGTTCAGTTCTCACAGTCTGTATCTTCTCTCTGGTACAGGCCTGACTTTAGTTTCCGCTCCTCACCTGGCCCGTTCCTTCCATCACCTCTTCCCCCTTGAGGCCTTCCAGGAGACCCCACTGGAGGAGTATGAGGGCGAGAGGTGAGCTCCACACTCACTCTGTGAAAACCCCTCTGTCTCATTACAGCGTATATCATGGCATTAATCTATGTCTTTTCAGGTTCTGTGAAGCTTGCCAAGGAGAGTTGAAAGACAAAAGTGTAGGTTTTCCCATTTAAAATCTTTTGCATGGGAACATTAACGGTTTCTTGTTTAAATGACATTTAGCCTCCATGTTTTCTCCTCTCTGCAGGTGTTTACTTGTCTAGCATGTAAAAAAGTGTTCTGTGTGGAGTGTGATCTCTTCATTCATGACATACTGCACTGCTGTCCTGGCTGCATGCAGACTGACAGGACATCCTGATGTAAGATGGCCTCACTACAAGACATCTGTGAACTTCATTACAAGTAGAAAATGAGAGACGCAGAAGAAAAAGAGGAAGTCATCAGCCACAGATTCAGATTCTCAATGATTATTGAGGGTTAATGTAACGAAAGCCAATGCTTGTCAGATCTTTGGCATCATATAGTTGTGCTCAAGCTGTAACTGTATGAAAGGGCGCCCCCTATGGGGAAAAGTGTCTCACTGGACCAAATGAAACCAGCATCAGAGAAAAACATCTTTTGCTGTTTTTTCAGTGTCCTATTTCTATTGAAGCCACTTGGTTGTAATAGATTTAACATGACTGTTAACTATATTTCTATATTTTGTTTCCTACATACCATGTTAATATACTTGCCTGTGCTCAATGACGCAATTCAGTTTTTTCCTTTTAAAACCGTACTGACTTTGCATGAATTGTTTTTGCAAACTAAATGATTATATATATTGCATAAATGATTGCCGGTATAAAAGTTTAAGGTGTTGTAGCAAAATGTCTTGATTTCTAGAGTTAAAAGAGTTTGTCAGTGTATGACAAAAATAAAAGATATTCCAAAAGTAATCCAATTGACAAGAATTTAATTTCTACACGAAAGGTTGGAGACACTCTTAAATTTTACCTTTACAAACAATGGTACAGTTATTCAAAAATATTCACCCCATATTCACAAATTCAGAATCACTTATTTCACACACTTTAGCACATCAAAGTTCTTATCAAAACTTACATATTAAATTGTATACGTTATAAAATGTATACACCTATGACTTTGACATTCACAGTATAAGTGCTTCACAGCTCTGTATTTTTGTGCTGCTCATAGCGTCTGTGCAGCCAGGCCTTCAGTAGTGGCAGGTTCTTGTCCATCCAGCGAATGTTCTCTTCAATGTTCTCCAGGGCTTGCTGAATACATCTCAATTCTGCTCCTGTCTCAGCCCGCAAGGAACTGAAGAAACTACGAATCTGATGAAGCAGAGAAACACATTGTGTAATGAAAGGTCAGATTTGTTTTTGGTCTAGACCAACTGATGAAAGCTCCTAATTATTTGTTGTCCTTATTATTTGTACCTACCTCAGCTAGCATTTCTCTGGTGGAATACTGGTTGGTCACTCCCACTACCATGTGCGCTATAGAGTGTGAGCCAAGATCAAATCTATAAACAAATATTTGAAGTCATGAAAGGGCTCAGAATATAACACTATGTGTGTCTAATTAAATCAGTATCTTACTTCTTAATCAGGGAGTCCCAGTTAGCTTTTAAAAAGTCCCATGCATGTTTATAGGCCTTAGGATTTTTACTGACTGATGTCACAACATATGGCAGATCCTGAGCCTTCATCACCTCTCCCACCAGACTCTGCTCCATCATCCTGACACAAATGAAGGACGACATGAGTGACTATTCTTATTTTCCTAAACTGATGTATATCTGAATGTCTCACCATTTCAGCTTGTGATCGAGAGGGCTGGTCGTGAGGGCCATCTTTATCCTGCTCTTCATCGAGACGTACATGGACTCCTTGTACTTCTCAAACAAGAAATCCCAGCCATCCTCAGTCCGGGCGCCAACAGAAAACACAGCCATAGTAACATCATTAGGAAGACTAGAGGCAAAAAATTTGTTCATTAATGGAGGAAAAAAAAGAAAACATGCTATTACTTTTCCAGAGTTTTCAATGGTAACAGTGTAGACCAAAGTGTTCATTGTTTCAGAAAGGAAAGAAAATGATGACCTCTCACCTCATATTCCCATCCGAGTCCCTCCACTGGTTGAAGAGCTGTGTAGCGGTGCTGACACAGTGAGGATGACCCCGCACACAGCCGAACAGGAGCAGGTAGCTGCGCAGCATCCTCTGAGACACAGAGCCATCATCAGTCCACGACTGCTGGTCTATGAGCTTCCTGAACAGCTGCAGTATGTAGCCCTGGACCACAGCGAGAGAACCAGCATTAGTTACACATCTACAGCAGGGAACAAGGCATGGTGAGTTTATTGATACAACTCCTTTCATGCAAAATGGTAATTTAATATGCTTTACATAATCACAATAAAGAGTTGATAAACTTTTGAAAAACAAACAAACAAAAATAACTAACGAGGGCTTTAAACAACAAATTTCCATGACTTTTCCAGTGGTCAGGATTATTTAAGAATCACATAACAAAGAGCACTTTTCTAACCAATTAAATACTTTAGAAATTAGCATAACTAGAAAATGCTATCTATATGCATCTCTATATTCGTTACAGAAATGTCCATGACATTTTTAAAATGTATTTAACTTCCAGGATGATCTGGAATTCTCTAGGTCAGAAATCACAATTTTCCAGATGACAAGATGACAATTTTTCCATACCAAATTTTATAATGTATACTACTGTTCAAAAGTTTGGCATCAGTTAATTAAAACTTCTAATGCACTTGATTGATTAAAAGTGACAGAAAAACATTTACACGTTTTCTATTCCAAATAAATTCTGTTTCCACAAAAATATTAAGCAGAACTATTTTTTTCAACATTGATAATAATAAGAAATGTTTCTTAAGCACTAAATCAGCATATTAGAGTGATTCCTGAAAGATCACTTGACACTGAAGACTGGAGTAATGGCTGCTGAAGATTATGTTTTACAATCACAGGAATGAATTATTCTATATTAAAACAAACAAACAAAAATGTTATTTTAAATTGTAATAATATTTCACAGTATTACTGTTTTTACTGCACTACTGAATTATTTTTACAGAGTGTCTATTTACACTAAATGCAAATGGCCTGCCTTGTTGGCAGAGGCCATTTACACTAACTTCGGCCACCAACGTGTGATTGGGCTGGTCAAGATTACAAAAGACGGTCAGCAGTCATTAACTCCAGTGGCGCAGATGGCAAAACGTGTGTTGTGCTCATTTTGTCGCAATCGACCCGGGTTCGAATCCACCTTTCGGCAAACTTTTTTTCTCCCTTTTCAAATTTCAAATCACATCAGAAAAGCATTTATTTTCAATAAAATTGAAGGAAATAATCAAAAAGTTGGGGTAGGGTTAGGGTAGGTGTAGGGAGGGCTTTATTGTCCAATAAGGTGGCATCCATTTAATAATTTGTATTAAAATTTACATTAAAATTTGTTATTGCATAATGTTTTATAATGTACTACAATACTGAGGTGCAGATAATTTGCCACTATTTGCAATAAGTAGTATAAATAGCAGAAAATCCTGCTACTTTAACATAGTGTAAATAGAATCTATAGTGCTAAGTGCACTAAGTGCAAATAGCCGCTGTTTTTTTTTTATTGAATTATCTATTATTAAATGTCAAGATACGTTTTAGTTTATTCTCAGAATTGCACAGACTGAAAAGAAGCTGATTTCAAATCTGAATCCTGAATGAATTAATCCACAAAATAGGATGATGACTGTGTTCAGTGACTGACCTTCATCTGGTTCTCCAGCTCCACCATGTCTCTCTTCTCCATCAGTTTGTACAGAGGTACAAGCTCACTGAAGCCCTGTGTCACTGGCATAATCTCAGTTTCCTTGCTTAGGTACAGGGTTAGGTCTAAAGCCTTATCCAGCGGAAGCTTACCAACACTGTCCAGAACACATGGAGGGAGGATGATTTTAAATCATTTTTATTGTATGATCTGCAGTACTTGAGTCTTGATACATTTGCATCCCCCTGACCAATAAGAGCACATACTGTACGCAGAAGAATGAGGACTGACCTGACCAGCTGGAAGGCGTTGTTGATGAGGCTGGCCCTGTCATTGCTGCTGAGCGCTGTGTGATTGTGTTTGAGCAGCGTGATGAGGTCATCCCAGCCAGAACCCTCATAGTGCACAATGTAATATCCACTCATGTCCACATTAAACTTGATCCAGTGCACCTCCTCCGGCAGATACAGAACATCTATGACGACATACACACAGAAATCTACAGTGCTGCAGTGTTGTATGGATGATCTTTCAGTCTTTGTGTTGATTAGAGATGTGTAAACACTGACATTTTAAAAACTTTAAAACAAATGAATGTAAATGATTATCAGAACAATATATTATAAAATATTATTTAATAATATCAGCACAATATTCGTAATATATATAGTTCTATTAAAACAAATACCTGTTTTGGTCTTAAGCAGAAAGCGGTGCACTGTGGTTGAGTCGCTGGTAATGTAAGTCAACGGAACGTGCCACAGAAAGCTGTAAGATCATGAATTTACAACCAAGTGTAAAAAAAAGGACAATTAAGAGTCTGTAATAATCAATAAATCAATAAAAATAATCAATAAATCTTTATAAAGCCCCTTGTACACAAAGAGGGCCTTGCTGTGACAAAGCAAATGGAAATTTATTCATTTTCAGCAAGAGTTCACGATCACTGGCTATATGTCTCCTGTGAGATACTGTTGTTGAATATCTGCATGGCAGAGACATTTGTTATTGTTATTATACACATACAAGGATATAATCCTAAAAAAATGATGGGTGGAAAACCGTGTCAAAAATTGAGTGACTTGGATTCATACATTGATAATAATTCATCTTGTTCACGATATGTATGATTCACTGCTGCCCCACCGTGTGAGCTGCAAGAAAACTCACATCTTATTTTGACTGCAATACATCTCAATTGTGACAGCATTTTTAACCTCTGGTGTTGCTGGTGGTCAGAAATGACTGAGGTTTTTTTTGGTACTATATTTCAACTTAAATTGTGGTAAATCTTGAATGCTTTGGACGCAGACTTAAGTTTGGTCTCTTTTTAAAGAAGACGCCTGACCGATTAGTGCTGAAATGAGAAATGTTTAAAAAGTGAAACAAAAAAACATTATTATTATGAAAAATGTACAGAAATACTATTTTAAAATGTTTTCAAAACATGTTTTACTCTGAAACTGCTAGAGTTGTGTTTCAAATTTGAGGTTATCATCACCAAGAAAAAAAAAAAGAGCTTTCAGTAAGTTTTTGTTTGAGCACAGTACCAAACATTTCTGCTAGATGAAATTAGCTTCCCAATCATTTCCAATGTGGTCATTTTTATCGCCAAAAATACATGTGTGATTATTTTTTCAGGACCATTTAACCTTTTCAAATAATGTCCATGATTTTTTTTTTTTTTTTTTGGTGTGTGTACATGACTGTACAGCACCAGGGGGCTCAAAGTATAAACCCTGAATAAATCATATAAAAAAATAAAATCACTATCAGTAACAGTATCACAGGCATAGAAATTAAGAAACGGTCAATCTTTGATATTAATATTAAACCTGGATGTTTGTGAGGGGTCATCACTCTTGAGGTAACGCTCTTGACTTAGTCTGACTTCGCGACCTTTGACCTCCACCGTAATGAGTGGAAAGCCCTCCTGCAATGTCCATGTCTCCATCATAGCCTTAACATCCAGCTCATCCTCAGAGTGCCATTTCTAAAAGATAAAATATCACAGAAGTACATGACAACACCACTTAAAAACAGGGTAAAGGGAGTTCAGATTAATGATTAACAAAGTAACCCACAGAAGCTCCAGAGTGTGAGACTGAGCGCTGGCAGGACTCATCGCCCTTCAGTCTGCCTTCATCCAGACCATCAGAGTCACACACCTAGACCAGAGAGAGACTTTGAAAACTCGTTAACACTCACCACTATATCATGAGACAGTCTGATCCTGTACTCCTAAAAACTTGGTGAACTTTTGTGAGCAAAAAAGGTCCATTGTCAGTACTAGTGTAGCAAGAAGCACAGCTCACAAAGAAGTCTTTTTTTAAAACGAGCAGCTTTCTGTTGGATAATGTGGCAAATTTGCTTAACTAACTATGGTTGCATGGAATGATGACTGATGACTGGATTTCACCTGGGAAACTTAACAGGTAAATGTAAACGCAACTAATGAATTATAAGAAAGTTTACTGCAGAGTTCTATGCATCTGCATCACACATGTCATTTGTACTCACATTGGTCAGACTTTCCCACAGGTTACTATTGACCGTATTCTGGTAACTGTAGCGTTTTAGGTATTTCACAATGCCCAATTTAAACGCATCCGGGGTCAGAAACTCTCTCAGCATGTTCAGAATACAAGCCCCCTGAAATGACATTAACAATTGTAAAATGGTTTTAAAAAACTTTTGAAAGAGTATAACATCTTGCACAGGAAAACTCTCCAAAGTTTGATTATGCACCTTGTCATAGGAAACATCATCAAACATTTCCTGTATCTGAGCAGGGTTCTCCACGGGTGTGGACACTGGGTGAGAGGAGCTCAAGGAGTCTACCTCCATTGCCTCAAAACACTTGCCTAAGAAATAATCCTCCTGTGGCACAAGGAAAATTGGGCTTTATATGAGCAAAGATCTTCATCCAACTCATGCTAAGTGCTTTTAAAATTATGATTATGAAAATAAAAAGCTTTTTACAAAAACGTACAACTTGCAGTTCAGGATTGGTGATGTTGACAGACACAAACTCCATGAACTTGGCAAAACCTTCGTTCAGCCACAGATCATTCCACCACTGCATGGTCACCAGGTTTCCAAACCACTGACAAGAACAAGACAAAGAATGAACAATTTGTTAATTAGCCACAGCAACATAATAATAATAACTAGAATACATCCCATAATAGTTAACTGATGTCATAAGTTCACCTGATGGGCCAGTTCATGGGCGATAATCATCGTGATGCCCAGCTTGTCAGAAGCAGAAGACTTGTGGGGGTCAAAAAGAAGGCCTGATTCCCGGTAGGTGGTCAGACCCCAATTCTCCATCGCTCCAGACTGGAAGTCTGGGATAGCAGCAAGATCTACAAAGCATATTATATAAATGGTGAACTCAAAAACATGCCTTTTGCATTTTAAGTAGTTGACGAAATGCCCATGTGGAGCTAACCCTGTTTAGGTAGAGGGTACGGAATGTCAAAGTAGTCATCATAGAAGTCAAGCAGTTTCACTGCAGCATCCAGAGCAAACTCTGCCTGGTCAATCTTCTCTGGCACAGCATACACTGAAATCTGAATTCGCATCAGATAAATACATTTATGGAGCATCACAAAAAGTGATAATTGATGGAGGTGGGATCTTATAGTACATAAGGGCTTGGTTTGGTTTTAATGAGATAAGACGGATCATCTTCTAACCTGGACTCCATGCTGACTCGTCTTGCTGATAGATAGAAAGTCAGAGACGATGAAGGCCACCAGGTATGTGCTCATCTTAACACTCACATCGAACTGGTCCTCAAACAGGCCGCCTGGCAGCTCTAATGTTCTAAGCTGGAGTAAAGAAGAAAAAAAAAAGAATAGGCTCAACAGAAGAATCAGAGTCTCCAATAGCAGATTAATAGTTCATGCACTTTATGATTTATTCAGGTTTTAGTCAGAAAACAGCAGGATTGATCAATGGAGGTTCTATGTTCTTATAACAACACCTTAGGCATGTTTGAGAGGGCAATATGCTTTGCTTCTCTGCGAATCCGCACTGAAAAGTTGGCTTTGAAGGCAGGTTCATCAAAACAGGGAAAAGCTGCCCGGGCACTAGTCGGCTCAAACTGTGTGGAAGCCACAACCCTGGGAATGTGAATGGCACAACATCAGATTATTATTTCTAAAAAAAAAAGAAAAAAGAAAGCTAAATCACTTTCAGAGCCACTCAGATAGATATTGGCTGTGCTTACATAAGGGTTCTCACCTGAGGTCTCCCTTGCTGGTGCGATATGTGCTTTTGTAAAATCCATGAAAGCTCTCAGAGAGGTTGGCGGCAAACTCCAGTTGAATTGAATATACATGGCCTCTCTTCAGCAGTGCATGCTCAGATATAAGTGCAATCTGCTGGAAGTATGGGTACTCTAGCACTTTTAGGGCCTGTAGCTGACCTATGTCTGACGCTAGAAACCTTGCATTGGAGATATGAAGATCTTTGCTGTGCAGTATGATAGTCTTGGTGTTTTCGAGAACCTCAATTTGGATCTGCACCATTCCAGTAAAGTCTAAACTTGTGAGGTTGGGGTGGATAAGGAGATGGTAATGAAGGGGAGATACTGTGTCTGGAAGTCTCATTTTGTTCCATGGGAATGGTTCTCCATTGGTTGATGTGGGGAATGAAGTGGACTCTTGAGTGACCGCAGCCCAGAGGTGAATGGGCAAAACTATGAGATTCACAAGCAGAGCAAAGCGAATCATGGCTGCCCAGTACTACACTGTAGGGGAAAAAGGGGGAAAAATGTATTATAAGCCCCGATAATACAACACAAGCTTATAAGCGCAATATGGGCTTGATTACTTTGGACAAGTTCTTTTTTCGCCTGTGTTTAAAAATAATTTAGTGAGAAAGTGTATAATGCACTTATATACACTGCATATCCCCTCTTTGTAGAAATCTCATTTCTCCGAATCGGTTCTTTCGAACAATTCGTTTACGTCATGACGTAGTCATATTCTGTTTAAAACATTCAGCTAAAGCCATATGTTGCACTTTCACTGATTATGTAATTAATAAGAGTGTTTATTGTAATTTCACATGTCCAATGTCTGTTAGTTGCGCATATGATTCTGCTAAAAAAACAACAACAAAACAATCATCATTTACAGTAAAGACGCGTTTTTAATAAAACGCTTTAATATTATTTGTTAAAAACAACGCCGTTTCGCACGTGTTAAGAATGTCATGCAGCTAAGTGCAAAATGCTCTACTTAGCTTACCGGTTTCCTACTCATTAGGGGTTACTACGTATTAAGAGAGCGACAGTTCAGTCATTGTTGACCGGTTTTGTGAACCATTTCAACAGATTTATTAAAAAGAGCCGACTCAAAAGAAAGGGCACGGCGAATGCGTTAGACATTTGTCTAACAGCATTTGTAGTTGGAAATAATCTTTTGATCAAATTCGCGGTAAATTTAATGAAAATTCTACATTCGGTCATGCACTACACCAACGTCTTGTACTGTGATGTAAACCGAAACAGCACTGCGCGTGCAATGAGCTTAACCAAACGTCAGCTGTACGGGATTGTCACGTGCCAGAAATAACGTTCATGTTTATTTTCATTTCACAGAATACTTACGACTACGATCTACGCTTTTCAGTTAAAATCTTCGATGTGTTCAAAATGAATCCAGGTTTGGTTCAGCTGAGCATTCAAATCAATGAATGTGAAAGTGAAAATACAATTCTTCAACATTTGCATCATGGGAAGTTGTTTTTTAAATTAAAGGCGCTGCTCTAACCGATTAGCTGCAAGACAATTAAAATATAAATTTAAGGTAACACTATAAAATAAATATAATCAGTGTGTAAAGTTGCATTTAAAGTAACCATGTAGACGCATGTTGCCAGATCCTCCCCCACAGTTCCCCAGTCTGCGGAAATGAACCTGAACCTTCAAATGCCATCAGGAAGACTGTTCTGTATACTATGATATTGTAATTGAATGAATGAATTAATAATTTATTTTGTTTTAAAATAATTTATTTAGACATACATACATACACACACACACACACACACACACACACACACACACACACACACACACACACACACACACACACACAGTTGCATCTAAAAAAAAATTGAATATCGTGAATATATACAATACATTGCCAAAAGTATTGGGTCACCCCCTTCTAATGAACAGGTTTGACTACTTTAGTAATTTCCATGAGTACAAATCTTAATGTTTAAGGGAATTGTGTGCTTCTGATTTTAAAGCAACAGTTTGGACAGGACCCTTTTCTATTCTAACACGAGAATGCCTCTGTGTACAGGTGCTGGTCATATAATTAGAATATCATCAAAAAGTTGATTTATTTCACTAATTCCATTCAAAAAGTGAAACTTGTATATTATATTCATTCATTACACACAGACTGATATATTTAAAATGTTTATTTCTTTTAATTTTGATGATTATAACTGACAACTAAGGAAAATCCCAAATTCAGTATCTCAGAAAATTAGAATATTTACATTTGAGTTTGAATAAATTACCATCCCTATAGTATAAATTCCAGGTATCTCTTGTTCTTTGAAACCACATTAATTTAGAAGACTGCTGACTTGGCAATGATCCAGAAAACGAACATTGACGCCCTCCACAAAGAGGGTAAGTCACAGAGGGTCACTACTGAAAGGTGTGGCTGTTTACAGAGTGCTGTATCAAAGCATATTAAATGCAAAGTTGACTGGAAGGAAGAATTTGGGTAGGATAAGGTGCACAAGCAACAGGGATGACTGCAAGCTTGAGAATACAGTCAAGCAAAGCCGATTCAAACACTTGTGAGAGCTTGACAAGGAGTGAACTGAAGCTGGAGTCAGTGCGTCAAGAGTCACCACGCTCAGACGTCTTCAGAATGAAAGTTTTCAGATGAAAGTAAATTTTGCATTTCATTTGGAAATCAAGGTCCCAGAGTCTGGAGAGAGGCACAGAATCCATGTTGCTTGAAGTCCAGTGTGAAGTTTCCACAGTCTGTGATGATTTGGGCTGCCATGTCATCTGCTGGTGTTGGTTCACTGTGTTTTCTGAAGTCCACAGTCAACGCAGCCATCTACCAGGAAGTTTTAGAGCACTTCATGCTTCCTGCTGCTGACCAACTTTATGGAGATGCAGATTTCATTTTCCAACAGTACTTGGCACCTGCACACAGTGCCAAAGCAACCAGTATCTGGTTTAAGGACCATGGTATCCCTGTTCTTAATTGGCCAGCAAACTCGCCTGACCTTAACCCCATAGAAAATCTATGGGGTATTGTGAAGAGGAAGATGTGATATGCCAGACCAAACAATGCAGAAGAGCTGAAGGCCACTATCAGAGCAACCTGGGCTCTCATAACACCTGAGCAGTGCCACAGACTGATCGACTCCATGCCACGCCGCGTTGCTGCAGTAATTCAGGCAAAAGGAGCCCCAACTAAGTATTGAGTGCTGTACATGCTCATACTTTTCATGTTCATGCTTTTCAGTTGGCCAAGATTTCTAAAAATCGTTTCTTTGTATTGGTCTTAAGTAATATTCTAATTTTCTGAGATATTGAATTTGGGATTTTCCTTTGTCAGTTATAATCATCAAAATTAAAAGAAATAAACATTTTAAATATATCAGTCTGTGTGTAATGAATGAATATAATATACAAGTTTCACTTTTTAAATGGAATTAGTGAAATAAATCAACTTTTTGATGATATTCTAATTATATGACCAGCACCTGTAAAAGGCAAGGCTCAAAAAGAAATGATTGATTGAGTCAGTGTGGAAGAACTTGACTGGTCTGCAGAAAGCCAAGTCCTAATCCAAGCTGAACACCTCTGGTGTGACTTTAAATACAGATCTTGAGCCAAAAACTCTTTACCAAACACCAATGACTTGTACATATGGGTACAGTAATTTTAGACACTTCCAAAACTGTTGCAACAGAGATGGAAATACAATTTTTAAATACATGAATTGTTTCCATCTTTGTTGCCACAGTTTTGGAAGTGCCTTTTTCTGTTCTAAAGAAGGGGGTGTCCCAATACGTTTGTCCATATAGTGTATGTACAAGTCATTGGTGTTTGGTAAAGAGTTTTTGGCTCAAGATCTTGGCTTTCTGCAGACCAGTCAAGTTCTTCCACACTGACTAAATCAATCATTTCTTTTTGAACCTTGCCTTATTGTCATGTTAGAATAGAAAAGGGACCTTTCCAAACTGTTGCTTTAAAATGAGAAGCACACAATTCCCAAGAATATCATTATATGTTTAAACATTAAGATTTGTACTCATGGAAATTACTAAAGTAGTCAAACCTGTTCATTAGAAGGGGGTGACCCAATACTTTTGGCAATATAGTGTATATATGTTAGTAGTTGTCATCAGTTGTGCCTAGTCCTTATACACATTAATTGCAAACATGAAAAACTGCAGCATGGGACAAAGTCTTTAATCATAACGTGTGACAGTCAATGTAGATGCATTCATGTAGATGTGTGACTAGAGGATGTTTTATAGTCAACCTGGAGATAAAGTCCAACATAACATATCACTGAAATCATTAATGAGTAAACTTTATGGTTTAGTTGTATCTCTCTTATCAGGAATAGGAATTTTGGTGAGCAGAACAATGACAAAACAATGACCTTCATCTATATGATCTTGACACTTAAGATTTTTTTTACACCCTCCCACCCACCACTCATCACTCATCACTCATCACAGGCTATATTAGAGGAGGACAGGGCTGGTTGGACGCATTCAGGAAGTGCACTGAGACCTTTGACAAACTAACATTATGCTTAAGGAGGTGTTGTTGGGTCTCCTCACAGGAGCAGTGGCTTTGACTGTAGGGATTCTGCTGGGACACTTCGCCATTGACAAGGGCAGTTCGGTGCCAGACTGGGTCCGGGATGCATCTCGTGATGTGGACGAAAGTATCATTGAGAAATTCCTTGCAGAACTGGATGTCAATCAACTTAAAGAGAACCTCAGGTGAAGTATTTATATGTATGAGTACACTAGTAAGAGACTCAAAGACAATTAAATGGCCAGCCTTGTAGAACAGCTTTGTTTGTTCCAGCTAAATTGAGAATTTACTTGGGTCTCCTTCATCCAAAGGGAGCTGACTAAGGTTCCCCACATGGCCACCACCCCTGGAGATGAAGCAACCGTAGATTTTATGCTGAAGAGATGGCAGGACCCCAACACAGGCTTGGACAGTGCATGGAGGGAAAACTACAAGGTGTATCTGTCATTCCCAAACAAAACAAGCCCCAACAAAGTCTCTGTTGGTAAGACAGCATAGGATATCTAGTCAATTGGTTTCAAAACGGCTCTGTGAAATTTTGCTTATTTGCTTTTAGCACACTGAATGCAGCCAAAATCATATATTATCCAAAAATATGTCAATGTATAAGAAAATTAAGAAAGAAAAACTATTTTATTTAGTTGATCCAGCAAACACAGTCCAGTTTATGGCAAGAGAGCGAGAGAAGGCATACAAACCTGAACAGGAGGATCCAGAGGTGGTCCAGCCATTCGCGGCATATTCCCCCGCAGGAAACGTCAAGGTGTCCTTTACAACCTCAATATACTTCACAGTTCATGCATGCTTATATATGTTTTTAGTTTATATTCAATCAAAAATGAAAGACTTTTTAATTTCAAGATTTCAATATTGCTCTTTTGAACTTTCTACTAATCGTGAAGAAATGTATCATGTTTTCCACAAAAATATTAAACAACACAACAGTTTTCAAGATTGATAATAATATGACATGTTTTTGGTGCACAAAATCAGTATATTAGAATGATTTCTGAAGGATAATGTGACACTAGAAGACTCAAATAATGGCCGCTGAAAATTCAGCTTTGCCATCAGAGAATAAATGACATTTTAAAAATAGAAAAGAGTTCTGCATTGTAATAATATTACACAACATTACATTTTACTATATTTTAATCAAATAAACAGCTTTGGTGAGAATAAGACTTCTTTCAAAAGCATTAGAAATCTTACTGACACCACACTTTTGAACAGTAGTGTACATTCAGTAAATTAAATTAATTCTTGTGTTAAATATTTTAATTTTATATTACATTAATAATTGCCTTTTCTCATCTGTAATCTCAGTTTTTCCATTTTGTTTTATTTATTTATTTATTTTAAATGCCTCCTCTGGTGGAGGTGTCACCATGACAGAAAATCTATTATCTTAAAACATATTGTAATGACACAGGCGTAACTTCTGACATAACTTAGCAAGAGATGAAACCTAATGTCTTTATTGCACTTGATTGTTCTAGACAGAAAACAGAGGGTGTGATGACCTTTGGTGCTATCAGACCATATGACACCGTAGTAAACTCATCTACTGATAGCTATTTGTTTTTTCTTTCACTGATGTTCCACAATTGACTTCATAAACAAGAGTTTATTGTTAGCATATCTTGCTATCTCTAACTTTATCAAAGCCTGATAAAATTATGTCATTATGAATAAATAGATACTATAAAAGTGATATAAATGCCTGAATCAACTTGTGATACAGTCCAATATAGTGACTCATTTGTTTTATATGCAGGGAAAACTTGTCTATGCAAACCAAGGTAAAATGAGTGACTATGAGCTGTTAAACAGAACGCTGGATCTGAGGGGAACCATCGCCATCACCAGATACGGAGGAGAAGGGAGGTCTAAAAAAGTGAGAAAACACAAGTTCAATCTCTCAAAACCTATCAAGATAAGGAAAATGCAGAATTAGCTTTCGGTTTAGATCTCTGACAAGATCTGTAATATAGATTTATTGGCTTGAATGCGTAAAAAACGTTTTTACTCTTCTGTGGCATGAATATAACAGGCTATAAACGCAGCCAAGTTTGGAGTCGTTGGGGTGCTGGTCTATACTGAGCCATATGACATGAACGATGGCCTGGTGTCAGAATATGAAACCTACCCTTACTCCTGGTATCTCCCACCTTCTGGCGTCGAGCGAGGCTCATACAACATTGACTTTGGAGACTTGTTAACACCTTACTTAGCTGCAAAGGGTAACTGGTTCTTTTTGATACTGAAACACATAAGGTATACAACATTTGGCACATAGACAACATACTGTATGTAAATGTTTTCCTTTGTAGATGATACCTACAGAATACCAAAAGAAGACATAACAGGTATTCCACCAATTCCAGCACAGCCAATAGGGTTTGAAGATGCTGAAAGATTAATCTGGTAAGTGTAACTGTTTAAATATACCTTTCCTTTCTTTACTCACTCACTTTTTAGAAAGTTTCCTTCTAATTCTTGATTGAATTATGTGTGACAGTGAGCTCGATGGGGACGATGCCCCTGATAACTGGCAAGGCTCATTTAACTGCACATACAAACTTGGTGGACCAGGGTTCAAAGCCACATCTACCTTCAATAACAGGTAAATGCTGCATATTTGTGCCCAATCTTGCAAAGTCTGAACAAATGGTTGTGTGTTGAAAGGTTATAATGTTGGTCAGAATTAAAAGAATGTTTTTTCTGTCAGCAATGTGCACTTGGACATTTATAACACTGAGAGGCTGGAATATTCAGCAAATGTTATGGGAATAATCCGAGGCAGTGTGGAGCCAGGTAAGTTGGATTTGTCATAACGTTAACCAGCAAAAATACATGTTGCCCCATTATACACAGTTCCCAAAAAGTATTTATACACTTAAGTCACAATTGAAATGTCTAAAATGTTTCTTGAGCACCAGATGTGCATATTAGAATGATTTCTTGATGATCCCGTGACACTGAAGACTGGAGTAATGACTCAGCTTCAAAATAAATCACATTTTAAAATATATTAGAATAGAAAAGTGCTTTTAAACTGTAACAGAATTTCACAATGTAACTGTTTTTACTGACCTAATAAATGTAGCCTTAGTGAAGCAGTTATTGTTACATTTTGTTAGATATTACCAAATACATCTTAAAGGAACTTAAATAACAAATTGCAATGGCAAACTGTATTTTTGTATGTGTGTTGTTCAGACAGGTACGTGATTTATGGGAACCACAGGGACAGCTGGGTGCACGGAGCCATTGACCCCAGCAGCGGCACAGCAGTGATGCTGGAGATCACCAGAGTGCTGGGGAAGATGGTGAAGGAAGGTCAGACCAAATGACATCCACACTAAAACTGCTTTTGCCATTAGATGTGACTGTAGGGCTGGTTGTAATGACCCAAATGAAGTAATTTGCTATGGCACTAGGAGTGTTATGGAAGTAACACTGTGTTCTTAAAACTATATGAGTGCTGGGTGGCAATAAGGAAAAAACAATGCATCAAATTCTAGTGTCAGTTACAAGCTGAAAGAATAACAAAAATCAAATCTTTCCCAAAAGGGAAATGGCAACCTCGGAGGTCCATTATCTTTGGCAGTTGGGGAGCTGAAGAATTTGGCCTTATTGGATCTGCAGAATACACAGAGGTTTGTTGACGGAGACACCAGTAGCATTACTATAAAACTGTAATTAGATCATAAAGGTGTTGAAAGAAATGTTCATTCTCAGGAGTACTTCAGTAAGCTGAGTGAACGCGCTGTGGCGTACATCAACGTGGACATCTCAGTATTCGGTACCACTTCCTCTTTTCATCAGAATATGATTTTCATCCTGTTTTCTACTTGCTGAAATGTTGTCTGTCCACCACAGCTAATGCGACTCTCAGGGCTTCTGCTTCTCCAGCAGCACAGAGTGTGATATTCACAGCCTCCAAACAGGTGAGGAACAAGTCCTCCATCTGTTGCCTTATCTGAGATGTGACTTTCATAATGCTTTGATGAGTCATGTGCTTTCAGGTAAACGCACCTGGAACAACCACAACCGTCTATGAGAACTGGAAGCAATATTCCAACAGAACCAGTCCGAATTATGGGATTATACCAAAGTACGCTCACAATATACCTCATGTTTTGACGTTATATTTTAATACAAGGTGATTATTCTCAGTACTGTTCATTGTATTTTCAGTGTGGGCTTCTTGACAGGAGCAGGAAGTGACTATGCTGCTTTTATGCACTACCTTGGAATAACGTCTATGGACATTTCCTATTATTATGACCGGGTATGTGGTCAGCAGAGCTGATGCAATCAAGCACACTCCATCGAAAAAAGTTGGTTAATATTAAGAACACATTCTCCATCCCTTTGCAGAGCAAAACAAGAGCACGAATCTACCCAGCCTACCACACGGCCTATGACACCTTTGACTACGCCTCTACATACATCGATCCAGGTGAACTGAACCTGGAGCTTCTCAAATGATCCAGTACTAGAATCCCTCTTTTAATATTTCTCTGTCAGTTCTATTAGAAATTCAAATGACTTTCCATTATGCAGGTTTCACAAGTCACCAGGCAGTAGCCAGGACAGCAGGGAACGTGCTGCTGCGTTTGGCTGACAGTCTTCTGCTGCCTTTCAACTGCAGTGACTATGCAGAAAGTCTAGAGCAGTACCTCAGTCAGGCGGTAACAGCCTTTGAGAAAAAACTTGCGGCTAAAGGAATCTCAATGGGTGAGCTAAGATTTTCTAGACTGATCTGGATGAGGGAAATGTTAATTATAAGTGAATTTTGCCAAGCTAAATGTTTGTACAAGGTTAGAGAGATGGAAGTACGTAAGTGTCAAAGTGGCAATGAGAATGAGCACTTTTTCATATCCCAGAATCCTTGAAGAAAGCTGTGCAGCTATTCCGTGACACAGCCACCAAACTGGACCGTTTGATCAGGGATTCAGATCTTGCAAAAGAAACGTAAGTTATTACTATAGAGCCTGACATATGAAAATAATTGTCAGATTTTTTTTTTAATTAAACACCTAATTGAACCTTTAGAAAAACAAAAAAATAGCTTTAATGGCTTACATAATATTACAGAGGAGAATATGGAACGCGTCTGAAAATACCTAAAACATTAACAAATTTGGTGCTGATATTTCTGTGGTCAAAAAGTAAGATGGAATTCTGATTATTTAGAAATGCTTAGTTTTTAGTCGTGTGCAAAACACTGCGATATAATGATGATATACAAACATTCTTCAAAATCCTGATCTTATTTCATACTCACTTTTTAACATGATTTTGCTAAAAAATGCTAAAAAGTAGAAACTATCAAAACAGATGAAAGAAGGCATGTAGAATAGTGTGTACAAAAGGTATTTTAGCCAAGTTTGCTAAAAGATATGTGTATCAAATATGATACAGCAGGTTTTAGTGACGTGAAAACCACCTGGTGTGGTGGCATAATGGAATAAACAAAACTTCTGTCTTCACAACAGGCCCCTGAAGGCTCGCCAAATTAATGACCAGCTCATGCTGCTGGACAGAGCTTTCCTTGACCCGTTAGCATTCCCAGAACAATATGGTTTCAGGTATGAAGCAGCATTATTAAAACGTCCTGCTACTAATGACCGGTCCCTTATGAATATTAATCAGCATTCCCCTTACCGCTCTCCATTTGTTCATGCGATGTCACACCTGTTTGCAATCATTTGTAACGCTGTCTGGCACCACACAGGCATGTGATATGGGCGTCGAGGTCATCAAGCGTGCCCACCTTCCCCGGCCTAGCAGATGCAGTAGAGAAGGCTGAGAGCACCGGGCTGAAAGAAGACTGGGATCAGGCTCACAAACACATATCCATCGTCACACAGGCCATCGCAGGAGCTGCACACACACTGGATGATGTGATTTAATGCACAAAGGAAGAAATACTTGACTGTTTTTGCCAAATAAAATTCTTGAAATAAATATTCAGCCAGAGGGAGTATCAAAGTTTAAATCATGTACAAATGTAAAAAATGGAGAGATTTCTGGAGGAACTAAATTATTATGACTACCATTCCCAGCAGATTCCTAGCGCACTATGAAAGAAAAACCTGAAAAATCATTTGACAAGAGGTTTATAGTAAATATATCATATGTCTGAAATGAAGATTGAAAGTGCCTTGTGTATTAAAGGGATGGTTCACCCATAAATGGAAATTTTGTCATCATTTACTCACCCTTAGGTCATCTGTATGGTTTTCTTTCTTCTGTGTAACACGAAAGAACATTTTGAATAAAAAAACAAACTGTTTTTATCCATACACTGAAAGTCAATGGGGTCCAAAACAACAAACAAATTCTAAATAAATATACTAAAATGTATTTGAAATAAACTTATTTCACGCTAAGTACAGTATACTACAAATGCATTTACACATTTATGTGCTTAATAAAAATACTTTTAGCATACTAAACTGGTATACCTAAAGTCTGCAACTAATTTTGTGCTTAATACCCTTTAATTGTATGGAAGTAGTGTTGAAGTCCGACTAAAATAAATGAAATAAATGTATTTTAATGTTCACTAGTCAACATTTGAAGTGGATCAAATGCTTTCATCAAAGTTGTCATAAAACCCAAAAGCATTCCTGTCTCAGGACAACTTTGATTCATTTTTTGATCCACTTCAAATATTTTAAATATATTATTATTACTAGGGAAGTTAGGGGGAAGGGAAAAGAAACAGACAGAATATGCTCTTTTCAGGCATGATTTATTGAAAACACACCAAAGTGATACTCTACAAACCTGTGTTTATCTTTAACAAGAGCAATTCTCTCTTCTGGGTATTAGTAAAATTAACAATACATTCGGTCACTGTGGCATTGTTCTTGAGTGCTAGGAAAGCATTAACAACTATATAATCAAACCCTTTTAATGTGTCTATCTTTTAAAAGTTTATAATACAATGTAATACAAGGCAAAACCCACCACCAGTCTAGACTACATTGAGAACACAGAGTGAGTGAAAGTGGGAGGATCCAGAGAGAGGAGTGAGTGAGTGTGTGTGTGTGTGTGTGTGTGTGTGTGTGTGTGTGTGTGTGTGTGTGTGTGTGTCAGAGACAGAGAGAGAAAGAGACTGAGACAGAGAGAGAGAAAGAGCGGTTAGGGACCAATAAAACATATAAAACACACTTATTTTCATCTAACATGGAAAAAGGTTAAGGCACATGATAGTTACAAACACATTTGCTACCAAGTTGTACACGTACTGAGTTTTGATGCTTTGAATTAGTGATATCTACAAAGGTAGGTTTCTCTTGAATCCAGTTCAACAGCCATTATTTTTCTATAAATATACAATCTGATGCAAATTCACACTCTGGGAACCTCTTGTACTACACGGTACCAAAATCCTTTGGTTGTTTTCTGCAAAAAAGGCAGTCAGGAACAGACAGTCAAATATTAATAATGAACCTACACAAGGCTAAAGATCTCGATGTGAACGTACACAACATTTCCTCTTTAAAAATTAAATCATTACACTGTTATTTTGTTATTAGGAGTCTCTGTTAAAACACTATGGAAAAAACCTTGCTATAGAGAGTTAGATATAGAGTCACACGACAGAAATCAGATGATAAAACAGGTGTGCGCTGCATATTTCACATTATGTATGGTATAAAAAAAAAACTGGGTGGTCTACTTGGTATGTCAGAGTTTACCCATTTTTGTATAAAGTATGTATATGTATGACAGGATTTCTTTACACTGACAGTGGGAAAATTTGCAATTACATAAAACTAACCGAATGAAAACAGCATTACAAATTTGTCATGCTTTTTGTTGACGTGAAAGTATTTTGGCTTACATGAAAGGAAGTATCTATTCTGAAATTAAAGTCAGATCATTTTAAACATGTTTTCCAACAGAACACTGAAAAGAAATGCTTCCATTTAGCACAACAAGATGTAAAAAATATAAAATATAAATAGACAATGACTCTACAGCCTTTGATGCACATTTAACTAAAGCAATGATCTGTTTATTATATTATTAATCATTTTTATACAAACATGGCCATGCTTTATGTACGGAATACTGGATGTGCTCTGAACAAACTGTTATGGATTCACATCTATCAATGTTATAAAGACGATTGTGACCTTTTTGCCCTCTTTTTTCAATATTTGAAACCTAATATACATTTATAAAACAACAAAAATATAAAATGCTTTTAAAATCTACTTTTATGACAATAGGAGCAAGTGAATCCTCCAACTATCCCTCATACCACAATCTACATATTAACAAATATTTTTTTCCCCTCATTACCCCTCATTAAATAAACCAAAGCAATAGCTGGTAAGTGCCAGTGTTACCCAGCATGCCTCTGCAGCTCGACATGTCAAAGGGAATACGGGATCAGCAGACCAAATCCGGCTGAAGGCATAGCAGCTCTCCTCCTTTCAGCTCCGCTATGAGCAGATGTCATTGTGCAGGGTAAATCCCTGCTTTTGAACAACAGTTCTCAGTGAGAAGAAACAAACACAGTGATAATATGTCTTTAAAGTTGCTTTATAAAGCCAGCACACAGAAATTGCGAAAGCGTGCAGTTCAATATAGACCCCCCCCCAGACTTTGTATGTGCCCCCACACCGTTGTAATGAACATCAACAACAACAAAAAAACATTCTTTTTTCTTCCTTTCATAAGTGTCCTCAACTCCTTTAGAAAAGCCAAACTTTCATTAAAATGCTACAAAATGAAAAAAGAAAAGAAAAAAAAAATTCACAATTCACTGCACTTCGGGGGAAAACAAATCCACAAAACAAACAGTAATCAGGCAGAAACATACAACAAAAATAATATAGGCAAAAATTATATTTTTTTGTTTTGACATAAAAATAGTTTTTTCTTATTTCCTTTTACCCCTCAATCCAATTCTTTCCAATACACGTCCACGTCCATGACAGCACTTCCTGTACACTCAAATCAATCCATCATTCCTGCTCCATGACAGCAAATCCTCAGTTCTGGGTACACTACGTCCAGTGGGAATGCACACATGAGAAGTGGGATTTTTTTTTTCTTTTCACTTGTTGAGAAATCTCAAAACATTGGCTGTTGAATGAAAGTTTGCATTTTTCTCTCGCTCTTTTAGGCAAAAGTCTTCAGATGAGTCCACATCACGGTGAGCTCTGCGGTTAATGGCAGTGGTGACTTGTGATATCCTTGTGTGGTAAGATGTGGCGCTGTTGCTAGCTAAGCCTGCACGGAGAGGGCAGGAAAGCCACAGACATCAGATGACATTATTAGACTTAATATGTGTTCTAATGAGAGATATTTCAATTATGTTCACAAACAAAGACGTGATTACATTTCTAAACATGTACAAGATAATGTCTGCCAAATGAAAGTGAGCATGTTAATTGAATGATGGATGATTTTTAGGATGTCGAAACAAATTACACATTTTTTTTTCTCTGTATAACTTACCAGATTTAAACAATACTTTAAAGAAAATATGATATTATATCAAAATGACAAACTAATAAGATCCATTGGACATGATCTAATTCTATAAGTTTCTACATGACTCGAATTCAACTGAAGATGCTTTTCTGCCAGACAGATACAGTATGGGATGAAGAAAGCAGGGATGATGAGCAGATATTTGGCAAGCATGAGAATGAAAATAAACACGATGGCAATGCAAACCCAGAGAAGTCAACACTGCCTATGAGAACATGTATGACACAGTCTAACTTGATCATTTTAGTCCACTTTCCACATAAAACAAGTCAAAACCGTTCAAAGGTTCGGGGTGAGGTTTTATTTATTTTTTATACTTTCAGCAAATATTCAGCAAGGATGCATTAAATTGATCCAAAGTGTCAGTAAAGACCAAAAAATGCTGCAAAAATGCATCATGGTTTCCACAAACATATTAAGCAGAAAACTGTTTTCAACATTGATAACAATAAGAAATGTTTCTTGAGCACCAAATCAGCATATTAGAATGATTTCAGAAGGATCATGTGACACTGAAGACTGAAATAATGCTGAAAATGTAGCTTTGCTCATCTCAAGAATAAATTGGCTTTTAAAATATATTATTTCAAAAGATTTTAAATTGTAATAATATTTTAAAAATATTAAACAACTCACCAAACTTTTGAACAGTTGTGTACATGCACTTAATCATGTTCCACTTTTCCTATCTTCACATCTATTCTGATTCACAATCCACTCATCAGATTAGAGTCTGATTCAGACAATACACTTCTCTGGGTTAGACAGAGCAAATGATAACAAAGGGTGGGTGTTATTTCATAACCTGGATGGGTGAGAGCAAATCCACTACTATAAAACATCCAAATCAACACGTAAAACCTACCATGCATGCATTTAGACCCAGGAGTCAACAGGCTGAGGTTTAACATCACAAGCATCCACCAGACTGACAGTTGGCCTGTTGCTCCTGATATAGTGTTTCCTATTTGTGTCATTCTGCAGCAACGGGAGAGGGGTTCAAATCAGCAAAACCAACAGTTTAAACACACAGAGAAAGGCCAGAGTTAGTCTTTGCAACAGGGGAAGCTCAAGGGGAAAATAAACAGTTTGAAATGATAGAAGAGAGAGGTCATTGAAGTCAATGCATGCAAGATCCATTCCGAAAACAACAAAACTTAGTTTGGCAAGACATTTAAGGACAAAAGCATGTTGTGCCAACAAGGACCCCTAGAGGGAGTAACTTCATTGTATTAGACGGAAAATAAACCCGTAATGTCTGCCAAATATTGTGGCAATAGAAAAGAATGAATCTGTTTGTTCGCTTGACGTTCTGACAGTCGCAGCGACAGAAATCGGAATTTGTCATGACATCTATTAAAGTGTCTGGAAAGCCTAACAAAGAAATATGGCAGGCAGCTGTTGAGATACAAAGCCTTGTCACAACGCTGAGACGGACTACAGATGGTACAGAAATGTAGTCGTCAATAATGTAGCGCTCATCTACGAGCACAGTGTGGCCTCTCTCGAATGCAGACGCAGAAAAGTGAATCACTCTCACGCTGGGCTCTGATAACGCTCATAATATGAGATGACTCCATATAAAGTCAAGAGGGAGTAAGAGAACTCAATCTACTACTGCAGAGGCACTTGATATGCAAGTCGACCTCTCCTGTAGATGCCAGTCAGAGCGGGAAAACAGCAGCATCAGACAGATCCTTAATCATCTCTACATTAATGACATTAAAAATCACAAAGCTGATGTTTAATTATCTATTTAAGCACAACATGGGGCTAACAACAGAGCTGTATGAGGGGAAGCCAAGTTTAAATATACTTAATATGGACAGATATGAGTATCTTAAACATAAATATATAGACTGTAATGTGAAAGTCTGCTGCAGTAATTGATTACATGTAATCTGGATTATGTAATCAGATTCCAAAAATTAAGTAGTTGTAATTAGATTAATTACATGATTACATATTATTCAAACAATAGCAATACATTATTCATAATTCTTCTTTTTCCTCTTTTAAGTTTTTAAAAATGTTTGTCATTTCTTATTTGCAGGGATTTTTTTTGGGGAGTGTATATATATATATATATATATATATATATAAATATAACATATTTAATTAAAGTACCCCTAAGATTTTAAAATAAATATTTTAATAATTAGGTATCACATTTGCATTTTCATGGTTTTCTGAGGTTGGTTAATGGTCACATGACATGCAGGTAAACAAACCAAAAAAATTAATAAGTGTTTTATTTTGACTGATGTTATTTTAATATGATTTATTTTAATTTTACATTTTTATGATTTAATTAATTATTTGCTTTTCATTAAACTCGCAAACACTCGGTTCCCTTTTGAACTAATGAGTTTGGGAAGCCTTGAGAATGTAATGTAATGTTTAATACACTTCATGTTGTCAGTGACAACAAATGGAATATATTTTCATTTTCTTTGCATTTTTATATTGGTATGGGTAGATTAGGATGATTATCCTATTTAAATCAATGTGATAAATGAGTTAGGTCAGAAGTAACCTAAAAGTAGCCTGATTATATTACCTAAAATGTGTAATATTATATATATATATATATATATATATATATATATATATATATATATATATATATATATATATATATATATATATATATATATATATATATATATATATATAGTTTTGCATGACAAATTATATTTTCAACGAAATCATTTGAATGGAAAGTTTAATTTAAAAATGCACTTTTTTGCATTCATTAATAAATCAAATTCTTTTTTTTATTTATATAGATTCAACATTGTATTGACACTTTTCAGTACTGAATAAAAATAAATTTTTTCCTGACTATGTCTGCCATCTTGGATGAAATTTTATTTCTTGCATTTTACAAGGCAGCATAATAGTTCTACAGTACCTGCTGTTTTTAACTGCCATCATACTGGGGTCATCTATGATGCCATAAAATCAGTATTGCCGTGTCCACTTATTATAAGCCACTTTTGGATCTTTTTTCATTAGGCTGCTTACAAATATGGGCAGTCATGGGTCACATTTCCAATGCATGAAAACCACTTTGGTTTGTTTTGGTGAACCAAATCACTCATTTTGGGTCAGATTGCTTCTTGTTCCACAGATCTGACAACACTGTTTTGCAGCCTTCCACTAATTAGATAACTCACCACTTCACCGTGGCTCCAACACAAATTCACTGTTAATATATCATTTCTCTTTCTGCCGCAAAACTGCAGTGTTGGTGCCCTGAAGCAGCTAATGAGACGGAGAGGATATTACCCCACTACCACAGACAGCACTGTCACGCAGTGTGCCTTCTCAGATTAAACAGATGTAGAAACGTGTCTCGCTTCTGACACTTCTGTTCTGACCTTTAACGGCTCCCGCTCCTGCAGATCCGACGAACCGTCGCTGCTCTTGTACTTGGAGTCTTTGTCTCTCTGGTCAATCGTCGAATAGCCATCTAATGAGAGGGAAAGAAAGCAGAAAAGCTCTGTTATCACGATCAGTGTGTCAGCACCCTCAGCATGGCTCTTCAAACAAGCAGCGACAGATCCCTCAACCTTCAGCTGGAAGCATCCCGTACGTGCTGCGTCCACAGATGTTCTCGTGCTCGCAGCTGAGCGCGTGATGTGTGTGATTACTGTGCGGGTTTTGTGTTTGTGTGCATGTGGGCCGTGTGTATAAGCCGTCCCCCACAGGCACCGCATTTCATCACTTCCTTCTACCCACTCAAGCAGCACCCCATCCTCAGCCTCTGTCCAATTATTGTCAGTCAGGCTTGGAGAGGATGCTGCTTCAGTGGAGAAGATCAGAGAGACGGCACCATAATGAAGAGGTGGTACTCTGTAGAGAACAAGCAATAGTGCTTCTGTTCAAATTTTCATTGCCCAAAAAACACCAAACACAACAACACTACAAACATCTTATTAAAAGAGGGGTATTGCAGACAGCGTTGGAATGAAACTCTTCAGGGAAAAAGAAATGCAGTTAGAATTAAATTACTTTAAAAACTAAACAACGTTGCTTGGGAAGAATTTTAGGGGGAATGGAATTAGAGGGATTATGGTTTTGTATTCTCACAAAACCACATTAGTCTGTAGGGTTTTTTTTGTTTTGTTTTTTGAGGGCATGCCGACATTGTCTTACCTGGACCGAGTTCGTCCATAGGTATCATATCCCCAGCGCTACACCCTCTGTTGCCTGCAAAGCATTTTACAGGCTGGATTTTTCACACCACTAATACTCACGATCACTTTTAGAACGTCAATTTAAGTATAAAATCTCAAAATGTTGAAAAAGTAGCTTAAATACATAATTCTCTGTGAAATCCTAGACTATCCAGAATTGTGAAGCGAGTGACACCAATCAGAGAAGACACAGGAAGTGAGAAGAGTGGCCATCTGACTCAAATAACCACCCACTGCCATAAAGCACTAGAATGAAATTCAAATCAGTCATATTACACTCTCAGTCAATGTTTATATTACCTTACACTATCGTTCAAAAGTACGGGGTCAGTACGACTTTTTTTAATGAAATTTCACAGAAAACTTTAAGTAGCATAACCGCTTTCAAATATAATAAGAAGAAATGTTTTTTGAGCACAAAATCAGCATATCAGAATGATTTCTGAAGGAACATGCAACACTGAAGACTGGAGGAATAGCTGCTGCAAATTCAGCTTTTTAAAATATATTAAATCAGCAAACAGCTATTTTACATTGTAATAATATTCTTAAAATATTTACTATATTTACATGTAATATAGACTTTTACTGTATTTCAGATTAAATAAATGCAGTCTAGATAAGCATAAGAGTCTTTCAAAAACATTACCGCCCATTAATTTTGGAATGGTAATGCATATTTGAATATTTATGAATACACAGAACATAATACAATGATATTAAGTTAAAAGTTTTAGATTTTATTGTTGTGCTGATTCAGTAACATCCTTCACAATCGTTCACGGATGAGTAGTTTATAGTGGTTAATTTGGTTCAAGACCTTTTTATAGATTTTTAATGCAGCTATAGAGAAAATGAGTGAGAAAAATGCTTCTGAAAAGGTGGGCGGTCACTCTCGTGCTCTATTCTCCACAGTAAGGCAAGCAGGGAATGGCATGGGACTGATGGAAGTGATCAAATGTATCACTGTCATGAGCATCCATGCTAACAGCAGTAATAAAACCAGAAAAAAAAAAAGCCAAAGCTGTCATGCTAACTCCTCTCTCAATGAGATGTGCCCTGGGTGGACGGATGGTGCTTTTTATTGCAGCACTGGAGTAATTTACCATCATTTTACTTGAGAGTGAATGAATAATGAGCTCCTACACCGAGGCCCATTAATCTGCTGTCTGATCCTCATAAATCATTCTGTATCATATGAACCGCTCAAATGACCGATTAAAGCACAAGAGATGCGGCAGCTGCACACACCAGCTGAGCAGCAGGGGTGAGAGATCAAGCATTGTGCCACGTGTTAAAACACAGAAAGTAGTAGAGTTCACAAGATATGCTTGCTCAGGTGCACCTAAACCTCCGGAACTCCCCTGAGCACCCAGATTTGCTGCTATCAGGGTGTATAAAGTCTCTGTTTGGGGTCTTACGCTAACCTTGGTTCTTCTCCATCAAGGGGAGTGTAGTATCGTCGTAGCCAGGCTTGCAGCTCTTGGATCCTTTGGGAGTTCCAGCTGCTATTGGCTGAGAAGGATCAAGAAGGGAATGTTTCAGAAACACAGGCCAGAATGACAAACCTTCACAAAAAACAGTTACAACAGAACTTTCTGAGTGAATCTCACAGAAACTGTCAAGAAATGAATCTGAATCATATTTCACTCTGTTAGGAAAACTGTATTGTGCATCAAGGAAATGAGATCTATTGTTTCAGCCATTACATGAAAATAACACTTTATTAATGTTCCATCTTCGTTATGCAAATATTTTCTTATTAAATTTTGAAGCGAAGTGTGACCCGGACATTTCTTTACAAGATTAACCCTTCTCCACTTTACAATTTGGTATAACTGATAAATCAGAGTGTTTGTGAGCGTTTATGCTTGGCTCTACCTGGAAGTGTGTTTTATTCCAGCCATCCTTGGTCAGGGCGTTTCTCAGCTCCTTATAGCTCCAAACCGTCTGTAGTACATGGGAAGCAGCTTTGGTCTCCCTCGCTGACTGGCTGCAATGCATAAACATGGAGGGCAAGAGAGTTATGAGGAATCTAGAGCCCAGTGGAATAACTCTTAAATTCAAAGTCATCTATTCCCCTCCCAGCATCGCAGAGTCACTATGGCTCCAATCTCCAACCCCTGTGGCCACAGATTTCTCTCTTTTCACTTCATTAGCTTTTCCTGTGATCCTCACTTAATTACCAGGAGCCTACGACTTCAAAGCCGCATCTCCAGAGTCAGAGAGGGATAGAGAGAGGCCGTGTAGCCACTCTCCAGTCTAGCATGTACTCTTTAAAAAGTTAATCTCTCACAATCAATATTTAGTTTTGGGTAAAACCACGCTGAAACAGTATAAATGATGTGAAGATTTAAACGAGGTCACATGTGGAAAGGATGGAGGAGGTTTGTTTAAAATATGGCTTACTCTCCGGAGGTCTCTGCTGCTTTTGATATCTACAGCACTACACCATTTAATATTCAGTTTTTCACACGCATATATTAACTATGACATGTGTGGTGATAAAAATAAGACACTTCAAAGAGTAGCAACTCCTGTTGCTGTTTTTCTCTGCGAGCTGAGGAGGACCCAAACTAAAGTAAGATGTTTACACAGATCAAAAACACGTTGTTGGTATACAAACAGAACTAAGCGAGACTTAAGAAATCCTAACTGGCTGAAGTGAATGTACCGTAGTTGGCTTGATTTATAAAACCAGTTCTAACACAAAAAGATGAAAAATAGTGTTTAAAGGGATAGTTCATCCAAAAATGAAAAAAACTCACCCTTATGACATTTGTTCATCTTAGGAACACAAGATACTTTTGATTAAATCCGAGAACTTTCTTATCCTCCATAGAAAGTAACACTACTATCATGTTCAAGGCCCAGAAAGGTAGCAAGGACAACAGTAAATTAGTCCATAAAATAGCATTGTGGTACTCTCCTGAAAGCATGGTGAAGACTGACACGCAAGAGAAGAATCGATGAAACGAAGTCCTTGTTTTTGTTTTCTTTGCACTCAAAAAGTATTCTCGTAGCTTCATAAAATTATGGTTGAACCACTGTCGTCGCATGGACTATTTTAACAATGTCCTCACTACCTTTCTGTGCCTTTGCGTTGCTGTCTATGGAGGGTCAGAAAGCTTTCGGATTTCATCCAATATATCTTAATTTGTGTTCCGAAGATGAACGAAGGTCTTACGGGTTTGGAAGGACATGAGGGTGAGTAATTAATGATCAGTGATGGGAATAACAGCATTATAAATAAACGGCGTTACTAACGGCGTTATTTTTTTCAGTAACTAGTAATCAAACGAATTACTGTTTCCCCCGTTACAACGCCGTTACCGTTACTGACAATAAAATGTGGCGTTATTATATTATATTATTAGAATTTCATTTTTCAGTTCATCTGAATGGATGCGCAGTGCAACTGTATTTGACGTACCGTAAACTCTAGTGTGAAGAGCACGACTCGCCGTCGCTTTCTCTCACATACACGCACACAAAGAAAGAGACAGAGCGAGAGAGTCTTTCATAACATGAAGAATTGACGCTCTACATGTAAACGATATTCTGTGTTGTATTTTCCTGTCAAAATAACGGAGTTCCTTTGGAATTCTTCAGCTTTTAAGAACTGCCGGTTTCTCTGGTAGTGGGCGGAACTAATGCGCAAACGACAATCTCACTGGCCGGCGCTCACCTATTATCGTCCCTGTTTTGATATCAGCAAATCAATTCAAGCGAACGCAGACAACGTGATTAATATTCATGAACCCAGCAGCTCATTAATCCTTAGTGCATTTTATATTGATGACAAATATGCATTCATACTTGGTTATTCTAATTACTAAAGTTCTATCATCATATAATATTAAATTATAATGCTTGACTGACTGATACTAAGTTTCAGTAGATAAAGGTTAATGCACAATGTTTTATAATAATAATTTATTCTTTTTAGTGTCCATTTCATTCATTTAACATATTTAATATTGGGGGCATCCAAAGTTATTTGACATTTGAATAGTTTTTTTGTTTTTTTTTTTAAAGTAAAGCAATAGTTACTTTCCCTGGTAATTAGTTACTTTTATAATGATGTAACTCAGTTACTAACTCAGTTACTATTTGTGAGAAGTAACTAGTAACTATAACTAATTACTTTTTTAAAGTAACGTGCCCAACACTGTTAATGATACAATTTTCATTTTTGGGTCAACTATCCCTTTAAAATGTTAAAGCTTTTTTGATTTAATATTCTAGTTTCTTAAAACATCTGATTTGAGCAGAAATCAGAAACTTGCAATGTGAATATAGCTAACTCTGGTCAACGGCAGACCATATATTGTGCCACTAGCATAATCTTGGTCCATTCTCTGTTCCCTTTTTACCTGGTCCTGTTGATGGCAACTAGTTTGTCGATTGCTTGAGCAGTAATGAGAGAGCGGGCGTTCTCAGAGCTGTCAGTGATGATTTCATGGATGGTGTTAAGGATGGCCACCACTGTGTCCTCCTCCAGGTTTTTGGCTGGCCGCTGCTGTCCACTGGGCAAGTTGCTGACCAAGTCCCTCATGGCGTAACTCCCTGAGGACGATAATATAAAATAATGAAAGATTCAGCTCTGAAAGAAGTTGCAGTCATCCTGCCAAACCACAAGTATAGATTTATATTAAAAATTAATTTACACGTTAAAGGAATAGTTCGCCAAAAAATGAAAATTTAGATTTTTCTGATTCTGAATTACTCAACCTAATGTCATTCCAAACCGGTTAGACCTTTGCTCATCTTCCGAACACAAATTAAGGTATTTTTGATGTATGTTCAAGGCCCAGAAAGGTAGTGAGGACATTGATAAAGTAGTCCATGTGACATCAGCATTTCAACCTTAATTTTATGAAGCTACAAGAATGATTTTTGTGTGCAAAGAGAACAAAAGATGATCCGAAGATGAACAGAATGACAGAATTTTCATTTTTGGGTGAACTATTCCTTTAAGTTTATTAACATTTAATGTTGTGTGTAAAAAAAAAAAAAAAAAAAAAAAAAAAAAAATCTACCAAATTTTATAATGTCCAATGTACTGTTTTAAAGTGTACTGAAATGGAAAACAATTATTTTAAGTTGATAAAATATTTCCCGATAATACTGATTTTACTGTATGTTTAATAATACAAATAAAATAAAAGCAGTCTTGGAGAGAATAATCCTTCCAAAAATATCACAAAATCTTACTGACCCCAGATTTTTGAAAAAAGTATTTAAGTATTATGGAAATATGTGTTTAACATTATGGGTTCTAATGATCCATAAATACTGCTCTTGCCTATCAGGTCTTTGTTGCGGCGGTCGATGGACAGGTTCCTCAGAGCGATGGCCACAGCTCGCACCACCTTGTCCGAGTCCGAGCGCAAGAGCTCGACGAGGATAGGCAGCCCTTTCTCCTTACGCACTGTCGCCCGGATATAGTTCGACCACTGTAGAAATGAGAGGAACAGACTGTACTAAGCCAGTGATTCTGACATTTTTCCACTACATTCATTTCATTAAGTCAGGTCAACTTATGCTCAGCCAGATATGCAACTGAAATTTTCCAGAATAGCAATATGCCTGTCTGAGTATGTGCGTGAGAAAAAGCTCCTCTATTCTGGGAAACTGCAATCCAGTAAATAGCCATTTGTCCCTGTTAGACTTATGTGCATTTGTCGCTCCAACCCCATGAATCACAAAACCTTTATGTGACACAAGACATCTCTATTCCCCAGCCAGTGCCCCTGAGACAGTAATTAAGTTATTGCAATGTCACACTATGGCCACTAGGAGATGGTAGTGAGCCTAGAAACACATTTGCAAAAAAAGTTGGAAAAAGAATAAATTAATAAATAAAATCTCTCAAATCCTCTTATAGACCACAGACTTGACATGCCCTTCTCCCTACAGCAGGGGTTTGTGATGTGCTAGGGACTCTGGATTCACAAGCACGCGTGCGTCACCAGGCATAGAGATGAGGCAGGTCTGAAATGGTGTAACCACACAGAGAAGCTGTGAGCTTACGCATGACCGCACTTTAGGTAAGACATGGCGAAAGAAGCAGGGTCAAGGCAGTGCGGTTTAATGGGATTTACTCTTGCAATAGGTGTATAGGGAGATGTGTTTATTAGGGGCATTTCCTCTTGACTTCTGCCTCAAGAGAGAAGAGAGCCCCACACGACACTGGAACAGACGTGTCAAACTCGTAATTAAGTATTGACTAGGAATGTGTTCAAGGAGCACTGCAAGCAGACAAAAACAAAACATTACAAAGTAAGCTTTATGGATTTGCATAATGTATTCTTGCAGGCCCATCAGAGTTCTGTGGCCGCCTTTGTTTGAAACAGAGTCATTAAAGTGATGAAACTGAAATATAATATAATATATATATAGCTTTGAAATCATTCTTTTAGTCATTTTGAGAGAATGAATAGCCAATGCTTGGAGAGCAGTTGTTATTGCTTAATCTACCCTTACAGGACTGTTGTCACTGTTTTGTTTTTAGATTTCAGCAGGACAGTAATAAATCAGATATAAATTGAAATAAATTCTTTAAAATATATTTTAAACATTAATTTCGTGTACAATACCATGAAAACTATTTGGGCCAGTAAGATTTAAAAAAGAAAAAGAAAAAGAAATTTTATTCTGCAAGAATGGATTAAATTGATGAAAAGTGAAGTAAAGACTTTCACATTGTTTAGTTTCAAGTTTCCACAAAAATAATATAAAATGTGAAAATCAAAAATAGGAAAAGATTCTTGAGCACTAAATCAGCATATTAGAATGATTTCTGAAGGATCATGTGTAAATTACAAAAAATAATTCAAAATATTACTGCCTTTTATATTACGGCAGCTTTGGTGAGCATAAGAGGTTTCTTGTTTAAACACACACACACACACACACACACACACCCACCCAAACTTTGAATGGTAGTGTATACCACAAAAAGTCATATAAAAATCACAATAAATAAACTATTTGCTCATAAATTCTCAAAAGATTCGAATTAGACAGCTGACAGAAAATAAGATGAGTGATGCCATCTTGACAACGCCTCTAATTACTGTATGTTTTATTTCTATATTTTGATGTCCATTGGCATAAGCCTAAGAACAGAATACACTATCCTGAATCTCAAATGGAACCAAATAATCATGAATATAATGTTTTTTTTTTTTAAACTGATCTAAATAAGAATCAGTTTCCAATTCTTGGTGCTTCCAAATTTATGTGCAGGAATGTTCTGAGAAGACACTTACTGTCCACTGTCCAGCGCTGAGGTTCTGTAGAGCCCCGGCCGCTGCTTCTAGCGTGTTATAGTTCTGGCTTTCTGTAAGCAGGGACAGGTAGAGTCGGACCACCTCCGGCTGATACAGTAACTCAAAACCTGCACACGTATATGACAGATAGACAACAGAATTACACATAAAACACTGGTGAACAAAGTAGACACACGTACAGATTAGCTATGGGGCGGTAAAAATTGATTGCATCCCCTTCTTTCAGTGTTGTGATGCACCCGACGAAATGAAAAGTGGACAAAATAACAGGGTAGGACAAATGCATGATTATCACAACAGAGAAATAGAGACAGAAAATCAAAGACACTCCACTTTCACAGATACATTGAGCAGTTCAATAGACAAACTGCCTAAAAAAGCCAATAGCCTGATGGACGCTTGGGTTCTTGATAACAGCAGCCCAATCTCAGGCAGTGTAATCAGGGAGTCTTTCATTAAACATGACTTGAGGTCAGAAACCCAAAAGAAGAAGCTCCTTCTTGCTGATTCAGGGTCAGATCCTCCAACACAAAATACAAAGACATTTTGAGAATACCCAGTTAGGTTGGAGACATTTGCAGTGATAGTGGGGAGTGAATAATTAGCTTCCTCCTGCCTAAATGCTAAACGATGCCGGCGGACATATAAATCACTGTATGCTACTCCAGGGATGTGACTTTTTGTGTGTGTTCCACATTTTCATACGTAATCTGAGACTCTAAGAATTGCAAGATCCGCTGATCTAACAAACACAAACAGAGAAAGTTCTCTTGTGTATTCCAGTGGTTCTCAATAGCTTTTGCTTCAGGAACAGATTTTACACTATGGAAATTATACATAGTACCACATTTGTTTATTGCACAAAATAAACAAAAATATTCATATAAAAAGATATTACAACATTTTAATTATCTATTTAAATCACTGACCTAATTTGACACTTCTACCAAGTGCAAAAATGTGTATTTTTGTTCTAAAATACATCGTATTCTATTCTATTCTATTCTATTCTATTCTATTCTATTCTATTCTATTCTATTCATCTTAAAATGATATCAAACAAATTTGTATATTTCATTCACATTGCGATAAAGAAAATAATCTGGGCTATTTTTAAAAAATTTAAATATTTCAAAAATGAAAATTCTGTCATTCTGTCAAATTCTGTCTTTTGTGTTCCAATTAATACAGTTTTGGAATGACATGATGTTGACAATTTTTATTTTGGCATGAAGTATCCCTTTAAAATCAATCAATATCCACTGAAAGTTTCAAGTTTTGTGAGTTCCTGTCTGGGTCTAAGGGTAACCATTTAGTCTTCTACTGTGCAACCACCGCACATCCATCATGTTCACTTGAACTCTCTTCACGACTTGGCCTGGGCAAGCATTTAGCCAAGACTGAGCATGACGGATGTGTGGTGGTTCAACAGGCCGCCTTCTTTTTCACTGCCACGTCAAGATCGAGGAGTCTGGAGCATTTCAAAGGAACCTGAGCAATGATATTCATACAAAAGCAGCAAAACTGCAACAAGGTGTAATTCGGTAACATGTCTGAAATGAGTTTGCACTATGGTTGAGAGCAGAAAAAGATGGAGGAGCTGCCACACTAATGCTTGTTTGCTGGTGTGTGACTGCATTAGAAAAGCTCAGCCACTGCCTGGCACATCTGCACTTTCCAAATGTGCACCTAACACCTATAATTTAGAGAGGGAAGAGTGGCCTTCAGGATGTGGGCTGCTCACTACACATTTTTATTTTTGTCTGACTGATGGTTTGAGAGAAAGAACTGTCCTCGACTTTTTTTTTTTTGCTGTTTCCACACATTCACAACATCAATTACCATTTAAGGATATTTTAAGTCTTTCTCCTCCCCACTGCTTTAAAATTCTTCTTGAATGTGTTACTATGCTAAAAGACATCAGAGCAGCCTTAGAGAGCGGGTGTATGTACAGATTACCTAACGCATGTGGTCACTTCAGCATTATGCTTCTTTTTACACAGAGCTAAGTGGAAAGTCATAAGTCACAGTCGTTCAGATACAGAGCTATATTCTTTCTTTGACAATAATAGCACACCCTAATCAAAAATTGAGTCAACGTCGAAAAACAAAATGATTTATACTGTGGAAAGATGATTGTCTGCTAAACCAGTCAATACACACCAAATCAGCTAATAAAATCAGTTTTTGTCTTGTGGAGAAACGGCTGACAGATTTATCACTGCAAATGGAGGTTGTTCTCCGCATATGACTGACGTTGGTCTTAAACCCTACTGCAAAATTCCTGTCGTATTCATGACAGCACTTTGATATCCGGGAGTCTGTAAGTCCACATTCCCCTCCTTGTGCAATTCTTGGAGGCCGGATTTGCCCCTGAGCAGTAGTTACGAAACAGCACATTTTAAGCTGTGATTAGGAATTAGTTACCAAAACGTTCATCTTTCAGAGAGAGATCAAAACATCTCAGCTCTGCAAATATCATTGATTCCTGCCGGGATCCAAAGGCCACTTCTTTAAACAAAGCAGGAACCGTGCTGTATTGTTAAATACACTAAATGAGCGGTCACACACACAAATGTCAAAGCCACTGTAGAAACATCCACATGTCACCCCTGGTGCCTTATTATATGAATGTAATTTGCAATTCCAAGTGAAAAAGGGGAGGAATCATGAGAAGGATTCAGAGACATGCTCTTGCTTTTGTAGCGCTACTCTATTTTTGTAGGTCAATTAAAATTAGTAAGTGATACTAAAAACAAACAACGTGACAAGGGAACATTTCTTTTAAAGTTACAAAGGAACAACCTGCAGTACCATTAGTAGACATCTGATTATCAAAGGAAAACCTTCTCAAAAAATTTAAAACAACAACTTTTAGAAATAATATCTGGAGAAACATTCTTTACACATTCTTTTAAATTACCACATACTTGGCTCAAATCAGCGTTGTTATTGTTAAATAAAACTATGCATTTTTTCTTTTTGATAATTGAAATAAAAATAAATATTAGATTACAAACTTAAACTTATTTCAGTTAGTATTTCATTTCTAATTTTGGTAACACTTTAGTGTAGTGACCAATCTTCACTATTAACGAGTCACTTATCAACATGAATAACATATCGGCTGTTTATTAGCACTTATAAAGTATGACCATATTTTACATCCCCAATCTTACCCAATACCTAAATTTAACAACTACCTTACTAATTAAAAAGCAGCAAATTAGTAGTTTATTAAGGCAAAAGGCATAGCAAATGGTTTGTTAATAGTGAGAATTGAACCTTGAAATAAAGTGTGACCCTAATTTTTAAGTGCTAAAGTGACTTAAAAACAGTGAAAAGCTAAACATTTAAGCTAAATAGAAATATAAAAACAAACAGACAACAAAAACAGCACGTATAAAATAATAAAAGTAAAATTAGAATGAAAACTGATAATAAATAAAAAGCTGCAAATCCTAAAAGTTATAAAATAAAATTATTGTTGCTGGAGATACAAAATTGGTGGTCTCGGTTATAATGTACCGGAAATATAATTTCAGGCTTCTCAGTTTACAATAAAAAGCGTGTAAACTTGAATTTGTGAATACAGATGATGAGAAAGAATGAATGGATTCTCCCCTGAAGCGTCTCCAGAAGGAAAACGAGTCATGTCCATTCAACTCCAAGCAGGCCTGAATGACAGTCTACCTTTGGAACAGACTCTTTATGTGATGCCTTGTGAGTTGAATCCACAAAGTAGCAGGAACTTCAAATGCCAAAAGTCAGCACAAAAAGGAAGGTGGTAATGGCTTACAGTCAACATCACAGCATCCGTGCTCGTATGGGCTGCCCGCAGAGACAGGAAGTAGAGTAGTCTGCAGGGAATAAGATGCACCAACAAAGCACCTTTCTTTTCTTTCTCATTCTGCACCCCTTATCCCTCCACAGGCCACTGAAACAGAATGGACAAGGCTGTCGAATATTTGATTTTCTCTGGAAATGCTTCTTTATAGATTGAGAGTCTCTGGCCAGCTCTTCAAACGCTCTGGTTCTTCCTAAAAGTGGCATCTCCCTCTCTCCCCTGTGCTCTGGCTGGCCAAGTCCCACTGTGACATCCCAAAGCAGATCCTGGCTGCTCAGACCAGCTTGTCACCGCACACCCAAGGAGGTCTTTATGATTTCTACTTGCCCTCAATGGCTCGTATTATGTGGAACGTCAGTCTTCAAACCGACCTTCCTAACAAGAGATTTTGCCTCTCTATTCATCCACTCGCTTCACCCCATCCTTCAACTGACAAAACTTTTCAGTTGAATTACTTTAATTACTTTTCTATGTGAATAAAATTGAGCCTGTAGTATTGAACTAGAATCACTAGAATTACTTCTCCAGTTTTGTGTGGGTCTTAAACATGATGGGTCTCCGGGTGAAGGAGATGTTTATTTGAGGCACAAAGCTTGCCAAGAATAGATTTTCAACAGCTGTGAAACCTTTTGAGTGGCTATGTATAAAAGAATACATTGTCAATGTCATTGTAATAATCTATATTTATATCCGGAGATGCTGACAGAGTAGACACTGGCATGAGATTCCAGTGTCTGAAATTATGAAAAAGTTATCCGTAATCTCATATTTTCCTTTGGCCATTTAAAAAAAAAAACTGACAGGCTGAATTTGTCAAAACCTTGATCAATCTTCCACAGACCAAAGCAATGATAGCTGCTAAACTCGTTCCGAGAGATGCATTGAGATATCAGTGCGAGAGAGAGGAAATTGAATTGTGTTATTGAATTACTAAAGACCTAGAGGTCAGATAAAGTCCAGAATTAACCCTGCATCTTTTTTAAAAGAATACTGCTAGTTGAATAGCCCAGGGTTGAGGTGTGTGATTGAAGAGGCAGGGGGAGATGAAGCAGGCAGCGGAGGAGATGATCATAGACCAGCACTTCAAAACAGCCATCGCTTCAATCACCCAGGCAACCGACCGTCCAACCAGGCTAGCAAATCTATTCATTAATAGACTTTTAAGAAAGAGAGAGAGAGAGAGAGAGAGAGAGAGAAAGAAGAGAGACAAACATCTCTAGGTGACAAAAGACTATAAAACGCTATATAAATGCTTCATTTAGTTCTGATCCAAACCTACTATGCTGCCTACCAAGAAAGCATTTTAAGCCATCAGAGGTGCACTTTACAGAAGCATATACACTAGTGTTCAAATGTGTTTTAAGCTTTCTGTAAGTCTTATATGCTCACCAAGGCTGCATTTACTTGACTCAACAGTAATACTGTGAAACATCATTACAACTGTTTGATATTTTAATATATTTTACAATGTAATTTACTCCTGTGATGGCAAAGCTGAATTTTCAGCAGCCATTATTCCAGTGTCACATGATCCTTCAGAATAGAATCAAAAGCATTTATTTGAAATATATTTTGTAACTTTGTAAACGTCTTTACTGTCACTTTTGATCAATTTAAGGCATCCTTGGTGAAAAAAAGATGGCTGTTTCTGTCTAGGCGAAATTGAGAGGCTAAAAGCATGAAGGCTGTTCCATAGCATCCTGGAAAAAAACACTCTTATGGACAATAAAACCTAATTTGGTGTTGTACAGGCTACATCTTTGGAGCCACCTTCCACTAAAATGAAAAAAAAAAAAAACAGTTTTTGGATTCACCTTTAGCTCTGGCTCATTTAACTTTCACACAGACACAAGGGGTGGCTCGTGCGATGCATTGAGAATGAAGGGAGCAAGAGATGGCATGCAGAACACACAGCAAAAGCACTTAACACGAGCTGCGTTGTGAGGTGCACTGCAATCTCACAGCACCGGTGTTATGATCTCACTATATGATAATGACACTTTTAATTCAAATGGTTAGCAACGCAAAAGTACAAATTGCCCAGTGAATACCAAGTGAATAAATCTAACAGATTAAATAGGACGGAGGCACTAAACATACTGATATCAAATGAGTAAAAGAGAGATGCCTACAGGCTAAATGCACACAGCTGATGTAGATTGTGTTTTTATGAAAATACACAGTTTTTTTCAGAATTTTATCCACTGAGAATTTTTTATTGTCTATCTTGTCTGACAGCCATTTCACCCAGGACAGAAATAAATATTGAGTTTCAGTGGTACAAGACAAAAACCAACCATGCTGTTTGAACAATCTGTTCTGAATTCTGGGGACAGCATCTGTCAGTTTTTGATGCTGTGAATGACTACACACACACACATACATACACATACACTCTTAAACTTTATTCCAAAACCTAGTGGGCTGCCTTGCCACCTACTACCTACCACAGGGAGCTGTCTAAGACAGCATCCTAACTGTCATCAAAGTCTCACGAGTGACCAAATGGAACGTGCTACATGTGAAACTCCAGATGTAACAAAAATGGCGCTCCACACAGGAGACTTGCAACTGATTTCAATGCAGTTTGGCATTAGCATGTTGCTAAAAGACTTAATAGGCATAACAATATATCACACATACTGTATGTCTTGTGTAAAATACATCATATAACTACACTGACTATTTTGGACGCATTTTATTTTAAGGTCCATTTAGGTTCAAAGTTCAAAGTTTATTATAAGCCCAAAGGGCAATTTTTGGTGCAGCATCAAGTTTGTTGACATATCATACAGAACACACAGACAAAACAAACAGCAACCACAACATTCTGACATCCTACAAATTTAAAAGCCGTACAGCAGTGGGAATAAAAGAATATCTAAATCGGTTACTTTTAAGTTTAAGCATACTATAACGTCTTCCAGAAGGAAGCATTTTAAATTCATGGAACAGTGGATGAGTACAATCTGCAACAATAGCTCGAGCTTTCTGTAAGACATGCGGCCTTACAATTTTTTTTTTCAATTCAATTTTATTTATATAGCACACTTAAAAAACAACCATGGTTGACCAAAGTGCTTCACAATGTCCGGGAAAGCTCACACGCAAACAAATTGAATACAGTAAAAATGTCACAATGTCTCAACTCAAAAGAAAAGCCAAGGAATACAGGTGTGTCTTAAGAAATGACTTAAAAATTCCAACACTCTGAGCAGTTCTTATGTGTACCACTGAAAAAGCTCGGTCAGCTTTATTTTTTAATCTGGCTCTAATTTGGCCAAAACAAGCTGTTGTTTACCTTTTGAAACAGCATTGGGTGTGTGCCAATGATGCCTTAAAATGCTGACTCTTATAGGCAGCTTACTAAACAGTTTAAATTGTGTGTATTCACAACAGCGGCAGTCTTACAAATTCCTCTCACCTTCTATTTCTTGTATGCAGTCCTCCTCCTCTAACCTCAGACTCTCTGGCTGACACTCTCTCTCTCTTCTAGCTGCATAGTGTCTTTGTTAGGCTTGTTTGAGTCATTGCTGGGACGCCGGTAGCGGATGATATGTCTGATCTGCTTTGCCTGGAGAAGGATGTCCCTTCGCAGGCTTGATGTCACATCCCATTCTTCACGACCCACCTTCCTGCCATCCCATGCTCGAGCACATGATAAATAATCACAAGCTCTCCGTTTCTCTCTCTCACATGCTCCACATCTTTTCTTTTCTCCCTGGCTCTTCATCTCACATACACAAGTCCTCCGACGCCTCATTCTTCACTGGCACAAAAAAAACCTGGCTAGTGTATGCCACAAATTATAATCTCAGGAACGAAGCCCAGTCTTCAGACAGGCTGTCTACATCTCCTCGCTCCTGCATTTTGCAAATGACAGTTTTCACTTTAAAAAGTTCATTTATAAAATGGCATGTTTGCAAAACAGGAAACAATAAACGCTGGCAGCTCTTTGTGTAGATGCCACTGACGGCTTGCCTAGTAATCTGTGCCTAATTGCATTCAAGTATGTGTGTGTGTGTGACTAAAGCATCTCTCTGAGAAACAGAAACATCCTCTTCTGGCTGAAAAGCAGCACACAAAGGCCCCGATGGGAGGGTAAATCTCACTCTATTCCCTCCCGGTAGTTTAATTCAGCCCTGTAATTATTGCCTAAGCCATTAGGCCGGTGAAGAATGGTTTGCTGCATCACATACAGATGCTGGGTAATATTATGAACAAGCCCTCGTCTACTCAGCCAGTACAATAATAGAACAGCAAAAGTAATAAACAGAACTATTATTAATAGGTTTTAGTAATAGACATTGAAAAGCAAGTCCAAACAAATGATTTACTGATGAGGTTTTATAGTGGACAATGGTTGCTTCGGCTGGCTCATTTTCACATGCGTTGTACCTGCACCAATCACGTACCCATTAGATGCTGCCTAACAAACAATAACACATGCGCAATGATGCATATCATCTATTACATCCACCATTAAGCTTTCATGGCCTTCTGGCATCAAGTGCTACTTGCAACCTCTTTCAAAAGACCCTCATGGAAACTAGCATTTTAGACTGATCTGGGATCAGATCACTGCCCAAGTCCTAAATCGGAGAGCCATGACAGAGGATCCGCCCTCATTCAAACGATAATGGACTCTGCACGCCAAACACAGACCACTGTCCATTGTCCAGTGGCCCAAAAGTGGGGCGTGACAATGTAATTCTGCTGAAAGAGCTCGATCAGATTCACATGAGTAGTAATGCTAGTATGCTGTTCTGAATTCAGCCAAGTTATTTTTCTTTAAGATTAATGGGTTATTGGCTGCAGAAAATTCAGCTTTGCCATTTTACATTTTTAAAAATATAAAAAAGTAAACAGTAAAATGATTTTAAATTGTAATAATATTTCACAATGTTAGTTTTCACTGTAATTTTGATCACGTAAATGCAGCCTTGGTGAGCATAAGATACGTCTTTAAAACACATTAAAACATTACTGATCCTAAATGTCTGAATGATATAGTGTACATTCACCAGGGCTGTGCTCAAAACCTTTGGTCAATGACTTAACAGACATTTTTATAGTAAGGAAACTGACTTCAAAGACACTTTAAGACATGCATAAGGATCTAGAACAAATTCAAGCGAGTTTGAGATATTCCCAATAACATATTTCATGAATACAGTGCTTATTTCTTGGTAGAAACTGTTCATATTTTTCATAACTGTCCAAATTATAAGTTGAAAAAATTACATTTATGAATTCACATTTTTATTTCCAACCGTTTCATCAGACTGAATATTTTTAATATAATTAATATAATATTTAATATTAATATATGTGTCACAGGCAATGAAAGCCTTCAAAAATGACCCAAACATTTAGATTGGATTGTTGGATACGACTTGGTCACTCTCTATACTGCCTGTTTTACAAATTATTTTTCAGGTTTTGAACAAAACCCTGGTGTTCTAAAGGCCTAGGTATGGTATGATATTACCTGGTCATCACTAGGACAATAAATTTGACCAAAAGGGGTCATAGGTCCCTTCCAAATATTACCTTTTGTGTATGCTTCCCTTCTCATAATTGTAATAAATACGATGCAAACTTGTATATACACAACTTCATATTAAAACACACAGACCAGCTAAGAAAAACTTCAAGAACATCCTGATCTTCATCCTTCTCATGACTCTATACTCTCAGCAGGCTTGCACTGCCTCTCAGCACCATGCCACATAAAAGCTGCTGGTCTTTTGTTGATCATGAGCTGCGGTACAATAGAATCAATATTGTCAGCAGCAGGTGGGATAATGACTGGCAAGCGACAGGATGGCACCTCCAGTTTTCTTTCACAGACTGGCACCTCCATGGGTGGCACACCCAGAAAATTCTGATTTTATCAGCACCCCAAACTCAGAACATGAAAGACGAGCTGCCAGGAACATTCTATGTGTATATTTTATCTTTGAGAAGAGCTGGGTAGCTGCTAAACTATATCAAGGCCACCTGATGAGCACAAAAGTAAGCCATTCCGGTGTGTCTCCAAACAGACTATGATGATGAGCAGCTGCAGTCATCTTCTGGAAATTTAGTTTTTACTTACAGTCCACTATCAAGAGCATGTGATTTCTAACACTGTGCCGTTTGAGACATTATCTGGGTGCTACATTCCATGTGGGCGAATGAAGATGCTGCACGAGGATGGAAGCTCGACACCAGGTGGGATGGGATTGTTCCTGCATGATGAGTCACTCATTCCGGCCTTTTTTTTTTCTTTCATATTTTTCCATGAAGCAAAACTGCATAAAGATATTTTGTTTTGCTTTATGCATTAAACCAAATTTAAAATTATGCTTAAAACAAGGAAAAAAAACAACAACAACTTGCAAATGGGGTAAAAATAATGAATAAATAAAAATATTAAAATATAAATAAATGACTACATTCTATTTCTAAATTATACATTCTCTGTTGATTTATCTTCAGATAATAAGATTTATTTTCACAGGATGTTTAGACATTTTTACTGGAAAACAAGACTGAAATAATCATAAAACATGCTTTTTTTTCAGTGCAAAGTCAGGAAAAATTTTATTTCAAAGTTACAGAGGCGTCTCCCAGCATGTGGGAGAAAGACATTGTTGACAGAACGAGAGCCAGATGAGGCATGTCAGCATAAATGTGAAATGTACAGCTCTGATAAACAGGGACGTTGGTAGAGAGCTCGAGTTCATTAACAAAACATCAGTGAAAAATATGGCAGCTTCGGTTTTAGAGCAGAATACCTAATCCCAGCAGAGACAGATTCCTAATAGAGGACTCGAATGGAAACACAAATGAATTTCTCAAGTGTAGATTGCTGTAAAACATCCCAATTAAGAATGTTGTTCCTGTTGTTAAGAAGCTCTCTAAATTCAATGGAGGGTTCAACAACACAGCCACCAGGCACGGATGGGAAGATGCTGTTCATAAGTGAGCCGTCTGTACCGCTCCGCTCTGTTTGGAGAACACGTACATCTCCATACAGAGCGAACTGTCAACAGGCAACAGAGGCAAATTAAATGAGATATGGAGCAATGCAATGAAAGGCACACACAAGAGAAGACTAAGAAAGCATATTATCTGTACCTGCTGCATAACCTTGGGAAAACTTGTCTAATGTACAAACAAGCGCTTGTATTTTTGTGACGACAATTCTACAAAGAAAAAAGATTAATCTCTATAATTAAAACTCCTAGAACTGGGAGCTTCAAAAGGTATTACCACAGTCTAATCAACAGGCAAATACACAATTATTAGAAACTGCCGAGTTGGAACTGAGCAAATTCACTAAAGAGTCACTAACATTTCAGGTGCTAAGAAGCACTGAAAAAATTGCATTGGGAGTTTATCACGTCTGTAGTCTTAAGGGAAGCAGGCAGGACATTTTTGAACATGATTATGCTGCCTTCCGAGAGCTCAATTTAGATAAATTGTCTTTTAAAAAAAACAAATCATAAATATGCTTTCATTCACATCAAAAATAATGACTGCTTTCCTCAATTTTTGCGTGCACTATGTATTTATGCTAATTATAGTGTAGAGTCATTATCTTAACGACATGCTAACCTCAAATTCTACTGCAATCAGTTGCGAGTCACGTCACCTGTGCACTTCGTGGAAGCTCCTCCCTATTCGGTCACTTAAAATGTTCCTTTTCAATTAGGATCTTGTCTTTACGTCTACCAATGTAAACAATTCAGCTCCCTAGGCTTTGGAATAGAGCTTAGGCTTTCATTTGAAAGGTTTCACAAGTTGGAGTCTGCGTAAAATGTGCTGCTCGGGGACAGTAGGAACCACAGCAGAACGAAGTAAACACGATTCATCATCATTTCCTCCACCTGATGTCCTTATGTTACGGGAATCAGAGGGCTAAAAAAGGAATAAGCCAGAGAGAGAGGGGAAAAATGACGTAATTAATTCATAGTGTCTTCATCTCTCTCTGGACACCGTTTTTTTATGAAACACAACAATGGCTTCACTGCATTGTTTGGAATGAGGGCTGAGAAACACAATAGGCACACTAATAGCTTCTCTACATGAACTCCACATTCTGCGCTCTCTAGCCCAGCAAATGCCATTTCACTTAACACCAAAGAACATGCACTCATTAGCTCTGCTCCCAAACCTAGCGAGCTGCTTTTAAGGCATCACAGGCACCCTCACGAATCTAGAGGTCACATTAAGGTCCACTGTCTATTGTCAACAGTGGAGCCATGCTCACACAAACCAAGCTGTTATTTTATTTTCATTTAAACGTTAGTTAGTTACTTACTCAAACTTTTGAACGGTAGTGTATCGCCGTTTCCACAAAAAAGATTAAGCAGCACAACTGTTTTCAATATCGGTAATAATACAAAATGTTTTGTCAGCACCAAATCGGAATATTAAAATGATTTCTGAAGGACCATGTAAAATTAAGACAAATTCAGATTTGCCATCACAGAAATAAATGACATTTTACAATATTTTAGTTACTTTGCATTTGAATATTATTTCAAAATATTACTCTTTTTACTTTTGTCATCGAATACATGCAGTCTTGTTGACAATATTTAAAAATCATAATTATTAGTAAGTATTTATTACTCAGACGGCCCACTGTCCCCTCATTGTCAATCTCATCTCCATCAGAATCCCTAATTAATACTCTCCTGTCTCTTTCTCCACGGATGTGAATAATGCAGCGAGGACGCCTTCATATCTTTCATGGCTTGTAGTTTTAAAACCGAATCTCTCTGAAACCAAATGCTTGAGACATAAAATGCAACAAAGATGCTTGGTGAATAAACGATGTCTGTGTGTCTCAGGTTCAGCTAAGCGACCACAATCCCTCAATACTCTAAGCTGTCACAGCGGCCTCTCAAGCACATGTTGATGTATGGATATACTGCATCACTTAGAGAGGAATCAGGATAGAAGCAGTCCCACTGCACACTAACCTCTCTTACCCTGTTCTTTTTATTGCATATTAATCCCCCGGTGCCAATCCCATCTGAAATCAGACCAGACTTACTATTCATCTGATCTCTCGGACAAATGTGACTCCTTTTCTAGCAAAAAGTCAGGAGAGGTTATTTTTCCCGTTCCAATAAGTGCAGGTTTATGTCTAAAACAAAGCTCAGTGCTTTCAGAGGCCTATAAATAAATGCCCTTGTGTCTCCATCAGATCCATTTTTTATACAATATAATGGATTAGAAATACAGTTAAGAGTCAGTTGGCATTACAAACATCATTGATCTTCCTGTTTAAAAAAAGGCTTTTGATGTGTCATCATTTTAACAAAAAAAGATTATTTGTGATCGTTAACGCCTCAAAAACTATGTTAAGTTGATCAGGAGTCTTTTTTTTTTATTTGTTGCCTCAAACCATCCTGTAAATATAACATGTAGCACAAGACAAAACAAAAAAACAAAAACATGTAATGTAAAAAAATATAGTTTTGTATAAAATGTATTATTCAGGTCAATACCATCCCCATTCTGCATGTTAACGAGAAAGAGGCTAATTAAAGAGAGCCATGAAATGCTACTGACTTTGAACAGCTGCCATTAGAACTTTATGAAACTGCTCCCCGAAGCTCCTGACCAGCATCCATTATTTACTCGAGAACATTCTGCGAGAACAAGGCCTTTTGAAACTTTTAAGTAATATGTGGCTGTTGTTTGTATCTGGAAGGTCAACTTGTCTCAAAGCTGTGTGAGCAAAGTGAAAATACACACCAGCAGACACACACACAAAAACAAACATGGCTTTGTTGAGTTCTGCGATAGTCAGCACATTCTCACACACACACTCTGTGTCCACAGAGAACTCTGCAGATTTCCGCAGGATTGCAACACCTATAGAGTCAAGATGTACTAAAGTGTTTTAAATCTAAATACTGCAGAAACGTATACTGCTGTTCAAAGCTTTGAGGTTGGTAAGATGTTTTAATGTTTTTGAAAGACGCTTACCAACGCTGCATGTATTTGATATTTTTTCTATTTTATATGTTTTTGTGAAAAAAGTGAGAACCATTATTTTCAGGATTCTCCGATGAACAGAAAGTTAAAGAGAGCTGCATTTATTAGAAGGGTTTTACTGTCACTTTTGATTTAATTCAATTTAATGCATTCTTACTAAATAAATGTATGAATAGTTTACCATTTTTAGTTTGATTTTCTATTTCTCGGTTTCAAATCCTATATGCGACTAAATATATGAATTAGTTTGATAACTAAGCTAATCTCTTGTGCTCACTGAATTCTGTAGATTTCCCCCCAAATCGAAATGTGGCAAACTTTGCATATTCCCTGTGGGTTTGTCCATGAGCTACTATTTTTACTCTGCCAAGCAAAACATTCCACCAGCAAACACATGTGGACCACTCAACTACAGCTTTATGACTCCATTTGATTTCACATTATTCATTCACCTTCATTTTTCTCTTTTAAAACCTGACAACACACAAATGATGGTCGTCTCATGAGTGGAGATCAGTAAACAGTATTTCTCTTCTTTAACAGGATGTCCTCACAAGCCTCCCAGATTTGTAGAAAAATGATATATTTTTATCTCTCTTTGTGGCTCATCTATAGTAATACATAAAAAATGAGCCTCAATAAAACATCTTCCTCTCTCGCTAAGTGGAGCTCTGAGGTAAAATGATCTTAGATCAGTCAGTCAGAAGGGAAGAGGTATTGAGTGGCTCCCTGATGACTGTTCAGTGGGTGTAAATGGAGACAGACATCTTCGACCATTGCCACATGGACTGATGCTTTTCAGCATGTCTAGCCTCAAGACCCCCGTTCTGTTTCACATGTCTTGTCTACCTATGCCTGCATCCCTTATGATTAATTTGCAGACAATTACAAGCTAAAGGTCTGAGCATCTCTCACACACAGATGGTTTAACCCAGCACAGATCTCAATCTGGCCTGTTTCTGAGAGTAATCAACCTCATTCTATTGGAATAAACTTGGTCAGGGATATCAATCGCACTAAAACACATCGTCTATTTAGCACTCTGCTGCTGAGGATTACGGCTGTGTTTGTCATAATGATAAAAGGCCTAGGCAGAAGAGTACTGTTACCTGATACCTGGGATTCCCAGAGGATCTCCTTATGCTGATGTGCTGATGTGAAGCTCTGCTCCAAAACCTAGTGAGCTTGCTGCCTACTGCCTACTACAACAGCCTAACAATCATGGAACCTTATAAATGACTTGTCTGGAATCAGCGGCACCTCTAGTGCAATAGTAAAAAAAAATAAATTAAATAAATAAAAATCGTACAAATAAAAACGTTTTTAAAATTTATTTTTATTTACTTTATGCCATCTCAGCACTAAAGGTGCTAATATTGTTACAGTTTAAAGTAACCGTTTTTAAAAAAATATATATTTTAGCATATTTAATTTCTTTCTCCAGTACTCAGTGTGACGTGGTCCTTCACAAATCATTCTAATATGTTGATTTAATGCTCAAGGAACATTTCTTCTTAATGTTGAAAACAGTTGCACTGCTTAATATTTTAGTAAAAACTGTGATGCAATTTATTTATTTATTTTTTGTAGGATTTTTTATTGAGCAGAAAGTTGAAAAGAACAAGCATTTATATGACAAAAATCTTTTGTAACATTATAAATGTATTTACTGTCAATTTTAAATGGTAATGCATTTCTTCCATCTCGTCACCATCTTTATTTTATCACTGAGCTTGTCACAATGCACTCTGGGATGGACTTTACAGTGAATTTGTCAGTATTGCACTGCAAAAAATGCTTTTCTTACTTAGATTTTTTTGTTTTGTTTCCAGCCAAAATATCTAAAAATTCTTAAATCAAGAAGGATTTTCTAGACAGGTAAAAAGTATTGTCTTGTTTTCAGAAAAAACCATGTCAAAATTAAGTGAGTTTTTGCATGAAACAAGCAAAATAATCTGTCAGTGGGGTAAGAAAAATAATCTTGTTTTCTGTTTGAAATAAGATTCTTTTTCTTACCCCATTGGCAGATTATTTTGCTCATTTCAAGTAAAAACTCCCTTAATTTTGACATGTTTTTTCTGAAAACAAGACAATAATTTTTACTTGTCTAGAAAATCCTTCTTGATTTAATTTTTTTTTTAGATATTTTGGCTGGAAACAAGACTAAAAATCTAAGTAAGAAAAGCATTTTTTTGCAGTGTGCTAGGCAGCTCACTAGGTTTTGGAACAAAGCTTCACTTCCCATAAATCTGTGCACTACAACCCTCAGTAGTCTAACAGTGTGTTGGCCATACAGTACGTGCTATTTTTAGACTGCATCTTAATGGAATTCCCTTCCTTAAAGCAATGCACCTGCCTTTCATAACTCGATTTTTTCTTTTTGAGAGATACCAAAGAGTTGGGTCTTTTCCTGTCCTTTTTTTCAAAAGAGTGACTGCTTAAAGATGTAATAATTCTGCGGTGTCAAAAGAAGACATACCTTTAGTGGGTTCTGTGCGCTTGGGTAGGTCCAATGTGTCATAGTTTTTGTCATGCTCTCCGTTTTTCCTCCCTAAGTGAAGAAGGGGAAGACAGAGTGAGAGAGCGTGAGGGAACAAGACAGAAAGAGCAGCTGTAAGTGTCATTCTATGAGAGACGGAATTTACTGGTATGAAAATGTCAAGTAGACCCAAGTCTCAGACACACACACAGTCACAGACGTGCCACACATAAATCTAGCTACTACACAGATATGCAGAGACAAACTCTTGACACCAGCTCCCAAGATCCCAAGAGTGGAAACCCCCATTAAAAATGCAGAGCCTTTGTCATGGAGGACAACTCTCTATAACAGAGTGAAGTAATGAAGACCACTATCACACATAGAGAACATGTCATCTACAAATGAACATTCTGCCATTATTTACTCACCTTCATATTGTTCCAAACATATTTGACATGCTCCAAAAACAACAAAAAACATCTTAGAAGTAGTCCATATGACTCACACGCTGTATTTCAAGTGTTCTGAAGCCATAATATCACTTCAGACAAACACCAAAGCCATTTTTTCTTATCTTATTTGTGCAAATTACATATGCACATATTCAAATTTGGTGAATTGCTAAAAATGGCAAATGTCATAGTGTCATAGTGTAACCCAATCGTGATGCACCAAATGTTAATATGCTAACCTCTGCAGTGGAGAGGAAGATTTTGATCTAAATTAATTAATTAAGTAGATTAAATAAGAATTGAGTCTTTTTAACTTGTTTTTCTGTAACAATCCTTAAAACAGGATGACTTTACTTGAGAGGGAACACTGTTTGAGATATTGGCATGATACTGGCAGATTTTTTAACTTGTTTAAAAGCAAAAATTAATGACAACCAGTCTTAATATCTTACGCAGTGTTGCTTCTGATGTAAATTGATCTTTTATTTAAAGATGATAACTAATAAACAAGACAAAAATCCAAATAAGGATTTTTTTTTTTTGCAAACAAAGCTATTGCATTTTTTCAGAAGACTGTGAAAAAAGTGAACACTTTTTATGGATTGTACTATGTTACGTTTTGTCATTTTTAGCCCTGGGTCAACAATCACTTTTGTTATGAAAAAGGACATTGTGAACATTCTGCCTGACATCTCCTTTTTATGTTTTCTAAAAGAAAAAGAAAAAAAATCATACAGGTTTGGATCAACATGAGAGTGAGTAAATGATGACATTTTTCGGAGAACTATCCCTTTACAGCAATGAGCAAAAGGACAGAAAGAAAAAGCCAGGCCTCATTAACAGATAACAGCAGACACACAGACATCTATGCCAGCTGAAAGGGGCTTTGAACCAGCTAAATTGGCACAGGTTTGACATTTCCTTGAGGAGACGAACAGTGGCCAGTCGTTTAAGAATGGAAGGCGAAAGAGTGAAAGAGAGGCAGCGATGAAACGTTTATTCTGATGAAGATAGAGGGATGCATTTTATGTGAGTGTGTGCCGAGAGTAACAGACAGACAGAGGAAAAGCAGGAAGAGACACTCACCTTGATTAAACCATTCCTCTACAGTTAGCCAACGCAGGAACAGCAGCAAGACCAATGAGGGAAAAAAACGCAGGCAGGGAAGAAGAAAGGAGATTCAGAGAGTGTGTGTATTAAAGGAGACAGAACTTATTTGTGAACCACTTAAAAGTGAAAGGAGACAGAGATTAAAAAAATGAAGCAAGTATAAAGCAGTGGAGAGAGTCAGTTCCATTAATTCCCTCAAGTGAAGATTCCAGAAAGAGGACAAAAGAGTTTGCACAGCTTTTTCAACAAATTCACTAAATGGTGACCAGAATCTTAGTATATTCACAGATTTCATGCATCATTGTGTTCTGCAATGCTGTCAGTACAATTCATAATGTAATACTGTATTCTCAGCGTGGCTGCAGGGCTGCTATACAGGACATTAGCATAATCAGTCTTCTATGGTCAGTTTTAAGGCCATCTACTGTGATGGTAGAAGAGAATCGGGCTGAGCAATTTACTTAGTGAGCTAAACTATCAAAGGCATGCTATTCGGCTAGCCGAAAAACAACACATTTGGTTTAATAGCTCAGATATTTTAAAGTCTATCTAAATCTTTGAATGCCGAGCATCGCTACTGCTAAGTGGAAACACAAAGAAAGGGAAATATTTAATATATTAATTTTATTTTGGCTTCAGTAATACAATATGATATGGACACTACCATTCAAAGTTTTGGGGTAAGAAATGTTTGTTAAAACGCTCTCTTATGCTCAGCAAAGTAAAATTGATTTAGAATGAATGAAAACAATTGTTAATATAATTGTTTTAATATATTTGAAAATTTAATTTATTCTTTTGATGCAAAGCTGAATTTGCAGCATCATTACTCCAGTCATCAGTGTCACATGATCTTCAGAATTCTTTCTAATATTCTGTTTTGCTGCTCAAGAAACATTTCTTATTATTTTCAATGCTGGAAACAGTTGTGTTGCTTAATTTTTTTTTTTTTTGTGGACACCGTGATCTACTGATTTTGATTGAATTAATGTGTCCTTACTAAATAGGATTTTTTTTTTTAAACAAAGAATATCTTCCTGACCCCACCCTTTTGAATGGTAGTGTCATTTAAATGACATTAATTAACATATTCTAATAATTAAGAATAAATACAGCATAAACCAATTTCCAATCATGTCTAAAATAATAGCGAAATAATAGAAAAATAATAGAAATGACACAATTTCTGCTTTAGTTTGTAGCAAACCAACACGGCGACCTAAACTTTTATGTGTTTATAGTGAGAGTGTCAAGAGTTTCATGTGCAAAACTAAATTATGCCTTTTAAATCAGGTAAGTGTCCAAACAGCTCACTGGGAAAGCATCCCTTAATGCTTGTTAGGGGCATTTTCTGGTGTAAATATAGGTCACTTGCATCTTCAAAGTACATCTCCAGGGCTGCTGACAGATAAACAAACCTCATTAAAAAAGGTCCATGAGGCACAGCATGACATCAATGCTGTCATATTTGCTGTTTACCCACATTCTTGCTTTTGCTCCTTTGCCTTGTTTATTGAGTTCACTTAAAGGTCTGTTCGAGAATCAATTCACTAACTGAAGTCATCAATGTATTCAAGAGCTTTCACATCAGTTCATATAAGAGAGAACAAAAAATGATAAAAAAAAAAAAATCAGCTCTTTTGGCACTATGTAAAGAATGAATACCTGCGGTTAAAAAGCAAAGTGTTTCGAAGAACTGATTCAACTCATACACATAACAACACAGACAGTGAACCTACACCCACATCCATTTAAAAATGAATATTGATTCAACATTGATACTCCAGACACACACTCCAGTTATGAATCATGAGCCACAGGCCACATAAATAGAGACTCAAGCATCATTTAGCTTCCTAAAACAGTGTAAAACAGTGATGTTGTGTAAATGCTAGGATCATACTGCTCTCTGTGAAGAGCATCAGGCTGCTGACGATCAAGGCTCAGTGATATAAATGTGCTCAGTACTGTTTTAGATGTATAAAGCACATAAATGAGATGAAGAAGAATTCAATAATGACCTTTGGCCTTCTTTCCTCCGAAGCAGCCTGCGTCATCTTTCTTCTTCCTCTGAGTGCCAGCAGAGCCGGGGCCCTGAAGAGCTGAGGGGTCCTGGAACTTCTCAGCCCCTGGAACCTCCTTGTGCACGTGGTAAGACAGGTTCCTCATGATGCAAACACAATTCTCCACAGACTAGGAGACAGCAAGAGAGAAAAACAGAAAGAATGAAATATTTTTATACAATAATAATGGCATTGCATGGTCAAATATTTTTGTATAACGACCACTAAACTGTATAGCTGGCCGTTGTGCCAGGCAAGTGATTACTTACATAGCTGCACTGGTTTTATGTCTCATAATTCAACTATTTACAAGCAAATCAATATTTTTGTCAATTCAAATATTTATATCAGAAGTAGCTGGGTAATATGTGGGATAATGTACAGCCAGGCAGTCATTATTGCACAAAAAGAAAAAAAACCTTTAAGATGACAAGATCCCTCAGCTTTACATTACAGTCCTGATCAAATGCCTGGGTTTGTTTTGTGATATTGACAAGCTGACACCCATTTATCCCTTCCATATTTATTGCAGTGCTCTCTGTTTTTTTTTTTGTGTGTGTGTGACCTACCAAATGTAAATGAAACCCAGAATACAATGATAGATACAGGCTCCAGCTGCTCTCTCGGCTGAAGACACTCACTTTGTTGTCCATGTCCTTCTTTCCCACAGCCGACTGCAGCGCATGCAGCAAAGCATCAACCAGCCCCTCACACTCTCTCAACCGTCTGCGCGCCTCTGCACCATCTGAGCTCACATTCCTACGGCAAACAGCAAAAGCATGAGTAAGCACAAGTAATTTGAACTAATTATACATCATAAGCTGACACATTAAAAGATTTTGTTGATGAAGCTACTTTGAAACTGTAATTTGCCAAGCTACAAACTAATCATAATTGAAGTAGTTAAACTTCAGCCAAACTGCTCTTGTAGAAGAAGTTAGCTACAAGATACCAACTACTAGCATTAAGAAATACGCAAAAATAGATATTATATTATTATAATAATACACAATTCACAAACGTGTAATTATTATTATTGTAATTTATAATATATATGTAATATATAAATTTAAACAAAAATAACTTTTTTTTTTTTAAATAGCCAATTTACTGTTTTTATGAGTGGATTCACTAGAATGAGCCTGATAAAAGCTTGACAATAAGGCAAAATCAAACAGACACAGACATTGCGTTTTTTATCTTTTATTTTTTTTACAAGCAATGTTATTACTTTATTGTGGTAATTCACAGATTTTGGCTGGAAAGTGTATGATAAACAATATACAGTAACCCAATCCAATTAAACCCACATTCAAGCCACATTCTAATCTCAGTTAAAAAAATTAATGGACATCAGATTAAATTGTAATGTTACACAGTTAGCATTACAGAAGAAAAAAAGAAAAGAACGTCAGATGTGTCCACAGCCCGAAAAGGCACCAGCAGCCATCTGGGTTTTTCATCCTTTACCCTGAAATTTCTTTCCTACCAGCTGTTCAAGCTTTAGTTTTTTATAACTAGATTGCCGAGTTAAAATCCTATCCATAAAAAAAGTCTCACTCCAGAGTCATCACTATCAAACGACAACTGCAGAAAACATAAATTAAGCTAGCACCCTGCCAAACAAATGGGTCCCTTTCTAGCAGAAGAAATTTAAACCCATTTGCAGTATAACACCCATATGGAATGTAACATTTTCCAGCTGTACATCTGTTGTGGCGGCAGTCCAGATATAAGAGAGATGGATTGCGTTTTTACTGCTACCTGTCTTTTTCCTCCCTAATGCCTGAAGGACAGTCAGCACAATATTGAACGCTGCCTGCAATACCTGCAACCAGTTTGAGAATCCAAGATATAATTTTGTAGCAAAATCTAATAGACAAATAATTGTAATATATAATCTGGTGGCACTTCAAGCTTTAATTACACAGATGCCAGGCACATCACTTATTATAAATGAATGTGCATGTCTTTTTTAAATAAATTACTTTAATTAAAAATCATAAAATATTTTTGTATGTAATGATAACAGGAATGTATGATTCTTTGACTGCCACAAGAGATTATATCCTTGAAATATTGGAAGATTGTTATGAGATAAATTGAATCTGTCACTGAAAAGCCTTCATCGTTTAGCTCTGCTCTAGTTATTCCAAAATAAAACTTTACTTGCTTTAAAATTTATACACCCTCAGGCCATCCAAGATGTACAGTAGATGAGTTAATTTCTTCATCAGAACAGATTTGGAGACATTTAGAATTACATCACTTGCTCACAGTGAATGGGTGCCGTCAGAATGAGAGTCCAAATCTGAGTAACTCTACAGCAATTTTCATTTTTGGGTAAAACATTCCTTTAAGCCTTTTAAGACTTAAAACCTTCAAAAATCTCAAAAACAATGTGCACATTTGTCCCAGTGAGCAAAGAAATAAATAAAGGGTGCTTTCCCTCTGTCGAAGAGAGACAGGAAACAAAACTCAGCCTCCGAGCAGCTTACTAGGCAACAGATGTCACTGGATACAGTTTCCATGGATACAGGCTGAGCTGAGGCTAAAAAGACAGGATGAGGATGGAGTGGCGTTGTGCACAACCGCATGTCTGCGATGACCTGCTGAGAGGTGGCAGCGCATGGAAACACATGATGTCATGATGGCTGTACTGCCACCTCTCCCTGATACATGATTTAGACCCGCTGCGGCACTGGTTAACCTGATCACACTGATTGACCTGTCACAGGGAAATAGCCAGTAAGAGCCTTGGCAAAGGAGAAAGAGCTAAAGAGAGATAAGGAGGTTGAGAAAAGTAAAAGAGTGCAGAGAAAGTAAGAAAAGGGAAACTGTTTTAGGAAATGTTCACATATCCACAATGTTCCTCTTTACAATGAAGAGAAAGAGGACAACCAGTACTGCAATTAGCTTGCTTTGTGGTGCATGAAGAAAAACAACAACAACAACAACAAACACATTACTGATTAATTGATTGATTGCAAAAATGCTTTCATTAAACAATCCCAATTAATGTCTCACGGTTTCCACAAAAATATTAAGCAGCACAAATGTTTTCAGTAATAACAATAAAGACTGGTGAAAATTCAGCTTTGCATCACAAGAATAAATTACAGTAACTTTGAAATAGAAACTAATTGTTTTAACATTTCACAATAATAGTTTTACTATATTTCTGATCAGTTTTTTTGAAGTCAGCATAAACTCAATCAGTAATAGATGCAATGCAATAGTGCCCATGCTTCTTTATTTCGCAGATATCAGAGATCCAGTAGGTCTATCTCCAAAAAAAGAGTGTTTTTATAAAATGGTATACTTGAAAGGAAAGGGAACAGAGGGAGAGACTGAGAAGTGTGGATGAAGGCAGGGAGGTAGAGGCACACACACAGAAGCAAGCAGAAGCTGGACTTGGCCCAGTGGGTTGCAGCACAACCAGCAGCAGCAGCTGGAGATTAGAGGCCTGGCTGCTAAAGAGGAAACAGAGGGTGGAAACACAGCCCCGTCCCTCCGGAGCTTCAGCGCTGAGCTCACACACAATACAGGACAGAGCTCAAAAACGAGAAGAGAGGGAGGAATTAAATGCAATACCACATACAATTTCTGAAGTGAATTCTTCTAGCATCCAAATCCTGCTTCTGAAAGACCACTGATCTAATCAACAGTGTATTATAATGTAGCATGATGCACCAAATGTATCATAATTGCAAATTTACGACACAACCAACACAACACTGTGTTCGAAGTACCTACTCATGCAATCACAAGATAAAGGATTAAAGAGAGCACTTGAGGTCACCAAACTGAACTACACTGACCTGCTTCTGCCGCTAGCAAGCTGATTTAGACAATCAGACCTGTGTGCTGAGGCTTATCCACAACAGCCACAGAAGTCTAGGTAGGTCAAACAAGGATAGTCACAGCCAAACAAGGCAAGAATAAACTGGTTTAATGCCACAGTGTCAAGAGTGCAACAACAATATGTGAATCTTGAAAAGGATGGATCACTGTATAGGCACCATCATGGCACTATAACACATTGTTTAAACTGAGGATCAATGGTGATTGTTTTGACAGGTCAGGCATAACAGATCAAGGCATAACAGTTTATGCTAGAGATTTAAAACATATTTATTAGTATACATGGATACAATATCCATTTACAATTGCTGAGACAGGCAAAGATCAGAATCACCCTGGACCCCTCTTACACAGCAATTTTGTCAGGAGTGGGTGCAAGGGGAAAAAAACGGACTCCATTTATTGTGGCAGGATGCATGGTAACCATGGAGATATAAAGCCCTTTAGTGACTGGATATCTTAATCAAAAGCTGAGCTGCTAGAATGACCCCCAGAGGAGAGGATCAGTGTCTGCAGAGAGGCTCGGAACATAATACCAAAAATGGTTAAATATAGAACAGACAGAGGCTATTGATTTTTGCCTTTAATTATAATGTGAAGATGTTTTTTTGTCAGAAGACAAATAAGTTCAATCTATACAAAATCATCTGTTGCTGGTTTTGTTTTCCATACAGATCGGTTACCGGTTGCCTCTCTATATGGCAAAAGCTCATTTTAACTGTTGCTTCCCCCATAGACAGAAATGATGATCTCAAACCTAAACAATAAAATCTGCTATTTTTTTTTTTTTTTTTACAGATTCTCAGTGAAAATTTTATTCAATTAAAAGTACAAGTATCTGGCCAAAAACATACTAAAATAAAAGTAAAACAGTACAACTTTAAATTGTACTCATGTATTAAAGAAGTATATATAGATATATAGAAGTTTTGTTAAAGGGAAAATGCACAGGTCAAACTCATACATCTAGTGCAGTGGTTCTCAAACGGGGGTACGTGAGGTGACGAATGGGGGTACGCAAACTAATTGCTGAGCTTTGGCATTCATTTAATTCTACCCCAACTTAAAGTAAAATTAAAACTGAGCATGTATTTCTAACAAGCAAAATGCCACTTCTAATATAGAACAGGAAAATCGGAGTGCCGTAAAGGGTCAAATGACATCAAATGACATCATCTTTTGCGGTCAAAACTGACTGCATCCACAGAAGCATTCGTGCGTATTATAAGATGCCCGCATATGCTGCTTTAGCAGATCTGTTCATTGCATCTTCAAAAGTACAGTTGCAGCACTTATAGCATGAAGAACAAATATTGACAAGGACATAGAGATCGATTTAAGAAACTCTTTGATACAGAAACCCCTTGTGAGAGTTTTTTTTTCATCTTTAAAATATGACCAAGAAAACCATTTTACCCTGAATATTCAAACGATTGCAACTGTGACATTTATTTTATATAACAGTTCAACAAAAAAGGTAATATTAAGTGAACATTTTACATTTTAAATGTAGCCTACATTTTAAACACAATATTGTCAATTATTGATTGTTATATTTTACAACAAAATAATATTTTCAACAAAATCTGTGACAGAACTGGTGTGCGTCTCCAAGCAACAGCGGTGTTTCGTTAGTGAAGGAATCTGCAGCTTTGAACGATTCGGAGAGTCAGTGATTAATAATCCATTCATCTACAGCTGTTTGCTTCGTTACTGAATGAATGAATGACGTGATGCTTCGCTTATTAAGACAATGACGTACTGACGATTTTAGTTTTAAATCTACAGGTTTCTCTTCGTTTTGCCATCATTTATTGCTATATTTATTATATTAATAATACACTTAATGGCATGCTAAGAATATGACATAAAATGATATACAATTAATAATAAGGCTAGAAAAACTTTGCCTCCCTAAAGGTAAAAAATGCACCTGTAAATCAATTTAAGGGGGCAAACATTGTCCCTTAATGGAAAAGATGTGACTGCGGTCTAAGTGGGGGTACGCAGAAGAATGTTAAATGCCCCAGGGGGTACACCACAGAAAAAAGTTTGAGAACCACTGATCTAGTGCAACAACAACATTTAAAATGCAGCACAGTGGAAGTATATATATTACTTTCATTTATCAGATGAACACAAACTAAGAGTTTTAGAAAAAAAAAGAAAAATAAATCATCTCTCTTTGAATAATGCAAGTGTATGGGACATCCAAAAATGAATATGACAGCAACTCATACAACCCCTGTTAATGAATCAGTGTCATCTTAAGTCAAACGATAAATACAAAAAATACAAATACCAATATTTTAAACTTGACCGTCGTGTTCACTTTGTGTGGTTTCCGAAGTGGTCCTGTCCCCTTGCATTATACAGAATAAAAATCTTTTCTTGTGTTCATCTGAAGAAAGAAAGTAATAAACATCTGGGATGACGTGAGGGTGAGTAAATGATGAGAGAATTTTCATTTTTGGGTGAACTATTCCTTTGAATAGCAAGAAGTGATGCAGAGGCTAAAACATATTCCAGACAGAATACAAGAATGTGTTGAATTAATGAGGAGAGTAATAGAATTAAAACATACAACATTAACGTTTTAAAAGGCCACTTTTTTAATTATTAAGATTAAAACATATTAATTGACAGTCCTAATCGGTACTCAGTGTGTCATATGATGACATTATAAATACAACTTATCCACCACCTGGAAAGAACATCACTAAACATAAATTACAATTTATTTCACATACAATGTTCATTTAAACACTTTTTTTGGAGATTTGTATCATTTAATAATAATAATAATAATAATAATAATAATAATAATAAATATCATCACTGATTTATTCGCACTCAATCATTGTGCATTCAGCCAATATATTACACAGCTAATGGCTCTATCAAAACAGAAAGAATAATGAATAAACTTTTTTGGGGGGGGGAACGCAACTTTGCTACCTCAATATGCTTCCAAAGATTTGATGGTGTACTTTTGAAGCCTGACATTTATCTGATGAATGCCACAACTGAAGTAGAAATGTGTGTGCTTGATGCGTGAAAACAATGATCATTGGTTCTCACGTCAAGCATGCACATTTGAACTTCCGTTTACCATATTTATTGTGCAAAGATAAAATAAAAATGTAATGTACTTTATAAGATGAAAGTAAATTGTAACTTTTTTTTTTCTCCAGAAAGTAAACGTACAAGTAACCAGTTTAAATTGTACTGAAGTACAAATCCCCCAAAATAATACTTAAGTAAAGTAATCAAGCAAAATTACTCAAGTATTTTACACCTCTGGCTATTAAAATTCAAGTTTTATTCATTGAAATGAAGTTGAAATAAACAATAAAGAATACTAAAATAACATTGCAAAAGACAGACCATCTTAAAGGATTAGTTCACTGCCAGAACATTGCAGGATTTTTCTCTATATATTGAATTTCAATGGGAACCAACGAGTTGAAGGTCCAAATTGCAATTTCAGTGCTGCTTCAAAGGGCTTATCTAGCGCAATTTTTTTTTCTAAAAAAATAAAATAAAATAATAATATACTTTTTAACCACAAAGGACCACTAACCACTACCTTGACCTCACACATTACAAAATCATGCTGGTAATGTCACAGGGGTGATGTAGGTGGAAGTACCGACCCAGTGTTTACAAAGAGAACATGCAAAGAAAAAGGTAAAACAATGATGTTGGACGATTTTGGAAGTTGGAGGATAAAATGAGATGACCCTACCCTTTTGAACCAAAGTACACAGAAGAACTAACCACACGTGACCTTTCCAACGTGATAACGTAATGCGTGAAGTCGCGAATGCACATCGAAGAGCTAGTGCAAGTCGAGCATTTGTGGTTAAAAAGTACAGAAATTGTCTCTTTTTTTAGAAAATGACAGATCGTTTCACTAGACCCTTATTCCTCGGCTGGGATCGCGTAGAGCCCTTTGAAGCTGCACTGAAACTGCAATTTGGAACTTCAACTTGTTGGGTCCCATTGAAGTCCACTATATGGAGAAAAATCCTGAAATGTTTTCCTCAAAAACCTTAATTTCTTTTTGACTGATCTTGGATGACGGGGGTGAGTAAATTATCAGGAAATTTTTGTTCTGGAAGTGAACTAATCCTTTAATATACGCAAATGAACTTCTTTCATTCATCTGAAACCTTTTAGCAATCCAATTAAAATAGAATAAACAGGTAAAAGGCATTTGCAGAAACCCAATAAGACTTGCAAAAACCAAAAGACCATTAAAAGGTTTCATTGTCATTAGACTATAGGTCAGCTGACAAGGATGTGGAGGATGCTGTCAATCAGACCAATGTACCTTAGACATCCTGATGTGTTCTTGAAGACGGTGGTCCACTCTGCATCTCGTGGCTTTGAGTCCTCGTTTGGCTCGTATTCCCAGCCCGAATGAGGGATAATGACCTCGTTAGTCATCGTCTGAAGCCCGTGGTTAATTATCACCATCTTCAGCGGCTCATAGGAGGACAAGTTCCAAAGTGTTCCTAACAGGTGGAATAAGACAGAGAGAGAAAATAAACAGGAAAAGAAAAAAGGATCTGTTACACTTCTTAACATGACACAAGAGCTACAAACAAAAAGTGGCAGCGCTGTTAGATCTGTTGACATACCACGCATTACAAAAGCATTGATTCTGAGTTTTCAGACAGGAACCTCCATTACAGACCACGACTAAGAAGGATTGGACAGGAAAAAAGGAAAGGAAAAGCAAAGTTTGAGAAAAACTGCTCCAAGTAAATAGAACGTAAAGGGGCCAGGCTGTTATTTTCTAGACAATAAAACAGAGAAGCTTGTTCTATAAGCCAGCAGACGTATATACGCCTACACAGCTAAGACTGGCCTTTGTTTTATTAACTTGGCAAGCCCCATACAGCTACTGCTACCCTTGGAAATGTACAGTGAATAAATAAACAGCCTTTTCTTGGGTTAGAAAAAACTAGGACCACAGGTCATAGCATAGCTGACTACAAACTCAAACAAATGTATATTCTGAAACAACTGTGAATTGTTTTTTCTGCCCTTCATACATATCATCACTCCATATTCTCCTCACTCAGCAATTACTTGCAGATTCATTTCTGCTCACAAAAACTCCAACAAGAGACAAGAGGTCTATAAACACATCGTAGCTCTGTGTAAAATGGGCTCGGGTTCTTTTAACTACCAAAATAAATCTATTTACCCTCGGATAATAACCAAATTTGTACTTCCATCTGCGAGGAGGCTCCATCGTCATCACCTCTTAGGCGCTGAATGGCCATTAGACCTCGGTTAAAGGCCTGATAACAGACGCCGTACACATGGCCCTTGCTGAATGTGGGAATGTCTATTTGGTAAAGTGGAACATTAAGGAGCATGGATCATTACCGGCCAGCTCATGCACTCGTGCATGTGTTATTGTGTCAGATGGGCTTGTAGTCAGACGAGATGTAGAGGTCTATACATAGCACATGCTGATTAACTTCACTTCACTGGCTTTAATAGGAGGCAGAAAACTGGAGCAGGTTGAAGCAGTCAAAAAAAGCTATTGTAACTGTTGATTACAACTCGTGTGTGTGTGTGTGTGTGTGTGTGTGTGTGTGTATGTATTTATATATATATATATATATTTATATATGGTGAAATGCTGAAACTTTTGAATGGTGTTATATATATATATATATATATATATATATATAAAATAATAATGATCATGTGACCCTGAACAGCAATAAATTAAGATTTAAAATATATTTCACAATATTGCTGTTTTACTGCATTTTTGGTCAAATAAAGACCAAACAGTAATAGCTACTTTTGCCAGATGTATTACCAGTTGAGCTAAAGTAGTATAAATATGTATATGAAATATGAATATATTAATATTAATTGTACAAAACACACACTATACCGTGACATTACAGTGTTATTTCAGAGAGCTCTAGTGTCGTAACTGCTCTTCAATCTAATACAGAAGGAGCCAATGAAACCCACATGAGGGAAGCTGAACCTTGCAAGAGGTGCAGCCTGATTGAGTTTACTCCTTCCTGCTTGTCATTGGAGCCTTCCAGCTAATTCAATTTCCTGGGAGCAGCAGACATGCTGTTCTAACAGGCCATTCACTTAGGGCTATTACAGTCCCATCCTGCCCCCTGCCATTCATCATACACTGATTGGACAGTTGAGTCAGAGAGAAAGAAGGGTAAACGAGGTAATCATCTCAGAAATGCAACCGTACTCTGGACTTCTGGAATTTCTGAACAAATGTCATTTTGTTTGCTATGTTTCGTGTCCTTTTTCTAATTTCATTACATTTGTTTTTTTTTTCATATATCATCAAGTGATTTGAGGAGACCTCTGCATAAATGCGCAAACAGTAATCGACACAAGAACAAGGAATCATTCAGACTGTGAGATTCAACACAGTACCAAAATGGTTTATATAGTCCAAAAGGAGACAAAGTCAAACACTGACATTTATTAATTATATTTCTAAATGGCTCTATGTAAAGTAAATTTATAAAATAGTGCCAGTTACTTTATGTTTTTTGCTCCGCCAGTGAAAAAGAGTTCCAAATGTGGAATGACAGGAATGTGCCAAAAACACAGAGAGTCATAAAGTAAGGATTATGGAAATAGGAAATACGCCTTAAATCTGTTTCTTCTAAAAACTTGCTTGATCAGAACAAAACAGACAGAGAATAAAGAGAAAGAGAGAATGAGGGTGAGATGGAGAGTTGAGGCAGATACAAAGATACAAAACACAGACATGGAAGCGGTGGTTCATGGCTAGTGGTATAAACACACTGCTGTAGCTGGTTGGTTGTAATTAAATGATAAATTAGATCAAAAGACTTTTAACATTTAAGCTGGAGAGCTCTGAAAAGGAAATTATGATGCTTTGAAGTTGTATCAATCTTGACCACCTTCATTTAAAAATATTAATATGAACTGCTAAATATTCACAGCGTGTGAAGAACATTTGACACAGGGTCAACAAATTAAACCAGACAGTTTAATTAAAAATAATGTTGAAAAGTGGAAAAGGTAATGAAAATTTCTAAGACACTTCTGAACAGAAAGAAAAAGTAGCAATATCCACACAATAAGCTTCTTGGTTGAGGTGCAAATAAGTGCTGCTGACAAGTACCAACCATGGTGTTCACGAGCACATGGTGAACCTATTTTTAAAACCCTGCAATTATTTTTAATTGTAGAAAAAACATTCCCAGTTTTCCAGGCTGCTGAAAGACTACTGTAATTGGAGTGTTTTTATAGGGGCCTTGCAGATAAACCATAAGGCTGTCCAGGGCTCGGTTCCATTCTGTAGAAAATACCTATTTTTAACTGAGATTGAAAGCAACAGTGTGCTGTAAAGTTAATCGAGTCAGGCTGCGGAGCTGTTATACGTCACTGTTTCACACCCCAGGATTCACAGTATTTCACACACCAGAAACTTTTTGTCATGATCTGTGAAAAAAACTGAACGCCAGGTCTGGAGAACCATCAGTCAATGTCATTACAAGAAAAAAAATAAAATTTCTTTCAGTAGTTTCACCAAACCCTAGTAGAGGAAAGAGCTGCACTCAATATTGTTTAAGTTCTTGAAGTTGTTGAACTTCAGTTCAGCAAGGATGCATTAATCTGATCAAAGTGACAAAGAAACCAAAAAAAAACAAATCTATTTCAAATAAATGTTGTTCGTTTTAACTTTCCTCATCAAAGAAACCTGCAAAAATGTATCATGGTTTCCCCAAAAATATTAAGCAGCACAGCTGTATTCAACATTGATATTAATGAGTAATTTGTAAAATATTTAAAAATAGAAAACAATTTGAAATGGTATATTTCACAATATAATCATGACAAATCTTGCTGACCCCAAAATGGGAGTGTTTATAATTATTTCACACACAAATGTTTATGATTTTTTTTTTCTTAAGATTTTGTAAATCCTTTATTGTCTGTCAGTGACACAAATCCCCTGTTCCAGTAATAAAATGTCTTGTGAATGTATGCAAACATGTGTCTTTGGTCTTTGTGCATTGAGTGTCCGGTCAGAATCCGGACCTCTTTAGCGTTCTCCACATTCTAGTAAATGTGTGTCAGGTCGTGGAGACCAGGCCGAAGGATTAAGGTCCCAGGAGGAGACACATAAAGCCCAGCAGGTCAAGACCCTGCTTAGCGGTCCCCCATTGACCTGGATTCAGTCAATATCAGTCCGGACTCATCTAGTAATTGAATGGACAAAACATGACGAGAGGCCTATGGCTTGCATTGGTAGGATGCTTGCCAAACATGACTAGATGAAATGAGAAAAATACAAAAGAATGAATCATAGAAGATTTAGGACAAACAAGATAAGAAAGATGGAAGGTTATTTTTGTCACTGGACTGAAAATTACTTATATTGGTCAGGCTGTCACACAGACGAAAGCCTAATGAATCTGGAATTGAATTTCGAGCAGTTGCCGTATCCACCATAAACAAATTTCAGATTAGCATTCTTAAAATTTTTACCCATGTTACCAAAAATTGACTATTTATACTGTTCAAAATTTTGAGACGTGTTAGATTTAAAAAAAAAAAAAAAAAAGGTTTTTGCAGTAGGTCTCTTGCTCAAACACCAAATGATACAATATAGTAATATTGTGAAATATTAAATTAAAAACAACTGTTTTCTATTTTAATACATTTTAAAATGTAATTTATTGCTGAGATGGCAAAGTTGAATTTTCTGCAGTCACTACTCCAGTCTTCAGTGTCACATGATCATAAATATTACAAAATGATAAATGTCTTAACAGTCGGTTTAAAGTGCCATCGCTGAATTAAAGAAAAACTAAATATCCTTTGAACGGTACTGACATGTTCTACAATTCTTAACTTTTTTTTGCTTTGTCATGTTTTAGTACATTCTTTGGTATCAAAAGATCAAGAAAAGGAAAAAAGAGCCCAAAATAGCCTAATCAGTTAGATGGGTGAAACCTCTCATACAACCCACTTTACAAAGTTTGTTTGCTAAATTCCAGTATGGGATAGAGCAGCTGGATATAGATTTCATCTCATACCTGTGATAAGTTCCCGAACTTCCATGTCATTGGTTTTCCTCAGCAGACGGATGAGAGCAGGAATCCCATCACAGCTCTTGATGGCCACTTTGTTATCGTGGTCCTTGCCGTAGGAGATGTTTCTCAAAGCTCCGCAGGCCTTGCGATGGACTTCAGGTTTAGGGTGGTCCAGCAAGCTCACCAGCACGGGGATCCCCTTCAGCTGCCTGACATCCTTCTTTATCTTGTCATTTTCATAGCAGAGATGCTGCAGGTAGGCAGCTGCATTGGATTTGACCGGATCGATGGGGTGACCTAGCATGGCGATCACCTCAGGCAGGTCGGGGTCCCTCCACCGTGGGTCTTTGCGGATGCTGTCAATCGAGGGTGAGCGACGGCCGCCCATGCGATCTAGACTGGCCAAGCTGCCTCTCTCGGGTTGGGCAAGAGGTGCTGGGTACATGCCATGGATGTAGGGGTGTCTTTCATCAATTAATTCAGCCTCGATGGGGTCCTCGTAGCCTCTGTAACAAGTGAAGAAAAAGAGAGATTTTAAAAAGATTTATCAGTTATCCAATAGTATTAGCACCACACAAATTGAAAATATTTATTTTTGAGATATGTTTTAGAATTCTTCAAAAAAGAAAGTTGGCTATAGTCATGCACAGTACGATTTCTTCATATGATATTAATTTCTATGTTTTTCTATAAGAAGGCCTAGTTGTTGGTTATATTCAAAACAACCAACAATACTCATCTCAAAAGAAAAGAAAAAATAGAGGAGATCAAAATATGTAAGACGGAGTAAGTATGACAGAGACAGAGAAAAAGGCGACTGCTTTAGTTATTAACCGAATCCACAGCCCGTCAATAATAAAAACTGCTGCCATTTCCCTATTAATTGTGTCTGTCAGGACACAGTGATGTTCTCTCTTTCTTTAATTAATGATGGATGGGATACAGCATGAGGGAAAACAGAGAGCCTGCATGGCCCAGAGCAAATATAGAACAGAGTGGAAACAAAGAGAGAGAGAGAAAGAGAGACAGATGGATAGGGAGCGATGGATGGCTTCCCTACTATGAGTAATCTGAATAGTACAGCATCACTCCCACTGGGAGAATCCCAGCTCTGGACTTTCCTGAGAGCTCCCTGTCACAAGCAAGCAATCAATATGTTGTGATAGGAAATGAAAAAAATCAATGTGCATTTCTGAAATATTCTTTGTAAACTGACACTGATGCATTGAAAATTTACAGTAGAAATAAATAAATTAAAATGTCATACATTTTTACTATTGGTAGCACACAACTGTTTACGTTGCTACTGTACTGTCTTACAAACGGTAAATGAACATTTTCATGGTATACTTCTCCACATTTACAGAGAAAAGGCATAAACGTCCGAAGCAGACGAAAAAAAGACTTAATGCAATAGAGTAACCATTAAGCCAACAAAAGAACCCTATAGACTGAAAACACAGTTTGCAAACAAATGCTTAGTGGGAACATTTCCTGGCACTTAAGACACCTTGGAAATTAGCTGTTGTATCACTTCATTAAAACTGTGGTGTTCAAAACTGACCCTTTGCTCCACAGGCATCACACAAACCCTGAAGTGGCAATGGCTGATTTTAACTTCTAAAGAGAAACAGTGGTTTAAAAAAAAAAAATAGATATGTACTACCATGCAGAAGTTTGGGGTCAGTTTTTTTATTCGGCAATACACAGCCTTATACATTTGAGACTGTGTATTCAATAACCCAAAATACTTCCAGCAAATTCAAAGAATGAATGAAGTAGAAACTGATTTTGTTTGTTATTCAAAAATAATCTACACTTCATCACCACTGTATGCCATATGGGTTATTTATTATAATTTATATTAACATTTTTATTCTGCGGGGGTGACCGTAGGCGGCTGGAGGCTCTCATGAGCCCATATGATATTTTACTCCAACATTTCTTGTTCTCTACAGCGTCGAAGTTGGAAATAACATGTCTGGGGCTGTGCTGTACACATCAGGGAGGTTACATCAATCTCAGATAGGAGTCTCAGCATGCTTCATTATCAGTGTGAACAAAACAGAGATGTCCCTGTGATGGTACTCCTAAATTGGCATAGAAATATTAAACCCCTGTGCCACTTACTCACCATCACTCTTTCTTTCCATTTCCAGCTCATTTTCTGTCCTCATCTCACTCTAGGTGGGAAAAAACAAGGTGTACCAGAAATTCAGAGCACTAGGGACCAAATGTGCAAATATAAAGCCACCACTGTAATCTGACAGCATTCATGAATCCACAGAGGAAATGTTTTTTAGATCTTAATCTTTTGCTTGTAGTCTGAACACCAAGAAAAAAAAACATTTCAAATTCTTATTTTATATATATATATATATGATCAAATTTCATAACGTCAAAAATGATAGTGCAAAAAAGACTTAAGAAAAGACTGCTAAAGACCAGATTTGAAAAACAAATCGGATTTACTCACTGTGTGAACAAAGTCTTTGATGTGTGACTTGACAAAATGGGCCACAGCTGAGAATGTTGGCGGTTGTGAGGGATGCACTTTTAATGAGAGTTTTATGTTAATTATGTACTGCAACTTTGGAGGTGATTTGAGGGCACATTACAGAGGGAAGAAATCTCAGCAAGCTGTTACATGGCAGCGCTTTAAATGAGCAGTTCATACATCTGACATCTTAAAGAGATGATATGGCCATGAAATGGGGCATTAACTCTATGATGGTACATGAGGAACACATCATCTGATTGGTCCCAGAGGAAAAAGCATTTAAGCACACTAAAGGAACGTACTGAGAATGACAGAGCAGGGGTACAACATGTTGTCAGGTGAGACGTCTCCTCCTAGACACAAAGATTGTAGCATTTGCAACTTTTTTGGAAAAAAAAATGTATAATTTTATTCAAGGACATTCAGTTTAAAACATATTAAAATATAAAAGTTATTATGATCAAATGAATGCAGCCTTGGCGAACATAAAAGGCTTTTTTTAAGTTTGCTTACTTTAAAATCAATTCTTATTAAATAAAGATGAAAAATATGTGTTTTTCACTTTCATTTCATCTTGGGTATAATGAAGCTATTCAAGTTAAATTTGCACAACACGAATAAAATAGCAAATCCATTCAAATAAATTGTTGGTTGCTCAACAGGCTTAATGTAATTGTTTGGAAAAGTTTTCCTCAATTTAATTATCCTTGTTAGTTATTTTCAGAGTTCATAGCTATGTTTTTCTATCATTTTCCCCTCTAGCAGCAATTAGTCTTTTAGTAAATTAAAATATGACCAATTATGCCAATCATGGTTTAGTCAAATGTAATCAGAGACAGTCAAAGTTGTAAAAAAGTTAATGGGAGAAACTGAAACGGTAAGTGTGGTACATATCTCCTAGGGGGCCACTGAGTCAAATGACTTTTGACATAACGATAAACTACTGCTCTCTACTTCTCAATTCTAGTGTTGGTTTGCAGTTCACAGAACACTGCTGCAAAGCCCAGCTCTGGTCATCATTCATTACAATCATCATTTGCTTTATTATTGTAACATGCCAACAGATTTCATGCAAATTAAGAGAGTGGTTACTGACCACATGGTAGATTTGGAAGCATTTTATTGCTTTGGAAATGCCATCCAAGTGCCATTCAGTGTCAGAATGATGAAATAATCATTAACTGACGTAATGTCTGAATGGCAACCGGTGCCAGACCTGTTGGGAGCAAACCAACATTAACACGGCTGGCACTCAGGATACATTATTTCTACTTGAGTTAAACAATTCAATACTCTTCCCACCAAGACTCATGCTGATGCAAATAATTAACCAGAGCAGATAATATAGAAAGGGCAGACAGGCTTAGGCAGCATGACTCATGTTTGATGGTGTGTATGACCAAGTATAATAGGATTTACAGAGTGACTTGCTGTTTCTTTCATCCACTAGTCAAGCTAAGCACTGGATAACTAAAAATAACTCTACAGCAGCATCTTATTTTAAGGTCTTTTCACCCAAAACTAAGCTTGAAATTGAAATGATTGGGTCAGCTTAAACAAAACGGTATTCCTCAATTTATTCAAATCAGAATGAAAGATCAGACGGTGTTCAACTTGATTCAAACATCTGTTTACTGTTTCGGAATTAACAGCTAGCTGGAGAGAAAGATTATTTTTTGAATAATAACCTTTGATAAATTTTGCTCTGGTCCTCACACAAAGGTATTATTCTATTAGCTTTTGGCTATCACGACTGCTTTTATCATGCTTTTTAACAGTCATGGCCAATGTAATTGCATAGACAGTACCAGATAAAAGTATTAAAATAACCATACTTTTGTACCACAAAAGAAAATAATATGGGTTTGGAACCGTGTTATTTACGAGACTAAATAATTAATTTCAGCCAAAAAGAATTTTGTGCCAAAAAGCTTCTGCCAGAACTCATCAGAAAGATGGCACAATGGTGCCAGGTGTAGACTGAAAAGATCACTTTGAGACACTTTGAGAGGGCTCAAAACGATTGTTCATAACGCTGCTATTGTACAGATAGTTTCATCTCTTTCCTTCTCTCTCTCTCTCTCCCTCACACACAAACACACAAACACACACACACACACACACACACACACACACACACACACACACACACACACACACACACACACACACACACACACACACACACACACACACACACACACACACAGAGGGCTTTGCAAATTGAAATTATTTAAACAGTTCAGATGCATGCTAAACCCTGTGGACTGAGCGATGGGAATGTCAAGATTTGCATTTAAATTGCCGCCATTGTATATACGAGTGTATTCATAACACATGAAAGCTCTTCGACTACACATGATGCTCTTCCACTAGATGTGGTGCTCTGAAGTTATTACAACAGATTCTATGCCTCGATAATGAGCCAAATGTTCTTCATGTTCCAGAAATATGCGTGTCTGTTTTTGTTCGTTGCCAGCAAAAACCACATAGTTATGTGCCCATTACTACATCCGTTTTGTTCTCCCATCATTTCCTTTCTCTGAATTATTTATTTCTAGATTTTTTGGGATAAATGCCTTTGCCTCCAAACAGAAAAAGAGGAAAATATTAGCATATTTGTAAGAGTTTCATATTATTCCAAGAGTCTCACAGTATCTCACAGTAGATATCACTCATTTGAATAATCATTCGCTCCACTCTTATAATGAGCAATTACTTGTGGATTCAAGTGAGAAAAACAAGAAACAGATCTTTCACTTCATTTGATAAATCTGCACCTGATGAAATGCTTTATAAATAAATCACAATAAACAGTAATTAAAATCACAGGTGCTTTTGCAGTTATACTATATGGTACTTTACAGAAATGCCCCAAAATGGTACCATGCCAAAAAACACACTATAGACGGTTTCATCAGCAGTGGCGGCTGCTGGTCTTTCAAAGAGGGGAAGCTCATTTTCGGCCTACATCATAAAAATTGTCCATTTATTTATACGTAAATCCTGCCCTATGTTCCTTTTCAAGAAAATGCTCTGTGACCCTGTCGCTAGCCTAGACTACTGTATGAATGAATGAATGAACAAACAATCTAAAAAAAAAAAGATATTAAACTCGACGGAGTAAATGTGGGAATTAGGTTAAACTGAAACAAGGAATGTGGTGTATAATAGGGTTGTCATGATACCATAAAAATGTCTTACGATACTATACCAGCTTAATTTATAATTCAATTCTACAAAATGAATCAAAATTTAATAAATAAATAGATGTAAGTGAAAACAGACAATATTATTCTCTGAATACTTCATTAATGTGAATGAATGACTAGCTATTGTTATCCATGAAATGATCTAAACAAAACTCATCTTAGCACTGCACAGAAGCTGCATCAAGTGACATTTAGATGTGGCATTTATTCATTTAGACTGTATTTATAATTGCATAAATAATGTTATGAGATTAATGTTTTAAATACTAAATTCTGAATATAGAAATATGTTGGAAAATAATGTAATATATGCCTACCTTTAGACGGGAAACTTAAAAACGGCCAGCAGGTGGCAGAAGTTCGTGATTGAATCACTGAATCATTCAAATGATTCTTTCAAAACGGTTGAATCCTTCAGGAGCGAATCAAATGACTGTTTTTATGAATGGCTTCTTAGTGAATCAGTGATTCTCCCAAATCAACACGGATTTGGATTCGAGCACAAACGAAACAAAAACAGCGCTCTTGCTCGTGTCTTATTGCCAAAGTGTCAGGAGCATTTTTTGCTCGCATTTCTTGAAATTTCCGAGTTAGCAGCATGTATATTAAAACATAACATTATAAATAAATAAAAAATATATATATAATAATTGATAAGAACCAAGTGCAAAGCCGTGATGGGACTGAGCTCGAATAGGCTCTGTGCACAAGCGTAGCGACGAACTTCCGCTGTCGCCAGAAGTCGGCATATCAGTTTCCGGTTTTCATTCGCGTCGCCCAAAATGTCAGTATTTACTAGATGTCTCCGAGATCTGCCAAGCAAAATCAGCGATGTCCATCACATCCTTAATGCCTGGTCTCCTGCTCCAGTACACAAACGAAACGAGGGATTCAAACGCAATATATCGAGTTATATGCACAAATAGTTTAATGTACGTGTTATTTCAGCATCTAGCGGCTAAGCTAGTTAGCAACATGTCCATTTTAGAAGCTTTTATTTCTCAATTTTAAACGCAGACTGTTCGTTTTTATTTATTTATTATTTATTTTTTTAGGTGATAATTGTATTATCAATTGTATTAAACATCTCCCCCTCTCAGTTTCTAATAAAGATCAGGGCACAGGTGAAGCATTGTCTGGTCGTTGTGCTACAGGTCCATTTAAGAACACTTTAGCATACTTTTTTTAAAGTAGTTATTATGGAAATATATTTAAAATAATATACTTAACTGTAACAACATGTGATGCTTTTGGACACTTAACTGCACGTTAATTGCAATTAAATGAAAATGTGTAGTTTTATTGAACCATTTAATCTATCTTTATCTTTATATGTAATTTCACAATTATTCCAGAAACTTTAATTTGACATTATTATAAAGTGTACTTTTAAAAATTGTCCTTGTTTGTTAAGAATCATAGTCATGAAATTGGGCTCCCTTTTAAGTACACTCAGGTGGCCTGTTATTAAAATTATTAATATTATCTGTAAGTGAATTTAACATCACAATATTATAATATATATATTCTGAAATAACTGAACAAGAATGCATGCAGTAACCCGAATGGGGACCAGCAAGGTAAACTCACCTGCCAATTTTAGCCACTGTTTTCATTACATACTATTTTAAGAGTTATATTAAATATGAATTACCTTGGCAAAAACCCCGGGACATTAGAAACGCCGGGTTTTTAAAGTAACGTTAACAAGCTTATAATTGTGGGCTTATCAATCCTAGCTTTACCATACACTCGAACTGTGAGTTTTCTCAGCATTCCTCATCATGGACCTGTAGCACAATGAACAGACATCACCTGTGCCCTGATCTTTATTAGAAACTGAGAGGGGGAGATGTTTAATACAATTGATAATACAATTATCACCTAAAAAAATAAATAATAAATAAATAAAAACGAACAGTCTGCGTTTAAAATTGAGAAATAAAAGCTTCTAAAATGAACATGTTGCTAACTAGCTTAGCCGCTAGATGCTGAAATAACACGTACATTAAACTATTTGTGCAAATAACTCGATATATTGCGTTTGAATCCCTCGTTTCGTTTGTGTACTGGAGCAGGAGACCAGGCATTAACGATGTGATGGACATCGCTGATTCTGCTTGGCAGATCTCGGAGACATCTAGTAAATACTGACATTTTGGGCGACGCGAATGAAAACCGGAAACTGATATGCCGACTTCTGGCGACAGCGGAAGTTCGTCGCTACGCTTGTGCACAGAGCCTATAGCTTCAGCGTCAGCGACTTTTTATTGTACAAAATCGCTGTCAATCAAAAGGAGATGCAGACCCTCCAATCATCAGGCAGAAGCCCGGACTCCAGGCCCGCCCACTCCTCCATTCACCCCCAGAGACGCTGAGCGGCCGTCGGCGGGACATAATCGCAGCATTTACAAAATGACCGTCTAGTTTCGAAGCTCTGAAAAAAACTGTTCGAAGCAGCCCCATTGAAATCAATGGACGCTCGGCTTCAACACAGAAATAGACGGACGCTACGGGAATGTATGAGAAGGAAATCCAGTCACCCGACCTGCTATATGTAGATGATTCTGAAGGAACTCGTCTTCGAGATGAACGTGTTCTAACGCATCTTTAGTCAATAAAATGTTAAAACAATAGTACATATTTGACCATTAATTTTTTGACATTATAGGGGAAGCTGAGCTTCCCTTGCAGTCTTAAAGAAATCCCCACTGTTCATCAGGTGTACGCGCCTGGACCTAAGTTAACTTCCGGTCTGTGTTTATTTATTGGTCTTGTTAGTGGCGCTGGCTACAAACACAGTTAAGGTTAAAGTTAAAGTGATGAGTAATGAAGCTGGGCTCATGTTGTTGTGCTGTGGGATGTGTTTCGCAAACATGTTTTTATTTGTGGTGACCCGCACAAATAATAAACATGAGCACGTAAGCACGTTTAAAAATCAAAACGAGGCGCAGGTGTTTTTATCTCACTGTATTTCTGAAGGAACACTGTCTTTAGAAAATGTTCTATGTCATTTTCATTTCATCTTGCATGTTATATGCCTGATAAAGCGGCGTTTGTAAGCTCAGCGCTGCTTTGTGTAACGTACAGCCCAACAGCCGTTTCCAGCGAAACCTGCTTTAAAGCGCCTCCTGCTGGCAGAGAATGAATTTGCATTTTTAATAAGTCCGTCCAAGTAGTTATCGCTGCATCTCAGTCCGTCTGATTTACGCAGCAAACATATTTAGCTTTTTATCAAAACATAATCTACTCTAGAGGGACTTGCCTGTTGTTACTGATTGTATTTGGATGTCTACCGGAAGTTAAGTTAGGGCCACAAAAGCGCGCATGCGCAGTAATGTTTGTTTATGTTGTTGCCGTTGAAACTGTCTTATAAGCAATTACTGTATTACTGTACTGTATAACACCAACACCAGCTTCAAACACTGTTTAACAGTTCCATTAGTGATTCATCCAATACTTTTAGGAAAAAAGGAAAGGTCCACTAATTACAGGGATTTCTACTTGAAATGAACTACAGTTGTGTTATCAGTCTTTGATTGTCTAAAATGAACCAGCTCATAAGCATCATTCTTTTGAGAACTGAACTGCACTGTTGATTAACTAGAAAGAACCAATTCATTCAAATAATTTGTTCGGGAATCAGTCTAATAGCACTGTAAATGTTTGAATCACTAAAAACAATAAACTCACTGCAATGATTCGTTTGGGAATCAGACTACACTGGTAGTGCTGCAAGTTAGAAATTCACTCAAGAAAAGTCTCACAAGATTAATTTGTTCGGCAATCAGACTACACTGATTGCTATGTGTGCTTTGTGCTGTATTTTAGCATGATATTCTGCTTCACAAGAGGAAGAATGCATGTGTGAAAACAATGAACTCAGCATTATTTGAAAACAAAACTGGTACTACTAGTAAATAAGAACTTGATTCTGCTCTACATAACTATATAATACTTTTCACCAACTCAGTTTTTCAGTCTTTAGTCCCATACCCATACTTCCATATAAAGGATGGAATATTTTTCTCTCTCTGCCTACACTATATAACTGTTGTCAGTTCAGCATGAGCACATAGGAAGTGGTCCCTGGTGGTCTCTAGGGAGATTTCTGCATGACGACCTTATGGCTGCTCTGCTGTGGCACTGGTGGCAGGTGCAGGGAGGATCAGCCAAGGAGAGATGAACCATTAGAGATATGGCTGGAGACGAGACGCCCCCTTTGTCTGGCAGTGTTCACCAGAGACTATTAATCACTCTGACAACAACAGCTCCACTGAGATAGAGAAAGAGAGATAAAGAAGAGACCTAGAGTCGGCTTAACAAATTAAATGCACAGTAACCATGCAAACATGGCACTGGCAACCATTTCTTTGCTAAATGTCGCAATTTTGGCTGTTTTATAATTGCGGATTTCCAAACTGCAAAGCAATAAGCTCTAATTAACATATTCATTTTACACATTCATTAGCGAGATTTTTGTCAGCATCTGTTATTATGGGAATGCTAATGATGGATGCAAAACGCAAGACTTTGACATTCGGAGTAAGAGGGGTGACATCACTGCTAATTACACTATAATTTTGGCACGGATGTACACAAATACATTATGGGCTGAAAAAGAGGAAGTGGTCAAAAAGTTGTGCATGCTGTTTGTGACGGAGATTGCCTGCTGTATATGTGTGTGCATCCTAATTAAAAAGAAACTGTTTCCGCAACTCACAGGACTGTCAAAACTGCTACAGATCCTCATAATGAGAAATGTGCTGATATTGACTAGAGGAGTATGACAAGGAAAACATGTCTCATGATAACGACATCTCGCCTTTCCTCCCTGTTCTGTCTTAGAAGATAAAAATACTGTAAAAATGTTCTATCTTCATCTGCCATATAGAAAGGAATTACTGATCAAAAAGAAGAGCTCTTCTTTACATATATGCAGCCATCTGCTTTATGTCAGCTGCCATTTGCTTTGCATTTTCTAATCTCTGCAAAGAGCAAGCTGGGGTCAGAACAACAGAAAAATGTGTCCTTTTTAAGGAGGAAAATAGTTTTCAACTGTCTTTGGTTGTGAAAGCAAAGGTCGCTCAGCTCAAGAGGGAGAACATTTAGGGGTGGAGATAAAACTGAGCCCTCACTTAACTAGCACAAACACATTAGCAATACAATCAAAAAAAGTGTGCAATCTCTAGTTTCAACATCCATTCAATATCAGACTGTTAGGGATATAAACTAATTTTGTCTCATGCCACCTATCATGCCATTTAACAATAATATTAAATAATAATAATTAGTGCCGTCAATCGATTAAAAAATGTAATCGTGTTAAATCACAGTCATTGACTGTGATTAATCATGATTAATCACAAATTTAAAATACTAGGATTTACCTGTAAATGTGTTGAAATAAAGAAATGCATGACAAACTAGTTTAAGGAAACAGAACCTTTCACACTTCCGCCAGGTATGAGGCATAATCATTATTATTCTTTTGTTTTTATTCAGCCATTATCAGCCTTTACACTGGCAATAAAATGTTTACCAAGCCACATCGCTTCAATCCCAGTATACATTTACCCGACTATTATCAAAAGTATTTCTAAATAAATATAACAAAACATTTCTTGTGACCTTACATGAAGTATTATGACAAAATGCATTATGAAGAAGAATTGGACCTGTTCTGCAGGTGCATTAGAGCTAATATTAGCATCATGCTAACACGTTACATAAGACAATTTATGAGATTAATAGTACACTGTTACTCAGAACTCACTTCAAACCACCATTGAGTGTTTGTAATAACTTCCTTTTACGCTCACATGTGTAATTTGGTCGTTTACTGTTGTTAAAATATGCTATTTATAGCCTTTTATATCGCTGCACAAATTAGTATTTCATATGCACACATTCATATTTCTGCTGTGTAAAAGCCTTAACATGTATGCTCTGGCTGAAACTCATGTTGTTTGTGATGTTACAACCGCCTCTCCGTTCTTAAGTTGCCAGGTATACATTCCAAGTATAATACACATTAGTAAAAGCATCTATTTTAATTTTTATTTGTCTATATACACATTGGGCGGCCGTGGTACATTATAAAAGTAGCCCAAAAAAACGCAACCTACGACTCTATCATTTTTTCCCATGACTGTATTTTCAAAATAGTCCACTTGTGCCGCTACCCTGGCAACACTGGTTGGCTGCCTCATCGCACAATGATAGATAACCTTCCGCGCTGCGATGACGGCAAAAAGTTGGGGTCAAATCTTATCAAACGATTAATTTGCATTCAGTTTTTTTTTAGATTAAATCGCATGCGTTAACGCATTAACGTTGACACCTCTAATAATAATACATATCTTTCTGGTTCTCGAATCTGATTGGCTGAGAGCCTTTTCAAGAGGTGTGATATTTTAATTATAGCAGAACTCCAACTGTTTCACTGTTTGTATCGCAGCCAACAAATGCGCTATCATTGGAAAATTCTCTCTCACAATAATCAACATAATACAGTGAGTTTTAATACAGTAATACAAACTCAGATTTGAATCTTCGGCAGAAGGAATGAGCGTTTTCTTTACTTAAACACTATGTCTGGCTAATTAAAGGCAAATTTTTTTTGTGTTTGAAGAGTGGAGGAGAGTTACATTTGCCGTCTAATTGTAGCCAATATACATTTGTACCTTTTAAATATCCTGTGCATATAGCGCTTCATATCAGAGGTTTTGACCGAGTATATTAAACAACAAGAAAAGCTAAGTGCCCATATAGCTACAATAAACGTTATAACTTGTAATGTTAAGTTGATGAAAGCATAATGCGATGCACTCAGATACAGCCGTTCTAAAGACAGACAAAACACAGATCTCCATCATTCGCTGGTCAGAAACCTTAACTCCAATTGAGCTTGATTTTCATACAATGTTAAGTGCAAGTGTCTGATAAAACCACAATACAAACTCTGACGATGCAGTGTTTAATTACTGAAAAAATCCCCCCCTTTATTTTAGTGCCCCCCTCCCCTCCTCCCCTCCCTCTTAAGAGATGAAGTCGGTGACTCAGACTCGTCATCAGTTGGCTAGTTGATTCGCCTATATGTTTCATAAGGATTACATAATCTGAGAATTTGTTTTCCATTTGAATTGGTTCATTTGAAAGTACACATTTCACTCTCTATGGATATATTTTTAATGTCTGTAAGGCAAAGATATAGGCTACATGGAGTTTTGCGCTCAAGTTCACAGAGACCGAGACGGCAGAAAGTGCATCATGTTTGCTTTCATTATTTTACAAAAGCGTGGCATTGTGAGTGCACACAAATAATCGTAGAGTCTATACAGATTTGAAAGATGTATTATTCTTATCTGTACGAGCAAAAATGACAGGGTATTTTAAGAGCAAGTGAGCACACCGGTGCCTCCATCTGTCCTGCAGTGAGCGCGCTACTGTTCAGCTCCACACTCCCCACAGACACTTGAACAGCACACATTTCTCTAGATTAACATTAGATCGAGCGGCCATGTAAAGTTGCTAATACTTACATTTTTCAGATGATAAGCCATATTTGAGGTCGATGAATGAAGTATTGTAATGCCCGATGTATTGTATTGCCATAGACTTGCCATTAACGATCTGTCTGTCACAGACTGTGTGACTTTACCTGTGGATATTTTTTTTTTCTGCGACTATGTGACTAATAAAATTTTGGTCAACCAAGCCTCTTCTGGTCGACTAAAGATTAATGGACTATTAGGGGGCAGCCTTAATATTTACATATTTATTAATCAATAAATACAATTGCAAATATAGTATAATCTTAGTTTTTTTATGTAATAGTTAATAATTTAACAGTGCTCTTTGATACCTTGGATACTGAAAGCTAGTTCTGCTGGGCAATAACCTTCCATTATGTGAAAGAAAAACTTGCATCTATGTGCTTCTCAGGAGCTGGAGCATTGATCTCTTCAATAGGCAATCACATCAAAGCTGCTTACAACCATGGACAAAAGACAGAGCTAACCCACAGCGGCACAAGCAAACAACCCAAATCAACTGTACGATTCTTACCTCACGCGGGGGCCGTTGCGCAATGGCTCTCGAATGGTACGTCCGGGCAGTGTGCGGCGGTTAGCCGTGGAATAATCAGGCTCTAGGTCATACGGCTCTTCATCATCTGGGCCTAGACTGCGGCGGTCATCTTCCAGGCCGTAGGGTTCAGCTTGAAAACGCTCCGGCTGAGAACGATTGAGATCCACAGTGCTACTTCCCATTGGGACTTGAGGCTGGGCCACATGGCCATAGTCGTCCTTGCGGATAGGGAGAGTGTAGCTGTTCTCCGGCCGGTATCCACCGGTGGGCATGTAGGGCCGATAGGGCCTGTAATTGACTCCGCGAGACAGACTTCCGTAGTTGTCGGCTACGTCTCCGTATCCATCGTGAAGGGCGTAATGGCGAAACTGACTGTCTGGAGTGTCATTGTAGGAGTCGCTGTAATTGTTGTACGAGCGTGTGAGGGTGGAAGTGGCTTGGGGTGTGATGAAGCGCTCGCCGTTTTTCATGTAGCGCCGATCAATGGAGTCAGTGTAGCTTCCCAGTGGAGATGAGCCCTCTGGAAGAGGAAGGCCATCGGGACCCAGCGGCACCTGTCGAACTGTCCGTGTTGTCACTGTCTTGACCATCTTAGTGACCTAAGATGATGGAAAAAGCAGCACAGTTAGCAGAATTTCAAGTCGTAATTATTGAAGTGAACTTTTGTGCTTTTTATGCAGAACTAGAGTGAGCCATTTCCTGTATTTTATGCCTTGTGCATGGCCTATACGTGATATGAGGGCCATTCAAAATGCAGCTGTTATGTCAGATTGCTCAAATCATAGCAGCCAAAACAACCACAGGCATTTATGAGTGAAATGCAGCACACTGACTCAGTGGTCTAACATCAGCAGGGAAGTGGATGTCACACTGTGAGCTGGCTGAGTAGCAGTGAAATGACTGAAGATCTTTTCCAGTCTTTTAAAAGGCTTTGTGTTCATCAGTAACTATACAGTTAGAACTGAAAATATAAGGATTGCGGGTTCTTGGTTGTAGTTATTACAGAGTTTCTCACCACAAAAACTTTGTTAACAGTTAAGTTTCCCAAGCAGCAACAAACTTACTTTACAACTTAAACTAAGGGACTAATGTTATATTTAGGTATAGAAAACTTTTTACGTGCTATATTATTTTTACAGGACTTGTCAGCACTTGTCAACATTAAAAGTTGTCCAGTTGTCATTTTGGAATTTTTTTTTGATAGAGATTATTTTTATTCATTAAGGATGCATTAAATTCATCAAGTTAATTCAATCTATCTGACAGTAAAAACTTTTATAATGCTACAAAAAAATCATTTTAAATAAATGCTGTTCTTTTAAACTTTCCATCCATCAAAGTATCCTGAAAAAATGAGAATGAAATTGAAATGAAAGTGAAATGCAATAAACATTTTTGAAGTATGTCAAAGTTACATTTCATTTTATTACTGGTTTGTGTAAAAATGTGATCAAAAAATAAAATATGTTTACAAACAAACAATAATTTGCCATTTCAAACATTAGTTCTTATTTTAATTTTCTTGACTGATGGGGTATCATTTCATTGTCAACAAGAACTGCTGCTGCTGCATTGTTGCACATATGATAGCTATTGATTTGACTTTTTTACTAAATGAGGGACTAACTTTCATTACACCCTTTAGAGGAATCTTCAAGTAAACCATTACCACATACTAAGAGAGAACAGTGTACATGACAACAGTAAATCAATCAACATAAGAACTGCCACCAGACTACATGGACCTGAGTGATGTTCTACTTCTCTGTGTCTATCACAGGGCACTGGCGTCTTTATGACTCAACTTAAATAAATCACTATTCCCCTCTGAGTGCTAATCCAGTCCCTTATTCTACAAAATGTCTGCCTGTCAAGAGGATGGAGTGCTGCTGCTCCTGAAGGTTCAATGCTGATACAGAAACCAATTTGCTGCTCAGTGAATTCTGCAAAGCAATTAATTGGCTATTTTGTCCATGGCTGTAAATTCATCTTGGAAATTAATGAGCTTGATAAAAATTAATCGTCATTGGAGATGAACCATGACTGCTTGAATTTGAGTGTGAACCCTTACAAGCCACATGGCCAGTTGTCAGTGCGTAATATCACAAGGGATGTGTCCATGTCTAAAGGGGGAAAATATCTGTAACCACAGTCACAGCTATTTCACCTTTACAGACCCCAGTATGGGTTTAACCAATGGAGTGTGCAGCTTTTTTGGGAACTGCAGTTACATTTAACTAACATCATTAAGATAAAAGCAGCAATCTCACTGATGGCAATTTAACTGGGGGAGGTCGACAAAGTGCTATACGGTTGTTTGCAGGTAGGCATTTACACTCGATTGCAGTATCCAACTGTATTCATGAGGTGAATTACTTGTGCAGCTGTAAGGTGAACTGTATGCAATCCTACTGGTTGTTGCGAGTGTTACTACTTTATTGCATCGCCAACTGTCTCTGTTGCTCATGCTGTCTCAAACCGGCAAGGTGGCAACTCAAATAAATGACTAAGCTGCTCCGTTTCTACAAGTCGCTGTCAGTGTGAACACCCCTTTACACCCACACATGAAGTTAACATGTTAAAACAGACACCAGTGTGAGATGCAGAAGAGATGCAGAAATCATGCTTCAAAAAGAAAAGGGGTTGTTATTATACTCTTTTCATGATTTTTCTTGATGGAAATGATAAAATATCATATTTGTGTTCATTTAGTGAAATACTGTTTCAAATATAAATATGCCTTTTTACTGGGAACTTGGATTAAAGAACTAAATGTTAATCTAAATATGTGTGTTCGTAAACACACACACACACACACACACACACACACACACACACACACACATATATATTATATTATACTTTATAATGGGTTGCGATGAGCATTTCATGTTGACTTTAAAAGGATTACTGAAATTGTGTGTGAAACATAGGTGAGTTTAAAGATCTAAAAAAGATAGAAGGACACTGAAGCTTATATTTAGACTGACCACCAAGGCTACTGTTGCCTCTAATGAAAGGTGTCTATCTACTGCGATGGCTGCGTTTACTAATGTTTGCCTGTTAAAAGGTGCATGTAGGCGTCATGGCCAGATTTTACAGTTCTATATATGTTTTATGACCTCCCTGGTATTTAGTTTTACAGACCGCTGCCACACCAGCTGTGAGTTACAGACACACTTAGTAAGATGAAAGACGGGAGGCAGAGACACGTCAACCAGAAGCACTCTTTACTGGTTTTGTTTCAGATGGTGTTGGTGTAGATGGAGGTATGGGAGTAGATGGTTTGAACTCTGTCAGGATCACTGGCTGGAAGGTTCGGCGTGTGATGGTTTTAACCACCTTGGTCACCTACAGCGAAAGCATGTTAATTCAGGAGGCATGAGTTAGAAAAGTATACAGCGATATGGAAACGTCAAGTCTTATAACAGAAATGAACGGGAAACAGTTAAATGAAAGTAGGACTTTTCCCATGAAGCCTTGTTAATTGTCCAGAACAGTCCAAAACACAAATTGGGCCAGAGAATTAATATTTGATGTGAATTATCTGGCTAAACAAGAAAACATAAGAATGCCTTTGAGACAAAATATTTGTATTGTCTCATTTTGTCCCTCACAAAAGAGTAATTCCAGCATTTAATAGAAAATTCCTCTAGCAGGAGGAAGCTGGACGGTTTCCAAGAGGAGAAAACACAGAAGCAGAGAAAGAAACACATCTGAGGCTTCTACACAGAAGCTGTTTAACTTTTCAACTAAAGGAATGCTCAAAAATTTATATTTATTTGGCTACTACATTTATTAGACACAATTTTACATAACCTTTGAGCATTACATTAGTACTTAAATCAGTCTGTGATGTTTCTAGTCTCTAATCTACCGATTTAAATCATTATATGTTGCTAACTAACCATTCATACACAATTACAGATATCTTAACATTATGTTTAAAGCAATTTTGCTACACTAAAAAATTTTTTTATACCAATAAAGTCTGCAAAATGATGCCTTCATAAGCAGTATACTGCATATCTACAGTATAGGCACAGCTGTATTCAATGTTTGAACAACCCGTGCCTTCGGTTTTTTAAAAAAAAAAGGCTTCTGATGAAGTGACTGAACGAAGTAAATTAATTCATCAATATCCATTTTTTAAAATATTTTTCTTAATTAATTCCATTTCTATCAATAAATAAGCAGTGTAGCTCTAATATTTTCTTGGTTATCTCTACAGCTCAAATGAATTTGATCAAGATCATTAGATGTAATGAAATGGTGCCGTTTCTTTAGGAAGTACACTGATGCTGACTGTGAATGTAAAGGTACTTCCTTTGGTTTCAAATACATCCAGAGTGTAACAGAATGCATACACACCCAGAGCTCTGCAGTTGGAGTTGATGTATTTACGTGACTATAAGCTTGTCTCCGCAACCCCAATATTAGCCCAAAGACAGCAAAATGTGACAGAAGGACCCACACATCTGTACATACATGCACCTCACGCTCTGTGATGTTATTCCTTAAGTGTGTTTCATAGGTTTGGCAGTGTGTGAGTGGTGCGATGGTGAGAAACAGTGCAGCAGTAAGACCATACTTTACCCTTCACTTCCTCCCACTATGCATCAACTGTCAGTTGCGTTACACTGTAGGACACTGTAGGAGCTGTTTCTATGTGCACATTGGTTAATGCTGGTGCATGCCTACAGCTGCTTGTTTTCTTGTGCACGCTGATATGTATTGTACACTTTACATAATCCCTTTCTCATAAGTTTACATGCCCTTTGCAGAATGTATAAGATGTTTTGAATAGAGAGAGATCACACTTTTTTTTTTTTTTTTTTGTACTGCCTCAGAATCAGCATAACAGCTATTTAAAGTTGTAATGTAATCAAATTAGTGATGGATCGTTTCTTCTAAATTGTGACATACATTGGTGAAAAAAACAATAGGGTGGAGGCTTGGATTTATCTATCAGTTATTGATTAGATGCAAGCTTGCAGTCATTTGTAAGAAAGGGAAGGGAGGGTAAATGATTAGGGAAATCTGGCAAATATAATCAAAGAAAAGTCTGTTGTTTCACCAAAGGTCACATTCTGTGATTCAAATTTTGTGAGCTAAAAAAAAAAAAGCATGAATAGATAAACCATTCATAACAAAATCAATAAGATGCATTTAGAAAACTGTGTTAAGTTTCATTTAATGCTAGTTTTAAGTTTATTTTATTACAAAAGACAAAATAACGATGAAAATGACACAAATCTTGTTCAAAAGTTTACATGCTCTCAGTTCTTAATATCATGTAGGAGTCCCTCAATTGTTCTTAGTGACAATTAGATCTTAACATCGAGTCACCTGCTACAGTATGCTTATATACTGTATGTTTTTCCTCAATTCAAATTAAAAAATGCAATCCAAATGTAGTATACCTTCAACTCTGCAATCAAATAACGTATGTGTTCCAAACAAAGGTTCTGCGTTCACACAATACAACATTTAGTTTCAATGTTTCCATAGCAACGAGAAGCTGTCAGCACTCCTGTCTAAAAAAAACAACAACCTAATCTGTAATTGGCATGTTTACATTTCGACATACTGCACCTAACAATATGGCAAAACAGCTGTCTGCTCATTTTAGCATCATCATCACTATCATCTGGGCAGTATTTTTTTTTTAAATGCAATTTGTATGATCTCTCAGTTTTTTTTGTTTTGTTTTTTTTTTTACAAATGAAAAACATTTAGCAGAATCTGCAAGGGGTATGTAAACTCAAGAGCAGGACTGTAGCAGTAAAGGGCGTTAAGAGGTGACCGCTCTGCCAAATGAAGCTTTATGCAGTGATTTCACACCAGCGCCGAGATGCTGTGCATTGCTGAGCTTCAATGGGCACAAATAATGGTGACTGACAAGAGGCGTGTGTGAGAAAGCGTATGTGAGGGAGAGATTTTAACTCACCTTCATATTAGTCACATTGTCCTTTTACAAACAACAAAACAAAAGCAAAAGCAAATCAAGACCATGTGGCTTACAAAACTACAACATAAATGAGTAGATCTAAACAGAGCTATTACCAATACTGAGAATGTTTCTTTAGAATATTAGGAGCATCATTTTTATATCCTGAAAGCCCTCAACTTTTGCCTTTTAATGTATTTTGTTATGTGTTTTTGCAAACTCTCAGGTTCAATACAGCTGAGCTGTGTTACTGGTAAAGAGGCACTAGTCTGCCATGTTGATCCCCCTGTCTGATCACTAAAGAGCTGATTGGGTGAAATTAAACACCAGCTTGTTCTAGAACCCTCTGACTACTGTAAACCACATCCCACTAATCTGGACAAAAGGTTTATACAAGTGTTGTTGTTTTTAAATAAAACTGCTATATATATATATATATATATCTCAGGTGAAAATTTGAATTGACAAAAACTTAAATTAGAAATGTTGCCTTGTCAAGTCGAAGTAATAGAAATAAAATAAAATAAAAATCAATAAAAACAAGATAAGAAAAAAATAAAATGACAAAAGTACATAATATGTATACAATTTGAACTAAAATTTAAAAGTAAAATAAAAAAAATACAAATATAAGCTACTTCAAAATATTAATAAACACTATGATAGCATACTAATAATACTAAAATAACACTGATTTAAAATAATAGATTTTATTTTCCATTTAAAAATGTCAGCAAGAAGAATATTATTATATTTCTTCTTGATATAATTCAAAATTTTATGCAATGCATGAATATATTCAGTAACTTCTGATATTAAATTAGCCTATTTCTTATATAAAACAGCTCATCTCTTAGGAGTTTTCCACTGAATCTCTTTATAGTACCTCACTAAAGAACATCACCATGAGATGCTGTGAGCATGAATGAGCACTTGTGTGCATTTGCATATCTAATAATGTCATAATAAGTACAAACAAAAGACATTTGAAAATGTGGCAGATATAAGCAGGAGTACCTTAGTCTCAGTGCGGCGTGTAGTTCCATCATCTGAGGTAACCACAGAAACATGAGAGGTGGGTGTGCCGGGGTCTTCCTCTATGGTTACAGTCTCCTCCACAACCTCCTGGGGCTCCTGCATCATAGCCAGTGAAGTCTGGTTACTGGGGCTCTGCTCCTGTGGGACAAACAGAGGGTGGTGGTTCAAGGTCAGAGGTCACTGCTGTGGGATAAGCTGGGTGTTCAAGAAAACCTTTTTACAGCTTTGAATAATAGATGAGGGAATATTTTAATATTGCTAATCCTTTCTACTCATAAGAGAGCATATAGCAAAGGAATGACTCGAGCAGGTACTCAATGCAAGGACTTGTCTGATTCAGTTTAGTGAATGTAGTCAGCAGCAGTCTTTTTTAAATGAATCATTGAAGAAGACTCATGAATTTGTGAGTTAATGATGAATCAGTCTGACAGTAGCAACATCTGTTCCTGAATCAACTCGCTGAACCAAATCAATGTGACACACGTTTCAGTGATGTCCGTCTCCAAATGAAAGCAAAGTTTATATAATTAGGTTACGAGAAACTTAAATGAGTATCATTACTGATTGGTTGTTCATACAATAACATACATATATACACATATGTATGTATATATATATATATATATATATATATATATATATATATATATATATATATATATATATATATACACACACACACACACACACACACACACATACATATACACATATATATATATGTTTGTGTTTTTTACAATAAGTCATAAACTACATTTATTTGTATTGTATGTGTGTGTGTATACACACACACATTAATGAATTAATGAAATACACGCGTATAATATATTGTACTGCATATATATTCTACTGCAAAAAAAACAAACTCTGGAAAACTCTGGAGTGTTGAATCTTCAGGGTACTATAATATAAGCGGGCTCAACATGTCTGCTTAAGACAGAGAAAAAAGAAAGCTCTTGAGACCTCATATCATCAGGCAAGATGGTAAAAAACAACAACAAACAAACAAACAATCAAAAATAAAATGCTTCCTGAAGCTATAGTACTTGTAAATGAAAATATGAAGCAAAGTTGGTTGAGGCAACTGTAAAAACCCTACAAGTGACACACAAAAGAAACAACAGTAAACATTACAATCAGTCTGGGGAGAACTGTCTGTCTGTGTGTGTGTGTGTGTGTGTGTGTGTCTGTGTGTGTGTGTCTGTGTGTGTGTGTGTGTGTGTGTGTGTGTGTGTGTGTGTGTGTGTGTGTGTGTGTGTGTGTGTGTGTGTGTGTGTGTGTTGGCAGAGGCCCCAGGAGGGCGATGAGGGATGATGCCAGAGGTAGCCATTTGTTTTCCATCCATCTTTGAATGCATTAACGAGCAGGCAGTTTTTCATTGATTAGCATAGCGGAAGGCTTCAAAGTCTGCGCCAGGCCAAATTGATCCGTAGCCCGTCTCGCTAATCATTGACTTCTAGCCTTTCATGTGTCAGTATCATTTCTCTGCGCTGGCAGTTCGAGGGGCTGCCTGTCCAACCTCAGAACTATATTCTTCTAAGAGAAACTGAAGTCAAAAGAAACTTTTCCTTCCTTCTGGAGTGATTACGTTTTAATTGTTCCATTAATTGGCCTACGACAGGAGTGTCAGCACATGAATTGATTGAAACCGATGATTGATGAGGATAAAAACATCTCAACTGAAGTGGCTCACTCCTAATAGCTGAGTGCCACATGGATTATGCAGGCGTACCGCACAGAAACAAAGCTTTGATTAACTTTCTGACAGCCCAGAAGCAGACTTGAGCAGAATTCAATATGAGAAAGTAATGAGAGAGTTTTAAAGAGCCTATTAGCACCCCTGTGAAAGCACAGATAAATATGCCTCTTTTCAGCATGGATTTTCATATGGGAATCATGGCATAACATGACAAATGAACAATGAACGTATCTGTTTCTAATGACATTATGTTAATGAGAATCATATGCTGGTTGCACTTCATGGTCATTTATTGTCAGCCTGAAGGAGCAAAATATAGTACTAATCTTTTTTTTTTAGCTCTCAGTGATATTTTTGAAACTCATGAATTCTTACAAACATTCTTGTAATTGTCCGCTATCCGTAAATCATTAATATTAACATTAAGGGATACTTTTTTTTTTTTCCAGAAAAACAAATTCCAAAATTGTTGAAGACAAACATTTAAAAAGTAAAGAAAAGAGCAAAGAAAATATCTATGATGTCTCTGGGGACATTATTGGTTGAATTATCATGAAACAGACGCTACATCAAACCACCAGGCACTGTCTAGAAAAGGTCGTCCCACAAAACTGTCAGCTTGAAGGAAGAGGATACTCCAGGGAGCAGCTTCAGAGAGGCCAACGATCACTTTGAGGGAGCTACAGAGTTCAGAAGCGCAGAATAACAGAGTTTAAGGCAAATAAGAGTGAAAAGATGTTTGAGGGAAGTAAATTACTTCTCTATTGTAAAAGATCACTGTCCACCGAATATATCTATAGAATAGATTGTGTATCAGTATATTTATGCTTGTAAAAACAAGTGAAAAAAGAAATCTGCCAATGAAAAATACTTTGCAATACTTCAAGATATATTCTCTGAAATTAAGTCTTGGTCTCTAATGCGGTCTTGCTTCTAAAGTAAAACAACCTTGTTTTAAGGACGTTCAGATATTCTTGCTGAAAAACAAGATCCACATACTGATTATTTATTTAATTATTTTTTACCATTGACTGGCAATCTTTAGGAATGCTTTAAAGCACTGATTTTCTGTACTACTATAAAAGTTCCTTACATTTGAACCTTATGATTAGCACAGTACTGCCACTTACCCAAACAGGAACCCTTATAGAAATATACAAAAGCAAAATGAGATCTGCGGGAGACCTGGAGCCAGATCCAGTTTATTTACAGTATAAAAATAAACACCTGACCATTACATCAATACCTTTCAGGATGTAAAAGTTTAATGTTCACCAGCCATCCATGATGTTTGCTTTTCCAGCAAAAATACCCCTTAAATGATAGGGCAAAAACCCATAAAAAAAAGTCTCCTCAGTCAGCGGACAGAGATATTGTCCAAAAAGGCAGGCTGAGGATTTTGAAACCCACCCGAGCATCAGTCAGTAGTGTCTTTATCATGGATGATCCGCACCGCATGGGGGAAATCTGCTGCCACAGATAGCAGCTTTGCCTCCATGACAACTACACAGGTGAACTCCTGAACCCACCGTTGCATTTTTATGTTTTTGCGCTTGTGCTCGCATAGCATGTCTTGCATAACTGAGAGACGAGTTTCCGGGCAACCCAACGGGCTTTAGAAAATGAGCCTCTTTTAATGAATTCTATTTTTAAAGAGAAAGAAACATCTATAATTCCTTTCTTCTGGAGAAAGACAGTAGACTGACAATAATTATAAACATATGGGGCATGTCTAATAATACATTAATCACAGGTTTCTTTACACTGCCTTCTTACGGTAGATATGCATGTAGTAAACGCTTCAACGTGAGAGTCTCTGAGCATTGAGAACAGATTCAAAGCTGTGGGAGAATTGGGTGTTCCTTAGCAACGTGCCAAAGAACGATTGTTAACAAGGACTTTGTTAAGGAAACAAGCTAGAGAAACACCAAGACCTCAGTTCACGTTGGGTTTCTGCACGAGAAATGCAGAGGCCATTTTCATGAGCGTTATATCATGTTTCAAAACCTCTTGTGTCGAATCTGCACATAACTGAGGGTTTGGTAATTGCACAGCATGGTTTCTTACGCAAAAGAAATACCAGGTGGGTTTTTATTTCATCTTTTTTCGAGCTAGGATTGACGCAGAGGTGTGTGAGATAAACATCAGTCTTCCACAATGGCAAATTGAGACAGAGCTGGAGAAGATAATACGAGCCGGAGCAAAGAGAGCAGATAGGCAAATGAGAAAAACGATTGGCAATTAAAAAGCTTCTGAATAGCGGAGTCAGTCTGCTATCAGGCCTGTGCCTGATCCACACTGGATAAAAAGACCACCTGTCTGCAACATTTGTGCTCTCCACACTACACACCTCAAACACAACCACCAACCAATGCCTTTCTAATTTCTTTAAGGGTGTCATTTTTTGCTTTTTCTTTTTACCTTTGATGCATAATCTAGAAATATAAAGAGTGAAAATTAGGATTGGAGATTAGAATGTCATACTACTCTTAATACTGCTGCAGTATTTGGTATGGAAAAGGAAAGGACGTGACGTGTGGCCAAGTATGGTAACCCATACTCGGAATTTGTGCATTTAATCCACACACACACACACACACACACACACACACACACACACGCGCGCACGCACGCACGCACACACCAGATATGAGGGTGGAAAGAGCCCGCGACCTTTGGGTTACAAATCCGACTCTCTATCCATTAGGCCATGACTGCCCCTGCATGTTGAGTACACTATGCAATTTTTCTAGATGCACATAATAAGATAAATTTTTTTTACAAAAACTGTAATTTTAGCTGGTCACTGGGGCAAAACACCTGTGTTTTAGTACCTGATACACAACCTTTAGGTCTGGGGTGTCCAAATCTGTTCCTGGAGGGCCATGGCCCTGCAGAGTTTAGCTTGAACCCTGATTAAACACACCTGAACCAGCTATTCAAGGTCTTCAGACTCACTAGAATCTTCTAAGGCAAATGTCGGTGCGTTCCAAATGGGATATATCACCTTCCGAAAGGCACTTCGGAGTGAAAACAATCATGGCCGCCATACTGAAGGGTCGTTCCAAACCGAAGTGCTCAAAACTAGCCACTTCAAAGGGCCCTTCGGAATGAAGGATTTCGAAGGGTACAACTGATGGACACTTCGGGCTCCCATGATCCTTTGCGTAGATTCTTAGCATGATGACGGTGCCTCCGTGTGGGCACGGGATGATGCCGCAGAAGGGCACTTCAAGAAACAGTTGTTTGGTCCCCTACACCGCTCTCACTCCGGGGGGTAAACCGTTTGAAGGGATTAGGGCATAGGGATGAGCCCTTCCGAATGGAATGCAGGGTGTGTGCTGGAGCTAAAATCTGCAGGAAGTTGGCCCTCCAGGAGCAGGATTGGACACCTCTGCTTTAGGTAGATGGGGTGTACTTTTAAGAATTCCATTTTTGCACATCCTGAGCATACAGAAACTGTAGTATGCATTTTGTTCTCAAAATGCATAATACAGTATATACTGCAGAAATAGTAAGAGTAGTAAATAATACATTTTACATTGTGGAATATTTTATCAATGCAATGCATTGAAATTTCAATTTCCTGAAAAAAGAATAAACCATAATTAATGGACCTTTATGACCAGACTGTGATGACACATTTCCACAGTTATTTACATTGGAAATCTAGCAAAGTTTTTTGTATTTTCATTGTTAAAAAATTACATTTATAACACTTTGTACATTTATTAAACTTTATATTATTTTAACTTGACCCTGAATTACAGAACTAGTGAACTACTGGTTTTGAACTGATGGTGATCTGTGGTACTCTTCTTTTTTATGAATATTACAATATCAGACATACTATTTATTTTATGTACTGTTCAGCAGGGAAGCATATTTGGACACAGGCTCTGATTTTCTTTAAGGCTAGAATACACTACAAAACTTCTTGTCTGAACATATTTTAAAGGGGTCATGAAATGAGAAATCAAAATTCCCTCGATCTTTTGACATATTAGAGGTCATTGTATTATAAAATGTACTATAAAAGTTTTAGAACTCAAAATTTTCTTGTGAATCTAAAAACAGAATGTATTGAAGCCAGTCTGCCAAAACGACAGCTTGTGGAATGTGCCGTTTATGACGTAATAGTGTGGCTAAACACCGCCTCCGCAGAAGATCAACGCCTGCTTCTGCATCGCTGCCTGTTTAGCCCCGCCCACCGATTCGCACGTGAGATGCAAATGCAGGTCTACGCAAAAACCAAGCTTTAAATATGGCTCAGAAGAAAAAAAGACACTGTGCAGTGCCAAGCTGTGGAAAAACACAGTCTTTGCATTGCCTTCCTTCTGATCCCAATGTCAGGAAAAAGTGGATGAACTTTATTTTTAATGAAGATCCAGACCTCGTCAGTAAGAACTCAGTCCTTTGTTCACTTCATTTTACCACAGATTTGTTTACAAACAAGGCACAATTCGACGTGGGATTTTCAGAAAGATCTTAACTAAATGACAATGATGTGCTGACCATCTTGGCTCTGACAGTAATGTCGCAACACACAAGTGTGTATTGCTTTATCTGTTATTACAGATCATTTGATATGTAGTGAGTATTTATGCATTTTCTACATAAATCACAGCAGCGTCCATCTATTAAGGATGTAGGCTGTCAAACATACACAACTGTTTGCCAATCATAGCCAATTACTTATAAATTATGATGGATTTTGATGTAAAAATCTTGATAACATTTTAAGTGGACCTCAGAGAACAGTACAATAATAAAAAAGGATGTCCATGACCCCTTTAAAACACTAGGCATCATATACCAGATTTTCATGTAATTCTGAGCACAACAAAACTCACAGAGGACCATACACCTTGTTGCTAGGAGACGCATGACAAATTAATACAATTTGTGTTTTAAAATCAACTCCAAATATCAAACATGTTTCATATCCTCTAACTGGAAGAAATCATGCCTTGTGCCCATAATACACTACACAATTTAATGCAAAATATGAGCAGACTTGCCCTGACTGATCAGGGGAAAGTTGTGCAGTGTATTATAGCCTTTAGATTAATTTGTGTCCAATGAATCTTTCCTGTTTCATTAATGTTTAACCAAATTTAAAAAAAAAAAAAAAAACAGTATCTATTAAAAGAAAAAACAGTATACACAGTGTACCCTGCACAGTATCCATTGAGTAGTAAGCTAGCATCCCATTGAATGAAAAACGTCTCAAATTTTCTTTCGATTCATTTGTGTCCGATTAATAGTTTGATAACCGTTAGCACAGTGTGTGAGACACCATCAACTAACTTAATATCCCTCCGGGAGAAGGTCAGAAAGATACAGAGAAGATTAGTTTTCTCACCTCCACTTTGTTCATTATAGTTGCCATGCATCACCTGGGCCACGGCCTCACCGTCAGTAATGCATTGCGCTCTGGCTAACAGGATTTCAGTCAGACCTCATGACTGCAATCATCTGTAAGATCTTACACAATTAATCCCTCTGCCAAGAGCGTTTGTATAACCTTGGGTCAAACCAGTTTCCCATCAACTTTTCCGCATCCATCTTCATGACCGAGAGTCACACCCGCCATGCCAGGATGCGACAGCGAGCAGGAACTGGCTTTTATTTCACTGCGCAGCACTTGTGGAAAATTGAGCAAATAAATCAGACAATTTAAAAAACAAATAACTGAAAAGAAGGCACACAGATCTCCTCCAGATGACTGAGCGGAAGTAAAATGGAGGAGGGTAATTGGTCGGAGGGGACACGATGAATGACGAGAAAGCAGCTGAAGCCTCTGAGTGCGGCTCGCTCAGGAGCAGCTCTGCTTCAGCCAGGCCTGAGCCAACGGTTAGATGCGTCCCAATGGGGCGGAATGATGCGGGAAGAGGGGAGGAGGGGTCGGGCTGTGGCATTCCACAGAGAGCCACAAGTAACGGATGGTCAAAAGCGCTTAGAGACGACGGCTGGCAGATAAGCTTGACTAAAAAAGGGATGGAAGAACGAGGGATGAAAGAGAAAAGGCGAGGTAGAGAAGCTAGCAGGCTGTAATGGCTCTGCTAATCTCTTTGTCCTCCCGAGTGATCCAGTGCCAAATCTCCATCCTCTCATCGTCTCCGAACACGGGGGCCTCATTTTAGACATTCCTCACACTTTGGCCGCAGCCGCTTCTCTAACAACAGCTTTGGGATGCTGTTCTCTCTCTCCCTTGGCCACCCCTTTTGTTCTTTTGTTCCAGATTCCCAGGTCTGGACAAAAAAACAAAAATGGTGAAGAACCTCAAAGGAGACCCTCTTTGAAAAAAAAAATAGTATTTACTCAACGAAGCACAACTTTTTGTCTGGCACAGGTTTTCAAGCTTTGTTTGCATAATGAATAAAAATACATGATCTACGTGATTTCCATTAACCCCCCACCAGACTTGCTAGATGTAAAATATTTTTGCGATGGTAATTTTGAACATCTGGAAAGAATTAGTCACATTTCCAAGTTACACCCTTCTGAAAGATTTCTGGCACAGCGTGGCTTTACAGCGGGGCTTGAAAAAGCACACAGTCGCCTGCACTCTCACACTTTCACTCATATAATTCAGCTTACGGTCAAGCGCTCCCTTTCTGGAATGCAACCCTGACAACACAGCCAGAGCATATATCACTTCTGTTTGCCTATAAAACTTGGTAAACAGAGTAAGAAGAAAGCAGTGGGCAAAAAAAAGAAAAAAAAGAAAATCCGCAATTTTGTTTTCTATAAGTAAAATCTGTTAAAAAAAATATAATGCAAAATATTCAAAACAGATAATCAAAACATTACACAGCAATCACAGGTTAAAAGTAAAGTAAAATAACTAACTAACTAACCAACCAACCAATTAAAACAGATAATCAAAACATTACACTATGATCACAGGCTAAAATAAAATGTAAAAAAAAAAAAAAAATTATATATATATATATATATATATATATATATATATATATATATATATATATATATATATATATATATATATATATATAATAATTTATAATCCAACCAATTAACTGATTAACTATTATAGATAATCAAAACATTACACTACGATCGCAGACTAAAATAAAAATAAAATATACTAAAATTAAAAAAATACAAATATATAATAATTTGTGTTGTCAAACGATTAATTGCGATTAATCGCATCCAAAATAAAAGTTTTTGTTTACATAGTATGTGTACTGTGTGTATATATTATGTATATATATATATATATATATATATATATATATATATATATATATATATATATATAAATAAACGCACATACAATATATATTTTGAAAATATTTACATATTACAGATAAATATATTTAATATATAAACATAACATATTTTTCTTAAATATATACATGTGTGTCTATTTATGTAGACATAATAAATATACACAGTACACACACATATATTACGTAAACAAAAACTTTTATTTTGGCTGTGATTAATCGTTTGACAGCACTAATAATAATCTATATTTATAAACCAACCAACTAATTACTTAACCAAAACAGATAATCAAAGCAGATTTTCACATTAGCAGGCTAATCATTTAAATAACGTATGCTACCACAACAGGATAATCACTTGGTATGCTAATCTAAATCAGAAAGACAAATGTATAATGTACAGTCCTTTTAACTGACAGGATCACTTTGCAATCCAAGAGGGATAAAATTTTGCATGACATCAGACTACAGGAGGAGCAACGGCCTTGTAGGAGCTTGTTTGTTTGATTAGAGGATGTGAAAATGAGGGAGTAACACACAGTGCCCCTGCATGAAATGGGTCAAGCAACTTCAGGCTATTGCTATCCAGGGCGAGAGCCCATATGGACGTACATCAACAACAGCACGCACCGCAAATACTGTTTTTGTATGATACTTCTGGCTGCCAGTCAGCAATGTGGTCTCTCCAGGGAGAGCCGCTGGGAGCCTTTGCCAAGAGATCAGTTCACGCGGGGTCTCCGGGCTGTGGCCATGTGCAGGGCAGGAAAGACATGTGTTTGACTTCCTCCTGTCACTGAACTTGCTCCCGCTGTCCTGTTTGCTGCTTCTACCACCAAAGGTCCAGCTGTTAACAGCTCAAATATCAGGCCTGGGGACCAGCCAGCCTCTGAAACACAGTCACGCAGAGGGCTGGATAGCGGCAGTGGACCGTCATGGACACTTTAACAGCCTGGGATGAGGGATTGCTCAGTTCACATGTTCTGTCTATCACATCCTTATCTCGTCCTAATGCGCAGCCACTCAGAAGTGATTAAATCAGCGATAGACTTTATGATACCATGCGTGTGTGCGAGCGAGTGAGCGGCCGCGTAAAGTCACACCAGTGAGCGAGCTGCCTCTCTAACACATGCTTCATCAAAAGGAAGGACATGCTGTCATGGAAACCCTTGATTTACAGCACGGCTTTTATTGTGCAGTCAGATAAAGGCTGTGTAATATATCCAATGACTTGAGAGATGCATACACACAGAGCTTTGGGCTCAATGCAATCTATCCTGCTCTGCCTTGACCTGTTTAAGGTGGTTATATTCTTCACAATTCTAAATTTATGAAGCCTTATGCATCACATACATAGATTTATAACGAATAGCCATGTGAACGGGTCTTAAAGTCATCCATCTTGCAGCGAAAACATTACTTACCCATATCAAGGGCCTCTCTGCACCTGAACTATACTTCACAATTGCTAAAAGCGACTGGCATTTCATGGCCCATTGACTAATGCGGTGCTGTTCAGTGTATGCATGCAGTGCACGGCTGGAGCGTTCAGGAAAGACGTCTGGGAGCTTGATCAACCATCTGCACGTTATGGCGTCACGGAGACGGTGCTGTGAAATCGAGGAGCGGCCGGACGATCCATTAGAAACCCACCCAGTCCTGTCTGTGCCGCCGAGATGTGGCTATTCATACCTCAAGTGAAAGGCCCATCTGTAAGCAATATTCTCTCAGGATCCACATGAGCCCTAAAAGCACAAGCTACATGAAGAAACTGGATCTGATCCTTGGGGCTTTGAAAGCAGCAGAGGAGAAAAGCTCCATGGCATCAGCTATTGTTACTTGTATATTATGATACAAGATATTTATGTCTCTTTCAGCAAACCAATGTGTGTTTATTAAACAATGATTATTTGGAATAAACTGATAAATGTAAATGTTTCAAAAACAGTAATGAATAAATATAGTAATATATACTGATTAAAAAGTATTAAATGTAATATGTAATTTTATTAAAAATACAGTACAATAATATTGTGAAATATTACAACTGTTTTCTATTTTAATAATATATTACAAAATTTTAAAAGGTAATTTATTTCAGAATTTTCAGCACTCTTCAGTGTCTCATGATCCTTCAGAAATCTCTCTAACATGCTGATTTGGTGCTTAAGAAACATTTCTTGTTATTATCAATGTTGAAAACAGTTACAATGCTTATTATTTTTATGGAAAGAGTTATAAATTTTTTCATGATTCTTAGATGAATGGAAAGTTTAAAAACAACATTTATTTATAAATGTCTTTACTTTTGATCAATTTAATGCATCCTTGCTGAATAAAAGTATTAATTCCTTTTCAATAAATAAACTAGTCTTACCATTTTCTATTTTTGACCAAAAAACAAGATGAACCACCCCATCCACCTCCCCCGTGTGAACTGCGCATATTTTAAAGGTAACAGACTTCTAAATTCTCTCTGTGTTTGTCCATAAACTCATGCACAAGTAGCAAACAGAATGGGTTATGTAGTGTCCAGAGACTAGAAAGTGAAGAGACGGGCTCAAAGCAATGAGGCAAGATATAAAGAGATACACACAGAGAGAAAAAGAGAATAAAAAAGACAGAGTTATACTTGGGCATCATTAGTTCTAATGTATTCCAGCCCACTGCCATTCAATTTCAGCGGCCCACTACGAAGGTGTGTTTGATTAGTGGCAGATTGGATTTTGATTTCTGGAATATTGCCTCCTAATTGCCTGTTTAGATTTCTAATCATAGATTAATGGCACACAACAAGAGAGCTTGTGGATAATAAACCAATAGCTGAAGCGTAGCTAATTCATTCCCCCTACTCGGCTATGGAGAAAGAGTGCTCTTTCATTACGCAAAAACAAAGGGCATTATTGTGCGTGACTTGCTTTTATAACAATCAACGAGTCTCTGTCGAGTGTTGCACAAACCGTGACCTGTAAAACACAGTCTTTATGAAAGAATCACTGAATCTGGTTTCATAAAATATGATCGTTTTAAACGCAGCTCACAGAAGTTAAAGAACGACTACCAAATATTTCTGTAACAAGCCTGAGATGTGCCAGAGAGACTCAGTCTACACTGAGGCATCAATCACCTTTGTAAAAACAAAACCAAATCTATAAATGCAGCTGAGGTGAGAGCGACCAGTTATACTGGCATTTGTTGTGCAATCTCTTAATATCTCATGGAGCTATAGTCATAATGATAGTCACAGTAATTGATTGAATTACTAATTTATATATTTTTTATATAAATTGTATAATTGAATTGGTATTGTTAATTACGACATAATATTCTACACATGTCTGCATGAAAAAAATAAATATCATTGATAAACTCGCTGTGCAAGCAACTGATCTGAATTATTTTCAGGGTCAGAACATTCATTATCTGATGTTCCAATAAGTAGATCTCCGAGAGATATCACAGCTGCCCACAGCCGGCCTGATATCACACCCTCATTAGTGCAGGAAGGAAGTGGCAGTGCTGAGAAAGATGGCTTGTTTGTGTGATTGTATCTGTGCATACATCCACGTTTGTGTCATGTCCAGATATATCCAGCATGCTTCATCTAATTACAGCTGGAATCCTGGAAGTCTGACCCAACAGTTCAACCTTACAGCTGCCAAAACCATTTACTTTCACTTCAACACCTCCACATTCATCAGCCAAGTAACAATAAAACATCCAACATCTGATTTTCCTTTGAATAAACTGCCAAATCTGAGCTTTCAAAGCAGTAGCACTAATAAAGCACTAATAAAATTAAAAAATTAAAAAAAAATCAATCATTAGTGCAATAAAATGCCACACACTCAACCGAAATAGTCTAAGCTGAAATAATGCTTACACTATTAAGTTTGAGATCAGTTCAATCTTTTTTTAATGTAATTTATATTTTTATTCAGCAAGAATACATTGCTCACAGTAAATGCAAAGTGACAGTAAAGATTTTATATTGTTACAAAAGATTTGTATTTCAAATAAATATTGCACTTTTGAACACTTTATGCACCAAATAATTCAGGGAAAAAAATAAAAATAAATAAATAAATATATATATATATATATATATATATATATATATATATATATATATATATTTACCACAGTTCTTACAAAAAAATTAAGCAGAACTGTTTTCAACATTGATAATAAGCATTGTAAGCATTGGAGTATTGTATCAGTCCAGGAAGGAAACGCTAAGGAGCTCTCAAAGCTTTCCTGTCCTAACTGCCTGGAATTTAGTTCCACCCCTGCTGAAGAGGAAGTCAGTTAATCTCATTGTAATGAGAGTGTAAATTGTAAACAAAATGACTCACTATAGAAGAGTCACAACAAACATTTGAACAGCTTTGATGAGATACGGCTAGATTAGTATGTCTATGTTCGTTCTGAAATGTGATGACTAATTCAGGAAGGTGGTTAGAGAGTTTAGTCATAAGTAATGCATCCGTTTGACATGTCGTTTTTAAATAGTGAATGAGGTAAGAGCAGGCTGGTGGATCTGCAGCACATTTTAGCAGAATTAAAGAGCTGCTACATCACTGATCCACACTGACCCAAAAGTAAAACTGTGGGACTAAATGCAGTAAATACAAATACAGGCATGCATATTATAATATGCACTAGTTCTGAAAAAAGTTGCATGCTCAACAAGACTGTATTTGATCAAAAACCCAGCAGAAACAGCAATATTGTAAAATATTACAATTTAAAATAATTAAAAATGTAATTTATTCCTGTGATGGTAAAGCTGAATTGTTATAATTGCAATAATTTCCATTATTCCAGTCTTCAGTGTCACATGATCCTTCAGAAATCATTCTAATATACTGATTTGGTTCTCGAAAACATTTCTTATTATTATCAATGTCGAAAAATGTAATATCAGTGAAAGTAATATTTTTGTGGAAACTGTAATACATTTTTTTCTGGATTCTTACAGAAACAGAAAGTTCAAAAGCATAGCATTTTTAAACATAATTTTTGCAAATGCCTTTTACTGACACTTTTGATCACTTTAATGCATTCTTTCTGAGTAAAATTTAAATTAATTGAATTTACAAAAATCTTTCTGATCCCTATCTTTTGAACAGTATCGTATCAATTATGTAGATCAAGAGCTTTCAACTTTTTGATGCCAAGGACCCATAAATATGATCCTGTTGCAAGGGATCCCTTCTTAAAATAAAAAGACAGCCATAGTTTTTTTTTTTTTTTCATGTATGAATACCCATTTATGCTAAAACACTAAGTGTGATATCATAAAGACATGCTTTTAAAAATGAAATACCTGTATATATTTTATAAATAGGCATTGTATTAAAATTCTTTGAAATAACCTGAGGATGTGTAAATGATTACAGACTTTTTCATTTTTGGCTGAACTATTGCTTTAACCTGAATGGGCTGGAGTCCAAATTAAAGCCGCCAATCCAATCTATGTGCAAATCAGCTCTGAGGTTCTCTCTAATTTTCTTTGAAATGTACAGCCTACACAATTCTGACCTTTCTGAGATTCTGATTCTGAAACACATGCAACATCATACACTGAACAGAATGCAGAAGGGATTATATAAATGAGAGACTGAAGAGATCAAAGTCAAGAAGGTTCCTATAACTTGTACACTAGTGTGAGATACACAAGCACTTCAAACCATTCAGTGGTTCTTACCATGTCTTATAGTAAAGCAGCCCCAAAAAAATAAAAACTCAACAACAGCGAAACGTGCAAAGAGTTCCTCTTTGATCATACAAGCTCATTTCCTGTTGTATTATTTTTCTCACGATCTTATTTTCTCTTCAGGGCAGTGAATGCGAAGTCACAAATGTAAAAACTATATGTCAGCAGCACAGACGTGACAGGCCCAAGTGTGAAGTAAAAGAGAAGGGAAGCCACAACATGTGGGGCCACGTTGGGTAGTTAAAGCGATAGTTCACCCAAAAATGAAAATGTTGTCATCATTTACTCACTCTCATGTCGTTCCAAACTTGTATGAGTTTCTTTTTGTTTTGACGATTATACTATGGAAGTCAATGGGGACCATCAACTGTTTGATTACCAACATTCTTCAAAATATCTGCTTTTGTGTTCAACATAAGAAAGAAACTCATACAGGTTTGGAACATCATGTCAATGATGACATTTTCATTTTTGGGAGAACTATCCCTTTAAATCACACGAGATACATCAGCAGTGTTTATATGTGCACCATATGTGTGGGGACTGTGGGTGGGGAACTCCGCAAAACTAATTTGATTTCTCATAAAGGTCCACCTGCTCTGAGACAGACAGGAGGCAGACAGCGACATGTGGGTTGCATCCTGTCCGTCCCCTCTCATTGCACTGACACTGACATGATTATGTTGATGTTACATCTTGAGTGGCACAGTGAGCCAGACCGTGTCTTAATCTGCGCCAGCATTCTCCAAACATCTGTCCTTCTGTACACCTTAGACACTTTTAAACACAAGACTCTCACGCAGCCATTTAAAGACACCTCTCTGTATAGTAACAGAACCATAGCAACACAGGAGCTGTGAAGTGTATGGGTAACACAGGTTAAGGTTGGTCTGGCAGATCTGAGTAGCACTTATTAAAGGTGAAGTATGTCATTTCTGTGCCACTAAAAGCACTAAACTAAATTACAAAAATAACTTGATTTGTACTTTTTCTTTTTCCAAGAAACTGTGTGGTGTTTCCCAGTTCTGAAACCAATGCTAGGGTGCAGTTTTCTGAACTACTTTTAGTTACTACTATATACTGTATATACAACAGAAATATATTAATAAACAATTATAACATACAAACTATAAAAAAAAATTATAATAAACAAACAAATATATATATTATAAAAATAGACCGAGAAACAATAAATGCATTAAACTATACATTACAATTATAGCAAATGAATAAATCATGTAAATGGAAAAACTTCAAATAATGAATAAAACACAAATATAACAAAATACATTAAATTATAAATTAAAATGCTCCATCGGGACAAGACCACGGGAATCAGATAAGCCCTTTACACAATCTGACACGACTGCGGTTGGAATTGAACTGCGACTGAGCCTGGTTTCTCCCAAGGTTTTTTTCTCCATTCTGTCACAGAGGGAGTTTTGGTTCCTTGCCGCTGTCGCCTCTGGCTTGCTCAGTTGGGGACACTTAATTTCTAGCGATTATTGTCGATTTGATTGCACAGATACTATTTAAACTAAACTGAGCTAGACAATGACATCTCTGAATTCAATAATGAAATGCCTTTAACTGAAAATTGAGTGTTTAATCTTGTTCATAAATAAAGGTGACTTGACTACTACTGTGATATGGTTGATAAGGTTGTTCTGGGGGGTTGCTAGGTTGTTATTTACAGGTCTAAGTAAAGTGAGTTGACCACCAAGTGTCAGGTCCCTCCTTCAATGCAAGTCCACAAAACTTTTTACACTCATTTTCATCATCATTCACCAAGCAAAAAGTCATAGTGTTTTGAAAAGTAACACCACAAAATCTGCATATAAGAACCACATCAGCCTATCTCAAATAAAATTGTTGAGAAAATTACTAAATTATCATTACAGCATTACATTATTTTATCAAATAAATATATATATACAGCACACACACACACACACACATTAAAATTATATATATATATATATATATATATATATATATATATATATATATATATTTTTTTTTTTTTTTTTTTTTTTTTTTTTTAATTTATTTATGAAGAGCCATCTGAAATTTTCATCTAAAATTAGCATTTTTATCAGGTTCCTATGTCTAGGTTCAGTAATTTTACTCTAATGGCAATGTATAGGTTTATTACTACACACACACACACACACACATATATATATAAAAATTAAATTATATCTACTATATATATATATATATATATATATATATATATATATATATATATATATATATATATATATATATATATATATATATATATATATATATATATATATGTTTCTTTTATGACTATATGAATGCTTATTTACAACTGTCTTTGGGAATTAAAGAAATCTAGTGTACAAATTATTAAAAAAAATTATTGAATAAAATTAATGAATTAAATAAAATGATTAATTTTTGCATGTAAAACTTAGAAAAACAAACATGACTTAAAAATACTAGTGTAAAAAATTAAATATTAAAAAGTTATTAAAATGATTAAAATCTTTTAAATCATTTGACAAAATAGTTGTTTTTGCATGTTAAACTTTTTTTTTTTTTAAACATGCAAAAAATGTATATTAATATGTCCCTTTTTCAATTATTTTTTTTTAAAAATGACACTGGGCCAAAGGCATAACCTGCTTAGACTAGTCTTAAAAGTTAGTCATCTAATGAGTTTTCTTAAAGACTGGTCATAACTTCTTAAAGTCTGTTACAAAAAGATAGATTGGCCTATTTTGAGTCAGAAAAGAAAGACTGATTACCTCTTGGCTAACTGCTAGTTGGTTAAACTATTTCTTAAGAAGCAGTCTTAACATAGTGGCTGTGTTTATGCAACTGGCCCACAGTGTCTTTAAGTAAAAACTTTAAATTCTAAATCTTAAAGTATGCGGATTGCGTGCGGCTAGCTGGCTGGCAAGCATACACCAGCCAATACAGCTAAATGAGATAGGATAGAGTGCACAAGTCTGCATTTGTTTTTCTAGCCTCTCAGACACTGATATGTTTATCGGTCTGAGAATCTACCAAATTCTCAGTAGATCTGCAGCTTACCTGAACTTTTCCACCATGACGAACATTTCATATACTGTACAGCAAATTATTGGCTGGGACTCTGAGGAAAACAGCTCAAGCCAGAGGTTGAAGTATATCAATCTTCATGGCTCTAAAATGAGACACTCAAAATATGTTTGTCCAACCACAGCGGCTGCATTTAAGAGTGACAGGAGTGTAAATGTTTACCGAAAGAGCCTTAATCGTTGGAATGTTCCCAAAAGCTTGAGGCGACTCAGTGGGATGGTCACGGACATGAAGCGCTGCCAAAATCCGATGGCATAAAATTTCGGACTCACTTAGATTATGGACTGAAATTATATAGACCAAAGAAAACAGTGCTTTGTTGTGATATAGATGGATCATGGAACTTTCATAACCCTTGGCCATCTGCAGTCGACAGGCATAGGAGATGTGCCAATGAGATCTGCCAAAGTTTGTTCTAGCAGAACAAAAAACAATATCCGTGAGCTTTGTAAGATGAAACTAGAACTACACGGTGCAATAAAAACCAAAAGACTTCATATTGGTATCATATTGAATAAATCCAATATTCTGTCAAGGTTCTCTCAGAGGTTCTCTTAAATGGAGGGGAGGCTGGAACAGGACGATGACTGACCGAGCATGCAATAATAAAAGATCCTGAAAGCAATACTGTTTGAGAATCACTAAGAGCGCCTTGATAAAAGGCCGCTAAAAAATAATCAAAGAATTGCGTTGGAGAACACAAGCGCAACAACAGCAACCCTGGAATGTAACTGTATTGACAGCAAGGCATTATGCGCAGAATGAGCTGTCACAACATAAATAATGTTGGCAAACCCTATAAACAAGCTAGGAAAATGCTATTAGGCCTGGAAAGGTCTGTTTAGCCAAGGATAAAGGCGGCTTTGAACTATTGGCAGCGCTCAAATCACTTCTGAAAAGGCAACTCAATACAGTAGCTGGTCTTAATCCCGCTCAAATTCAAGGGAGGAATATCTATACACGCTCTTCTCATTGGTTAAGGACAGCCAGAACCGATTTTTCCACTCTCTTCCCTTTCCCTTGCCTCCACTTACTGAAGAAGCGCAGCATCAACAGCTATGCAGAAAGCCACACTGGACTCCTATTTTGTGTCTGAAAACAAGGCCCTCAAATTCAATCCATGTTGAGAAGATTAAGAGGCTCTTCAGTGGCGTTCCTGCTCCATATGGCTACAAGGTGCTTGCCTCTCTCCGGTCTGAAAGGGCTTGAAATGCTGAGCCAAGGGACTGGAGTACCTGTCTCTAGGAGATAAAGGAAATGCTGCCTATTTTCAGTTAAACATACATCAGTGACACAGAAATGGATTAAACTATGAAATAGGTAGTTGCCTTGTGCTCTAGGACTGATTCGTTTGCATAAAGGTTTGTAAAATGCATTGAAATAACACATGGGAACAAATAGGAACGAACATCTATTCTGAGCCATTCTGGTACAGGAATAGCACTGGTTCCTCTGTCAGTTCCTATATTAAAATGATTCAGGTCTTTAAACAGGGTAACTTCCTAAATATTTCTTTAGCTTCATTATTCAGAAAATAAAATAAAATGAAATAAATCCCTATTCTTAATACCACCTACTAGCAATAGAAAGTAGCAAATCATTGTTTTGCTGAAGCCCTTTGGTATGCAGGAGGATCTATTTTGAAGCGTTCTGGAACAGGAATATCATTAGTTCCTTAGTTAGCTCCTATATTAAAATGACTCTGGTCTCAGGGTTAACTTCCTTAATATTTCTTTAGCCACATTATTCAGATCCTCAGTTACAACCTATAATAAAGCTTCAATGGGTGCCGCAACAACAACTAATGTCACAGATTCACAGATTATCATAGTGGAGGCTTAAATGAAATATAGTTCTTTTATATCCCAGCTTTTTGTTTCAATAAGAAATCAACAAAGAAAAGTGGGTTCATCAAACCAAAATCTGAAGGAGTTGTAGAGTCTGGATTCACCTTCAAGGCTCAGAAAGCATGAAAGGGATCTGTCCTTTCGCTGGAGCACTATCTGACCCGTGTGATCTGTTTGAGGGATGCTGCTGGAAGAGCCTTGCATCAGTGTGCCTGTCTTCATCATTTCAACACTCCAGGTTTGGCAGCGATGCTGAAATCAAATGCAACTCCTTATCTTAGCTATAAGCTCTGACAGACAAGTGGAGAAGAGGACGATGAGCAGCCATTATCTGTTTTTCAGATGGCTGAATTTTAATCGACTGAAATGTAAGACTAGCACAACATACACAGTGGAAAACACCCCACAGGATTTCACTATAAATAGCTGCCATCACTCTACTTCAGAAACAGGATTCTTCATTCATGACTCCACCACAGGCGCTTCCACACTCCTGCATATAGTATAACACAGCGCACGCAGGAAAATCAATTCAAACCTCATTTTACGTCTCTTAGCATTGCACAGTCTGACATTCGACATCCTGTTAGTAAAATGGGTATTTTCCAAATCATTAATGTGCAATAATAAAAAGCAGCTCAGGTGGAAAAGTGTTTCATATTGCTTCCACAGCATTCTGCATTTGCCAAGAAAAATATTTGTTAATCACTGAATAATCAACTGTTTAAAGGAGATAAAAGCCCCTCACACTTCAAGCCATATCAGTAATGCCTCTGCTGGCTTCTGTATACTTTATCTCCATGAAACATGACAAGAAACTAAAAAACAGGATTCTCTGAAAGCTTATATCATCCCCAGCTTAAATATGCACACCATACCAGATGCTAAAAATAGTCTTACGCTAGAACCTTACCAGGGGAGATTGTGTGTTATCCTATACTCAGACTAGAGGAGGATCAGTGAGAATAACTGAACAGGGGCTGCTGACCCAATTCAGGCCAAAAGCAGGCAAAAAGCAACGCTGTGGTGGGTCCAGTGTAAAAGCGCATAATGCCTCCATATTTATACATCCCCAACACGCAAACTGAGGCAGAGATATGAAGGTTTAGCATTGCATAACACTCTTCTGCAAAGTATGAGTTGTATGGAGGACCAAACCAGCAAAAATTAAAAATAAATACATAAATAAATATACAGATAAATAAATGTAATAATAGGATTTTTAACTTTAATTTAATTATTCTTTCATCTATTTTAAAACAAATTTTATATTTATTTTTTATACGTTCATTTAGTTTTATATTTATTTATGTGCTTATTTATTTTTTTATATTTACTTATTTATATATATTTAAATTGATATATTTTGTGATTTACGATACTGATAGATCTTGTAACTATAATTAACATGCCAGAAAAAAAATAATAAACAGTCAGAACTATAATGGCATGGGCATAACAGATTGATGCATGTGTTAACCAAAGACTGTACATCAGGTGGGTCAGTATAATTATACTAGAAAATAACTATTAACCTCAGATTAAAATGTAATGCAAATCTCCCAAGCGCCAAATACGGTGTACCAATCAGAAGACTCTTTCTGACAGCGGTAATCATTTAGCACAGACCTCCTGTGGGAAAGCGTAAGCCTGCTGGGACTGTCTGTACCGCGGTAGAGGTGTACTCACGTTTCTCTGCCCTCTTCAACTGCATCCATTATTCATTCTCATTAGCTTTACATTTATTCTAGCTGCTCCAAAGAGGTTCCTCTCTCTTTAGCCGAATCAAAGGAATGATATGTCCTTTATGTACCATTGATGATTACCCATGAATACTGTATGTTAATATGTATTTCCAAACAAGATACTTCAAAATGTATTTCTTTTTTCAATCAATATATAGCAAGTACCTGAACAGTATGGTCTTTTGTCACAGAAGTGGAGACCAAAAGCATGATGATGAAAAGGCTCTCAAAAAGCCATGTGGGAACAGACAATATTCAAGGGAAGTTCTGTTTCCTACTTTGATTACAGCAGAGCCAAACACAACACACTACATTGTTTTTTTGTTTGTTTTTTTAAAGAAATGAATACCTTTATTCAGTAAGGACACTTAATGATCTATATTAAGATTTCATTAATTGAGATTTCTATTTCAAAGTGAACGCTGTTTTTAGAAGTTCAGAACAAAGAATCCTGAAAAAAAGGATTTCAACAAAAAATATATACATATATACATATACATACATATATTTATATATACACACACACATATACATATACATGGGGTGATGCTCTGACAATTTACTGTCCTCAGGAGACTGACACAGAATTACAAATGCTACATAGCAAGACACAAACCTCTGACCAGCTCCAAAAATAGAAAGGCAAGATTAAAGTTTGCAAAAAAGCATAAAGGTGAGCCAGAAGAGTTTTGGAACTGTGCTTATGGACTGATGAGACAAAGATGAACCTTTATCTAAGTGATGGGAAAGCAAAAATGCGGAGAAAAAAAGGGAACTGCAATGATCCCAAGCGTACAGCCTCATCTGTAAAGCATGGTGGAGGTGGTGTCATGGCATGGGCATGTACTGCTGCCTCTGGAACAGGCCCTCTCAACTTTACCGATGACTTCATGTATGATGACAAGAGCAGAATGAATTTGGAAGGGTACAAAACCATCTTGCCTACTAATATTCAAGAAAATGCCACAAATTGCATCATTGCTTCATATTGCATCAGGACAATGACCCAAAACACCCTGCCAGTTCAGTCAAGGAATTTATAAGGGCAAAGAAATGGAAAGTCTTATATTGCCCAAGTCAATCTCCAGATTTAAATCCGATTGAACATTAATTTCAGCAGCTGAAGAGGAGAATAAAGGCAGAAACTCCCCAAAACAAGCAACAATTGGAATTGGCTGCAATAAAGGCTGGGAAAAGCATTTCAAAGGATGAGACCAAGAGTCCGGTGATGTCTATGGGTCACAGACTCACTGCTGTGATAGTGTGCAAGGATCTGCAACTAAATAATAGCTTTTAATCTTTTATATCTGCCTTATATTCAACTGTCCCAATACTTATGCTCACATCAATAAGTGGGATGAACTCTAAAAGTGCTGTTCTTTTTATTGGGTAAAACATATGTGCGTTGAAACGTCTAATAATAAAATGTGACATTCTGTAGTTTTGTCTCATATTCATATATTCATTCATATATTCATCTTTTAAACATATTTGCAAATGTCTTGACTCCACAGCCAACAGAGCAATTTTGTCTTTACTGTTCCAATACTTTTGGAGGGCACTGTATATATATATATATATATATATATATATATATATATATATATATATATATATATATATAAAAACACGAACATCTTGAATTCAGGGTCAAGAATTTGAAATGTCAATAATACACCTACAACAATAGGTGGTGCCAAATACACATAAAACAAGTGTGCCATGAAATACTTAATGTAATGCATGTTGTAATGTTAGAAGATCGCGAGTGAAAACAAAAGAAAAAGAAAAGCTTACAGCAGCATGAGTCGTGACTCATGTTAGCCTGATGGGAACAAACTTCCTCTGGAAGTGATTTTAAAATGTAAGACAGTAGCCTACCCAGATTTGAAGGTTACAATAAGATTTCACTTGTACTGACAATGAAGTTTAGCTAGGCTACTATGAGATCGATAGACTAACTGTTATATAATTCAGATGGGCAACCTGTTATTTTTATGGTATATCAAAAAGTGTATATTTTAAATGTGATTGTTGGTACATTTTACCAGTATTTACCATACATTCAAAACAAAAATTAAAATAGGAAAAAAATATGCAATATGATAATAATTTAAGAATAAAAAAAATTTGGTTTTCAAAAAGCCTTTTCCAAAAGTTACGTCTTGAAAAAGGGGGGTCGTCTTATATTCGGGTCAATATGGTATATACAGTATATATATAGCCTACTGTGTGTTTGACTGAAGAAAGAACATGAAGAAAGAGATGAACACCTCTTGTGACTCATGAAACTAAGCCAAGCGAGACTAATGCAGGGCACGACTTGCACAAGAGGTCATTTACACTGTCCCTCTGCACTGCCATTACCAGAGTTTATGGCATAAATTAGCTCCAAATGGCCTCCAACAGAATAGTAGGTTTAATATGGGGCTCTGTTGAGGCAGGAGGTGGAGGTGTAGGAGAAGAATGGATTATACTCTTAAAGACTTTGGTAATGCAAACCAATATGGCTCACCTAGGTCTCTTTCACTCTCTCTTCTAAAGCAGGAAGAGCGGATGTAGGAGCAGTGTCTGAGTGGTCTTACTGGATTAAATTGTTCTGTGCTACAGCGTGATACAGAGAAAGTGAAGGCCTGTGAACTGTACTTTTTTAAACTCTAAGAACTTCAGCATGGCCTCGATCTTGCTCGCGCTGCATTTTGAAGAAAAATATTGCTGTTTGCCTCTTGAACTCTGTGCTTGACAAATCCACACTAAATCCTTACTCAAGCCCTTCTCCATCCCCACATAAACTCCAGACACACACACAAGGCACATTCTCAACCTTTAATTTTGGACGGCCGAGCGAGTGGATTGGATTGGAATGGCTTGCCTTGCTGCGGGGTACCACAAACAATAGGCCAAGAGAAAAACAAAACATACCTCTCTGTGATCAAAAGGGCTATAATGTCATTAGAGGGTCCTAAACAATCAAGTGGAGAAACTCGAACCTCATATGGTGAGGTCGAAGGGTCTCTTTGTCCTGGTGGGAGAATGCTTGTTATACATGGCAATGATTTTCTTTCATCTTAAGGTTTTCCCTCAGTGTCATCTCTATGTGTGATACTTCATCCATAGCTGGAAGCAGAGATGAAAGCTTTCGTGCCCCTTACAAACAAGAGCAAAACATGATGTTGCACCTCATTAACAAGAAATGCAAAAGGCATGAGACAAAACAAAAGAATGAAACAATACTAGATTTATGATGCTTGTCCATGTTAAAGTCGCCACCATGATGCTAAGGGATTCTCACTAGAGCCTTCTGGGTGGCCCCAAGTCAAAAGATCCCACCCCCAAGTCTTTATATGGCTATGTCTATTATTATTTTTGCCCATTTTATCATCTGCTAGGTTAAATAATTGTACATAACTCAACAAGCCCCGTATGAGATAATATTACATTCACAGCAACAACCCGAGCTGAAGTTTAATATTTAAACAAAGTATGAGCAATGGTAATGAAAAGGCTAATGAAAAAGCCTGCTGAATGAACAAATAAGAGAGCGGCAGTTATCCTGGCAACATCGGTCAGAGGTGCATATCTAGTCAAGGTTCATTAAACAACCTTGTGTCAATGCTGTGCTTTGCACTATTGTTCCTTCTGAACCCCAGTGTGAACAAACGGCTCATACATTCACAGCAGAAATGGATGACATGAGTAACAATACTGAGCAAATGCAGCTAACAGCATATGACAGCTTCCCCCCCCTGTAGATCTGAACTGCACTATTGTTAAACCCGTTTGCTCTATTGTTTCTGTGACTTATGGAAAAACTTCTCCGAATCTCACCGGAGTGAGCTGAGTAAGATTGTTTAACAATGTTAAATTGGAGATGTTCACTCATAAGTTTGCTGCATTCATCACTCACTTATGTGTATATATATATATATATATATATATGTGTGTGTGTGTGTGTGTGTGTGTGTGTGTGTGTGTGTGTGTGTGTTCACTACTCACTGCTGTGTGTGTGCACTTGGATGGGTTAAATGCAGAGCACCATTTCGAGTATGGGTCACCATACTTGACAATACGTCACGACTTAACTTAACTTATATACACACACACACACACACACACACACACACACACACACACACACACACATATAGGCTATATATATACACATATATATTATATTATATGTACAAATTTGATCAGTCTTTCTAATTACTACATGATCATTAATAAATTCACTTTCAAACCCCTAAGAATACATAAAAATTCATAATATAATACAATATAATACTATACAACATAATATAACGTGGATTTCTGGGGTTCATGTAAAAATATATATTATCTTAAATTGACTAAACTTAAATAAATTAATAACTACCAAATGTATATTTCATTCTCTGAACAAGTTACTTGCGTGTTTTTGCTAACCAAGCTCCATTGTTACCAATAGAGATCAATAGAACTAACAACCATAGTTAGCTAACGATGCTTTTGGGAAACATACCCCAGAATGTAAACGCATTCTGAATTCATCTGAGTATGTTTGCAGTAACATCAAAACATTGATAAATTTCTGTAGTGCATGAGACTCCCAAAAACAGAAAAAGCATCCAGGAAATTGCCACCCCTCCCCAAACTGTTAGCGCTAATCTGGCATGCCTGTATGTGGTGACTAGCACACGCTAAAGAGCTGTCAGAAGACATCATTAATCCCTCAGGACCATCACAGACAGATGGCATGATGGAGAACCAGCAAGCTACTTATTCACTGAACAGAGACCATCTTTGCCATTTCTTTTCTCATTAAAAGGAACAAAACTGAACGACACTTGAACAGGTCCTGGAACAGTAAAGACCTTTACCAAGAGCTCAAAATCAATACTCAACCCCCAAACCCAACCTTCCCATTGGAGAACATGATTAGATAAACCTCCTAAAGAAAACTGCAAATGTAACAGACCAGAAAATGGCTCAAATCGCCATGTGGTCCGCTTTGGTACAGCACAATATTGCAGATGCAGGGGCGGGATTTAAGGGACATGACCTCCCCCTCAGGGGCTCTTACCTTATCAGTGGGGCACAAAACAGTCTATACATTACCGTCAATGTAGCCTGAGGACTTTAACAAGGACAAGTGTGAACTGAAGGAAGTAATGGGAAAGTAAGGGGGGAGAGAGGGAGCACTGAACTTGCATTGAAGCTCTTAATCGATCTTTGCGGCCAACGGTGGGATAATGTCTCCTAAAGAACGCAGAGACAGTTAGTCTATCAATCTGAGGCAGTTACAACAGCTTCAGTGTGTATGAGAGGATTTATCAGTCAAAGCTGTTTACATACAGCATATCGTCTCTCAACAGCAGCCCTGTTGTAAAAATATTTCTACACAGCCGAAAACACAAAAATCTATTCCGGTATCGAAGTCACTATCCCTTACCCCAATGGCTAATTCTTCATCCAAGCTGGGCTGAACTGTTGTATGTGTGTGGGTATTTCAGTTGACGGGCCGAAAAAAACTGCCATTTTCTCAGTGAACTAATGAAACAAAAGCAAACACACAGTGGTACAATGATGTCCGCCAGCATCCAGCAGGCCAATGTCATTAATCATGAGATCCAGGGGCAGAGGGCTCTTCATCCAGAACTGTTGCCATGGCAGACCCTGCAAAAGTGTCACATATGCACCTTTCCCTCTTTCCTATGGCCTCGCTGGCTGGCCGCCAGCCAATTACAGCCGTTATTCTTAAAAAAGGGGAAAAACATACACAAATACTGCTTTGCACATGCATTTTTACTCTTTCACCTTGCCTACTCATCTCACTCTTCCTCTCTATGTTACATGCACATAAACAGTCGTTCGGACAGTGCTGAGAGAGGAAGAGATTCGCCAGAACTAGATATAGGAGAACCCAAGCAATCTGAGATAGCAGTCTGGGGCTATTCCCACTAATCCTGTGTCGTCACCTGTTATCCTCCAGAGCGTCACCCTTCTGCCCTCTATGTTTACTGACTGGATTGTTGTGGTGCTATCATTCTAATCTAAACTATTTCGTTTTTCGCAAGCGTCCATACAAACAGAGAACTACAGGAGGATGGTCCACCTAACAAGCTAGAGGAAAAGAAACATTACCAAACAAACAAGACACTGGAGCTGAGTAAACAGGCACAGGAAAGGCATGATGGTGCCACTGTGTGTGACAGAGAGAGAGGCCTGGGTTCCCATGCAATGGTTTAGCCGAAAATAAGCAAGCGGCAACACATTTAGAACTTACTGTGGGGATCTGATTTGGTGGTTAATGATACAGGCTAGCTTAAAATTTTAACTTATCATTTTTTGGTACAAACCTGAGAAACATCAAACTGTAAATTACTCGAAGCCCATAAATAAAAACAAAATTTGCCAGCCAGTCAGACTTTTTACCAGATAGTTTACTAAAGAATAATATGTTAAATGTATCATTGCAATGTAGACATTGCGTGCCAAAAAATACATAGGTTACTACTAACTTTTTTATAAACATAATATTAACTAATATTACAAATATTTAATATTTATGTAAAAAAAAAATTTCATTTTAACACAACATATATATATATATATATTTATGTTTAATAGTGGATGGCTGGATGGGCAAACAGACGGACGGAATTAATGAATTAATAAATTAATGAATTAATGAATGAATGAAAGATAAATGAATGAATATATAATGATATTAAAGGCCCGTCGAGGGGTATAGAGGCTAAATGCTTCATGCTAACAAATATTCAGCTCATTAACACACAATCTTCTCGATTAGCACATTTGGAAACAGCTTACTGAGTGTGAGAACAGACATCCATCTGAAGGGTGTCTGACTGAATAAGATTGAGTGAGCAGCCAAGAAGCAGAGGCAGTTTGACAGGGGTGTTATGGAAGGGTCAGCTGGTGCTGCTCTGCATTGCATGAGAAAATGCAGGCAAGTAAGGCAGGTCTATATCGGGCACGTAGTCAGCATGCCAACTGGGTTACTGGACAGCACAATGTGATGGACGTTCTGATAGCATGCCAAGCTTTCACGGCATGTCCAGTGTAACACAGGTACCCGTGAGCCAGCACAAGCGTGGTTTGGGCTGCTAATCCAAAATCAGCTGCAACTTGGCATCTAAAGGGCATCATACTTAGCGGAGATGAGTGGTTAGGAGGCCCGGCTATTATCTTAAAGCCATCACCTCATCCAAAACTCTGGCACCCACTCGAGAGGTGGAGCAGATCTTTGTTCTGTCATGCCAACGATTCTGAAATGCCCTGATTTGGGCAGCACAGCTGCAGTGGGACATCTGGAGCCTCCTACTCCACCCCAGCCCAATAAACCTGACGGCCTGGATGAGCCCCAGCACAATTACTCAGAGATCTTTTGGGTCATTGACATTTACAGCACCATTCACACTCACAATCAGCCTCTTCTGCTCTATATGTCTTCAAATACTGATCCATGCCCTGGTACAGTGAATGGCCAAGGCTTTATAAAAGCGAGGCCTGACAGGAAGGTGAATCAAGAGGAATAGAAAGAACCACAGAACTAATGGAGGTTAAAACAGTTCACTGAAGTTTGTACACTCAATTTTTCCCCCATAAAATAGGCAAATAACTTCTGGAAATACCAGCAAAACTTAAAATAAGCACTCTGGGGATAAGCAAACACTGTACAATTGCTGTGGATGTCAATAGTCTCAGTCTAAATGAAATGTAAATGGTTTTTTGAAGGAGAAATTATTTTTCTGTCTAGAGATGGCTGGTTCAGTTTTGATCTCTTTTGCAGTAATGGCACTGCCTCCCTCCGCTAAAGTATCAGACATTTATATTTAACTCCGACTCGGACAGGCTGATTCACCCCATGGTAATTGAGGGCTGAGGACGGCAAGCTCAGCTGGATTGGGAGTCACTGTAACACGGCCGCAGTGCATGTTGGTTAGGGAAAGACATTGTGGGCATTTACTTTTGGTCTCATATGTGTAACACTTGTGAACATGAATATGTTTCATTTATAGAGATGTCTAACTTCACACTCAAGATGCATTGCAGAGTGCCAAAGAAGAAGCGCATCCAGAAGCGATCAGTTGTAAAGCAGTCAGTATATAATACATAAAAAAACGTGACAGGCCACAAATAAAAATAAATAAAAAAAAAGCAAGGAAAGAAAATATTTTTAAAGAACACCACTGAAACTGACTTTCATTGTATGCACAGAAATAAAATAAAATGAAATAAAATCAATATTTCAATATTAAATATAAAATAATTTAAATAAAAAAAATATTTTTCATTCCATAGTAGAAAAAAAGTTCACCTACAGTGAAGAAAAAGCAAAAAAAAAGCATTTTGAGACATTAAGCATGTTCTTTAGGCATCATAACAAACAGGATGTCACGCTCTGCTTCTAATAAAAAAAAGTGGTGCAACTGTTTAGTGAACTTATGTTTTCACACTCAGTGGCTTTATCTAACAACCAAGATGACAGACAACAACATCAACTGTGTCAGACACTCCATCCGAAAGCAGAGCCTCTTGATCTCCAAGCCCTTGTGTGACACGTCTGACCTCACCGAAGCAGGTGCTAGTCTTAAGGAATGCTCTGAGGTTAGCAGAGGTTAGATAGAGCATGCGGTGAACCCCAAAGAATGGCAGGAATGTCCGTCCTGTGGAGGTAGGGGTTCACGGACGAAGACGCTACAAATTCGGCGTCTCCAGACTTTGTTATGCTTAGCGTATCGAAAAATACAGCTGCCTCTCCTGTGCCAGTTATGTAGCAGCAATCATCCGTGAGACAGCCGTGAACAGATAAACGCAGCAAAACGGATGGTTGTAAGAATGTCTTTCGAAAAATTCATTAGCTCAGAACCCATTTCAGCACAAGGACTGCTTGTTTGTTTCAAAGCCTGTCCCTCTTCTTCATTCACATGTCCTAACTGTCCAACCTGGCACATTTTTACGGTATGGAATGACACAGCACTCTTTCGGGAACGAGTCTTTAGAAAATCCCTGCATGCTGATTAAAAAGAACATTCCTTTGACCTCTTTGCAGCTTTGCCAGGCAATGTGGTAGCTCCAAAACAAAGAAAACAAATAGTTGACCACTGATGAGTCCAGTGCTGGGGAGGAAGGGAGGGAGAAGAGGAAGCAAAGCAGTAAATCTTCAACCCCGGCTTCTTTGCATCAACTTTACTGACTATTTTGTCTCTTTCAAATCCTGTAGGACTCCTCATGTTTACCTCAGATTAATCGTTAGATGCGTCCACATGCTGCGTTACATTGTGGGAATGTTATTGACAGCTGAGCACAACTGAATCTGAATCACCTCTGGAAAGATGTATACTGAATGTTGACAGTACGCAGCATGTGACCAAAACAGTATTCAAGATACGACACGTTGATATTCTACGTCAAATTGTAAGATTAGAAAAGCAGAATGAAAAGGAAGGAATTTTGAGGGACAACTTAACATCCAACACAACCAAAACCCAACCACTAAAGAGCAGGAAAACTGAGAGATAATTTAGAAACAAATACACTCAAGCAATTAAAAGCAAACAGAAGAGAAAGGAGGATGAGAGCGAGTGAATCCCCAAACTGACCTGCTTCACTTCAGCCGGCATCACGGAAATCCTGTTTGGTTAAGCCTCTGGGAGAAATGCAAGGGGAACAATATTCTCTTGTGAGTGGAGTTTGTCTGTCTGTCAGTCAGTCTTTCGTTCCTTATTATGTGAGTACGTCCTGTGAGAGCCGAGGCAGCTCAGAGCCACACAGCCATCCTCTCCCGACGGTCACATGCACGAATATACTCCGTCTCTCTCGTCTTCTTACGTCTTCTCTCTCTCTCTCTCTCTCTCCTTCTCACACACACGCTCTTTCTAACACATGCTCGTAATCCTCTCAGGGACAGAAGAAGCCCGCCTCCACCGTTGCCGAGCGAGGATGCTGCAAACGTTGGGGTGAATAATGATTTCAAAATGAGGAGAGATGCTCTAGACAGTCCAATGAATCCTTCAATAAATTCAGGAATCCGGCTGAAGAGAACCAAAACAAAACAGCTCACACACAGAGAAGTGGAGGGGAAAAAAAGTTGCCCGATGCTGGAACAAAACCCTCTGGGTAGACTAAGTGAGAGGGGGGCGGACGGGTGTAGAAGACGGGGAGAGGGGGGTCTGTGTGCGTGTTTGAGTGAATAGAATCTTCCCAGAAGGCAGTTGCCCTGTTCACAGCGTAGAGTTTTGTACTCTCGTTCTCTCCCTCTCCTCACCGAGCATCTATGCAGACAAGGGTCAGACGGATTGGAGGGGGAGGGGGCTGACAGACAGACGCAGCTGGAGTGGAAAGAGAGAGAGAGAGGCTCCACCCAGCCAACATGCCAAAAGAGCATGAGCCCTGAGAGGGGGGCAACTCTCCACAAAACTTTGTTATTTTCGTTTTTTTTTTTAACCCATACGCTCTCTCTCAGCCCGTTCTTTTCTCTCTCAGCTTTTGTCCTTTTGTCCTTCCAGCCTGCTAAATATAAGAAGGGAAAGGAAAGAGGTTGCAGAATGATTTCAGACAGCATTCAGTGACTGATAATGTGAAAGAATTTTAATCCAAATCTATGAATGGCTTTAACACAAAGCCGGACGGAGGGAGAGTTCAGCACTTTACACCCTAGGTGTGAAACTCATTTTAGGTTGTGGGCCGGATACAGGGGTGCTATTTTTATTTGTTGGACACTGGCGTGCTTGTGGAGATAATAAAGTTTAGAATCAACTGCCTGCTTAATTAACCTATACTGGGGTTAAATTAAAGGCTGTATGCTAAGTTTAACCAGACCTTTTGAACGGTAGTGTAATAAATAATATGCCAGTATTCAGAGAAAATAAGTATAAATGGTAACACTTTAGTATATAGGAAACAATTCTCACTATGAATTAGTTGCTTATTAGCTTGGCTATTTTTAACATATTGCCTGGTCATTAGTACTTATAAAGCACGTATTCTGCATGACCATATTTCTACATCCTTAATCCTAAATCATCATAAAGTTTATTGCGGCAAAATTTGTAGTTAATGGCTTTTTAAAAGCAAGAATTGCACCTTAAAATAAAGTGTGACTGTATAAAAATAAATGAGTCTACTAATTATCATCTGTTAATTGAAATAATTTTTGTGAACACCTACCCTAACACAAAATTAGGTTTCAAAAAATAAACCATAAACTAATTTGTAATTACAAGCCTGTGTCTCAGTCAAACATAACTTTATGAACTTATTTGACCAAGAAACTCCAGATATGAGTGCAAACTCTGAGTAGAAATGCTTCAATAAACTGTCAAAGCTGAAAATATTCCACCTCGGAGCTCACACACTCTTTTACTTAAAAACCAAATCCTTCTCAAACTTCGAACAACAGTCAGCGCAAACACACCCCCGTACTGAAGAGCATCATGTCTTATCTAGCAGCAACAGCCTGAATCTGTTTGCAGTCGGCCTGAATGAATTTGCTTCTTTTTCTGACACCAAACAGACTGCAGAACGCCCTGTGGTCGCTAAACAGTACAAACATGTCAACAGAAAAAGTGTTGATAAATAAATAAACAAACTGAAAGTAATCGGAATGTTTTAGTGGATTCAGGCCCGAGGAGGTACTGCAATGGAACAGACGCCGGGAAAGGTTAAAGTGGACTACTGCAGAGAGAAAGACAAAAAGAGAAAACAACAGATAATAAAACATACAAGAAAGGATAAGAAAGATACGCAACGTACATGTGACTGCTTTAGTCTCATAAATATATTTATGAGTGCTGAATATTTGAGAAGGCTTTTGCTCAAGAGGATGTGATGTTTGCTTAGGGTTGCAGCGCTCCCAGATTTGGAATCATTAAAAGTTTTCAAAGGTGGCGACTCAGCAAAGATCGCATTTTAAATGCATCATCACCTCTGTAAACGAGCACTGATTATATTTAATACAAAAAAAAAAATTGGGACTGCAGACTGGGAAATAAACATACAATATAGTTTCTCTTGATATGCATGATCAAACACAAAAATGTCAGTCTCGGTTCTTAACAACAACACAGATCTGGTAAATGAGATCCTGAGAGAGAATATGAAGAATCAAAACTAAAAAAATGCAGAGCATAAAATTTAGCATTAAAGGAATAGTTCTGTATAAATTCAATCAATATTTACATAAAAGGTGAATTTCTGAAGAATATCCAGGCCATACTTTTCAATATAATGAAAGTGAATAAAGATGTTGTTAAGCTCCAAGATGCAACAATCACCATAAAAATAACATAAAACTAGTCCATATGACTTTATATTCCAAGTTTCCTAAAGTCAAACCAAAATCCTCACTGAAAATTTCATTTGCTCTCCGTGGTGTGTTCATATTATAATCAGCAATGCCAGATCCATGAAGAATCACTCTGTTGAGTTGGATCTTTTCGATTAATCCATTGATCCAGTTCACAAAACAGGTATGAATGATTTGTTCATGATTTTGTCTAATTCAGGTCTTGAGTTCAACCCACTGTTTCAATTATTCAGCTTCAACCCACTGGAGGGGAAGATTACCAGAGAATAACGTGATAATGTAAATTTGCTTTGTTCCTCACACAAAGCTATCACATGACTTGAGAATACTTAGAATATACTTCACAACTCATGGTACCTTTGATACGTTTTTGTCATTTTGGAGCTTGAGAATGCTATATACAGGTAAAGGTGAGTAAATACTGACAAAAACGACTTGTTTAACTGGTAACACTTTACAATAAGGTTCATTAATTAACATGAACTAAGAATGAACAATACTTCTACAACATTTATTAATTAATCTTAGTTAATGTTCATTTCTGCATTTACTAATGCATTATTAAAATCACAAGTTGCGTTTGTTAACGTTAGTTAATGCACTGTGAACTAACATGAATAAACAATGAACAACTGTATTTTCATTAACTAACAAAGATTAATAAACAGTGCATTGTTTATCGTTTGTTCATGTTAGTTAATACATGAACTAATGTTAACAAATGACACCTTATTGTAAAGTGTTACCGTTTAACTACACTGCATCTCACTATCATGATAACCACCTCCTTCAAGCTACCATTAAATATCATCTCCACACCACTGCTTTCAGTCTGAGATGTCCTACTGTGTCACGCCGACATTCTCACACAGAAGCTGCTCTCCAAACACTCACTTACTCAAAGCTCATTATCCAGTCCTCTGCTCGAATCAAGTCTTGTTATGACACAACATGTGTAAATAGACCAGGGCCCTGGTAATAAGGTAAACGACTGACAGCCTGGACACACATACCAATCTCTGGATAAATATAAAGAGAAGAAACGAGTCCTTCCATGCACACACAAAGTCAATAAAGTCACCAGAGACCAGACAGAAATATTACACATTTCATATCAGTGGGAAAACAACAGGAGAATAAAACAAAGTAATTTAGCTGATCCTATAATGCGCTACCTGCCATACAGAGTGATGACTATTTAAATCCTTTAGGAGAAAGTCAAATAAAAATATCAATATTTTTTGCTTTCATTGTTTAAATGTCATTTTAAACAACATTTCTAACTCTATATATTGGAATAAGTTGTTAAAACAACCCATTTCTGTAGAAACATACAGGTAATCATCAGCTATATCTTCGATCGTTGTCCATCAACAAGTTTGTGGCACACAAATGATTCAACTGTGGTGCTAAACCACTTTAAGACAAACACTATATTAAACGTCAGTGTTGAAGCCTCCGAACAACTCTTTCAAGTAACAGTGCATTTTAAACACTTCAGGTGGTTTCAATTTAGGCTCCCAATAAGAAGGTCAATCACGCATACTTGTTTGGTTATATATGAACACGCTGAGCAAAGGGGTCACATTCCTGGAGTGACTCGGGGGGTCTCATAAAGCAAGAGATTCTTATTTTAAACACATGAGTTCAGAATCCACTGAGTGAACAGCAGTTGGTCTTTTAAGTGGTTCCAAAATCACTCCTGCTGGTACGCTTAAGAATACGGCATAATCAGGAGACCTTCAACCTCATTCAGTAGCTGATGAGTTAGTTATATAATTCATTATTATAGACAGCTAGACTACTAACATTGTCCTGGATTGATAAGGGCTGGGCGATATACTGAACGTTTACAATATAATGTAAATAAGGTTCTAATGTAATAAAATATATTAAAAATACAGTAGTGCAGCTTAATATTTTTGTGGACACCATGACATGTCATTTTTCAGGATTCTTTGACAGTCACTTTATATCAATTTAATCTTTGCTGAATAAAAATATTTATTAATTTCTTTAAAATGACAACAACAAAAAACTTTTTGGAATGATTAAAAGTAACTTTCCCCAAAACTACAATGTTACCTGGGCCAGGCTTGCTCTTTTGTTTTTTTTTGTTTTTTTTAATAATAAAAAAACCCAAAAGTAATATTTTTGGCATTTTGACATTTTCGGCTGAAGGAAGTGCCTCTGCACCTCACTCACAATTTCTTTCAACACGGGTACAGAAGAGGTGTCAGTGAATAAATGGGAAAACAAAATAACTTGTGTGACTTATTTGAAAAAGTAGCTCAGATATTTCATTGTAAACTTAAAAGTATTGTTTACTAATTCCTTAAAAAAGTAATCTGATTACATAACTTGCGTTGCTTCTAATGCTTTAACCCCAACACTAATTATATAAAACCACTGTCAACAAAGTACAAATCTAGCTGTTTTCCCACCTTAAATCCACCATGTTTTTCGGTAAAGGTAATTATAATACATTATTATTATTATTATTATAAACAAAATACTTTTAAGCTATTAGATAAACTGGTTACACTTTAAAATAAAGTTTCATTTTTTAACATTAGATAAATAAATTATTCAAAAAACTATAAAATGGAAGAATATTGTATTTTTTCATTAACAAAGATTAATAAATACTGTAACAAATGTATTGCTCATTGTTGGTCAATGTTAGTTAATGCATTAACTAATGTTAACTGATGGGACTTGATTGTAAAGGGTTACCAATAAAACTATTAAAGTGGCAGTAGGAGATCTTGGAAAATGCTAACTTTAACTTGATAGCACTGAAAGCGAACGTCCTACCCTCCCTGCAAATCGCCGTCCAAAGCCACGCCCCCTAAACGCATATACACACACAGACCAGATGACCAAAGACAACATTACTACAATGCATCATGTGTCATTCTCCGGTGAGAAAATTTTATAGTAGAGTTAGTAACAGTACTACAATACCCGGAAGGAAGATCAGGTTGTTAATGTTTGCCTGCCATTCTCGCTCTGTCTGCATAGCGTACCTGATGACGTATCCTGGCTGCGCGAACAGGGTGCACAGAGGTATGCATATATGCTATGAACTTTTCTTGGTTCTACGCCTTCAACACATTATATAAATACATTTAGACCACTTAAATGAATGATTGCTATGGGGATGTGAAGAGACTTTCAACCATCATAACAAAAAATGTTCCTAAAGACAATCACCTATTGCACCTTTAAGACAGACATTAAATATATTACCCAGCACTCAGATTACAACACAGGAAATGCTGGACACAACCTTATTTATTATACTCAGAGAGTGAGAAAAAAGATTAAGCAACATTGTGAAAAGAAAAAAAAGCAAGAAAACTCTGTTCTTCGTGTATTTTAGGGCTTTTAGAGGATTAATCATTTGATGGATTGTGGAATGGGGATGAGAGTGGTCCGAGCAGCCCTCTGTAGAATATGAATAGCTGTGGGCACCTGCAGCTGCTCTGAATACAAAGAATGCAGCTATTCCCACTCCTCAATGAGAGCGCCTGTCCTTCAGTGTGCCAGCATTATGAAACACGCGAGCAGATTCACCTTTCTAACACCTGCAGACGTATCAAAAATAGGGATTACTCATAGGATTACAATTTTTAACGTATTATGAAAGAAATATAGCCATATCACTGGAAGCGGATCCTGAAATGACACATACTATATGGGCTTTACAGGTAACAACCTGAAGCTTCACGCTCCACTTCTCATCACTCATCCACAGCAGTTTTACTCTCCATTCTGTCTGCACTTCTTACTGAAAATAAAGTATGACCTAACAACAGGTATCTTCTTCCAAGCAGCTCTGTGAGGCACATTTAAGCACATTAGTGACGATCACATGCCCAGCGACTCTCTCACATGATAAAACTATTACCATTCATGTAGCTTTCAAGACACACAACTGAAAAATACTTGATGCATGCAAACTTCAACATTTTCTAAAATGTGCATGACATTACTCATGACATTTTGTTGGTATAAAGATATTAAAAGACATTTAGGCAAAAAAAATTAATAATAATAATATTTGCGCAAAAAATATTTGGAGTCATAAGTGCATACACAAACGTTCCACATTCTTGTGACACATCTCTGACTGCCCCATATTTTGAGTCACATTTGTAATTTTCAAAGGAAAACTTCTGAAATCTAAAAGAAGAAAAAAAAAGGTCTGTAGAAAAAAAACTGCAGAAAAAAGCAAAATGAGAGGTGAGAGAGAGAAAATAAGCAATGCAGGCAGGTTCACTGCTGCTTTAATTATAGTTTTACAAGAGCTTTGACTTTTCCTAATGGCACTGGAAACGAGGTGGCATGGGAGATTGTGTATGTGTGTGAGAGGAGGGTGAGAAAGTCATTGTTAAGCAGGTAATTTACAAGACTGTGGGCCTCCCAGGCACTGACGGGTTTTGCGGCTAACCCTATGCGTCCACAGGAATTGAGGAAATACACCCAAAACCCTTCAGAAAGGACGAGTTTTACAGGGTGTGTCTGAAAAATGTACATCTAATATGTATAGTTTATGACTGCTTTCAGAGCACAATTAATAAACAGTAATACTGTAAAATATTTGTTAATTTTTCAGGATTCTTGATAAACGTTTTTTGGATTGCAATTTAATAAAAACCAATTCAGTGCATCCTTGCTGAATATTAAAGAAAATAAAGAACCCAATCTTCGGAACTGTAGTGTACTGTATATACATGTGGGAAAAATATGGTCATATAAAAACATATGAATAAACTGATTAGATCATTTGGATTCCATTTAAAATAATAACAACAAATAGAAATAATAATATATACACATTTGTTCATAAATGTCATTTGTAACATAAAAGTAAAAGATATTCTATTACAATGAAGCCTGGAATTTTTCATTTCTCTTTTCTCAATGTTTACAGAACAAACTGAAAATGTCAGCTGAGCTCCTCGCACCTGTGGACCTGTACAGTAAAACTGAGGAACCTGAGCAGCGGTGTATCATACCATCTCTGTGTGTCTTATCACAGACAGCACTGATCAAAGCAGCAACTTTTCTTCCAAAGCTCTCCACAGGCCTTTCAGACTCAAAACATTTAGACAGAGCTAGCAAAGTTCAGCCACAGGAACCAAGTTTCAGTCCTCCAGGAACGCTTCCCGAATTTTAAATAGTGTTCTAGATTCCAGGAAGAAATACTGCAGCTGTGATGTTCCTCGTACTGCCTCAGGTCACGACCTCTGAACATTACTTACACGTGGGACAGTTGAGGTTACTTTAAAGAAAAGCTGTCTATGGTGTCAGAGTTGCTGTGAAAGGGTCTGCCATTGATGGAGTCCTATTGTGTGTCTCTGTCACTGTTTGACCTTTTAGGCCTTGTGAAGAATAATAAAGGCTCAAAAACAAAATAAATCAATGTCTCCACTCAGTCAACAGGCCGAAGATAAAACCGTGAATGAGGTGAGTCCTTTCATTCTTTGGGAGTCAAATCTATTAACACTTGATCCACCTCCCAATACAGTATTAATGAGTACAAGACATAAGATGAATGAGGCACACATGCAGAACAATAACATCCGCAACAGTGCCAACTATTCATACAACATTCCAAGAAACTGCATGGATATGCACAAAAATATTGAGACTTATACAGCAAAAATATACACATATACTACATATACAGTGGTGTGAAAAAGTGTTCCTTCCTGATTTTTTTTTTTTTTTTTTGCATGTTTGTCACACTTTAATGTTTCAGATCAGCAAACAAATTTAAATATTAATCAAAGATAACACAAGTAAACACAACATGCAGTTTTTAAATTAAGTTTTACCCACATGGCCCTGTGAGAAAAAGTGCTTGCCAACTAAACCTAATAAATGGTTGTGCCACCCTTTGCAGCAATAACTGCAATCAAGCGTTTACGATAACTTGCAATGAGTCTGTTACAGTGCTGTGGAGGAATTTTGCCCCACTCTTCTTTGCAGAATTGTTGTAATTCAGCCACATTGGAGGGTTTTCGAGCATGAACCGCCTTTTTAAGGTCATGCCACAGCATCTCAATAGGATTCAGGTCAGGACTTTGACTAGGCCACTCCAAAGTCTTCATTTTGTTTTTCTTCAGCCATTCAGAGGTGGACTTGCTGGTGTGTTTTGGATCATTGTCCTGCTGCAGAACCCAAGTTTGCTTCAGTTTGAGGTCACGAACATATTCTCCTTCAGGATTTTCTGATAGAGTGCAGAATTCATGGTTCCATCAATTATGGCAAGTCATCCAGGTTCTGAAGCTGCAAAGCAGCCCCAGACCATCACACTACCACCACCATGTTTGACTGTTGGTATGATGTTCTTTTTATGAAATGCTGTGTTGGTTTTACGCCAGATGTAATGGGACACACACCTTCCAAAAAGTTCAACTTTTGTCACATCAGTCCACAGAATATTTGCCCAAAATTCTTGGGGATAATCAAGATATTTTTTGGCAAATGTGAGATGAGCCTTTGTGTTCTTTTTGGTCAGCAATGGCTTTTGCCTTGGAACTCTCCCATGCTGTTTTTGCCCAGTCTCTTTCTTATTGTTGAATCATGAACACTGACCTTATTTGAGGCAAATGAGGCCTGTAGTTCTTTAGATGTTGTTCTGGGTTCTTTTATGACCTCCTGGATGAGTCGTCTTTGTGCTCTTGGAGTAATTTTGGTAGGCCGGCCACTTCTGGGAAGGTTCACCACTGTTCCAAGTTTTCTCCATTTGTGGAAAATGGCTCTGACCGTGGTTTGCTGGAGTCCCAAAGCCTTAGAAATGGCTTTATATCCCTTTCCAGACTGATACATGTCAACTATTTTGTTTCTCATCTGTTCTTGAATTTCTTTAGATCATGGCATGATGTGTTGCTCTTTAAGCATGCTTCACTTTGTCAGACAGGTTCTATTTAAGTGATTTCTTGATTCAACAGGTCTGGCAGTAATCAGGCCCGGGTTTGGCTGGTGAAATTTAACTCCACTTTCTAAAATAATGTGTTTAATCACAGTTCTTTCATTTAATAGGAGGGGGCAATTGATTTTTCACGTAGGGCCAGGTGGGTTTGGACAGCTTTTTGCCCTTAATAAATGAAATCATCATTTAAAAACTGCATTTTGTATTTACTTGCATTATCTTTGTGTAATATTAAAATTTGTTTGATGATCTGAATCTTTTAAGTGTGACAAATATGCAAAAATCAGGAAGGGGGCCAACACTTTTTCACACCAATAATATATATATATATGATGTGTATATCATGTCCATATATATATATATATATATATATATATATATATATATATATATATATATATATATATATATATATATATATATATATATATATATATATATATATATGGACATGATATACACATCATGCCATATATATATACACCTGCCCGTAAAGCTTGTGTGATTTACTCCTCTCTGCCTAACATGAGAGCTTGAAAATTAGCTTGCCCTTTTACATGTTGGTTATTGTCAGAAGGCCTTGCATGTCACAGAATCAGTTTGCCGAAACTGACTGGTATCTTCTGTCTAGATGTCTGTTCATATCCTGTGTCACTTCCTTTCTCAATGAGAATTATGCTTAAAGATAACAAAGCGCAGTGATTGGGATCAAAAGCTGGTGGGTTTAGCTACGTGTGTGTGTGTGTGTGTGTGTGTGTGTGTGTGTGTGTGTGTGTGTGTGTGTGTGTGTGTGTATCCCCTCCCCCACCCCCTATAGTTAAAACATGCTCATGACACTGCCAGAAGGTCAGCAAACATGCTAACCCAGGATACACTTGTTCACATTAGCTAACACCACCAGCAGCATCACCTTCGGTAACATCAGCTAAACCCACCAGCTTTTGATCCCAATCACTGTGCGCTTTGTTATCTTTAAGCATAATTCTCATTGAGAAAGGAAGTGACGCAGGATATGAACAGACATCTAGACAGAAGATACCAGTCAGTTTCGGCAAACTGATTCTGTGACATGCAAGGCCTTCTGACAATAACCAACATGTAAAAGGGCAAGCTAATTTTCAAGCTGTCATGTTAGGCAGAGAGGAGTAAAACACACAAGCTTTATGGGCAGGTGAGGGCAGCACACAGGCTAAACGCTTAATGGAAGAGACAGATAATCAGAGTCTAAGCAGTGACAAGGGACCTGGCTTTTTTCTTTGAGAATTACACTTTTCTTTAACTGATTGTACAACAGAGAAAAGTTCAACAGTAATGTAGAGTAAAAATATTTCACCTTTTGACAATGAAGGAACACTATATATGCACCTCCAGAGTCAGTCAGAAATAAATGATATGGTGTCGCCATGAATCCACTACCCCTGGAATTATCCACTACTGACTGATAACATGGAATGAATTTTATCAGCCTTATTTCCCACCAGCAACCCACAAAAACTTCATTGAATTATGCTAGGGTAAAAAATAGAATAGAATAGAATAGAATAGAATAGAATAGAATAGAATAGAATAGAATAGAATCAATCAATCAATCAAATCAATCAATCTTGTCTGTTGTTGATCTGGATACAATCCAGTGGTGAACTATTATTGTTTACATATATTTTGCAATCCAGTGGCATTTGAATTGATTGATGAAAGGATCTTGCAAATGTAACTCAGTTAAGAACAACATTACAAGTTTTCTCAGTCGCTTTGGTGCATATAAATGTAAGTAATTAATTATTTCTCAGATCAGAAATGAAATTTTCAAAACTACTTGTTCAACCTCCACATCATCTAGTCACTTGTGCACATCATAATAGCAGTTTCTCATTCTTTTGAACAAGTTGCGATTGCTTTGGTACATTCATGCAACTGATTATGTACATTTCTCTGCACTGTAAAAAATCCAATTAACAATATGTTGGAAGGGCAAACATATTTAAGTTGAGCTACTTTTATTGCTTGGCCTTAGCTGAGAGGACATATTATATTAAGTCTACACAAATATATTTGAAAAACATTGAATGAAAGGTTATTTTCAAATCCAGTCAACAATTAGCTATGCTTATGTTGACTAAACTAATAAAAACTAATCCAGCCAACACCGGGATCAGTCCGCACGTGCCTGGCCTGAGTGCCTTCGCGGGAGAAACAGCTCCGCCATCTTGTCACGTTAACGCGTCAGGTAAGTGCCACTGAATAAATGTAATTTTTTAGACTAAATTTGTGGACAAAAACGTACAGCATATCCAATTTTTCATGTGTCCGAAGAAACATGAATATTTAGGCTATGTTAAGTCAAGTGTATGTCAAGTTAATGCATCAGGTAAGTGGCACTGAATTTGTACTTAGACTGTATTTTTCAATTTGTATATTAAAAAACGTATTATTTAAAACTTATATATATTTATACACAAACGTACAACATATATAAAAACATCGAATAAGCCTTGTATGAATGTCTGAGGGAAATGAACTGTTTAAAGTGAAGGGAACATGGTCTTTCTTCTCGTTTAATACATAAAACACAATGTCAAAAGCTGTATAACTAGAATGAATTTTTGGTTTAATTTTGGCATGTTGTATGATATTTTTGTGTTTCTGTGAAGTGAAAAGATGGCATGAAGAGCTTGCGTGGTCTTTCTCTTTCTTAATATGAATACGTAATTCTTGCTTAATACGACGAAACGTGTAACGTTAATGTAAGCCACAGTAATGCACTTATTTGAAGTTAACATGGGTGTGTTGAGTGAGTTTTTGCATATGTAAACTTTTGCAATTGTCCCGTGAAGTTAAAAGATGACATTAAACGTGACGAACAACCAGCCACGCTGAAATCTCACTTTTTCAAACGGGGCTAATACCAAAAGGCGTTTCTGTTCTCGTGAATGAAAGGGAGTTCATCGTTCTGAAAGAGAATAAACAACTGAATCCTTTCACAAGCCGTCATCAAAGCAGGGAACGTCTCAGTCAGTTCCCTAGGTAGTGAATCACTAAATCGTGCACACGAGTAGCTGCACTGGTAAAGAGACCATGGCTTAGTAAACATTGGGACAACTGATCAATCAATTTGTAACACGTCATCACTGGTAACAGACTGGACCGTTATATTTTGATATTATTTTTATGTTGTTTAAGGTAGACTTATAATATGAAATGTGCATGTTCTGTTACAAATCCTTGCAACTAATGAACACTAAACATCAATGCTCCCTGTGTTGTGGGATGGATTGTGTGGCAAAAAAATGGTTGCAACTTCCGTTTCATCACAAATTTAAGAAACTGATATTACATTTAAATAATTTAAAAGGCATCATTTCATTTTTTGAGATAAATTGTACTTTTCTTTCTCCATCAGGGTGTGGCCAAAGGTTTCATTGGTGCTTTCTCATCATTGCAGGTTTTCAGATGCAACCCAGTTAGTTCTTCTAAGGCACCGCGTGTACAAATTGTTTTGAGAAATACGCATCCTTCTTTGCAAATATTATGGACGATTCGAGAAGCGACTGAGGAAAAACTGTAAAGTGAAAGCAGACAAAGTGTGAAAAAATGAAAAAAGGTACAGATCTGAAGTCAGTGAAGTTATTAAAGGGTTAGTTCACCCAACAATGAAGATTCTGCCAATAATTACTCAAGCTCATGTCGTTCCAAACCAGACCTTCATTTATCTTCAGAACACAAATTAAGATATTTTTGATGAAATCTGAGAGCTCTCTGACCCTCCATAGACAGTAAAGATATTACCAAAATCAAGGTAAAGACATGTAGTAAGGATATCGGTAAAATAGTAAAATAAATAGGTCAAATAAATTATCGTTTTATTTGCACATAAAAACTATTCTCATAGCTTCGTAAAATTACGGTTGAACCCCTGATGTCACATGGAATAATTTACCGATGTCCTTGCTACGTTTCTGTGCATTGATCGTGGTAATATCCTTGCTTGCAGAATTTTCATTTTTGGGTGAACTAACCCCGTAAGCAACCTTCAAACAAGGGGTGCAGCTACAGGTGGACAATGTCTGACCAAAAAGGCCTAACAGAAAAATTATTTACTACAATGATTGAAGTTCTTAGCCTTTTACATTCTTCTTTCTGTAACCTTTGGATTGCAATCCAATTTTCTCCACCAAAAGAATAAATAAATGTACAAAATAAAATGAATCCTGGGACTCTAGAAGCTTGTCTAGACCTACAATTAGTTATTTTGTAACTCCCTACTACTCCAACTCTAGAGAATAATTTTGCACTGTGAAGGTATTGTAAAATTGCAATAGTATTAATTTTATTTCCTCTCATATTGACTTTGGTTATCCATCCCAGAAAGGCATCCTCATAACTCACTGCCTCAGAAACACATTTGACTCCCATAAGGGACCCAAAGCAAATGGTATGGTCTGTGAGATACTACGAAAAAGCACGTGGTGGAGAGAGATGGGAAGATAAAAGAGAGTAAAGATGACTGATCCTGAGCACAGATGATGAGTCACTGCAGAACAACACCCAGAGCAATAGCTCAGCGCAGCCAAACACAGCTCAAGCTAAATGAGATACAGACAGACTGATTTCATGAAAACAATGGAAATGATGCAGCATCAGCATGAGACGAGGTATGGGGCTGCTTTGTTCATTCACACAGACTGACGCATGACTGGCCAAGCTGGAATGGTTTACCTGCATGACCATCTGTTGCCAGGCCAGCGGTTGGTTGCTCCCGCCTGTGGTGCCGCCCACCAGTCGATCAGAGGGCAGACTGCCGCGTTCCAGCTGCAAGGAGACATTGCGGCGTTCCTCTTCAAGGGCCCTGGTCAGACGCTCGAAGCGCGCCTCCTGCTCTTTGACTGATGCCAGGATACTGGCGGCTGACGGCACGTCATATTCTTCCATGGCAGCACCCAAAATTATATGCTGATTACAGGGCAGGGTAAATGGGGGAGAGAGAAGGATCCAGGACAAAAGAAATAGCCATTTAAAGGGACAGTTCAGCCGAAAACGTAAATTCTTTTAACATTAAACACTGTCTTTAGTTTTTTTTCTTCTGTGGAACACAAAATATCTCAGCTTTATACAAGTCAAAAGATTACTTTTAAAATACAGTCCTAATAAATAAATAAAATAAATAAATGAGACGAGAAAAACAAAAAGAGGGTTTGTCCCTTTAGGCTTTCCATAGTCCAGTCAGCGTTTATTGTAGAAAGTGTTTGTGCTCATAAGACGGTTTCAGTGAGTTTTATGAAAAATATTCTAGGCTTAAATCCGGAAGCCCACCCTTAGCCCATGTTCCCCACACAAATAAGCTATCAAATGACCACAGAACACTAGTAAAAATAAAACAAGTCATATGGACCACTACCTTTATGATGCGTTTTTGATGGTCCCCATCCACTATCACATTCTCTTTTTGTGTTCCACATAAGACATAAAGTCATACTTACTTGGAATGACATGAGGATGAGCAAATAAAGACAAAAATATCAATTTCTGGCTTAACTATTCCTTTAATACTGACTGTGTAACCCTCAAACCTACCATTGCATCAGTATCCATGCACCAAATGCTGCAGAGTCACACTACACTTGTACTATGAGCAGCAATTCCTTTACTTACTGCATATAACAACCATAAATAGCCAAAACATGCATATGCCACAAAACAAACTCATTATGGTTCCAGACTAAATTCACCACACGTTGACACAATACAGGCCATCACCATGATAACATCATTCATGCTATGCAGGTGACAAAATGTAGATAATGAAAGCTTCACATAGAGCATAAACTGTTCACCTGCATACACACCTAGCAGTTAGTGCAGAGAGGCAGTTAGAGGACAGACATCCCCCTATAAGGACAGACGGGAGGAGATGTGCCCAGCGGGAGGCAAAGAGAGAGAGCGAGAGAGCGAGAGCTGGCTGCAGAGGAAAAGAAAGACAGAAGAAATCACAGGTTAGATAACACCTTGACATTATAAACATAATAGACAGAATTTTACTCTGTTTCCTGGGGACTTAAAGAGGATGAAGATAAAGAAATGAATGAGAAGATGCTAGAGAATGATAAATGACTATTGAAACCTCACTCGCTGACTTTGAGCAAAGTAGATTGGATTGGGCTGTCAGGGGACAGGTGTGCAGAGACGATGGGGGCCAGATTGAGTATGGGATGGAAAAGGGGGCTGGTGCAGATTAATATTTACTAAGAACGTTATACAGTTGTTGTTTTCATTCTCCATTAAACCAAAACCACAAATGGACACACACACACACACAGTAACACAAACACACTATTCTCTGCAGAACAGTCGGTGTGAAGGTCCCATTCCCTTTGAAGCGCAGCACAGTACACACACAGGCTTTGATGTTTGTTTCTGGCTGATCATTTATTTATCTTAAGCACCGTTCTGACACAGCTCTAACGGCAAGGCATTGTACTACAGTCTTGTTCTGGGTATAAAGAGCAACTGCACAAGGTCTAGCAAAGGGAGCCAATCTGCCCCTGCTGTTGCTCCTGCCTCTGGAAAATAACTCAAGATTAAATTTATCTGCTAGATAAGACACGTTTACAAAAATGTGATAGCTTATCATGGAAAATTTAAGTCAATAAAAATGTGGCAACAATGTGAAAATGGATAAACTTCCATTATCTGAGATGTAAACGGTTAGATGTGATTAACAGATAACTTTTAGTCTTTCATGAGAAGTGAACTGTTCTCCCAGCTGGGTCTACAAAATGTTACGTATGAAATATAGTTGAATATATAAGAACATCTTACCTATCCAACCATCTGTTCATCCAATTTTATCTTGACAAACTTTGCATTTCTAGTTAAAAATTAATCCTGTTTCCATACTTTCAAATTCTAATTACAGTTCTGCATCCTGCAACCTCAATTCAAATTCAGGAACTGAATCAGGAACTAATGGATCTATCCTTCAGTGCAACTGTAAAAGATTTTAGACCTTTTTATTATCTGTCAATAGCTCACTCTAAAAAAAGCTGAATGATGTATCATTCACATCTGTACCACAAAAGGTCCAGGATGATTTACATGCCAAAGGGGTTTGGTCAAATCCCTAACTCCAAGGCTACGTCTACATTAATGTGGATGCATTTGAAAACAGTGTTTTCATTTTAAAACGCTCTCCGTCTACACTAGCATTTTCAAGAATTTTCCAAAAGTTTGTCATCCACACTGAAATGTCAGAAAAGGTTAAATTCGCTTTACTGTGCATGTGTAAATCTTCAAAAAAGCTAACTGTGACGATATAGACATCACAGATGTGATACTTTTTCATGCAATTCTTCTGGCAGGATCATTTTATTTAGGAAAATATCTCACCATTCACTGATGCGTTCAGGTCACTCTCACTCAGGATTGTGTGTCAGATCTAAAACTCAACTGCCCACATGTTTTGCCGCAAACAGCAAATCGTGAGTAAATTTTCTGTCATTTTTGCAGGACTGTGAAATGAAAAGTGTACAAAGTAACACATCTGTAGCAATAGTGTGAAAGCGAATAGCAAATAACAGGCACAATACCAATATAAACACATATCTATTGGTAAAATGTATGTCACGACTAAACATGCATCATCGTTTTCAAAAGCCTCCGTTTTCACAGTAAACACTACAGCGCGAAAACGGCGTTTTCAAATTTATCCACTTTGCGGAGAGTTTTCAAAAAGCTCTGTGAGGGCAATACGAAGCAATAGGAATGGTGACTTACCTTAGCAAACACCCTTATTAAAGGGTTACTCCACTCCAAAATGAAAATTTTGTCATTAATCACTTACCCCCATGTCGTTCAAAACCTGTAAAAGCTTCGTTCGTCTTCAGAACAGAATTTAAGATATTTTGGATAAAAACTGGGAGGCTTGTGATTGTCACATTGACTGCCAAGTAAATTACACTGTCAAGGCCCAGAAAAGTATGAAAGACATCGCCAAAATAGTCCATCTGCCATCTGTGGTTCAACCGTAACGTTATGAAGCTACGAGGATACTTTTTGTATGGAAAGAAAACAAAAATAACGACTTTATGCAACAATTCGTCTCCCCCACGTCAGCGTAGCACCATTTTAGAGAGTATCCGCTGGACGCAAACTGCGTACGCTGTTCTGTGTCAGCCGCACCACACGGATACATCTTCTACGTTTATTTACGCTTTGATTGGAATGAAAACAGGATATCCGTGTGGTGCGGGTAAGTGATTAATGACAAAATTTTCATTTTGGGGTGGAGTAACCATTTAATTTCGACAACTAACAGACCTTTTAAAAGCTTTACTACTCAAGATTTATATCTGAATTGCTTCAGTGCTATAGTATTAGTACTATTCAAAATTACACACAGAAATAAAATAGGTAAGAGGTTGCCCAAACCCTCATTTAAGAGCAGCTATCAAAATCTTTACAGCATCAGGGCACAGTGCTCTCATCGTGGGATTAACTGAGCTATGATGATGAGACGGTTATGATGATGAACCCCTGCTTTAGGATTACAGAAGCTATCTGTCCCATACTCCCTATTTCAGGGAATTCAAGGGCTGATGGGAAACCGGTCCCTGCCTCTCTAAGTATCAGCAGGAGAATGACAAGCATGTCAGACATGCCCACTGCACTTATGACCAGAGACCATCGGACTTTGCTTAAAATAGTCCAAAGTAGTGAAGCATTCCAGTCCTGGTTTGGAGCTGGTTTGCTAATAGTTTGGAGAAGGAAAAAAGGACCGTTCATTGTCAATTTACTCTTCCGGCAGGAACATCCCATCTGTACCCTGCATTAACCTTACAAAGGGATTTACTGGACTGATGGCAATATCTGATCTAATGATTGTACTATAGACTAACAAAGATGAATGAGTCATTTTGCCAACAAGGCAGGTAAGTTTAAAGGGATAGTTCCACTATTAACATTCAATTATTTACTCACCCTAATATTATTCACAACCTGCATGACTTACTATCCTCTGATGAACACAAAAGATATTTTGAAGAACATTGGGATACAAACAATATTTAATTTTCATGGCATAGAAGAAAGAATATTACGGAGGATTAAAACAACATAGGGATGAGTAAATAATAATCCATTTAACAGAATGAACTTTTGGTTAATAGAGCCTGCTAATTGAGAAATCTGTAATAGGTTATGCAAACAAAATCGATAAAACAAAACAAAAAGGACACAATACATAGGGTTTTATAACAATGGGCAGAACTGGCTTTACGTCACATGAACTGTGCTCATGCTGGCACAGTATTTTTCCTCAGGGATAAATATGTTGCAGCATAAACCCTGGTGCTAAAAATAGCTGTGTAATAAATTTACAAACGCAGTTGGAGCTTTCTGCGTGGTTCCAGAGATGAGATGCAGCAGCAGAGGCACATTTAAAAGCCTTGACTTGAAAAAAAACCTCAACAACAAATCCATCAGGGGTTGGGGAACACCTACGGTATATATATCCAAACACAGGAAACATCAACTTTACTTCTGTTCAGGTGAGAAAACATTGAGACAATTGTGTTTACGGTGCAAAACAATTGTTACATCTCAACCCAATACAAGCTTATGAAACACTGAGAAAGGCGGTTATATAAGGCAGCATAGGAAGTATAAACTACAGTTTTACCATCCAAAACTCACCTACACAATGTTGAAGTTTGCCTGACAATTTCTGAGCAACCATCATAGGCCCAATCACTAAGAAGCAGTGATGGGAATAACGGCGTTATAAATAAACGGCGTTACTAACGGCGTTATTTTTTTCAGTAACGAGTAATCAAACGAATTACTGTTTCCCCCGTTACAACGCCGTTACCGTTACTGACAATAAAATGTGGCATTACTATATTATATTATTAGAATTTAATTTTTCAGTTCACCTGAATGGATGCGCAGTGCAGCTGTATTTGACGTACCATAAACTCTAGTGTGAAGCGCATGACTCGCCGTCGCTTTCTCTCACATACACGCACACAAATAAAGAGACAGAGCGAGAGAGTCTTTCATAACATTCAGAATTGACACTCTACATGTAAACGATATTCTTTGTTGTATTTTCCTGTCAAAATAACGGAGTTCCTTTGGAATTCTTCAGCTTTTAAGAACTGCCGGTTTCTCTGGTAGTGGGCGGAACTAATGCGCAAACGACAATCTCATTGGCCGGCGCTCACCTATTATCGTCCCTGTTTTGATTTCAGCAAATCAATTCAAGCGAACGAAGACAACGTGATTAATATTCATGAACCCAGCAGCTCATTAATCCTTAGTGCGTTTTATATTGATGACAAATATGCATTCATTCTTGGTTATTCTAATTACTAAAGTTCTATCATCATATAATATAAAACTATCATAATATTATATTATAATGCTTGACTGATTGATACTAAGTGTCAGTAGATAAATAGTGTAGATTAATGTACAATGTTTTATAATAATAATTTATTCTTTTTAGTGTCCATTTCATTAATTTAACATATTTAATATTGGGGGCATCCAAAGTTATTTGACATTTGAACATTTTTTAAAAAAGTAATGCAATAGTTACTTTCCCTGGTAATTAGTTACTTTTATAATGATGTAACTCAATTACTAACTCAGTTACTATTGGTGAGAAGTAACTAGTAACTATAACTAATTACTTTTTTAAAGTAACGTGCCCAACACTGCTAAGAAGCTGCACTGTTTATCATGTTTTCATTGATGTCTGTAGCGAAAATGATAAGGGATGAGTAATGTTACCATAGCAAAGCAATACTAATGCAGGATTTCTGCAGATGGATGAGGAGTGGCCAACTAGGCGGAAAACTGGTTGGAAAAGAAACGCCCCCCAATTAGAGAATGGTCTCATTTCATTAACCCCAGCCAATCCCTTCTTCAAAGAGATAAACCCTCTCATTTCTCCTCTGGGGGGCTAGAGGTCCAACATAAATAAATCACCAGTCCAGCTCCACCTGAGGCCCATCTGCGTGTGCAGCATCTGTAGAGTAATGAGAATTGGCCATTTGGTGCTGTTCAGAGATCAGTTTTGTGGGTTCAGATCATGGCAGAGAATTGGGTAGAGGGAGGTTAATTCTGGACCAGGAGGTCCTGCTAAAAGTAAAGACCACCAAAGAAACGGCCCTCAGTAGCACCTGATCCCATTTTTACACTCATCTGCTCCTCTCCACCTGAGTTCAGATACCAAATTAAGGATGAATTAAGTTCAACCATACAGATTCAAACAAAGGGATGTTAACAAAAAAGGTTGAGGGCCCAGAGGCACTTATGAGGAATGATGGGCCGGTGCTTTTCGGTAATCTAATATATTTTGTTCCAAGCACAAAGAGTGTCAAAAGGTGAACCCTGAGAGGGAATGGAAAATCGCTTGAATCAAAAGACTGTATGTTAGAGAAGTTCTCCAAGTGTCACTGTGGAGTATCCACGCAGGAGATTTACTTCAAATGACACTCATTTAAAATGTGTGAATGATTGCAGATACTTATATAACACATTTCTGTGTGAATTTTCTGTTTAATAAAGTGATAAGACAGACCTCGAGTCTGTGTATGCCTGCTATATAGTATGCAAAATGCATTACGTCAAATGAGTATTGTGTCCTTATGAACCACCAGACTAGTTTTTCATTATTATTAATAAAGTGTATTTTAAATTAATTCTCCAGAGCTGGCTTTGAAAACTGCTTTATCATTTTGCTGAGAAAAACTATATTGTCATAGTCAATATTGCCTCAAATTTGGATTTCAAAGCAGTTTCCACCATGAAACGCATAAGAGAGATAAGTTTGTTTTCTAGGAGTAGGAAAGAGCGGGGAAATAAAGCCATTGTTTACCCCTTATTTTTTCCCTCGTCTTTGTTCTTTGAAGTGATTCTGGATGTGAGGAGCCTTTCTGAATGAACCAGCAGTGAGAGAGTCAGAAGAATATCCTCAGTTGCACTCAGGTTCCAAGTCCTTAAATAACGCAGTGTGTTATGGGTACAGTGAAACAAATCAAAGGAATGCCATGCTGTGACGCCTCTCAAAGAGGATGCTCCCTCATTGTATTTATTTACATACAGAGTTTGCACATTTCACACAGAATTATACATCATCTTCTCCAACTGATTATCCTGAGAGAAAAAAGGTACATCATGCTACGTGTGCACTGGACCAGGAGATCTTAATAAAATTTAACCAATTTAAGTGCTATATAGCACCTATAAAGAACCTGTAATGGTTCTTCAGTGGTTCTTTGGAGTGGTTAAGGTGCTATATAGCACCATCTTTAAAGATATAGATGCTATGTAGCACTTAAAGTGGTTCCCCTATTATTACGAGCCAAAGAACCACTTTTAATGCTATTTAGCATTTTTTTTTTAGAGTGTACCATCTACAGTACATTGAAAGCAAACATCATAACTTGTAGAGAATCCAAAATATGGTGCAATGGTGCAACCCCCAGGTCATGTTTCATGGCACAGTCATTTCCATGTGGCTTTGTCACTACATATACACAACCAATTCAAAGTTTGGGGTTATTTACCATCAGCAGATTGTAAAACTATGACAGACGTCACTGCCTTTTCCTCAGTGATTGATTGCTATTTGTCATTTTTGCCTCTCATTTGCATCGAACTGAGCATTTCAAACTTTATGACACTTCGCTGTTATTCCTACAATCCCTTGTGTGATCCTGCCACTCATCTCCCAAATAAAATTCATCGAAAACAGCTGCTCATATCTGCTCGCTCAACACATGCTCAATACACATACAGTCAAAGAAACAAATAAATTGTTTCTGAAACACAAATAAATATACAGCAGCATTTTAATGCCTGACGTCCTCACCTACATATCTTAAATTATGGTATAATCAAACTAATTTATATATATATGGATTCATTCAGCTGCATTATGAGTAATCTGCGATCAATGTTACAAAAGGAAAACATCCATGACTTAACAGCATATTTTCATAGGATGATGACGAAGGAACAGATAAAGTGGTGAAATGACGTGCAGTAATGAAGGGGAGAAAGTGAAGGCAGACAGACGGGTTGAGCGGGTACCTTTGATGTCAGCCGGGCAGTCGGTATGCGTGTGGCGTGAGGGTTAAGGCTGTTAGAGAGGGCTGACTGGAACTGGAACTGGAGCTCTCCACCCAAGAAACTCTGCTTGATACAGCAGCTGCAAGAGAGAGACGACAACACACACGAATCAAACACATGCGATGGGGCCAATCCACGCTGCATCATTAGCAGGTTTATTTACATATTACAACTGTGAGTCGGTGCAACCCCCCCCCCCCCCCCCTCCTCCACAGGGTTCAAGCTGAGAATATGAAGAGCCGGGATGTGCGGCTCTGGATTGTTTACTTCAGAGTTATAAATAGTTTCTCGTTTCCTCATTACAGAGTAATGCCACAGCATTGTATTTACTCATAAGCATTTCACAAATTAGGGTGCGCACAATGCCGTACCTCTATTCAGAAAGGAGTTTGGTCGGAGATGTGGGCCGGTGGGACACGTGCAGAGATACTCATGCTGTTGACTCCCTATCATTTTGTCTCAGTTTCTGCTTATAAAGTGGTAAGAAGGCCAAAAATAAACAACCAAGGTGCACTGATTTTGGTTTTTCTTCAGCTATGAATCTTCAGTTTAGCAGCATGTTCAGTTCACGCAGGGAAAACACAGGCATCAAAAACTGGATTTCTGAGTCAAAACCATCTGAATATCAGCATCAGAATCTTAAAAGGCAGACTGACCCAGGCGAACCCATTTAAAACTTGAAAATTTGGGGGAATATTTTCTCTATCGTATTTTCTTTATTTCTCTATGATCTCTGAGCGCCACTGCAGAGACTCAGGGGTAATTTCTGAAACTCTTTCAACAAAACAATTCTTCAACACACTTATTCTTATTCTGCTAAGGATTACAATATCTTTCCCACAAGGGACTCTTCTCTGCTTCGACTTCAAGGACAGGCATGCTCAAAGCACCTTGGATTTGTGGGACTGACATCAAAGGTGAGCTAAGTCGGAATACATTTGTTATCAGGTCCCTCTTTCTCTCTGTCTGAACTGAGCTTACTGCGTTCTGTGCAATTGTGTGTTGTGTTAAATCCATGTCAGCGTGCAGCTAAAATGTCTGCAGTTACTTCATGTTGAAGAACATAAAGAAGATGTGCGTGTCACGAAGCTTTAACTCTCATGCGCTAAAACAGATTTATTTTTTACAGTACATAGGACTCCTGAAGCATAAATGTTTTAGTCCTAAAAACAATAAGAAAAAGTTCCATGGAATTATTTAGCCTTTTTGGATATTAAGATGTTAGTGCCATGATATTTTTCAAGTATCCAGGAGAACCATGTACTGTATACACCATGTTAAATGAACATAATGTTTATTCAGGACAATGGTATAAACTACAGTACCTCTCACTCTACCATAAAAAGTGAAACTAGCTGCCAAACCATAAGTACTGAGCAAAAAAACTAATCAAAGGAAGAAAATGTTTTGTTTCAACTAATAGCAGCTGTGGAATACAGTCCTCTCTCATTAGAACAACCAAATAGATGATGTCACGCAATTTATTTTCTGGGCTGGATGACTTAAGGCAAGAAACACATTGCCAAAGTAAAGAAGAAACCAAAGAAAATTTAATTAAAGGAACAGTTTCACCAAAAAATGAAAATTCTGTCATTATTCACCCTCATGAAGTTCCAAACCAGCATGCTATTATTTTATTTTATTTTATTTTTCCCTGTGGAACAGAAAAGTAGAAATGTTTGAGGAAACTTTATGCAGTCTATTGTAACCACATCTGTAAAGTTTCCAAAAAATAAAAGTCAGACTGCTGAATCCCCAGTGCTAAAAATGATTTTGTGACACTATAGCTAGTTGTTTTTAGTGAATAAAAAACTGAATAGGAGTAATTTAATGAATCGAGTTACCAAATTAATGACTTATGTAATTGCAACTACAATGTTACTGTGCTCAAAGCTTGTATGATCAACTGACCTTAATGTCCAATTCTCTATTAACAAACCATTAACTACAGCTTTTGCCTCAATAAACTACTTATTTGCTGCTTATTATTATTAATAGTTAATAAGGTGTGTAATATGTGCTTTATAAATATGAATAAACAGCAAATATGTTAATAATAGGCATGCTAATAAGCAACTAGTTAATAGTGAAAACTGGTCCCTGTAGTAAAATGCTACCAAATATTTTTCCTCCTCCTTATTTGATTAATATTTTTATTGAATAAATAGGTAAAAGACAATTAACTGCATCTAATCCACTTCATTAAAAACTTTCGAAAGAATCTGATCTCAACATTTGACGACAAAACAGAATTTTTTCTACATTTACTCCTTAAAACTACTAATAATGAAATGAAAATGTTAATGGTTCTAGCCAAAACTGCACGTGTCTTGCAGAAGAACATTCGCTCTGTTTATATATATGACGAGTCACACAGGTACTGGGCTACTCTGCAGCGGTCTAAAATAGTCAAAATATAAACATTTATTATAGGCATACCATAGCGATTCAGGACAAGACAAAAATGTGTTTCAGAAGATGGATTCATTAAGTACTGGCTTGTATCATTTTATTTATTTTTTATTTTTTAAACAAAAAAAAGTTACATAGTGTACCTTTAAAAATAACACTTTATATTTTTACACTTTTTAGAGATTTTTCACTTTATATTCCTCATGTGGGGCAAGTGAATATCTAGGATCATCGTTATTCAACATATCGAGTCCACATCAGAAGAAATAAAAATGTAATCACGTAACAGATCTAATCGTTTCGTAGAATTCTTGCTAGGAAAAATCTAATTGATTGCGGTGTCTTCAAAGAGATTGGCCCAGGAATGGATTTTTCTCCTCGAGGCATAACCTGTGTGAACAGCAGACAATGTAGCTTCCCTCTCTGAGGAGTGAGGGGAGGGAAGAGCTCTTAGACAGTAATGCAGGCAGCATGCCCACAGGAGCATCTTAATTAGAGGAGGGAGAGAACGAGAGAGACTGTATGCTGTGGAGAGTCTGAATCACTACTGCAAAGGAACAACTCTTCTAGTTTGAGGTGGCAAGGTCAGGCCGACCTGAAACATCTGTGTAAAGTGTAGAATGTGTCTTAACAAGCTCAGCTGAAGAAGTTGTGTGGGTGAAGGAACAGGTTTAAAATGCGAATACTTGTGTCACTTAATGTGGCTGCCTTGTTAAATGCAGACAAGGCGGTCTCGGCTAGAAAAGTCATGTTGGAGCTGTGGCATAGGGGTTGATGTCGAGCTATGGTGAGGTGAGCTTCACATAGGAAGATGTAGGCTTAAATATATCCTCTATTTTATGTGTTGGTACCATTCCTGTCCTCAAAGCAAAGCAAAAATGTAAAGCTCTGAAAGGGCAAAAACCTCAAAACATAAATTTTTAATGCGCTTTTACTCACAGCTTCAAGTCATCAGATCTAATTGTCATCCACTGCCAAAGTCAATTGCTCTCTAATGATGATAACAAACCCTCAATAGCAGTTGGTAACCTTCACACACCCTTCAAAAGCTGTCTTTTATGTTGCTTTGACTTTTTGCAGTTCAACACTTGGCGAGACACTTCAAGCAGCCGCGTAGGGGAAACCTATTAAGCTCACCAAAATCTACATTGAGACATTTTTAGACATTTTAAGATATTGGTTTCAGTACAAAAAGCTATGTTAAAATAAAATGTTAATCTCTCACACAAAAATACTTAATTTTATTTTAAATGACAAAAGCATTTCAATTAAGATATACATCATTAATGTAACGGGGCGAACGAGACGTGAGACGTGAGACGTGTGGATCCATCTGCAAAGGCTTTTATTCAGAGACGAGGTCATAAACACAGCCAGGGTCAAAACATCAGCAAACAGGTATAACACAGAGAAGGCAAAGAGTAATCCTAGGGCAAGCGTAGGTCTTTGATCGGCGAACAATATCCAGAGGGCTTGAAAAAAGGGTAGTCCAATAACATGAGCAATAGTCCAAACGAGGTTCAAACAGAGTCTGAACAGCTAGACAAAGGCAGGAATAAGGAAACAAGGCAAATAAACTAGATAAACTACACTTAGAAAACACAGAAGGGCTCCGTAATGTAGCTATCACTGGGAGAGCGATATACGCTAGACAATACTGGAACTAAACAGAAACACAGAATGGCTCGGTAAGGCAGCTAACATTTGGAGAGTGCTACACGCAGAACAATACTCGGCGACTTGAACAGGATCTGAGTGCGTTTTAAATAGAGTGTATAATAGCTCTCAGGTGAGCGTGGGATTAATGACAGCTGTGTGATCAGTGCAATGGATGATAGGAAATGCAGTCCAGTGTAACGTGCAACAGTCTGTGTGGTGCGAGAGTCAATATAATGAAATAGCGATCTCTGGCGGCTAGCAGATGGAAGTCCAAGAACCAGATTCATGACAATTAAATTCAAAAAGTCTGGCTGTGCTTAATGGGAAAACAGAACACTAAAATCAAGCAACAAGGCATTCAATTTAATCAGATATATATTCATAGTGAAGTGTAATTTAAGCACACGTTCAGCTAAGTAAAACATTCAAAAATCAAATAAATCTAATTTATAAAACATTTAATCCATGGGGATGAACACAGAAACTAGCCTCATTATAAACCTCTTTTTAAATAGATATCAATTTATCTATAGTCTCTTAAGGCTGGAGTACACTACACGATTTTTGCTCCGATTTTCCACAGATTTACAGTCTGGAAAAGTTGATGCTAGTTGCCAAAGATCTGAACCAGTCTTCAGATTTGAGTTGACAGAATCCATAGAAAATCAATTAACTTAGCTTAAAATGACAACCATCAGTTAATATTTAAAGTCTGTTTGAAATATTTACATAGACGTTCAATGTGGAAGAGCTTAAAGAGAGCACGCTGAGCTTAATTGGAGCAGCAACAAGTTTTAATAAATGTCATGTAATATTTATTAAAATGAAAGGATTTTGCTAAATAAATAGTCTAGGTCATGTATTAAGATCATACATATTTTAATATGAACAACTATTATTAACAATATCTATGAAATTATACTTTTTCTTATTGATGTCACACTGAAGCTGTGTGATTTTCATAGTAGTGCACTCTTTAAGCTCACCTTACAATAATATGAAATCTTTAAAAATTACAGCACTGTAAAACCACAGACCAGCAATAAACTGTCAATTTATAATATTATGGATGTAAAAGTACAAGTCAGTAATGCCTGTGTGAAGTAATATTTTAGTGTAGCACACAATCTTATACAGCTGATATAGTGTTCTGTAGCATCTGCGCTATGTTGCTAAAACTATATTTTGGATCTAATGTGATTATTTCCCACATCCAAGTTCCAAGTTATAATATGCAAAAGTTTGAACATTAATCTCTTAATTTTACAATAAGTAGTGAAACTTACCCAAAATAAAGGCTTAGACATCTAAAAAATGCACATTTAAGGAGCTCCTCTTTTGGTGAAAGTTTTTAGACAGCTTTCAAAATGGCCGTCAGACAGTGTGAACACATGGAGACCCATATCTCAGGCTGCAATGATCTGATTGACTTGAAATTATTGGAGGTATATAGTAACAAACAAATCAATTGGTTAAGACATCAAGTAGGATAATAAATAATTATTTTCTTTTTATAATCTGATCTCAAAAATGGAAGTGTGCTTAATGGTTACGTGAGCTTATGCCTACATCTCACACTCCATCATACTAAATGTGAAGGAAACTTATTAGGCTACTTGGCATTGAACACAGCAGTTTTTAACCAATTTTTCTGTCAGGGTCTTCACTGTCTTAGAGATTATTCAAGGTAAATGACATTTATGAAACAATTATTACTTTTTAGCATTATTGCTTTGCCTTTTTCATTTCTGGAAAAATAAACACATCTGGTGGACTGTTGTGACCTCATATACTACTTCATACCATCAGGGTCTGAAATCACATGTAATGAAACTGATGTGGAACAAGCAGAGAAGTGTTTTTTTTCTGCCAGAATAATCCAGTCATCTTGCTGCTTTAATTGGAGGCAAAGCCAGAGACACATTGTGTTAAAATGCCCTTTCATTCTCTGCTGCCCACAGCAGGGCCAGGATGCTAATTGAGAAAAGCTACTGAAAATGACTACCTATCATTCTTAGACCTCTCAAGGTAGTGATCATCTTCAGAAGTGGTTCAATTTGCAAGCCGCAAGTACTCAAGACCAGCCTGACTTTTATAATGCCATTTTTCAGCGAAAAAACAAAACAAAAAACACTTCAGAACTTTACATAACTAATCCTTCAAGACTCAGCATCCTTCCATGGAATGATGAAATGCATTAGTTGGAAAGCTTCAGGAACAAGGTTTTAATGTGCAAATCAACAGCCACAGATCTGCAGGCAAAAATAAGTCTCAGGACATGATTCTTTCACCATTTGGAGCCACGCTTCTTCAATGTTAAAACCCATCTAATAACCTGTTTAATAAAAGATCATTTGACCATGTCTTGCATGATCCTCTGACTTTTGATTTTTAATACCATAAATGACAACATATCAGCAGACATCAAGTCATTTGAGTCCTAAGACCCAACTGAGTCACAGTTGCATCCAAATGAAAATGAAATTGCACAGGCTCATAAATATCGCCCAAAGGCATCCCTTACTATGCTGAAAATGTCACCATCCCCCTTGTGGAGTGAACGTGGGCAATGTCAACCTTTTACTGACAGACAGAATGATAGATAAATAAATAGAACTATAGATAGATTGAATGATGGATGGGGAGATGGAATGATAGAACGATAGATAGAATGAAAGAAGAGAGAGAGAGAGAGCCTTAACCAGCAAAAACTAATTGTGCATTCAAGTCTAATAGTCATACATGATCTGGATAAGTAAGATCTACCTCCCTGATGGAACTTTTCAGAGTTTTCATGGGCCGCCGGGCTGAATAAAAGATAAGAGGATCAGAAAATGACCAGCGCCCTAAACCATGTACTGATCAATTATGCAAAACCTTTAGAAGAAAGATAGGAATGATGCTCCTCTGTCCTCTCTAATCAAAAACCTACAATTGAACACAATTCAGAACCTGATTAAAGTGAAAATAAAGGGCAGAGAGTGAGAGAGAAAGAGAGGAGGGGAAAAAATGTGTTAAGAAGAAACAAACAGGCAAAGAGGTTTGAAAAGCAGCTTGAGGGGTCTTTGTCATGGTGCTAATGGGAATTAACCACTGGAGGTTATTACTCGCCTACTTAAACATTACAGGTGCACTTGTATTAACATTAAAAATCAGGGAGGTCTAATAGCAACTGCAGTTTCATTTCAGTTTAATTCAGCAAAAGAACATGAGCTGTAGTAGACACAACACACTACACTCTGCGAGACTGTAACTTCATATATCAGTTACTGTGTGAGGATGCATGCATTCCCACCAAGACTTATGTAACATTCAACAATGATAAGCCATGGTTTACAGCAAAACTCAGACACCTTCATCAGGCCAAAGAAGATGCTTACAGGAATGGGAACAGAGTCTTGTAAAATCAGGCCAGGAACACACTGAATAAGGAGATTAGAGTGGCTAAAAGGACCTACGCTAAAAAGCTGGAAGATCAGTTCACTTCCAATGACTCCGCTTCAGTGTGGAAAGGCCTGAAAGCCATCACCAAGTACAGGACACCATCCCCCAGCACCGAGGTGAATCAACAACTTGCTGAGGACCTGAATGAGTTTTACTGTAGATTTGAAACCCCCCACACCCGTCCTGACCATCTCTCTACACAACCGTTAACACCTCCAGCAACCCCCCTCTCCCCCACTCCTGTACTTCAGATCAGTGAAGAAGATGTGCGCCAGGTCTTCAGGAAGAACAAGAGAAGGAAGGCACCAGGCCCAGACGGTGTGACACCAGCCTGTCTGAAAACCTGTGCTGACCAGCTGGCCCCCATCTTCACACGGATCTTCAATAGATCTCTGGAGTTGTGTGAAGTCCCTTCCTGCTTCAAACGCCCCACCATCATCACTGTTCCAAAGAAACCCAAGATAACAGGACTTAATGACTACAGACCTGTGGCTCTAACATCTGTCATCATGAAGTCATTTAAAAAACTGGTTCTGGCTTATCTGAAGGACATCACTGGACCCTTACTGGACCCCCTGCAGTTTGCATACCGAGCAAACAGGTACGTGGATGATGCAGTCAATGTGGGACTGTATTACATCCTGCAACACCTGGACTAATCAGAGTCTTATGGGAGGATTATTTAATGTCTTATGTAAAGTTTGTGGACTTTAGTTCGGCCTTCATCCCTATACTCCTCCAGACCAAACTAACCCAGCTCTCTGTCCCTATAGCTCTATCTGTCAGTGGATCACCAGCTTTTTGATAGATAGGCAGCAGCTAGTGAGACTGGGGAAATTCATGTCAAACAGCCGCTCCACCAACACTGTACACCAATGACTGCACCTCTAAAGACCCCTCTGTCAAGCAACGGAAGTTTGCAGACAACACCACACTCATCGGCCTCATCCAGGACGGTGATGAGTCTGCCTACAGACAGGAGGTTAAAGAGCTGGCTGTCTGGGGCAGTCTAAACAACCTGGAGCTCAACACGCTCAAAACTGTGGAGATGATCATGGACTTCAGGAGAAATCCCCCTGCACTCCCCCAACTCACCATCATGAACAGCACTGTGACTGCAGTGAAGACATTTAAGTTCCTGTGATCCATCATCTCTCAGGACCTGAATTGGGACACTCACATCAACTCCATTGTAAAAAAAAGCCCAACAAAGGTTGTACTTCCTTCGCCAGCTGAGGAAGTTTAACTTGCCACAGGAGCTGCTGAAACAGTTCTACTCAGCCATCATTGAGTCTGTCCTGTGCACTTCAATAACTGTCTGGTTTGGCTCAGCTACAAAATCAGGGATCAGAAGACTACAGAGAACGGTTTGGACTGCTGATCAGATTATCGCTGCTGATCAGTGCTATAGAGCCCCAATTACCAAGACAACCAGGCACAAGAACAGTTTCTTCCCCCAGGCAATCCACCTTATGAACAGTTAATGACATATATGTTCAATATCATGAAGTACTGTAGAACACATACGTTCGCTCATGTATTTAATGAAGTCCTACTCACTTGATGGTGATACTCACTATTCATCGTGACTCACTTGCCACAGTGATTTTGACAGGCTGAAGAAATCTTCTTGAAGCCATTATATTACATCTACACTAAAGACAGAACTGTTTCCCAAATAATCGAGTACCTGTTTTTCTGGTTTAAAAGGGGATAATTACAGACAGTCTGGCAGTTTTGAACTGTGTAATTTATTGGCTTTTAGATGACATAGGAATAAACATGCTGAGGCCACTTTTTCTCCTTTCTCCACGTAACACCTCCTTTATTAAAAATCCTCTTCATGGGAGGCTCAGATGCAATTCAAGGGATACTTTCACATTCAATTATTTGGGCTCTGCCTTCCAATTCTGAGAGATGCTGAAGAGCGGAGTGCAATAATGAAATTCCTCTTTCCAAAAAAATGTTCAAAAGAAAAGGTGTCTTTAATAAAACCCATTTTTCCTTATCTGCAGATAGCTGCGACACAATTACTTCATGCTGAACCATATCATAGGGTCTATCTTTTGAGAAATGGGTCTAGAAATGTAGGAAGCAGCTGGCAAACATTGTGACTTCACTTAAATACTTACAGAACCTATAAGAACAATACTAAAACCATACTGATCTGAATTAAGCTGCTATAACAAAACTACAGAGAATTACATATGCTTTATCAGAGACCATTACATCAAATTATGCTAGTGCGGGTCCACTCCACCTTCAAAGCCATGAAATAGGCAGATAAAGTATTAATGTTCGGTGCGAGGCCCTGGATTTCTATCAGGAGTTTCAAACTGTATTTCCCCACCAACTCTGTGCGACTGTGATGAGGGACAACGGCCTTTGAAGCCAAAAGCTCAGAAAAAAAAAAGAAAGTTGAAAGAGAATGAAGGTAAGAAACATTAATATTGCATCAGGATTATTTCATGCAGTGGCTATGAGGGATTTTGTCTCAGATGGAGGAAAGTTGTTGGGATCTTTATGGGGAAAAGACACAGTGATAATACACTTCATTATGTGTCTGACTCATCAGATACTCAAGGACAAGTCAGATTTCATCAGCCAATGGCTGAGTGGACACACAGTATATATATATATCAGGGGTGACCCTGAATGCTTCGATAGGAGGAGCCTAATTCAACTACCAATCTCACAGTGGAATATTCACTGGGGTGTTATGATCATTCCATTTTGGCTATATGGGGGTGCTCAAATGTCTGATTACACATAGAACTACCGTTTTTCTCCCAATAAGTTATAAACAGCCTATTAAGATAATGCTGTAAATAAGAATCTGAAAAGAAAGAAGCTTTAAATAAATAGTTTAACGTGCATCAATAAATCCAACCACCCCTATAGATTTAAAAACGGATTTAAAACTTTAACAAGGCTCAAACTGACACAGGCAGAGTGAAAGACTGGATTTATTTTTTTATCAGGTAGGGTACAAGTGATTTCAAGACATTTTAGCCGATTTATATAGCTCGTGTATACATTAGGCTATTTATCTCGTAAAGGATGCATTTGGTTGAGTTGCACTGCAGTAATTAAAGCGCTTCATTGTAGTACATTGTAGTGCAGCACGAGCAGTAGCCTACAAACAACAATGCAGAATATTAATAACTATGACTGGGATTGTCATATACATAAAAATTATAATGAGAACGCTATTATAATAAAATGCTGTTAATTTTTTGAGTTTAGTTGCCGTGTCTCTGCATGTTGTTGCGTGAAGAACACGTTCACAAAAGGAGTTCATTCAATTGTTCAGGACAATTCAGACACGTTATGTGCATTCGGAGCATTTTGTGCAGATAGCCTATAAGTCGTAATATTAACGTTATGTTGTATAAATAACAAAGCATATTCTATACGAGTTAAATCCCATTGATTAAAAACCTGCTATCAAATGCTTCATTCTACTGGTCATCTTCAGCGTGCGCAGCTCAAAACAGAATTGCAGAACATTGATAACTACTGTCATATACATACCGTTATAAGGAGAGCACTTTTGTAAAAAGGTTTCGCTGACGTTTTGATCTTTTAATCAAAACATAAAAGATTAGTTTTGTATCTGTGAGGCATCCATTACACATTTTCCCTGTGTGTTAACATCAGTAATTATGACTGTCGAATGTCTGACTTGACTCTTTTTGCCCCCGCCCCCAAACAAATGATTCGACTACCAGTCGACTATCAGCAAGCTTCGATAATTCAGATTGAAAATCCTTAGTCGTGGACACCCCTAATATGTGTGTTTTTTTTGTTTGTTTTTTTTTAAATAGTGGTTTACTGAACAAGATGCTTTTTCTTTAAATAGCTACATTCAGTTATAGTTAAAATTTTCTTAGTGATGAAAATCTACCTCAGCTTATGCTTAAAACTATAGCCCTTTGACATTATAAGGTTACGAATAAGCCTAACAATTTAACCCAAACTTAAATTTAATTACTATTTATTTTTAAGTAGATGATCAACACTCAACTTTAAAAAAAAAAAAAAAAAAAATGTATGCAAACATGTAACTTGCACATAATGCAATTTTTAAATTAACTTAAATAATAATAACAATAAAATAATTGTAAAATTGTTAAAATATATTCAGTTACACACTAGCTGTCATAGCATGTTTCATAACAGATTAATTTAGACATAGGCCTACATTAAATAATTAAGGTAAATGAAATGCTACGTGACATTTTATTTCCATGCTGTTTTGTTGATTTCTTTCCACGGTTGAACGACTGATTGAGCAATTACATGAGGCATGAGAAACTTTGCTGCCGTAACATGGCCGCGGCAGGCGCAGTGATATTACGCAGCGCCTGAAAGTAGTCCCCAGCTAGGTAACTAGTTATAATATAGCTGGGGACTACTTTCAGGCGCTGCGTAATATCACTGCGCCTGCCGCGGCCATGTTACGGCAGCAAAGTTCCTTGATTATTACGCCGAAATGAGAGTATAGTTCCTAGCCAAATCGGACTACAAAATCGCAACTTTTCATTTTCCGCCGGTCTTAGTACACGATATAACTACAGAAGAGTCGAGTTTTAAATAGGACAAATATCGAAACTCTTTGGTCATTTTTGAACGCGATGCTACTGGTCTAATCGGATTCAATGATCTATGCTAAGCTATGCTAAAAGTGCTATCGCCAGACCCGGAGATCGGCTGAATGGATTCAAAAACGGTAAAACTCAACTTATTAACTCTGAGGGAGTTGGAGAATGAGCCTATTTCCAAAAAAAGTAGAGTGTTCCTTTAATACCCAGAGCCGTAGTTCACTGACAAACTACGCAATTCGCGCTCAGAATCGCAAATGAATCGCCTGCGATATTGAACGTGAACGTGTGCATTAAATGCCGCTCCATTTGAAAACATCCGTCCACACCGCAGACATGTTGCTTCAGACAAGCATGTGCAGGTCGCGGTTTCTGTTTCCGTCATCACAACATTTTGGCTGTATTGTTTCGGTGATAAAAGTCTTTCTTGAAATAATATATATTACTGTGTAAAAATGTGTTTCCTGTCACTTTTAACACAATTTTGATCAATTTAACGTGGCCTTGCTGAATAAGTATTAATTTATTTTTTAAATACTACAAGTGAAAATACAACTTTGCCATTATAGAAATACATTACAGTTTAAAATATATTAAAACAGAATAATTTATTTGAAATTCTAATAATATAATCACAATTTTACTGTACTGTATTTAATATCAAATAAATGCAGCCTTAGTGAGCATACAAAACGTCTTTCAAAAACGTTAAAAATTTTCATTATTTCAAACTTTTGACTGGAGTCAGCTAACATGAACTAACATTTAGTGAAAAATTCAAAGCATAAATTAATCTTAATGTTAATAAAAAAACATAATACACACTGTGTCATTGTACACACACACACACACACACACACACACACACACACACACACACACACACACACACACACACAAGTTACAAATATCCAAAGTTAAATTAATTCCTTTGTGATAATAGCAGTGGAACTGAACCAACAGCCATTAATATTTTAGCCTTGATGCACCAGTAGCTCTCCATCTCTCTCATTAATCTATTCATCCAGCTATGCTTCTCATATCGAAATATAAATTAAGTACCTCAATCAATCATGAATACCATTACAGTTCAAGCAATGTACATTTCCATTACATATTATTATACCTAGGGCTCATTTCTCACTATTGGCATGAAGTTTTCAGACCTCACAGTTATTTCAATTGCTAATTTACAGGACATTCTTTCCTTCAGTGCTCCCCATGAAGTTATGTGCATTATTAAAGACTCCATTAGACAGTATCAGAACATACCATCTGAACTTTTATCCCCACTGTCCTCAACGATGTGTTTGCCATACAGGCTGGTACACTGACCCAGCTGCTCCGGGGGCATGGAGAGTATCACTCACACTCCAGTGGAGGATGCGGTTATCTGGGTCAGTGCATACCACATTCAAAGCACACTTGTTTTGCTGTTTGGGGGGGTTACGCTCATAAGGCCTGGGGGATGGGTGGCTACAGCACAATGAAATGGAATAAACACACTATAAACATTACTCCATATGTAGTTGAGGCCTGGTACAATGTCAACATCAAACTAAAGAAATCCAGTTGTGGTCAAAAGTTTACATGCACCTTGCAGAATCTGCAAAATGTTTATAATTATAGAGGAGTAACATCCACTAGAAAAAAAAATTCTCAACCAGTTTCCTATTACTTTTGTTTACCAAATATCATTTTTAATTCATAAAAATCATAATGATTGAGATGATTATTCAAGTGGTGCCTTAAGCTAATGAAGTTGGCAAAGATGGAAGTGAGGTGGACAGAATTACGTTAGTATGTTTCCAAACAAAAAGATGAAATTTAAATATATTTGAAAAGTATATGCAAAAACAACCTTTGTGAATATTTCTAATTCTTATTAAATGTTTTGTGTTCTGGAGCATCATAATGTTTTTTTTACATATTAATTGAGGACATTTTGCCAGCTATCTGAGCAGAAAAAAATTAATCAAACACAATGAATCATACATTACACAAAGTAAAATAGAGACTACAAATTACATGCCATTATACTGTTTAATGATTCTTAGATTAATTTAGAAATTAGATAAAACTGAGCATCACTCATTATAATGTTTCAATGGGACTAATTAGTTGAGGTAATAGGTAAAAATACATTGCTTCATTTTGGTCTTTTTAGTTTTGTTTTTATTTGCATCTACAATGATCATGCAAATGGTCAGCAAATTTTCCCCCTCATATCTACTTATAATCAGTCAAGTTTTTTTTTTGTTTTTTTTCCCAAGGAGAAGCCGTTTTCCACCACTTCTCTGACTATTAAACAGGCTTTTTCTGACACTATAAGACTTATGATTGGCTAACTTCTATACATGAAAGGAATTCTGTTCAATATCTTTTTGTGAAAGTGACAGTGAAAGTGAAAGTGACGTGACATGTGGCCTAGTTTGGTTACCCATACTCAGAATTTGTGCTCTGCATTTAACCCATCCAAAGTGCACACACACAGCAGTGAACACACACACACACACACACACACACACCGTGAACACAAACCCGGAGCAGTGGGCAGCCATTTTTATGCTGCGGTGCTCGGGGAGCAGTTGGGGGTTCGGTAAATGATTGAATGTTAAATCAGGGTCATTCTAATTCATAAAAAATGCAATCACATGCTCTATGCAGGTCCTAACAATCAAAAGCCTCTTTGGTCTAATGTAAACACACAGACAAAGCCAGCTGGAAGTGCACACATTTACCTGCACAGTATGTGGGAATGAGAGGAATTTGCATTTGTTAATTATGGAAGTGTCTTGCTCTGGTTTACAGCACTGCATGTTTATGTCTGTAAGTGTGTATACAATAACAACTGCTAATCCCCTGTGGAGATACTGCCATAATTAAATCCCACCATGATGATATTTCTATTTGAGTTTGGAACAAACCTGCTGGCTAAATCGAACATTACAAAAACTGTGTTAATTATCCCTTATGAAGTTACATGTAATGAAAAACTGTTACCTGAGATATTAAACTGGAGGGCCATTTCTGAAAACAACATATAATAACCCCGATTGCTATATACTGTCATTGTTTCCTGGAGTTCTTGACAGCTATAATACAATAACTGAGCACAGACACATAATACATTATCACAACTGAGTAAACACATCACAGTAATACTAAAAATAGAGAGAATACTCATGCAGTCCCCCATCTGTTTACACACCGTGAGCAAGTGTGAATACGAACATGCTGATGGAAGTCAGTCATCTTTGCAAATTTGTTGTTAAATTATTGCAATATTTTACTCAGGGGGTTCAAGGGAATATTTTAGGTCAAAGGTGTTCAGCTAACCAAAACAAAAGTTTGAAAATCTCTGCCACAGTGGCAATATTAAATATTTTAATATAATCCTATTAATAGTCACTGCCTCGTGTTCCCGCTCATTTGCATAAAGTTAAACTTTGATGCATTGCCAGGGGCCGCCATTAAAATGAACACCCCTGTTTTCTTTCTCTAAACTTTGGGAAGTAATTTATTGATTTCTGGTTAGAGATGATGACATCGTTGCTTCAAAAAAAAAAAAAAAAAAAAAAAGAACAAGGAAGACATGACCAAGAAAGTCATTCCATTCCCTAGTTTGACACAATGAGAAGTACTCATGAAAACAAATTTGGGCACCTGCAAGAACCGTCATACTCAAGACAACAATAAAAATGGCACAGTCTTTAAAATGGCTGACTCTCTGGACATGTTTTTAATCTTGAAACCTGCTCTTTTCACATAACCAAGAGTGTCATTTTCCTCTCTGTGCCCTACAGCTCAAGAACTTAAGAATAATCACCCGACTATTTGCCATGTTCCCTATTTCACACAACACACTTTTCACAGAGAAGGTGCTGAAGGTGGCAGATCAATCAGGTGGAGTTCCTGAAAGGGGAGGACAGAGAGAAGGAGGGATCGAAAGTGAGAAAGAGGGGAGAGCTACCAGAAAATGAATCCTGCAGAGTCAAGGTCAGAACACAAGAGGCACAGCTGAGAATGAATTGTCAAGGATGAGTGCGTGGTGAGCTACGGGTCCCAGACACCTTTCATCCTGCAGGATGGGTGGTCCTCCATGGGGTCTAGATGGCATTACGGCCCCAGAAACAACCCAGTGAACAGGGAAATTACTCTCTGTACAGACACCATTCACAAAAAGATTGAAGGGGGAAAGTGATCTGAATGTGACCTGTCTCTAGCAAGAGAATGCCTGATCCTTTAAAAAAAGTTATGAGCGAAACCCAACTATTCACTTCCACAATGGGGTGATATTGAAATTACTGTACCATAACAAAGCACCCACAGTGTGCCGACTAATTTGTTTTAAAGGTCCCATGACATGCTGCTTTTTGGATGCTTTTATATCGGCTTAAGTGGTCCTTAGTACTGTATCTGTTTCCCGAAATTCAGCCCTGGTGCAGAATTTCAGCCACTACGAGCCAGTCCCACAATGAGCTTTCCTTAGAACGTGCCATTTCTGTGCCTGTAGCTTTAAATGCTAATGAGGAGGAGAGAGGCGGGGCAAGGTGGAGGCTGGGTGTGTGGCCTTAACCAGCTTGCGCTACCATGCGCTAATGTTGACAGTGGATGTATCGCAATGGCTCGTAGACACAGTCCTTCAAGCTTTTCAGTTTGACCCAGAATCTGATCCGGATGGAGAAGCACCAGATGAAGAAGTTGCAACTCAGCGGCTACAGCAGGACGTCTCCGAATGGTTAGTTTAAAATATTGTGCCTGGATACGGTACTTTAGTTGGTTTGTTTATGTATGCTGTTACAGTTATTACTATGTAGCTAATGCTAGCCATAGGCTCGGATGAAGGAACTAAAAAAATACTTAGGTGTTCATTTGTACATCCAAACACTGAGCAACTGCCATGCTTTGCTCGTTTGCAAGCCATGATGTCTCTCGAGGAAAAAAAAATATTGCACTCGCCTCACACGGTCGTAGCTCATTTTCTCATGGGCGGGCAAAGCAGAGAAAGGGGAGGTAACCTTTCCCCGTATGACGACATAAAGGGAAGATTCCAGATTGGGCCATCTGAGCTTTCATTTTCTCAAAGGTGAAGCAGGATACCCAGGGCTCGGTTTACACCTATCGCCATTTCTAGCCACTGGGGGACCATAGTCAGGCTAGGGGAACTCATATTAATGTTAAAAAACCTCATAAAGTGACATTTTCATGCCATGGGACCTTTAAAATGATCTTTTCCCAAAGCTGAGGCTATAATGCAGAGATCTTGCTCAAAGCTGGTTTTCAACACTAGCCTTTTATGCCCCCCAATAAGAAAATAATATTTCCACCTTTTCGAACATTCTGACGATTACAATGATTGTAAATGACGCACAATAAAAAGTGAGTGTACCTTGATTTTTCTGTTTTTGTTACACATTACATCATGTCTAAATATTTCATCTCAGGCATTTTGGTCCCTCACAAATTACACTAAATTATGGGAGGAAGAAAAAATAGTTTCTTGGTCAGAGTAAAGCCACATAAATTATTTTCAAATCATAAATACTTAATTTAAACACTGATTATTAATAAATGCAATCTTCATGTAAAAAAAAAAAAACCAACTCCGCATGGTGATCATAGATGTAGAAACAGTTATAACTTAGAGAGAATAAGTAATGGCATAAAAAATGAGCCACACAGCCATGAGCTTTGTGTATATTTCATTCTGATGATTCAACGTCATCTACAAGGCCTTCAAACATCGGAAATGTCTCTGAAACCACTCACACATGATTGTTTAGAGCAAGACCATGCTGACTTTTTCCAAACAGATGATAAGAGCCTGATTGTGAGGTGTGACGCTGATGTGTCATCATTTTGTAACAATTTTAGTTGTGATCTCTCTGATATGTGCTCTTTCATACTGGTCTGTTTTAAGAACGTAATGGAGTGGTTTCTTTTTATGGAGGTTGTGTCATTGAGACTCATCATGTATAAAAAGCCACCTGTGGTTTTTGGCTGCTTTATCTACAAAGCAGCCTTGTCATAGCAATTAACATTCTCAAACACTTTCATAGTTCCAAAATAAGAACAGGAGACTCTCTCCTCTACACACACACACACACACACACACACACGCACAGAGTCTCAGACTGACTGCAGTATGCAAAAACAGTCTTTGTATAAGACATACAATATTGCTATACAAGAAGAATAAGATTTGTGCAAATTCCTGAAATATATTCAGCCCTAAAATATTTCTCTAGTGATCTCATTGTTGGCTTGCTTCACCTTCAGTGGGGGCAGACAAATATACAGAAAAACAGATGTCCCGATGGTGAAGCTGCCAGGTAAACTGAAATGAATAATAACTGCAGAATAGTGTTCAATAGTGTTTCTCTGTGAAATACTTGTTGCAGCGATGCCATGGTGTTGTGAGCATTTTATAAGCAGTTGCTAGGTGTTTTGGGAGGTTGCTTACCAGCCAAACAAACAAATAATTAAATACATTTAGCCCCAATGAATATTCTGTTTCCTAGCCGCTGTATTTAATGAAAACCTAAGACTTTTTGCCCATTTTATCATCTGCAGGTAAAATCACAAGTCTAATAATTTTGTAAAGAATAGTGTACTTTTGGTATGAAACAGCTTTCAAATTTAGTCATTTTTCAAGAATTTCACACAAAAAAATACAGTTTTGTGGCTCTTTAATATGTTGTGACAGATTGCTGTAGTATCTCAGTTTAAGTGGCATGATCATCTCACCCTCTTTACTAGTTATAGCACAAAATAAACATGAATGAACATCAGAAGGTATTCAACCACACAAAGATGTCAAAACACACCATTTTTCATGTTCAAGACTTTTGCAAATCTGATGTTGTAAATCTTCATTTTTAGTTACTAACATTTTAATTAAGTATATGAAACTATAAATATATTTTAAAATGTTTAGGACTTATTGGTGAAATAAGTCCCTGCAGAAATTTGCTGAGGCCCTGGTTAAAAAAGAAAAAACTCTGCTTTTTGCAACTGTAAAAAAAGCAATGCCAAGGACAGCTCCTCCAACTAACAACACATATTATAAAGTAATCAGCAATTTTCTTGCAGAAATTTTTTCAAATTGTAGTGTATTTACAGAGCAATCCTATTTCGTCTCACCCTGCCAATTAGAATATTAGCATATCAATACCAAAATGAAACATACTGGAACAAAACCCATTTGGGACTCTCTCTGAGAAGGCAACAGGAATTTCTCCAAACCTGTTAATCGGAAACAAAGCAAAGCTGCTTTACCCTGACACGCTAATAAATCCACATTTCCTTGCTTTTACACTAATGAAGCCGTGCCATTGTGCAGCACTTTCACAAAAGGACATTATTAACATTAAAGAGTTTTAATGATTGAAGAAAATGACTATTAGAAAGGTCATTTCTGCGTCCTCCTTCAGAACATTAGCTGATAAATCAGAGTCACTGTCCGGAGCTCATAAGCCACAATGGCTAATCGTAAAACTATAACAGATTGAAAGTACATACAAAAGACACTTTGAAAGTCATAAAACTGTTACAACAGCCATTAAGATGTACCGACGTACGGACCGTGCACATTTTACTGCATAATTCTGCTGTTGTTTGGCTTGGCATAAGAACTGATGCCTCTCTGGATTTCTGAATATTTCATCTGTGTGCATTGGACGTGTTTTGACTGATAAAACAGCTTGAGAAACCAGCACAAAGGATATTAAAGTAAATACACCTTCAAGTATTTTTATGTTTCAACAAATATTCATTAATTATAGTACATATACTTGAATAAAAAAAAAAACCTTTGTTCATCAGGTTGCAAATTAAAGTCTCCATGCTGTCAGTTTCAAAAATTGAAAGCGGTTCATGTTGCACATGGTTAGTAAAGGACAATAGAGGCAGATAATTTCCTAGACAGGGAGACGGAGGAGACCGAGCAGAGCAGGAAAATGAGGAACAGAAATTGATAAGCAATGCTAAATCAGTGTAGACATGAAAATTGAATTTACCCTACACCAAACATTTTGAAAGTGCTCCCACATCTTGAACACAACAGGATTTTCTTATTGAGTTCAAATGGACTAATCACCTATATGATACAGCCTAGCAATGTTTACTTTGGAATCGGTTGAATTTTACTGCCAACTACGTGCTTTTTTCATTGACATGTTTCTCCAAAACAGCCCAGCAAGCTGGGAGGACGCTAGGCATGTAGTCTCATCAGCCAGGCGTGAAGGACAGCCCGAGCCAGTCAGCCACACACTTCACAGGAGATCCCAGAATTAGTCACGCTGCTCTAACCCTCAGCTCGCCCTGCATTCCAACACATTCATATTCACAACAGCATGGGCAGCTCTGAAACCACACAGCTTAATAGTTTCATAAGTGCAGTATACAGCACATAAGTCTCAGCTATGTGCCTCTGAGACAGCTAAGAACAGTGCTTTTTAGAAAATAAATGAGTGCGCCAAAGTAAATAAGTCCACATACCGCTGAGAGTTAGCCGTAGCCCTTTACCGCAGCAGACTAACAGGCGAAGGAGTTTCCAGTCAACAAGAAAATGAATAGAAAAAAAAGAGCTATTCTCTCATAACAAGAACAAAGTCAAAGCTATAGCGTTCATACCTTTTAAATACATACTTGGAAATACAGCAGCATTTACAACTCTGTGTGTATGTGTACAAATATATTTAAATAAATGGCAACACTGAACAATAAGTCATTTGCAGCAATTATTACAATTTTTATATTTATAGTTTTTATAAATGTTCTTTTGCTCAATAATTTTCTGTTACTGTTAATTCATGCTCATTTACAGTACATAAAAGTTAATTAATACAGCTTTAAATGTTAAACATGTATGCAGAAATTATCACAATTATTCACATTAGATAACTGCATTAACTGATGTTAACAAATTTAACTTCATTGTAAAGCGTACAGACAAAAAAATAATACTACTACTGATAATAATATATGAGAATATCACGGATAAAAAAAAATTTAATATTGGAGAAGCTTTCCAGCACTGGAGAGACTTTTAAGGGGTTGCTTTATTTCTTCTTGATTCGTTGGTTTTGTTGTGTTTCACAGAACTAAGATGAGCTGCCTTTTGCTTTGCTTGTTTGTTCATTTGCATTATTAATGTTTTTTTCTTTTGGTTCCCCTTTTAATGATTGGTATAAGCCCTTAATCGTTGCCTGCTTTGTATAGAGTGTACATGAATGTGGGTGCGGAGGCATCAAAATAGTGGTGGTGTGTTCCTTTTGGGTAGGGGCATGTTTGTTTTGGTGATTTCAAATATCAACAACGTTTCCCAGAAATCACTTACAGCACCTTTAATGAAAATTAATACTTTCATAGGGAATATCCAATCTTAGACCAAATGCTTTTAGAAAGGTTCATACATTATACAGATTTCATGAAGAAACTTACATGTAGAAATAATTTGGCACTTAAGAGTGCACCATACAATTCTTGGCGAGTCTTTGCATGAAACGGCAAACCACAGTTTGCATAGCTATTTGCAACACAACTTTGGAACTGCATTTCTAATTTAATTCCAGAACTACTCCATCAAATCACAGTAATGACATTAACTGTAAATCGAGAGTTCAACGCATTTGGATCGGACATAAATGTCAGAATCATGACTCCAGTGTTAATAAATTACAGAAACAAAAAAAATCAACACATCAACAAGGACCAGATGTAAAGCCTCAAATTAGAAGTGCGGTGACAACAACAGTTTTTACTGGGCTGAGCTTAACAGGATATTATTGCCAAAATACAAAGCCAAAATAATTAAACAAGCATCTTGTGAAGCAGAGTAATTTATCACTGTTTATCAAAATGAAAAGCTAAAGTAATAAAGTATATTTCTTAGAATATTTTAATAAACTGTCACAGAAACACAGTCATGAATGGAGCCCTTGCAACTAGATTTTTCTAGTTTTCACTGAATTTTAGTCTAACATACTCCTAAACAAAAGTTACTTAATTTTTTATAACTGTTCCGAAATGACCTTGATTAATTCTCTTAGATACCCTGCTTTGCTGCAGTCTTTTTGTGGGAGTCTCCCTCTTGCTTTTACTTTTTTATCACTTTGTTAAAGTTACGTCTCTCCCAGTGTATTTGAGAAGAGCATTTAAATTTAATGATGCATAGTGCCCCTTTTTTAATTGTTTTAGAGTATATTGCAATTAACAAATTTGAGCCAAAAAGTTTATTAATAGATTTCATGATGCAACTAAAGTTCCTATTCTGATGTGAGGTTAATTAGACCCAGAAAACAAGAATAGTTTCTAAAATATAGACAACCAAAGTACATTCTAGCACTGCATTTAATAAGGACGTTACACAACCAACAGCTGAAGCTCATAATAGAACTGAGGTTGATTTCTATCTATCCATATATCTATAAACCTATCTAAAAAACTTATTCTGCACTACGTTTCCCAAAGGATAAGGTCCATATTACCAAGCATGTTGATTATACTCAGTACCAATCACAAACATCCCAATTCATTTTATTTTTACACAAAGCATGAAACTTAAGCAGTGACCAAAAAACATTCTGTGTCTACATTAAAGCTTTTCACACTCTTTTCATTCTCTCACCCAACCTCATAAGCTGCACCTCTGATACTTTTAAACAACAGTTTTCTAATGGAATAGGAAACTAATTCAAACTTTTGACTGGTAGTACAAGTCAGCATTCTTAAATCACAGGACATACCCTTTAAATGTGGAAAAAGACTCATATAAAATGTCCCACATCACCCACAGTGGGTCTTTATTTACTTTATACACTGTTACACCTGAAACACACAAAACAGAAGACAAACTGATTTAGACAGATTTACTCTCTGGGTATTCACAAAACCATTCCAGCATAATTAATATCCTCATGTCTCTGGATTTAATTTTCCCTGCATTACTTGAGCAGACCATCTATTTGTTTTGGACTAATGGTGTATGTGAGATACAGAACACGATAATGTCTTGATGTTGCTCCAGTGGATAATTTACTGCCTCATTACGAAGGATGTTTGAAGACCAGCACACAGCTGCAGCCACACAATCCAGACAGGTAAAACACATTAATATTTTCTGGAATACTAAATTCTGATTAGACTGTAGCATGCTGCAGTCAAAATCGTTGTATAATGAGTGCTAAACTATATAAATGAGCACAGTCCTTAGCAACCAATATCCTATTTCATGTCTCTCACTCTGCAATTTATTTTTCACACATAATAAAATAATTTCATGTCAATAATTCATCTCCATTTATTTATTTATTTATTTGGTAAGAACCAATGTAATAAGCAGGACATTTTAGAGACATTCATTTGATCCCTTACATAGTAATGGTTTATGAGAGTCCCCATTAAAGAGAGTACTTGGAAAACCCAGACAAGTATCTCACAAATCTAATTTATTAATATGAAATTCTTGTGTTTGTTCCCAAGAAACATGCAAATAAAAATGTGAAGTGGAGAGAGCCAGAAAGGCCAGACAATATGCAGTTACATTCCTGCAGACAGGAAAATTATTATTATTTTTTATATCTATTTTTAATATTTGTACCAGGGAAAAAAACACACCACAAATACCATTAAAAAATTTTGAAATGTGATTTTTCTAAGTAAAAAAATAAAATATATTTATTAAATACTAATTCCAAATTTCTGATATTTTGGGACTCAATTGCACATGTAGAGATCAAATGGCTTCAGTGAGTTATAATTTCTGAAGACCCTTTTATTGAGCATTTCAGTACTTCATTTAGTATCAGATAAAGATTCTAGACTGTGAGCCAGAATGAGACAGACAGTAATTAACAGACGCTCAATACGATCTATTCTGACAAATGCTTGATACTAAAAACACTCCAGGGACGCACCACTGATTCACAAACACACATGCAATGCGTGAATGAAGCTTGCATTGCATATCGGAAGGTCAGGCAGTGTATAACACGTCAACTGCTCCCACTACAGTATGTATGTCAATAGGACAAATATTCTTCTGTGCTGCTAACCTCCAACAAGCTTATCGGGTCAACAGATCATTAGACACACACGTAAAGTGGAGGGCGGTCCGTACACATCTGTCAATCTCAAACACTGTTTGCAGCGGGTTCAACTGCAGATTACAGATTAAAAGAGAAACAGTGTTTTAGAGTCGCACCAAGTCATTACATTCCTGCTTTTCCATCTCCCCCAATGCCAAATGGAAGAGAAATGAGAGTCTCGTATTTCAGGAGCAACACGGATAGAAAAATATTGCACTTGGGGTTAAAGATAAAAATGCCACCTTAGTTTAAATGTGATGACATTTACAATGCCAGCGAGAATTATAAAGGATGTGAGTCAATAGCAAAGCCCTTGTTCACAGATGCCGCATGCACAATATATTCACAATACCATCTCAAATGTCAAAAATTGCTACAATTTGAAACATTTAGAGTGATACTTTGATAACAGAGCTATTGAATTTTATTCAATGCAATCAATGCTTCTTTCAGAGCTCTTAAATGAGAAAAAAGCCCAAGCCAGGACAGACCATTTTAGCCAAAATGCAGAGAAAAAGCCAAAAAAGCATTTATTTTCTAATTCAAATCTTTTGGTTTTAGTGCTATATTTAGTTATTTGCATTATTCAAAGATCGAATGAGAGGTTTCATAAGCCAAGAGAGAGAAATATGAGGCACAGTCCAGGGAGGAAGCTTAAGTTTCAAGCACCGTACACACAGAGCAGCATTCTTCTGCTAGTCTGTGGTCTCTCGTGTTATTTTTGGGCAACAAGACTACAAGCCTTCATGAAAATTCAGACGTGAAGAATTCTTCTCCACTGGGACGTATTGATGCACACACACATTAACTCACACACATGTATTCTTCAGCTCAAAGGTTAAGCCTGAGGAGAGCCGAGACTTCCTCCACACTTCCTTACATGGGGCAGTGCACAGAAAAGTTGTGGAGGGTGAAAAGGAGGTTGAGAAATATGGGCAGTTGAGTGGAACGGATTCAGGAAATGGGGGAGGGCACAACATTTATGAGGCATCAATCAATTAAAGTCAGTTGCTCTAAGGGTCCGACCAAGTATTGTTAAAATGACAGCCCACTAACAGAGATGGAGCAGAGAGGGGTCAGAAGCCCTGGCAAACATTGTTACAGTCTGGTAGGCACCTGGGAACTCCTCAAGCGTGTAGACCAGACACCAGCAGACAGACAAAAACCTCATTGGCCCACATGTGAAATGAACCCCTCCAACTGAGGCGAGTGGAGGGATTCTCACAAAACCTGTCAAGAACATGGTCAAGACATATTTCACCCCCCAAAATAAAAAAGGCAAAATAACACATTTTTAAATATTACTAATTTATACCCCATTGGGACAAACTATACATACTATATTGAAAATATTGTGCTTTTAAAAAAAATTTTTTTTTTTTTTTTGCATTGTAACATTATTTTCATAACATTTAAAGGGATAGTTCACCCTATCGAGAGCTCTCTGACCCTCCATAGACGGCTAGGGTCCTACCACGCTCAAGGCACAGAAACATAGTAAGGATGTTGTTAAAATGGTCCATGTGACATCAGTGGTTCAACCGTAATTTTACGAAGCTACAAGAATACATTTTGTGTGCAAAGAAAACAAAAATAATGATTATTCAACGATTTCTTCTCTTCCGGGACAGTCCTCCGCCATTATCGACGCATGCGGTTGAATCACTAATGTCACATAGACCATTTTAACAACTTCTTTACTACATTTCTATACCTTGAGCGTGGTGGGACCCTTGCTGTCTATGGAGAGTCAGAGAGATCTTGGATTTCATCAAAAATATCTTAATTTGTGTTCCGAAGATGAACAAAGGTCTTACGGGTTTGGAATGGCATGAGGGTGAGTAATTAATGACACAATTTTCATTTTTGGATGAAGCTTTCATTATTACTGCAAATCTCTTTCAGTAATGCTAAAATAATACTAATAATAAAAATAATACCTTATTTAAACTAAAAAGTATGGTCAGTGTTATTTTGAAATAAATCTATCAAAGAGTTTTCATTAATTTAAATAAATCTGAAATAAAATATAAATATTAGATGAAAAACCTTGACAACTAAATAAAATAATTACTAAAACAGAATGTTAAACTAAAACTAATAAAAATGACAAAGTACTTATAAAGTAATTATATACAAACTAAAATGAAAAACTAAAAATATATAAAAGTTAATTACAAAAATATACAAAAAAGTATATAAATAATATATAAATAAATTAGTACTGTCAAAATTAGCGCATTAAGGCAGGCAATTAATTTATTCAGTTTAACGCCTTAGAATTATTTAACGCCATTAACGCAGGGGCGGAGCCTAGAGACTCATAAATACTGTTTCTCTCTGTTTTTTCTAGGGATGCATCAATCCGATATTCAGGATCGATATCGGCTCCGATACTGGCATTTTCTTCGGATCGGGTATCGGTCAGACGAGACTGATCCAAATCCAATATTGTGAGTGTACTATTTGTGGTAAAACATAATAAAGAACCATAAAGTCAAAGTCCAAGTGTTCTGAAGCCGTTCCATAGTTTAATGTGAGGTACAGATGAATATTTAAGTCGTTAAATTCAAGTTCACGTAAACTCTTCTCTCCGCTGCATCTCTGTCATCCTCCATTCAGCGTTCAAACTGTGTCACGTTCGGTTACTACAGTCAAGATGACCAAACTCTCTCCAAGAGCGCACAATAACTAAAATTTAAAACTGTTAAAAGAAAACGCTCAAACTACCGCACAGATTTAATAAGCTACGCATCAATATCTCTTTCCTTTGTGCTTTGAACTTCTCTATCCGGAGCTGCGCACTGTGACTCTGTGCTGCTTCAAGCGCGTCATTCTGCGCACGGGAAGCGCGTAAGTGCTTTGTGCCGCTCTGTATTGGAGCTTTTCGTATTATAATGCTTTTGCGCAATGAAAGATTATTTATAGCGTTTCTTATTCTGTCCTATCAAGGTTATTAATAATCTAAAGTATAGCACAGTAATGGAGGAGGCAGCAACATATGATAGATAGGACTCCTCTATCACATGTTGCTGCCTTATTACTGTGCTATACATTTAAAAGAAATATCTTTTAATTTTGTAGTTTATATTTAGAAATAAATACATTTACTTGTTTTCATTAATGTATTTTACAACAATACAAAGAGCAATGTGTAACATTTTACCAGATTTAGTCCTTCACATACTCACTTTTATTTGTTCCCCACTAAATAATGTTATTTCACTGTTTAGATTTTATAAAAATTTGCACTCATGATTTTTCTAGAATAAATTTTGGTGCTAAATTATCCACTAACCTAGTTAATAATAGTATTTTTGTCATAGATTATGAATGGGTTTACACCTGGTCATTCCATGTGCGTTTTCGCTGATCGGATATCTATCTGATTTGCTAAAACGTTTCCATTTACACTTGGCCACATAGTCGCAAAACAGATATAAATCCGATATTCAATTCCCGCGCTATATTTAAAGTTCACGTCAACGAAGTCAAAAGATAAGCACTGCATTTTATTATCAGCTCATTTCAAGATCAAATACCGCAGTAGGAGAGCGCGCGGCATCAGCAGTGGAAAGATATGTTTTTCTTACTACTTTTAATGATGATTGTGTTGAGCGTCTGCGTCTTACTTTCAGTTTAAATTCGTTGAAGAGATACTCAGCTACTCGTCCGCGGCCCAGACCACCTCCTGAAGTGGTTTGAGCGATTGAATTTATATTACAAAACGCATGAAGTGACCAGGTGTAAACAGCCCCTATATATTTTTTCATGTTATTTTTTCATTAAAATTAAGTTGTCTAATAGATTGTGTTTAACACACAAAAGAGTGACACAGAAGTATAGAAATTCTACATTGATTTAAAAAAAAAAACTGCGCTGGTATCGGAACTGGCCGATACTCAGAATTTTCTGGATCGGATCGGATCTGAAAAAATGGTAACGTTGCATCCCTAGTTTTTTTCTTGACAAGAAGTGCATTTATTGAGTTGCAGAACGTCTTTACGATCACATCGATCCGGAGACGTTTCAGACGCGCGCTCCAGCTTCACTTCAGCGGCAGGCGCGAGTCAAACAAGCACGGAAACCGGCGCGTGCTGTAGCCAGGGCCGGATAATCCAAAGGCGGGATTGGGCGGGACCAGCCAATATGGGGGCACGAAGTGATTACGATAATGACAATACCTTTAAAATATTTTTCATGTTTTGTATATATTATTTTGCTGGAAGAGATACATATGCACAGAAAATGAACAGTTAATGATACAATATAGAGAATATTAAATATATGCACTAATGGACGCATATAACGAATTGCGATTGGGTCAGGTCAGGTCAGGTTAGGTCACCCCCCCCCCCCCCCAACCCCCGATTCAGTTGAAAAATCAGTGACTTGCCGCCATCTACTGGCAGTTTCATTTCAGTTATTTAAATCATTTAAATCAAACAATGGTTCTATATTCAAAATGTTATATTTAAAACATTAATCTCACAACATTGTTATGAATTTAAAATATCCATGCCACCTCTGAGCCTCTGTAAATGTCTGTAAATTTACCTACATGCCACTTTTGTGTTCTTCTGTGCCACCTTTGTAGTGGAAACTAATTTTGTTAATATTCATTTCTTTTGATTAGTAACTTATTCTTCTTATTCTACCTGTTCTTATTCAATTTTTTTTTTTTTAGAAAGCTTACAAATATACATTTTTGAATTTGACAGTGACCCAGCCAACCTTTAATAAAATTAAGGGGGAAAAAGGGCATTTAAAAAAATCCCCCTGTAAATCACTTTAAGGAGTCAAATATTACCTTGTAATATGAAGGCTAATTTTTGTTATTGATTAAAAGGTGGTTTTAAGGGGGAGGGGGGGGCACTTCAAATGTGGTCACCCTAGGGCACTACACTGTGTTAATCCAAGCCTGGCTGTAGCCTGTATCAGTTCATATCAAAGCGCAAAATAAACTACGTGCTTGCAATGTCGTGGTCAGTTAAGGCATGAAGTTACCAAAAAGGCGATTAAAGCTGCCTTAAAACTGTGCTTACATGTAATATGTTATATATGAGTTTGGTAACACTTTATTTTAGGGTCTCTTAACTAGTTGCTTATTAGCATGCATATTACTACAATGTTAGCCATTTATTAGTACTAATTAAGCACATATTAATGCCTTATTCTACATGACCTTATTCTACATCCTTAATCCTACCCAATAACTAAACTTAACAACTACCTTACTAACTATTAATAAGCAGCCAAATAGGAATTTATTGAGGGAAAAGTCATAGTTAATAGTGAATAAGTGTTCCCTATTCTAAAGTGTTACCATGAGTTTCATTAAGAACATGTCTCTGAAACGGTTTTCAAAACTGTCCTGGAACAGCCCAGCACTGTCTCCCTTATCTAACACACCCGATTCAACTCGTCAGCTCATTATTACAGACTGAAATGGGTCTGACCTGAAATGGGTCAGCAAAGGTGATGAGAGTTGAGAGAAAATATGATGCGTGTCAGATCCGAGTCACGTTCAGCAGCGCAGCCCTTAAAGAAATAGCAGCCAAAACAACCTAATAACCAGCTGCTGTGATGTCTGTTCATCAAGAAGAAAAGAAAAAAAGAGGAAATCAATAACTTTGATATAGCTGTAAGTATTTATCAGTATTTAGTTTAGAATTTAGTGTCTGATAACTTTATTCAGTTTCTGTATACTTCTGCTGAGGGGCACAGGTAGCCTAGCTAAATATAACATTTATTATAATGGGTTTATGTGAAGATTGTTTTAAGTTCACATAAATTAGAAGTTATTTTTAAAGTCTAATAATGTTAAAATTGATGGCTCTTAATTATAATGTAATCTTTAATGGCTATAGTCAATGGTTAAATATTAGGGGAATTTTTTTATAGGGAAATCAGTATTACTTGGTATCAGTGATACTGGCCTTCAGTCATAAAAAAGATGCCATTAAACAAATATTAAAAATATGTTGTTTGTACATTAATTTGAAGATTGAATGTGAAATTATTGCAATATAAAAGTATATTTAAAAACTTTAATGTTAGGTGGGATTAATCGCCATTAATTTCAGAAAAAAATTAATGTTTTTAAAAAAAATGAACGATTATTAGTTCTTTTTTTTTTAATCAACTGACAACACTAAAATAAATAAATAAAATAACACTAATAATAGTGTATCTGAGAATATATCCATATGGCTGTATGTGCTTGACTGAAATAAACAAAAACACGTTCACAACATGTATGAACACGTTCCTGTTCAAAGTTTTTAGAACAGTTTCTGTGCTGAGAGGGAAAGTGTGGGACCATTGAGGGCAGAGTTAAAGGGTTTAAATAAAGCTCAGGGCTGATGGCAAGGGTGAGGTGGGTTAATCTTGACTGACTGCTGTGGTGATACAGAGTGAAACCGCACCGGTCACTGTGAGAGGGCAAGAACTGCAGCTTTGTGCTTTGTCACAGAAGAGTGTTGAACTCTTCAAACACACACAGATGGGCTTACGGAAAGCATTTCAATGGGTCCCTCTACACACAGGACCGACTGAATAGATGCCAGTTATGTGCAAAGGGGGAAGCAGATTTATCCCCGTCCCATGAGCCCACTGGACCAACTGCTATTATCATTTACAGAAGCGTTTCAGTCTGGCAGGGAGCTGAGATTAGTTTCACTGGTTAATTATATTACCTTTCAACATTACAAAAACAAATTATAACGTTAACTGTTTAATACTGGCAGTGATCCACATCGAACGCGCTCTATCCTTCTGTTTTCCTCTCAGTCTTCCACTTTCTTAAACAGCTTGCATTCGTTATCCACTGACGAGACCTGGGAGAGCCGACTTTCAGACGGTAACGGTCAAATTCAGCTCGTAATCAAATTTGGCATGTTCCTCCTCAGAAGTCCAGCGTCTGGTTGAAGGAGGATGAAATAAGGATTCCAACAGAGCACAAGTTTTTCACAAGATGCCAGACTTTTGCATGTGTGTGTGTGTGTGTGTGTGTGTGTGTGTGTTGGTAGATCTCAGTTTTTCGCATCTGCAGAGACCAGCTGATGCATGACCGAAGACACAAGTGCTGAATTCAACACTGTCAGATATGCCTAATGAGCTCCGGAATGAGGCTCAGCCACGGGCCTTTACCTCACATGAACTCGCGCCCAGCCCTCTACAACAGTGCAATTCTTCATTCCACATCCATACTAAACGAAGGAGTCTGCACAAGTCAAACAGAGCAAAAATATTGAATGTAACAAATGATGATAAATTACAATATTGTAGTATGTCATGCAGACATGAAAACTGCAGTTTGTTCACTTTGCAATTCATAAACACCAGCCTTTCTCTACACACACAGACCAGCGCACAAATCATACATATTTCATACATTTTTTAAAGGAATTCTTATGTTATGGTCCATTTTGCATATCTCAAATTGTGTTTTGTTGCCCCTACCACAGTTGTCGCCAAACAGTGACGAAAAAGAAAACAGAAAAAAACAAAACAATAGCGCTTTTAGTTTTGCGATAAATGTGATTTTAATAAAGTGCTAAATAATGAACTTGTGTACTAATATGTTCTTGATGCATCGTGCCGCAAACTGATTCTAATCAATAGGTTCACGTTATTATGGATACATTCTTGTGCATACTACTTTCATTTCCCATTTTCATCTTCTCAATTGGCATTTTAAAAAAGATTTGATTCCAAAGTATTTGAAAATCTGGGAAAAAGGTATTATGAGGGAATGAATTCATCACATGAAGCACCATGAAAGACAATCAGATTAAAGACACTAAAATAAAATCTAAATTGTTTACTTAAAATTCAACGACCATAAGTTTGAGGTTTATTGCAAGTATTCAAATATGTACAAATGCACAAAGAGGCTGATTAGATGACATCATTTTCCATGGAAATAGCAACTTCTCTGATTGTAGATCTTGCTTTATTATAAGCTTATTATGGTAGGACTGTTGTTTATGCATTATTGTTAAAAATCAGTTTCTTTATGGAAAAAAAAATTAAGGGGAAATGATGATTTTAAATGATTCTGAAATGGTTTCTTGTGCTCAACAAGGCTGTGTTTATTTGATAAAAAATACAAAGTAAAAATATTTTTTAAATACATTTAAAAATGCAATTTTTATGTTGTTATGACTAAGCTGAATTTTCGGCAGCTTCAGTGACACATGATCCTTCATTAATTATTCTAATAAGCTCATAAACATTTCTTATTATCATTTATGTTAAATAAACACTCGTGTAGTTATCAACATTCTTTGATAGATGGTTAAGTTTAAAAGAACAACATTCATTTTAAACAGATTTTTTTTTTTTTTTTTGTGATAATGTAAACGTCTTTACTGTCACATTTGATCAGTTTACTGGAGGGGTCACCAAACTTGAACCTGGAGGGCCAGTGTCCTGTAGAGTTTGGCTCCAACTAGCCTCAACACACCTGCCTGGAAGTTTCAAGTATACCTAAGACCTTGATTAACTAATTCAGGTGTGTTTAATTAGGGTTGGAGCTAAACTCTGCAGGACACTGGCTCTCCAGGACCGAGTCTGGTGACCCCAAGTTTAATGCATCCTGGCTGAATAAAACTCTTTTGAACAGTGACATATTTCACTGATATCAAGTAAAAATACTTTGTTTTAAAATCCTGTTGACAAATATATGTAATGCATATAGAATTAAAAACGGAATATCAAACAACCCTATACCCATCTGCACCTTGTTCTCATCCCCTAAAAACAATCCACAGCATCCGAACCCACACACACACTTTCAGACAAAGCGATCCAAACCTGAACTGATCCATTGATGCTATGCACCCAAACAGCTTCATTTGGACAGTGGCAATGATGTCTGCTAACTCAATGTAAACAATGCACCGTGTCAAATCTGCATTTGTTGAGGTTTGAGACAGCGTCTCACAAAGTAATAAGTGTCGAGCAAGGAAGGAAATGCTAATGAGTGCTGCTTTTATTCAGCAGTGACAGATACAGTCTGAAAAAACTGGTAGCTAATGACAAAGAGAGAGAAAGATGGGAAAACAGACACTGGAAATGCAACGGTGCTTTGGTAAAAGCCGTTCACGAGCAAAACGAATAGGAACCCTCATTGTTTCTGTTTGGTTTATGATTCTTTCCCTTTAACTTCGATTCAAAACCCTTGGCACACTGGAACTCTGATTAGCGGAAGAGCGTCTGTATGAACATCATTCCTTAACGTCCCTCCTTCACTTCCAGCAACATGAGAGAAGGAGAGGAAGCAGCAACAGCCCAGGAAGTTGAAGAGTTTCTTTCCTCTTCCTCTCCTGCCGTTGGAGAGAGCAGCCTCATAGATCTCTCTTTGCTCAGTGCCTCAGTGATGAGTATGCCTTAATGGCGCTGTCGATTGGCCCACTTTGCATTTATCCAGTTCACTGTGCATAATTAATCTGCAGTGCAGTGTAACTCTCTAAGTTAAAGGCCATTGAATATCTGGATCGGCCTGCAGAAATCTCCTCCTGCCTGCTTTCATACAACTGGCAAATGTGCATTAATTTGTGATATTGTAGCAATTAGCAGTTGACAAGTCAGATTTGCTGGAGCAGCAGATAACTCAATAATTATTTTATGGAGATTTTGAAAGAGGCCAGTGAATGGGAGTACATGCAGAGCGACAGGCCAGCACAGCAGTTGGAGTCATTACTGGAGGACGTTGGGCAATAATGTGACACTGTTGTTTTATTATGAGCTCGAGTACGTGTCCGAGCTCAGTGTGTGGTAATTACAGCCAATCTGACTCACAGACACAAGAATGACAGTCATTCAAGCAATCAATCACTCGCTTACAAACACACAAACAAGGTTTGTAATAGCCATGATTTTTTTCATAGTTTTGTAAGAAGTCTTTTATGTTCATCATGGCTGCATTCATTTGATCAAATCAGTAATATTATGAAATACTACAATTTAAAATAATAACAAATTTTCTTTGTATTTCATTTTAAAGTGTAATTCATTCCAGTGGTGGAAAAGGTTTCAGCAGTTATTACTCTGGTCTTTAGTGTCACGATCCTTCAGAAATCATTAATATGCTAATGTCATGCTTTTTTTTTTTTATTATTATCAATGTTGAAAAAGTTTCAATGTTGGAAACCATAATACATTACCATTAAAAGTTTGGAGTTAGGGGAAAAATATGAATACTTTTAATACTTTTATTCCGCAAGGATCCATTAAATTGATCATTTGTATCACTAAAGACATTTATAATTTTACAGTTTTCTATTCAAAATCTATAATTTTTTCCGCTTGACAAAAATCTCAGTTTTCCTAAAAGCATTAACCAACTGTTTTCAACACAGATACTACTACTACTACTACTACTACTACTACTACTACTACTACTACTACTACTAATAATAATAATAATAATAATAATAATAATAATAATAATAATAATAGATCACTAAAACAGAATATCAGAATGATTTCTTAAGGATCACAACTGGAGTAAGAGCTGCTGAAATTCAGCTTCGCCATCACAGGAATAAATTTAATTTTTTCAAATTTAATCAAATAAAAAGATTTGAATTTTTTAGAATATTTCAAAAATATTACCGTTTTTACCATATTTAAAACAAATAAATGCAGTCTTGGTGAGCATAACATTTTAAAAATCTAAATGATTCTAAACTTTTGACAGGTAGTGGATATATAAAACATCTACGACACTTCTGATCATGACCATTCTCTCTGGTTTAAATGGAAACATGAAATCACAGAGAGAGAGAGAGAGAGAGAGAGAGAGAGAGAAATTAAAGAGTATAAATGGCTGCAGTATCTTCTCCATTAGCTCCAGCTGATGTTAAACATCATTAGGGTCCTGCCATCTATCTTTTCACAATACAGCAGAAGCAAGAAGGAAACACAGTGATTTATTTGGGGATCGGCACCGTGGCACTGCTGAAAGAAACAGACCACTGACCAGAGTACTGTCAGCCCATTCAGCATTCTTGATAGAGAAAGAGAAACTCCGTTACAGAGAGTGAAACTGCCCCCTATGGGTGAAAAAATGAAAGTTAATGCAGAGAAGAACTAAATCTCTCTCCCAATTCTGAGGTTTTGCTGCAAACTAAAAGAAAAAATAAAACAAAACAGCGATTCATTGTAGTATCTTCTTATCTTGCCTCTGCAAAACAAATATACATACATACATAAAGAAAAAGAACAAAAAAATCGATTACACTTTCTTGCTGTCATCAGGCTTTAACAGCTCTTGCTGAGTTACCGTTACCCGTGCACGCTTCACCACACTTTCATTTTAACCACTCTCTACAAATTAATGAAGCCAATCTTAATGTAAAGTATCATGAACAATGTGCTTACAATAACAACCTTATGTGAGTGTGTTCATCCCAAATCTACAAGCAGCAGCACTATTTGCTTTGCTTTTTCAGCTCTTTGTGAGATCCACATTCCTTCGACATTCAGCAGTGAAAAAAGATGAAGAAAGAGACAGACAGGGTGAGAAATAAATAGAAATGCCTTCTGTTATAGATTGACAGAGCTTAACAGACAGTCCTCGGTACACTGCGCGCTTTCAAAAATGAGTCTGGAACTGCAATTTAGCAGCGTTCCAGAAGTAAATAAAAAGGCTTTTTTGGGTTGCTGTGGTTCAGTTGGGATGATGTAGGACAAGCTCTGAGTGGCTCTCATTGAAAATCCAGGCTAAAGCTGAAGCATGTCATTTTTTTAAGATGCTAAAATAGTTATCATCTCTCAGTTTAATATGCAAAGTTAATTATAACTCCAGCATGCCACAACAATTTCTACATTTTATTTTTATTTATTTACTTATTTTAAAGTAAGAGGCTCAAGGAGCCCATAACCCCTATGCTTATCCAAAGGTTGATCCGTTTGGACAAATATGGGAAATGGGGAAATTGGGGAAAAAGTCTCTCCACATCCGAATATACCTACTTCCCTAGTATGATACTGTGTCAAAAAAGTAGTTTATTCAAAAATGCATTATCCACAAAACAGCATGCAAAAAAAACAACAACAACAAAAAACACAGGTGACCTACTACTTCAAGTGTGCATAGACAGTTTACTATCTCATGAGACCATGAAAAAGTTCAGAAATGACTGGGAGCAGTGACACAACTGACATCGTCACATGGTAATCCCAATATGACAAATGTAGCATGTTTGGATTTTACGCTTCCTACATTATTTATTGTCTATTTTCTTTATTATTAGTGTTTTTATTGTTGTTTGTTGTTTACACTTTCTGTACTGGAAGCTCCTAACACCAAGACAAATTCCTTGTGTGTGTAAACACACCTGGCAACACAGCTCTTTCTGATTATGATACAAACATTTGGGGTTGGAAAGATTCTTTAATGTTTTTGAAAGAAATATCTTCTGCTCACCAAGGCCACATTTATTTGAAATATGTCAAAAATGACAATTTAATTAAAAATATTACAATTTAAAGTAACTGTTTCAATTTCACATGATCCTTCAGAAATATTACAAACTAGTGTTGTCAAAAGTACCAGTAATTTGCTACCAATCAATACTTAAATTTTAAATACTGGTCGTTATTTGTGAGTGTCTGTGAAGTGCATCAAAGGTTTCACTTTACAATGTGTTTTTGCAGCACTGAGCATTGTAGCCAATGGCCAAACAGAGGTGTCTGAATCACCAGAGTTCGTTCAACTCGAGCCAACAAAGTATAACCAACAAAGTACGACATAAATAAGAGATTCATTGTACAGTATAGACAGATTATTTGAATTATAACAGGAGTTTTCACTCAGTCAGTGTCAGCCTGTGCTGCGGCTGGTTTTATTTATTATTTGAAGGCCAAGTGCCATTAATGTTGTGTTTTTGTTAAAGGGTTTAAATAAATGAGTTGTTGTTTAAGCATTATTCTTCTTTTTTTTTACGGTTGTACATCAACTTGTGTATCGAATATTGTGTAAGCCTACTTTTGGTGGTATCAGTACTGACTACTAGATTTTTGTTTTCGTGACATCATTAATTCAAATATGATAATTTGGTGCTCAAGAAACATTTTGGACACAGAAATCACACGTTATCTTTAGCAGTGTATCAACCAAACTTCTTAATAACCACCAACGAGCTCATTAAAAGTGCCAGTCTTTTGATTTCAAAACATGTCAATAAACAAAAGACACGCAGCTGAGACGCTCTCACATAGTGTTTATTTGTCGAGCATTATACTTTCAAAATACAGAGCGAATTCTCAATCACTGTTACAATCGGACGTGAAGCGAGCATCGTTATTCAGCAGCATGTATGCAGTGCCAATGATTAAACAGATGAGTGGCCAGAGCTGTCAGCTGCGCTCCTCTCTTTGGAGAGGGGAAGAGAGAAAGGAAGAGAGCGAGGAAAATAGAGCACAAATTGGCAGAAGCCCAGACTCATTTGCATACCAAGATGTGGTAGGGCTCTGTAAATTCCCCTCGTGGTGTGAGGGCAAAGTAAAATCCCACATTAGAGTACAGGCTACACACAGATTATTTATTAACGCTACAGCTGGAAAACTACAGGGATTCCTACTGTACCTGGATACCTTTCTTAGAGCAATGTATGCATCCTCTATGAAAGAAACATGAAGGGGAAAAGTCTGTAATAAAAAATAGATTGATTTGCAGACGTGCACACTTACTAGACCGACTTATTCTAGTGTTTAATGCTGAGCAGGACTTTAGCCTTGAAGCCTCAGAAGGATTGAAGTAGGAATGATGCATCCTAGGATGTAGGCATCAAACACTTGTTAACTTTGTAGGTGGTTACAGAAAAAACTGGGCATCAGTGACTGAGAATCACACATAAACACACACCTCGCTGCTAGGAGAGGTACAACACATGAAAACAATGTGAGCTCTAAATCAGCTCAATATCAAACATGTTTGGAACATCCTGGAGCAGTCAACATTTCAGATGCTGTTGTCATGCAAACCCATGAGTTTTCCAACATGCCACAACACCGTGCAGCCTCTATTGGTAAAGAAACTGGAGATTGAAATTCCTGAAGAAACAGACTTACTTTTCACAGGTGAGCATGTTTCTCAGTTCACTACTTTCATTAGAAGCTAAGAGCAATTTGGCTGAAGGGTTCTCTGAGGAGCAGTAATATTTCTAAGAGCTTTAACCAACAATTTTTAACAAATGCAGAATTATCTAGCATTAGTGATAAATGAAAGCTTATGAAATTGTCTGCTTAAGTCTACTGCAGATATAGATAATCATACATGTGAATAACTATGGTTACAGACAGAGTCAACTTGCTCAAAAGTTCTCAGGGGCCGACTTCGACTGCTCGATTATGAAGGGTGGCTTGCGTGAAAACAATCAGATTCTGTGTCCATCATTAACAGCATTGCATCCGAATGAGCAATAGTCAAACGTTATATAATCAATAATCAAAAGACTGATACATTTTAGTGACTCAACCATTCTGGTGAATATGAACCATTCCAAAAGAATCAATTAATGTAACTGAACCAGTTCAGATAATTGATTCAGTCATTTGAGTATCCGCACTGTTGTTTAACAACTTGAACTAATTCATGAATAGCTTGTAGCTTGGCAAGTCATCTGCAAAAGAGCACATCATTTGGAAATGATTGTATTTTTTTTTTTAAATTAATTAATATGCAAACATCTCATAAACTTCTTTAAAGAATGAAATATTCATTGGAAAAAAACATGTTGTAAAATCTGTATACAAAAACAAAAGTTTGTATACAAACAATCATATCCGACAGGATGACCGTGCTTGACCAAATATCTGGCTGGGGTCAACACACAGTGTGTAATGATGGGATGGAGCTGACACCACAGGAATGCGGTCGAAAGCCCTTGAAAGACAGGCTCTTAATGACATTTATACACTGCTCCTCTGACCGCTGCAGGAGCTCGGTCACAGACCCATGGGAGCAACGTGAACTCACTAGCAGCCTTTATCGCACTAGTACTCCTGCCACACTAATGCTCGTCACCTTGACAGGAGCCGTTTGGCAGCTCAGACCTAGAGCCTGAAGGGTGACAGTGAGTGAGTGAGTGAGTGAGTGAGTGAGTGAGTGAGTGAGTGAGTGAGTGAGTGAGTGAGTGAGTGAGTGAGTGAGTGAGTGAGTGAGTGAGTGAGTGAGTGAGTGAGTGAGTGAGTGAGTGAGTGAGTGAGTGAGTGAGTGTGTGTGTGTGTGTGTGTGTGTGTGTGTAAGTGGGTGTGAGTGAGTGCATATATATCAAAGGCTCCATGAAACTGCTTTCTGACATACAGACATACGGAATTTGACATACAAATGCATATATTTTGCAAAGGTAAACTTGCATCACATTACCCAATAAATATGGACTAAAAGCCACAAAACTTGCATTCTGATTTCATGAGGTCTATAATTGGATGAACAATGAAGGGAGACAGACCAAGAAAGTGAGAGGGCTGAAACGGGAGCACCATGGGAGACTTCAGACTTTGTAGTTTGTTAGTGTGTGCTGAAGTTGCAAGTCGTATTTCTGCATGTGTCTGAGTCAAAAAATTCCATTGCTGTATGCATGTCAGACGTGTTACATGCCAACCCTGGTTGGTCAGGCTGGAGGTTGTCAGGAGGACTTTAAAAATAAACATGTCTGAAGTGCCTGTAAAGAGAAGAGACACCAGCATGCTTCTCACAACAAGAGTCACCCCTGCTGCTGGCCATACCGCAGGAGTTGCGGTCCTGTCTGCCTGGGATCAGGTCGATAGCTATGAACACATATCAGCTCACTTACAAGCCTTTTGCCAATGAAATCACTCAGCTCCTTAAAAGCTTCACTTCACTCCCAACCACTTCTCTTTGAAGGGCAGAAAGAGAACTGTAGGGCAGAAATCAAACGGCCTCAAGAAAGCAAGAGGAAATGGCTATATGAAAGTTTTTCAAAGAAATAACAAAACAATACAACTAAATAGTACTGATGCTAGCTTACTAAAGGAAATAAAATAAATATTGTTATACAATGATTACAAAATGTAATTTAATAAAAGCCAGATAATTGTTTCAGATGTTTTAGAACATCAGTTAAGGGTCATTCCGTGTCAAAATAATCCAAATTTCTGAAACTTCCCCGGCCCAAATTTTTACATTTACATTGTTTTGATCGAGGCAAACAAGCTAAAATTTTACCTCCAACATAATTTATTCTTTCAAATATTTATTTATTCTATTTATTTAATCTGAATATGGTGCAGCATTGAGATTCCCATATCTCTGGGGCTGAATAATATAGGACCATGAAAATGAAGATTACAAAAGAAAGGTTTATTAAGAACTAGAATCTAATATTAAATTGAGATATCTTGAATACTTCTTGAGTTACGGGCATGCAAACTTTTGAAAAAGAATATGTATGGCACTTAGGCAAGTTGTTCAATGCAGTTGTTTTGACCGAAGGAAACGAGATACATTTCTAGTTTCAGCATAATCGATTAATCTAACGATTATTGGAACTGATTAATCAGTAGACATCGACTGATTATTCAGCTTTTGCAATTGGTTAAACTGTTGAGTTATGCATATTCACAAATAAATAACGGTAACCACTTCAGCTTTTGAAAGTCATATGCTGTTACAATTATTATGCAATTAATTTATGCAAATATATATATTTGGCACACAAAATAGATGAGCGACAGAGAAACTCTCTCATTCACCATGTAATTAGCTATATGAAAATGTAACTGAATGACACATCATTCTGCCTAACATCTCCTTTTGTAAGTCATATGGATAAGAAACCAAATAAAGGTAAGTGATAAGACGTTTTATTTTTGGATAAATTATTTTATTCACAAAATAATCTCTCTTAAAATACCTTATAAAGTTATGATAATCAAAACAGTCCTGAGCTAGATCAAGCTTTGATATTTGCAAACCAAACCATCACTTTAATGAAATAATATATATTTTTCCCACTAATAAAAATATTTTATCACTAGCTAGCTCCACACTGGAGAGCTGCTTTATAACAGAAAATCAAATTGTAATTCTAACTGAAATTGACACTGACTCTGGTTTTTCACGTTTAATACTGTAAAGCTGCTTGATTTAAGGCTATCTATTGCATAAAGTACTATATAAATTAAAGTGACATCACGTGACCTGGACTTCACTGCAGAGCTCCTGCAAACATCCACATCGCTGTAATTAGATGCATTTTTAACTGCTGCGTTCACACCGCTGTCAGTTTTTGTTGTGTTTATTTCGTTACTGAGAGGAAAGTGCACAGCATATATTTACATATTCATCCAAACGCCGCTCAACAGCTTCAGGTTCGTTTCGGCTGCATTTGCTATGAAGTGCTGTGTCTTCTTCTCTTGAATTGCATAAAGGAGAGCTGAATTACAGTCTTGCGCTACAGCGCCACACTGCTCAAACCGCGACATTAGGTCATTTGAGATCATACGACTACTCGACAACAAAAATATTTGTCGACAATTTTTTATTGTAGACGTTGTTGATAATGTGGACTAATCGTTGCAGAGCTAGTAAATTTACAGATTTACTCCTGGAGCCATTAAAATTCCAATATCTCTGGAACTGAACCATTTAGGGCCTTACAAATGAAGATGCCAAAAGGAAAGTTTGTTCAGACCCAATATCAAAAAGAGCATTAAGATATCTTTAATACTTCTTAAGTTACAGGCCGGCAAACTTTAGAGAAAAAAACTTGAAAAATGCTTTTCCCCCATTTTTGAATGGTTACCACTGACACATTATGCAACAAAGATTGCTAAAGTCAACAGATTTTACTAATAGACCTACCAATTCCTGAAAAGAATAATAATAATAATAATAATAATGCTACCATCTTTCTGAATTTGGCTCTGAATCTCAGGTGAAAATTGTCATTTTGACACTCCTCTACAAAATAGCGAATTACTCCGTAAGGGCGTTCACACTTGGCGTCTTATTTGATTAGAAAATATATACCATTTAATTCCATCAGTACACGATTGTACCACTAGTCTTTCATTTAATCTGCGTTTTAAACTTAAGCTAATTTTAACGATTTTTGTCGTTTGTACAAAGATGTGTCTGCTGTTAGCAACAGCACCTCAGGTAGCACCGAGACTAAAGAAATGTGAAGAGAACAATGTAATTATTGCCTAAACATCCTCCTCATAATCCATAATTTGTATTTAAATAAATGACTGAATACCGCGTTGCACAATCTTGATTACGGTTGCTTAATGATTGTTATGTTCTCGGCTACTGCGGTGTAACAGCTTACTTCCGGTCAACGTAGCCGTTCCATTTGCAGCTGTTGCTTAAAGTCGCTATATAATCTCATTAAATTTAAGCTAATTTTAACTATAAAGATAACGATATTAGCATCCACACCAGCGGACGATATCGTCTGTTTATTCTAAGCGCATATGCGTCTGCAGCTTTAAATCCTCGAGCTCGTTATAGCAGGATTGATTCTGGTTGGGTGTCAATGTTTTTATCAGCTGGAAAAAAAATCGTTCTGAAAGTGATTCCAACAATATCGTTTCTCTGTGCCTTTATGGTTATAGCTGTGGTGTGATCTCTGCTATTCCTTAATATTGAGAACGATTTTTAGAACTGTATCTTTATCGTCCTTGGTGTGAACGGGCCTTAACATCTGCCTTCCACGTCCTGACAAATCTAAAACTCTTGCTCAAAGCGCTCCAGTTGAAATGCTGAAGTAATATTTTGCAAAATTATACTGATCCTGACTGCAGTTGTGGGAATGCCTTCCTAGTATAGAAAGTATAGAACAGGTGCTGAGAATGGATGGGAAGACACACAGTTGCTGGCACAGGGACTGAGTGATGGATGGTCCTGTGGAAGCTCCCAGCGCTTGGAGGGAAGTCAAACGAGGCCTCTCATCCCCTCTATCTCTCTTTTTCTCTTTCTAAATCTGTTGACTGGAGAGCACCTCCTGTCACAGACAGACTCTGAGGACACAAAGGTGAGAAAATCACTAACAAACATACAGGAGGCCAACGGCAAGCAGACAGGTCTGAAAACACCACGCTGAGAGATCGCCATTCAGCCAGGCACCAAAGTAAACAGACAAAAAGAGAGAAATCACACTTAGATCATTCAAAAATTTAAATTATGTCATTCCATATGCTGTTAATTTCTAATTCACAATAATATTTATACAGGCATGTCATAAGAGTGAGTAAATGATGATAGTTCTTGTATTTTTACAGTACCATACACATTTGTAACCTTCCCTCTTGAAACTCTTGTGAAGGTTTAATGGTCATTCAGTCTTTCTTATTCTTTATTCACTACCCTCAGCAGAATGTCTCCTCAAAAAAATAGCACTCATTCTCAAGTACACACAAAGCAGCACGCTCACAATTCGGAATCTCAAAAATATTCTGGAATAGTAACTAATACAGGAAGCCAATTTGCCCTTCTAAAAAGGTTTCTTAGGATAGTAGTACTACCATTTGTTTTGAATTGCTTTGGTCATCTTTTGGAGAGCTAGGCAGACATGAAAGCTGGTAACATCCTAATGTAGGCTATTTGAGATTCACTGATGACAAGCATTTTACTATCTGCTGCTCTTTCTAATGAGATCTTCTCAATTTTTAAACTGACCAAAAGTGACAAAAACATTTATAAAAAGTTACAAAAATCTTTTTCAAATAAATATTGCTCTTTTAAAATTTCTATTCATCAAAGAATCATGAAAAAAGTATCACTGTTTCCACAAAAATATTAAGCAGCACAACTGTTTTTAAATGTGTTAATAATAATAATAATAAGAAGAAGAAGAAGTGTTTCTTGAGCACCAAAAGAGCATATTCGAATGATTTGTGAAGGATCATGTGACACTGAAGACTGGAGTGATGATGATGATAATGATGATGAAGAAAATTAAGCTTTGCCATCACTGGAATAAATTTTAAAATGTATTAAAAGAGTAAACGGTCATTTTAAACTAGCCTATTAATTATTTTCAGCCCTGTTTTGCATTTGACAGCTACCGAAAATCTTATACCAACCTCAATTTTTTTTAATTAATTATCATGCCAATCATTGCAGAATGTAATAATGTTTGCTAAAGTTGTAAATTAAAGTTCAGATTCTAAAGTGTTAATGATGAAGATCATACATACAGTGGTCTGTATCAGTTGACAAAAGCCTACTTCTCAAGATCATGTGATGAAAAAGAATTTCCCTGCAAAAACATCGAGACAGAAATAGCTCCACATATCTGTTTTGTAAAGAGAATGGCTGTACCTAACCTCACCAGGTCTGCGTGCTTTCTGCGTTTTGCACGGAAACATTAAAGCTCCGTGAATAATTGTGTGGGATATTATAGTACCGTGAAAATGCTTCCACTGCAGGGCCAAATGCTTAATCCAAATGAACTCCAGCGAGCCACTCCTCCACCTGTCCGCTTGGTCAAGGCTGGTGTTCCAGTCTGCCTGCCAGCTCTCTTCAAAACACAGCTTCAAAAGAATGGCGCCTGTGTTTGTCTGAACTTTGGAACACTGTCTAAAACAGGAGTTAGGAGAACACTTCAAAAACCTCCACACTCAGCAGATTTAGCCCACAAAATAAGCATAGAAAGACTTATGAGGATGAAAAGGCCACAGAAGTGTTGACATTTAAGAGGATCAGGTGGACATTAAATCCAGCTCTGACTGACCATAATGCTTTTTAAAACACTCGGTTATTACATGGAGTACATTTCAGAAACACTGAGCTGGCCAGAACATACTAGGAAATGTGAAGGTGATTTAGTGGGAATCTCAAAGAGAGGTGAGTGAAACAAAGATCATCCAAACACAGAACCACATACAACCCACTGAAATCCATTAATCGGTGACTGTTGAGCAACCAGTTTCTTATAACACATACACATTCATATACACTTGTACATATCCACTCGTGTTCATTAATTCATTCATTCATTCAAGTATATATATCTTGGCTTATGTTGTACAATATTAGCAGAAACACCTTCCTATGAAAGCCCTTTTCTGAGTAAAAAATAAATAAGGAAATTGAGAGACAATGTTAAAATAAAGAAGTAATGTGTTTTATGTCAAAACATAAAAATATAGTCACAAATATGAGAAATACAACCTATTGGGAAAATGTGCCTCTACCTATGTATTTGCAACTGCAAAAAATGTACAATACATACAATTTACTACAGTTTCCAGCTGAGACACTAGAGGTAGTAAAACACCAACAACTTTTAATCCTTTTTTGCACAAATTATGCTGCGCGATCCGTACTACAAAAAATAAAACACTGCTGGATTCATGTTCATCAGTTTCAGATTAAAACTGAAAATATTTTTAGCAACACTTACTGAACATTTCGCTTGAAAGTGCCGAGAAAAGGCTGTAAAATGTGCAAAAAGCAATGTAATACCATTTTGCGGAAATTGGTCACAATTGACCTATCAGTAAGCCCCTCCCTTCAAACGCAGACTAGCCAATGGCAGTCAAGTATCAGCTGCACGGGGAGCGGAACTCGGACATCTTTAGGTTTCAGCGCCATAGAGAAACATTGAAAGATCCGAAGCTCGCATCAGTTTTATGTGGTTTATGCTTCAAAAATGGAAAAATGATGTGCCTGGGGTACTTGTAACACTGATTCCAGGTATCTTGATTTATTTATAATTATCGATAATTTATTTTATTACATTTCCTGAATCCAAACAACACAGAGCAAAATGTCCCTAAGTATTCACCCCAATACAAATGAAGACAAAAACGTTCATTTTCATACACTCATTAAGTTACAATTTTCATCTGCTCATGCAGAAGGTTAATGTTATCTTGTGCTTTAGCAAGGTATCTCTGGCTAAAACTAGCTAACGTTAACCTTAAAGTTAGTGAGTCAATAACGTACAACCTAAATAGCAGACTGTTCTCGCGTCTTGTACAGTGTAGGTCAAAAACACATAAACGAAGGTCTACATTTCAGTGCCTCTCCACATTAAACTGGTTAAATGTACATTAATTTAATCGTTACCTGAGATACATGAACAGTGCTGCATGTTGTCATCCGCGATCGTGATGACCGACCATAATATGAGACTTCTCCCGCTTGCATTGTGATCTGTAAACCCTCGCTTCGAGTTACCCACCGTATTTATTTTTAAATATTTTATAAATCCCTCCATGGAATATTTAATTCCCATTTGGTGGCCTTCTTTGTCCAAAATTGTGCAAAAACATCATAGGACAAGGTTTTCACACTGTAGCTGTCATTGAAAGACAGTGAGCAACTCTGTTTGTTTGTCCGAGGGAGCAACAGTAACTAAGGGGGGCGGGGCTTGCCGATAGGTCAATTGCGCAATATAAACTTTCAATTATGAGAAACAAATTTGAAGTGGCTCAATTTCCCCAAGAGTATTAAAAAATAAAATCCATTTAATCCCATCTGATCCTATCCTATCCACCCAGACATCAGAGTATTCAAATTTGCTTAATTACAGAAAAGTAACTTAAATTTTGCTGGAGATACTTTGACAGCATTGTAGGAAATTAAGACAGGGCCGGAGTCATCACTATCCAGCATTCTACTGATGTATTAAACTCTTGACCTATCCTCTGATGTGTTCCATAATCCAAATATAAATGCCAGACAAGGCCTAGGAAGTTCTATAAGACCAAAACAGACCCCTGAAAAACAGACATCAGTTCATATCTAGCCGCTTTATTTGATGATTAGCACGCTTGCTGTGAACAACTAACGGCTTGTGGATGGGCATTTAACAAGCGTCCAGTGCTCTTTGAAAAGCAGGATCTCAATTCATGAGAAGTATTAATTTGTGGCCTTTAGAGTGATGATAAACTGAAAGCCTGCTGCGTATTACAACCGAGCAGGAAGTGTAGAGATGGAAACCGCTATCCGCAGTCTCTCAAAAGCCGGAACAGCCCGCATGACATTAACATATATAGAGCCATACTATTTATGCTCTCGTTAAATTGAGCCACGATTCTCTTAAAATCTCAGCTGTTTAAATAACTGTCCAGAAGTCGGTTGCAAAGGCTGAGAGGGTGAGAGTGGAGTGATAACGTTAAACGTAAGCTGATTACAATGTTATGTAAAAGGCTACAAGCTTGAGCAGAGGCTATAAAGTCAAAATGTGGACATAAGGAGATTTTTATTAGATGAACTTGCCATGTGGGTTTTTCTAAGACCTTATTCGTTGCTCTAACTGTAGCAATTGATACGCTCCCTAAAACATTAAATATACTTTAGCTGGAGCCATGGCTTAGTGGTATGTGGACATTCTTCAGACATGAACAAGCAGTTTTAAATCCACCATGTCCTGATCCTATTTCTCTTTCTTTACCCAATAATTCCCAGTCCTGTCTCTAACATCGACATCAATAAAAAGTTGCAAAATGAGCAAAAACAAACCTCCAAATCCTGAAATTCTTCAAAGAACTGACAACTCCCCCCAAAACTGACAAATTCATAAATGTCCATATGGCTATGGATCAGGTGGGAAAATAATTTACTGTCAGGGATGATTTTGAATAAAAGACTTTTTATAGATGTTGTTTTCCACACAATAAACTCATCTGAAATAACTAGCCATGAAATGCTAAAGAATTGTTGTCGTACTTGATTTCAGAGAATATAAACTTTTTTATTTCAATTATTTTTCTAAGTATAAACCTTAATATATAAATGTATAATTTATCCTAATTAATATTAATAATTATAATAAATATATCCTAATTTAAAGATGTTTAAATATTTAAATAAATAATTAAACAATTAAAAACAGTGCACTGTGTTGTAATGTGGATGTGCTCCAGACATGACCTTCATGTGGGTGATGCAGATTTGAAAGCCATTTGAAGACTAGTCCTCGGGCAGTTCTACTAGTCTTGTGAACTGCATTGTTGTTCCATTTTTACCTCAGAATATTGGCTATTTATTAAAATCAACAGCAGTATACAGTATGCCAGCTACAGCACAATGAGATCATGTTCAACATGGTAATTAGTCATACATTCTTGGGAAAATATCAACAATGTGGACACTTTAAAGAAAAAAAGTCTGTATTAGGGAGAAAGAATTATACAATGTTTTGTTTTTTTTTTACTAGCAAATCTGGCTGAATTTTATTTGGTCTGTGTGTATATGGGGAGTGCTGACCTTTATGTTATGGTAATGTTCTTAATACAACAGGATCAAAAAATAATTAAAACAAAAACATGTTTACAGGCAGGAAGTCAACAGGCCAGTAGGGCCATGGGAAAGGAGAAAAATCAATGGGGACTTTGCAATGATCTCAATGTGGGGCATTTACCCATACTGAGTGCAGAAAAAAAGAGCTTTTGTGAGGCACAGTGCAATAACTGCTTTAAAAAAAATAAATAAATAAAAACTAAGCTGGTTTGCTGGTCTTAGCCAGTTCAATCTGGTCTAGCTGGTCTTCCAGCCTGAACAGCAAACAAATGCCAAAAAGCTCTCTAAAATAAAGCAACAGGAGAGCCAACAAGACCAGCCAATGCACTGGACAGAGTTGAACCACATAATGCCGTCTCCTGCAATAATTACTTTTCTCATTCACAAGAAAAAATTAAAATATTCAAAGCAGCACCCAAAATGATAAATATTTTTAAACATTCTTTTGCTCTGTTTTGACTCGAGTGTGCAGATAATTTCATAACAAGCATTAATTTATTGAACGAATCTGTTCATAACATGATTTTATTATATTATTCATTCATTTTTGTGACCAAATCAAATATTCTTGCAGTCTCTGAGGTGCTCATCTCTTTGGTGAATTGTTGGTTTATTATAGGGCTGGGATGAAAAATTGATTTGTGCATGGATCAATTCTTAGATTTTCTGAATGCTTTAGAAACAGCCGTACTCTGCTTGTTTCCAAATCCTTACACACACTTGAACCTAAAATAATCATTCATAAAATTCGAAAAGGTTGAAGCAAATTACAAAGGTGTTCACAGTGGGCTGTTTACATTAATCTCGCGTCATAAAAGCAATCTGAGCTGAGGTGAAATCACATGACTCGGCCGAAAACACAAGCACTCGTCTTCATGAGCATCTTCTCTTCTTCGATTTCTGCATTGATTTATCATCCCAGCCCTATTAATATATCATTTCTCCCTGTCACACACACACTTTACAGGTTCACAGGTGTACAGGTTTGTTTAACTGAGGCCAGATAAGAATACACACACATGCACCTTGTTCCACCTTGTCCCTCATCCAAGAAACAAACAGACCAAATGGAACATAAATCAATGCAAGCGTAATCGATAACTGCATACTTGCATTTATGTGCATTTAGGTGTGCAAAACTGAAACTCTGGAAAACTTTGGAAATCTGCATCAGAGCAGCCAAACTGCTATAGGAGTTTTTTATCATGGGGGGAGGAAGAGATAAAGATGAAAAGAGCAATGTCCACCCATATTTTCCCAGGGCTGTTACGGCCCCCAAGTCCAAAAAGAACAAAGGGTCAACTTTTCTGTAATCACCTCTTTTCTCCTCCAGATTGCATGACCTCTGAGGCTTGCGCGAAATCTGAGCAAAACCTGAAAATACCCGAGGTAAAAGAGGCAGAGATCTTAATAGGAAATAACCTTGGACTCAGAGGTAATTGGGTGCCCTTTAAATTCTCTTATCTGGAAGGAGTATGTGTGTGTGGACACTCAGATAATGTGGTAACCGGACTAATGACTGCTCCGACAATCTGGGATATTTCAGTGGCTAAATGTAGTCCACTGAGCAGGCCTTTCCAGTTCATTCTCTATAGGGACATAGGAGATTGTGGGATCGACATTGGATCGGAGCAAGTGGTGAAACTCAATGTAAACGAGAGCTGAAAAACGGCTAGTCCTGTCAAACTGTTACAAGGTAAAGGCAAAAGTCTGCGACATCTGTTCTATTTCCAATCAATTGATGCTTGAGTCACTGTCACATATTAGCACATTTCAGATTATTAAAGCATATGCACACTTTGATAACTCAGAAATAAACTCTGTATTTTAACCAACTGTAATCATGTGCATGTATCAAGGGTCCTCAGCAGGGGGTCTGTAACCCATAGGGGGTCCGTGGTGGCACCGTGGGGTGTCTGGCAATTATCCTTTGATCCCAAACTAATTTTTGTGAAGAAATAAAAATGTGTTAAATAAAAAAATAAAAAATAGTAACTCTAACCAAAGCTTAAGAAGCTGAAGAATCATTTCTCACATTTTTTTTTTTAACATAATATTAAAACTCTGTACATCAATAGCACTGATTATTTTAATGGCTTCATTGTAGGTTGCAAGAATCAAAAGATGTGAATACAAATACAATCTTAAAATCTTATAGAACATGCTTAAATATTAGCCCTGCCCTAAAAAAGGTTGAAGACCCCTGATATATATAAGAGATTTTATTGAACGCATATTGAAGTAATCAATAGTCATACTAAAGACAACCACATTTTTGGTATGGTTTACAGACACAAAAGCCCTCTGGTATTTTGGGTGACATTGAGTGGATTTCTTCCGCACCAGCAGACACATAGTGAGAAAAGAAGAGAGGAAAATGAGAGATTTTCCTGCAGTCAATGAGGACAGCACAAAATATAAAAGACATCCATTTGCCAGAAACAGGCAAATGAAACCTCCACTTACTCGAAGCCTGTGAGCTGCTGGCCAGCTGAAAGGCTAAAAGAATTCATAATCTTTATAACAGTCTATAATTAAGTTAATAACAAATCCTCTCATCCTTGGTAAAAACAATACCAACGCTACAACTCTATTCATGCATTCCGATTGATTTGCCTCTTCCCAGAATTAAATAAAAAGGAGAAACAGGTAGTTTACCCATCACCATGTAATTACCGTAGGCTGAGCCGTGAGTAGAGGTGAGCTAATTGACCCGCAATAAACACCCATGAATCCCTGCACTCACAATAGCACGGGCTGAGAGGGATCAGGCTGCAGAATGTGTGTGTATGTGGCTACAGGGGGTGCAATGGACACACAGAGAAATTTAATAGGTTTAGCAAAAGAAATGGAAAGCAACCTAGGGTCAGGTGCTCAGTCACCTTTCAAACCCTTGTGAAGAGCAACAGAACGTGTAAATAGAGCACAGCGAGGCTGCTACCGCCACCAGTGCTCTCTTTCCAACATAGCTTAAACACACACTCATACACATACATCCACACACTCCATAGTATGGCAACAATATAGTGCCCTATGAAAGGTGGTTTATTTATTTATTTATTTTTTTCAGAAATCCTGTGTTATTTGTTTTAATTTTTCCAGATTCTGTGTTTTATAATCTCTACAAATCAATACAAAGGTGGTAATCAAATGAATGCAAACTTAAAACCTTAGTAATTTAATTAATCTTTTAAACTGTAATTCAAGTGAAATTTGAACAATTTCTTTCTTTTTTGGCAAACAAAGTACTGCACAACAAAATAACGTTTTTAAAATAACTTTTTATATAGGCTAAAATATATTTTTTATTATTACTGTAAAAACGTCTACTGTACAGTTGTACAGAATGTGTCATAAATTCATCAAGTGAAAGCACACTTTTTGCAGGATGTAAAAAAGAGCTTGTTTCTATGCATATCTAAGAAAATACCAAGAGAGTCATGTGTATTGAATATGTGAAGTAGACAAAACATCCTCCTTTTGATTTATTCATCCAAATGTTGACAAATTCCATGATATTTTGAACCAACAGAAATGAGATGACACACCTGAGCAATTACCTGTAACCTACATAATTATATATATATTATATATATTAATTATATATATATATATATATATATATATATATATATATATATATATATATATATATATTAATTATATTATAATATATATATATATATTCTCAAAGTTTCAAGTAAGTTTCTAGTAATTCTATTAAGTATTCTGCACATCACCTTTATACACACACACACACAAATGCCATTTCTAAAACGTTTCTAAAAAATTAAACTATGAAGTTATCTAACGGCAACCTAATGTTTTGACTTGCTCGGTTCTCTCACAGTGTTTTATTCGATTTCTACCATTTACACATTAAAAATGCTCTTTCAAATGATTTTTGCACAGACTGATGCCAACCTCAACAACACATGCGTTTTGTGGCTGTCAACGTCTTGCCAGTCATCTGTGTCTCAGGAGAACTAAGAAGATTGAAATATTCAGCATTTTAGGGAGCGGTTATATCTGACTATAAATCCATCACATCTATTCACAGGAGGAGGAGAAGGTCACACATTCAGGGCTCTATCCCCTCAGTACATCAAACCACTGCAAACCCAATGAATAGAGACCTATTAGCATATGCATACTGTATTACTGCCGGGACTGCAGCGAGATGGAGGCCAAATAATGCATGAGGTGCTGCTGTCTCCATGATAAAATACATCACTGAATTATATAAAACAGCAAATTTAAGCAGTCAAATGTATTTAGAATGTGATATGAGACAGGAGAATTATGCAGTCGACACTGTGCCGCCAAGACAAGCTCTGATCTAAAGTTATTCTGGTGATCAGCCCTGCATAGACGCATTAATTTATGTGCTTATAATCCACCTACAGAGCGCATACAGCAAATACCCATGGATTTACATTGCTTCAACTCTTTGTAAAGGACTGCCTATTACTAACACCGTTTCTAAATGGAATTTCCATTTAACACATTCTGATGCTATTAAAACTCCCAGGGAAAAATATGTCAGGTAATTAAAAGGCAAGGCGGCCTCTCTTAATGAAATGCGGCGGATGGACCATCAAACCTTTACATTTGACTTGAGATAATTGAGGCTGATGCTATAATTTTTTTAATGGACTTTTCAAAAGATAAGTGAGCGGAGGGCTGAAATTACATGGTACAGATGCACATCATCAATCTGGAGGTGCATAAGAGCAAACACAAAAGACCCATAATGCAACAGAAGAAAAATCACTTAAGGACTTTCTGAAGCAACTTCACCAATAACTTTACTGGAAGCATTAATGTATCAATATGTATTTTCCCTGTGAATCAACAAGCAAAGAAGATTCTTTTTTGTTTAATTTGGATTTAACATTCCCTTAAAAAACACAAAATCCTTTTTTAATAATAAACCAATCACTGAATAATTTGCACACTGCACTATACAAAATCGAGAAAACAATGGTCTCTCTGTTCCCACAGTATAATACCTAGAGTCTACGTTAAAACAGTTAAGGCAGCTGAAGCGAATAAAAGGGAGAGGAAGAGAGAGCATGAGAGAGAGGGTAAATGAGAGATTTCACTAACAGGTCCATGTTTCCCCCCTGTCATAAAGGCTAATTCACAGAACGTCCACAGACTCTCCTCCACTTTGAAGCATGAAATTCAGGACCATCCATGCTATAAATTGCAGGGCTCTAATGAGAGCAAAAAGAGGCTCCCCAGACACCAGCCATCAGAGAACAGCCATTTCACATGGCACTCTAATACCAAGACTGAGTAGAGGCCATGCTGGTCCGCTACCCGTCGGAAATAACGTGCGGATAGATAATATAACTTGGGGGAAAAAAAAGCCATGCAGACCTCCTCTGAGTGGGTAAAACTCAAATGTTAGCTTCACTGGTCTCTATCAAATCCAATTTTTTTGAGGTAAAATCAAGATATGACTGTGGTGCTGATACTATGATGGCAAATGTAAGATAAGCTGGGAATCTTTTGATACTGCTCTTTCCCAGAACTGAAACCATGGATACCAATTTAATGTTACAATTCATTCAATTCAAACTTAATCTTGCCATTTATATGTAAAACGTATATAAGAATATAAGTCACAATAGTAGACAAACCCAATCTGACAAAACTAATGACAATTTTTTGGTATGTTACAGAATTTTATTGAAAACCCAAATCATTGACAGGCGAGGTTGGAAAAAGTATGTGAAACTCTGTTACTTCTCCAAAAGCTAACTGGAGTCAATTAAGGAAATGAGAATGAAAGTGTTGGTCACACAGGTGTCCTGCGCTTTAAATAAAAGCACACAAAGATTAGTTACTGAAAATGCAGGTTTTCGAAGGAGATGCTGAATAGTGTAAACCATGTCTCAAACCTAAAAACACATTACAGAGATGCACAAAGCAGAAAAATGCTAAAAACCCTGTCTGCAAATGTGGAAAAATCTGGACTGTTGCTACTCTCCCTAAGAGCAGGGATCCTGTAAAGATCATTTGAAGAACATAACAGGAAACCCTGTAAGAAGTAAGAAAGAACCCAAGTATAACAGGATAACAAACAACTCTACACACTCAGAAGTCTTTGTTCATGAGTGGACACACCATAATGGTTGTGGGAAAACGTTATGTGGACAGCTGAAAATTGAAATTGACAAAACCGCACAATGTTTTGTTTAGAGAAAAAAAGGGCACTGCACACTATAGGAGAATATCAGGACAGAAGTTCAAGATTTCAAGCTTTAGAGAGGCTGGGTGATGCAACGAGACTATGACCCAAATCATACAACCAACACCAACTAAAGAATGGCTGGAAAAGAAAAAAAAGTATGTTTTCCTGAGTCCTGTAGCACAACCTAAAAAGGAATGTGACATTAAAACAACTAATGTGTGTGTGTGTGTGTGTGTGTGTGTGTGTGTGTGTGTGTGTGTGTGTGTGTGTGTGTGTGTGTGTGTGTGTGTGTGTGTGTGTGTGTGTGTGTGTGTGTGTGTGTGTGTGTGTGTGTGTGTGTGTGTGTGTGTGTGTGTATGTACAGTCGTGGCCAAAAGTTTTGAGAATAACATAAATATTAGTTTTCACAAAGTTTGCTGCTAAACTGCTTTTAGATATTGGTTTCAGTTGTTTCTGTGATGTACTGAAATATAATTACAAGCACTTCATACGTTTCAAAGGCTTTTATCGACAATTACACGACATTTATACAAAGAGTCAGTATTTGCAGTGTTGGCCGTTCTTTTTCAGTACCTCTGCAATTCGACTGGGTATGCTCTCAATCAACTTCTGGGCCAAATCCTGACTGATAGCAACCCATTCTTTCGTAATCTCTTCTTGGAGTTTGTCAGAATTAGTGGGTTTTTGTTTGTCCACCCGCCTCTTGAGGATTGACCACAAGTTCTCAATGGGATTAAGATCTGGGGAGTTTCCAGGCCATGGACCCAAAATTTCAACATTCTGGTCCCCGAGCCACTTAGTTATCACTTTTGCCTTATGGCACGGTGCTCCATCGTGCTGGAAAATGCATTGTTCTTCACCAAACTGTTGTTGGATTGTTGGAAGAAGTTGCTGTTGGAGGGTGTTTTGGTACCATTCTTTATTCATGGCTGTGTTTTTGGGCAGAATTGTGAGTGAGCCCACTCCCTTGGATGAGAAGCAACCCCACACATGAATGGTCTCAGGATGCTTTACTGTTGGCATGACAGAGGACTGATGGTAGCGCTCACCTTTTCTTCTCCTGACAAGCCTTTTTCCAGATGCTCCAAACAATCGGAAAGGGGCTTCATCGGAGAATATGACTTTGCCCCAGACCTCAGCAGTCCATTCACGATACTTTCTGCAGAAGATCAATCTGTCCCTGATGTTTTTTTTTGAGAGAAGTGGCTTCTTTGCTGGCCTTCTTGACACCAGGCCATCCTCCAAAAGTCTTGGCCTCACTGTGCGTGCAGATGCACTCACACCTGCCCGCTGCCATTCCTGAGCAAGCTCTGCACTGGAGGTGCCCTGATCCCACAGCTGAATCAACTTTAGGAGACCAAAGTTTTGAGAATGACACAAAAACATCCTCCGAGAGCAACTTCTCCCAACCATCCAAGAACAGTTTGGTGACGAACAATGCCTTTTCCAGCATGATGGAGCACCGTGCCATAAGGCAAAAGTGATAAGTAAGTGGCCTGGGGAACAAAACATTGAAATTTTGGGTCCATTACCAGGAAACTCCCCAGAACTTAATCCCATTGAGAACTTGCAGTCAATCCTCAAGAGGCGGGTGGACAAACAAAAACCCACAAATTCTGACAAACTCCCAGCATTGATTATGTAAGAATGGGCTGCCATCAGTCAGGATGTAGCCCAGTAGTTGATTGACAGCATGCCAGGACGAATTGCAGAGGTCTTGAAAAAGAAGTGTCAACACTGCAAATATTGAGTCTTTGCTTAAACTTAATGTAATTGTCAATGAAAGCCATTGGCACTTATGAAATGCTTGTAATTTTACTTCAGTATACCATAGTAACATCTGACAAAAAGATCTAAAAACACTGAAGCAGCAGACTTTGTGAAAATTAATATTTATGACATTCTCAAAACTTTTGGCCACGACTGTATATGCATGATTGCATGTATATAAATATATATACACATACACACACACACACACACACACACACACACAATTGTGTTACGGATTGACAGCTTTCAAGGGCAGCCAAGGCAGGCGGCAGCAAAAACAAGACAAAACAAAAAACACCAATGTGCACTGAACAACAGATGATACCTGCCTCTCCGGTGAGATATGAATGCGTGCAGGCATCAATCTCTACCCATCTGAGAGCAGAATTCCAAATATGCCACAAAAACGTGAAGGATCAAAGAACACTAGGAGAGGAAGTACAAGAGAAACCCCCTTTTAATCTCTCGGCTTCTCCCTCTCTTTACCATCTGCTGGAGCTGGAGCGCTCACTGTGAATGCCAGAGGCATCCATGTAAGCTCAGCTTAGAAGTCAGAGAAGAAGTGTGGCTGGTGCAGAGGAAGTAGAGGAAAAGGACAGCCATTTGAAGACTGAAAAGTGGTTTCTGATATCGTTGTTAAACATTAAAAACTAAGCACAACACAATACAACGTCAACTTATTGCATATCTTTCCACTTTAAAAAAAGCTAATTCGAATTAAAATTCTGTTATTTACCCCACATGAGCCATTCCTTCTTGTGTGGAACAAACACAAGGATATAAGTCCTTTTTAGAACCTGATAGACACTGGTCAACATCACTTTTTACTCAAACGAGTTAAACTTTTTAAATTTTGTGCTCCAGCTAAGAAAGAAATACAGGTTTAGAGCATCAAGAGAGTGGGCACAGGATTTTCATTCTTGGATGAATTATTCCTTTAATCTGACATTTTGACAGAGGCTAGATTTCTCTTGACATATCACTGGTCCAAATTCAAAGTTGGATTGGTTACGTCAGCTTCACCCTGCTTTCAGCGAGGATGAGTAAAAGTAATAACCTGGCACTCAAAACGTGATGCATCCCACATAGTTAGGGCAAGTTAGTAAGTTGTAGCGAAACCAACAGCCCTGAGATGTGCACACGAAAGCATTACACATATCGCAGTAACAGTAACAAGCGGTGTCATGTCATCCTAATCATGTCAAGCCCGAGAAATCAAGTGTCACAGATCTAAAACAACCCGACTGACAGATACTTGTTTGTTTCGGTTTGACGCCTCTAGTTTCTTCCACCATTTTGACAGGAGAAAGAATTAAAACAGGAAAGCCCCAAGATGTTTCTTCACCCGCACTCCCACACACCCTTAAAATGTTCATTCCTCAAACCGAAAGCTCAGTTGTTCTTTCTCTTCATCTTGCCCATGTTGTCACGACCACAACGGTACAAGATAATTGGGGTCGCATCACTTGTCGCAGAGTTTAATTATTTTCTGATCCACTTCCTGAATATTAAAAAGCAGCAATAAGAGAACATCTGGACCAGAGGCCGGGGAGTCGAGCGTTAAAGACTGCAGGGAGAATTGTTTGTAGTGGAAGCTGCGAGGGATTTGCAGCATATGGGAGCGGATTATTAGCGCAGCAGTGGGAGACTGTTGAATTAATGCCACCCTACAAGGTCAAACAAGAGTGTATTCATATGAAAATCATGCCAGACAGTTTTTATTCAACTCTTTTCTCGGAGGCTTTCAAAGGTCAAAGATGGAGATTTCGGGAAAGATAATTGAGAGAATAAAAAATACAAGGACATTGACGAAATTCTGAATTTTTCTCCTGAAAGCTTCTTTGAAAACAGCTTAGGAGAAAGAGAAACTTAGAATAATTGGAGGCCTGAAACTGGCTGAAAACCATTTAAGTTAAAAACCGCTGTGTCTCAAGTCATCTGTGAGACTGAACTCCGTTACAATTGAGGGGACATTTAAAAGCCATTTAGAAGGACATGACAAACAGCTTTGACACAGAAAATACTTTAAGCTTGAAGCTTAAAATCCATAATTCACTGTAAAATAGAGTTTATTCCACAGTTTCCCATTCTAAGTTATTTACCTCTATTTTGCCACAGATATGAAGTGCAGTCTCTGTAATAGCTGAAGAGAAAACAGCCTGAGCACTCAAAAAAATAAATAAATAAATAAAAAAAATAAATCGCTCCAACCCTTCACAAAACTTCCCATCAACCTTTCCCTCTCATCTGATACATCTGAGAAAAATTGTATCTCAGAAGACTGTGTGGTGAATGTGACCACGAGGAGGTTAGGCTTTCCATATTTCCACAGATCTTCTGCATTGCAGACACCCCGCAGGTGTGGGAGGAAATGGCAGTAGTTTGATCAGGGCTTCACTACAATGCACCTGGCTTACAGTACGCCACACAGCTGGCCTTAATGGGCCCCGTAACATTATTCACAGATATGTCATGGGTTATGCTCATAAATGCCTCAGGCTTGCGGACTCCCTCCAGGGACGTATGCAAAGGGTTGCGTGTAATGCTTTCCGCTACCGCAGACAGCCTTGGAGAGTTCAGTTACAGTCACATCCTATCTGACGGCTCCTCTGAGCTTTCGATGCATATTTGTTCAAAGGGCTGCGCTCTTGCCCTGTTTATGAAGCATGGTTTATTTAAACGATGACACCGTCTCCGATGGGGTGACAGGGATAGAATATAGGACTGAAAAAAAAAAGCATAGCTGCAGTCTAGGAATTAACCATGAGCCATGGAAAGAAGGGCTCAACATATAACACACAAAACATCTGGTGACAGACATGATTTGTCAAAAAATAACGATCATGACCAGGAAAGAATATGTCCATACACTCTCAGAAATAAAGGTACGAAAGCTGTCACTGGGGCGGTACCTTTTCAAAAGGTACATGTTTGTACCTAAAGGGTATTTTTTGGTACTTTAAAGGTACATATTAGTACTTAAAGTGTACATATTTGAACCTAATAGGCACAAAAGTGTACCTTTTGAAAAGGTACCGCCCCAGTGACAGCTTTTATACCTTTATTTCTGAGAGTGTGTATAGACTACCATAGCCTTGTAATGATTATCTTCGGATGAGATCTGTGTAAATGATCCTTAGGAAAGCTGTGGCAGATTTTATCCACACACGTTAGAGCTAATAAGATGATCAACTCTTTGTGGCAGATAAAAGAAAGGCACTCTTTCATCATGAATACAATAAATTAGAAGACAGATGGAATATTCCATTCAGCAGATGGATATAGAATGTGGATATGCATAAAATATATCTCAATACATCTCAATCAGAGATCAGTCTCAATCTATTAAAGGGATAGCTCACCCAAAAATGAAAATTCTGTTTATGAACAACAACAAGGACAACTACAAAAAAGAGCGCCAAGTGTCCCACAGGTGGGACGGTGACAGTTAAATGTGCAGGGTTTTTTTTTATGTTTAAGCCTTTATTTTGGGTAAGTTTCACTACTTATTGTAAAATTAAGAGATTAATTTTCAGACTTTTGCATATTATAACCTGGAACTTTGATGTGGGAAATAATTACATTAGATCCAAAAGACAGTTTTAGCAACATAGCGCAGATGCTACAGAACACAGTTAGCTGACTAGCTGTATAAGATTGTGTGCTACACTAATATATTACTTCACAGGCATTACTGGCTTGTACTTTTACATCCATAATATTATAAATTGACAGTTTTTTGCTGGTCTGTGGTTTTACAGTTCTGTAATTTTTAAAGATTTCATATTATTGTAAGGTGAGCTTAAAGAGTGCACTCCTATGAAAATCACACAGCTTCAGTGTGACATCAATAAGAAAAAGTATAATTTCATAGATATTGTTAATAATAGTTGTTCATATTAAAATATGTATGAACTTAATACATGACCTAGACTATTTATTTAGCAAAATCCTGTCATTTTAATAAATATTTCATGAAATTTATTAAAAATTAAGCTCAGCGTGCTCTCTTTAAGCTCTTCCACATTGAACGCCAATGTAAATACTTCATAAACAAACTTTAAATATTTACTGAAGGTTGTCACTTTAAGTTAAGTTAATCGATTTTCTATGGATTCTATCAACTTAAATCTGCAGACGGCTTCTGATCTCTGGCAACTAGCATCAACTTTTCCAGACTGTAAATCTGTGGAAAATCGGGGCAAAAATTGTGTATTGCAGGGGTTACCAAACACGTTCCTGGAGCCTCCCCAACACTGCACATTTTGCATGTCTCCTTTGTCTGACACTCACATTTCAGTTCTTGGAGTTGCTACTAATGAGCTGATGAGTTGAATCAGGTGTGATTGATAAAGGAGACATGCAAAATGTACAGTGTTGGGGAGCGTATTTGGGAACCCCTGGTGTAGTGTACTCCAGCCTTCAGAGACTATAGATAAATTGACATCCATTTAAAAATTGGTTTCATGATGAGGCTAGTTTCTGTGTTCATCCCCATGAATGAAATGTTTTATTGGTTTGTTTTATTTGATTTTTGAATATGTGTTACCTAGCTTAATGTGGTGGACTAGTATAGATGTTGCAATGTGCTTAGATGACACTTCATTATAAATATATAACTGATTGACTTGAATGCTTTGTTGCTTGCTTTTAGTGTTCTGTTTTTTGTGATTGACTTTGTACCTTCAAAAAAATATATTTTTACAATTATTCTTTAAAAATGTTCCATAAAATAAACAAGAATTTTTAATAAAACATGTTTATGATGTGAGCTTAATGGTAACAGGGGTGTGCTTAAAGGGTACAAAAATGTACCCATTAAGCACAGCCAGACTTTTTGAATTTAATGACGTATATCTTAATTGAAATGCTTTTGACATTTAAAATAAAAATGTAATATTTTTGTGTGAGAGATTAACATTTTATGTTTTAACATAACTTTTTGTACTGAAACCAATATCTTGTGCACTAAAAATGTCTCAATGTAGATTTTGGTGAGCTTAATAGGTACGTTTACCCTATGTGCAGGGGTATGATGCTGAGTTTTCTAACTTCTTTAATCAGCTGACTCAGTAGGCTTTTCTGTTATGGTTTACTGTCATGGAAACATTGACAATAAATGGCTAATTCACACTGCACCAACAGACACAGATGAATGTCAACAGACACGTTCATGTCAGTGTGGTCAGTGCCTATTTTCGGTGACTGAACATGTTATATCTGCACTTTTCAGGTCTGACAATTTCTGAGAAGTGGCATACTGTAATCTCTTGACTGTCAGTATTAGTCTATGTCTGTCAGTGCAGTGTGAACTGGCCTTTAATATGCACACTATTATTCATTTCTCTATTATCATAAACCTTATAATAAATCTATCTTTCAGCCTCATCGGTCATCTTTTGTTCTTTCTCTTCCAATGCTTATAGTATTCTGTTCAATGTTCCTCCATCTCTGCCTCCCCTCCCCTCTCCAACTCTCTTCTCAGCTTTGTGAGTTTGAGTTCGAAAGCTTCTGATCGGGAAGCTTTCCCAAACAATCCTTCAACCGTACTGGGAGTAAACTGAGCTATGTTGCCCTAAAACTTGTGAATTGGCTAATGGCCTTTGGAACACATAGAGAAAGAAAAGTGAAGATATTAGCCTCGCCGTGAAACAATATTTCTCTCAATAATGCCAGTAGAATGAGCTCACAGGGCTGACTTTTACATAATGCAAAAGCTAGGAGCTAGAGACAGGATTCACAGGCTGCAGTCAATGGTGCCTCATCATTACATTACTTTATTTATTTATTTATTTTTCCAAAGAACTCAAACGATAAGATAACTGCTTTCCAAAGGACAAAAAATATATACAAATGACATGAAGAGTAAATAAGGACAAACATATAGGCCTACTGTACTTTGAAACTATGCTCATCTTTATGATAGGAGTTCATATTTGTTCCTACATATTAACTGACACACTTGCAAGATCATAAAATATGTCCTAGATGTGTCCTGTATATGGTTCTTCTGTCCACCAATAAGGCAGCCAACAGACTATATTATGATTCATGGTCTGAATCTGCATACACATGCGCATATTCCCATTCCTCCATTCTAATTTACCATGCCTCAAAAGCTACAGTGCATTTCATCAGTGTTTTGAAGTAACGCACTCTCAGTTGGTTTGGCTGTAAAGGAGAGAAATGGTATGCAGATGAACCGGAGAGGATTTGGCTAAATATCCGACATTGGGAACACGGTCATCTTGACAGACGCTTAAATAGTCTCGCAACCCCAGAAAGCAAGAGTCATTTCCTGTGGCAACATGACAGATGAGGTCTCTAAACCGCTCTCAGTATCTTCACTTTTCGACGTGCATGTCTGTCTTTAAGTGAAGGGCAATACAACTAACTTTCTTTCAATCTGATATAAAGCACCATCAAGGCCAATATTAAACTATCAATTGCCATTTTTAAATAGTTTTTTTTTTTAACGATTTATGAGGATAAAATGGGTAATTATGTCCACTGAACATTAAAAATCCATTGCCATGAAATAGACCTAAAGCTGCAAATTATCCTTTTTGGTTCTTTATTCCTTAATAACATTTATAGCAGCAGTCGGGAACCTACACTGTTAGACATTTCAAAGGGTTGCTGCCAATAAGTTACTATAATTAAGATTTACAGTAGCAAACTGTATTTGATTTACAGTTGCAAACTGTACTGTTTTACAGTAAATTACTGTAAAATATCCAATTCATCAGTATACTACTGTAATTCATTCATTTTAATATAGATTTCATTAGATATGATTATTTTTTATATAGAATTTATTTTACTATTACTCTACATAGGTACTGCTGGCATTCAATTAAAACAGACACAAAAATTACAAAATATAACATTCTTTATTTAAAACATTGCATGTATAATACTTAAAAATATAGTCTTCCAATGCTGGAACTGTGCATCTTCACCATTTCTCCTGTCTTAGGACATTTTGCAGTGCATTATGTTGTGTCCTCTGGATTTATCCTCACAAAGAATCTTTAGGCAACAGAAACATAATGGGGAAAAAGACAAACAGCCAAAGACAAACATCTGCAAAACCCAGGTGCTGCTCCAAAACGTGGCCACCACCTTTGCTCACCATCCACTTTGTTAGTGACAGAAATGTCTTCTCTGAAAAACAAGTAGTAGAAATGGCACACTTTTAAAAGGCAAACTCCATATAGAATACACAAATCTCTCAAAACCATAGTTGTTCTCTTACCATGAATTATCAGTCTCAGGGTGGATGGCATGCTTATGTCTTTCTTGATGCTTCATTGCAGTTGCCTTTAAAACACAAATATAAAAAATGCAGTAAATCTTATATTCCATTAAAAACTATAACAAACTAATTCTAAAACTAGAAAAGGCAGCTAGCCATAAAACTTGTTTAACTTAGCTGACATACAATTTTATTTCCTCAATAGGCAACTGGCCAACATTAACTACTAAGACCTGAGCAAAATTTAACATTAGTTAACCAATGTTAATATAAGATAATGTTAATAAAAGATAAGCGTTGCAGTTTACCATAGTAAGTTTGTTACCGCCATGTTGACGGGTAAATGTTACTAATGTTAGGTAAACTGGTGTGCAAAAATCTGACACAAACACACAGACAAATGTACATATATTTTTACCTTGCTTGCTGGTCTTATCTCGTAAGGTGCATCGACACACAGCGCAGATGTTCTCCAGAACTCTCCCACTCTCGCGGGTTCATCCCCGCGGCGCGACTCAATAACAAAAAATATAGAACCCATTATATATACACTATCTACAGTGGATGCGGACAGTAAAGTGATGCCCCGGTATATTTCTGATGTACAGATGTACTCCAAGCGCTCGCGCTGTTTCTGACACGAAGTACAAACGATTTTCAATCATTACAAGCGATGTAACACGTCCAGTAGTCAGTCCCAAGATGTTGCGGCGTTATAGACACGGTGCAGGGCAAATCGTGTCAATTCAAATGTAATAAATGAGGAAAATAAAACAACCTCAATAGAATGGTGCCAAAGAGGCCGTTACAGCAATTTTTTAAAATACAGTAAGTCTCTGTATGTGGGGTCTGACATCACAGAAAATTCCCATGATGCAAATGGTATTACAGTCATTTACTGTAAAGGGGAATTTGCAGTATTATAATGGGTGATATACAGTAAATAACTGCAGAAATTACAGAAATGTCAGTGTAAAGCTCCCCAGATCTCTCACCCTACCAACAAATTATCTATTACAGAAATTAGACATCAACAGATATCAGCAATTCCTTTGATGTAGCGCTAAACATAAGCTGATGTTTTCGTACCAGCAACAGTGCGCGTTCAGTACTGTTTGCGAGAGTCAGGAGTCACAGCAAACCACTGACGTCTCTATGGTAACACAGAGCTCCTGCACTCAGATTCGTAGCTTGTTTGTGGTAATAGCGAAAAGAAATTTTTTGAACAGCAGAAAAAGTATAAAAGTATGTAAAAAAAAAAGTGACACATGAAACATATACTTTGTTTTATTTATTTTGTACTTTGAAACATTTCGCCGGTTAATTTCGCTTTTTCCGTGCGGCTTTCAGCGGGTGGGACTGTTAGCGTTATTAATAAAGGAACGTGAATGAATGAAACAGTAAAGAGCGAGACATTCTTGATATTAAAAAGACAGACAGTATTAAAAACTCAAAACGGAACTCAATCCACTTCTGATGTATTCTGCACGTGAGGTGCCGGCCGAGTGGAACACGACAAGAATAGTAGCCTAATCTTCGGTGACGCGCCTAAAACGGTCAAAACAGGGAGTGTCAAAATGTCTGCACAGGTGAGTATTCACATAAATACGGTCGACATAAGCACCGTGCATTATTTTTCACTCACTCAGTCTCTTACACACACACATATAACTCTGAAGAGAATTCATCCTCCTCAGGTTGTAAATCAACCTCACAGTAAAAGCCCTGCACAATTTCTGACGGATTGTTGCATATGTGTGTATTTTAGACGTTATTGAAAGAAAGAAAAAAAAAAAAACATTTTAAACCCACACACATATACAGTCATGGCAAAAAATATCGGCACCCTTGGTAAATATGATCAAAGAAGGCTGTAAAATGTATCTGCATTTTTAATCCTTTTGATCTTTTATTTAAAAAATTCAGAAAAATCTAACCTTTCATTGGATAATAAGAATTTAAAATGGGGAGAAATATCATTATGAAATAAATGTTTTTCCCAAATACAAGTTGGACACAATTATTGCCACCCCTAGAAATTCTTATGAGTAAAATATCTCTGAAGTATATTCCCATTCTCATAATTTTGAGCACTCCAGGGTGATTATGAACATGACGTTATCCAGCCATGGCTTTCTGTTTCACAGAAATATAAATAGTAGGGAAAACAAACCCCAAATTCCCTTAAATCATCCTTCACAATGAGAAAAACCAAAGAATATATTTCTGATGTGCAGCAAAAGATAATTGAGCTTCACAAATTAGTGAAGTGGCTTTAAGAAAAGAGCTAGAGCAGTGAAAATTCCAGTTCCACCATCAGGGCAATAATTAAGAATTTCCAATCAACATAAAATGTTATGAAACATTTTATGGAAGAGGACGTGTGTCTATATCGTCCTAATGCACGGTGAGAAGGAGAGCTTGAGTGGCTAAAGACTCTCCAAGGACCACAGCTGGAGAATTGCAGAAAATAGTTTAGTCTCGGGGTCAGAAAACCTTTAAAAAAAAAAAAATTGTCAAACAGCACCTACATCACCACATGTTGTTTGGGAGGGTTTCAAGAACAATTCTCCTCGCTCATCCAAAAACAAACTCCAGCATATTCAGTTATCAAACACGACTGGAACTTCAAATGGGACTGGCTTCTATGGTCAGATGAAACTAAAAAAACAAAAAAAGCTTTTTAGCAGCAAACACTCAAAATTGGTTTGGTGAACACAGGGATAAAACGTACCCCATGTGTACAATGAAATATACTGCTGTATTTTTGATTCAGATATTTCTGCTGGAGGTCCTGGACATCTTGTTTAGACATATGGCATCATGGATTCTATCAAATACCAACAGATAAAAAAAATCAATATGTGACTGACTCTGTTAGTAATCTTATAATGGGCCATGTTTGGATCTTCCAACCGTACAATAATCCAAACACAAACCTCAAAAACAACACAAAAAAATGGGTCACTGAGCACAAAACCAAGCTTCTGCTGGCCATTCCAGTCCTCTGACCTGAACACTATAGAAAATGAGTGGGTGAACTGAAGAGAAGAAGCACCAACATGGAGCTGTGAATCTAAAGGGTCTGGAGTGATTCTGGATGAAGGAATGGTCTCTGATCTCTTGTCAGGTGTCAGTTAAACTGGCAAATGGAGGTTTCAAAAAGTATTGAATAAAAGGGTGCCGTTAATTGTGGCCAATGTGTATTAGAGAAAAACATTTATTTCACAATGATATTTCCCCCCATTTTACATTCTTAATTCTTGATTTATAGAATATGTGCAGTAATGTAACATCTTCTAAAGTTTAAACTTAAATCAAACATCATAGAAGCCTATTAGCCTATGATAAATGTCACATTTCTTCCACAATTCAGACAGATCTTCTAACTTCTACTTCCACTAACCAAAAGTCAAAGAAACAGTCGGGTTCTGCAGAAACAAGACAATACGACTCTAAAAAGGACTAATCATTTCAGCAATGTCATTTCTTGAACACCAAATCAGCATATTAGAATGATTTCCAAAGTCAAGTCAAGTTAAGTCGTGACGTATTGTCAAGTATGGTGACCCATACTCGAAATGGATTGAAAAGGATCATGTGACACTGAATAGTATAGCAATGACCACTGAAAATGGAGCATTGCCATCACAGGTAGTCTTATTTTAAATATTAGTAACATTTCACATTGTTTTCATTGTATTTTTGATTAAAAAAAAAGCAGCCTTAGTGAGCATAAGCGACTTCTTTCAAAAACAAAAAGGTCTTACTGGCCTCAAACCTTTGAATAGTACTGTACATTGTGAATTTTCAGCATTTTATCTGATGTACTGTATTTTCTGTGTTAATTTAATTCTTGTATATCCAAGCAGAAAAATAAACTTCAACATTTATCTAGGTTGCTATTTAGCAGAGTCAGATGATGCTTCTTTTCTCCGTCATGACCTCTGGCAGACACTGCTCTCTCCGTTTCAGTGAGTTCTGTGACGGCTTGTGCTTTTCAGCATTTCTGTTTGTGTTCAAATGAGCGAAAGGAGAAATAGTTGCTCAGCCATTTAAACTTATTTTTTCACCTCAAAGACTGTAATAAGTTGTCATGCAGCATGAAAACTAAACCATTTATCTATTAAAAAATAAACACTTGGGATCAGTGTTTTCATGTGTGAAAGCTCTTAATGAAACATCACTATTTTAAGTACCAATATACCTCAAGATTGATCTGCCCATCTCTACTCCCCTTGCCAAGTTTACACTTTCAGCACACACTGTTCTGTGGTGGACGTCTCACCATCACAGATGCGACACCTCTACATCCAGTCATCCACTAGAATTCAAGTCCAGCTGGTCCAGCGTCCTTCATTTCCCCCTCTCCTCGGCACACACTGGACCAGGCTTCAGAGTTGGCTGAGGAGCCTGGTACATGCATAAAGACACAGTGATAGAAACGCTGGCAGTTCATCCTGCCACATCCAGGCTCTGACAGAGGCTTCCTTTTATTTCCTGCCCAGTCTTAAGCATTAGCAGAAAAACATTTATCTGACAGCTCCTTTATTAGACCATTCAGGCAAACCTGCATGTAGCTCAGCAATCCTGTCTCTTGCTAAAGACTTCAATGGCCATCAAGAGCTCTTCATGTCCCTGAAATACAGTGGGAAGCCACAGATCCAACAGGGGAGCGATACGGTAAACTTTTCATTTCCTTTCATTTCAAAAATTACTTTCCTCAAATATAGATTTAATGTGAGGCAGACAGTGTTCAGACCTTCACTAGATGCTTTTTAAAAGAAAGAAGCTACAATAAGGCGTCACACTTAAAACTATCCTTTTCAAACTTTTTCTTACACTTTTTGAACTTCAATGCAAAGAAAACAATTGTATATCATTGGGTTTGCATGCAATGCATATGACGGAATTTCAACTGTGTCAAAACACAAACAGAAATGGGGGAGACGGAACAAGAACTACTATTTGAGATCGCAGCAACCCGAGGTGGTCAAGAGACAGAGTTGCTGGACAGACATAGTGAAAACATTGGACAAAGATTAAACTTTTAGCGTGCATGTGTTGACTGCATGTGTTCATGAACAATATCAAATTTCTGAAAGAAATGAAAACAAGGCTTTGATGGATAAAAGTACAGTGCATTCAGATGACAAAACATCTTTTTTTGAAAATAACTTTGAGTAGACAAGAACACCAGAAAGCGATTTTGAAAATTGTGGAAAATTATGTGGTTTTGGACCTTTATAATAGCGCATACCATTGTAAAGTCTGTAAGTTTATCCCTCACAGCCTCGTTTTCATCTGCGTAAAATGCAATATGGCGTCTAACCTGACTTATGTCTATGGATGACACTTTGAAAGGCTACACATTTGGCTGTAAGCAAACATTTAGCATTCACATCAAAACCAAAGTATTAAGCTGCAAAAACAGCTTGCAATGGACCTCTTTAAATTTCTGAGTCTAGCTCCAATATAAGACTGTCCAAATTCATATTCATGTCAATAGTCTACTCCGTGTTTAAAACCTTGGACCATCTATTCACAGATAGGAAACAAGAAAGTAGTAGGATAGAAAAATAAGATGAGAATGTCTGCAAATACTGTTCTGTTCCTAGCTGCCAATCTGCATATCCTTATGAAAGATCCCGACGAGGAAAAAGCACCTGCAGTCTTTATACTGAAACAAGGCCCCTGATCATTTCAAACTTATTAGGTTCATTTTAGAGTGGATCATTTCATGAACCTGTTACAGGCTTTGCACAGCGGCTGCTATTGAAAGATGGGCCAACGGCAGCTATATTTGACCCAACTGCAAACCATGAGTAGGCACAGCAAAAAACACTGTATCTCATTTCACAGGTGAAGACGTCCTGAAGGCACAGCAGCAAAAAAAAGCCTGTTTAATTTAAAGTGTCAGAGAGAGGGAGGAAAAACTAAATTATGACTATATTTGGTGCAAAAAAGGACTTAATAAATAAATATATTAGGAAATGACCTCTTTAGGAAAGCTAGTTTTTGAAATGTATTCAAAATGCAGTCTTAGTTAATCCCCAGCAATTCTGGCACAGCCACGGTGAGTTGGAGAGAGCGTGGCTTTGCAGTGTTGAGCAGAGTGTTTTTCAGGGCACTGCTAATTAAACAAACCTTTCCAAAAAGTCATTTCTCACATCATAATTGCATTCGGTACTCAAGAAGGAGGAGAAACCAGCTATAAATAACGAAACAACTTGAAAACGTGAAAGTAAGATTTGACTAATTATTGGGCAGATACAAATGGCACACCATTGGGAGAAGGGAAAGCGCTCATCTCAGCTCTGAGTGTAGATCCATTTCAGGGAGGGCTGAGATCAGGCGAACCGCACTGGGGCTCTGGGTCATGATCCAACAAAGCAGAGCGGATCATTAGGACATTCTTTTCCCACAGCTCTTCTTTCAACAGACACCGCATACAAACACAGAAATCGCAAAAAAACACAAGAATTCCAAAGAAACAAAACAGGGGCAATCAATCTGAACTCACAGACGGATGGCATGTCAAACTTTTTCTTTAATTATACTTTAAATTTAAACTTGTAAATATTTCATTACATTATATTTTATCCATTAAATGGATAGTGCAAACAGTTGCTGGTAGCTAGCCACATTCCTCAAAATATCATCTCGTGTGTTCAACAGAAGAAAGAAACTCAAGTTTGGAATAACTTGAGGGTGAGTAAAGGATGACAGAATACTTGTTTTTGTTAACTATCCCTAAAAGATCATTCCAAACTTCACTTTTCCTGAAATATCAGCACTTGCCAGCCTCCAGGTGCCTTCTCTGGCATAGCCAGGTCAACTAGAATCAGCTATTTAGCTCCTGTCCTGAGGCACACACTGCAGTGTTTAACCTCCCTGGATGTTCCAGTGATTACAATTAAGCAGCTCTTATCCCTGGACATAATCAAGCCCGGGTTAATCCACACACACCATGACAACCACCACAGGACAAGTCCCACCAGCCTGCTTGGACGGTGTCATTGTTGGAACAGGGTCAAGTATGACAGGAAGCGTCTCCTCAGCCAACTAGGATGTGGAGCGAGTGACGGAAGAAAGGGTTGGGAAATGAGAAGGGCATTGGGAAATGGCTGGAAATTTCCACCAGATCACATTTTCATAAATCAAGCCCTTGTCCCGGCACAGTGCGGAGCAGAAGGGATTGGGAAAAGAGGATTAACTGGGTGCAGCCCAAACACAGGAGTTAAAATGTTATCCAATATCATTCATACAAGAACGTGAGGACAGACGAACGATGACTTTGCTGTGCAAGAGCAGAACTGTGAAGCTGGTGAAGTCTAAAATGAAGAATTAAAGAATTTCTCTGTATTAGCTTATAGCCTAACGTGGAGACACCACTGAAAGGCAATGAATTACATAGATTGAATGTCAAATATATCCACCATCATATCTAGTTCAAGAGAGGCAGATTTCGAGGGGAAGGTCCATGGTAAAAGACTGTGTTCAATGGTAACAGTCAAGTGCATCAAATAAAAGTAGTTACCCATCTCTCAACAGTTCACAACAATTTATTTGTATTTGTTCAGAATGAGTGAACATCTTAACCTCCAGCAAATGTCACTGCACAGATTAAAGCCGAAGTGTGTATTTTTCAATATTTTCTCCTGTCTCAGCTTACTATCCACAAACAAGTCATTTGTATGTTGATTTCACCAAAAAAGAAAAACAGTATTCTATTTGCATAATTATCCTGATCAGCAGCACACAGCAACATCATAGGTCAACCAATGCTGCGTGCTTGGGGCAGAGCTACATGTTTGCCTGACCAATTGAAGACAGATCAGTAGGGAAAACTAATTTTTGAAGATGACAGTCACACGAAAATTAAACACTTTAACTTAGGGGTGGGCGATACGGAAAAAATATCATATCACGATTTTTTTTTAGAAATACGATTCACGATTTTATCACGATTCTTTGTCATGTTGGTTTTACTATTGCAAGTTATCTGAGCATTACAGCCAAACTAATTTCCCTATTATAAAGACAAAGCCTTTCAAGGTAACAAAAAAAAAAGAAGAAAAAAAAGAATAGTAGATATTTAGGCCAAAGTGGGTGAAGATAAAAATCTTTGTCATTATTTTATCTTTCTTATTAAAAAAAAAATAAGAACAAAGATACACATTACAAATACACATACAACACAAATAAAACAAACAGTGCTTTATTTTCAGGTACAATAGGTGTATTTAGCATGAATGAACAAATATAAAATAAAACACTATGTAGACTGATTCCTAAAGCAACTGTATTAAAGTTTTTCAGTCAGGAGTAGTGAGTGATTTTTCTCTTTGTGTTTTGTTGTTTTATTAACGTTAAAGGAATAGTTCACCCAAAAATAACAATTCTGTCATCTATCTGTCAATTCTGTCAAAGTGTTTTATTTTTATACCATCATTTACTCAAAATTAGTTTTAAACCTGAGTGAGTTTCTTTCTTCTGCTGAACATAAATGCTATTTTGAAGAACATGGGAAAACCAAACAGTTGCTGGTCCACAGTGACTTACATATGATTTTTTTTTCCTACTATCAAAATCAATGTGGACCAGCAACAGGTTGGTTAACCACATTCTTCAAAATATCTTCTTTTGTGTTCAGCACAAGAAAGAAATTAATACAGGTTTGGGACAACATGAGAGTGAGTAAATAATGACAGAAATTAAATTTTAGGTTGAACTATCCCTTTAATGACAGTCGGCTGTCCCTTTAAGACCCTGAACGCATCTAATATACAGGCACGCATCCGTTTCTCTATCGTCTGTTTACTTTAATTTTAGACATAACCAACTGTAAACCTTGTGTGTTTTGACAGTATTAGCGCAAGAGATAACTTAGTTCAGTAATCAGGCGCTGTTAGACAGACGTTTTAGCGCGCGTGCTTCTGGTGTATGCGTTCTTTAAAAGCGCACGTCTGACCGGCGCGCGAACGAAACATTTAATTGGCAAGGCTTGTATGCAAATAATGTATTTTTGCGATCGCGAATAAGTGCAGTGTCCTGTCAGAGTAACTCTGCCGCTGTATGTCGTGTTGTACAGTATATAGAGACGGACGCGCCGAAACTGTAATTGATAGAATGTGTGCTGTAGCACGATACTACGATATTTCTTCAAAAGCAGATCGTGGAGAGATTTTTATCGTCCACGATCAAAAATCGTCATATCGAACACCCCTACTTTAACTTTAAACATTCATCTCAGAATATTGTAAATAACTGCATCTCTGCTCTACACACTATATAGAAAACAGTACATTTAGTTCATAACAAAATTATTGTGTAAGGTGAATCCTCAAAGCCTAAAATGCCCATTTTTTATGTTTAAACTAATGAGAATGTGAACCTGAATGATAAACTAATGTTCATTAGCATCTTCTTTTTCCATCTATCGCACACTGTTTACATAAATTTACTGTAGAAAAAAGAATTATTGTGAGCAATAAGTCAATAACATGGGCCAGTCTTCAAACCTGCTTTGGCAGAGCACTGTGGAAATGGAATTAGCATGGAGTACAAAGTCACTTAGCAAAGGTCACAAAAAATTTACTGAAAAAAATAAATAAATAAAAACATAGAAGGACATGGGAAACAAAGCAGCAAACTTTATACTCACACCATTCTTCAACCTAAAGTGGGCCTGACATTTCTCAGACATTCTCAATCAAACAAACAGTCCCACAGAAGCACAAACAAAAGGAACGTGTGCTCTTCATACTAATGTCCTGCATCCTGGAAATATACACAAACACTTTTACATGATTTATAAGTTAATAAACCTAGATTAATGATATTTAGGACAATGAAACATCAAGTCTCTGCCCTGAAATGCCACCAAAAAAGGCTATTTAGCAGCAAGGATTATTCAGAGCAGGTGCCACAAACTGTGCCAAGGAGAGTTAGTATCGGCCAGTCGTGGATTTTTGCAGCATACCAAATGGCCTGGGAGAGACGGGGCAAGCAGAGCTATCAAGCAGGTGTGTGGCCATAAAGAGTCATTCACCCTCACACGGAAACCTCTCACTGTCCTTTCTTTTCATCCTATGGCCATTTCATTCAAAGGTGTCAAACAAACCGACAAAACTATTCACTGTTATCATGCCGGATCATGATATATGTATAACAATGAGGTCATTGTTTGGTACAACTATTGCCACAGCTACGATTTGCTTACATTTTGGTACACTTTCCACAGCCGTTTAGATACATTTCCAACTACAAACCCTGAACACAGTTTAATATGACTGCAAACCAACAATTTTAATTGGCTTTGTTCAGAAAGGCAGCCATTTTTTTTTTTTTTTTTTAAATCAGATCAACAAAAGCTGTTAGATAGAATTGGGGAAAAACCATAATCGGAACTACATTTATTTATCTTATGAACCAAATCAGTCAAATCAGATTTTTATTTTTTTTTAAATATCATTTAAAATGTATGCAATATTGTCCAGGGCTGCCCGAATACACAATTTTTTTTTTGCTCACCATGTAGTGAATAGTGAATGAGTGAACGAGTCAGTGGTTTTAAACAAAATAAACACATGAGTGCGCAAAATGCCTCTTATGTTCTCTCAAGCGACTCGTGAGTTCAGCACTGTGGCGAGATGTCATGATAGACATGAGCAGTTTTCTGTCATCGCTTTGCATGTTGACAGCTACTCTCTTGGCATCACACTGATGCTTACATCATTACTATAGCAACCAATGCAGATACACCGGATATTAACTACAATGTCTGAACAAACGGATCAGATCACATGCAAAATGAAAATGCGGACCATCAGACCTAAAGATCGGATTTGAAAACCAAATTGAGTTTGTGTATGGTGTGAACAAATCCTTCGTGTATGAGTGTACAAAACAGAAGCAGGCCTGAAATGAGATTCAGTAAGAGAAAAGCTTACATAATGAAGACACTTCATTAACATATGAAATGAGTTCCAGGCAGGAGGGACTGCAGAACTTACATTCCACAGCTATTGTTCCAAAGAACTGAAGGGGAAAAAAAAGAACTATAGGGGACTGATAGTCAAGGCCAAGACAAAGATGGAAAGAGAGGCGAGAGAAAAAGAGAAGCTTTAGAGACTACCCATCAAAGCAGAGCTCAAACTCTAAAACTTTCACAAAGATTTCCATATTCTAAAAGTGAGATATGAAAAGTTGATAAAAAAGCCACTTTATGAAGAGTTCCTTCACACAGTTCCTCTTATTAGGCACCTCAAAAGGCAAATGACCACCCAGGCAAAATAAAAGGTACAGTTGTGGTCAAGAATTTACATACACTTTGCAGTATCTGCAAAATGTTAATTATTTTACCAAAATAAGAGGGATCATACAAAATGCATGTTATTTTTCCTGAATAAGATATTTCACATAAAAGACATTTACATATAGCCCACAAGAGAAAATAATGGTTGAATTTATAAAAATGACCCCATTCAAAAGTTTGCATACGCTTGTTTCTTAATACTGTGTTGTTACCTGGATGATCCACTGCTGTTTTTTTGTTTGTTTGTTTTGTGATAGTTTTTCATGAATCCCTTGTTTGTCCTGAACAATTAACCTTCTTCAAGTAAACGCAGGTCTACAGAAACCAAACAATAATATGGCTCTGAAGACAACAAGATGCTGTACAGTGCCAAGTGGAAAGACACAGTCTTTGCATTGCCTTCCTTCTGATCTCAACATTAGAAAAGAAAGGATTAATCTTGTTTTTAATGAAGTTTCGGACCGCATCAGTAAGAACTCGGTCCTTTGTTCACTTTGTTTTACAAACAAGTCACAATTTGACGCAGGATTTTCAGAAAAACTGAAACTAAAAGACAATTCTCTATTGGATCTGACAATAATGTTGCAACACGCAAGTGTGAGTAACTGTTTTTATTATGTGGTCACTATTGCTTTGTCTGTTATTACAGATCTTTTGATATATGTACTGAGTATTTATGCATTTTTAATCGAAATCACAGCAGCGTCCATCTATGGAGGATGTAGGCTGTTAAACATACATAAATGTTAGTCAATCATAGAAGTGGACGTTTACTTCCGAGTCTAAAATCCGCCGCACCTATTCAAACAGAGCGTTCCAATGAGGGGGGTTAAATAGGACAGAAACTAGCCTATTACTCTAAATTATTATATTTTGGCAACATAATGACATAACACATCTTGACAGCATTTTATGTTGACCTCAGAGAACAGCACAAAATAGTAAAAAGGGCAGTTCATGACCCCTTTAACATTTTGCAGATACCGCAAAGTGTATGTAAAGTTTTGACCAAAACTTTAGATGCTAAAATTAACAATTAATTTGTTTAACAGAAAAGTGTTGAACCAACACGGAACAGCAAAGGCAATACCACAGATAAATTCCCTTAATAAAATTAATATTAATATAAAAAACTAAATAATAATAAATGTATTATTTATCGATATAAATATCATACTTTGATATGTTAAAAAAATTACTATCCGTAAGAAATCCTGAAAAATTGTATCACTGTTTCCATAAAAATATTAAACCAGCACAACCTTTTCAAAACTGACAATAAACTTTTTCAGTAGACAATTTTCACCAATAAAAAACTGCTTAGAAACCAAAACTGAAGTCACCGTGGTGCGGATGAAGCTGATTAAACATACCAGACTCTCGACTCTTTATCACTGTGTTTATTTTAGACAAATTTTTTTCTTTAGGAGGCTGAAATTACTGATATCTAAAAATATTAATTTTCAATACCCACTTCCAACAAGCCTATAATGTATTGTGCGCTTGATCTCCAAGCACTTTACACTGCCCTTCGGACTGTGAATATACATGTACAATCCCTATAATTTGACATCTCATTTAAGATGGACAAACACCCTGGTAAGTCTACTTCGCAGGGAGCTACCAGCCAAAAGGAAACATACCCCAAGGCTCATCCTGTCTTCTATGTACGAGAGCTCTTTTTGCAAACTCAAGCTCAGCTCTGTCAGCTCTCATCCATCTGACTAAAGCAACATCACAATGTGATGAACTGCAAAATGCTGAAGAGCAATAAAAACACAAGCATACGGTATACTCCCACTGGCCTGCTTTGCAACTCTGTTTGTTGTTTTATGAATCTATATAAATGCACCAAAGTCTCCTCCTGATGAAAGAGGCAGCAGAAAAGACTTTGACAGCATCCATCCTTGAATCACATTAAAACAAAGTTTTCAAAAACATGTACAACTTATTTAAATGATAAAATGGAACAAAGCGTAGCTCTTTGCATAAAAGCTAAAATTCTCCTGACAAGCAAAGCTGCTCAATGTGCCATGAATGACAGCGCTGCCTAATTTAACAAGCTCCTCATCTCAGCTGGGGTAAGAGAGTTTTAAAAAACAGAAACTTTAATATTTCAGAAAATTATGTTAACGTCATCAATAGGACAATGGACCTTGTCAATGAAAAATTACACATAGTAAATATGATTTACATGCAATTTCAAGTAAAGACGAGTATTAATTAATCAACATGCAAAAGAGGGTTGTGCAGTTATACATCACATCAGGCCAAACTAAAGGGTGAATGTTAAAGAACATGGTGCATGCTCACCTCATCTGTCTGATTTGCATATTGCTTATTAAGTGAAAGTATCTCAGAAACGTATCCCAAAAGTATAACCTTATAATTTTAAAGCGCGCAGCAGTTATGGTCACAGGATTCGCTATTATTGTAAACAAGGTGGCAAACAACAAGGTCGTTGGTGTGAACGCTTATTTTTACAGTTACCGTATGGTTAAAATGGTTTAAAACCTGGATTATGAATCGAATACCACGAGTATGGTTCTGCAGCGAATTGAAGTGTCAAGGTAACGTTACCTTACGTTAAAGTAAGGTAACGTTACAGTGTGAACACCGGGTTACAGTCTAGCAACGTCCACCCAATCATAAACTAAACAGCGCTTACCTTATTAAACATTTATGTGTTTTGTACAGTCGCAGAAACTTTCAAGTGCCGTTTAGAATCAGCGTCTAGACTTCACATTTTTCCTAAACACGCGTTACCAAAACAGGTCACGTGCATGTCAACTTCGCACACTTTGTCGTCCAATCAGCGATACTGACTCATGAATATGCAAAAAGTGAAGGTTCATCCGCCGTTTACAAACGTACAGTAGCCTATAAATTTACCCATGATTCGTTAATAAGGCAGCCTGAAGTGTGAACAGTGTAAAAAAAATAAATAAAAAAAATTGAGTGACACTTTAACAAGTCCTAAAAAAAAACACGAAAAAAAAGAAGAAAGAAAACACATTAATATTTGACGAACGCAGCTGCAACACATATTTTAAATCGCTATAGTAATGTAGACCTGTTGGGATTCAGTCAGTAGATGTGCCAAAACGTGCAATTTCAATCAAACACGATGATCCCCAAAGAAAACACTTGCCCTGACAAGTCCCAATAAGCAATGAAATAAAAAGCAGACATTTAAGATCGTGACTACTTGATGCATAAAATATAACAAGACCAACTCCGCCAGTAGCACTGTATCTTTGCTACAACTGAAATTGTATCATATCCACTGACACCAGGATCACCCTTTCTTTTCTGACAGATGCCGAAGCCTCGGGTCGTATTTTAAATAGTCAATTCAGTCCTCGTGAGTAACCAAATCAGAAACACTTTATTCAGATTTGTGCGCATTATTCCAAATAATCCCCTTAATTTGCTGCTCTGGGTGTGAGAACACTGATAAACGCTTCCTTCTGCATCATAATCATAATCAAAACGACCACGGTCAAATTAAAGGGCTGCATTTCACTAGCAGCTCATTGTGCGCGCGTGTTACTATCAAGCATGACGCGCTGCCTCAAAACAACGTAGATACATATCAATTGTAGACAAGTGCTGCATCTTCAAATGCTTGAAACTAAACGCTCACGATGAGATATCTACAAACGCACTAAAGCAAAATGTATATGTAACTACGACCAAGCAACTGCTCTCAGTTGATAGACGGTAAATGCGCGATTCGCTCGATCAGATGAGATACGCGTGAACGCGAATGCAGTAAAAGGCTACACATGTAGCCTTTTGGGGTTGCGAAGGAACTTTCTAAATGTCGAGTTTAAATGATCATAGATAAAGGATACAACGGCGAAGAAGAATGAGTAATCTTACCTGTCTGCTCTCTGTGAGTGAGTTGTAGGGAAAGCAGCAGCAGCAGCAGCAGCACACTCGTTCAACTTGTCAACAGTATCAGCGGATGATTCCACGATTAGCTTCATGCATCTCCGCGAAAAAAATCACTGCTTACTTTTTTCGAATCAGTCGTGTTATCATTCAAAAGAAATGCCTCAGCTTAAATGTAAAAAAGGGACTTGTAAAATGCTACGATGCTTTCCAGTGTAGACAGCAAACCCTCTCAGTGTTATTGGATTCTTCCAAGGCTGGCTTTGTACACTACTACAAGTGTGCTGATCACAGCGCATCTCTCTGGTACAGACTTTACAGAGATATTGCAACGTTTTTAAATAGACAAATCCATGTATACTGAACAAGCAAAACTGCCAAAAAAAAAATCACTGTCAACAAATATCTCTTCCATCATAATCATATTCAATAACATTATGATTAAAGCTAAACAGTGAACACCAGCACAGTAAATTCCAACATTGCAATTCAAATCGATTACAAAAATTGTAAAACTTAGTTCATTCTTGCTCCAATATAACAACTGATTATATTATTATTAACATCTTTTTTCCTCACTTTATTTCAATTTTCTCCACCTCAGCAGGTTACACCCATTGATCTATAATAGGGTCAATGACATATAAGGATTTTTGACAGGCAAATTTTATAATACAAAAAATAATAATATATTTTGTCGTTGTTCAAACATTAAGAAAGTTGTGTACACATAAATTCATATTAAAAATTTAAATTAAGTGATTTTAGTGTTTTTTCATCTAGATGAATCAGCCATAGCCTTAAAAAATGTTATGTGAAGCGACCATGATTTATATTAAAATTAATTCATTTCCTTAACATGCTTAATGCTTTTTTTTTAGATATTCTCAGTAATTGAAGTGTTTAGAAACAAAGTATTTCCATTTCTTTTGAGTTTTTGTACATAATGATCTCATATTTTTGTTCTATAATTTCTTAGTTGCCTTCTTAATTGTAGTTAGCAGACTTATTTTTTCTGTAAATTGCATAAAACTGATAAAAATATATTTTTTAAAAATACCATTCACTGGTAGTGATTCATATAATTACATAATTTATTTTTAATTTAATACATTTATTGCTATTATTGGTCGCACCACATGATGAGTGGTCACTCCAAATGACACAAAGACTTTACATCATTAAAAATCTATTTAAAGAAACGCGTGAAAAGTTCAGCATATGGCATTAACTGCAGTCATTTTTTTTGGACCCAGTTATTTCTAAACTTTGGCCAACCTTGGCTGCTCAATTGACCCTTCGCCGGGAGTTTGATTAACAGGCAATCTGAGCAATCATAATGCTAAATCTGACATTTTTGTCCGACAAACAAGCCAGACGGGAGAGCAGATTAACGTCGGTGGACTTGAATTTGAAAAATAGTGTTTATTGACATCTTTTCACAGTTGAAACAAGATACCTTCTGATGTTCATTCATGTTTATTTTGTGCTATAACTAGTAAGAGATGATCGGTCACATACCGCTTGAACTGAGGTGCTACAGCAATCTGTCATGACACATTAAAGAGCCAAAAAACAGTATTTGTTGTTTGATTTTCTTTAAAAAAAATTGATTTCAGATGATATTTTCAAATTCAGTCAGAATTTACAAGCACAGAATTAGCCACCAAAACAAAACAAGCTAGCTTCCCATGAAAGGTCACTATGCAATTCATAATAAAAATAAATTCTTGTAGAAATAATTTAATATTCATTGTTTTTTGTGAGGTCATACCACATGATATCCAAATGTGGTAATTACATAGCAGCCATTAAAAAGGTAATTTTTTTTCCAAATTTGAAAGAGAGTTACAAACCTGCTTGATGCTTCTATGGGTCCTTGGCAAATTGTTATATGATACAACGTCCTATCTTTGAATGGATTTCAACATAAAAGTACCAAAATGGTAGTTTCTTTATGGTCGCACCACATGATATTTCATAAAACGGAGATTATCGGACAAAGTTTGTTTGAATATTATGATGGTAATATAAATACAAATGCTTTGGAATTTTATACAGGATTACAAAACACTTTGGAAAACAAGCCAAATAGTGCAGAAAATTAATCTGAATAAATTTAGGGTAATTTCAAAGATGTTTCCAAAACAACAGTTATGGCCAGATGGTCGCACTACATGATGTTTTGACACTTTGAATAACAGAAAAATTACAATAGCTGGGTAGATTACTGATTCCAAATTACATCACAAAAATTGTAGTAAGTAACATAATCCATTACATTACACATTTAGGTAATATAATCAGATTACTTTTAGATTACATTTAGATTACTTTTGACCTAACTCATTTATCACATTGATTTAAACAAGTTAATCTTGTACCATAATGATGTAAAAATACAAAGACTGAGAAATTAACAACATGAAGTGCATTAAACATTATATTACATCAAGGTTTCCCAAACTGGGGTTCATAAAGGAACTGCAGAGGGTTTGTGAGTTTAATGAACTTAGGCAAAAATGTAATTAAATCATAAAATTGTAAAATTAAAATAAATCATTTTAAAATAAAAAAAGAAGAAATATTTTATGTTTACCTGCACGCCATATGACCATTAACCAATGTCAGAGAACTGTGAAAATGCAAATGTGATACTTAATTATTAAAATATTTATTTTAAAATCTCAGGGGTACTTAAAGGGGTCATTGATTATGATTTCACTTTTTTAACTTTAGCAATTGAGCACAAACAACATAGTTACGATGCTCAAAGTACAATGCAAAGGGGGATATTGTCTTTAACAGAATTGCTGATTGACAACCCCTTTAAAGTAAATATATTATGTGGAAGAGGTTCAGATGACTAAAAGTTTGAGAATGTCTGCAAATAAGAAAAAAACGAGAATTTGTGCATTTTAATGAGTTTGAAAGACAAAATCCTTTCAATAATACATAATACATGGTTAAAAAACCTACTGAGATAATTCAGATAAAAATGAATGTGTTCATCAGTAGTTGATGCAATGTTCAAACACTTCTTAAACTTGAAATGATTTTTGTAAATCCATTGGTCAGATCCCCTGTTGTCACCTGAATAATGACTGATCTCTGTATGAATGTCCACAAAACTGAACTTTGTATATAAACGGTAGACTATTTTAGAAAGGAAAACTTAAAAGATAAAAAAGAGGAATTAGAGAGAATCAATAAATGATAAATAATTTGTTGCTATTGTGTGAATAATATGTAATCAATAAAAAAGTAAGTAGTCTGATTACGAGTATTTTAAAATTAGTACTTAATTAAAAAAGTACTTAATTTTTGGAATCTGACTACGTAATCCAGATTACGTGTAATCAGTTACTGTCCAGCTCTGCAAATTTAATTTTGAAAAAATTAAAGTTGGTACTGTGACGGGATGAGCCAACGACAGACACAGTGGGTATGGCGTCAGGCCTCGGAGAGGCTTTTATTAAACAAAACAATAAAATAAAGTGTCCAGGGGGAAGAAGTGTCCAAGCGGCGGCTCTTCCTCCTACTCCACGGCTTTTGGCAGGACTTGTACGACCCGGCATTCTGGCCCGTCGGCCGTAATACGGGTGCGGCTTCTGCAGCTCACATCTCCGGTGGCGCGAAAGTCCCTCTACGCACCCTTCCTGTACCTGCGCGCTTGGCATTTAAACAGCAGCGGTGATGAGGCTTCATTCCATTCAGCTGTGCCTCATCACACGCCCCTCCTCTCTCACGCACCTACTCCCGTCGGGAGCCTGGTGAAGGGCGGGGAATAAGGGACGGGGTGGTGATGATAATAAGGGGGAGGGCCACCGACTCGTCACGGTACATATGTGGGAGAGGTATATGGCATCTTTTTTATGCATTTAAACCAATTTTTAACTGAAAAAAAAAAAAATTGCAATCGGACTGAAAATTTAGGTGTCAATAGGGAATTATAGATCAGTGCACTCTTGAGAAAAATGGCTCTAAACAGTACCAGAAAAGGGTTCTCCGGCTTGTAACAATAGAAGAACCCTTTTTAGTGCTAAATAGAACCTTTTTTATAGGGTTCCATATAGAACCATGTATTGAAAATGCTATATAGGACCTTAATGGTGTTATAAATAACCTTTTAATTATAGTTTTTCATTAATATTAGTATGTTAATATCATTAATATTAGTATTATTTGTATATATTATTTATTAATATTGTTTTTTATCCCTCTGTCTGCCTGGTCTTATAATGTCTAGGGTTTTACATAAAATAGCAGAATAGGCTACATTAATGAATGACAATGGACATTGAACATAAATAATGCTTAAAGAAGTAAAACTAAATAGAACATAAAATAGTGTATTGAAGACCAAGCTCCAGTGAAATATATACACAATCCTCTATGATGCCTCTAAGTTAATCATTATCTGTATTTTGGTGTGACTGAATGGCAGTTTCTTTCTGCAGATGATGAGGTTGGATGTGACACCATATGAAATGCACAATTGAGTTTAGATCTATAGTTTGTCTCCTTTCATTTGTTTATGTGAAAACAATTGTTTATGAAGGCCAAAAGTAGTATGTGAGCACTTCACAGTGTTAAAAGGAAAAAGTAATATAAAATCATGGGATAGCTGTATGTTTATGCATAAACTATAGTAATAAAAATATCTAACAAAATGGACCATAAATTCAATATCATTGTTACTTAGTGAAGAAGAGGAGAGTATCCTTACCTGAATAGAGCTTGTCACACTTACATGTTCTAAAACTAAAAAGAGAAAAGACATAGAAAAACCAATTAGCATTTGAAAGTTATAATTTATAGACATTTTAAGAAAGAAATTATTTACCTGTTGAGAGTGTGCTGACAGTCTGTGTAGTCGGATGGCTGAGCTCCAGAAAATCAGCAATGAGACATCTAAGAGTGTAGCCTTGGTTAGGGTTTTACATTAAAACAACAACAACAATAACCACAACAGCAGCATGTTGTGTGAATTAAGTATGTTTTTATTGACATGCAAAATTGTCAGTGCTCTTAACAACAGTTATTAGCTGAATACATTAATGAATGACAATTGACATCGAACATGAATAAATAAATAAATAAATAAATAAATAAAGAATAAAACGCAAAATAAGAACAAAAAATAGATGTGATGAAGACCAAGTTTCAGTGAAACAATCACAATCCAATCAATATGAAGCCTTTAAGTCCATCATTTTGGTGTGATTAAGTGGCGATTTTTCTCTGCAGATGATGAGGTTGTGGGATGTGATACATCTGAAAAACACAGTTGAGTTTAGAGTTACAGTGTGTTTATGTAAAAACAATTATGTTTATGAAGGCCAAAAGTAAAGATGGACAGTATGTTTTCTTAAAAGAAAAAAAGTGATATAAAGTCATGGGATAGTTTTAATATTTTTTGTGACTGGGTATATTTATACATAAACCCAAATAATAATAATAATAATAAAAAATCTAACAATATGAATTATAAATTCATTGTCTCTTTTACTTACTTAGTGGAGAAGAAGAGATAGGTTTCCACAGCAGAGCTGCACATACTTATATGTGACCAAAAACTAAAAAAAAGATAAGAACATGTTTGTTTGGAAACAAGTTATAATTTTAAAGTTAAATTTGTATTTAAATTTAAGAATGAAATCATTTACCTGTTGAGAGTGTGTTGACAGTCTGTGTAGTTGGATCACTGAACTTCAGAAAATCAGTAACGATGTGCTTTGACAGTTACAGATTTGAAGAAAAAAAAAAGGCGGGAACAAAGAACCCTAACTCTAACACAAAGAAGAACCATTTCAGCATAAAATGGTTCTTCAGAATGCTATGGTTCTAAATAAAACCGTCACTGCATGTAAAGAACCTTTAAAGAACCATCTTTTTTTAGAGTATGGTTACACCATAATGGTACACGGGCCAATGATTTATTATTAATATCAGTCTATATCTGTCTTTTATAATGGAATATTGAATCAACATGTATTAATTTAATAATATTGAATATCATTTGCATATTTAATAAACAGTAATTAGAATAGTTCAGAAACTTACTCCTTTTTTTGACAACAGTTGAAGCGAGCGTGACTTGATCCGGGTTCAGTTTCTAAATGTGATTATAGCTTGACAGAAGTAAATAAACTGTTTTGTGAACAGTTGCAATGCTGTGGGCGGTCCTGTCCTCGTTTTCAGGTCCAGTTTCAGCCAATCAGCGCCGGACTTCTCTGCAGACGTCAATGTGAGGTTTGTTTAGCCCTTTGAACAGTGTGTTAGCCTGTGCTCTAAGTTGCCTCTTACAGTAGCGGCACAATGAATTGTGGTCATTGACAACACATGGATCCGTAAGTAATATATCACATAAGCTGTTAGAAACTAAAGAGAAAACAAGCTTGATTTTTTTGTTCGTTTTTGTTCGCTGTCTTCAAGTTATTCGACCAGTTAGCAAGCTTGTTAGGCTACTGCTAGCCTGCTGTCAGACTGCATCTCTCAGTTGACATAAGCCTGACTTTAAACCTACTGGATCATTCTCTATGAATGAAGCACACTGAGGAACAAAGACATTAGTTTAAAGTTAATCTATGCCTAATAGCATACGTTTATACACATACTAATATCTTTAAAACGCTTATTGTTACCTATTGGCTTTGTATCTGAACACTACCTGTCAGATTCTGCCAAAAAGTGGAAGATATTATTTGTTACGTGACTGTGTATGACTGTTTTCATGTCTGTGTTCATAAGCCAAGATATTTTCAGTGTAAAGATTCTTCAATATAAATTACTTCCACATCAAAACAAATGTGTATTTCATGTCTTCATTGCTGCTCAGCACAAAACTATGTTTTGTAAGACAATTAGGAGACCATGGTTATATTGTTACCATGTGGTCTGAAATAATAATACGGTTTCTCTATTCGATTACTGTTTCATTTTATCCTCAGACTGAGTTTTTGTTAAAGTTAGAAGTCTTGCTGGAATAGTTTGATTGATCCCCTTCAAGGTCATCCTCTTCTGTGCTTACAGCGTACAGCACAGCTTTTGTCTCCTCTTATCCAAAATTCATTGTCTCATTCTCTCTTTCATCTCTTCGTCTAGCACTTTGCACGTCCCAGCTCTGACCTCTGACCTCACTGTGATTGAAAACTCCTGCCATCAGTAACCTCCTCATGTGCATCATCTTCTTGAAGTTTGACCCTCGGCCTGCATCCAAAAATGCCTACAGGTAGTGCACCTGCTCCCAGGAGCTTTCCTGTCTATGTGTTCAATGCAAACAGAGATAGGGAAAGTTCTTGCACATGTGGGAACAAGAAGTTGTTTGATACTGTAAGAAAACATTTTTGAATAAATGCTGAAAATCTTTTGGCCCGTATTTCACCTTTTGAAGGTGCACTCATTTATTGTTGTGCTGGCTAATGTGGCGGCATTTGACTTGTTTTGACATTGTCCAGTGGACGCTGAATCATGGAAAAGCAAACGTTTTCAGTTACCGATGACATTGTATAAATGCTCACAGTGAGCCATGAATTTATTCCTCAGATGGAAGTGTCCAGGATAAGAGGGGGTATTATTCAGCTGGTCATGTGATCTCAAAATGTCGGTACCCTTGAGGCGACCTGTTCCATATGTAATAAAACAGCTTTTATTGGGCTGCTGATAAGACATGTTTTTTTTATCACAAGATTTGAATCATTTTTCATAAATAATGGTAAATTTCATGTAATAATATATCTTAATATAATACATTTATTATAAATCCAGTCTCCTTACGTTTAGAAGAAACAATCTAATAATATACAAATGAACTAATACATACATATACACTACTGGTAAAAAGTTTGAAATGATTCAAATTTCTTACAAGTTGTTTAAAGCTGCTTTTACTAAAAATACAGTAAAAAGAATAATATTACATTTTAAAACGTACTGTTTCTTATTTTTAAATATTTAAAATTAAAAAAAAATATTCTTGACAAAGCTGATTTTCAGAAAACATTTGTAGAAAACAGTTTTGCTGCTTAAAAACTGGGATTTTTTTTTTTTTTTCAGGATTCTTTGATAAATAGAAAGTTAAAAAATGAGTTTTTACTGTCATTTATTTAAATAAATTTAATAAATCCTTTCTAAATAAAAGTAAAATCTTACTGACTCCAAACTTTTGAACGGTGTCGTTTTTGTTTCAGGAAAATGTTTTATTTTATTTACATTAATGTTACATTTAAATCCCAGGTGGCTTCATTTCATAATTTCATTTAGGCTAACCTGTAATTTAGCTTAAGCTGTGGTGTGCACTTACTGTAAAAGGCCATAAAAACAATGACTGTGCAGCAGTACAATAGTGTTGTGGAGTACCAAGCTGACAAACTAGACCCAGGTGACCTCTACCACAATTTTAAACTCTCAGTCCCTAAAGGATATGTCTCTAGGTCAGGGTTTGCCAAATGTCTCTAAAGAGCTGAGAGAGCCAAGTCAGTATTTTTTTTGTCAATAGCTGTTGCCTGGTGAGCTGTGAATCGTGTGTATGTAATCAATTTGCATGTGCTGGTGTTCTCTGTCTTCTTTCCCCTTCACTGCAGAGACGTTACCTTTGTTAATACTGTCAGATTGTAACACGCTACGCTAATCAGGATTATTGCCCAGCAAGCTGTAATTTGATTATCTAATATTGAGTCAGTCACAGTGGTTCAGAGTCACAGATGACTCAAACCAGGATGTAAAATCTAATCAATGACACTGAGTCTTGAAGGTTGTCTTGTGGTGCATTGGTTCCTCTGATTTAGGGTAGCATCAACTTGTTTGCAAAACAGCGCCAAAATGTACTGTACTTTAAGTACTGTAATCAGGTAATTGTGTTAATAATATTACAGAATACAGAGTGCATTTCTGTTTATATTGCATCCTGTAATTTAGCAACATTGCAATTTGCTTGGATCCACCTTGACCAGTGGTTTCCAACAAGGGGTATGTACACCGAGTGGGGAGCTTGAGCAGACCTAAGGGGTATTTCAAAATATTTTCATTTTGTGTATTGATAAATCTGTAGAACATAAATGTGATTTATAATATTAGGGCTATGTAAAGTAAAGTGTCTAAAATATTAATCATTAATGTTTTTTTTTTATTTTTTTATTCCTTTTCAGAATATTCAGTCAGTGTAATATATGTGTCACGATGGTCGTCTAATTGACTAGTTATCCAACAATGGTTAGACTAGCCGATTAGTAAGTTTGTCTCGTTTATCTACTTTTTATTTTTATAGATTCACCATTTAAAGGTTTGGGGCCTGTCGGTTTTTTTAAATGTCTTTAAATAAAGTCTCTTATGGCTGCATTTATGTGATCAAAGAATTCAGTAAAAATAGTAATATTGTGAAATGTTATTGCTGTTTAAAATCACGTAACATTTCTTAGAAATGTTGAAAACAGTTGTGCCTCTCAATATGTTTCTTTGTTGAATAGAACATTTCTAAAGAACAGCTTTTATTTAAAACAGAGATCGTTTGTAACATTGATTGTAATTATCATTACAATGTTACAATTTACCAATTGAATGCATGCTTTTGGAATAAAACTTAATTTTGTAACTGAAAACAAAAACTTACTGACCCCACATTTTTGAACGGTAAAAATGCCGTTTAATGTTTAATGCTTTCAGCGACAGTGTTGTTTTGCTGTTTAGTAAAATAGTTGTGCTTTTAAATTCATTCTCTGGTGCATCTATGTGTATTCAGCCATACATCTTTGTACATTCTGCCAGCATTTGTAAGATGGCATGCCAAGGTATAAATAGTCCATCTTAATTGGCCAAATTGCATCTTGAGTCTTCTGTCCAATCTGTTTTTGAACCCAAGAATGCATCTTGTGTAAAGACCCTTGTAAGGGAAACAGGTAAATTTAGCTCAAAAGGAAATAATTATGATATTAATGGGGAATTTTGACTGAATTACTGTTCAGGTGAAGCAAAACCATCCTAATTATACAAGGTTTTCATGACCATGTCATATGATTTTAAAAATATGTAGTTTTACATGTCCCTTATTTCAAGTTTGGCGTTTATGATGGTATGTACTGATGGGAGTATGTGGGTACTTGAGATAAAAAGATTGGTAAAACACTGACATAGGCTTCAACTAATGTCATCATTAGCACTGACCTCTTGAGCATATTTTGCTGACAGAATCAAACCCAACCCCCCAAAAAAGAAAAACTCATGCACTATGATTCACCTCATTCAGGTCAGTGGTATTAAACCATCTTAAAAACAGAAATGCCTTTTGAGATTAATGAGGATTTCTGTCTCAATACCCAGAAGACGTGTACAATTATTTCAAAGTTCATTACAGTTCAAAACCAACATTGGATGTGGTTAGTGGAAATAAACGGCTCTTTTTGAAACATTTAATCTTCATCATGTTAACCTCTGACCTCACATTCCCAGCCAGCAGCTCTAAAATCCCTTTGAGAGGAAAAAGGCTGGAGGTCTGGGTCAGTTTACTTATATATATGGTCATTATGACTTTGATGTCACTGAAATGGATCCACTTAGCGGTAATATTTTATATTTGGAACAGATGGAGCCTGTCAGAGAGGCTAAAAGATCCTGAAATACAACATAGTCTAGAATTTTAGCTAGAGATCTTTTGGATAAAATCAATTTTGTTTCTGCTAGTGTGCAGCTGTTTGAGACACGGCTGATATTCATGTCTAAAACTTCTGCTCTTAACATATCTTAGCATTGCCATGGTGCACTTTCCTTGATGATGGATGTTAAAAATATGACAATTTTTCAGTCGCATGATCATCATGATGCTTTGCTGCCATGATACTAACATGAACCTAAGTTATGGAACAGACAACTTTAGAAACACTCACTGTGTGTATTAAGAAAGTAAACGGTGAAATTCCCGTTTATATCGGAGTCATAAAAAGATTACTTTGAAATGCAACATACGGAAGTATGCTTGGCATTTAAGTCTATTTCTGAAGTATCTAAATTCAAAGAAACCTTTAAAGGTGAGTTGTGCCATTTCCTTTGTCTTCTTAAAGTCAGCATGAATTGCTGTTTGTATCCCATTTTACTTCCTATGTGACAAATACCTTAACATTCAAAAGGTTGGGGTCAGAAAGCCTTTGCATTAGGGCTGTGCAATTAATCACATGCGACTGTCGTGCACATCTCATCAGTAAAGCCGGTTCCGTGATTAGTCGTGAATCTCCATCACCTGCTTTCAGATGGAGCGGCATTTACTACATAGAGCCATAGATCATTATCGCAGATGAATCGCCGGCTTTACTGACGAGATGCACATGACAATCGCATGCGATTAATTGCACAGCCCTACTTTGCATTTATGCAAAGATATATTGTATCTATCTATCACATAAAGAGTTTTTTTTTTTGGTCTGTCTACATCACTCAGGGACTCCCTTCTGCTCTCCCATAACTGCCTCTTCATCTGCCCTTGACTTCTTTTCAGGTCTTGCTGTGTCCAGTCATCTTTTTGCCATTTTTCTGTTTCAGTGAGAAAGAATATCTCTCCATTTAGGCTGACAAAGAGGGTGATAACCTTGCCCAAGGTCTGGCGTAATTGACATTGTCAAGCCAATAAGTTGTTTTCAGATGGAGAGAAGCTTTTCTGCTTTGCAAGCTGTCTCCAGTACAGAACACATATTCCTGGGGTGCATCAACCATTGCAGATCAATCTGCGAAGCCTCCAGGATATTTCATCACTCTTTGTCTCTCCAATTTTCTTCTTCTCTGTCATCCTGTCAGGTTCCACAGGCTGGAAATACAGTGGACATTTGACTCTCCATGCTGTTGCTAAGCAGTTAGTGGAAGTCTTGCCTTTTCTATAAGCATGTGGCCAGGAAGGCAGAATGATAAACCTGTGCCCCTGAAAAATGAGCTGCGTGTTGACTTCAAGGCTTAACGCACAGAACTTTTGACTTATGTTTTTCTTTGTCCTGACAGTTTACATTTACAACCAACTATGTTTACATTAATGACCCACCAAGGTGCATAAGTTGACAGTCAGCTCTATCTAGAGTTTGATGAAACTTTTAAGGATGGCCCACTTGGGAGGGCTCTATGGTATCGAGCTTATATATTTTACATTTAGTAATTTAGCAGACACTTTTATCCAAAGCGACTTACAAATGAGGACAATGGAAATATATATGTATTGTGTGTGTGTGTGTTTTGTTTTTTTGCAAAGATGATTTATTCTAATGCAATATTCTCATTGGTTTTCTATCAGCTGTGACAGGCTAAAAATCTGCATGTTTTTTACATTTTATCCAAGGTATTTTTTTTCTTTACCTTTATAGAGGGCATTTTCCCACTAATCTCATTAACTTTCATTTCAAATTCTTACATTTGATCTATAAATTCAATTATAATAATGTGATTGTTATCGTTATCAAATTAAATCATTTACACTGAAAAATACAACTACATTAAATTATGAGATTCTTTAAAAAAAATGTTTGAATATACAAACAAGAAATGGTGGAAATTATACTTTTAAACTAAATTAAAATGCCAGTAGTTGCCAGTAGTGAGCGTTTAATGAGTGAGTCATTGAGTCCTTCATTCAAACGATTCGTTCAAATGACAGATTCATCAAATGTTTATGCATGAGCTAATGATACTTTGACTCAACCGATTCGTTCAAAACACTGAATCATTCAGCAATGAATCGGATGGTTGCTTTGAGATGCGCTGTGGTTCCGCCAAAAATGTAACTGACCTAATATTATTGTATTTGCTCATTGAACTGTTTATAGAACTATTAAACAGTCGTAATGGTGAGCGATGTTGCCTAACTAACTGTATTTTAAATATAAAAACTTTCCATTTTGAATTTTTACCTCAGTATTCTAAGTTTCTTAGTGTTGCGTGTTTTGATTTCTCCTCGAGAGGCTGCGTGAACCTCGCTTCAGCAGCACAACCTTATGCTGTCAATAGATGCATTATATACAGTAGCTATATCCGCTATTCGCCACTTACTCTAAATGTAATAAAATCAGAATAATACTTGCATTTTGGGGTTTACGTAGTTAGTTTTGGTTATTGATGTTTTAATCATGTTATTTGTCTGGCATTAATGAAGCGTTAATGTCAAGCCCTGGAGTCCATGTGCCGGGGTTTAGCCTCGGACGGCCCCGGCCCAATTTAAACCCGTAACTTTGCCCTCCTTTTGATAATCCATTTGGCAGCTACAGTATGTCATACAAGTGTAATCGTGTTTATTTTGAGCAAGTGATTTAATCTAATTTAGGAAATATTATGTAAAATAAATATAAATTTAATTTACATTTCATACTTCATTTATATAACACATTATGTACTATCTTTAAATTAAATATTGTGTTATCACATATATCGGCCACCCTGATCTCTAAAATATTGACATCAGTCATCAATATTGAAATCAGTATGGATCGAGCACTACACTTTCCTATGGATTTATAATGCTTAAATTCGTTTAAAGTTTGTTTTAAAAAAGTATCCTTGCAGAATGTATGGTTGACATTTCCCAGCTGCCTGACATAAACCCGAAATTACTTAGTTCAACATGAAAAGATATAAATGAATATTCCATTATGCTGGATTTTAATGGCAGAGAGGCATCTACAGAGCATCAGGCCTGAGCAGAGACAATAAAGCCACACACAGCAGCTTTCAGCATCGCAGCTGAGCCTTTTCTGGGCCTTAGGTGTGGAGCTGGCAAAGCATCCATTGCTCTCCTGGGATCAGCCTGAGATAAACACATTTAGGTGCACATGTGACCTATGAGCCCATTCAACAGTGCCAGCCTCCATCTCTCCCCCTCCCACAGGAAGTCTGACTGAAAATCAGCCCTTTATTGGTTAACACCAAGTTCATTACACACAGCACAGCATTGCAGTTTTTTTTATTTTTTATTATTATTTATGAGACTATAAGGAAGGATGATTCTAGAGGTGGTCTGTTATAGTGATGTATGCTATTATAGAAATTATATGTTATCAGTATGATTGTATAGGTAGAATACTGTGTGAGAGATTGTGTGATGTTTTTTTTTCTGCAGGCTTATTCTGGCTGCTAACAGAGATGAGGTCTACAGCAGACCATCCAAAGCTGCAGACTTCTGGGGCAGCAACAACGAGATCCTCAGCGGTAAAGATCAGTCTTATTTTTTCAGTTATTAGACAAATATTTAATATCCATAGTCCAGTTTTTATCTCACCTACATTTTGAGAATCATTGGCTTCGCTGTGTCACTGAGGAATTCAAATGTTGGTTTTTATGTCAGCAGAGTTCGTCTGAACTGCATATAGCTGAGTTCCTACAGTTAGGATAAACAAGAGTTTCTTCAAGAGTCTTTTCATTGTTTCTCACAGAGCCAGACATTTGACTATGTGCATGATGTCTAGTATTCTGGTAAAGAACAGCCCACTTAAGGTCTTTGCACACACTGAGTCCAAACTTTCGTATGCGTTTTTTCGTATTCGTCATCCTAAAAATTCATCATGCACAGAAACCTTGCACACTGAGTCCGATGCGTATTAGTTAATCCGTTGTGAAACAATTTGCAAAACAATACAAAATGGAGTCTTCAAGCAGTGAGGATGATTTTGTTGTTCTCTCTCTTCTTAAAAAGAGAAAAAGAAAGAGGAAATATTGGGTCCATCTAATGCTGAGATTGCGTAGAGATGAAGGAGAGTTTCACCTCATCAAGGGTTTGAATCCATCATCCTGAAGGATTCAAAGTTTACTACAAGATTTTGATGCTTTGGTAGCAATACTCGAGCGAGTCGAGCCAACAGTCATGGCCAAAAATATTGGCACCCTTGGTAAATATGATCAAAGAAGGCTGTGAAAATTAATCTACATTGTTCATCCTTTTGATCTTTTATTTAAAAAATTCACAAAAATCTAACCTTTCATTGGATAATAAGAATTTAAAATGGGGGAAATATCATTATGAAATAAAATGTTTTTCTCTAATACACATTGGCCACAATTAACGGCACCCTTTTATTCAATACTTTTTGAAACCTCCATTTGCCAGGTAAACAGCTCTAAATTTTCTCCTATAATGCCCGATGAGGTTAGAGAACACCTGAAAAGAGATCAGAGACCATTCAGAATCACTCCAGACCCTTTAGATTCACAGCTCCATGTTGGTGCTTCTTCTCTTCAGTTCACCCACTCATTTTCTATAGGGTTCAGGTCAGAGGACTGGAATGGCCAGCAGAAGCTTGGTTTGGTCTCAGTGACCCATTTTTTGTGTTGTTTTTGAGGTTTGTGTTTGGATTTTTGTACGGTTGGAAGATCCAAACATGGCCCATTATAAGATTTCTAACAGAGTCAGTCACTTATTGATTTTTTATCTGTTGATATTTGATAGAATCCATGATGCCATGTGTCTAAACAAGATGTCCAGGACCTCCAGCAGAAATATAGGCCCACAACATCAAAAATACAGCAGTGTATTTCATTGTACACATGGGGTACTTTTTATCCCTGTGTTCACCATACCAATGTTGAGTGTTTGCTGCTAAAAAGCTAAATTGTTTAGTTTCATCTGACCATAGAAGCCAGTCCCATTTGAAGTTCCAGTCGTGTCTGATAACTGAATATGCTGGAGTTTGTTTTTAGATAGTTTTTAGCTAGTAGAATTTTTCTTGAAACCCTCCCAAACAACATGTGGTGATGTAGGTGCTGTTTGACAATTTTTTAATGTTTTCTGACCCTGAGACTCAACTATTTTCTGCAATTCTCCAGCTGTGGTCCTTGGAGAGTCTTTAGCCGCTCAAACTCTCCTTCTCACCGTGCATTAGGACGATATAGACACACGTCATCTTCCAGGCTTGTCTAGTTTATCCCATTCTTTTAGATCAATATTTTTACTATTTATCCAACTAGCTATTCGAAAAGTGTAGTTGGCTAGTGTATATAGTTTTTTTTCGTAATATTTGTTTAGGTTTAATATTTTGACCGTTTGTCCACTAACTAACTAGTCAAATGGTGTGGTAGGCTAGCTTATCTACAATTTTTTTCCTAATTTTTTATTTTAGCTGTACTGTTTTAACTATTTGTTCACTAACCAACTCGCTGATTGGTATGGTTTTGCTAAGTTGTGTATTTTTAATTTTTTCCAAATTTTTGTGTTAGCTTTGATATTTTTAGTACCTTTGCACTCAAGAGGCAGATCTTGTGCTATTTAGTCTATTATTTAATTCAGAAAATATAAGAAAATTGTGGATATCTAGATTACTTGCTACTATGTGTTTTACATTTCAAAGACTTGATGCCACTGAAAAATGGCAAAATCCAATTCCTCAAACTACTTCATACTGGTTTAAACTGCATCATCTTGTCGGTGATTATTATTTGTCAGAACATTCAGTTTGGAGAGAACTATTGAGGATTATTTTTTCCTGAGGAAACACCGAATCATTTAGAAGATAAGCTGGTTGTATCTACTGCTTGAGGGATTAGAATTATGTTTATGTCTCTTGCATCACGCCTCAGTAGTGGGAATTCAGTCATAATCAATCTGACATTAGCAGAGGAAAAGGTAATCATCCACGTTTGATTAAGTGTCCATTGTCAGGATTCAGCTGACCACCCTCAAGGAGTAAGAAGTCTTCCATTGACTGATGACCCACAGTCTGCTAAACAATACATCCCAGAACAAAAATCAGTCATTCCCCCAGCTCCATAAGATCACGGGGCTTTTGTTTTGTTTTGTTCTGTTCACGTTTTGCCATTCAATCTTTGGATCAGGCAGAATTGAATGGTTGATGGGTGTTTTTATGTGTAGCTGTAGAAATAAATTCTGCTGCTAACGAAGAAGCCCTTATCTGTCTGGAGGAGTGAAGTGTAGGGTATGGATGAGAAATGTTGAAGTCTTTGGGCGAAGATGAGAAGGCCAGGTATTTTTAAGGATACTAAGCTAAATGTTACCATTATTAATGGGCTGTTACTAAATATGAATCACTCTGTGGTTTTGCTGTGTAGTTTTGCATGAAACCACCTAGCACTGTTGTTTTTGGTAGAATTGAGTTATTCAGTTGTTCAGAATTTCTCCTCTTTTCAAAGCACCAGACCGATCAGTGTGCTTGGGCCTATAAATTACTTTGTTTTCTTTTCAGTATCAAGATGAAAAATATTATTCTTCACTTTGTTCAGGTCATTCTCAGTGAACATTCCTGAGCTGTTCGGTACATCTAAATCTGATCTCCTGCTGGTTTTATTATTATAGCCAGCAGACAGGATTTAATGTCACTCTGACATTAAATCACAATGTGACTTTTTGTCTTCTGTCATTAGGTCTGGACCTGGAAGAGGGGAAGGAAGGCGGATCCTGGCTGGGAATTAGCAAACGAGGGAAACTGGCGGCACTGACCAATTACCTGGAAGCACGGCAAAATCCAGACGCTCAGGGGAGAGGTAGTGCAGATCTTTCACCCATTTGTATTAATGTACTCTACTATTACTGAGCAGTTGACTAGACACACTTAATCAGTGTATTACCCTGACAAATTACTCTTAATAGTAGCATAATTCACCTTTGTAAAGCCGTCCATCGTCCATGTACTTTCTGTTTCTGTTCTGAGTTTATTTTCCTGCATTTTTTATATATATATATATATATATATATATATATATATATATATATATATATATATATTTATATAGCTATAGCTTGAGCAGATCGAGTCTCTCATCAAAATTGCTATATGCAAACATGTATCATGGACTAATATACTAAAGAATCTTACGCAACCAACACTTCTATACATGCACACCTCCGAATCCATTTTTTATATATTTGCTTATAATATACAAGCATAAGACTGAAATAAATTTTACCAAAGAACAGAAGTGCTGAGAAAGTAAAGACAACCCAAAGGGGCTTGTACAAAATACATTCTCACAAATAAAAAATAAATTAGATTTTCAAAACCCGCAAAAGAAATAAAAGAAATACCTTGCCTATGCAAAACTCACACATGATGATAGAAATGGCCACATTTTTTACAAGTTCCAATAATAGTTCTGTAATACTCTAGATATGGCTGGAGACTGTACTAGAAATTTTTGTCCATCTTATCAAGGTCTATAGGGTTATTTTTAGGGTAATGTGGGTGGTGGTTAGTGCATTTCTAGGTGGTTTCTTGGATATTGGGTGGTTGTTAAACCATTTTAATTGCAAGAGCCCATGACTCTGGAAGTGTCTGGTCCCTGGATTTTCCCTCCATCCATGTTGATGGAGATTTTCATGCTCAATAAAATGGCATTTTTAAAATGGTTGTTTTGAGTGACATACACAAAGTAATGACTCATAGCTCCAAAACTATAGCATCCACTGTAAGCAGTGGTTGTTCTAAGCGGAAAAGCCACGAATGCTACATTTGTATATACTTGGCCACATGCGTGTCTTTTTTGTGTTATGGTTTTATGTGTTATGACTCCATGAGGAATCAGATCTTTCTGATTGTTGGATTATGGTGAGTTTGTCCTCTTTATAATTAGTACAGTCTGCTGAAAATAACGTCTCATATTCAGGTTTAAAGGGTTAATAGATGTTTCTTTAGATCAGTTGAGATTAAAATGGCACTAGTTTTAAAACATCATTGAATTTTTTTTTACATTTCAGTGCTCCAATAGAAACCTTATTCTAATGATGTAGTTTTAGTCTGTTTACATTGTTAACATTCTTCCTCTAAGGTCTTTACTCATAACCCACAATGCTGAATATTAAGTGGGGTTGCCTTAATTGTGTTCTTCTTAATGATTGCTGACATGTTCACATAAACGCACGCATATGGGTTGTGAGGCCGGAGACGAGAACAGCTGTTCATTGCAGATCTCCACTCAAATGAACTAGACTGCTCACTGTCATCACTCCAATGTCTGTTTAGGTTCTTCAGGGCCTCTTTATAAGCTGACACCTCACTAGCACTTACCATCAAAAGCATGTCGAACACACCCCACCCCTCTGTTCCTTAAGCCATGCCACTAAATATAATGCAAACAACCCAGCTGTTATTTGGATGGCTGTACTGAACAGCTGCATGCAAGAGCTGGAGAAATATGTCTCGGTACATGTTGTTCAACAAATTGCATTAATTTGAGCAATTAGTTCTCTAAATCTGCCTAAATGACATATTTTTGAGAGTGGACAAAATGAAATGACCTTCGCCAAGCAGTTCACAACCCATTCCTCCTCTTTCACAGACCATGGTTGTTGTAATAAATTGGATTATTGATACATGCCTGTCTTCATTTATCATTTTTACTCAGGTTTCCTGGTGTCCAACTATTTGACAGATAACTTGGACAGTTTCGCGTACCTCCGTAAAGTGTCTTCAGAAGCTCATTTATATAATGGCTTCAATCTCCTTACTGCTGACTTCAGGTGAGTGGTGGAAGGCAAATCTTGTTTGGTTCTTTCTAAATATATATTATATATAACCTTGCTTAAATGGTGAATGCCTTGAATAAATCAAATGGTTTACTGTTAGTGATTTCCCTCACTTTGAGAAAGTAAGCTCATTCAAACTAATAGGTTCAAATAATACCTAGATGGTGTTTTGATAGTTTTCAGAGGTGAAGTTGTATTTGTGAAGGTTTTTGGTGGCAACTATGCTCATAATTTAGTTTTCAAACAGCTACATCAAACTAATTATTTATATATAGATAATTAATGATACAAATTTGATAAAAAAATCAGCTCATTAATTAAAATGCTGTCAAATAATAAAACCTGAAATGCCTTTGGCATACCGTTTCACAGAGAAAAAAAAAACAATGACAATGTGATGCATTCTTACAGAATCTTTCATTTAAATCCAGTTAAATCATGTACATCTCAGCTGTCAGTTCACTAATTAAAACCACTTGGTGCCACTGTACATCAAGCCTATATAAAGAGACAGAGTTTTGAGAAGTGGCTCCAAAATTACTACGAGTGAAGTGCCAGTCTTTCATGATCTCGCTTTCTTTATCATTTGTTATGAGGATGACATGACCGTGATGATACTGTCTAAGCTCTGGAGTCCTTAAGAGGGACAGCAGGCACTGGTGCCACCACCTGCTCTTCATATACCGAAGCTCAAGAAGTCTATTTAGAATATAGTCTGAACAGATGGTGTGTTTCCAGCAGCGTGACTTTCTCAGAACATAGTAATTTGAGGCAATTTAAGAAGATGGGTTTCATGATTCCACATATTAAAGGTCAAAAATAACGACGTTTATTGAAATAATTCATGTTTTTTGTGTGTATAATACCATAATAGTGGTGTGTAGTGTGTTGTGATTTGATTGACGCTGCAGTGTATTTAGCTAGAAATTAGGATATACTTAAGTCATCATCACCCTATCTATACTTTAGCTTGCTGAAAGGCTGTCTGCTAATGTAGTGATGTATTACTCAAGTCCATGCTGTCATCTGAGGGACTTGGAGGGATAACATTTGTCCATTCGTCTCTGTCTCTTCAAGCGAATATTTGCAAATAGAAAATACATTGGAAGGCCACTCAGACTCCCAAACCCAGTAATGAAACAGAAAGCCATAGCCGTGGGGAGTGTTATTCATTTGTTTACCCTTTTAATAAACAAAATCATTATTGAGCTTATCGGACTCTCGCTTTCTTTCCACAGCCACAAAGGACAAAATGATACATGTCCAGATAAACTCTGAGGAATTACAATGGGCATTTTGTGCTGAAATCAATATAGCTGTCTTCTGTAAATAGAGATGGCCTTTCTAAAAGAAAAAAGAGGTTTTGTTTGTTCCTCTACAGAGATGTGACTGACAACAATGATAGCCTTATGTTTTATGCGATATTTCAGCCCAGTGAAAAATTTTCTGCTTATTTAGAGTGTGCTGCTCACAGCTTTCGCATAATAGACTGTATAGATTCTTTTAAGGGCTCATGAGGAATCAAATTTTCCTTGATCTTTGGAGATTAAAGTGTTCATACTATACTTCTGCAACTTTTGTTTGGGGTCAACAAGAATTTTTTTAAATGTTATTTTATTTAATTAATTTTTTTTTATGCTCACCAAAAAATGATTAAATTATTTGAAGTTGTAAAAAATTTAAATATTTTTTTTTAATATATTTTAAAATTTAGTTTAATTCTCTGTTATTAACTGAATTTTCAGCAGCCATTTCTTCAGTCTTCAGTGTCACATGATACTTCAGAAGTTATTTTAATATGCTGATTTGCTGCATAAATTTTTTGACGCTGAAAACAGTTGTGCTGAATGTTTTTGTGGAAATTGTTAATATAATGTTAAAAAAAAACTTTTTAATCAATGTAATGCGTCCTTGCTGAATAAAATTTCTTTGAAAAAAATCTTACTGAAGATTTTCGAACAGTAAACCCATATTAATCCAACTTCAATCAAACTTTCCTTGATCTTTGGAGGTTAAAGTGTTCATTTTATAAATGTCAGAACTTCATCTCCAGTGAGAAAAGACCATTTACTAAAACGGAGCTGCAAAAATGACTGGTTCTGATGTCAGGCAGTCAACTTTATTTGAACACTTGCACGTGTCCACCACCGCTTGCATGTCAATGATGCCTATTCAGTCAAGGTAGAGGAAGTAAAATAGGTACTATATGTGACACATTTCAGCATGTGTTGTTTTGATTCTGTCAGAATGTAATGCAGGCTTTGCACAGAGGTGTTAAATGTGTTAAAAACTTGATTGAAACAGACAACAAGCCTGCCATTCACAAATAAATGTTTCTCATTTCATGTGCAAATACTGCATTTACACTGAAGGCACGGCAGTAACTACTTAAATGAAATATATAAAAATATACAAAACTTTATAAAAATTCTAACAACCAGACATTATGAAGGTAATAAACAACAAAAATAGGTAGGCATAAACATAAATAGTAAAAAATTCATGATTATAATAAAACTGATTTTTAACCCTTAAGTTTTTTTCTGAATGTTATAATTATTAAATTATATATTGTGTATGGCATTCATGGGTGTAGCTGGATAGTGTTACTGTTATGGGTGTAGTTAAAATTAGATCCCTGAAAGTTGGTATGATAGATGAGTGTGAAAGATGGGTGTGTAACCCTAACATTTTTGTCTGCTGAGTGGTTGACTGGCTATTTTAGCTGTGTAAGGCTTGGTCTTTCTGATCCAAATCTCAAAATGCAATCACCTTGGCATAATGCTTAAAACTTATAACTGAAAATTTGCTATTTGAGTTTATTTTGTGAAAATAATATTAGTGAAAGCATGTCTCCGGTATAAAATTCATTTGTAACTAGAGCTGATTGTTGGTTTTCTAGCAATTATTGTACTGCATTAATACATCATTAGAAGGCTATTTGGCTCTCATGCTGCAGTCTTTCAGTGCAATTAATGTATTAGTGGAGATAGATAAGGCAATTATTAGAAGGTATTTTGTTTGTGCCAGTGTAGTTTGCGCAAATTAAGTTCTTTTTATAGACTCAGCTGGTGTAATTGGGAGTTATGTATATTTAAACAAGAAGATACAAGATATAAACAGTAGCTACAGGTGTTTTTTGTCATAGCTTTTACTATTTTATGTTTTTTTTTAGCATGTCTGGAATGTTACATTGACCAGTCATCATCCCGGACCAGAGCTAATCAATTTTGACTATATAATAAAAACAGTATGTTGCACATGTAGATGAATGAAACTGAATATAGAGGGGAAAAGAAAAAAAATTTAATTACATCAGCTCAGTGCACTTAATCCTCCTCCTCCAAAAAAAAAAAAAAAAAAGAAAAAAAAAAGGGAGAATAGTGTAGTTCAGTAAAACGCCATTAATAAACATTAATTTGAAGATTCCTAAAACAGATGTGGTTTTACTGAAAGTCAGCATTCTGCATAATTATTATGCATACTTATTCTATCCCTTGTACATATACAACAGGGTCTAGTCTCCAGAGTCTCCTGAAGTCCTTTCCTCGCTGTCTGTCTTTCTCTTCGTCACGGTTTGCCATCACTGCCAAACTGTTCCACCAGCATTATTGATGTCCCTCTCAAAGTGCTTTCAAAAACCCTAAATTGGCCATTTCTCCTTTCATAGCCATCCTCCTTTGTCTCCTGGGCCAATAAAATGCCCTCTGGAATACACGGCTATATCACCACAGTTCCATCAGGAGTAATGAGCTTCACCGAGGATTCATCCACAAGATTCATGTGTATGAAAACAGGAACATGTCTAATCAGATAAATTAATGATACACTGACTGAGCTCATATATACAAAGTGAAAGGGGATTCACTCTCCTCCTTAATTACAGGCTGATTTAGGAAGATTTCTTTTATGAGCTGATGAAGGACAGAGTCTGTCTGTCTGTCTATATGTCTGTCTGTCTGTCTGTCTGTCTGTGTGTGTGTGTGTGTGTGTGTGTGTGTGTGTGTGTGTGTGTGTGTGTGTGTGTATGTATATGTATGTGTATATACATACATGCATAAATACATACATACAATATTCCCAAAAGTATTGGGTCACCCCCTTCTAATGAACAGGTTTGACTACTTTAGTAATTTCCATGAGTACAAATCTTAATGTTTAAGCATATAATGATATTCTAGGGAATTATGTGCTTCTAATTTTAAAGCAACAGTTTGGACAGGACCCTTTTCTATTCTAGACCTAAATAATGCCTCTGTATATAAGGCAAGGTTCAAAAAGAAATGATTGATTTAGTCAGTGTGGAAGAACTTGACTGGTCTGCAGAAAGCCAAGTCCTAATCCAAGCTGAACACCTCTGGTGTGACTTTAAATGCAGATCTTGAGCCAAAAACTCTTTACCAAACACCAATGACTTGTACATACACTATATGGACAAACGTATTGGGACACCCCCTTCTTTAGAACAGAAAAAGGCACTTCCAAAACTGTGGCAACAAAGATGGAAACATAATTCATGTATTTAAAAATTGTATTTCCATCTCTGTTGCAACAGTTTTGGAAGTGTTTAAAATGACTGTACTCATATGTACAAGTCATTGGTGTTCTTCCACACTGACTAAATTAATCATTTCTTTTTGAACCTTTCCTTATACACAGAGGCATTGTCATGTTAGAATAGAAAAGGGTCCTGTCCAAACTGTTGCTTTAAAATTAGAAGCACACAATTCCCAAGAATATCATTATATGTTTAAACATTAAGATTTGTACTCATGGAAATTACTAAAGTAGTCAAACTTGTTCATTAGAAGGGGGTGACCCAATACTTTTGCCAATATAGTGTATATACAGTCATGGCCAAAAATATTGGCACCCTTGGTAAATATGATCAAAGAAGGCTTGCTTATTTATTTATTTTTTTTTATCTGTTGGTATTTGATAGAATCCATGATGCCATGTGTCTAAACAAGATGTCCAGGACCTCCAGCAGAAATATAGGCCCACAACATCAATACAGCAGTATATTTCATTGTACACATGGGGTACTTTTTATCCCTGTGTTCACCAAACCCATGAGTGTTTGCAAGCAAAAAATTCCACGTTGTCTGATGATACATCAAAATCGTCTTCCATTGTGATGACCTGTACTTCTAAATATCTTTAGATCTTCACAGTGGCAGGGAACAATTCCACAATCTCTGTGCACTGTGTACACAATGAGTGATGTATACGTGCGACAGATCGCTTCCGGCGCTTGCGTAAACTACGCCAGAGCACATACAGACGTCACGCGTGCCATGCACGCACTCAGGGCAGTTGGACATAGTGGTGTATTAGAGGTAAAAAATGATAAAAATACTGTTCAGTTTCTCGCACAAACCGATCGTTTCGTGTCTTAGGACATCAATGTATCGTCACGAGCCGCAGGGTTTAATTTAGATTTATCTGTGCATGTTTTTTTTATTCTCAAAGATTGTGTGCCCATTGACTTGTATTATAGGACTGACAGACTGCAACGGTTTGAGTTAAAAATCTTCGTTTGTGTTCTACTGAAGAAACAAAGTCACCTACATTTTGGGTGCCCTGGGGGTAAGCAGATAAACATAACATTTTTGGGTGAACTATTCCTTTAAGGGAATTTGGGCTTTGTTTTCCCTGCTATTTATGTTTCTGTGAAACAGGAAACCATGGCTGGATAATTTCATGTTCATAATCAGTGCTCAAAATTGTGAATATAAATGGGAATATACTTCAGAGATATTTTACTCATAAGAATTTCTAGGGGTGTATTTGTGTCCAACGTGTATTTGAGAAAAACATTTTTTTTCCATAATGATATTTCCCCCCATTTTAAATTCTTATTATCCAATGAAAGGTTAGATTTTTGTGAATTTTTTAAATAAAAGATCAAAACGATTAACAATGCAGATTAATTTTCACAGCCACCTTTGATCATATTTACTAAGGGTACCAATATTTTTGGCCATGACTATGAATATGTATGTGTGTGTGTGTGTGTGTGTGTGTGTGTGTATATATATATATATATATATATATATATATATATATATATATATATATATGTGTGTGTGTGTCTGTCTGTCTGTCTATCAGTCTGACGTTTGTCTATAACAAAGCATATGGAAAATGTGTATACATTTAAATATGTATGTGTATATGTAAAATATATGACTTGTGTTTGTGAGTTTTGTTTTTGTGAGTGTTTTTAGGATGTTGATTTGCATTGACTTCCTCTACAGTTCTATATGTATGCATTACATGACAATGGAAAATGTTTCTGTGTTTACAATGGCAAATGATGCAAAAATAGCTGTAAATATGTGTTTAATTGTGTTTTAGCAACTTGTGTTAACTCGTTTTATTTTATTTTTATTTTTTTCTCGCTGTCTTGTTGGATGCAGGGCCAATGAAGACACATTGTGTTACTATGGAAACAAGGGCAGTTCAGAGCCCATTCATCTCAAAGCAGGTTTGTTCAATCCCTCAGTTAGCGCTCTGTGTTCAGACGCCAGTGGTCTTGCATAAAGCACTGCTGTATGTAGTGTTACACCTACCGTCTGCAATACAGACCACTTTCCCTCATTCAGCACCAGATTGGTGGGTGTGTCTCACTTGGAGCACACAGGAAGTGATGGATGATTGTGTTTGTTTCAGCAGGAATCTATGGGTTGAGTAACTCTCTTCTGGAAACTCCATGGAGAAAACTGCAGCACGGCAAACAGCTGTTCTCCAGTGTAGTGAACAAAACACTGCCCCCTGATGGCTTAGTGCAAGAACTGCTCCATATCCTCAATAACAAGGAGCTGTAAGTGTGCACACTCCTTCATTATGAAAATTAGTATACTCTTTCTTTTTTCTTCTGTTTCTCTTTATCTTCCATCTACCTTTATCTTTCTTAAACAATCAAACCAGCATCCATCCTTTTTGATCCTCAAGGAGCACTTGAGACACAAAGCAAATGGATTTTTAGTCTTGAAGCACAAGCAGCTTGATTTTTGAAGTCTCATTTCTTCAGGTTTTACAAGGTGAATGCAGGCAGCATATCATAATGAATTTAGATATTAAAAAGCAGCTCTTCAGAGTCATACACTGAATGAGTCCAAACTTTACTTCTATGTTAAAGGGGTCATCGGATGCAAAATTCACTTTTCATGTTGTTTGCACCGAAATGTGTGTTGGCAGTGTGTGTACACAACCACCCTATAATGATAAAAATTCACCCAGTGTTTTTTTTTTAAATCCCGATAAATGATAACCCCTTTCTTAAATCAAGCCTTTCTCAGATTCCTGGATGTGTGACGTCACACAGACCCAGGCCGCTCCCACGATTGTTGATTGACACTGGCGTTTCAGCATTGACCCGCCCTGAGTGAGCTATAAACAGTCATCATTTACTTCTGACATCTGAGCTGCTGAAGACGCAGTGGATTACGTTTGTTTTTGAAGGGAATGCGCCCCCAGATCTACCTAAATGTGTCTATGTTCGCACAAATCATTCGTGATCCAGCTGCACCTACAGAAGAAGTGAATATAAGTTTTTTTGTTTTTTTTAATGAAACTTTGTAAATCGCCTTTCCTAATAATGTTAGGAAAGTTAGCAACTTTCACAATGAATGCGGCTAAAGTTTACAGTCTCTCAGAGAACTGCTCGTCATCCCATGGAAGAGAGGGGTGGCAGAGCTTATTAGCTTTTAAAGGAACATGCAACGAAACGAGTCGCTGTGAACAGAGCTGTTTTGGGCAAGATAAAATGGGTGTTGTTTTACACTACAATTGAGAAATTTTAACCAAAGTATGTTATAGTCTTTTCATTAAAACCCTGAAGAATCATATCAACTTGTGGAAAATGGGCATCCGATGACCCCTTTAAGCTTCATTGCAACACATGCTGAGCTTCTTCCCTTGTAATGACTAGACATTTTGTCCAACAACAAAAAAGAACATTATAACATTTTCTTTTACTGCACAACATCAGACAAATGTTTTAAAATAATTTCCTTCTTGATCTAATGTGGCTTCTTATCACAGAATGACGCAGAAATATATTCTACACTGGAATAAGGCTAAATCAGTGGATTATAAATATTACTTAATTACTAAAATACTCGAGGTGATTTTAAGGACACCGATAAACATTGTTGCAGTACAGTGTTTATTATCTTAATGTTCTTTTGAATGTAATCATTCAAAGCGTTTCTGTCTTCTTTCATTCAGTTACAGTGATATCTGGATGCTTTAGTTCATATTAGGGTTTTCCTGGAGTGTCCCGAGTTCTATTTCTTCTTTAATGTATTTGTGGATTTTCTGCGCGAGGGCGCCTTCATGTGTCCAGTGTGAATGAAACACACATTACATGTGTTCATAGCACTAAATAATGGCCAGTCCATAAAAATAATACTTTTAAAAATATATATATATATTTTAAATAGCATTTAAAAATAGCAAAAAAAAGAACTAAACCAAAAACTGTGGTTAAAAAAAAAAAAAAAAAAAAAAAAAACTGGTTAAAAAAAAAAAACAGGTTTTTATTGAACCGTGGGCTAACTGTATTGTTGCATCCCTACAGTTTACTCTAAAGTACTGTATAACAGGAGTATCACAAACTGAGTGCAGACCCTGAGTATTAACCTATAAAAAATATTTAACATTAAATCTTGCAAAGTCCTGTGCAGCGCTGCCGATGACTTGCGTAACCCAAATGAAGCACGTTGATTGGCATGCTCTTGCTTTTGCTCTGGTTGATTTGTGCATGCGCTTTTCCTGGAGAAGTGCCCATACAAGGAATTCTGTCCTTTATGACATCATACAGAGCTATACTCAAAAAAAAAAAAAAAAAAACTTTCCAAAACTTTACTTGTACAAACCCCAAACCAGTGTATTTGGCACAGAAATACTCTGTCATATGTTTTGAGACTTAAAACTAATTTTTTGAGACTTTGGTCATGTTTAGCATGAGAACCGATGGGGCGCAGTCATGGCCTAATGGTTAGACCAGCACTCTCTTCCACCTTCAATACCACGACTGAGGTGAGACCCTTGAGCAAGGCACCGAGCCCCCAACTGCTCCCTGGGCGCCGCAGCAAAAATGGCTGCCCACTGCTCTGGGTGTGTGTTCTCGGTGTGTGTGTGTATTCACTACTGTGTGTGCACTTGGATGGGTGAAATGCAGAGCACAAATTCCGAGTATGGGACACCATGCTTGGCCACACGTCACGTCCTTTCCTTTCCTTTTTCATTTCAACTCTTTAGCAATGTAAATAAGTCAGAATGCATGAAATAGCATTAGACCTCACCTTTTAGCAAATCACCTGCATGATTTGTCACACTACCAGAGTCATAAGAATCTCACCTCTGTTCTTTTCAGAAACACTCCTGACCCCGCGCAGGAGAGTCAAGGTGTGGGCTTCAGTAAGGCCATACTCCAAGCCCTGTCTGGAGTGTGTGTGCGCTCACCAGGATACGGCACAAGGTCCCATCATGCTATTCCAACTTTTACTTTTTTCTCTCTCCATAGAGCAGGGTCACACTCAACCAATTCGTGCTGCACTTTCTATTTTACCTCCAATTTTGAAGTGTCATATTTTTGTCTGTCTATCCCAGGACCAATACAGTCATCCTCATCGACCGAGAGGGAAACGTGAGCTTTACGGAGCGCACCATGCTAAACTGTGACATCACCCAGTGGAGCACAAATAGCTTCCACTTCAAACTGCAAGAATGAGAGCCAGATGCCAGGCCAAGGGTAGAAGACTTTCACGCTGTGCCTTTATCCAGCCACTATCTGCTCGAGCCATGCAGCACCACTGTTTCTACCAATATGAATATCAAGACTTCGTTCGGACTTTCCAGTTGAAATAGGAAAGCGGTTGATTTTTGCTACTGCTCTGTTCTGAGAGGAAGCTTGTTAGCACATTCTTGTTTTCTTGGTAATTCTTCTTTCTCATAACCAATGGATCATGATGAGGCTCACATGGAATCTGTGGCTACAAACACCAGATTTCCATAGTTTCTAGTATTGAAATCCATCCACAGAATTCCACAGGTTTCTTTCAGATCAGTTCAGAAAGGTGAGCGGATTCCATCTGAATCTACTCATGAGGTGTGATTTTTGAGTGCATGTCATTCAATCTGATAAGTAAGAAGAATGTAAAATGTTTATCATCTACTGAATCCCATTTTATCGCAAACTGTCATTGGCATGAAATGCTGTTGGACAGTCGTTTAAGGTGCAAGATGTCTACTGCCAAAGAATATTTGTGTCAGTTACAATCATTATGAGAACACAAGAAAATAAAACATGTTCATAATCTTGCACAATGTAAACTTTACTTGCTATTCAGTGCATTTGTTATCCACTGTAATGCCTTTCACTCAGGAATATGCTGAGAGCTACTGCCAAAAAAAATGAAGGAGAAAGTTTTCTTTTTTCTTTTTAACATTAAACAGCTTCTTAAATTGAAAGGCCTTTTTTTGTCATATTAAATGAAACCATTTTGATTTCACTTTGAAAGTGTTCAGAGTCTGCAGTTTGTATGGTTTGTTATTTCAATTGCTGCTTTCTTGATGTTATCTGAATTCTAATAGCAATGCATCGATGCATTTTGTCAGCCGCCAGTTATCCGATACCAACTTGTCATTTGATGTCAAGTCTTTAGTTGTGCCTGAAATGTAGAATTTGGCTTTTAAATGAGTTTTCCACATACCTCTGAATCTGATATGTGCAGTAGTCTACTTGGTACTTACAGTATAAAGTGTGTGTGTGCTCATGATTATGTGGTTTATTAGGACACAAATTTGTACAATGACATATATAACAACATGAAGGTGATTTATGAGGATACTTTAGTGTCAAATCAAATTAGGCTTACAAATCATACAGATTGAGTTTTATTTTGAAAATCTAAAACTGCACAAAGTTTCCTGTGAGGGGTAGGAATAGGTGTAGAAAATACGGTTTGTATTATACAGTATAAAAAACATTACGTCTATGGAGAGTCCCTGTAAACCATAAAAAACCTGTGTGTGTGTGTGTGTGTGTGTGTGTGTGTGTGTGTTTCTTGGACAGTGAAAGAGGTACACATTTCAGCGGACCCAGTTAGCTTTTACAAACTGACAGCAACATTTTACTCCAAAGGTAACAGGAATCAAAAGTGCGAGCTCAGGCATTCTGTTGAGTGCAGTGACCTGTGTTCTCTTGTCTTCATGTACGTCAAGAATAAAGCATTTACAATGCTCATTAATAAAGATTGCCTCAACATAAAACTGTCCTGTTTGTTTAAGTAATTTCAGCTGTTATTTAATATTGAGATGTAACTGATTGTGGTGTGCTGCCATCTAGGGAAAAGTAACGTTTTTAAATTCCACATGGTGAAGCTGGTGCTAAATTAAACTTATTTATTTGTGAAAATTGTCTTGAATTATTTAGACAAAGACAATCATCACATAAAATCGAACGTGAAACATAAAAAAGTAAACCAATAGTCTAATAAACCACTTTTAATTAAAAACCCAAACACTTAAGGAATGGTTTCAGAATTAGAATTACATTCCCCTCATCCTGTGCATTCTTACTATTCAAATTTCATAAAAGCTAGTCAGTTCATTCATGACCGTGATAATAAATTAGTTGGATTTAATCTTCTCAGTGTCTCTGTCCATTCTACATTTTCAAAGAGTGTAAATTTAGAGAACATTTTAAAAAGCAGTTCTTCTGACCCATTTATGATTAGGTGTCCTAAACTCAATTACACAATGCAATGGAAGAACAAGTCCTCCATATTCATTTTCTTTTGGCTGTATTGATGATATCTTAATGCATATATAAAAAAGTAATTTGCTGCATTTCGGCAGACACAACAAACACATAATCAGTAAATATGCTTCATTAAAATACCTTATTAAAAACACATAACACAAAGATGCAAGCAATCTGAAAAGAATTATTTTTTTCAATCACAACTTGGCATGTTATTACATTTATATTCTTTTTATGCCATGGTTATAACAAGGAAAATCATTGTTCTGGCCAGTAAATATTGGATACATAAGGATACATGACATCTCAAGTCATTTTTTTCTTGCAGTTACGCTGTTTGCCTTTGAACGTCGCTGTATTACCAATCTTGACGATTTCTTTCGAACAGCTCGGCCGCCGTACATTGGCATTGTGGATGAAGTAGTCCAGCGAATGTTGCGACGCCTTGCAACACATTCTTTTTAAATAGGCAAAGAACTACAATTACAGTGAGGCGCGAGGAGCAGCTTTAGCATCAGTGCCTTATCTTAAAGCAACAACCAAGGTTGAGTGAGGTTGGAAGCAGGGAGTAGCAGGACTTAAGGTATGTAAATATGAACGTCTTTTTTGCTTGTTAGACACATAATCTCCACAAATATTTCAGGTAGAACTGTGAACTCGCTTACAAGGAATAAGGAATGTGCATTTTCGGCGGCAGCAGTCGTTTCAAGATTTCGGTGGACTCTGTGACTGTATCAGAACCGGGTGAGCTGCCTACCTAGACAGCATTTTGGGACATCTCAGCTGCGTTTGAATGTTTTCCGAAATGCTGTCTATGAAGGCAGCGTACCAGGTTTAGAAACACAACCAGTGTTAGCTTTATTGCTAGTGAACGCAGAATTGCTGCCTAAGAATTGAGACAGTCAGCCAGTACATTTAGAAACGAACCGGAAGATTTGACAACTCTTTTTGGTTAACGTTATGCTAAATATTCAGTGAGATCGACGAAGGCCACCTGTATGACACTTTAGTTTTAACTAATGCAAATGAGTGACACAACAGCACATTCACCTGCCTGGCTAGTTGATGTGAACATCAGTGGCAGCCTTTTATGTGCTGATGCATGAAGTGTACTGTGCTTGAAAACCTAGTGGGCTGCCTGTCTAGACAGCATTGTAGTCGTCGTACCACTGCTCATTAGTGGTCAACCGCTTATCAGTATTGCTTTCCAGGTTTTCAAACAGCATCATGTGGCAGTCATGTGTTTCAGAATTCCAGTAAAGCTTATGTTTTTACAACAAAGTTCACTGCAGCACACACACTCAAACTGCAGGATTGACTTTGGACTAGAAGTGCTTTTAGTTACTTAATCAATGGGTCAAAAGGGCAAATTGCAAGTGGAATCAAGCACTAAAAACACTGAGACTGACAACTAATACTTGTGCATGAATATTTGCTTGGCTGCACTAGTTGATGTCAAAATCTCTCTTTTCTTAAAGTTGACATGAAACTTAATTTTTCTTTCGATCTATTTTCTGTTTTCTGATCTTATGCATTTGTTTCTTTTTATTATTATTATTTATTTATTATTTTGACTTAATAATTTTAAACCAGAAAATAACTGGATAAACTGGACCTTCCAGTGAAGCGACAGACTTCTTTCTGGTGACGTATGCTGGACTTTTTCAATCATGTAGTCCTTTTAAACCCCATCTTTTTCTTACAAGTGACAATCCAATCAACAACCAGATAGAACCAAGACCCCGGCCTTCATTTTTGACTTTTCGATAACCTGTCACACTTTGGATGTTCGTCATAACATGAAAGAAAAGATCTCTCGCTAAAACATGAAAGAAAAGATCGTCTTTTTGTGACTTTAATGCACGTTCATGGTCTTCATTTTTGGAATGATTTATCAGTGCACATTATTCCATTAAAAAGTTATTTAGTAATATTTCATCAAATTGTAATAACTGGCCCCACCCCGAAAGTACTTTTTTATGGCCAATGTCACCAATCCCTCATCTTTTGACCTTTTCTTTCCACTGACTTTTTTGTCTTATTGAACATTCTGTCTCGCTCTGCAAAATGTCACGTTATGGAAGTAAAACGGATTGCAAATTCTGTTCCATGCCTTTAAATTGGACTGTTAAAGAGGTTATTTCAATTGAAGAATTTCTAATATGGTTTGTCTAATTCTCTCTCCCCCGTTCACCTCCTTTGTTTCCTGAAAACACTGATTAGGCCTGGATTTGGCGGCCGGAAGGAAGGAGCAGCGTGGCATCCCTCTCCTCCTCTCATGTCCCCTCCCTGTGTGTCCTTGCATGTCAGTGCCCCCTCGTCATCTCCCCTGTGTCTCCCCCTGCCAGCCCTCTGTGTTCCTCCCCCTCATGCTTGGGACAGACTGGCCTCACTGTCAGACCAATGACTGCCTGGATCATACTGCCTGTCAGCCTGGCTGCCTTCTCTATCACTGGGATATGGATAGTGTGAGTTTTAATAAGCTGCCACCCATGATTCAAATCCATCTTAAAATGCATTAATTATAATTTGTTACATCCGATAGTTTTTAAAAGTTGAGATCAGAGCTTTTTTCCCCACATATACAAATTCAAATATATAAAATTGCAAGCACGTACAATACAGTGTTGTTTTGCTGTGTCCTCAGATATGCTATGGCTGTAATGAACCACCATGTTTGTCCTGTCGAGAACTGGTAAGTTGGGCTTGTTTCACTCAGTCTGTTTAAAGCATGTGATGTTTATGTAATTTGATAGTCAATGCTGTTTTTAAAGGTCATACAATGTAACATGCACAGAGGAAATGGCCAAACCGGGCTTCCCAAAAACATGCTGCACCATTCAAGACATCCCCCTCATCAGGTAGTCACGTGCGCTTTATTTTGAGCTCTTCCTCTTTATTTCGAGTCTGTGTTTATTTCCAGTGTGATCTGACAGTGTCTTTGTCTTCACTTTGATTCAGTAAATGTGGATCTTACCCTCCCGAGAGCTGTCTGTTCAGTCTCATTGGTAATGTGGGAGCTTTCATGGGTAAGACTGCTTGTTCTCATATTTCCACATGTTCTACACGGGCAGTCAAATATCAGATAACATAGAAGAAAAGCGTGAATGGAAGCATTCAGGATTCAGAGCGGCAGAGGTGTCGCAAAAACAGATACCTGCATTAGACTTGCAGACATGCTCCTTATTGCGTCATCTCTAATGGATGTTTTCCTGTGTCACTTCATTATGTGTTGTGTTATGAGTGAGCTGATATGTTGTGATTATGTGATTAGGGGTTTGATTGTCCTTGTCTTGTTGAAGGTTGGGTGTCATCAGTGTCATGACATGAAATCAGGGTGTTATTAAAACTTTTATACACCACACTATAACTTGAATAATAAATCTTATAAATGGAAATAAAAACCATAAGATTTGTGAAGGCAAGTACAGCTAAAAATTAATTTAAAAAAAGTATTTGGACACTGAAGACATGTATATGTACACTTCAGGTTTCTAACAGAAATGTCTGTTTTGTTTTGTTTCTCTTCATTTGTTCATGAACAGAAACAAAACAAAAAGGAACTTTGTAACCACAAGTTTTGTGTGTCGTGTGTGTGTAAAATAGTCTGATTGCTTAACTTATTGTTTCTGTTCTCTTTTTATGTGTAGTGGTGTTGGTGTGTCTGCTACGGTATGCTCAGATCATCGAGCACAGGAACCACTGCTGGCTCAACACCAGTGGACTTGTCTCTGGATGCACCAATGCTGTGGGACTGGTCATGGTGGGCAACTTCCAGGTCAGTCACACGATTCTGCCTAAACACGGTTCCATGTATGATTATCATCTGATAAACACATCTCATAGTAGCTCATAGTAGACTGCCGCACTCACCATTCACAACACTGAAACCAAAAATGGTTACAAGCATTTGGGTGTCTGTTAGTGCTGTATGAGAGGATATTAAGGGGTGATGCTTCACCCTTAGTCTTTCCACCGACCGTAAATTCAGTGCATCAGATTGATGCGTTGATCAGCATCAGAGTGTTTCTCTCAGACTGATGTTCTCAAAGTGATTAGTATTGATCCATGCGTACAGCCATCTCATTCTTCAGAATGGATTTTAGAAGGCATTTTACTCCCTCATCCTTAATAGCACTTCCATCTGTATGCTGAGTGTGCAATAGGCAAGTTTCTTGTTTCAGTCCACTTTTTCTTGGTTAGATGTCACACAAGTGTGTCTGTCATCAAGTTTCGAAGTCCTGGTCTTTTATTTTCAATGCTTCGATTTATTATAACTTGAGTAATACTCTACTGCTTTTCGATTAGGTGGACCACGCTAAAACGCTTCACTATGTAGGTGCGGGCGCCGCCTTCCCAGCAGGCATTCTGTTCGTGTGTTTGCAGTGTTTGCTGACCTACCGCGTGGCTGTTACAGCTCTGGACTACTGGATGGCTCACGTGCGTGTGGCACTGGCTTCTGGTGCTCTCATTGCACTGGTTCTCAGTATCCTTCCTTGTTGAATGAGTATGACTGGAATATTATGAATAAGTGTGTGTTTATAATTGTTCTTGACATGGATTGCTTATTTGTCTTGTTTATTTAGACAATATCAACTGTGTGCAATATAAAGGTAATGTTCACCCACACTTTATCCTCATGTCATTCCAAACTGACGGACATTCTTTCTTCTGAGGAATTGCACTGGTTGCTCTATTCTCCCTTTAGGCTTTCAAAAGGGATAGATCACCAGAAATCATCACGAATTCTGATAATCCATCATACTTGGATGTACACACTTGGACAATCCATCACACTTTGCAACTTTAAGCTATCATATGGCTCTAGAAGTCTTGCAGTGTATGGTCTGGTTTTATGATACTCCTAGTGTATTTGCAGGCTACTCATGCATCATAATTGCATGGAAAAGAACAACATTATTTAATAATACACCTTTTATGTTCCTCACATAAGTTGTACAGGTTTTTAACAATGCAAGGATAAGTAAAAGATGAACTATCCCATTTAGCACCAGCTGTTAATAATAAACCACGACAAAATCGAGGAAAGGAAAGGTGTAGTACTGAGCTTTTATCTGTTTCTCTTCCTGCTGAGGCCCTGGTCACGATCAAGAAGCCCCTGACTCATATAATAGTGAAGGTATAATCTAATTGCTTTGGTGTAAATGTCGCTAAGGAGACGGATGAGCCCAGCTGGAGTCTCCCGGCCTTCCTGCTTTATCGCTGCTGTGTTCATCAATGATTTATGAATAGTTTTTTCCCCAACCGAAGGAAAAGGGGGTGGCTAAAGTGTTGCTGGGTGATGTAACTATGAGAGCAGCTAATTAACCAGTATCTCCATAAATAATCCATGGCTTTAAGTAAGTTAAAGGGATAGTTCACTCAAAAATGAAAATCCTGTCAATAACTCTCCCTCAAGTTGTTCCATAACTTGGACAAACACTTTTTGGTCCTTATTAAAGGCTTTTGCACAGAAGAACGTTTCATAGTTCCTACAACTATTGGTGGAAGTACCCGCTTTTTGTCATGCTCGCACCCGGGACCCGAGAATGATTTTAGTTAGAGGAACGTCATTTTGGGCTCCTACTTCAGACAAACCCAGGATAATAGGAGCTACCATGTAGCGTAAATGTACACTGATTGGCTGAATGCATGCCATTTCAAAAGAGCTGTGTTAACACAAAATTTACTTTTATTTGCTCCACAAACTTGAAAAACGCTGATAGATCAACTCTGAAGTCCAGGCACTTCTCTGTCACACATTCTCTAGTTTTTGAATTTTGCAACCAGGAAAATTGCCGTAGGGGAAATGAAGTTCTCAGTTATAGTTTTCTATAACTTCCTGGTGTGAAAGCCTCTGTTGACTTCAATAGCCTTTTTTTTCCTCCATACTGTGGAATGGGGACCAGCAACTGTTTGCTTACCCACATTCTTCAAACTAGAAAGAAACTCATACAGGTTTGGAACAATTTGATAGTGAGTAAATGATGACAGAATTTAGATTTTTGAGTGAACTGCCTCTTTAATTCCATAGTGGGCCGCTGTGCCTTTCATTTTTGAAAACGTTTGAATCCTTGATGGTTCCTCTCAGGTGGGATATTCTTCATCCACGAGAGTTTTGTCTTGCAACACGCAGCGGCCATCTGTGAGTGGGTCTTCACTGTGGTCATCCTCGTGTTCTACGGGACTTTCACCTATGAGTTCGGCACCGTCACCACCGAGACCATGTTGGCCGGCCTCCAGCGGAACCTCTCGCACGGGCCCGGCATCATGATCGGAGACGATGTCCAAGCAGACACCCTGGGAAGCGCCAGCACAAAGGGTTTGAAATCTCCAGGAGGAAGCAGCACCTCCACACATCTGAACTGCACTCCTGAAAACATCGCAATGCTTTGAACACATCAGCACACACGGTCACATACTGCCAGGTGGGAAGCCTCACGATGGTGCACCCTGCGTTTAAGACCACACTTGGGCTGAGATTAAAGTGATTTAGAGGAACCGTCCAGTCTGAGTCGAGGCAGGTTAATCGGGTTGGTTAATCGAGTTTACAAGTGTGACTGTTGTATACTACCATTTCATATTTTATGTTTCGTCTGATAAATTTGTCTTTATTTTTAGTCCTGTTATGCCTTGCGAGAAGCTTCTGTTGGGTTGTTTGTGGGTAAGGACAGAATGAGCTTTTTTTTTTTTTTAAAGAACGGGGATTTTAGCTCCACTTTAAGGTTATTGTTAGCACAGATCCAATGGTTTGTGAGGTCTGAAGTGTTGCACTGGGCGATGGGGTCAATTTTTACTGTCACGTTTGCACATGTTTCAGGGGTATCTCTTTTAGAGCTTGCTACTGTTTGCCCACTTATTGTTGCAAATTGATGATTTGCACGTAACACATTGAATGAACTTTGAAGATTTAAGTTCTTTTCACTTTTATTTGGAATTGCAGACTATCAGGATCCGAGTATTATCATTTTTGGAACGTGAATGTCTAAGATATGGATTGAACTATATAGCCTTTGAGCACCTATTATTTTGGAATTACAAGGAAAATACTTTTTAATTGAAATCTAACTTATTAAATTAAGTCTCATTCACCCATTATTTGTAATGGTGGCCTTTTTAATGATGCAGTGGGTAAATGTTTTGTCATGCTGGCTTGCTTCTGTCCTGTTTCATGCTTGTTTTTAGTCCCTGACGGGGTGGGTTTTGTAAATTTTGAACAGGAGGAAGTGATGTAAGGTGACACCAGCTCTATCCTTGCCTTCCTGGTCAGTTGATTAGTTGTGGAATAAGTATATTCACATTGACTGTACATGTACTTTTTTATATATATATTTTTAAATCAAATTTTAGCTTTTTTTTCTGTCAAGGGCCATATAACCACTCCAAAAATGCCACATCTATTCAGCATTTTACATTGTAGTTTTACTTACATATCTTTGCTGATTGTTTTGTGAATCACGGTGACATAACCAATCCAACTGGTGTGAAAAGTGATTATTTTATTTTTTTTATTTTTTTACACATAAGCAGTACATCAGTTTTTGTTTTTCTCTGTTGCCAAAGGATGCATTTCAAAATATGTACTGTATGCCTTTGATTCATTAACTTTGATTCATTGTTTTTTTGTGTGTGTAGCAGGACACATAGCCACTGAGAGACAGTACTGCAATTTTAAAAAATTTGAAACGATTATATGAATGAAACTGACTGGTCTCCAGGCTGGAACCTAGGAAACCACGTTTAAACTTCCTGAGGGTTGAGTGGTTATGGTGGCCTTAATGTTGCTGTAGTATTTGTGTGATGTTTATAATTCAGGCTGTCAATCAAAGGGGCTGTATTGCTTTTAAAGTGACTCCAGATTTATTGTGCTTTAACATTTATATTTTACACAGAAATGTGCCAGTTATGGTCTGTTTGTTTGTTGCCCTTCAATGGGACAGATGAGTTTTCATGCCAATGATTAGACTGTAAATTTAGATGTGGTCTCTAGGCATCATACATGTTTATCTCTGTTGACTCCACTATTATTGGAGAGCTATTTGAAATATTGTTTCTTCTTTTCATGCAAGGGAATATTCACAGGGCTGCACTGTACAACAGCAACCATTCGTTACATATAATTTTGAATGTTTTTTTGTATCGCTACATCCACATTTTGTCAGTTGCTCATTACAAAATACATTCAGCTCAAACCAAACTGCACATAGAGGTAGAGTAACATAACGGGTCAAGCTTAAACACAAAATGGCATAAAATCTTGGGTAATATAAAGCATGTGCAACAGTTGGTATAAATTACATGCAATATTTGTCAGTGAATATAATGCATATTATATTATCTGAATAATAGATCAGTCATTTATAGGTCACCTAAGAGCAAAAGGTTGAGCAAGGATTGTTTATTATGTTACAATTTGAACTGATTTATTTTGAACACTTGGTCTTCGGCTTGGTCAAAGACTCTACATTTTGTTGCCATCTTTTGCAGTGTATCTGTGCTTGTGAGAGAATGTTGTAAGAGCCTACACATATTGAGTCCTAACAGGATTGAGGGTCCCCCACAAGGACTATCTGAATCTCCTCACATGAAAATGGTTCAAATATAATGTGTTTTTGGTTGATGATGTTACATGACTTTCAGCTGTTGTCTGGATAGAAGTTATTTTTCTGATGCCTTTAAATGATGTAATCAAAGTATTTTTATTAACACACTGCGTCTGTTAAGAACACAACAAAGATGTGAGGTTCACACTCCAAAATCGAAATAAAAACAATGCAGAGAATATTTTTATTTTATAAATTACTTATGTAAATAAGTAAGATTTATGTATAATTTCAATGATTTTCTTTGAAAGAGGTTTATATTGAATTACCAAAACATTCGATGGAAAATAAACAAGTGTATCTGTACGTCTGTGTGATCATTCAAAGACAAATTCAACACATTTGAAATAATAATACACTACGTTAGAGAAGCTCACTTTTTATTTCAAAAATATGGAAATGACAGCTTAACATTTTATGAATTCAGAGATTTTTTGCTCCATCATTAGTAAATAATAGTCAGTACAAGTCTGTCTCAGCATGTTGAATCTTTACAATAATTTACGCACCTAAAAATCACACATTTTTCATGAGGTAGAGGTCTACCGTATTACATGAGGGTTTCATTTCCTAACTGGGAAAGTGGGTAATGTAGAGTCCACTGATAAAGTCATGCCTACAGTGAATTATTGTATAAACTATGGCATTCATTGCTTATCCGCACAATAATGTTTTTCAGCACTTAAAGGTAAGAAATCTCTTCAGGAAACAAAACGAATGAATATGAAATCATGAAATGAACAAATACAATTTCACACTAAAACAAAAAAAGCAACTGCTTTATTTAAAACATTTAATGAAATCGGAAATGTCTATAAGGCTACATTACAGTTCCATACAAACAGTTCTCAGTGCATAGCCATACAAAGCAGTCTTAAAAGTGATAACATTAAAAACTTTGCTGTTTTGTTTGTTTGTTTTCAAGTACACACAAACGCAATCATTTCAAAGCCTGGTCCCTGCGCAGTAAACTCACTTCCAGCAAACTGAAAGTTGAATTCATATTCAAGTCTTGAAGGTGCTGAGGTCATGTGTACATGGCTCCATGTAGATCCTCTAGTCTGTGTTCTCTTTGCTTTCTCCGCTCCTGTAAAAACAAACAAACACACTAAATGCTCTGGTATATTCCTGAGGTGTCTCAAACGAATACAATGAATGAGTTACAGAAACAATAATGGTGCCTGACATTAAAAAGAAAACAGATATTGCACTCTTACCTTGTCTTTTTTGAACTCCTCATAGTCTGGATTGTCAGTGGGTAGTTCAAGTCGACACAAGGGACATGAGTTGGTCTGTAATGTTATATAGAAACACTTATGATTATGATCAACATACCTAAGTTTGGGGTTGGTATGATTCTTTCATGTTTCTGAAAGAAGTCTCTTATGCTCACCAAGGCTGCATTTATTTGATAAAAATACAGTACTATTGTGAAACATTATTGTAATTTAAAGCAAGTGTTTTCTGTTTTAACATATTTCAAAATTGTCTCTATTCTAGTTACAATCCAAATTAAACTCTGTTATTGTCCCTTGTAATAAACTGAATGCATTTTTGCTTACTGGAGGATCATAGAGAAAACTAAATCACTAAACATACCTTACTGAGCCATGGCATGATGCATCCCGTGTGGAACAGATGTTTACAGGGCATCTCTCTCACAGTCTCTTGCTCCTCAAATTCCAGTAAACACACCGGACACTTCAGTGCTTTATCTGTCAAATGAAAAAAAGAGCTTGAGGAAAGCTCAAGAAGAATGATAGTCATGGACACCAAGGATTCAAGACAGTCTAATTCAATCAAACTTACTGCCAATGCCACACACAATAAAACATCCAATTATCCAATAATTATTACCAATTATCTTGTTGCTAATGTTCCTTTGTGCAACAATGTCTTCTATGAATGTGTTTGCAGATGATTTTGAATGAGCAGTCTGTCACCTGCTTGTTCCGGGGAGATGATGACCACAGGAAGACTCTGAACGACAGCTTTGGCTGCAGGAGGCGGGAGACGCTGGTCCCAATCCGACAAATCAAATGAACCTGAGTCTATGTCGAGACCCTGCATCAGAGACCTATAGCCGCATAATTGTTAAAAATGGTTAGCAATATCATTTCTTTCTCATCCACATAGCTGACAAAAACTATAAAAAAGTTGGTTTTAATACTAATACTACTATTATGCTAATGCTGTTATTTAACAGAACATAATTAAGCAGATCAACAGTAACATTCAAAAGTTTGGGGTTGGTAATTGGTGTGTTTTTATTTAATGTTTTTGAAAATCTCCTTACTCACCAAGGCTTGTTTGATCAAATACATTAAAAATTGTGAAATATTATTACAACTTAAAATAACTGTTTTCGGCTTTAATATCTTTTAAAATGGAATTTATTTTTGTGATGGCAAAGCTGTTTTTTAAGCGGGTTCAGAGTCACATGATCCTTCACAAATCATTCAAATATCTTGAATGAAACAACATTAAGTGCTGCCGTTTAGTATTTTTGTAGAAACCGTAATTTCTTTCAATCCTTTGTAATATTATAAATGCCTTTACTGTCACTTTTGATTAATTTCAATCCTTGCTGAATACAATAATTTAAAAAAAGTTTTTTTTTTTTTTTTTATCTTACTGACCACAGACTTATGAATGGTAATGTATATGTACACGCACACTGAAAAGAAAGAAACTGTGTAGACACTGATTAAAGAAATGAGTTTGAGTTGGTCTAGATGACACTGTCGTGCTAGTTACCTGGCAAGCTCCAGCAGGGCATTCTGTCGGTACTGTTCTTCTGGATTTGTGGGCTCACAGTCATGCTCATCAAAATATGAGGCCATTTTCTACTTCACCTGATAAACACATAGGCCATCTGAATGACATTCAACGGAGCCTCCGGTTGTGGAAACCTGAAGGTTCAGGATCTGTTCTAACAATGAAGTTGCTAATTGACTCTCATATAACAATAGTTGAGAGTTTAAGCAACTATTTTTATAGCGAATGTTTACATTTTCGAAACCAGTGTTACTTTGATGCAAATAAGTGACATTTAAACTGGTTACTATCCAAAAACAGCCATGGTAAATTGTCAGGTAACGTTAGTCTTTCTCTTCTCAGACTTACTGACAGACAAAGAGACAAATATGAGGTGGACATAAAGTACCGTTTGAGATCCAATAGCTTTTAAAAGATACAGGCTGCTGACATCCCTATCTAAAAACAATAATAACGTTAACTTACCCCTGCTAGCTGGCTAGCATAACAATTCAAAGTTCTAATTTAACGTACCAAACATCAATGAATCCCAAAAAGTACGTACTAACCTTATTCTTCTAAATGTCTAAAAAATCGTAAACGAAATTCGACCAACTGTAAATTCACCCACAGTTATGAAATTGCTAATCATCAGAATGGAAACTTGTTTCACTGCACTGTTAGCGCGAACACAACAACTCTATCGCGATATTTGCAAGAGGACGGGGGTTGCCAGAGTGTGGTTAAAAAAATCCCCCAGCGTTGTTATTGTAATTATTAAATGTGTACACCGGGTGTATGAGACTGTTAATTATATATATTTTTTTATTTTTTATTTTAAAACTTAGCAACATATATTGATTTGATTAAAAAAAAAGCTTTGCATTTTGCACAAACAAAAATAAATCTCATCAAGTTTCTAGTCCTGCAGGCAGTTAGTGGGTGTGTGTGGTTGCCATGACACTGATGGCCATGGATGTGTACATGTCAAACAATTTCTGCTGTTCAGACCCTATAGTTCAGACCCGTGACTAGAGAAAACTTCGAGTGGAAACAGATTGACGTAAGTGTAAAAACCTATTTTAAAAACTCGGCCAAATCATGCGTAAAGACATGTTTGAGAGTTCCGAAACAAAGCAAAATCTGTTTTAATTACTGTTAATTCATTGAGAGCTACTAATAAAACCATGCTGCACTATGTGTGTAGTTTTTCTTCCCAGCAAGAGAGAAAAAGTATTTGTACATTTTTCTGTTAAAATACAACTGTAAATGTACCTAGCTATTAATTAGCATAAATACACATATGTGAGACATGCAGCTTTGCATTATCCTTGTATGAAATCTGTGAATTGTTGTTTTTTTATTAGACTTTATGAGGTTCTTTTTGTATGGTCCCTAGTGTTTGTTGGAGTCCCTTTCTGCTGCGTTTCCTAGGCAACCATATAGCCAACAACTCCCCTCTTAAAACTGTCTGCTTCCATTCTTACTCAAATTCTCTGAATTCCAAAGAGGTATGTTAGTTTTGTATCTCATTCTGATGCAGAAACTAACTTTCTCATTTTTAGAATAATCATGGAAAATGAAAGATCTGGAGAAAACACTGATGAGCTGCTCTCTGCAGGTCAGAAACCATCGAAATTTCCTGTTTATCCTGTATCTGCTGCAGTACGAACTGCTGTATATCTCTTTTATTCTCAGATGTGGATGAGGGGGTTGATGTTTATGGGCTTATACCTCTAGCATTGTCCCATGATCACTGTGATGTACTGCTGGATGCCATAGACACACAACTGAGTCATCTACAGGTCAAGCACTTACAGTCTGATGAAATATTTATAAGCATGGTGTATTATTTTTGTCATTGCAAGAGTGGAATTTTGTCCTTATTTTGTGTGCCACCAATAGATCCACAGCCAAAGCCGAATGCATGGAGGAAACTCCAAGAGATATGAATTTCCTTTCTTGGGCAAGCATGAACCATTTTTCTTCAATAATATTCATACTGAATTTTTAGTCAATTATTTAATGTCATATTTATTTATTCTTATTTTATCTTATTTACTTGTTATTTGTAAATGCAGTTGTTTTCCTAATGTTCTATATATTCCAGGCTATCTTGATCGGAGTCAGTCTGTAAGTAAAGACACAGGCTTGGGAAGCACTGTTCCAACCAATGATAAAACACCATCCAACCTTGATGGGACTCAGTCAGGTAGTCCATGCAATTATATGTAATTGAACTTTGAACCAAATCATTGTCCAAAGTAGAGCTGATATGAATATTAGACATAGGCGTAGCTTGACATTTGAGCTCGAACCAAGCCAAGTCGATCTGGTCAGTCAAACTCATTTGAGCTTTTCTATAGTACACCTACAAATTTATACTTCATGTACCATTTACGTGATTTTACTATGATTACACTGATCAGCGGAAAGCACGTGAAGATTGTCACTGCAACCAGATTAACTGTATGGAAATTACTTGTATATTTTAGCCACGCTAAACTATCTATCACCCCTCTTGTTTAGTTAATATTAATTATTGTATAGCATAATAGCATTTAAACTTTTAAACAGTATTTAGCATTTAGCATTTAAACAGTCTGTTTATTGGTGTTCTTTTTGGTGGTTTTCTTAAAATCTACCATCATCTCCTCTTCAAAATATCAAAAGGTAAAGATGACAAAACAGAGCATCAGACAATGGAGATGATAAAGTTTGGCATCGCAGCTACAGATGTGTGGCTTCCTGAGGGAAGTGGCAGCTTGAGCTCTGTGTCCAGGGTAGAGCAGTGTTGTTGGAGACTGGAGAGGCTTCTTGGGAGAAATGCTGAGGTGGCAGGGATGGGAAACGAGGAGGACGATGTCACGATGGACAGCGTCTGCACTGAGGACTTCTCAACACGCTTTACAGAGGAAATGTTGGTCCTGCCAGCCTCAGGTACACACACTTAGCAAGAAGAAGTAAGCAGTTACCTCTAGTCTATTATCTGATCTTGTATGATAGGTCAGAATGAGGAAAATGATAAAAACCACTGATAAATAGCACCAACATAATCAGAAATGTGGCAGCACAGCACTGTAGAAGGTCTGCTATTGGATTTTCCCATTCATATTTGTGACCCTGGACCACAAAACCAGTCATAATGGTCAATTAGAAAAGCTGCATGAATAAGCTTTCCATTGATGTATGGTGTGTTAGGAAAGGACAGTATTTGGCTGAGATACAAGTATTTGAATATCTGGAATTTGAGGGTGCAAAAAAAATCGCCTTTAAAGTTGTCCAAATAAAGTTCTTAGCAATGCAAATTACTAATCAAAAATTAAGTTTTGATATATTTAAGGTAGGAAATTTACAAAATATCTTCATGGCACATGATCTTTACTTAATATCCTAATGATTTTTGATCATTTTGACCTATACATTGTATTGTTGGCTATTGCTACAAATATACCCGTGCTACTTATGACTGGTTTTGTGGTCCAGGGTCACAAATAGAAACATGAAGAAAATAACTAAGAAATGGGAAATAAATGTAATATTCACTTTCTACTTTCATTTACATTTCTGTATTCCAAAAGGCGTTTTTGTTTCAGCGATGCCATAGAAGAACCATTCTGTGTTTCCCAAAGAACTTTTAAGTGAACAGTTCTAAAAATAACTATTTTTTTTCATAGCGTGAAGAACATTTTAATAATCTCAAGAACCTTTTAACACTATAAAGAACCTTTTGTGCAATGGAAAGGTTCTATAGATGTTAAAGGTTCTTCATAGAACCATCAATGCCAGTATAGAACCTTTATTTTTAAGAGTTTCCTTCATTGATGTGTAGTCAGTGTATTATAGCATATACAGTAGATGTGTAAGAGGAATTTCATGTTTTTAAAGCATGCTTGCCAAATCTCACCTCAGACCTCACTGAGCGCCACAGGAGCCCTTACCATGAAAGATCTATGAATGATCCAGAACATCCATGCAGAACACCTTTGAGGCACCTCACAGGTACAGCAGGACCTTTTTCTATGAGTGTTTAAGCTGTTATGGTTATATCTCCTTTGTGAATCACTGAAGCGTGACTAAGAAGTGCAACAGAAAACATGCTCAAATAAAACCTTGTCCTCTAATAGGAATCCCCTTGCAGAGTTTTGATTCAGTCACCATAGACACTGATCTGGACACAGTGTGCTCAGAACAGGTTCAACAGCACCTGAAGTCTGCAATCAGCAACAGGACAAGTACAGGTGTGGGTAACATATTAATTAATGTATGTCAAATGTCATGTGTTCTACTTGTGTGCTGAATGCATGTGCGATTTTATTGATGCTATAATCCTTTTTTATTTTGCATGCATGCCACAGGCACACACTTCGCAAGATATGCAAATAGAGTAAACTCTGACTAGGAATATAATGGCAAATATGGTGTTATCTTTCTTTGCATTCCTTGTAAACTACATTCCTTTTAATTCACTCTTATGCATATATTACACAGTGAAATCGCATTGTTGTGATGTGTAATGATGCAACTAAATTATGCTACTCTTTGAGTTTGGTAAAAATAATAATAACAATTATATTTTTTAAAGAAGTCTTGGTCACTAAGGCTGCATTTATTTGATCAAACATACAGTAAAAACAGTAATATTCTGAAATAGTACTACAGTTTAAAGTAGCTATTTTCTATTTTTAAATATACTGAAGCTTAATGTTAGTGTCACACGATCCTTCAGAAATCATTCTAATATGCTGATTTGGTGCTCAAGAAACATTTATTATTATTATCAGAAAATTTCAGATCCTAAACCTTTGTACAATAGTGTATATGTCACAGTAAAGTTAAAACTAATTATTTTTTTTTAGATATTTGAATTGTAATTGGTGCATAATATATTAATGTATCTGGATTTAAAAACAAAAAACAAAACAAAAAACCTTTGTCTGTTCTTATGTGTGCCACTATAGCCTTTCATCTGAGCAGAGGAAATGGATACTGTACAGGACAAACCAGCCCAATTCAAAACAATCTTCAATCCTTCAGGTATTTATCAAAATTTTAACTGGAGTATAATTTAAGATTGGAGACAATCTTAGGAAGAGCATATAACAGCTTGGATAATGTGTCCTGTGGTGGTGTTTATTCCATACTGCTGACTTTAGCTACCTGTGGGCAAAAACCCTTGTTACTGCCATGTTTGTGTAGTTTCATTGGAAGTTTTTATGAAGAGATATGTTGTGCCTTTGGTCACTAAAGTTGCATAATCTTTATAAGAAACAATATATATATGTTCATAAGAAACATTATGCGAATATTCCTAATTAAAACCATTCCTCTCTATTACTCTGTATGTGTTGTAGCTCTGATGATGAGAGAACTGTTGAGGAGACGAGTAGTGAAGGTGCTGTGTCAAAGCTTGACTGCAGAAGAAGGAGACATTCATCTGGCAGGAAGGGGAAGAGGAGACGTTTATACCGAAGCAAACGGAATGATTCCCACATTGTTAGAGACCTCAATGCATTCTCTAAACAATTACTGTATTAATCAGTGTCAGTAGAGTTAATGGGGATTAATGATATATCATGTGCAATTATGTTTTTAACTGTTTTCAGAGCACAAAGAGAGATTGGGACCAGAGCAGAGTAGATGGAGATCAACTCAACGAGCTGAGCATGTCACTTATTGAGCTTAGACGGCAAAAAGCAGTATGAAAATCATATGATCAATCTGTAATTCCCTTATTTATTCATTCAAAATAATCTCATTTCTTAAACAAATGTGGCATGATTTCCTCAGGCCACACTTCATACTCTGGAGAAGCTGAGAGAGGAAATGGATGGAGCTAAGAGGGAGCATCTTTCTCTACAACTCAGTGTGAGGGACAGGAGAGCCCAGGCCCAGAACATCACGTATGTTCTGCTTACAGGAACCTTCACCCCATTTGCTTTAATTGGCACTTGTTCTTAATAAATTCCATGTTTAATGATCAGTGTATATGTAACAAAGATATTTTAAAAGCACTGTGTGTGTCCTAAAGGTGTGAGCTACAAAAACTGAATGCCCAGAGGAATTTATGCTTGGAGGAGGTCAGGGTTCTGCAGGAGCAACAGGTCACTCTAGTTAAGAAACAAAAATGCAGTGAAACCATGACATCTGTTCTCTTGTATATTAAATACCTGTTAGAGTTTCATTAAACATCTGCATGTATTGCTATACGTACTATATGTATGTATGTGTTTTTGTCCATGCAGTATGTAGCTAGATAACATATATGACCCTGCACCAGAAAACCAGTCATAAGTGTCAATTTTTCGAAATTGAGATTTATACATCATATGAAAGCTGAATAAATAAGCTTTCCATTGATGTATGGTTTGTTAGGATCGGACAATATTTGGCCGAGATACTATTATTAATACTAATACTGTTTGAAAATCTGGAATCTGAGGGTGCAAAAAAATCCAAATGCTGAGAAAATCGCCTTTAAAGTTGTCCAGATGAAGTTCTTAGCAATGCATATTACTAATCAAAAATTAATTTTTAATATATTTACGGTAAGAAATTTACAAAATATCTTCATGGAATATGATCTTTACTTAATATTCTAATGATTTTGGCATAAAAAAAAAATTGATTATTTTGACCCATACAATGTATTTTTGGCTATGCTACAAATATACCCCAGCGACTTAAGACTGGTTTTGGTCCAGCGTCACATATGCACTATTTTCTAAATCAGTCAGCTGAATGTAAATAAATGTATTATAAAGATGCTGCTTGACATTCAGTGTGATTTGATGATTTTTTTATTGTCAGTGTGTAAGCCACAGTGTATCTGTGCTGGAGAGGGAGGAGATGGACAGACTGCTGGATAATGCCAAATCTGAACTGTTCTCAGAACAGAGGCGTTTCAGACACACACTGGACTCTATGCAGGAGGTAGATCACTTATACATACTGCACTATTAGATGTGGAACTTTAGTATATTGAATTAAATACATAGCCATAGTCAATATTGTAGAACAGTACACTATACCTTGAAAATATATTCAGACTGAATGTCCTGTTTTACTGAATTATAATTTATATTTTAATCTAGTCTTTTAACTTGCCGTTTTTGTGTTAGAACATTTGGTGATGTTCAGGAGATGAACAGGCACGAAAGTAGTTCTTAATGCCCAAATAAAAAGTGCATTATGTTGCATAATAATGAAAAACATAAATTAATCTCTTTGTCATTGTCTCACTCAGAGGCTGGATGAGGTGAATCAGGAGCTGGAGCAGACGGAGGAGGACTGCAGGGCTCTCCGACAGAAATGCACTGAGCTGGAGGAGCAGCTGGCTGATACGATCAAAGAAAAAGAACAAACAAAGGAGGTTCTCACTTTTGTTACTTCTTCTAAATCTACAATAACAATGTTTTCAGTATCTGATACAGTTTGCAGATCAGTTTCAGAAACTGTACAACATGTGTGCAGTCTTTACAAAAAGATCTAGAGCAACAAGTGAAGCGTTTTGGAGTGCTGGAGCGAATCGTTGCCCAGAAGGAGCTGCTTTTGCAGGGGACCGAAGAAACAAAGGAAGCCCTTCTTCAGGAGCTCTGTTCACTGAGAGAGGAGCACAGCTTTAAACTGAGAGAAATACAGAGCAAGACAGTAAGATTTTTTTTTTTTTTTTTTTTTTTTTTTAAAGAAATTTATATTTATTTAGCAAGGATGCATTAAATTGATCAAAAGTGTCTTTACTCTCTATTCATCCAAGAATCCTAAAGAAAGTATCACTGTTTTCACAAAAATATTAAGCAGCACAACTGGTTTCAACATTGCTAATAATAAGAAAGGTTTCTTCAGCAACGAATCAGCATATTAGAATGATTTCTAAATGATCATGTGACACTGAAGACTGGAGTGATGATGCTGAAAATGTAGCTTTGCCAGTACTGTAATAAATCACATTTTACAATATATTCTGAAAGACTATGTTAATGAAAAACATTGATATGCTGGTCACCAGCTAGACCAGCATCAAATTATCACTAGTCACCTTAAACCAGTCTGAACAATGTGTGCTGGTCTATTCAGCTGGGCATAGTATGGTTTATTACATGTGATTATCAATCCCTTTTCAGGTGCAAGAAATTGAGCAACTAACATTACAGTTAACCAAAAGCCACAAACAGGAGCTTCAAAAGGTAATATGGTTTATTTACTGAGAGTCTCATCACAGATTATTCATATACATAATGCCAATCTCTGAATCTGTTTGGTTTGAATGTGTGAATCCAGATGCATCAGCAGGCGGATGAGTTGAGGTCAGCTGCTCTCAGTGAACAAGCTCAGACCCACAAACATAGTCTGGACTCCTTACACAACTGCATCCAGGTCAGCTGTCACACCGTGTGCTCTTTATATCTGACAAGACTGCAGTTCAGTCTTATATACACATTCATTTCTTTTTCAGATGAAAGATGAGGAGCTAAAGAGACTCAAAGAGGCTCTAGAGCAGCATGAGGAGAAGATGAGGAGGCAAGCAGAGGAACTCAAAAGAGAAACTCAGGAAAAGGTTCCCTCCCTGTTTATCTGTTTTACAACAACTCTGAAGTGCTAATGACAGATTTATCAAGGATGTATGCTCTCCCATGTTTAAATTCTTGTTCACTCTAAAGAACTAGTACATCTCTTGTCATCTGATGTAACAGATTCGAAAGGCTGTGAAACGAGAGGAAAGGAAGTGGGAGGAACTGAGAGAGAAGGCTCTTAAAGAGCAGCGTGGGACTCTGGAGCAGCAAATAGAGGAGGCAGTGAGGAGAGGGAAAACAGAAGTGGAGAAGGAAAGAAGGAATGTACTGGCCTTACAGAGTAAAGTGACTGAGCTTCAGAAAGTAAGTGGTATCAGAAGCTGTCTTTTTATTCTTTGCTTTTACACTTTTATGGTTACATTGAATACATTTATATGAATAAATATTAAATAATAGACAATAAATAGGTGAATCTCACAGAATGACTCAAGAACATGTCAGGATCATGTGTAAAAATATAAATATATTGTTTTAATTGTATAGTACATTTATGCATTAGCAGACTCTTGTCTTCTTTGCAAAGAGATTTTTTGTATCTATATCTATACATCATGGTAGTATTTGATGTATTGATGCTAGGGATGTAATGATTCAAATAAACAAATTAAGGCTTTGCCTGTGCTCTTTGCATTTATTAAATGCTCTCTGCATTTTAATCAGGTTCCAAACAAAGATTAGATTGTATCATTTCTAAATCTGAAGCAAAACCAGAATGCTCTGACCTTTGTGAAACTATACTACATAAAACATGTGAACGAAACAAAAACAGTAGATAGTCAGTTATGGAACGCTTATTGAACAGCAGAAATACATAATTTTCTTGGTTGCTGTGAACAAAGCAGTGCTGTGCTTATGAACACTACTTTAATGTGCATTATACAGAGGCAAGATGAAAAGAAAATACCATCTAAACTTTACTAAAGACAGTCACTTCCCCTCCGAGATACATTCATATAAACTCCTTCCCCCAACTGTATCGAGATTTGTTTAACATGTCTCAACCAATTTTAATCATTTAGCCTATGCATTAGCAGGCTCTTTTGTCTTCTTTTTTTTGTATTTCTATCTATATACATCATTGATATATTGCTTCTAGGGACGTAACGATTCACTTAACTCACGGTGCGATACGTTTCACAATACTGATTTCACTATACGATTTTCTCACTATTTCTTTTTTTTTTTTTTTTTTTTACAAAATGAGATTTAAGACAATGTCAGAACTCAAAAATGTGGTTCTAAACATAGGCTTCATTTTATCCATGCAAAATATAATTTGTTTCTGGTTCATTTCTGGTTTCTTGTTACAGGAGTCAGAGAAGGAGGTGGTGCGCCTGAAGCAAACTTTGCAGCGGTCTGAAAAAGAGCTTCAGGAGCTGAGGACAGCCCTCTCTGAGAAAGACCAAAAACACAAGAGAAGAACAGCCAGACTTGAGCAGCAGAGCAAACTCTGGGCGCAGGACATAAACAGCGAGTGTGTTTGCTTGCAAGAGTTACTTAAACACAATGGCCTAGCTGTTGAAAGCAAGAACTCATCAGACAGGTGTGCTCACTTATTTGTATTACATACAGTATGTTCGTGTAAAATAGACTTCTACCCAAGACATTGTGCACTGGTCTTAAAGTAGGGAAATGCAAGTTCAAATCCAGCCTGTGTCATACTCTGATTCTGCTCTCTTTCCAAATAATCTATTATCTCTGTCAATTTACATTGCATTTACACACATTTGTATAAAGCTTCTGTCCAAAGCAACTTACAAATAAGGGACATAAGACTATTTTGCATATAAGTCTAAAAATCCCAAAACTAAAATAAAAAAATTAGGTATCTTTCAATTCGGTATGCTGTTCCGAATCTAACGAGACTGATCTTAACTACTCATGTGCCCTCAGGTCATGCTTGTTATAATACATAACAACTTTGTTCCAAATCCACCAAAGTGTTGCGAAGATATAGCCTCATGTCCATTTTTGCGCAAATTTCATCAAATTCGTTAACACGCTTTACGAAAACGCAATTTTGGTGAAAACTGAACAATACATCTAGGACGAGTTCAAAAAGTCGTTTTTTCGGACAATTCAAAATTGTGAAAAATCTTGAACCATAGACATTTAAATTTTGGTATACATTTGACTCTGTATGAGCCATGGAATCAGGAAAAAAGAATTTTGCTTTTAGACCTTATGTTTCAAAAGTTATTAGCAGAAACATGAGTGCAAATTTGGCCTGTCGGTGGCACTAGAGAGTTTGCATTAGAGACTCCAATTTGCTGTGGTTAATGATGTGACTGTCCTCTATCCGAGTGCCAAATTTTTGTCAAATTCATTGACGCACTTTACTAAAACGGTTTTGTATATCATAATTTTTTGCCAGCATTGTCTGAAGATGATCTCAGCCAATTTTTCAAATTTTCAACATTTTTCAAAAATTCAAAATTGCGAAAAATCTTAACCTATAAAAATAACAGTTGTGGTATGCAATCGACTCAGCATGAGCCAAGGAATCAGAGGAAAAATTTGCTCCAAATTTCCAATGGTTACTATTGAGACTGCCCTCAATCTGTGTACCAAATTTCATAACTTTCCCACAAGTGGTTCTATGGGCTGCCATAGACTCCCAGAGCGGAAGGAGAAGAAAACTAACAGATACAATAGGTGCCTAAGATCTTTCGGTGCTTGGCCCCTAATTAAAATAATAATCATCATAATAAGAATACAATTGTAATAGCAATTTATAGCATTTTAATTTGTAGTCTTTTAAGCTTACAGTGCAGTGAAAAGGTTTTTGCCCCTTCCTGTTTTTTTTTATTTTTTGCATATTTGTCACAATTAAAAGATTCAGATAATCAAACTAATTTTAATATTAAACAAAGATAATGCAAGTAAATACAAAATGCAGTTTTTAAATGATGATTTGATTTATTAAGGGAAAAAAGCTGTCCAAGCCTACTTGGCCCTACGTGAAAAATTAATTGCACCCTCCTGTTAAATCGTGAAAGAACTGTGATTAAACACATTATTTTAGAAAGCGGAGTTAAATTTCACCAGCCAAACCCGGGCCTGATTACTGCCAGACCTGTTGAATCAAGAAATCACTTAAATAGAACCTGTCTGACAAAGTGAAGCATGCTTACCACAGTGAACCAGCGAACCACAGTCAGAGCCATTTTCCACAAATGGAGAAAACTTGGAACAGTGGTGAACCTTCCCAGAAGTGGCCGGCCTACCAAAATTACTCCAAGAGCACAAAGACGACTCATCAAGGAGGTCATAAAAGAACCCAGAACAACATCTAAACAACTGCAGGCCTCATTTGCATCTAAACAACTGCAGGCCTCATTTGCCTCAATTAAGGTCAGTGTTCATGATTCAACAATAAGAAAGAGACTGTGCAAAAACAGCATGGGAGAGTTCCAAGGCAAAAGCCATTGCTGACCAAAAAGAACTCAAAGGCTCGTCTCACATTTGCCAAAAATATCTTAATTATCCCCAAGAATTTTGGGCAAATATTCTGTGGACTGATGGGACGAAAGTTTAACTTTTTGGAAGGTGTGTGTCCCGTTACATCTGGCGTAAAACCAACACAGCATTTCATAAAAAGAACATCATACCAACAGTCAAACATGGTGGTGGTAGTGTGATGGTCTGGGGCTGCTTTGCAGCTTCAGAACCTGGATGACTTGCCGTAACTGATGGAACCATGAATTCTGCACTCTATCAGAAAATCCTGAAGGAGAATGTCCGGCCATCAGTTTGTGACCTCAAGCTCAAGCACACTTGGGTTATGCAGCAGAACAATGATCCCAAACACACCAGAAGGTCCAGCTCTGAATGGCTCAAGAAAAACAATATTAAGGTTATGGAGTGGCCAAATCAAAGTCCGGACTTAAATCTGACTGAGATGCTGTGGCTTAAACAGTCCTTTCATGCTCGAAAACCCTCCAATGTGGCTCAATTAAAACAATTCCGCAAAGAAGAGTGGACCAAAATTCCTCCACAGTGATGTGAAAGGCTCATTGCCAGTTATTGCAAACGCTTGATTGCAGTTGTTGCTGCAAAGGGTGGCACAACCAGTTATTAGGTTTAGGGGGCAATTGCTTTTTCAAGTAGTGCCAGGCAGGTTTGGACAGCTTTTTTACCTTAATAAATGAAATCATTATTTCAAATCTGCATTTTGTATTTACTCGGGTTATCTTTGTGTAATATTAAAATTTATTTGATGTGAATCATTCAAGTGTGACAAATGGAAGAAAAAAAAACAGTAAGGGAGCAAAACCTTTTTCACACCACTGTATACTGTTAGTGACACTGTATTATGTTTTATAACCAGGTGTATTAAAATATTTTCTGGTTCAGTCCTACAGTGAGTGAAACTCTTCAGACCCTGCAATCCCTCACAAAGGCCCTACAGCAACATATTAATGATTTAAAAAATGAAATCAATTCACAGAGACGTGCTGTACTGCAGCTCAGCCGAGAAAAGGTACAAAGTTACAAACAAAATACACATAATCACAGCAACACAGCACTTATGAGGAGATGCTGCTCATGTGTTTCAGGAGCAAGAGCTACATCTGCAGAAAAAGCAGCTGATGGAGGAAAAGCAACAAGCACTTGCTGCTCTAAAAGATAAACTCATACAGGTATACTGCCATTTGCACATACAATATATACTATTTATTATAATTGTAAAGCAACTAACACTGTGAACTAAATTCCTTAGAATGTATTAATATCTTGATTTATATCTCTGTTTTGTTTACTGCTGTGTGGAAACTGAAGGAGCACATTGAGGAAATGAGCAGCATATCTCGACCACAGCTGCGCATGAACAATGATGATACAGACGAACCGTGTGTCCATCTGCACAGGCAGCTGCGGTCTAAAGATAATGAGCTCAGACAGGTGCAGAACAACATGGCACAGTGGAAAGGCAAAACCACTGCAAGACTTGCACACAAATTTGAGCTGGAGCTTAGCGCAGAGCTGGATAGGTGCGTCATATGCCGTTTCTTGAATCTTAAAAGCTTATTTTTGTTTAACTTTCACAAGTTGAATGATTAGGTCAGTATTCAAAAAAGCACCACTTTCATGTAGAACAGCACTACATTATTAAAACATGCCTCATTTCACCTATGGCACCAAGTGAACTGCTCAATAAATAAATGAACGAACTGGCTACCATGGCTCATGATTTTAAATTGTACAATATGACATTCAAATCTTGTTGGAACATCCACCATAACCTTTACTGTATTAAACAGGAGGGTCCCAAAGCCCAGAGCAGAGCAGCAGAAGAGACTGGAGAGACTGGAGAATGAGATGAGACATCTGACTGGGGTATATGCCAGTGTTTATTTTCTTATTTATTATTACAAAATTATTATTTATTATATTTATTTACTATTATAGTTTTTTTATATATATATACATTGAAGTAGCTTTTATTTTCATATTTTTAGTTTCATTTTAATGTTTCATGTTAATTGTTTTATTTATTTTCTTTTTTTTCCCCTCTTTTTTTTTTTAAATACTATTTAGCTTTAATTTTCATACCTGAGCTTAAACTTGTTTTATTTCACTTAGTTGCCAAGGCAACATTTCATTTCATCCAACATTTTATATTTTATTTCAATTTCAAATTTCAGCTCTTATTAATAATTTTAATAAAAGAAAATGTATACCGCTATCATGCTGCTGGTATGAATTTTACCATAAATACTCATATTCAGAACAGCAGCACTTGTATTATATAGCTTAAATACAAACTGAAAACATACTTGAAGCAACATTTGCATGCTTACTCTCTCTGTAATTCTTTATGATTGTAGTAGAACACATAGTAAGTTCATCTCCCTGATTCTCTCTGTTTTATCTGCAGCAATGCCGTGACTACAACGAACCCCAGTCGGCACCCACAGCTTTTCAGGGTGACACAAACTTCCAAAACTCTCGCGTTACCCAAGACCTGACCTCATATAAACTTCTGCGGCACCTCCAGAGTCGAATTCTTCAGCTTCAAGCAGAGAGCCAAACCCGCTGCCCCAGCCCGGTGAAGTGGGACAGGGATCCCACAGACCTGGGTGGGTCTTATTTGGACACGGTACATCAAGTTTTTAGATTATTAACACAGTTCAAAATATTTTACAGTTTTGTTTCAATATTATTATTTTAATTAATATTTAAATTGGCTTTTATTTTGTAGCTTTTTATTTTTCAGTTTTCATTTAAATTTTTGGTTTAATAGTTAATCAAAAGTTATTGACTTTTGATTTTTAAATATTCTTTTCAAAGTTTTTTGCTTCATTTCAATTAATCAAAATATTTTTTAATAGTTTGTTTAATTGTAGTTAACAATAACAACACTTGTATGCTGATGATACTTTTTATTTAAAAATAAATTTAAGTGTATTATTTTTTTTTATTTTACACAACACTTTTCAAGGATGTGAAACTAGGTTTCAAAGCTTTCTCTTTTTTTTCCCGGCAGATTGCTCCAGCCCAGGACACCTATAGGACAGAAGATCACTTACCAGCAAAGACCATCTCCAGTTAACATTTACTTTTAGCACTAGAATTTGTTCATAAATTGTTGATTTTATAGGAAAACCATGTACAAGTAAAAATAATTATTAATGGGATAGTTCACCCAAAAATGAAAATTGTGTCATTAATTACTCACCCTCATGTTGTTCCAAACCCATAAGACCTTCGTTCATCTTCAGAACACAAACTAAGATATTTTTGATGAAATCCGAGAGCTTTCTTACCCTCTGTAGACAGCAAGGGTACTACCATGTTCAAGGTTCAGAGACGTAGCAAGGACATTATTAAAATAGTCCATGTGACATCAGTGGTTCAACCATAATTTTATAAAGCTACACGAATACTTTTTGTGCACAAAGAAAACATAACGTCTTTATTCAACAGTTCTCTTCTATGTCATTCTCTGCCACACGTTCACAAGAGTTACCACAATGCATGTAAAGTCTTATGGGTTTGGAACATGAGGGTGAGTAATTAATGAAAGAATTTTCATTTTTGGGTGAACTATCCCTTTAATACCACCTCTGCGGAGCTCATGAGCGATGTTCATGATCTGGACAGACAGACAGAGCCCTTCTATGTAAGTGAACGTTTCCAAATAGGCCTGTTAAAGACCAAAAGATGAACTCTGATATAAAATGAATAATTCTTGATCTTAGAATTGTGTTTGAGTTTACTGTGAAATAATGAACGGATGCAGTGTGTAGCTAACAGTATTTACAACTGGTCATTTAACTGTTAATTGTTTTTAATGTGATTTTTATGAATTATTGTTGTATTTGAACAACATTCCTTAAATCAGACAATTCATGACTTTGTATGAATGTTTTTTCTGCGTAAATAAAATGTCACAAGCAGAGAAATATATTGCCAAACTGATTTTATTAAAAAACACAAGTCTGTCATAGTGTGATATAGTCAATATTTACAAATTTTATATTTTGACATTTGGCAAAATGTATAAATTGCAAAAAGGTAAAACAAAATGTTTAAACAATAATTTAGGTCAATGTTTAAACCACAAGCAAAATGGATTTGCAGCTTATTTTACTGTTGTTTAATAATTACAGCCAGACTTGGAAGTGCTATTTGTTCTTCAGCTAGAAAAACAGAGCCAGGTAATTTGAACAACTGAAATCAATAGATTTGTATGCCCATGCATCTCCTCCGACATTCATATTTCTGTTGTGTAGATAGTTAAACCGGTTACAAAGATTAGTGCTGCCATCTCTGTCTGTCCAGTTCAAGAGCACATGGTGACCCTTCCTACATCAAGCTCCCATTCATTTCATCAAATTCATCAATCGTGGCTTTCCATAACTACAACATCTTTGGAAAAAAAAAAAAAAACATGGACACCATGAAGAAGAAAATAAAAGGAGTCTCAGGTTTTGACCAGTTGAATCTCTGCAAAAAAGCAAATATCACATGTAAATAATATGGCAGATTGTAACAAATCAAGCGCTCTGAATTTGTACACAGTATACGAGTACACTGAAATAATATTAACTGCATGAAGAAAAACCTAAAATATTTTGCGCAGTCAACCAGTAATGTGTTTTAATTTTCACAGCTATCAACAGCAAACAGAGTGAATATGAATCATTCAACCAATGTACCACTGACCACGTTCACATAGGATACTTCCCATTTAATCTAGTGCAAATATGGTCCCACCTACAAAAGCAGCTCAGAATACATGGCTCAAGAGAAATCTCATGTGAGCATTTGTGAAGTGCTCATTATGCTCTCCCCTTATGGCTGATAAAGTTCAAAGCTTTTTTTCACACAAGGGATGCTAAGGGTTTTGGTAAAGATTTCCCTCTATAACTCCATGTCTTCCTCTCCAGAGTTGAGGAGCGCCGGGCTGCTGAACAGTGGGCTGAATGTCTGCTCACTGGGTGCTGTGAACTGGGGTTGGGGTGGGGGGCTGCTGATAGGCGGTACAGGGGTGGGAGTCTGTCTGCTCACTGCCAACTGCTTGCGCTGCTGTTTCTGTAAAGAGTCCTTCAGCCTCTGGGTGAGAGGGTCCTCTGGGGGGCGCCACAACACCAATTCCATACAGGAGCAGCTCCTGCAGAGGTGAGTGAAGAAGAGCGTGCTAAGATGGATTTCTTTCCAATGAGCTCAGTGCTGTTAGTAGAATCTGATGTTCTGCTGCTGGTTTGGGAACATTTCTGTTTGTTTTCATACAATGATGAAAACAATAAGAATCCATACAATTTCATATAATCTGCTTTGACTTGCTTCAGTTGTTCAGAATTGGTCATTTAAAACCACAAGAAATCAATTCTGTTTACTTTCTTAATAAATGTGCCTTGTCTTATTTAGGCATTTTAAAAGTTCTTTATCAGAATCAGTTCTTTGTCAATACACCAAAAATGAATACTTTTTTCCATGTTTTGTTTTAACATTATTGTTCAAAAGTTTGGGGTCAATACAATTATTCAAGTTTTTGAAAGTCTCATATAGGCTGCATTTGTATGATCAAAAATACAGTAAAACAGTCATGTGAAATTAGGGGCCAAGCACCGAAGGTGCAGAGGCACCTATTGTAATCGTTAGTGTTCTTTTTTTCTTGCGCTCAAAGTCTATGGCAGCCCATAGAACCGCTTGCGGGAAAGTTGTGAAATTTGGCACACTGATAGAGGACAGTCCCAACATTAACCATAGCAAATTTGGAGTCTCTAACTCAAACTCTCTAGCGCCACCACTTGCCCAAAATTTCACTCGTTTATGCTAATAACTTTTGAACCGTAAGCCACAAAATGAAAATAATTTTTTCCTCTGATTCCTTGGCTGATTCAGAGTCGAATAGACACCAAAAATTGTAAAGTTTTGTTTTTTCGCTATTTTTAATTGTTCATAAAACCTGCGGTTTGTCCGATTTTCACCTAATTTTTCTCGGATCATCCTCAGACCACACAGCTCCAAATGGAGCTGAGGCTATATCTCCGCAACGGTTTGGTGTATTGAGACCAAACTTGGTGCGTGTTATAACAAGCATGACCTGAGACTACCTGCAGTGTTTCGGCGCTGTGCCACCTAGTGGTCAGGAGATATGAAAAATGCATATTTTTGCTTATAACTTGTTAATGGTTTGGCCAAAAATTACTTTAGATTCGGTGCATCATGCCGAGTCGAACCATATTCAATTTTCCCATGTCAGCCATTTTGGGTATCGGCCATTTTGAATTTTGTCATAAAATGCTATATTTTACAAACGCACTGACATATCGTTACGAAACTCGGTAAGCTTCTTCGGCTCCATGCCCTGATTGTACTCAAAATGTTTTGGGACAGCACCACCTTGTGGTGTTATAAAGTTATAATGAAACTTCTAAAAATGCTAATAACTTTTGCTTACATTAGCATATTGTAATCAAACACATGTTGCTAGATTCCTTGGTTCATGCCGAGAACATCAATACCAATTTTGCCCTAATTGGCTGAACTTCCTGTCCACCATTTTGATTCATGGTGAAAACCTACTTTTTCAAACTCCTCCTAGAACGTTAGTCCACCAAATTTCACTCTGATCATCTTCAGACCATGCTGGCAAAAAGTTATGGATTTCGTGTCGATATACAAAACAGTTTTAGCGCATCAATGAATTTGCTGGAAAGATGCCAAACTGCATCTGAAGCTGTATCTCAGCGAAACTTTAACATACAGGTGCATCTCAATAAATTAGAATGTCGTGGAAAAGTTCATTTATTTCAGTAATTCAACTCAAATTGTGAAACTTGTGTATTAAATAAATTCAATGCACACAGACTGAAGTAGTTTAAGTCTTTGGTTCTATCAATTGTGATGAATTTGGCTCATATTTACCAAAAACCCACCAATTCAATCTCAACAAATTAGAATATGGTGACATTCCAATAAGCTAATCAACTCAAAACACCTGCAAATGTTTTCTGAGCCTTCAAAATGGTCTTTCAGTTTGGTTCACTAGGCTACACAATCATGGGGAAGACTGCTGATCTGACCGTTGTCCAGAAGACAATCATTGACACCCTTCACAAGGAGGGTAAGCCACAAACATTCATTGCCAAAGAAGCTGGCTGATCACCGAGTGCTGTATCCAAACATGTTAACAGAAAGTTGAGTGGAAGGAAAAAGTGCGGAAGAAAAAGATGCACAACCAACCGAGAGAACCGCAGCCTTATGAGGATTGTTGAGCAAAATCGATTCAAGAATTTGGGTGAACTTCACAAGGAATGGACTGAGGCTGGGGTCAAGGCATCAAGAGCCACCACACACAGACATGTCAAGGAATTTGGCTACAGTTGTCCTATTCCTCTTGTTAAGCCACTCCTGAACCACAGACAACGTCAGAGGCGTCTTACCTGGGCTCAGGAGAAGAAGAACTGGACTGTTGCCCAGTGGTCCAAAGTCCTATTTTCAGATGAGAGCAAGTTTTGTATTTCATTTGGAAACCAAGGTCCTAGAGTCTGGAAGAAGGGTGGAGAAGCTCATAGCTCAAGTTGCTTGAAGTCCAGTGTTAATTTTCCACAGTCTGTGATGATTTGGGGTGTAATGTCATCTGCTGGTGTTGGTCCATTGTGTTTTTTGAAAACCAAAGTCACTGTACCCGTTTACCAAGAATTTTTGGAGCACTTCATGCTTCCTTCCGCTGACCAGCTTTGTAAAGATGCTGATTTCTACCAAAAATGCCAAAAGTTGGTTAAATGACCATGGTGTTGGTGTGCTTGACTGGCCAGCAAACTCACCAGACCTGAACCCCATAGAGAATCTATGAGGTATTGTCAAGAGGAAAATGAGAAACAAGAGACCAAAAAATGCAGATGAGCTGAAGGCCACTGTCAAAGAAACCTGGGCTTCCATACCACCTCAGCAGTGCCACAAACTGATCACCTCCATGCCACACCGACCTGAGGCAGTAATTAAAGCAAAAGGAGCCCCTACCAAGTATTGAGTACATATACAGCAAATGAACATACTTTCCAGAAGGCCAACAATTCACTAAATTTTATTTTTATTTTTTTTATTGGTCTTATGAAGTACTCTAATTTGTTGAGATTAAGTGAATTGGTGGGTTTTTGTGAAATATGACCCAAAATCATTACAGTTAAAAGAACCAAAGACTTAAACTACCGTATTGTCCCGAATATAAGACGACCCTGATTATAAGATGACCGCATTTTTTCAGATGCATTTCGAAGAAAAAAACATCGTCTTATATTCGAGTCAATATGGTACTTCAGTCTGTGTGCACTGAATTTATTCAATACACCCGTTTCACAATTTGAATTGAATTACTGAAATAAATGAACTTTTCCACGACATTCTAATTTATTGAGATGCACCTGTATTCACACCAAACAAACCATTCATCAATTATTAATAATGAAATTTCCAAAAATGCTAATAACTTTTGATTGCACTAGTCTATTGTAATGAAACTGGCCTCAAATTATTCCTTGGGTCATGCCGGCAACATACATACCAATTGTGTCGTAGAAAGTCAAACTTCCTGTCCACCATTTTGATTTATGTTGAAAACCTACTTTTTCGAACTCCTCCTCAACCGTTTGTCCAATTTTCACCAAAATTGAATCATATCATCTTCAGACCATGCCGACAAAAAGTTATGGATTTTGTGTTGATAGACAAAACTGTTTTCGCATACCACAGCAACGAATTTGAGGCATGATGCCAAAATGACACTTGAGGCTGTATCTCTGCAATGCTTTGGCATATTGACACCAAACTTTGTGTGCGCCATTGTCACCTCACACAGAACACACCACATCAATTTGATAACAGTGCCACCTATTGATAGTTTTCATGTGACGTCACACCCTTATAGGAACGCCCATCTGGCGGGCAAAACGAAGCTTTGCTCCACTGACCGCCAGCTATTTTTACACAGATTGCATCAATAATGTAGTAAAACGCAGATATTAGTGGACAGATTCAGTGGACACCTTATTGATGGTGTATATTTTGTACAGGCAAGAGGATGAAGCCAGAATTTTAACGCAATGTACAAAGTGTCACATTAAATGGCTTCCCGTAGAAAACCATTAGAAGGAAAACACTGAACCGTTAAGCGGACTGCGTTCATGTTCCCGGCCTCATCTGCTTGCCTATGTAAATTATGCATCATTAATGTGGTGATTACTGAATTTGATATTTTAATATTACTGTTTTAAATATTAAGCCACTTTAAGTGTTTTTACAACGTTTTGTCGCACTTTTTATGATTGAAATATTGCCACGGGTGCTTAATATGGATCGCAAATGGCCAAAACTTGCATTTTGTTCAGAAATACCTTTGTTTTATTCTTTTGAGAAGTGATCTAAATATTTGCGGCTGGGAAACAGATGAAAAATTGACAAGCTTGTGCAGCAGTTCTATGGATGTTTTGCCCTTCAAGTCTTCGAGCTGGTCACGTGACTGAAAACTATCATTTGGTCAAAAGTGAAAAGTCATTCAATCATATTACTAGAAGTTTTAAATGATTTTTCAGCCATTTGTACTACAATAATCTTAAAATGGCTTCAATTACTCATTGCTGCAGTTGGTCTGATGCTTGCTTCTGTAGTGCTTGGCCCCGTAATTGCTACTTGCAGCTATATTTATTATATTATAAAAAATTTTTTATTGTAATAGCTGTGGTTTCAATTTTCATATGATCCGTTAGAAATCATTCTAATATGATGATTTGCTGCTCAAAAAACATTTCAGGATGCCTTGATGAATAGCAAGTTTTTTTTTTTTATTTGAAATTATATATATTTCTAAAATATATATATAAATGAAATAGAATTTTTTTAACATTAAAAATGTATTTTCTGTTAATGCATGAATAAAAGTATTAATTTCTTTTAAATAATATTTCCAACGCCAATGGTAGAACAGGCTTTTTCTTTAACACCTGAAATGAAGCTTATTTATGAATTTCTTTATTAACTAAAATTTAAATGAATGCGTTGAATTAAAGAGCCAGCAAGTGTCAAGCATATATGGAAACCTGAAAATAAGATACGCACACTGACTGCGCTACTGTTTGGGGTAGAATGTCACCAATCCCCCGCTGTAGCCCCTCTCTTAAGCTGTCGGACATCACCAGCACTGGTCTGCGCTGAGCCGGTTCCACATCAAGCTCTTCTTCATCACTATCATCCTCCAAAGTTATCCTGTACCAAACACACACAATATATCAGGAAGACTGCCTATAAGAATCTACAATTTATAAAAGGTAGCATAACATCAGTTTGAACTTTCATACATATCATGTCTGAACAATGACTCTATAAACACAAGCAGTTTGAAATCAAACTAATAATGTCTTCATTTTGGTCTCACCTGTCTTCTATCTCCTGCAGTCTCCTCTGAGTGGCCTCTACCTCCATGCTTGAGCCTTCTGTGGGAACTCTGGGTAATGTAGACGGAGTGGATGTAAAGGGCAGACCCATCTCCTCTGTCCTGGGTTCAGTCTTCAGTTGAACAGGGCTGGCCTCAGAAGGGGAAGTGGTGATAGACTCCACAGACCATCTTTGGCTCACTTTAGGACTTGGATACTTATCTGCTCCTTCCTCTCCCATCAGCTTTCGCCGTTTCGGACTGCAGCTTCTGTAGGGGAAAAAGGTCATGAAAAACCCACTGCAGCATAGAGCAAATCTCATGAGTGGAAACGGTTTACTCACTCATCATCTGTCCTTCTCCTCTGTTTCCTCATGCATCTTCTATCCCAGCTTTTAAGATGAAACGCACAGACAAATAAGATGAGCAATCTTCACTTTATTGCATAAACGAGGACTGTATAAAAGCACAAGACCATAATACTTACGTATTCGGCATAGATCCACCTGTCAGATGACACAAGTCTCTGGCTGGCCCACTGAATGTGGCCAAATCAGGGTTACTAAAAGGAGCAAGGGGGGGAAATGTGATGAACTCCAACTCGATGCTTCCTGACCTGGTGCTCTGCATCATCCTCCAGACGAAGATGTGCTGAAAACATTAGAATTAAATACCAACTGCAGTCACACAGTGTGAATAGAAGTATCTGGAAAACAGAAAAATGAACAAATCAATGGTTCTGGACGTTCAGAACAGGTCATGCAGAGAGTACAACATGACCTGAGTTATACTAAGGCACACTCAAAGATTTCATCTTTACCTTCAAAAAAACATATATACATAAATGATACATACCTAAATAATGAATGGCTATTGTTTTAAGTAGGACAAACTGTCATTTGCAGGTGTGAGTTATAGATGTAATAAGCTAACTGGTCGCTAACTCGACACTAACTTGGTAAATTCATATTTTCCTTCACAGTAGGCCATGACATTGTAATGCTCTGAAAAAGTAAATGTTGTGTTTTTTTTTAGTTTTACTTGTAATGATCTCCAATACTTCACCGTTAAGAAATATTTTGGTTCTCTGGATAAGAATGACTTGAATTAATCGCTGGCTGCAGCTTCAAACATCCTCCAGTCATACGCCCCACAACATGCAAAACAAAACACAGTCAGTTCTTCCATTAGGAACACAAACACTTACCTTTCACACGCCCCCCAAAAGCGGAAAGCCAGTTGTGGAAATGTGGAAAAGTGTCTAAAGACAACTAGCACGAGAAGTTGCAAGAGCCTGAATTTTAAGACGCGTTTCTAGAACAGTGTGAAAATGAACGGGACTTCACGGGATTTGTAGTTCGTTGGTTTTGTAGTTCTTTAACCGGAAGTGCGCTATAATAACAGTAAACAAACTCACGTTTGGGAAGAAAGAGGAGGCATTTTCTTGCTTCTTATTTCTTTCATTATAAAATAACCGAGTGAAGAAAAGAAAATAATTCGAGACGGAAATTGAAGAAAACAGATAATCTAGAGCACAGGTCAACAATAAGTTGCAAAACTACAAACTCTGTAGATGAGTAACTAACTCCGCCTCTGCTCACTGCCATAATGTGTTAGAGTCAGTTATTCATTTTTAACTGGATTTAACAGGATAACTAACTTGGCCTTAAAATGGTAAGAACCACTAAAACTTTGACTAAGCACATTGATCGACTTTGCGTTAGTGTGATACAGAATGTTTAAGCTTAATTAGTTTACTGCTAGCAAAATAATAAAATGTTAATATTTTGTTTTAGTAAGAGATTTCACCATTTGTATTGTTGTCACTGACAGATTACTTTTGCCATCGTGAGTACGCTGCTGGCGCTGGCTGCTGGAAAACCTTGTGGTAAGATTTAGTACATCGTTTTTCTTTCTGTTTTCCCCCCTTTTTATTTATTTCTTTTTGTGATTTTGATTTGTAGTCATCATTTGGTCATGTGGTGGGGAAATGACAGAAATCCCGTCATTGCGCAATATGCTTGTCCTATTTCTACAGCAATACCTTTACAAAAAGTACTGTACGAGTACCATAGTACAAATGATGGACGTAGATGGTATATACAAATATACTGAATCATTACCATATTTATATATTATTCAGGCATTTTAAGTTAAAGATTGCTACAGAATTACAATATGTCCAAAAGAATGGTAGTCTATAACTTTTTGGTGTTTTTTTATTATTATTGTTATTGTAGATTTAGATGTTTTTCCAGAATGTTTTTGAGTTTTTTTGTGTTTATCATCCTGTTGTATGGATTTGTTATCCTGTATAGTCTGCAATTATAAAGTCTATAAATAAATTATTCTTTGTGTATCATAATAACCTATAATGTACTATGCTGTAACCAATTCATGTAACCAATAATGTACTATTCTTTAACCCAATTCATAACATTCAGCATATTCTTACTGAGTCATTTCTGTTCAGAATACTTGGAATCACACTGTTCTTTGCTCTCTGTTTTGTGACTGTGACAATTCTGAGACAAAGTGTATTTTATGGGTTGAATGAGTGGTGAAAAAAAAGGTTGCTGTGACCTGTATTGCTGAGACAACAGTGGACATAAATCAACTATACAGTGGCACTTAAAATAAGTTTATGATAGTCTGCATTTAATTTCATGCTCTCTATTTTCTTGGTATCATCTTTCAGCATCAGATCACGAGGCTCTTCTCCTGTCCTTCAATAAGCAGCTGCTGCAGTCAGTGGACACGCGAGATACTCTACCCAATCCCAGTGTGCACATCGCCCTGCGGCTCTCAACACGCCATAATCTAGCTAAAGAGAGCGAACATCTCATCCGCCTCAAGGCACAGTTTCATGATGATATTGAGAAGTATGGAACACATTTCACATCTTTCTCATTAAACTTTAAAACAACTGTAAATGATTGTCACTGTAGTGGAAATAAATTCCACCCGTCCTGGTTCTGTGGTCATATATTCTATTCTATTCTAGAATATTGTTCTGTTTCAACTGATTTTGGTTCTGCTTGTATTATTACTATTTTATATATCTGCTTGCAGATCTCTCAGAAATAATGAGTTGGTGGTTGGCCGTCTAGCTCTGTACATCTTGGCTCTAAAGTCTTCCTGTCATGATCTGGAGAGTGTACATCTCACTCATAATGAGATGAAGGAGTCTCTCCTCATTCACCTAAAGAAAGAGATGGAGGAAGAAAAACAGAACATTGCGTGTAAGGGGCAATTTTTTGTAATAGGGTCTGGAAGATGCTTACCAAAACTGCATTTATTTTATTAAAAATACAGTAAAAACAGTAATATTGTTAAATATTATTGCAATTTAAAGTAAATGTTTTCTATTTGAATACATTTTAAAATTCAGAAATCATTCTAATATGCTAAATGGCCGCTCGGATAACATTTAATCTTGTTATTAATGTTGAAAACAGTTGTGCTGCTTAATATTTTTGTGGAAAACTGTAGTAGATTTTTACACAGAAAGTTCAAAACAACAGCATTTATTTGAAATATAAATCTTTTGTGAAAGCAATTTTAATGTATCCTTGCTGAATAAAAGTGTTATTTAATATCTATATCTATATATCTACAGGTATATATGTAATTTTATTGTACTGTAATTCTAATTTTAATATTATTTTCTGCAGTCGGTCACCGTCCAAAAACCAGCTACTACCAGTACTCTCTGGGCATTCTGGCTCTGTGTGTGAGCGGTGTTAGAGTCAGCACACATGTCAGCCAAAAACTCATCCATGCTGTGGAACATAGACAGATAAAACATGGAGAATCCTTATGTGTCGGTGAGTTTAAATCAACTCTTTTTTTGTTTTAAAGAAATGGTTCACTGTAAACCCAAACCCATATGAATTACTTTCTTCTTACACATTTCAAGTAATTACAATGAATGAAAACTGAAGCCTTCACACTTCAAAAAGGATGCAAAACACCATAAAAGTATCCCATATTTCAGATTTTGAAGATTCTGAAGCCATACAGCTTTGTGTGGGAAACAGACAAAATTAAAGCATAATGTCCAGCACAGCCAAAGTTTCTTCTTTTGTGTCCTCCTTTTGTATTTAATTTAAGGAAATATGTTAATTTGGCCTAAGGTCACTAACCAATATGACTTCCTCCTTCACCCTTCAGACTCCCATGCAATGGCAGGCATGGCCCTGCAGTGTCTAAAAGACGAGGGAATTGCTGTTAAAGATGCTGCAGAGCTAGACAGGGCTCTTGCCACCATTAAGCAGAGGCTTCTTGACTCTAAGAGAGCTGATGGTCACATGGGCAATGAGTTCAGCACAGGATTGGCGGTGCAGGTAAGAATGAAGATATTAAATATTTGGTTAAATGAAAAAGCCTTATTTGAGTGACAGGTTCTCATGGTTCTGTGTCTTACAGGCCTTGATGGCTATGGGCAGTCAGATGGAGGAATGTGGCTCTGCTATTGAGGCTTTAAGGGCAGATGTTAAGAAAGGAACATACCATAACCCTATGGCCATCTCTCAGGTCCTGCCAGTGCTACACCAACGCACTTACCTTCAGCTGAAGAGCCAAGAATGCCGCAATGAGGATGGTATGTACAACAGACATGCAAGCTCAAGCAGCAGAATTGTGTTTGCAGTCCAAAAGTTTGTTTTTCCAAAGAAAAATAAAATAGGCTGCATTTTTATTTCTGTAAAATAACTTTCATATTTAATGTTTAGCAGTTTTAGTAAGATATTTTAATCTCAAAATAATTTTTCCTAATAACTTTTGTGTTTTCCATGTGCTCCATGATGTCCCTGCTTTAGACACTTTGACCACTGATGTGGATTCCCCTTCAGAAGTCCTCCCAAGCCAGGGGCAAGTGTCACTACAGGTGGAGGTTATTAAATCAAACGGTGCATCGTCTGTGTTTTCCATTCATATACCCAGGGGCTCCTCGCTATTTGAAGCCCTCAACCTGCTCCAAGACAAACAAACTGGTTTCACGTGAGTTTGGATTTCTCAAGATGCTTTATTTGAACTATATTGTCAAAATATTTTGTTTGTTTGCTTTTTTACTGTATTAATTACAACTCTTTTTTTTTTTTATGATTTTTGATTATGATCAACCCTTTTGCTCCATGTATCACAGCTTTAGCACAGAGGACAGCTTGTGGGGACCCTTCCTCAGTGTGGTCAATGAAGAACAAGCACGTCAGACTGATCGTAGATACTGGCATATCTCCTCAGACGGCAACTCTCTGACACAGGGTGAGAGAATTCTACACTAAATAGGTGTAACAATGCACTTGTCTATAAAAATGTATTGCATGGTGTCTATCGGACTGTTTTATAGTCTCTATCTATCTTATATTAATGGTGTGCTTTTCTCCTCAGGTATCAAAGACTATAAGATTGATGCAGCTCAACAAATCACCATTAAGAACACTGGATATTGATTCCTCTACTGAATGCAAGAGAAGAGATGAATGGGATGAAACCTTAATGTTTATGAATCTATGGATATAATTGTTTGATTTGATTTTCTTATCATAAACAACTTTGAAGGTTGCCTCACTGATTGTTGCCTCTTCAGTCTGCCTGAACGTTTAAAGGTTCATAAAAACAAGAATCAGAACATATTAACATTGTTTGTATTTTAGAGATTTAATACACATATATCTTTTGAAATCTAACATATATTTTTGTGTGATTCTGCAGCTGCTGTGAATCTAGATGAAGAAATATAAAATAAATATTACCAATATTTAAAAAATGTGTGGTTTCATTAAAACCATATCTCACATCATGGCGATAAAGTGTTCACTGTAGCATGTAGTTGCACTACATTAATGAAGAAGAAATAATGACAATATTGTTACGCAAAACGTCTTAAAAAGCACCAAACATATTTCCCCTAACATGATTTTTCATGTAGAACCAAAAGCAGCAGAACACAGCACTTTGGTACATGCGATACATTGTTATGGCCAGTAGATGGCTACACCGTACTCCGTATTGAAAAGCTTCGAGTAATGAACAGTTGAGAGGAATGCATCGCAAAGTTCGTTTATTTTATGTTCAGCTGTGATATTGTTCTACTATTTCAACCTTCAGACTCTGGTCTCAATGCAGATTCAAATTAGCTTTTTTTTTTTTAGGTAACTCTGACGCAACACCTGTGTTGTGCATGATTTCTAATGAAAATAAATTAAATAAACTTTAAACACTGTATAGAGTTTCTGTTTTACTGTCCAACATCTGTATGTGATATATGTGTCATATTGACAATCTCTCAATTTTCAGTGAGCTTTCGTTTTTCAGCCGAACTCGTATCGAGACTTTTATTTTGAAATGTAATCTTCGTGAGTGTAGCTAACCTTACCGCTATGTACTTCACAAATGCACAGAGAAACATTTCAATGATTTCGTTATTCATAGGCTGTTGATGTTTCAGGATGAGCACATTGCACAGCAAATTTCAAAATTAAGATGTGGAGCTTTGGATCCAAGCACTCAGTTGGTCTAATATAGACGACAATACCACTGTAAGTACAAGAGCATCACAAATCTGAGAGAAATGTGTTAGATATACAGTTAGTCAGTTCCGCGTTAGCTGGCTAGTATGTACAAGCAGCTGTCAAAAATCTGACTTGACAGCAATCCACAATATTACGTTAGTTTATGTACAATTTGCGTTTTTAAAAAGATATTTTGAAGATATGTTTTGCTTTTTGGATACACTGTTTTCTATTACGTTATATAAACATCACGGTCCTTTCTATTATGGTAGAAATCGTAGTATCAGATTGTGTCTCAAACTTAGCGAGCTGCTTACCTAGACAGCATATTTGGACATCATTTTCCACGCGCTTATGCTGTGCCAAAATGTTGCCTGGGTAGGCAGCTTACTAGGTTTTGAGACACAACCTTAGACATCGTTGCAAATTGGAGTTACTGCAGTGCTCTGCAGCATGTCGATCCATGAAAGAGGGTTGTTATATGTGTCTTCATATAATGCATGTCAGCTTCATACAGTTCATGTTGTTTTTTCTTGTATGTTTTATTTGCAGAAGCTGATCAGCACTTGAACGAGGGTCTTGTAATGCTGAACTGCAGTGGTTGTGTCATTCTTTGGAAGAGGATCCAGAGATGAATATATTGTGAGATATTATGCTGTGCCAAAGCAGGACTCATTCACCTCTCAAACTAGTGTAGAAATGCTTCATGAGCATTGCAGGAAAACTGTCCACTCACAGACAGACAACCTGGGCACATCATAGAAGCCGAGACGAGAATATTCAATATCTGTAATATACATCTAGAGGTATATCATTTGGTCAAGATGTTTTCTGCTCTGAAGAAACTCGTTGGCTCTGAGCCGACTGGTCAGGTAAGGGACAAGAACATCCCTGCTGGCCTGCAGTCAATGAACCAGAGTCTGCAGAGAAGATTTGCTAAAGGGGTTCAATACAACAGTAAGTCAAATGCCTGATGAGTTAAAACCCTCAGGGGAAATGTATTATTAATGATAAATAATTACAACGTGCAAGTTTTTTTTAGATTGGTTGTAGTTTATTTAATTGTTTTGATGTTTCTTTCCTTTGCCTCAAATTCTTACCAAGATTTAATCCATAAAAGGCCTACATATTGGACTAAATCATAACACACGCAACATGTCACAACAAATCAAGTCTGTGTTGCTGGAGCCCATGGGCACTGTGTGCTAGAGATAAGACTATTAACGCAAGCTCTAACATGTTACGTGTGGTCTTTCAGTGAAGATAGTTATTCGAGGAGATAGAAACACTGGAAAAAGCACCCTGTGGCATCGGCTGCAGGGTAAGAAGTTCCAGGAAGAGTACATTCCCACTCAGGAGATCCAGGTCACTAGTATTCACTGGAGTTACAAAAGTAAGCTTTTTTATTATTATTTTAACAGGCTTTTGTACTAAAGAAGTGAGTTTTATTTTTATCTAATTAATTATTTCTTTCCATTTATGCATCTTAAATATGCCAAAATAGATTTACATCAAGGTAAATATGCAGTCTGTCAGGTAGAGGATGAGTAGATTAGTTGTACGGCTTTAAATGGCCTAGTAATTGATCTAGTGAGTTTGTTTTCCATCTGTAACCTGTTGGCTGTAATTTACTCTGAGGCATCCTGCTTTTGATAGTGGGCATGACTGTACTTGTATCCAATATGTTACTTGTGCTCATTGCAAAGCACTTCTGGCAAAGTAAAAATTAAAGGAATAGTCCTCCCAAAAAAATGAAAATCCAAGATTTTGCTTCTTTATCAGAACAGAATTTTTTATCAGCGATTTGGACCCTGATTCTGACGGCAGTGACACACATTCACTGCAGAAGATCCAGTGGTTAGCAAGTGATGTAACGCTAAATTTATCCAAATCTGTTCTAACAAAGAAAATGGATGGTCTGAGGTTACATTTTTATTCCTTTAAGAAAAAAGTAAAAATCAACCAGTAAAATTCTGAGGCTGTGGATATTTGTATTTGTACTGCTGTTACTTAGAATCACTGCAAAAGAAATGCATTGAAAGAAATGTAAGGAAGCGACCTCAGTTTTCCAGACCTGCTCATATTCTTGTCATTTCTCTTCAGCTACTGATGATGTGGTGAAGGTAGAGGTTTGGGATGTGGTGGATAAAGGTGAGTTTCCTCCAGTCTGTTTCAAATAAGTTCTCAGCATTCAGATCAGGTGACTTTGTAGACGTTATTTTCGTATTTATCATAAGGCTGGAACACACTACAAATGTTTTGCACAGTTTTGCAGTCTGGAGGAGTCAGTGCTAATTGGCAGATTTTAGGCAGTCAAAGTTGACAGATATTTATTTTTTTGCTTCATTGTGGAGGACACTTTAAACATGTTTTATATTATAAGCAAATTTTAAAACAATGTTTTCATTCGTCCCTTCTAGCAACAAGGCGCATGTTTGTGTGTGAGCTTTGGAATGACTTGAACATCTGCTAGTGTGTGACACTCACACACTGTTTATTGTGTGATGTGTGAAAGTCTGAAAGTGTATAATGCCTAGATTTCAAAAATCTGTTGAGGTTTTAAAGTTCATGTAGTGTATTCTAGCCTTTATGCAAGTTTAATGTACAGGTACTGCATGTCATTGTTTAATAATTCACATACTCCATTTCATTCTGATGGTCATACATGAAGCCATTTCATCCAGCCCCCCATCATCCCCAGTCATATATATTAATGGTATTTTTCTTACTTGCTGTCCAACCAGGCCAAAAAATCCCCCTTCCAGAAGGTGTAGGTGAGAAACTTCAGAGATTGTAGACTTTAGGCTGTGACTTGCCTGTGCTTGATCCGTTTGTTCTGTTATCTGAGTGTCAACATTTTGTGTTGACTGACTTTTCGCTCGCTGCATTCTGGCAGACTACAAATGTAACTAGTCTAACATGTTTGCTGATCTAAAAAACGGAACGTGATGATGTGCACTGGTGATACCCAGATACCACAGAACACCAACTCTTGCTAATGCCACTAATGTCGCTTCCTTTATGAAAAGGAAGAAGCCACAAAAACAACTATCTGTTTTTGATGCTGTTTTTGAAGTTAGTGAAAGTTGTCAAATTTGATGTATTCTTACAATATTTTGGCTTTGACATTCTCTAGGAAAGGGGAAAAAGAGAGGTGAAACCTTGAAGTTGGAGAATGAACCTCAAGAGGTAAATCTATAGTGATTAATCTATCAATATCTATCATGTTTTTACAGTTTCACTACTATTTTCGAGACTAATAATAATGCAAAATATACCCTGAGCACCAAATCAGCATATTTGAATTATTTCTGAAGGATCATGTAACACTGAAGATGGGAGTAATAACTGCTAAAAATGCAGCTTTGCCTCCACATGAATAAAAAACTTTTTCAAATATATTAAAATAGTAAGCAGTTATTTTAAAGTATAAAAATATTAGAAGCATAAGAGAGAAAAACAAAAAAAAGCTTAAGAGAAATAAAATAAGCATAAGACACATCTTTCAGAACTGTCTCTGTGCCTTTAGCAGACGGAGAGTGAACTAGCCTTAGATGCTGAGTTTTTGGACGTGTATAAGAACTGCAATGGTGTGATCTTGATGTTTGACATCACCAAGCAGTGGTAAGTGAACAAAGACAATCAGCATCTCTAATTCCTCTTCTCCATCGTGCAGAACTCACAACAAGCACTTTGTTTTTCAAATCTATGCTTTTCATGATCCAATAGGACTTATAATTACATTCTGCGGGAGTTGCCTAAGGTACCCACTCATGTGCCTGTGTGTGTACTTGGAAATTACCGGGACATGGGAGAACACAGAGTCGTTTTGCCTGATGAAATCCGTGACTTCATTGTTGGCCTTAACAGGTAAGATCATTGCAGTCAACAAAAATGAATAAATTGACCCTTTTTACTGTCTTATACATTTCTGATCTTTTTGAAAACAAGTGATCAGTTTATCCATTACAACAAAGAGAAAAATAAAGTCATCTTAGACTTTCTTTAAAATAGTATTTGACATTTGCCTTCTTGTTTTTAACCACTTAGTTTCACGATCCATTCATATACATTGTTCATATTGTATAATGTTGAATTTAAGGTTAGAAAATGAACTTGTATTATTATTAAGATCTTGTATTATTCTCAGTGGGCTTTATTAATTTTGTATATTTTTGATGTCTCTGATTTTGTAGACCCCTTGGCTCCTCTTACATCCATTATGCAGAATCTTCCATGAAGAACGGTTTTGGTTTAAAATATTTGCACCGATTTTTCAACATCCCATTCTTGCAGCTTCAGGTAAGCAGGTCAATTTTCTAGCCTAGAATATCTCTTCAAGGCTAAAGGTTTATTCAGATCAAACCTCAACCAGCTACCAGACAAAGTTAGTGGTCATTAGTAATTGTTAATGTCATCTAAGCTCAATAGTATGTCATGTGCCCAGCACAAATGAAATCTGTACTCACAGAAATCTTTCTCTGCATGTTTGCCTGTATCTCTGTTCTCATTATCCTAGTTGTTACAGCTTTCATTGAAAGGATAGTGAATGAAACTTTAATTTTAAGTTCTACTGCCAACTTCCACAGAGAGAGACCCTGTTACGACAGCTAGAGACCAATCAGTTGGACATTGATGCCACACTGGAGGAGCTAACAGTTCAGCAGGAGACAGAAGACCAGAATTATGAGATGTAAGAACTAAAGAACACCCCGCATAAACGTCCTGTGGTTTAATTCCATCTGCTGGACAGTCAAAATATTATTCTAAATCAAATATCAGCAACAAGCCATGCAAATACAGCTATGCAACTGTTCAAAACTTTGGAGTCACTAAGATTTTTTTTTTTTAATTAGTACCTTACACTTATACACTCATTTTTAGAAATTTTATAATTAGCTTATTTAATTAATAACTGCATAAACCAAACCAAAAGCGACAGCAAAGACATTTTTATATTATATTATATATATATTTTTTTTTAAATAAATTGTTCTATTTATTGGAGGAAAAAAGGTTTGTCACGGTTTCTAGAAAAATATTAAGCAGCACAACTGATTTTAACATTGATAATAGTAAAAAAAAACAAATTTGAGCACAAAATCAGCATATTAGAATGATTTCTGAAGGATCATAAAGACTGGAGTAATGGCTGCTGAACCTTTGCCATCACGCTGAGAAATTACATTTTAGGATATATTAAAACGGAAAACATTTTTTATTGTAAGCGTTTTTCACAATATCTTTTGATCAAATAAATGCATACTTGATGAGCATTAGGGACTTCTTTCGAAAACATTCAAAAAATCTTACCAACCCCAAACATTTGAACAGTAGCGTACATTCCTTCACAAAAAATGACATTGTTGGGCTGTTTGAAATTATGAGAACATCCACAACTGCCTATATTTAGGTTTCTGAACTGCAGTCAGTGGCGTCTGACTTTTATGATACAGTAGGTGTCTGTTATAACTTTCAGTTTCCTGGAAATGAAAGACTCTCGTAGTAAAGGCTACAGCTCTCCCGTCCCTGCTAACGGACAGAGCCCCTCGTCAGGCTCGCAGTCTCCCGTCGTTCCTCAGAGTGGATGCTCCACCAGCAGCTCCAGCCCCTGTAGCCCCCAGCAGCCTCCCATTCCCTCCCAGACTCTGAAGTCTCCTTCCCCCTCTCCGTCCCCTCCTCCTCCCCCTCTCTCCTCAACCCAAGCGGCTGCGACCTCTCCCTCCCCTTCCCCTGCTCACCCCGGCCCGACGGTCTCTGCTCCAGCTCAGGCTTCTGCCTCTGCTCCTCAAACCCAGAAACGCAGCTTCATCTCCCGGCTCTTTGGCTCCGCTCCTTCCCAGGATCCACCAGCAGTCGCCCAGGGTGAGTTTTAACATGGTGCTAAAAAAAGCTGCAGTGATCGTAAGCTCTTCAACCAACAGCATTTTTGACATTCTCAAATTTTTCTTGGATATTGTGCCATAATACAGCTGTATTAAATTTTCAGTGTGCTTGTCGTATTAGAAAACACTCAGAACAGAAGCATTGAGATTTTATATGGGACTAAAAACAGCTTTTATGTCTTTCCTCTTCAAATGTTCAGTTTCTCAGTGACTCATTGTTAAAGGACTGCTCTAATACTATGAACTGCAGAAGAGATTTGAAGGCTAACAGGAATTCACACACACACACACACACACACACACACACACACTCAGAGAGATTTTCCCTCAAGCAAGACCCACAAAGCCGTGAAAAATGGGGAGGATTAGGACTCGTGCACATCATAAGGATGTGTTGTGGATCAATAGAAAATCACAAGACCTTGTGCATTCCTGAGTTATGGAGAGGGTTTTATTAGCTCTTGCACACCACCTAAAGGAGCTAACATTATCCATTTCGAAAAAATAAGATTTCACTATATCAATTTTGTTTTCGTGCATTACAGTTCCTCTTGATTGGACCTTATTGTAATTGCTGCTGTTCATATATTTTTAATGTAAGATGTTTTTGCCCCAGATCATGTGACCTCTTCTTGGATTTCCACAGAGCCAGATCCAGTATCTGCAGCGGCTCCGCCTACAGTACAGAGCGTGGATGATTTTGTGCCAGACGAAGGACTAGACAAAAGCTTCTTGGAGGACAGTCTCCCTTCTAACCCAAAACCGGCTATGAACACCCAGCCTTCTGCTGCGGGCCCGGCAGATAGTGACAGGTACATCAAGGGTATACTAAAAAAGGCATTCTTTGTAAACTTTTATTATGTGATATGCTATTTACAGTGTGCACTACCATTCAAAAGTTTGGGATCAGTAAGGTTTTTTAAATAATTATCTTATGCTCACCAAAACTGCATTTGTTTGAGTAAAAAGAGTAATATTGTGAAATATAAAATAACGTTTAAAATAAAGTTTTAATATATTGTACAATGTAATTTATTTCTGTGATGAAAAAAGAACAGCATTTATTTAAAGTAAAAAATTTTGGTAACTTTATAAATCACTTTACTGTCACTTTTGATAATTTGCTGAATAAGGGTTTTATGAATTCTTTAAAAAATAAAATAAATAAAATATTCTCTCCCCAAACTTTTAACTGGCGGTGTACTCTTGCATGTAAATGAACTCTTACATGTAGTGGTTTCTTTGTGATTTTGTCTGAGACAATGTAGCTGATCAGTACAAAAAAAAAAGTTGAATTTGCATTCATATTTGTAACATGTTTATTTTAGTGATGGGGAAGGAAAGGACGGGAACCCCATGGTCGCTGAGTTCCAGGATGATTTGGACCCTGATGATGCAGAACTTGAACCCAGAGCTTCTATCCCCACTAAAGACTTGGACATCACTCTCTCCAGTGATGAGGAGGGTCCAAACCCTTCTGTAGCTCAAGATGAAGATCTGAACCCTGAACCTCACCTGTAAGTGTAGAATCCTGGCTTTCATTATTGATTAAATGAAACTATATTAATGAGTGAGATATTAATGAACTTCTAAATAGTCGCTGAAGCAAGTTCAGAATTTTGGTTGTGTCGTGGGCAACATTTATTTTGTTTCCTGAACAGAGTCTGGTTTTCATGGTGATTTGTTTATAATATTTGTTTATTCAGGGTGGCTATGGATTCATTATCACTGGAGGACAAACCAAAACCTATCCACAAAGAGCCATTGATCCAGGCCCAGGAGAGTGTCAGCAGTCAGAATGTAGAGGCTTCCATTCTTAGTCCCACTCCGGTACACAATATACAAACACAGCTGACAGCGTCAGAAGCAGGAGCCCTTTCAGATCCCCAAGCACAGGTTGTAAAACAGAAAGAAAAATCGGCTCAGGTGGAGTCCTCTGACACAGACCCAGACGAGCTTGTGGCCAAACAGTTGCTTTCATTTGTAATGGATGACCCTGACTTTGAAAGTGAGGAGGAAGTCATGCAGAAAGTGATTAAGGTAATGAGTTGATGATGATGAGCTTTGTAGTTCATGTTTTTGGTGACTTGTCTGGATGCATAATTTATAAACGACCTTTGGTTGTTTTTTTTTGTTTGCTCCAGGAATCTTTCCCACTCAGAGATGATATTCCTGATCTATCCGATGATGACATCACCACAGATAAAATTCCTGAGCCCTTGAAACCTACTGTACTCTCCTTTAAAAGCAAGAATGACAGTGATCTCTTTGGTCTAGGAATCGAGGAAAAGTCCATCAAAAGCAAAGACAGCAGTGAGGAACAAGATGGCAAGTCACTGGAATAAACCAATTTTTTGTATGGAGAATATTAGCGATAGCGATTGTGCAACATAAGTTGTATGTTGCACAAAATAAAATATTTTATTAATAATAACTATTATATGAATAATAGATCATTAATATTACATATGTTAAATATACACACTCAAAAATTTGGAGTCATTATGTTTTTTTTTGTTTTTTTTGTTTTTTAAATCAGCAGGAATGCATTAAATTGATTAAAAAGTAAGAGTAAAGTCATTTATCATGTTACAAAATATTGTAACATTATATTCCATTTTAAATAAATGCTGTTCTTTTGAACATTCTATCAAAGAATCCTGGAAAAAAACTTTTTCACTTTTTCCACACACATATTAAGCTGCACTACTGTTTTCAACTGTGGTAAGAAGCAAAGTTTCTTGAGCACCGAATGATGATTTAACAATGATTTCTGAATGATCATGTGACACTGAAGACTGGAGTAATAGCTTTGCCATCACACAAATAAGTTACATTTTAAAATATATTAAAACACAAAACTATACATTGAAATTGTAATAATATTTCACAAAATTACACTTTTTACTGTATTTGGATTAAATAAATGCAGCCTTGGTCGGAATAAGAGACAATTTAAGAGAAAACTGAATGTAGTGTATATTTGCATCAATAAACGCTTTCTACTTTTCTTCTCGTAGAAAACGAAAGCAAACATTCCAAGGAAAAGAAGAAAAAGAAAAAGAGGATTAAAGAGGTGAAATATATTCAATTACAATCATTCAAAGATAAAATTGCAGACTCTTGTTTTATAGCTACTTTGTATTTCATCTCAGGATGATGACAAAAGCAGCAAGAAGAAACACAAACACAAGAAAAAGGAAAGAGATGAGGTAGGTGTGACCGCAGATGAAAAGGAAAAGAGAAAAAGGAAGTCACGAAGCAAGAAAACTGATGATCTTGAAGCTTTTCTGGCTGGAGAAGGCGGCTCAGCGAAAAGAGAAGAGGGCGACTACGAGGAACTGTGACACACTGTCTCTGCTAAAGAAATGCATTCGTACCACAAGCTTGAAAACATTCTCATCAAAAACCACAAAAACTCATGCTTTCTTTAGCAGCCCAACACGTGACGTTGACTGACAGGTTACGAAACGCTTCACACTGGTTGTCCATGTTCTACAAACACTTGCCAATCCACCTTCCATTCCTGAAGAGTTTGGAATGGCCGGCGTAGTTCATGCTCTTTGGGCTCAAACTGCAATAAGTGGAAAAGCCATGCAAAATTGTTACTTGCATGTAATTTGACCTTTTACATTTTTTGGATTAAAATGGACCACTTTCTCTCATAACGTTGTGTTTTCTGAATGTTTACATGCTTGCTTTTATATGGTTGCAATATTTTTGTCTTCACATATGTGAACCACTACCACTCTGATACAATGTTTTTCATTGATTTTATTGCATTATTAGTTGCCTTGTATATGTGGATGAATTGGTATTTATGCTCAGTAGATGTTCTGAGAGCTTGGCTTTGTGTAGTTTTGCCGTGTGTTTAGTGTTTGAAATAAATATACTGTATTTCATGGTAGGATTATTTGTTTTTCCAAAATATATCAAGAAAAATATTTTAGAAATATAAAGAGTTTTGGTCAATACGTGCACTCATTATGGGGGAGTAGTTGCGACTTAGCAGACTTGACTATTTTTTCGCAATCTTTAAATCAGGAAATGCCTTAAAGGAAACTATGGTGAAAATGCAAGACTTTAAAGAGCTCAAATAGATCAGCTAAAAGTGTGCTTGTATAAAACAATGAGATCTATCTACTGTGTAATTATGCAAAATTAAGTTTTAGTTTTTTTTTTGTTTGTTTTTTGCTGTTGTCTGTAATTATGCTATTTTGAATTTTTGCACTCCATCGTTTTTGTCTACCTTATTGTTTTATGATGGTAAATTACAAAAAAAATATCTATAATGCATTGTGTCATCTGAGTTTTTATTTTTTGGCCTAATTTTTGATGAAATCACTGTTGATTGAAACTGTGCAATTGCTTAAAAATTGAAATCAACAATACTAGAATATTTTTTGCAATGTTACGGAGTTGTTTTTTTCTCTTTTTTTCAGTGAGGCTATATTGCATTTTTTAAGTTTGTTTATCTTTTACTGTTTTCTCTTGTACTAATAATGAAAGAAAGTTAGCAAGGACGGCAGACAATGTTCGACTTCACTTTAGCTTCAAGTCTGATACAGTGTGTGCAGTGATTAAAACAATGAAACGGTTGTTATATATGCATCCTTACATCAAAATTGTATTCATTGATGCTTCGTTACATTGACATTTGTTGTTTTTTTATATAAAGAAAATTTGATCAGTTCAGGCATATTATTTAAAGGAAGAAAACATACACGTGTATCCCTATAAGATTAACATTGAATGACACATGCAATAACAATAATGTTATTTATAAACACCAAATTGTACATTGATTTACATAACAAATGAAACATAATATTGTCATGCTGCTATTGTGACTGAACCTTTTTGTATTTAAAAAAACAAAACAAGGAATTACAACAACAGAAACTACATTTACACTCGATGGCGGCTTCAGGTAAACAATATTTTGTTTATTCTTCAGTAAAGGTGACGGCCTCATTCTTCCACTGCTTTTCTTTGGCATGTGACATCATGTAATGTGTTATGTTGTCTGCAAATTGGATAATTTCAGTTAAAAAACACATTTTGATGTTAATAGCGGAGACTAAATGAGATACAAATTAACCCGTGCACACTTACCTTTGTATCTCCATGTTTTCCTATGGTCAGCAAAACAGAGTGACATGTAATCAAATAAAAATAAACATTTACAGAGGTTAAAGATTTTTTAGTATTGAGGTTTTTAGTTTTGAGGTGGTTTGTGAGGACTCACGGTTTGAATAAATGTGAGTTGAAATGATCGTCAAAAGGAGCAAAATAAATAAAATCCAGCGGAGGATAGACCAAACAAAGTTAAATGGAGCTGCAATTGAAATGATCATAGATTAATAAATTGTAAAAAACGATCTTACTTTTAATAGTAAAAGACAATTAAAATGCTACGGTAAAGATCTGTTAATTAGTTAACGTTACAGTGAAAAACAGTAAGAAATCTAATGGGGCATTTCATGTACTTAAACCGTAAAATACTGTTAAATTTACAGTTGGATGTGAAAAATGTTGTCTCAAAATTTGCTGTGTGACACTTCACATTTGATATCTTTAAGGAACAAAACAGAAATCCGTCTGGAGGATGGAATATTAACATTAACTTATATAGATTGATGAAATATAGCCTATGATTTTTACTACTTAAATCCTTAAAACCTTAAATGTTGCTACCGTAGAGTTTCAGTAACCGCAATTACTTTTTTTCTTTACCGTAAATTTACCGTATATATTTAAAAAATATATCAATTTTAAGAATTGAAAATGAAAAACATGCTGAAAGTATTTTTTAACATGGTGCTCTCTCAGGAAACCATCTAAAGAGAAACGGAGAAGTAGTATTTCGTCTTACTGTTGGTAAAGTAATCCTCGGCCAGTTTTATGATGTTCCTGTCTTCTGTCATGAACCCACACCAGTAGACTCCATCCCCTTGCGTGAGTGTCTTTACTGAGACGGTGAAGGACTTTCCATCATCCTCCACAGCTATGTTGCCTTGCTCCAAAACGTTGACGCCTGACTGGAAAGAGAAGCCCGTACAGCAGTTTTTATCCTGGGCATCTCTTTTGCACCACACCCTGGGCCTGTTCAGAGATATATTCTTGTTCTCATAGGAGCAGAAGAGTTTCTGCAGATATTCAGATGTGCTATGTCCTGCGGAGAAAGATAAAGTTTACCCTCTGTGTGATTTTTATCGGGTATAAAATTTGAACAAATGTTGGACAAAAGCTGTCCTTAGAGCCTTTGGATTGTTTATGTGTGTTTTGACCTTACCTGTTAGAATCATTAGCAGAAATGCGGTTATTAGATTCATGATGACAGATGGACGACAGTGCTTTGAGTCTGCAAGGAGGTACTACTCTTAAATGTTGAAGAAGAGGAAACACATACAGGAAATAACTTGCCACAAACACATTTAGAAGGAACATGCCACTAGTTCTCTATTTTCATTATGCAGCCAGCAGAAATCACTCTAATGGTCATTTGTATCATTTCATGGACAATTTCATAAATTGGCATCTTGAATTGTTTGTTTAATTTTTGTTTTTCTTTAGTTTTGTCTATTTTTATTTATTTTAAACTTTAACGCTTAAAGATTTTTAGGTCTCTTATGCTTCTAATGCTCACAAGCTGCTTTTATTTGGAGACAAAAACTGTAATATTAGTAGGCCTAATAGGTCTATTGTGAAATATTCTTACAATTTAAACAGTTTTATGTGGTGGCAAAACATTTCTAGCAGCTATTTCACAGTCTTCAGTGTCATATGATTCTTCTTAATCTTAAATAATTTGAATATGCTGATTTGGTCCTCAAGAAACATTTTTGATCAGTCTTTCAAACAGTATTTTAGTATTAGTATTATATTAAATATTTAATTATATTTCAATTTTGGTGAAACCGTTGTACCTTTCAGTGTTTATTAATTGATTGATTGATTGATTGATTGATTGATAAATAGAAACTAACAAAAAACAACCGCATTTACTTCAGAAAACCGTTTCTGCTATTGCTCCTCTCAAAGAATTAAAATACATGCCTACTGTGACTGTCTCGTCGCGTATAGCCATAGTTGAGGCTTGTTATGACCAGGGCCAGCTCTGGTTATGACAAAAACTCTGGTAAACAAGGAAAAGCTTAAAGGACACAGTGTTAGTGTCACTACTGATCAATTTAATGGATTCTTGCTGTTGTTTCTATGTATTATTGGTGATTTAAAAAAAAAAAAAATCTTTCATACTAGCAATTACTGTTTCCAGAAATTAAAGACCCCAAGTTTGCCACTTTCTGACTCACGCATCCACAGGGCAAGTTGCGAACTTTTATTTTGAAAGGTCGTGACACTTTTGTTCGTTGTCAGTGATTGGATGAGTGGATTGACCAACAGGAAGTCGTGATAATAGACTGTAAGGCTGAATTGTCACGTGTAGTTGTTCAAAATGGTAAGTACAACATAACGCATTTAAATTATCCTGATAAAGTCAAATTTGTTAGACGTATTTTTGTTTTGCTTGTAATTCTTTTAACGTGGTTTAACGTTAATTCTCTCGCGCTACATAGAGCAGTAGTTTATCAATCCAGTCATTGCTTTCCTGCTTGTGTTATAGTGCTCCATAAAGTGTGATGGATAGATGAACACACAATAACAGTGTTATTTGTTATAAAAAATGTCAACCAACTTTTTAAAACTAATTGCCTAAATATTCTTTGGCCATAGCCACATTGTGACTGTCACGTTCCATGGGAATATAGTACCATTTGTCATGTGGTAGCTACGTTGCTAACTATTATTTATCTTTCGCAGTTTATCGTTAGGGCATAAATGTAGGTTTAGTAATTATTATTATTATTATTATTTTAATCTATATTCTAATAATCTAAAATTGAGAAGAAGAGAATATATATTTGTCGATATGTGCAATTTACAAGCTAAACGACTTAAAGCGCTTCATTGTAAAAAGTTGGAGGCACTAAGTATAGAGAGGTGGCTTAAGGAAATGGCAATGAATATGTCACTAGAGAAAATAACATATAGCAATGGCAGATGTAAGGTTTTTGAAGATGCTTGGAACTCTTTTATGGTGTTTTTAGAAAAAGAAAACAATGGGGATACACTTGAAGAGATAATAGAAGATATGTAGGAGAAAAATGTTGGAAGTGTTTTGTAATAGGAGGCCTTTATTTATTTAGTTCTATTGTATAGTTTGATTGTTCTTATTTGTGTATGTATGTATTTGTGTTTTTATGGGTACTTGTGTGTATATGTGTGTGTGTATATATATATATATATATATATCTTTTTTTTTGTAACCTGTTGACTGTTGCATGTGAATGTATAAGAGCAAGTGTATTAATCAGCTGCTTTCAAGATTTATAATAATGGTTCATGATTTATGAATTGACACTGAAGACTGGAGTAATGACTCCTGAAAATTTGTCTTTGCTGTCACAGGACTAAATTACATTTAAAAATAATAGAAAACAGTGTTAATTTGTAACAATATTTCACAATATGACTGTAATCTGTAAATCTATTTTCTGGACAGCTCGATGAGCATACAAGACTCCTTTTAAAAACAGAAAATCTTGCTGACAGTAAGAACAGTAGTGTATTTCCCACAATTCCTATTGTTTCTGAACTGTATTTTGTGCTGTAGCTGCGGCGAGAGGTGAGACTGAGAAAGGAATACCTGTACAGGAAAGCACAGGAGGACAGACTGTACACTATTGAAGAGAAAAAACAGAAGCTCAAATCAGCTTTAGATGGTGAGAATCCAGCCATATCTTAATCACCTTATCAAACTCCCCTGTCCTATCTGATATATATTGTGCTTGACCGCTTCTCATTTTACGCTGTTCATATCTTTTGCAGAAAATCGTCTTTTACCCACCGAAGTTCGGAAGGAGGCTTTAGACTTACAAAAACTGGTGGAGTTTGATGATGAGGGTGGAGAAGGTGACTTTTTTTCTGTCACTTATATCGGAATCCAGTTTTATCTGCTACCACATATCAAAACATATTTTGTGACATTATATAGGTGTTAGTTCTCATATGGATGATGAGTACAAATGGGCCGGAGTGGAAGACCCCAAAGTTATGGTCACAACATCCAGAGACCCCAGCTCTAGACTCAAGATGTTTGCCAAAGTATGTTAAATCTTATTATTCATATTCGACAGTAAGGATAGTGTTTCTTTGTGTGAATGCATGTAGTTTTAAGTCGTTAACTCTAATCTGATGTTTTGTATGTTCATGTTACCATAATGACGCAAGGGAAACTGTCGACTATCAGTGGTTGTGGTTTATTTAGGTGGCGGTCTTTTTTTTTTTTTTTTTTTGCAGGAAATGAAGCTGATGTTTCCAGGGGCCCAACGTATGAACAGAGGAAACCATGAAGTTAAAACATTAGTACATGCGTGCAAAGCTAATAATGTCAGTGATCTTGTCATAGTTCACGAGACCAGAGGCCAACCAGGTATGGACTGTTATAGTTTCCATCTGTTTCATGTTTTAGTGCACAGTGTATCAATACCTGGCAAACATTTGGTATATTATGAAAGTTTTTTTGAAATAGCTTTAATTGCATATCCAGTTTAATCTTTTATTTAATGACATTACATCTTTCTTCTGTAGATGGTTTGGTGGTGTGTCACCTTCCTTTTGGACCGACAGCCTACTTCACATTGTATAACGTGGTAATGAGACATGATGTTCCAGACATTGGCACCATGTCCGAGGCCTTCCCTCACCTCATCTTCCACAGCTTCACGTCACGTCTTGGCCGAAGGGTGAGTTATACAGGAAATAACTTCTGGTGTCCTTGGAAACAATAATAAAGTTAGTTTCTAATCCACACTACCATTCAAAAGGGTCAGTAATATTTTTTTAAACAAATGTAATGCTTTTATTCTTTTATGCAAAAATGCATCAAATTGATTGAAGGGCCAGTGAAGACATTTATAATATTACAAAATAATTCTATTTCAAATGAATGCAGCTGTACTTTTACATTTTAAATTTATTAAAGAATCCTTAATGTAGCTCAGATTCCACAAAAATATTGAGTAGCACAATTACTTAACATTGAAAAGAAATGTTCCTTGAGGACTGAATGATTTCTGAAGAATCATGTGACACTGAAGACTGAAAGTTTAGCATTTCCATCAGAGAAATAAATTATATTTTATATTAAAAGAGTTATTTTAAGTTTTAAGTAATATTTCACAGTATTGCTTTTTTTACCGTTTGATCTAATAAATGCCGACTTGGTTCGTGTACATGACTTCTTTGAACAGTAGTGTCAAGTGTTTAATATTCAGTTTCCTATTTTAATAAAATAAACAATTATTGTCTTACCATATGTGATAGAGAGAACGAGACTAGGCTTTACTGAATTTTTATATATTTTTTTCATTTCCGTGTGACTTTATAAAGGCTTCTGAAAAGCTTCTTGGTTTAGTAATGGAATTTGTGTGTTAAGATGACAGCAAAATAATTTTTTCCTCTCTAGGTCTCTAACATCCTAAAGTATCTGTTTCCTGTACCCAAAGAGGATAGCAGACGTGTTATTACATTTGCAAATACAGATGATTTCATCTCTTTCAGGTGAGTGATGGTCTGTTAGAACTGTTGTTCTAAAGGTTTTGAGTCTAATTAAGAAGATTGGTTTTAATGACTTTGAAATTACTTTGTAGACACCATACCTACAAGAAAACCGATCACAAGAACGTTGAGTTGACAGAGGTTGGACCCAGATTTGAGATGAAATGTAAGCAGCTCTGTTTTTTTGGTTTTAGATTAATTGATATAAGTGCAGAAGAGGCACTTATGGTCTCTGCTCATTATTCATTTGTTTTTAATCTTCCTTTTTCAGTGTACATGATCAAGCTCGGCACACTGGAGAACGAGACTACTGCAGATGTTGAGTGGCGACTCCATTCTTACACACGCACTGCCAAAAAGAGGAAATTTTTAAGTGTGGAATAGCCCAATGTACTCATGAGAAACCTGCGTTGTTCTGTCAAAATGGACATTTTCAATGTAATTCCACCGACATAGCGGTCTTTTTTAAATTTAGTTGTGACATTTAAAAAGATGGATGAATTTCTTTCAGTATTATGTTGTCACTTCCGCAAATTAAATGTTTTGTACAGAGTCACCTGAACATTAAAAAAACGTTCTTTACATTTGTATGTTTTGTTTTATGCTGATTGTTTATCATTATTCATTATTCCTTACTAATAGGCTTGTATTGAATATTTAAACGGAGTTTTTGTTTTAAACTGTTTTGATTTTAACAAACATATAAACATTTTGAACAGTATATTTAGAATGTTATAGCAGCTTTGTAGGTTTCTTTAATGCTTGGAAAAACTTCACATTCGTTACCCGCAGCACACGCCCCTTTCTCATTCCCTTGCTACAAAGTACCACAATAGTTGACCAATCAGTGGCTCGTTTCACAGATCTCGACCAATCGGAGCGCGAGCTTTCGCTGTTCCGCTTTCCCTGAAATTCTTTGCTGATCCGACTTGAGACTGAGAGAATTCAAGATGGCTGTCTCAGGTGAGTATTTACTCTGAAGCGAAAAATGCTAAGTGAGTCTCGCGAACGGGCTGCGTAGTTTGCAGAAATATTACTCGCAGGTGTAAATCGTCTTAATTCTTACCGCCGCGGCTGCAAAATTCAGATTAAGACTACTTTTTCAACTTTTAGACAGCATTAGCAACACTACGTTAGCTAGCTAGCAGCTAGTCGCCTAATCCCTTTCCGCCTTATGAAAACAGCATTCCCTCCTTCAGCACGAAAAAGGCACCTGACAGGGCTTAAGGATCCATATTTAGCTAATATGCTTTTATTCTTCAGTCATAATATTGAGTAATGTCTTGGTAAATTGAACAAGCTTGGAGTGCATGGCCTGTGATATAGTAAAAGAGCAGATCAAATGATCAGGCACATCACTCTTGGCTAAACCCAGCCAGCTCATCTTCATTGTAGGCTGCTGCACATTTCTGTGGTTACACTCTATACTGCGTTTATACTGCAGATGTAACATGAAGTGATGGGGTGTTACTTTGCTTTTCTAAGCGCTTTTGAACAAGGATTGATCACAGAGGACTGGTTTAGACATGGGATTTTTTGCAGCTATAATTTATCTAAATATAAATAACAAGGTCGTGATTGTTTCTAAAAGTGTGTGTGTGTGTATATATTTTTGTAATTATATTGGGGGATGTAAGTGTAAGATCTGTATTTGGTTATTACATGCCCTTTTGGTGCTGTAGTATATCTGTTCCACACCAGTGAAGGTTTGCACGATGGTGCAACTGCAGTGGTTTCCAGTATGCACAATACTTGTGGTTTAAGGTTGCGAAGACTGTATGCTGCATTAAAAATCATAAAACGTTCAATCTGAAGTACTTGTTCCTACGTGTCTGGATTAAATGGCTTCATTTCAGAGTTTGATAGCCTTAAGACTTAAATTATAATCTATAATTATAGACTAAAATCTTGAAAGGAGTTTGAATGACGTCGGATATCTTTATTTGGGGCATTTCCTTCTACATCTGTTTCATATTGGTTTTATTACACTAAACGACAGGTGTAGAAACTAGTATTTATTTACACACTTACAAGCTCCACTGACACATGATTTGGAGTTATCAGTTTGCTTTTTCTCAATACAGTGTAATTTCAAATGACCACGCCTGCAGTGTTTTTGTGCTGAATTTTGAATTGGAAATTCAACTGGCAACCAGTTTAGTGTGTATTATTACCAGGTTGTTCTATTTAATTAAATACTTTCAGCTTTGAATAAACATTTGAATGAATTCTGAAATTGAATAAATGTTTGTAATTTTGAAAATATCAAATATTCAGCAACAATCACATGTAGGTGTGAGGGAGGTTTTTATTTATATATTTATACATACATACATACATACATACTGTTTTCCATCCCAGGCTCCAGATGAGGGCTTCTTCCTGCTTTGCCCTGGTGTGTAACTCTTTCTTGCGGCCGACTGAGTGTCAGTGCTGCCAGTCCCTCACTGCCCCTTTGGAGACACCATGTCCAACACCTCCTCCTGTTCCTCTTCGGGGGAAACCAGCCCGGATGACACTCCCCGAGGTGGGGGCACCATTCGTGTCTACCTCCCCAACAAGCAGCGGACGGTGGTGAGGGATCATTTACTGGAGTCTGATTTGTTTAAAATGCCTTTTATTGTTGTTAACGAAGATTTGGAATGGCTAATATAATCTGTGTATGTATATATTGGTAATTAGAGGTTGTGTGGTTGTGATCACACATTGATAGCATTATGTGACCATGTGTTCAGGTAAATGTTCGGCCTGGACAAACTGTCTATGATAGTCTAGATAAAGCCCTGAAAGTCAGAGGCCTAAGCCAGGATTGCTGTGCTGTCTTTCGCCTTCTTGAAGGGTAGGTATGCCTAAGAATTTGGCTCTTAAAATGAAAAAATTTGTAAGTTTGTACTCAGTTGTTTTGACTTTGTTCTTTTTTTGGCCAGCCGGAAGAGACTTACAGAATGGGACACTGACATCACACCCCTCGTAGGGGAAGAGCTTCTGGTAGAAGTGCTGGATGATGTTCCTCTTACCATGCACAACTTCGTAAGTGTACTTGCACAACAGACTCCGAGTCAGCGAAGCTACGTTCTCATTTTTAGGCCCTCAGTTTTTTTTTTCCGTTTTTTTTGTTACTGTTGCTGTATTGGAAAATATTTGCAGCAAATAATCTGGAAAGTGTATGTGGGATGATTATGACGAGCAAGTACAGATTATTTTAACATGGATCATGCTCTGCTACTTACAAAAAGTTTAAATTTGTAACATTAGAAAATGAATTTGTTATGATGAACTAAAAAACAACAACATTCCATTGCAATTATTAATCTTGGTTAATATTAATACATTGTATGCTTATTTTTTTATGTATTTCATTTTGCACCACAGCTCTAACATTCTAATAGATTTAATATTTAGCTAATTTTAGGTTAATTTCAAGTTTGAGGTTAACATTAATTTATGCTATAGCATGAATTATGCTCAATTGTTGCATGTAAAAATAAATAAATAGAAGGCTGAATTTATTTGATTAAAAAAAACAGTACCATTCTGAAATATTATTATGATTTTAAAATGACTATTTTCTAATTTTAAAATGTAATTTACTCCAGTGATAGCAAAGCTGAATTTTCAGCAGCCATTACTTCAGTCTTCAGTATCCCATGAGCCTTCAGAAATCATTCTAATATGCTGAGGAAGATTTATCAATGTTGAAAACAGTTCTGCTGTTTGATATTTTTGTGGACACCTTGATACATATTTTTTTCAGGATTCTTTGATGAATAGAAACTGTGAAAGAGTAGCATATATATTTTTACTGATACTTTCAATCAGTTTAATTAAACCCTTTTGAGTAAATGTATTATTTAAAAAATCATACTGACCTCAGACTTTTGAATGGACATGGACATGAACATGAATATATCAACATGAACTTGCGAGTCACCAAATCAGCATCATACTTAAATGGAACAATCTTGTTTTCACAGGTACGTAAAACATTCTTTAAATTAGCTTACTGTGACTTCTGCCACAAGTTCTTGTTCAACGGCTTCAGGTGTCAGACGTGTGGGTATAAATTTCACCAGCACTGCAGCAGTAAAGTCCCTACAGTATGTGTGGATATGGACACCGTGACAAAACGGTATGTTCCGAATGAAATTGTCTGTTTATGTGTGCTTGTCATCATTTTTGTAACTCAACTGGCAGTGGTGGATAAAGTACCTGAAAGCCATACTCAAGTAAAAGTACAGATATCTTAGCAGAAAATGACTTTGGTAGAAGTTGAAGTCACCATTTAGAATATTACTTGAGTAAAAGTTTTAAAGTATGTGATATTTATGGTACTTAAGTATGAAAAGCATTTTTTTAATGTTAAACATACTTAAGTATTGAAAAGTATTGAGTAAATGCAAAATGGAAAAGGAGCGCATATGTGTGTGTGTGTATGTATGTATGTGTGTATATATATATATATATATATATATATATATATATATATATATTATACACATACATGCAGTCTTGGCCAAACCAAAAATATCACTACCCTTGGTAAATATGATCAAAGAATGCTGTGAAAATTAATCTGCATTGTTAATCCTTCTGAACTTTTTATTAAAAAAATTCACAAAAACCTAACCTTTCATTGGATAATAAGAATTTAAAATGGGGGGGGGGGATATCTTTATGAAATAAATGTTTTTCTCAAATATACGTTGGACACAATTATTGACACCCCTAGAAATTCTTATGAGTAAAATATCTCTAAAGTATATTCCCATTCATATTCACAATTTTGAGCACTCTAGGGTGATTATGAACATGAAATTATCCAGCCATGGCTTCCTGTTTCACAGAAATATAAATAGGATCACAGAAAAACAAAGTCCAAATTCCCTTAATCATCCCTCATAATGAGAAAAACCAAAGAATATATTTCTGATGTGCAGCAAAAGATAATTGAGCTTCACAAATTAGTGAAGTGGCTTTAAGAAAAGAGCTAGAGCAGTGAAAATTCCCATTTCCACCATCAGGGCAATAATTAAGAAGTTCCAATCAACATAAAATGTTACAAAACTGCCTGGAAGATGACGTGTGTCTATTAGGGATGCACGATATATCAGCCACCATATCAGTATCAGCCAATAATGTTAATTTTTCTGTTATTGAACCAATAAGAAAATTTGGCCGATATATTAAAGCCGATAAATAATGCATTATTTCCTGGAGAGGCACTTCAGATGCGCACTGTTCGCCATGATGGTTTTTAATTGCTTGAAATATTATTGGAATCACTTCAAAAAGGAAAATACAGTGAAGTGCAACGTGCAGGGCAAGTCTGTAATATTATAATGAGAACATTACTGTTAAATAATTAATGGAATCTTTGTGCGCCCGTGTTTTAGTGCGTTGTTACAGGAAGAGCGCATCCACAACGGATCTACACATTCATGACTAACACAGTTAAGTTCGCTTGTGTATTTGCAGCCTTTTGTGCAATTGTAGGTTGTAATATTGTTTATTTTATGCATATATATCTGATTTATCTCATAAGCCTATAGAATTTGTTTGGTTAAGTTAATAGTGCGTTAATAAAGCGCTTCTGTGATCATCTTTAGCTCAGCACATGCAGCTCAAACAGCAGCGCACAACATTAATAACTAGGTCTATATGATTGGGACTATCATATATTATAATGAGAACATATTATTATAAAATGTTGTGAATTCTTTGGTCTAATTTGTCGTGTTTCAGCACGTTGTTGCGGGGAGAGCGCATCCACAACAGAAGTTACACATTCTGGTTAGCACGTAACTTAGTTCGAGTTTACTTGTACATTTGCGTCTTTTTTTTTATATATATAATTTGTAATATTACGTTTATGTTGTATAAATAGCTGATTAATCTCATATGTGACCCTGGACCACAAAACCAGTCTTAAGTCGCTTGGGTATATTTGTAGCAATAGCCAAAAATACATTGTATGGGTCAAAATTATAGATTTTTCTTTTATGCCAAAAATCATTAGGCTATTAAGTAAAGATCATGTTCCATGAAGATATTTTGTAAATTTACTACTGTAAATATATCAAAACGTCGTTTTTGATAAGTAATATGCATTGCTAAGAATTAATTTGGACAAATTTAAAGGTGATTTTCTCAACATTTTGATTTTTTTGCACCCTCAGATTCCAGATTTTCAAATAGTTGTATCTCGGCCAAATATCGTCCTATCATAACAACCCCATACATCAATGGAAAGCTTATTTATTCATTTTTCAGTTGATGTATAAATCTCAGTTTCGAAAAATTGACACTTAAAGCCTGGTTTATACTCGACGCGTCCGCAAGTTCGCTTGGGTGCGCGCGCCAAATATGACGTCGTTGCGGTGTTAGCGGAAGTTCGCTTTGGGTGAGCGCGAACTCATTTCGCGTGGCGGTGTTGCGGTGTTAGCGGAAGTTCGCTTTGGGTGAGCGCGAACTCATTTCGCGTGGCGGTGTGCACGACATTTTTTGTGACTCGAGCGAACAGTTCGAGCGGCGCCGCAGTCAACATGAACAGCTTTGAAGAAATTTTGACTGAACAGGCAAGACAAGCAGCAAACCAAAACTGCTTGAAGTGACACGTTTAACAATGTTAATTCATGAATCCAAATAATTATAAAAGCTTGTTACAACAACATCAATATGTAATATTGTTTGTATAGTTGTAACAGACTATACGTTACCTCACGTTTAAAAGTGCCATTAGCATTTTTCCAAATTGTCATATAATTTAATTGTTTGCTCTTTAAGTTGACCCATTATTCTTATTTTTGTGCACTTATATTTTCTTTGTAATTTTTATAATTGTTTTAAAATAATTATTCACATATATGCCTGTAGCACTAACTATAGCAAAGTATTCTATGCATCACAAAACAATGTGTCTGTATTATATTGTATTCAGAATAAAACAATATTTATCAACATTGCTCTTTTGAACTCTTCTCATTTTATATAACATAACAAAGACATCACATGGGTTAATCTATGGCAAAGTACATTTTGTAGTCCCTAACCTTTATAGAAGTGTTACATTTGCAAAACACTAGGGTTTCAATTTATATACATTATAATATTAATCTTGTATTTGAACAGTTACACCTACTTGAGCCTCAATGTGGCAATATTTTTGTCTAACTTGTACTCTAATAATGTGGTCTAATTTTAAATGTTAGAATAATAAATAAGACATCCTGTAATTCCAACACTGTCGAATAAACAAGTGTGTAGTCTCTGTAAAATTAGCGTGGGACTGTAGTTCGTATTTGTCAACACAAACATCTTTCGCATTATTCTTTACTGTAAGCACTCTCTCCTGATGACAGTGTCCTGTCCTGACTTAATTCTGGTAAAATTCCTACTTCTCTTCTAGTTCCTGCGGATTTAAAGGACGATTTCGTTTGTGCGCCTCCTGTCGTTTCAAATAATATCTCAACGGCGAACGCGTCAAGTATAAATGCCTCGTCCCTTTGGGGAGGTGCGTGCGCAGTCAGCGGAGGCTCGCGAAGCGGAGCCAGGCACGAGTATAAACGAGGCTTGAGACTGGTTTTATGGTCCAGGGTCACATATATGATTCGTTTCCTTGAGTTAAATAAGCTGCCAGCAAAGCGCATCAGTTTACCAGTGTTCATTCAGCTCTTCAGATTTAGTGCACGCAGCTCGAACAGCAATGCACAACATTAATAACAATAATTGGGACTATCATATAATATCATAATGAGAGCACCATTATAATAAAACGTTGTGAATTCTTTGGTTTAATTCGTCGCGTTATTGCGGGAAGAGCCAAGAGCATCACACCTTATTAGCGCGTAACTCGCACATTTGCGTCTTTTTTGTGCATATGTAAGTTATAATATTATGTTTATGTTGTATAAGTAATCAGCGCTTCAGTTTACCGGTGTTCATTCAGCTCTTCAGCAGCGCACGCAGCTAAAACTGCATGCTGTTATTTGAGACAGTGGTATTAAATTTAAGATATTTTTCAAAATCATTGATATGTTAATAATAATAACCACCACTTTTATTTTTATCTTATTAGATTCAAGAACAATATGGTTTAATTAAAATGATTTAATTGTCGGTGCGGAGGCTATTCCGTTTTAATTTATCCACGGGACATGATTATTTTTTTTTTTTTTTTTTTTTTTATACATGTTGTTCAGTGACTTGTTTGCATTATTTAAGCAGTGTTTTATTTATTTGTATTAAAACTGCTTTATGTTTGATTTATGTTAAAATGTTTAATGGCATTTAATGGTGAGACTTTTTTTTTTTGTAATCAGGCTCTCAAAAATTACATAAAAATTTGGATTTAGATTTATTGGCCAACATATCGGTTATCGGCTTTCATTTATATAGAATTATCGGCATCGCCCAAAATGTTCATATCGGTGCATCCCTAGTGTCTATAATGCAGGGTGAGGAAGATAGTTTTAGTGGCTAAAGACTCTCCAAGGACCACAGCTGGAAAATTTTAAGAAAATAGTTGAGTCTCTGGGTCAGAAAACCTTAAAAAAACTAAACTCCAGCATATTCAGTTATCAGATACGACTGGAACTTCAAATGGGACTGGCTTCTATGGTCAGATGAAACTAAAAAATGAGCTTTTTAGCAGCAAACACAAGGGTTTGGTGAACATGGGGATAAAAAGTACCCCATGTGTACAATGAAATATACTGCTGTATTGATGTTGTGGGCCTATATTTCTGCTGGAGGTCCTGGACATCTTGTTTAGATGCATAGCATCATGGATTCTATCAAATACTAACAGATTAAAAATCAATAAGTGACTGACTCTGTTAGAAATCTTATAATGGGCCATGTTTGGATCTTCCAACCGTACAATAATCCAAAAACAAACCTCAAAAACAACACAAAAATGGGTGGCTGAGCACAAAACCAAGCTTCTGCTATGGCTATTCCAGTCCTCTGACCTCCAGTTCTCTAACCTCATCAGGCATCATAGGAGAAAATTTAGAGCTGTTAAACTGGCAAATGGAGTTTTCAAAAAGTATTGAATAAAAGGGAGGCGTTAATTGTGGCCAATGTGTATTAGTGAAAAACATTTCATAATAATATTTCCCCCACATTTTAAATTCGTATTATCCAATGAAGGGTTAGATTATTATTTTTTTGTAAATAAAAGATCAAAAGGATTAACAATGCAGATTAATTTTTACAGCCGCCCTTGATCATTTTTACCAAGTGTGCTGATATTTTTGGCCATGACTGTTTGCGTGTGTGTGTGTGTGTGTGTGTGTGTGTGTGTGTGTGTGTGTGTGTATATACAGTATCTCACAGAAGTGAGTACACCCCTCACGTTTTTGTAAATATTTTATTATATCTTTTCATGTTACAACACTGAAGAAATGACACTTTGCTACAATGTAAAGTAGTGAGTGTACAGCTTGTATAACAGTGTAAATTTTCTGTCCCCTCAAAATAACTCAACACACTGCCATTAATATCTAAACCGCTGGCCACAAAAGTGAGTACACCCCTAAGTGAAAAAGTCCAAATTGGGCCCAATTAGCCATTTTCTCTCCCCGGTGTCATGTGACTCGTTAGTCTTACAAGGTCGCAGGTGTGTTAAATTTGGTGTTATCACGCTCACTCTCTCATACTGGTCACTGGAAGTTCAACACGGCACCTCATGGCAAAGAACTCTCTGAGGATCTGAAAAAAATAATTGTTGCTCTACATAAAGATGGCGTAGGCTATAAGAAGATTGCCAAGACCCTGAAACTGAGCTGCAGCACGGTGGCCAAGATCATACAGCGGTTTACCAGGACAGGTTCCACTCAGAACAGGCCTCTCGCCATGGCCGACCGAAGAAGTTGAGTGTACGTGCTCAGTGTCATATCCAGAGGTTGTGTTTGGGAAATAGACGTATGAGTGCTCCCAGCATTGCTGCAGAGGTTGAAGGAGTGGGATGTCACCCTGCCAGTGCTCAGACCATATGCCGCGCACTGCATCAAATTGGTCTGCATGGCTGTTGTCCCAGAAGCCTCTTCTAAAGATGATGCACAAGAAAGCCCTCAAACAGTTTGCTGAAGACAAGCAGACTAAGGACATGGATTACTGGAACCATGTCCTGTGGTCTGATGAGACCAAGATAAACTTATTTGGTTCAGATGGTGTCAAGCTTGTGTGGCGGCAACCAGGTGAGGAGTACAAAGACAAGTGTGTCTTGCCTACAGTCAAACGTGGTGGTGGGAGTATCATGGTCTGGGGCTGCATGAGTGCTGCCGGCACTGGGGAGCTACAGTTCCTGGAGGGAACCATGAATGCCAACATGTACTGTGACATACTGAAGCAGAGCATGATCCCCTCCCTTCTATTCCAACATAACGACCACAAACACACCTCCAAGACAACCACTGCCTTGCTAAAGAAGCTGAGGGTAAAGGTGATGGACTGTCTAAGCATGTCTCCAGACCTAAGCCCTATTGAGCATCTGTGGGGCATCCTCAAATGGAAGGTGGAGGAGAGCAAGGTCTCTCCACCAGCTCCGTGATGTCGTCATGGAGGAGTGGAAGAGGACTCCAGTGGCAACCTGTGAAGCGCTGGTGAACTCCATGCCCAAGAGGGTTAAGGCAGTGCTGGAAAATAATGGTGGCCACACAAAATATTGACACTTTGGGCCCAATTTGGACATTTTCACGTAGGGGTGTACTCACTTTTGTGGCCAGCGGTTTAGACATTAATGGCTGTGTGTTGAGTTATTTTGAGGGGACATAAAATTTACACTGTTATACATTACAGTGTAGAAAAGTGTCATTTCTTCAGTGTTGTCACAGATATAAAAGATATAATAAAATATTTACAAAAATGTGAGGGGTGTACTCACTTCTGTGAGATACTATATATCTATCTATATATATGTGTGTGTGTATATGTATGAATGTATGTGTGTTCATAAACAGCTTGAGTAGCAAGATTGGTGTTCAGTTTTAACTCTTTCTATCTTTGGTTAAGAATAAGAAGTACTTCATCTGGTACTTGGTGTCTTTCCAACATAAGAAAACATTTCTGGAATCTGCATCTGAAATGGCATTTACAGTTTAATGTATCTCAGAGGGACATGGATGCATTTAACCTGCAGTTACAGATGCATAAATAATGCTTTACTTTAAACCTAAAATGTTGAATACTGATAATTTGAAATAATTTAAAACATGAAAAAAAAAAAGTCAAATGTGAAATTAAAACCGCCAGTAGGTGGCAGCAAGGGACTGTTAATGAGTGAGTCATTGAGATTCAACCAATTTATTCAAAAGGCTGATTCAATCAGGAACAAAGCATTTGACTGTGTTAAAGGAATAGTTCACCCAAAAATGAAAATTCTGTCATTAATTACTCACCCTCATGTTGTTCCAAACCCGTAAGACCTCCGTTCATCTTCGGAACACAAATTAAGATATTTTTGATGGAATCTGGATCAAGCAAGGATCCTTACACGATCAAGGTCCAGAAACATAGCAAGGAGAATTCATCTCCTGCGTCACCTAGCTTCCCTTTTTTTTCTTTTGCGCACAAAAAGTATTCTCGTAGCTTCGTAAAGTTACGTTTGAACCCCTGATGTCACATGGATTGTTTTACCGTAGTCCTTGCTACGTTTCTGGACCTTTATCGGACACTTGCTGTCTATGGGAGGGTCAGAGAACTCACGGAATGCATCTGAAATATCTTAATTTGTGTAAGATGAACGGAAGTCTTACGGGTTTGGAACGACATGAGGGTGAGTAATTAATGACAGAATTTTCATTTTGGAGTGAACTAACTCTTTACTGAGTGAATCACTCAATCATTTATTCAGCCAATTCGTTCAAAAGCTGATTCATTCAATAAGTAAACACCGTCCATTGCTCAGAGACGCAAAACATTGCTGGAATCTTTGCTTGGAAACGGTCAATATTGTGTCTAAAATGCAAGTCATTTAATGCTAACTTTATTAAACTTGTATAAAATGATTTTTAAATTTATTGTGCTGATATCTGAAGAAAAAAACGGCACTCTTTGTGTGTTAAAGATTGTTAACTATATTAAATTATATCACGTGCGTGCGCACTGTGTGTGTGATTTGGTGATATACTCGATAATGTCAGATTGCTCATCATTACAACAACACTTACCATATTATCGCAGACGATATACTGTATATTACACAGCACACCCCAACCTTGACTCGAGTGTAAATAAGTCATCCACTGTTGTATGCACACTTGTTTGCACATGAGCAAAGGTGTTTTTAGGAGTCTAACTTGCAAGCACCAGACAGTAATGAAGATGCTTTGGGGAAATGTATCGGAGTAAAAGTGAAAGTTGGCAGAAATATAAAAACTCAAGTAAAGTACAGATACTCCCAAAAAATACTTAAGTACTGTAACGAAGTATTAATACTTCGTTACATTACACCACTGTCAACTGGTGCTCTGTTGCTCTCAGGTGTGTTCCTAATACAGAAGACTGCCCTTCGATATTGATATATCCGGCCACCAATTCCATTTCACAGAGCGACATTCCCTTAACTTCAGATTCTCCTGGGTACTCTTTAACTTCACCTATAAATACATTTACTTGTTGATCCCCTAGGGGAAATGTAGCACTAGCCGACATGAATGTTTTTTTTGTTTTACCCCTTTTAGAGAGGAACTGCTGTCTACCCCATCAAGCTTCCGTTTGATCATGCGAGGAGAGGACAGTCAGTCTCTCCAGAGGCATCGCTCCACCTCAACCCCCAACGTCCACATGGTCAGCACGCTGGAGCCTGGCGCTGCTGGCCTCATGGAGGTTAGAGACCAGACTAAAGGCTCATCCAGTCCACATGTTTTCTCATTTTTTGTTCCCAAGAACAGTTCACTCACAAATGAAAGTCAACCTTTTCGCTCCAAAATTTTCTTTCTTCTGTTGAACCCAAAAGGTGATGTTAGACAAAGTTTTCACATAGCTATTTTCCATACAATGAAAGTGGCTGTCAATATCTGAAACCAGAAAACCAGCATTTAAAAGGTTTGCATAGAAAAGAGCAGTGTCAACATTCTGCTACACTTCTGTTTTTGTGTTCCATGGAAGAAAGGAAGTCATGCAGATTTGAAATTAAAAGAGGGTGAGGAAATGCATTTTTGGGTGAACTGTCCCTGTACTAGAGTATTAGCCTGGCTAGATATCAAATGTCTTCACAGAATATGACAGTGGAGGTTCTGCATGCCTCCTTGATCATCTGTCCTCCATCGCATGTATTTATTCATTCTTTTTCCCCCACTCTCATTCAGGAGTCATTCAAAATCAGCACAATGGGTGAGTTGTTGTTTTTTTTTTCTTTTCTTCTTTTTGTTTTTTCCCCCCTCTCATTTTTTCCACTTTGACTACACGTCTCTCACAAGAACACACACTCATTTTTTTTTATGCACCCACATTACACTACATGCATTTTTGTTTCTTATCCATCTCTGATTACAATGACACAAATAACTACACATCTCCATGTGTGTAAACTGGCCCTCATATTCTAGTGTTGTTCACAGGGCAAGAGTCCTCTCCCAAGCCTTCCACTAGCCCACCCCACCTAGGGTCACCAGGAAGAAGACCCCCCAAATCCCCTTCTGAGCCCAAGGAAAGAAAGCAATCTTCATCTGATGATAAAAAGAAAGTGGTGAGTGTGTGTCTTATTTGATAGGAAGCCCAGATGACGTAGACAATCAGTTTTTTTTTTTTTCAAAACCAATTTTTGTTTTTGTTTTTTTTAGCACCGGGGAGGTTACAGAGATTCCAGTTACTACTGGGAGGTGCACTCACGGGAGGTGACCATGTTAAAGAGGATTGGAGCAGGTTCTTTTGGGACCGTCTATAAAGGCAAGTGGCATGGAGACGTGGCTATCAAGATTCTTAAAGTGACAGAGCCCACACCGGAGCAGCTCCAGGCCTTTAAAAATGAGATGCAGGTTTTACGGTGAGTCGTCATCTGCACGATCCTAGCTTCAAAGACTGCCGATGATAACAGTGTAACAGTAGCTCTCATTACTAATGCAGTAAAGCAACATTAATGTCATCTGCTGCTACCAGCTAATTTTCAGCTCAGATCTTCTGTTAGTATGACTAATTTGAGATCTTTGCTCCTCAGAAAAACACGCCATGTCAACATTCTGCTGTTCATGGGCTTCATGACGAAGCCTAATTTTGCCATTATCACGCAGTGGTGTGAAGGCAGCAGCCTCTACCGCCACTTGCATGTTACTGAGACCAAGTTTGACACCATGCGCCGTATCGATGTTGCTCGCCAGACTGCACAGGGCATGGAGTAAGTTTTTTTTTTTATTTTTTTTTTTTTATTCATATGCTACATGCTGTGCCAATTATATGATGTTAATATAACAAAACTCTATAAAATGTTAATGTACACTACTTTTAAAAAGTTTAGCATAAGAAAACAATAATTTTAATCAGCAAGGATGCATTAAATTCAGAGATCCTGAAGACGTTGATCAGCTTGTTCAGGTGTGTTTGATTAGGGTGGGAACTAAACTCTGCAGAAAAGTGGACCTCGAGGACCAGAGCTGAAAACCGCTGGTGTACAACATTGATAATTATAAGAAATGTTTCCTGAGCACCAAATCATCATATTAGAATTAGGATTCTGAAGGATCATGTGACACTGAATACTGGAATAATGGCTGCTGAAAATTCAGCTTTACAATCACAAAAATAAATAACATTTTACAACATATTCAAATTGAAAACTGTTATTTTAAAATCGTAATACTATAATAAATGCAGCCTTGCTGAACATTAGAGACTTGTTTTGAAAGCATCATACCAGCCACAAACGTTTCAACAACGTAGTGACTGTTTTTCAAAAGGCTTAACTTCCTTACAGATTTTATTGGTCCCCCACACACTCAGGCCAACCAGTAACATACCATTATTATATTATCAGATAGTTTGGTTAAATATGATCAGTACATGCACCTTGATAATAGTAATTGTAATAGTGGAACACTGTTTGTAATTTGGACTTGTGGTAACAAAGAATACCTGTAACCTCATAAAAAACATCTTAAAGAGTTGCTCACATCAGAAGACAGTGCACTTAGTGGCACTCTTTGTTCAGCTCAGAGTCACAAGGGTACACTCCTATGGGAAATTAGCACATCATCTTAAATCCACCAATGTCAAATGATTGTACTGCCTATAAGTAATGCTTGGATTTGTGGAGTGTAGGTGAAGTGTAGAAAATCTCAATTTTGTAAATAATTTGCTACTTCTCTTTCCCCAACAGTTATCTTCATGCCAAGAATATCATTCATCGGGACTTGAAATCTAATAGTATCCTTTCTATAATGCATTAGCAGTGCTCTTGTCTGTATTGTGAGAGATATCTGTTGCAGGATAGATCAGATTTAACTCATTTGCTGCCAAGCCGCTTTCGGTCTTAATGCTTGTAAATAAAGAATTGTCTGATTTACCTAAATTACTGGCATGAAATGGGAGTCTAAGGTTGATGATTTACTGGAATAATGGTGCTAATGCATTCTCTCTAGTGATGTTGTAGTCATTCTGAGTTCTGCATGAAACTCCTGAGCTCATGTGTCAGATATCTTCCTGCACGAAGGCTGGACGGTAAAGATCGGTGACTTTGGGCTGGCCACAGTAAAGTCTCGCTGGAGTGGCTCTCAGCAGGTTGAACAGCCCAGTGGCTCCATCCTGTGGATGGTGAGTGATCATCACCCAGCTCAATACCTCATTCATCAATGAATCTAATACTTAGTAGCTTACCACTTTTGTGAAGTAGTTTAATCCGGAGTTTATTATTGAGAAGTGTATTTGTACAGCTTGTTTATCTCTGTTGTTTTTCAGGCTCCTGAGGTGATCAGAATGCAAGACACTAACCCATACACCTTCCAGTCAGATGTATACGGATATGGAGTGGTGCTCTATGAACTGATGTCTGGGACTTTGCCTTATTCGAATATCAACAACCGCGATCAGGTCAGCCATACGCCACCACTCTGATAGATTGTCCTTTTCCGTTCAAGTTTTAAATAGTTTTGAATGAACTTTGTTCAGCCCAAAATAACAATTATGTCATCATTTACTCACCCTCATGTTGACGGGATGACTTTCTTCCTTGGAGCACAGAAGGAGAAGTAAACTTATTTTTGGTTGTTCTCTTCCTGTAGATTATTTTCATGGTGGGTCGTGGCTACTTGTCTCCAGACCTCAGTAAATTATACAGTAACTGCCCTAAATCAATGAAGAGGCTCATCATCGACTGTCTAAAATTCAAACGCGATGAACGGCCTCTCTTCCCACAGGTAAGAATAACCAGAGCTCTTCTCTGCTTTCCAGCACTGTTATTTCAGATTAAGTAATAGCCTCATGTTTCATCCCTGCTGTTCTTCAGATCTTGGTGGGCATCGAGCAGGTCCAGGATCTGTTGCCAAAAATTGAGCGGAGTGCCTCTGAGCCCTCTTTACACCGTGCTGTACATGCCGAGGACCTGAACCCGCTTCTCCTTCACACCACACGCCTCATGCCTCTGTGAGACTGCCGGAGACGATCCGCTCCTCTCGCAGATGCCGTGCAGCATCATTCCCAGCATGGAGTTCCTCAGAGTTCCACACATTCCTGAGAGCACCCTAATTACTTCATCGGTCACACATATAGTCAAACACATTTACCTACTCGTTCTTGCTCCCTTCCTCCTCTTTTCCATTCCAGCTGCTCCTCCGTAAAGCTGCCTGTAGAGAATATCAGATTTCTAAAACAGAAGCAGTTTTTGAATAAACCGTGCTCTCTTACTACACTTAATGGATTTTGAAATCCAAGCATCATATCAGCAATGTATCGGCACAATCTTAATGACCTCCTTTTTTGAGGTATATTTCAAAATGTGTTATGGTTGCTTACACGTTACCTTTTTTACTTTAAGATGAAAGTAGTGTTTTACTTTAGAACAGGCAAACTAGCATGGAGATTTTCTTTTTTCCTCTCTCTGTTCTCCTTGCTTGAACTTCACTGGCCAACAATAGCACAGTGTTGATGACTATTAATCTACATCAGTCACAGAGACTCTGCTCACAGATTGGTTCGCAGTCAGTTCATGGTCATAAACATGATCATACGCCCATTGCAGTTTTGGCATCTTTTGAATTCCGTTATTTTTCAAATGGAAAACATTGGTCTCAGATTTGGTTGGATATACATGTGATTTGTGCCCTTAATAATTGTGCTGTGCATTTGTGATATTTAAAAAAAAAAACGCCTCTGATTTAGCTCTACCTTTGTGCTTTCTCTATACGTCGGTGAGCTTTAAATTGTGTAGCTTAATGAAATTCCAAGAAAATGGCACAAAGCAGTGGTGCACTTCCTGAAGTGATGGGGGAAGGAAAAATATACACTCTTTTTTTGTTGTTGTTGCTTTGAAATGAGTACATTTGCTTTCTGGATTATAACATGAATGACTGTTCTTTTTAAAATTGAGTAAAAATTTCACAAACTAAACTAAAATTGCACATGATGACCATAAGCAAGACAGGTAAACTAGTACTGACACTTCATCCCAGTCTGACTTGTAAACTACTGCATCGTGTTTGCATGTAGTGGTGTAAAGCGGTCGCCTTTGCTGTCCATGCTGTTGAACGTTTGTACAGTAGCTCACACTTGGAGGTACTGAAGTGCAGAGGTTCTTAATCTTGGTCCAGGGTTCATAGGGCTCCCTCCTAACGAGCTGATGATCTGTATCCGGTGTGTTAAATAATGGAGACCTCCAAAATGCACAAAGCAGGGGATCAGCAGGACAAGAATTAAGAACCACCGCTGAGTGATTTTGTTAACAGCTCTACATTCAGATAGTGTTGAGCGATAGTTTGGTGGGTGTTGATTGGTTTTGCTTCTTGAAACTTGTGTCATTTTTGAGTGTCTGAGAACAATGTCCATAAATGGTCTTTATTTCCCAGTCACACAGCAGCTTTAAGGAGGAGTTCCGGTTGAAGCCCTTGAGCAGTTTTCAAAGAAAATACACTTCTTAAATAAGGCTGCTAAGTTTAGACCAGCTGCTGACCCCGGTTAATCAACTAGTTTTAGTTTTTTGAGTGAGACGATCAAACTTAAGAGATGGTCTTTCCCTTCTGCAGCGCCCCCAGAAACTTTGTAGCATTTCCTTCAGATCAAATTTGTGGCAGCATGGGTGCTTCTGGATGCTGTATTCTTCTTTCAGTTAGTTTAGTTTATACCATACACTCAAAAGTATGTCTTTGCAAAACAGTCGTGCTGTTCAATAGCAATATTAAAGTTCCTTTTCCTCCCATTCTTCTGGTTTCAATAGGACTGAATGAAACCTACAATGATGGGGCCTTATATGATCTACATTTTCCATCTGTCCTTTTAATGGAGTCTTAATATATGTAACTTATTGATTCATAACTGACACTTGTACTAAAGGCAGAGCTTTGGTTCTTATCTAGCAATATTCGAATGGGGCTGGGTCCCCCGTTGAGCTGTACTCATTCCAAATACGATGCCTATGGAAGATTCACTAGGCGATTGATTATGTGTCTCTTGTTCGTGAAAGATGGTTTCACATCCCCTCAGTGACTAATGGAAATGAATATGTTGTAATTTCAGACAAACCTGGCTATCTCTATATATTTCTGCTTGATTACGCACTTCCTCTGTGATTAACAGAGCTGAAGTGCTTCTGGACTCTTGTAGAATGATGATGTGGTACTCCAAGTGTAGGATTTTTCGTAAGAAACCAGTGGTAATAATATTACTCAGTACAAAAGGAGGTAATTGCGTTATCAAGCATTTGTAGATGGCACTATATGCTCTTCTCTGTTCGTAACGGTTGAGAAAGCAAGACTATCGGTTTATTTTTGTACAGATTTGGATGCACAGCTAATCCTATTGAGATGTATGATACAATTAAAGCTATAAATGAATTATGTGGCTTTAAAACAACAGCCGAGAAACCTCTATAGAATTAGACACTGGTTTAAAGAACTGTTTTCCCCACCAAATTCCAGCCTTATTTGTTGTATGAGACACCTTAACTGGTCCTAGATCATTAGAACAGTAACTACTTCTGCCAACTTTGGATATTTGCAGCATTGCCTTAATGGCTTTTAACGTTCCTCTGGATACATATGGGACAAATACTCCCCCACCCCACCCCCCAACCACCACCTTGTATCTTTGCAAGCACCTCATTTGTTCACACTTTTATAGTTTCCATTAAGCCCAAAATAAGATAATCAGTATATGAGATGCAGTTTCTGCTTTTGCACATGGGCATGAATGCAAAAGGGTGAAACTTTAGATTGGTATACAAGCCACCGTTTTAAAGAACAGAAAATATAACGAAAGGTTTTGTTTAAAAAGAGTAGTTTTGCATATTTTAGGTGAACTGCAATAATGTGCGTGTATAGTTGAAGAGGTCTAAGGGGTGTTTGCGAAAAATGGTGTATTCTGCCGTGTACAGTTACTTTTTTTTTTTTTTTTTTTTTTTTTTTAAAGAAAAGATTACTTTAAATTGTATTTGTTTCTATTTTTTGTGTGATGGTTCAAAAAGAACAAAATTATTTTAAAACATGTAAAGGAAATCTTAGTACTTTTTAGTTTTTTTGGGTCTTAAATATTGTGGAGACAGGATTTTGTTCTAAAATAAAAATGTTGAATTCTGATGTTTGGTTTCATTAAGTTTTTTTTTCAGTGCTGTTGACAACGTACATTTCAACTTCCGTGAACTTTAAATACAATTTCATAACCGAAAGCATCATTGCAAGCCACCCATCATGACCATAACACTAGAGGAAGTGTTAATTTGCTATTGGGTGGCGCTTCCTCTACCCACCATAAGCATAATTCTGGTATTTGCCTTGATGTTTCAAAAAGGAGATAAAACATTTTCATTCTGTTTTAGTTTAATTTCCATTGGTTTGCAGAGAAAAGAAAAGGAAAAAACAATATGCATTACAAATGGTGTAAATGGTTTTAAATAAGCATGTGTGGTTTCCACTGTGTGCATATTCTGGGAAATCACATGGTTTAGTCACTGCTACAGCTAGTCAGAAAAGGAAGTGATCAGAAATAAATGCTTTGCATTGTTCTTCTATAGTCTACATAAGTCAATTATAGTCTATATAACGAGTCAATAACAGAAACATACTTGGTCAAAAATTATGACCTGAAAGAGAATCAGTATTTATATACAGTGTAATATGCCATTATTTTATTGTGTAAAGATGATTCATCATAGAAAATCTATCTTACCCTCTTTATAACTTGGACATTCAGATGAAAGTGGGTGAATTCAGCGTCTAAACCCCCCTAAAAGTTTCCTTTTACGCTGTGAGGGCCAAAGCCAAAATAGTACTGCTGAGAGGTTTTGTCCCCCCCCCCCCACCTGATTTAACTGCTCTAATAACTGTAATTCATACATGCAAAATAATAATAATAACAATAATGCAGTTACAATAATTATGGATTTGTACCACTGTTTCTTAGAGGAGGACACATACCATATACATATTATAGAACCAAGTATCCATGTAAGAACTGTGGGCCATCTTGTCTTTTACTGGCTGTCTTTGGGTATTTGTGGGACAATAGTTATTAAAAACACAAACTGTGAAATATTGGAAACATTGTGTTTGATCATTTGTATCCTAACCCACTTCGACTTATGTGGCAGAACAGGGTCATTGAGAAACACATACCCAAGACCTAAAAGAGGAGAGATTATGTTTAGTCAAGGTTATACAAATACCTTTAATTATCATATTACACTAGTTTAGTGCTGATCTGCATTGTGTAAAACAATAGCTGCTAAACAAAACTTGTGTGATGTCCTATAAATGGTAATCATTTAATAATTTTTAATCTGTTATGTGGGGTCTCGTACAAGTTATTTCAATTAGCTTAGGTGACTATGACAAGACATAAAGCCTCATATGGAAACTCATACCTCAATAACGCAGACAACAATGACACCAATCCCTGTGTTCAAGAGGTTTTGTTCAAATGTGTCCTTCAGCTTTGTGAAACAACCCTATATGCAACAATCAAGACAATACATGGGATATAAGATTGAATCAGCAGCACAGATGTGTATATTTGATGCGCATCTCCATATATCTGTGTTTCATTAATATTGTTTTGCTACATAGCTCATATAGAGATGGATGTAAGTTCAGTATTACCTGCGGCCAATAATGCGTTTCATTCTTAGTGTTGATGCATGACTTCGGTACATTTGTCCCCCATTCTGTATGGTTACGGATTCCACAGCAAAAAAACTGTTGATTTATAAGAAAAACTGTAATTCTTTTTTTTTTTAAAGAACAAATGTGTGCCTGTAAAACAACAACAACAACAACAAAAACAGTATAATATTCTGATGCCCTTACAGCCGTTTGCACTCTGTCCCAGTCATCATCAGTTGTTCCATTGTGTCTGTTCTTTTTGGATTTGTCTAAACCTTTCTTAAGATCTTCATCAATGAATTTCTCAATCTGTGAGTAAAAAAGCACAGTCTGATGAACTTTTCCTCACATGTACTCTGCTTCCATATACAAATCCTGTTTCTTACCTGTGACTCGTACATCAGCAAAAGGCAGGCAGCAGCCAGCTCAGCCAACATTAGAATGAACAACAGTACGAAGAACTAAACCAACCAAACAAAGAGAGATACTGAGTGTTTTTTTTTTTTTTAAAGAACCCAGAAAGTTAAACTTAGGCTGATGATACACGGGCAGCTTTTTGAGCAATTTTGCCAGTCAACTTTTTGTCAGCAATGTTTCCTGGGCACTTTCCCACTAAGCAGTACCGTTTCTAGGCATTGGCAAGCGAGCGCCACAAGCTGGAGGGGGCGCCAATGAGCGTACGTACTGCCGCTACATTTTAACAGGGTTGTGATTAAGAGTGGCACGGACATTGAAATATGATTGCCGCCCCCACTGGATCGCCCAGCATCATTGGGCTAGAGGACTGTCATTCTGACGATGCCTGTATGCCATTGGATCAGAGCGCTGTCAATTGCTGCCTCTGATTGTTGCATGCAAAGTTTGCATTTGGATTTGGAGCGCGCAACAATGCCATTAATGGGTTCTGTCAGTGTTTTGGCAAGGTAAGGCTTTTTTTTTTTTTTTTTTTTTTTGCCGTGCAAGTTCGAGAAATCATGTTTCATGTGAAACTGGTCTAAAAGGTGTGCGTTTTTGCACCAATGCATCGTTAAAGGTTCAGTGCGTCATGTAATATTTACATATAAAACTTTTACAGCCAATTAAAATCAATACAATTAAGATCAGTACATACTTTATTAAACCACTTTGTCAAATTTAACGCATCCAGATTAAGTGTCGAAATGCTGAATCAATTAATTCGCTTCCCAAAAAAAAAAAAGAATTAAAATAATAAAAAAATCACGTTATTTAAAGGGGAAGTTCACACGTCAATGAGTAATAAAAGAACTACTAGCTGCATTCTGATTACTTTTATGTCACTGATCAGGCTTTTATCCATCTTTTTCTTCAACGCGGAAGTAAGTCTATGGGTGAGACTTCCGGTTCATTAGCCGCTTTAGGTAAGTAAGGAGGAGAATAACAACAACGTGCAGTAAACGGTAAAACTGTTTGCACTACAAACCAGTGTGTTCATAATTAAGGTAATACATTAAAATAATATGATAAGACACACTAATTTTCAATATCAAGCAGCAAAACAAACTGTTTTGTACAGCTAAAAATAGCTGGACACCGATGAGACAGGAAGCTAGACCCATAGAATTTACAAATGGCCGCGCCCATTTTTACATCAAGAAAAAGGTGGATAGGCCTGTAGTTTGGGGTAACAAAGGGTTTTATAGGTTTGACTGAAATAATAATACAATAACTGACACAACAACAACAAAACAATTCAACAAAAAACAGATCAAATCAAAAAGTAGCCATTGATAATATCTAAACATGTATCCAAATGTAATGAAATGAATTTATGTGTGATGATAATTTCTTAGCAACTAGGGATTGTAAGAGAGCTATACAGGCATCCAGTGGCTATAATGGTGTCACAGATAACAAACTGTGCAAAATGTTTTATCTTAACAGTCAATTTACAAATAGGCCTAATGCGTTCAGATTTGTGGAACTCATTGTGCTGAATTTCCACAAATTAGTGTTGTTACTATGACAACCAATTTCTATAAAAATTTCTATTTGCTAATAGGGATTTTGCCTAGGGTGTCAAAATGGCTAGAAACGGCCCTGTCACTGAGAATGGGTAACAAATTTCTATCTGGATACTTTAGATCGGTCACGGGCCCTGTGTCTCACCTGGTTGCCTGTTGATGGCAACATTAATTAAAGTTGCTCAGCAACATTGCTCAAAAAGTTGCCCAGTGTATCATCAGACTTAGTGGACAACAGAGAATATGCAAGTGTAAGTGGTGAATGCTAACAATGTTCTGCTTGAGACTCACAGATATAAGCAGGCAACGATTTTCCTTCAGGGCTCCAAGAAAGCCCAAGAAGGAGACACAGGTGATAATGATCCCAGTGATGAAAAGTGTGTTTGCGATGTTCATAGCCTCAAGAGTGGGGAGTAGAGAAGCAAACTTGGAGATTGTCATCAAATAGATGCCCAGTCCAAAGACGGTAGCCCCACAAATCTGTAATGATAATTTCAACCAAACAGGAGAGCGTCAAGACGTGTGTTTCTTATATTTTCTGTATGCCTCATGAGAACAGATAGAAAGGTCTTTGTGCTTTATTCTTGTTGTGGTGTAAATGGCTACTGCACTCTTCCCGCTGCGCCTTTTAAACCCTGCTTTAATGCCAGGTAAAACAGTGTCACAATTGTGATTTTAAAAGAGGGTTAGCACAGTCATCCTCGGTTATGAGACTCTACTTCGAAGCAGTTATGGTGCATTCAAGTCATGTCGGATACATGGTATTTACGAGTTGAACGCACATGAACGCCACCACAAAGTCGTTATTACGAGTGGGAAACTCAGAATTTTCTTTAAGCCCCGAGTTTCCGAGTTGGGGGCGTGTCTGTGAAAAAAACATGTATGATGCAATGGACGCAGCCAAAGACTATGCAGCGTCGGTAAAGTTGTTGAAATTAATAAAATTATTATTTTTTTGTAATATACAATAAAACTATATAAGTTACATATACAAAATATTATATTAATGTAGAATTATAATAGAATATATAATTATTCAGTTTACATCACCTTTATAAATTAAATAAAAACGGAAAAAAGAAAAAACACAATGATGCACATTCTTCTTTCAATATTTTGTAGATAAAATAGTTGAATTGTGTAGAAAAGTTAAATCGCCATCTTTTTCCCACCAAAGTGACTTGAACGCAACCGACGTCGTAATAACGAATTGTCAACTCGTAAGTACGAACGTCTCAGGAGCACTTGAAGTGTCAAACGTAGTATAGCAGCCTACCTTGGCTAACAACCAATCATAAACTGAACAGTTTTCGTGTCTGAGGGGAAAATTAACAAGTCAAACTTATAAAACTGCTTTATTCCTGCTGTTTGACCCCAAAATTGTCCATTTATCTAACTTATTCAGGGAAAACTGGGTGGTACAGACTGCAAGAAGCTCAACTGATGTCCATTATTTCAACAGGTCGTTTACTGTGAATTCGTCCAGTAATATTTTGATTATAGGTAAGTTTTATTAACAAAATGTATATTTGTTTAATTGATTGTAAGTTTAAAATTTATTTTACATTTTAATTTGAATCCTCAAAGCATCTGGAAAAACAACAACAACAACAATTATCCTAATCTTTATTAGACAGAAGATCTCTCCTTAAGTTTAATTTGTGTTTCTATAATTAGGTTATTATTATTTTGTTTATATATGAGATCTTCCCTTTTTTTTTTTTTTCTTTTGAGGTAAGAGGTTTCATCAACCCCGCCCCTACCAGTAAGTGAAAATGTGCAAATAGGAACAATAAAATGGGATTTACCCAAGAGAAACCTTGAAAAACCTTGTAAAGTCTGAACATTTTAAACATTTCAAATATAGGCCAAACCCGGAGTTTAGAATGGTCTGAGATGAACAATTCTAAGTGTGAAAAGCCATATATTATAATGATGAGACAATCTCAAAATGGATACATACAAAAAAGATGAAGTTCACCACACACATGGTGTACTTCAGGCACTTCAGGCACGACATCTTCCACTGCGTTCTGCAAAGTTATCAAACACACGGAGCTTAGGTTAAACTGTTATCTCACATTAAGACCTTGTGTTCTTTCCCAAACTGCTTGCATCCACAACATAAAGATCACTGACTCAGTGAAGTCAGAAAAAAGCTTTCCTGTTCTTCCCCCAAAACTGAAGGTGGAGCTGACATAGTGGACTAATATCTAACACATGAAACTGCTAAATGGAGCCCCGTGTAGAATTTGATGGGCTGTCATGCATTTCCTGTGTAACTTCCTTCACCAGAACAAACAATAGTTTACTTATTTCCAACACTACTTGGTGAAAACAGACACAGATTAAGATGCACAGGGACAAGACTAAAAAAAGTAAAATTATGCCTCTTTCAAATACTTTTTTTTTGTACTTTTATCAGGAAAACAAGGATTCAAAAAATGTATTAAACTACCCAATATATGGGCATACATATACATAAAATGACATGTAACATAAACTGGACATTTCATGAAAACATGTCTGTTATAAAAGGCATTATTACAAAGACCCTATTTTTAATAAGCAACAATGTGAGTACAATAACAAAAGTATCACTTACTCAAATTAGAATGAACATAAAAGTCAAGAAAATTTCATATTCTTACTTTTAATTTACTCTGTAAAGATGCTCCAAAGAATAATCCTCAATTAAGACAGTTGGACTCGCCCTTTGTGACCGTGTTGTTCTTAAAATCTGTCACTGGCAATATGAGTGCATCAGGTCTTACTTCCTCTGTGAATGACGCAGTGTCTAACTGACAGTGCAGGGGTGTTTAAGAAGACCAATGGCAAAAAGAAAGAAAGAGGCGCTATGAAAAAAGTGTGATTCACCGTCATTATACCACATGGTTCATATGCATGTGCCTAAAATACATCTGTTAAAGAGAAGCATAGGAAACAACTCAACCTGTTCTGGTTTGGTAAACACATAGATGTGGCAATGCTTCATACTGAAACCACACAGGATCACTTTACACTTTACCTTCACTAATAAAACGGCACAAATAAAATGTGCACCAAAAATAAATGTAACATTTTACTAGCAATTTCTAAACATAACTAGATATCTTTTGCACAAATAGTAAAGGTGCAGTTGTAAATTCAATATAATGGGCCAGCACATATATGTTTGTTTTTACACATTTTAGGGACTTTTTTTGAGTCTCTGTTACATTCAAATCGGAAGCCCCCATGCTGTGTTACATTGTTTCGTTAAAAATGTGTCACCAGTCACCCACATTTCTTGGTAAACAGTGTTCTCATTAAAACACTGACATGAAGGCTAAAACAAGTGAACAAAGAACAAATCAAGTTCTTAGCAATGCATATTACTAATCAAAAATGAAGTTTTTATACATTTACGGTAATAAATTTACAAAATATCATCATGGAACATGATCTTTACTTAATATCCTAATGATTTTTGGCATAAAAGAAAAACTGATAGTTTTGACCCATACAATGTACTTTTGGCTATTGCTACAAATATACCCCAGCGACTTAAGACTGGTTTTGTGGTCCAGGGTCACATTTTGTCTCATGATCAGTGTTGGGGTGTAATTAGTTACATGTAATGGAATTACGCAATTTAATTACAAAATAAATGTAACTAATCAGTTACAGTAACTGAGAAAAACATTTTCTTATGAAAATGTTAACAATTACAAAAGGGGTTACATCTGAATTTTTAACACACACACACACACACACACACACACACACACACACACACACACACACACACACACACACACACACACGTATAGATTAAACTGATTTCTTTCATAAATTGTAGTGACTGCTCTAAAGTATGAGACACCGTTTCAGGAGTTTCGCGCACAGAATAGGACACATGCTTATCTGATAACTGTTTTATTTCCTATTTGGGTTTATGAATGCTTTATTTTTTAAGATTAACATTTTTTTTCAAGCCATTGTTAGATTCCAGTGTTTCCTGTCATAGCTATGCAAAGATTTGATTTCAAAAACAGTATCATAGCTATTAAACTTTTCCTTGTTATGATTTTAAATATGCATTTAACCTCAGAACAATCTCAAAGTAAAAATAGGTGCTAAAGTCTGATTTTTTGGTGGCTGTTCTTAAAATTAAATTATTATAATCTTAATTCATGTGATGAAGGGTTTTAAAATTCTGACAGTAATTACAACCCCAATTCCAGAAACGTTGGGACGTTTTGAGAAATGCCATAAAATAAAGAATATGTTATTTGTTTATTTTCTTTAACCTTTATTTAATTGACTAAAGTACAAAGAAAAAAAATCCAGTGTTTTCACTGGCCAACTTAATTTTATTTTGTAAATATAAACAAATTTTGATTTTGATGGCTACAACACCCTCAAAAAAAGTTGGGACAGAAGCATGTTTACCACTGTGTCACATCAACTTTCCGTTTAATTACAATGTTTAATTAGAATACTAATTGTTAAAGTTTTGTGAGCACAATTTTTGTCCAATCTGGCTTGGTATAAGACTTCAGATGCTCAGCAGTCTGTTATCATCGTTGCCTTGACTGGTCATACATTTTCAATAGGAGACAGATGAGGACTGCAGGCAGGCCAGTCTAGCATATGCACTCTGTGTCTACCACGCTGTTGTAGGCCATGCAGAATGAGACCTGCATTGTCTTGATCTAGTAACCATGGACTTCACATGAAATACGTCATCTTGATGGCAGTCACCCATGCTGTTTGTACTGATGCAACCCCATACCTTGCATCTGTCGCTAATGAAAGTCTGGATGGTCCCTCGGGACTGAAAAGTCAACATCCATTTACCCAGAAATAAGTTGAAATGTGGACTCATCTGACTCATCAGCACACATTTCCACTGTGTTTTTGACTATATGTGACCCTGGACCACAAAACCAGTCTTAAGTCGCTGGGGTATATTTGTAGCAATAGCCAAAAATACACTCTACGGGTCAAAATTATCGATTTTTCTTTTATGCCAAAAATCATTTGGATATTAAGTAAAGATCATGTTCCATGAAGATATTTTGTAAATTTCTTACCATAAATATATCAAAACTTCATTTTTGATTAGTAATATGTATTGCTAAGAACTTCATTTGGACAACTTTAAAGGCGATTTTCTCAATATTTTGATTTTTTTGCACCCTCAGATTCTAGATTTTCAAATAGTTGTATCTGGGCCAAATTTCAAATTCAGATCCTAACAACCCTTACATCAACGGAAAGCTTATTTATTCAAATTTCAAATTATGTATAAATCTCAATTTTGAAAAATGGACACTTAAGACTGGTTTTGTGGTCCAGGGTCACATATGAGATGAGCTCTGGCCCAGAGAACCCAGCAGTATCACTACATAGAATTGATGTAGATTTCTCCTAGAGTAACAGAGAATCAAGTTGAATTTATTGATGCAGCGGAAGACGGTGGTAAATGACAGTGGTTTTCCGAAGTACTCCTGAGCCCATGTGGCTATATTTCACACCGCAGTATGACAGTTTATTATGCAATGAAGGCTGAGGGCTCATGAGAGCTGAGGGCTCAAAGGTCACGCACATTCACATTAGGCTTTCTGCCTCGCCCTACATGTACTTAGATTTCTCTGGATTCCCTGAATCTTTTCACAATATTATGTATGGTAGTTGGTGAAAGACCTAATTTCTTTGCAATTTTGCATTGAGAAATGAGGTTTTGGCATTTGGCACAAAGTGATATGTCATGATTCAGCTTTGCTTCCAAAGACTGAGATGCTCCTTTTATACCCAAACATGATACCTCACCTATTACCAGTACACCTGAACTGTTTCAAAACAGTTTAATTAGGATATTCTTTAACCTTTTCTCTTTTATTTTCGCCTTTGTCCCAACTTGTTTGGAGTCCATCAAAATCAAAATTTGTTTATATTTACAAAATACATTTAAGTTGGTTAAATAACAGTTAAAGAGAATGAACAAATTAGATTCTTGATTTTACTGCATTTTGTAAAATGTCCCAACTTTGGAATTGGGGTTGTATAGTTTTGAGTACTATTGTAAGATTAACCTGGCCTGGTTTACATATTTGAAAATGATTCACAACTGAAAACATTAGAAGTGCAGAAATGTAAACAAAAGGTAATCAAATATAATCAGTTACATTACTTTAATAAAGTAATAGTTACACTACTTATTACATTTTAAAGGGTAACCTGTAATCTGTAACCTATTACATTTCCAAAGTACCCTTCCCAACACTGCTCATCATGTCTCATTGTGTCATGTACTTTATTTTTATTTTTTTAGTAATTTGCATGCTTTGATCTTGTACTCTTTCTCTCTTTTACTGGTAACCTGTAGACAGGGACAGATGCAGTAAATGCATAGAAACTGTAGAAAGGGAAATGAAACACAAGCCTGATGAGAAAAAATGCCTTTTTTGGCCCAGTAGTCTGAAATTTCATTCAACCTCTCAGTTTTAAGTGACAACCCTGAGAATTGTGAAACCATTATCTAGAACCAAACACAGGGTCTTAAAATCGAGAATTACTGATGTAAAAACACTGCAAAGATTATCTACACACCATAATCAAGTTATAGGGTTATATTGTAGATTACAGTGTACTTAACCAACTTAACCTTTCTTATGCTGGAGAAAAGTTATTATGTCTTATTCAGTTAAGTCATATCATTTTAGATGTTTGTATGTGAAAACACTGACCAGGGACCATCATCCTAAAATAAAGAAGCTTGGGTTGCAATTTAAACACACCTCGCTTGACTTGAAGGTGATGCACTATAACATTGTTTCCCATTAATAAAATAAATAAATAGTGGTGTGATGGATGGAGATAACACAGGAGAAAAATATATCTGGAAATGAGTCTCAGCTCTACTCCCCCTCTCAGCTCATTATCTTGCTTACATTAGCACATTGGTACTTGTCCTCAGTTTTGGTTCCTCAGACTGAAATGAGCCACAAACCTCTCCCTCATAGGGCGAATAAAAACAACACAGGGAAGAAAACTGACTCAAGCCATTTCATGGACTCCTTTAGAATGTATGAACTAAAAAAAATACAGGGGACCTAGTAGTAGCATAACTGAAATAAATTGTAATATATTGATTTATTTAAAATTTAATTTGCAAACATTAAATGACCTTGTAATTTAAGCTATCAAGCAGGAATTGTGTGCTCAAAAAAGAAAAACCAATGAATTATCAGGTGCGTAGAACAAAAAAAGAGGAAGTTTAGTTTACCAGGTGGCTGAAATTGTATGCACACTGGAAAAATACAATCAGACCAAAAAAGGTCTATCAAAAAATATATTTTATTTTCCATATGCAAAAGTGAAAAAGTCAGAAAAAAGTGCAGTGTCTTAAAAACAGACGAAGGAGCAGACGTTTCAGCCCATGCTTTCTTTAGTGCTCCATCATATGGAAATATGGAAAATAAAACCTGGTTGACTAAACTTGTAATTTAAGCTAAAACGTCTGTGTTAATTTTCTTTAAATGAAAATTCCTAGTGAATTAATGAACTTGTCTTGCTAATTTCTGCTTCCCAGCAGGCTTCGCATATAGGTTAGTATAAGGAAAATAAATGTTACATTATAATAAATGTGACATTAGAGTGATGTTCTTAATAAAGACCTGTTAGTGTTTAAAGCTGTTTGACATTTAAAGGAGTTTCTGTTATGTTATGGTTAGTCACCATTGTGCTGAAGAGTAGAGCTTGTGGTTAGATTGTGGATGCCTACATCAAGTTATGCACAACACTGACCAGACAAACTATTACTGCACTAATGTTGATGAAAAGTAATTCATTACTTGTTTGTAAAGTATAAATGGCAGATAAGCTGTTAATTTACACTGGAATAGATAAACTTAGTTGGTTTCAGGGCCATCTCTCAATTATTTTCAAATCAGTTAAAAATAGTTTAAAATGTGGAACTTAAAGTTCCTATAACTCGGTGTAGTTTTAGTTTAGGCTATTTTCAGTTGTCAGAACTCAAAAAGATTGATGCAAATTGCATAGATTTTTTTTTTTTAAACAATATGTTTCTAGAGTGTATACAGATAATTATGGGTTGTAAAAGCTATGAAAAAAGCTCATTGTAAAACATTTTATCTTCAATCATACTAAAAACTTGAGACGAGTTTTGAGTTGTCAATACAAAACATCCAATTACAAGATAAACTTTGAATGTTTAATTTAGACTTTTCAACATTCAATATGTTGGTGACAACCATGAAAATATCAGTTTGTTACAGCAGCTTGCTCAATCACTGAGCTGAAACAAATCATTGTATAAAACAATTGACAAATGTTGCACAACAGTAGAGAGCAGCGACTAGAAGTGATAGGAAAGACTGGAACATGGACAAAAGCAAAACCCCTTGCATATCTTTGCAATAGTGCAATTATTGGAAAAAATCAGGAACTGTCAAACTGCTGCACCAGCTTTCCATCTCTGCCTCTTTCCGGAAGATTTTAAGATACAGGAATAGACACGTCATCATCATTTCTATATTTATCAGCACATTAAGATTATTAAACGAAGTATTCAAATAAGGCCATGAAGACATGAAATATAACACAAACGAAGTAGTTAAATCGTGACAAACCAAAGTAACTCCAGATAAGCTACATATAGTCGAGCAGTTCAGTGCAGCTTTTGATACATAAAACAGGATCACATAACAAAAGACATCATAAGTACCTATATGTTTTACAAAACAGAAATTTTGGGAAAAACATTCTTCACATTCACATTGATGGTTGTTACTGTCTGTTTATAACAGTACAGTTGGGCAGCATTGCTTATATAAGGATGAAAATCAAATTTAATCAATTTCACATAAGTTAAAACATGACTGCTGACAGCTGATGAGATGATCGTGGCAGATGGAGGTCAAGGTCAGGGTGATGTTCGTATTTTGTTTTGATTCATTTCTGTCCAATTGAAAGAAGAACACAAGGGCTTTTGTGATTTCTGCAGTGGCATTACAGTAGACAACCTGAGAATACAACAGTTTGTTCAACTATTGTGTCTCTGTACATGCTGTTACACATAGTTCTCTGTGCTGCCTCTGGGTGAAAGGCCAAGGTCAGTGTAACTGGTACAAAAATACAGCAAACGCACACAAAATCCAGAGAGACCTTCAAAAACGGATGCCCACTCTTTCAAATACACTTGAACAGTTTTTTGAGATCATAATCATGATTGAGGTGGTTGCTTTCCACTTGGAGAGGTCAGGTATGGCTTTAGAGTTCAGCGTTGGCCTTCAGGTCCTTCCTGTTGGTGGCAGAGTTGAGGACCAGAAGTGGCCCATTGCAAAAATGCCAGTCACACTCACGTTGGATCTCTCGTCCCATTTCCTTCCTGTCACTTGCTCTTCAATTTGTTTAGTAGAAACGTTTGCGGCGGTTCTCTTTATAGTGATTAAATAGAAAGAGAATAACCACAACCACTACAACCAGCACAACGACCGAAACAATGAAGAGAAAGAAGGTGGTGATGATGCTCCTTCCTTCATCCTCCACAAGAACTGTGTAAAGAAAGCATAAGATGTTGTAAGATACAAACATTTGTACTCATCTGTAAGATATCTTATACCGAAATGAAAAGAAGGTGTAATCTTATTGTTACTATTACCATTAGGGTCCACTCGGTAGTCTACACTAGGCAACGTGATCTCCTGCTGGTCCTCTTCCTCTTCAGGACTCCGTTCCACTGTAAGCTCATATAGCTTGAAGGAGATCAGGTCATGGTTATCTAGAAACAAAACATGCAAAAAAATTAATTAATAAAATGCTAGTAATAAAATAAATTCAATAAAATAAAATCAGTTATAAAATAACATTACATCTAAAGAACGCAAACCACTAGGTTTCCTTTTCCAGGAAAAAGCAACATTGTTTTACATTTATTTTATATTATTTAGCCAAGTATATTAATATGTGATGGGTTTACTGGCCCTTGTTTTAATAATTTCCATCAAGTAATTTTCAACATTAGAGATGTGGAGCCCTTGAACTTGTAAATGTAAACATATATTTTATTATCTATCATGTTTTTAATGTAAAATTCATAAGAGCAAAAAGCCTCTCCAGACACTCTTTTGTTTTGTGAATGCAGACAGATATTATATTGCTCTTAAAATTGATTATAATGACTGATGATTAAAAAAATATTGGGTGAACTTTATTAAACAAGATTTCAATATGTAAACTGATATTATACATTAGTTTGTTTTTTAATTAGTGTAACATTAATTCTGGAAATTTTAGGATTGGCCCGAAATGAGTATGATACATAAATCCATTTGCATAGGATCTGAATATCTGCTGGACTAAAATAGAGTGACACTGTTCCAAACCTGATAAATCTCCAGTGGCTGATGAAGCGCCGAAGTAGTAACCTTGTGGCAGCCTCACTCCAGGGATATCCAGGCAGTCCTTCCACTCTTGCTTACCCTCGATATCTGTCATCACCTGAAAGGCAGAACAGGAAGTGAAGGTGCATACAGACCTCTAGGCTGCTTTCCAACATTCTTCTAAACAGTAGGCTACTTCCTTAATCTCTATCATCAGAAAATTAAGCAAATTTAACCTCTGCTCTTGTTATGAGCATCAGCTTAGCAGTATGAAAGACTGGTGTAGCAGCGTATGCATGTATTTGTCTTTGGCTGAACAAAGAAACACAGAATGTAAAGATGTTTCTTACTGTGAGTCTGTTCTTCATGTATCTGATCAGGAGGAATGTGTCATATTCAACATTGCGAACATGAGCAGCGCAGCCACCGAGATCAGTAGACCGTCCGTCAAGGTCATGATCATATGCAACACTCCCGTTCCCGACCATTGCAGAGATAAAAGGAAACGTTCTCTGAATGAGACAGAAATTAAACAGGTTAGATTATTATTGTTTTTAACAGGTGAAAAAATATATAAATAAAAGTGGTGATATACCTCATGCTGCTTGTCATCATTGGGATAAGTGTCTACAAAAACACCCAGCCCTGTAAAAAAGTTTGTGTTTCCAAACACTTGACCTAGAGGAAAACACGAAGAATTAAAAAAATTAAAAATTGCATCATAGTCATATAACGGAGAATCAATATTTTGAAGATTTTCAATAATGATGATCTCTCACCATTTTGCATTCGCTCTTTGGTCAGCCATATTGCAAGGCCGTCCCCATTCAGGTTCTTCTTGCCCTCACCGTGGATCTTAAATTGTACTCGGAGCTCCCAGTCCCTGAGGTAACAGGGCTGCACACACAAACACACAGATGGACAAGCTTAACTATTACCCATTATCTCAAGAACCTCTTTGTCTAAAAGGGTGCTGATTAACAGCTTTGTCTAATAGGTGGTGTTTCAGGTTTTGTCGTCATTCAGACTCACAATACGACTCCATACAGCTCCTTGTCTGCTCTGCAAATCTGGTGTCAGCCGTATGTGTTCAGGCATGATCATGGTGTTTCCCATGAACTCCCAGTGTGAGGAGCTGGAAGAGCCCAGTCCTGTGTACATGCATCAACATGTCACACAAAATGTATATGCATACTTATATATCTATATCTATATCTATATCTATATCTATATATATATCAAACATTTATGTATTTCTCTCCCTCAAGCTGTACTAGTAAACGCAATGGATAGTTCAAGATAAAAGTTGCTATAAATAAAACTGGATATACACATCTGTTCCGTCAACATTTGACTGCATCCCAATTTAAAAAAAAATGCTTTCCGTTTCCTTAATCCTTGTTTATATTGAACTAATCTGAACTTGAACTTTGTATAACGAGCACTTCCTGTGTTTATTTGCCTCTCTATGATGAATCGCTTGTTGTAAATAGATTTGGATAAAAGCGTCTGCTAAATGAATAACAATAAATGTTAATGTAATAAATACACAGAGTTCATATTGTTTAATAAAGCATATGAACCGGAATATCTATAACTGTCCTGTATTTCCGCCCTGTAGATTTGTGACTAAATCACTGCAGTTGTGAAATAAAACTGCCACTGTTACGAGAGCAAGAACAGGGCAACAAACAATACCAAAAGAAATAAAGGACATAGTGGCCCTCCAAACTATAAACCTGTGGTCTCACTTAGATATTTTATTCCTAACTAGTTGACTTAAAAACAGGTGTGACTTTTGGCAGGGCACCGGTTTAACGTCACTGAGGGAACAGGAATGGACGCTTACCTTGGTATGGCTTACTCAGCGAATATTCTCGCTTGAGAAATTCGTAAGTAGTATCTTCATATGTGTTTTCGCCTAAGCTACTACTCGTAAAAGAGAGTATTAATACTAATAACGCAGATAATCTAATTTTGTTTGCCAGACTGCACGGTAAATTCATTACTGTTGTGTACATAGTCCCGTTGAACTTCATCACGATGGTCGCCATTTTTCCTCGCTCACTTCAAAATGCCCGCCCCTTGCCGCTATTCGTCAATTTTCATTCGTGCGCTGCAATAAGTGGTTTACAAAGTTGCCAATCATTTTTTCGACCAATCACCGTTATCCATACATTACGTTTGGTGAGTATGTGTGCCAATAAAGTAAGTGAATCCTGAGAAAATATAATGCTAAAACAAAGGTTATTTAAAATGCTATTTTAAACCTGAGTTCTAAATCTAAACTTAAATCCAGATGCTTATATTTAATTTATCTATCTATACGCAAATTGTCATATCCCTAGGCTTGTTTGTTTAGCAGATAAGCAAATGTTTGTTATTCAAATAAGCTGAAAAGATATTGCACAGATGTGATGATATTTGCGAAATTAAGAGCGTTTTGACCTATAGTTATTTTAAATCAGCATACAAAATCTTTAAAAAAAATAAATAAATGTGAAAATAATCCACATTTTAAACATTAACGTAGCCTAAGTTAATTTCTGTACATATTCTTCTGGTGAGCAGATATAACATAAGTCGCTTCTTAAATTGTATAGGATTGGTTGGTTAAGGAGAACTCGATCCGTACAAGACAGAAATGTAAAGTTCTTGTGGCAGAATTTCAGTTGTGAACAGTCCATGTCCATTTAATGTAGTTCATAAAATAAGTGTCACAAGACTCGATAAGCAATTGATTTAACGTGCTCTTCTTGCTACGGAAGTAAACTAGCACACTCACTGCTGCAGTCAGACACAATAATGAATTATCCTAATGTTATATGGTTTTTGATTACTGTGAAATAAATGCAATCCATCTTGTAAAGAGGCGTTTGACATTTCAAACTGTCTGCAGTTTAATCTACTCTCCACTAGAGGTCTCTAGAGGACAGGAATTGCTTACACCTCTTGTATTTTGAGTTACAGAATTTTTATTTCACCTTCGATTATTAGTTATAAACACTGCACACAAATCCTCTCTACTTGTGGATTTCTTAAACGCAGATCCTTCCTGTGTCACAAATCTACACAGATTTAAAACAGCACTGCGTAATTTAAAGGAGGGAATGCCTTTGTGAGGAGGTACAACAACATTTTAGAGCAGCAGTTCCTCTCAGGTCCTTCAGCTGTTTCAGAATATGATGTCTGGCCCATTTTGGTGGGTGTTCATGAAGTTATTAGGTTTCCTTGTTGAGTCCAGCCTGTAATTGTATACAGTGGCAGGTCACACTGACTGTGCTAGCAGACAGCATGCTGAACTAAAGTGTGGCTTGGAGTTTGATGGGCTCTTTAGACTATAATCAGAGGGAAACACGTTCACGCCTAAGTTGTCATACCTAATCAGGCAAGACAGAAAATACCATTTATACCAGCTCAGGTTACTTCACTGAGTCGCCCCCTCTGCTCTTCCCACACACTCTGTTTCCTCTATCAGGCTTATGAAGGCTTGATTACCAGCACTGTAATGAGCACAACCCAGTTATGCAAGTAAAACTAAGATAAGTCAGTAAAAATAAAATGAAATAAAAAATAAATAAAACTAAGAAATTACAGTAAATGAACAGTATTATTTAAAAGGAGATCATATTTATGTTACTTTTATATTTTGTTTTACAACAAAAATGCACAATTTCTAATAATAATTAAAAAATAAAAAATAAATAACTTGGAGATTGTATTAGAAAGTTCTGCTTTGCATGTAGCTTGATTACAATTGGCCTTTACAGTTTTTTCTCAAATCAAAGTTTATAAGAAAAATGTCACATAATAATTTAAATGCAATATTTTGACCTTAAGAAGGGTAAAAAAGTGTAGAAAATATCTGAATTAGTCAGAATTTCTTTATATATCACAGAGATAAAATCAAAAGTAGTGGAATGTATCACTACTGTATGTGCATCAAAGAAAACGTAATATCATAACACAATTTAAAAAGGGTTTGAAGCCAAACCTTTCTTTTAAATCTTTGAATCGTGAATCTTTGCTTTTTTGATCCTCGCATTTCTCTTTCTCTGTTAACCAATCCATTATTAACATGTCTTGTCTTTGCCAGACCTTTTCATTCATCAAGATACAAGATAAGAAAGTCATGGATTATGGTACCAGAAAATTCATAATGACCCATTTCTGAGCAAAGGTATACCAAATCAAAATATGTTTCTCATTCTCGATTACTGCACCACGGACGGATCTGCTACAGAGACACAACATGTCTTTGGAATCGACAAATTCAGTCTTTCTTGTTTGTACATACAGACACATTTATGTGATGTTTTCCTAGAAGAGAAGTGAAACAATTAATGCAGATATGGGTTGAGTAATGTTTACCAGTAAGTAAAAGTTCACACACAAAAGTTTAACCCTTAAAATTCAGTAAGTGTAGCAGCTGTTTCACTGGCCCTCATTCAGTGTAATCCATATTTGTGAGGTCAATATCACCTGCTGTTTTTATACTCCATCACCAATTACTCAGGCTCCATAATCCTGAATTTGAAACAGATCATTTCACATCAGGCTGCACCTGTTCATATAGCACTGAGTTCGCTGAACACGTTATAACGAAGCGGAGTGTTTTATAGGACGTCTACATTATATAAATGGTAAGTCTTTGGGATATATTTATTTTAAAGTAGGCTACACTGAGGTATGGTCCACCTGTGAATATTTTGATCATAAATAAGCCTTAACTCTCCCTCTATAGCGGGTGTCACAGGAATATCTGCAGTTTGTATCTATCTCAGCGCAGACAGCAGACATTAAGAACACCTTCAGACATAAATTTTGACGCTGTTTGAATCAGAAGCCGTAATTAGAGGCAGGAAAGAGATCTGCTCGAGGAATGATGGGCCTCTTTGTGCTGAAGTGTCCTCAAGTGCGCCTCTTCTTCCATTGAGGTGTTTGTGCTGACAAAAGAAAACGGAAGAGAAAGAGTACATTTCCTTAATTAAATAGCACCGCTCCAAACCCACCCTCATCAGAATGTCTCTCTCAATCAATAATTCACACCAATGGTGATTCCTTAAGTGTGTGTTAGACTGTGAAAGTGCATGTTTTTATTTATTTCATTTTGCCATTTTAACGGTATATAAATAATTAATTGTTATAGCTCTTATTTTATTCTATGTAAATAATATAAAAGTAATTCTAAAATAATATTTTATGAAAATGAATGTTTTCATACAATTGCATCTTATTATATATATGTATAATTGAAATAGTTTATCATTTAAAGTATATATAAAACTCTGGTTAATTGGTTAACCTGCTGTTCAGCTAAGGAATATTAGTGTAATATCTCATCACTATGGCTAAAACACTTATTTCCTGAATCATCAGGCCTTTGTTCACTCCAGATCTGACGTCTTCTCCCAGAGAAAGCCTCCACTCACCCATTATCTGTCTGCCGATTTTTTTACTGTTGACTTTGATCAATATGCCTCATTAACATTAAAGCAAGCCTGTCGTCTGCTCATTTGATTTATTTATTCTATCACACCGATGAATGTTGTGCTGACTGTCCTTTGGCTGTTTGGCTCTTTGACTTTTTTTTCAGGGTAGAAACTTGTTTAAAATAAGACTTTTTAATGTTTTTGAAAGATGTCTTATGCTCACCAAAGTTGCATTTATTGGATAAAGCATATAGCAATACAGTAAACAATAATAATATTAAAAAACATTATTACATTTTAAAATAGCACCATTGTATTTTAATATATTTAATAATGTAGTATTTTCAGCAGTCATAACTCCAATCTTAAGGGTAACACGATCCTTCAGAAATTATTCTTATTTGCTGATTTGGTGCTCAAGAAAAACAAACAAAAAAAACAATAATATTTTTGTGGAAACGTGCTACTTTTTTTTCTGGATTCTTTGATAAATGGAAAGTTTAAAAGTGCAGCATTTATTTGAATTAGAAATCTTTCGTATTATTAATTTGTCTTTACTCACTTTTGATGCAGTCACGCTTTCAAGAATGCAATTGTTTTTAACACAAATAATATTTTCAGTGATCCATCACGTGTACGTTCATTTTAGAGCCTTACGAATAGTTTCCACAAATATTTATGGAGAGCCACTTCAAAGAGAAGACAGTTTCCCTCTCAGAGTCTAGTGAAGAAAAGCCACTGCTGTGCAGGGACTGAAGCTAGAATAAACGGGATGTTGGGAGACAATTGTAGGTTTGATGACAGATTCACAGGCAGACATGACAAATTCCAAACATTTCTCAAGCTCTTAGATCCTACTGTGGTCTGAGTTAGACATGAAAACCTTCGTGCGTGTGGTTCTGCACAACACAGTACAGAAGATACACAAACACACTCATGCATGCAATGATCATGCTCACAGATGTCTTCAGCACAAATCAAAAATATGTTTGTTTTTTATTTATCAATAGTTATATGCATCATTAAATTTAGAGATAAAAGGTTTTTTATTTATATATATATTTTTTTACAGTTTAGGTTCCGTGTCTGACCTTAAAGAATACACACCAAAACAGGTTTAACTGTAATTACCGCTTTGTGTTTGAAGAGCTGGACAAAACTATGTGCTAGTCAACTGGACCTTCACAGAATATTAAGCAAGGCTCTTATTTGTTTTTATTCTTTTTATTTATTTATTTTTAATAATATATATCATACAGATTCAGCACATAAAACATTTGTAAAACAACTGCATTAGCCATAGTTAAACAGGTACCTTTTTTAAACTGAAAAAATCTGAATTTTTTTTTTTAATGTAAATGTTTTAATAAAACTACACTGTACTGAAATTCATGATAGTTAAGCTTATGCCTTTCTGCCTTTCAGTTCTCCTTTCACAGTGTACTTTGTCCTGACCCATACACTTTGGCAAATAAACACACCAAAGCCCTTGCAAAGCTTAAATAAACATACTTTTATTGGCTTTATTGCATTGCAAAATCAATCCAGGCATTTTAATATAAAGGCAGTAAATCACTTGTCTATAGCAAACAGAAATTGAAAAAAAAAAAAAAATTCCAAGAGGCAAAGAGAAGGGAATCAATTTTCACACATTAGAACTATTATCTTATTAACTTTTATCATATTTCATATTTCCATATGACATTGTACATTCTCCTCTGAAATAAAGAGGTATAGATTGCAATGAGTGCTATATATCCATAATCTTAAAGCATGTCTTAAAACGCAGTCTTAACGGTACAATCAGCTTGTTGAATTATTGGGTATATGAAATCTGAAATAAAATATTTATATAAAATATACCTGAAAATATTTATTTCAAATATCTAAAAAATAATATAAGCAACTATTATTAAAAAGAATATATAAAACAATATATATAAAAATTCACATGTACATTTGCTTGGAAATACAGAGATTTTCCTTGCAGGAAGGATTTTGTAAGTATCTTGCAACACATACAGAAGGGATATATCAGTAATGCTGATTTATATGTAATGTACCTGATGAAAAAGCCTTTACAAAGGACATATCCAATAATAAAGTAAAAGTGTGCTATATATGGTTGTTTAGCTGCATATTCATTCAGCATTTCAGATACCGTGCTAGCACCTGTCTTCAGATTGTCCATCCGAGAACTAAAATGTGAGCCTGGACCACAAAACTAGTCTTAAGTCGCTGGGGTATATTTGTAGCAATAGCCAAAAATACATTGTATGGGTCAAAATTATCGATTTTTCTTTTATGCCAAAAATCATTAGGATATTAAGTAAAGATCATGTTCCATGAAGATATTTTGTAAATTTCTTACCATAAATGTATCAAAACTTCATTTTTGATTAGTAATATGCATTGCTAAGAACTTCATTTGGACAAATTTAAAGGCGATTTTCTCAATATTTTGATTTTTTTGCACCCTCAGATTCCAAATTTTCAAATAGTTGTATTTCGGCAAAATATTGTCCGATCCTAACAAACCATACATCAGTGGAAAGCTTATGTATTGGAAAAATTTACACTTAAGACTGGTTTTGTGGTCCAGGGTCACAAATCACAAGTAAACCCCCCCCACCCCCACCCCCCCAAAAAAACCCTTACTGCTATAATGCTTACTGTATAGTAATCTTCAGGACACAGTACATACGTTTTGACCTGATGTGCAGAGATATTCTGAGATTTCAAGAAAACTAAATTTAATTAAAATCAAAAGATTATTCTTTGTAATCTAGAAGCATACATTCAAATTCCTGAATATCAGATGCCGAATGACCCCCAAAGTAAACAAATGTTTACATCTAATTTAATTTACCGAAAAGCTTCCTTTATTTACCCCTTCCCTCTGTGTTCATTACCCAGATTCATGTTTAATACTCTAAGGACTACTACAGCTTTTAATCACAGGTTTACTGAGCCTGGCAGACCTTTCCTAATCTACCAGAGTAGGTTTTCACTGCTCAGAAACATCAATACTGTCTTTTTGGCGCGGGTGTTCATGGGATTAGTTGCGTTTGAATGAGCCGGATCCCCTGAGCCTCACACAACGGCCCCCAAAGAGCAGATTCAAAGCCAGTTTTCCCCAAAGAACGTGCAAACTTTTACATTTTTAAAACATACCCAACAATGATCCCAGATAAGATGCAGAGTAACTCCCATTAAATCTTTTTGATTTCTTTTCAGTTTTATTTAGTCATTTCACACGGTGTAAAAGCCATCTCGGGATGGATGGTCAGCAAAGAGCTTAATTTGCATACATCAAATAAATAAACAAAAACACATACAAAAGATTTCAGCATTATAGCAATTATATATTTGTGCTTAATATGAGGCAGATTATGGCTGCCGTATCTAAGCAAAACCATTATTAGAATATAGTCTCAATGGTTCTTGAGGACCAACCTTCATCTGAATGAAGGTGCATTCAACCCCGCCAGTTATCATTGACCTCCTGACATCGATCAATGTTTGTGCAAGAAAAGTTGTATTTGATTCCCAAAGAGCAGATGTGGCAATGAAATTGATTTCTTTCTTTATCAAGTACAAACACATAAGATGTTTTTCTCATCGCCTCGTACAATAAGCCAAACAATTGAAGCATTTCTAAAAAAAAAATAAAATAAAAAATTCTCAGAAATAACCTTCAGAACAGTATTTATTGTCGTGAGTCTTTTTTGTTGTTTAAAAATATGGATCACAAAATAATAATAAAATGAAAAATTAAATAATAATAATAAAAAAAAATGTTTACCTGGGCTCTGCTGGCTGAATAAGAACACACACACACACACACACACACACACGCACGCACGCACGCACGCACGCACGCACGCACGCACGCACGCACACACACACACACACACACATAATATAATAAATAAGTAGAAGGACAAATGTTTAGCTTTTTCAAATGCAAGTATTCTTTAAAAAGATTAGCAATTAACCTGAGTGTGCTGAAAACCATTCTTCCTGACAGATCATAATATTTTACAATATTTCATTTAGTCAGAAACTAATCATCTTCAAATATGTGACCCTGGACCACAAAACCAGTCATAAGTAGCACAAGCAGATTTGTAGCAATAGCCAAAAATACATTGTATGAGTTAAAATGACCAATTTTTCTTTTATGCCAAAAATCATAGGTTATTAAGTAAAGATCATGTTTCATAAAGATATTTTGTAAATTTCTTACCATAAATATATCAAAACGTAATTTTTGATTAGTAATATGCATAGCTAAGAACGTAATTTGGACAACTTTAAAGGCGATTTTCTCAATATTTTGATATTTATGCACCATTTTTTAGATTCCATATTTTCAAATAGTTATATATAAATAGTTTATCCTAACCAACCATACATCAATGGAAAGCTTATTTATTCAAAATGGACACTTATGACTGTTTTTGTGGTCCAGGGTCACATATACAGTATGTTCTCATAGACTGTACTCTCTGATCTCCTACTAAATATTTATTTTTCTGTAGTTGTATATTATAAAATAATTCCTGTCACGGCAAAGCTGAATTTTCATCAGCTATTACTCCAGTCTTCAATGTCAAATGAATTACTCTAATATGCTGATTAGCTGTTCAATAAACATTTTTATTGTTTTCACTGTTGAAAAAATTGTGCTGTTTAACATTTTTTGTGGAATCATGATATATATTTTCATCAGGACTCTTTAATAAATAGGACGTTCAAAGGAGCAGCATTTATTATTTATCTATTATGAAACAAAGTGCTCTTCATAAGGATGTAAACTGAATCACACTAATGACTGCAGACTCGCTGGAAAATCAGTCATTTACTTTCATTTCCCTCAGTGCTCATTCATCTGCTGCTGGATCTGCTCCCAGAAAACCTGTCTGGAGCGATGTGCTGATTTCTACGGTTTACTTAATCTTGAATGTGCATCATTTAAACATATGGGGTGGAGGGAATCCTGCCTGTCCTGTTTTTGTTTCCGAGCAGTACCATCTATTGGACAGCATGACGTGCTCCGTTTCGACTTCTCTCTCTCCTCACACCTTCTCAGTGCCACTATTTAACTACATTCCTCCCACCTCCACAGTCCAAACATGTCCAGTCACACCAGTCTGTTAGCGGCCGACTATTCATCACAGCCCCTCTAAATAAACAGCTGAGGTGTTTGAGAGATGGCCACATTGAGGCCACTCATTGCTCGTGCACTGGAGGAAAGTAACCCAAATTACTCAAACCCGAATCCCTTCACCTTCACATCTGCAAACTGTTCAGCTCAAGTTCAAAATGAATTGCTTCATTTTACTGCTATAATGCTTTATTGAAATCTTTCTATCCAAGGTTGTCTCTTCAGAATCAGATTTGTGAGCTGAATGTTATCCTACAAACAAGGGGAAAAAAAAGTGCATGAATGAAATACAGACGGTGCATTTTTTTTATTATTTTAAAAGAGCACAAAGCTTATTCAATAGTAAAATGTAGATGAAACTATAATGTAGTATTAAAACTTCACCGCTTCCCAACCAGCCACACCTCAATGGTCAGTACCGGCTGGTGGAGCAGTTTAAAGCAACTATTTATCCTCGGTGTTAAGTTACACACAATGCCTGTTAGTGTTCTCACAAATATCAGACTGGCATCAGCGCTCTCTCCCTCCCACCGCTCTCTGCCCGCTCTCTCTTTGAAGTGGGGATGATTGACAGCCAGGGTTGCTCCTTGCCCAATAAAGATTGGGTCATCAGTAGTGGATGGCCGCAGATGGCATATCTCTTATAATCCGGTGTGTGGATGTTTCTCTGTACTCTCAGCCACCGTGGCAGCGCAGCTGAACACAGGACATAAAGCTGTCATAGAAAAGCGTCATCATAAATTCACAGATTTACCCATTACAGGAGCAGGGCGTGAAATAATTTAAATGCTTCAGAATGTAGGCAAAGTTCAAAAATAAAGCTGTATCTCTGTGAGCAGAGTTTTCACCACCCTTATATTGATATAGATCAAGTGTTTAAATGAAATTGATCAAAAGTGACATATTTTAAGTTGTAATTATATTTCAAAATATTTAAATGTATTTTTCCTCTAATAAATGCAGCCTTGGTGTGCACAAAAGACTTCTTTCAAAAACATTAATAAATTAAACTTTTGATGGTAGTGTATACTAGGCTAATTTTTATAGTACAATATAGAAAAATAAAAAGCGTACAAATAGTAAACTACATGGAATAATAAAACTTGGAAAAAATTGCACCATGACAACCTGCATTTAAATGAACATGTTAGGCAGGACATGTAACCCAGCACTGATACTAAAGCAATGTGCTGTCAGGCATTTTACACTATACACTAATACAAAAACAACACAAAAGTGATGCCAGTTAGCCTCCCACTAAGGAAAAAAAAAACTGTGCTAAAGTGCTGATGCCTTGAGCAGAAACAGAAATAGAACCTCATTAAAAACCACGAAATGGAGTGTCTGATGGGGCTTCCCCATTACATCGACTGTCAAATCGGCGCCGTGAAAGTTTGGCCACATCCTTCAAAAAAACATCTAAGCTTGATGTAGACTAGTAGGAGTGGTTTAGCTTTGAATATGTGATTGTAGACATCAAGAAAAGGAAAATGGTTTGTGTTGATTACAGATCGTTACACAACTGATGGTTTCAAGAGGCTTGTGTCCTGCTGGTCTCACTCAGTCCACTGTGGCGTTTTTGAGCCTTCGTGGAATGTGAAGCCAAAACTCTTCTGCAATAAAAACGTGTAACTGAATACACTCACTAATCCAGCCAAGACAATCAAAAGCATACATCAGCTGAACCCTCAGCCACTTCCCACTCATGTCACAGCATGATATTAAGGGACGGAGTCTGGGAGCAAGAAAAGATGGGACTTAAAATTGTGTGTATGAGAATTATGCAAAATATGTGAGGAAAGTGTTTCCCATGTTTGTGATTGTGCTGTTTGGTGCTTTTGTGTCAAGCATCTAGATTAGAGATGTAAGATTGATTACGGCTGGTCGTGTGGGAGGTGAGTGGGAGGGGTAATTTAATGTGACAGTTCTAAAGAGAGCATCAGTCAGGCCAATATATATATTTTAGTATGTCCCACTCTTTGTTCTACACTGCCGTTAGAACATGACTACTTTTTCTATAAAGTAACATCAGAATAACATCAGTAAATATTTCTCAAGGTGTGTTTATTTCCAAATGTCTGTGTTGCATGGGAACCTGCCAATTAACAAACTTTCTGAATTTTCTGAAAAAATGTAAACAGTGAAACAATTATGAAACAGAATGACAAATCATGAAACAAAACAGCTAAAATGTAAATGGTAAAATACAAATATATAAAATACAGAAATATATAATTTATACTGTAAATAAATTGAAGTTAATAAATTGTTTACATTTTGACTAAATCCTTAATTTGTTATTTTATTTATTTATTTTGTTCATCTGCAAAACAGATTTTCGTTCAGATGTCAGAATTCACTAAAAATGTTTTAAAAAGCATTTTGAATACACAAAATGAATCTGTGTAATTGGACTTGATTAACAACAACCTTACAGTTAGTGTGACAACTAGCCCCGATCTGCCCTATTTTCTTTATTCACAAGCATGAGCAACACTAAAATCTAGACAGCTGATGGTCCATTTGTATCAAATCACTTTGTTGCAGTTGATTCTTTATAAAATCGATTTACCACGCCCTTAAGAAGCACAATTGGCTTGGATGTGTCCACGGAGCCAATCAGAAACCCCTGACTGACCCGACCCGACAACAAACCACCATGCTGTCCAGAGATCCGGCATAAGGTCCCCAGGGTTCATCATCTGTACGCGCGAGACCCCATAAAACAACCTTTACGGTCTCTGCAGTTGGGTTCTTCACTCAACAGGACAAAGCCATGAAAGCATGAAAATGGATGAAAAAGGCGAGATGTCTGCAACTTCTGACATAGCCTACTGAAACTAGCATGATTCCAAATCATCTGAAGCTGAAGGCTTCAGAGAGGAGTTATTAGCTATCTTCAATGTGAGGATGAAGTGATTATTGATGACGTGATGAAATAACCCCACAAACAGCGCAAGTTGAGAGAATGGCGTATCAGCACTTTATACCGGCCAGTCCTATTGACCTCACTATTAGTTCGATGCTCGGACAGCAGTCCCAGTTTTTTCCTGTTGGATACGGGAAACAGCAGTTTGCGAACGTGCTCCATAACTCGGTTCGTCTGGCGCTCAAAGACTCCGCGTCTCCCGCGCACCTCTCTGTGGAGACGAGAGACCCTGGACTGGCACCTGAGGATGACCCCGTGGTTCACCTGGAAGGCAAGGAACTGTGGGGGCAGTTTCACAGAAGCGGCACGGAGATGGTCATAACGAAGTCTGGAAGGTAAGAAGGTGATTTAACACAACCGGTCTTCGCGTGGAGTGTTTAAAATGGACGGCAATGAGCTATACTGTTCATGCTGTTACGTGTTACTATGTATTTTGACTTGAACACTTTGTAAACAAGTGAAACGTCTTTTGCTTCTCTGAGGCGAATGTTTCCAGCATTCAAAGTGCGCTGCAGCGGCTTGGACAGGAAGGCGAGGTACATCCTGCTGATGGATATAGTCGCGGCTGATGACTACAGATATAAGTTTCACAACTCTCGCTGGATGGTGGCTGGAAAGGCCGATCCAGAAATGCCCAAACGAATGTACATCCACCCGGACAGTCCTGCTACCGGGGAACAATGGATGTCTAAAGCTGTGACATTTCATAAGCTCAAACTGACGAACAATATATCTGACAAACATGGATTTGTGAGTATTTCACATCGTAGATGCGATTCACAATTTATGGACTTTAGTGTAAATTTCTTCTCAAAATATTCCATTAGCCTAAATTCTATTCTGTTTTTTAAATGTATTTTCTATATATTCTATTTCTGGGTAATTTTCTCTTTGTCACCAAGCAAGTATAGCCTGAAGTTAACAAGCGCTACAACATTCAACAAGTTGCTTGTTGGAAGCAGCTCATTAAAGTTTTTTTTTTTTTTTTTTTTTTTTTTAACTAAGTCATATAACGTAATTTTTCTAATTATGTGCAAAAAAGATTTAAAAGAAATTTTGTGGAATTTGAACAGAAATGTTTCTTTTAATTGTTGTTTGAAAAAAATAAAATAAAATAAATAAATAATGAAATGAGTATGCAAAATGATATGATTTTGTTTTGCAGACCATATTAAACTCCATGCACAAATATCAGCCAAGATTTCATATCGTTCGAGCCAACGACATCCTCAAACTTCCTTACAGCACATTCAAAACCTACTTGTTTCCTGAGACAGAATTTATCGCTGTGACAGCATACCAAAACGAAAAGGTGACAGATTCAAATGTTTCATTGGTGATGACATACCACATATTAGCCTGATAAAGTTGTAAACAATTTTCACAACACTTAAGAAATGTGGCATCTTCATTACTATGTTAACCTTTACAGATAACTCAGCTGAAGATCGATAATAACCCATTTGCGAAAGGATTCCGAGATACCGGAAATGGGAGACGAGAGAAAAGGTATTTTTTTTTCTTTTAGATTTATGCCTATACAGTCATTATTAAATGTCTACTTCTAAAATGCATCTATTTTCCTTTTAAATTTCTTTTTCCAGAACAAATTATTTTATCAGCATACCGAAGTGAAAAGTTGAACTGAACAATATTAATTGAGTCTGTCCCCTTTTGCTTTAAAGACAGCAGTACTGGAGCTACAAGAACACAAACTTGTGATCATATTGAACTGAGAATGATTCAAACAGCACATTGTACTGAGCAAATATGACCTTTGGTACAAACATTTGTTCACACGATCAATATTCTAAATTTACTCAGATTTTGCTCTAATCAAATAATTTCTTATTTACGTCATGTTTCTTTGTCTTGTTATTTATATCATGCTTTTTTGTTTAATACATTGTCTTTATTTCCAGGTTTAAATTAGATTTTAAAACCTCAGATTTTCAATGTGATCTTTTGAGCAGCACTGTTTGAAAATAATAATTTTAAAATCCACTGACATATGTATTTTTCAATAATTAGGAAACAGATGTTGCATCAGAGGTGTGATGTGGCACCAAAAAAAGCCAATGTGTTCACAGACGACTCATCTTTTTACCAAAGTTCATCAAATCCTTTAATTCAAGAAACAAATGTCGTTACATCAACTTCAACAGGTGTTCGGTTGGGATTTATACTAAATTTATATTTATACTTTATAATAAATGTCAAACTGTTTATTATTGTAAGCAATTTTATACTTCAAAATTTTTATACTTATGATATTAATATTATTAATTTGCTTTTATTCTCTGTTTTATTATTGATATTATTCTTGTTATTCCTAACACATTTATGATGTACTCTACAGATACAAATGAGAGTGACATTGATGGATATGGAGATGAGAAGGAAAGCAATGAAGATGGAAAGCATTCAATTTCTCAAGATGAGCAAAATTCGGCAGAAATCTCAACAACGGTGCAAGAGTCCAAGGACAATTCAAAAGAGGAGATACAAGGAGAAAGGAACATAACGGTTAACAGCAAAGAAAAGCATTGTAAAGAGGATACTGAAAATGTAACCTTGGATAGAAAACATGCTGAACAACACAAGTTTGCAGATGATGTGACTGACGTTTCTCAGAAGGGTTCGCTCACTCGGCACTATTACATCCCCACTCCTGGCCTAATGAATTCTCTGTGTGTGCCGCCACATGTCTTGTCAAATTTATGCCAGTTTAATTATGTTGGAACACTTCCGTTTTTGGCATCTGAAGCAACTGGTCCTTGGTTATGTAGAAGGTCAAATGAAGGGGAGGGTCAAGATTGCACCACTTCAGTCCCATCTTCAAAACAAAGACCTATTGTAATGCCTGAGTTTCAGCAGCACAGAACAACCTCTCAGGTAGGTTGACAATTCGTGATGTTAGCCTGCTTGGTTGAATAGAAATAAAAATACAAATATTTATTGTAAACTAATACAAGAAAAAAAAATCATGTATAAAAATAAAAAAATACGTGAAACACGCTAAACAAAATGTGTTGTTTTAGTGACTTTAACTTGCATGTAAAAATTTTAACAACAACAATACTTATAATAAAATATTGATTTGATCTGACTTTTTCAGGGTGTGACTGTCTCAGCGCATGGAAATGTTTTATCTTATCCGCAGAGTTACATGACCACCTCTGCTGCCTCGTCATCTGCTGTATCATACCAGGTTCAAGGCTCCCCCTTTTTCAATGCTAGCTACCGATCCCGATGCAGACCCTACCCTTTGCCAATGTGGGTGCATGGCCGAAAAATGCCACAAACCTCAGTATTTGTACCATATGGTGAAACTGATACAAATGAGCATGCTGGTATTACAACTCCTGGATCAAAACCTAATGAGGATCAAAACACACCGTGTCGGGATCTCTAGAGATGCCTCTACAGGAGCAACAACAAATTCAGCTGTAATGATGTGCATTATGGAATGGTTAAGAGTCTATTGTATGTATCAACTGAAGATCAGACGATCTGGATTAAAAATTAATATATACTATTTATTCTTTAGTCTTTATCTGCTGTGTAAAAGTGTGAAAAATGTGTAAAATACATGAAGTTGCAGAGCAACCATTAAATAAATTTCATACAGATTTTCTCCTTGTTTTTCTTAACCATATGACTAGTATACAACTCACTTAAGCATATTTTAAGCTATACGCAATATCTAACAGTCCTAGAAATATTGTTTCGGTCTACCTATAATTAAATTCTTCTTATTTTATTTTATTCTTTCTTATTTTCTTACTAACATTTTCATTTCTTTTTCCTGAAGATCAATTAAACGTTAAGCCACTTTTTTTAATACTTAAAATTAGGTTTATATATTTAAGATTAAGTACTTTTATTTGACATATACATACAACCAATCCTTTTATTTTCTTGCGGCCAAAATCTGCTCCTCTATGATGGTCATCATTTCACCACAAGAGGTCACCCATGACCGTATGATGGAACCAGATCTGCTGGGCTACTGAATAAAAAGGTTCACTCGAGGTAGGAGGCTTAAAAAGTATTTAAAATTTCATATTTAAAAAGTTCAAATGATGTAAATTAAGATATTATATTTCTAAATAAATCTCATAACACATAGTAGCCTAATGTAATACGATATATTACATTTCTAAATAAAGCTCTAAATAAAATGTATACCACCCCAAATGTATGCCTAAGTGTGCCCTATAATCCATAAAATATATTGGAATCTACAAAACTACTAACGTTAGTAATGTAAAAACTCTGTTAAACTGATCTCAGGAATTATCCCGTTAATGAGCTACATTTCCAACACAACTGACGACGAACTTTAATCCCACAAATGTTTAATAATTATGAAAGAAAAACACTGTTTATTTATAGTATATTTACGTATTTCTTGATAAGAATAACACTGAAAATAATTATGAAATGACGTAACACGACACAAAACAGCGTCATCACAATGCGCCGCCTGTGTTGTCTATTGTACATCTCAGTTTTAGCTTGTGTTTACGGGTAGCAGAATAATATGGTACATAAGTCGCATATTGTAAAATAAAATCGCCAGTAATATGTCGACTGGCATTTACAGATTCAACTGGCAAAATCACCGCTAAAGTAGCTGCTGTCGCGTTCATTAGCCGGAAGATTATTTAGCCGTTCAGCTTAACTGCTGTTCAGAAATCATGCCGCAGATTTCAGTCAACTATATTTTATTATGCGGACAGTTCTTGCTGCTCTTCACAGTGCTGCTTTTACAGTGTCTAGAAGGGATTCACTCGCAAAACTCAACCGAGCCACCCGGAAACACAGTAACGACCAGCAAAACACTTCTGATCAGCGAACCGCCAGAAGAAAACGTGATGGAGAGTGTTATACCTACAGAAACATCAAATCACACGGAGCAGTATGAGTACAGCCCTCCATCACCTGTCGTCCTCTGTCGATACCTGTGAGTAAACATCTCATCTTTACGAAGCACGTGGCCTGTTTCGTGTAAACAACACTTAAATTAGTTACAGTTCACTCGTCACTGGTGTAGTTATGTGATATCTCGTGCTCTTGTGTCTTTTATAGACCAGAGGAATTCATATTCTGTCAAGATCCAGTCGATCACGGAGGAAATGTCTCTGCCTTTCAGGAACTGGGCTATGGATGTGTAAAGGCGAGTACATAGGCCTATATGTTGCACTAAGAATTTGAGTGCTAAACGATGTTTATAGCCAAGCTTAAAACTTAAAACGTATATTTCCTTGTAGTTTGGCGGTCAAGTGTACAAAGATGTGAACCATACCCAGGTGTTATGCACGGCACTGGATGGCATAGAGTGCGCTGGACCACGGGAGTTTCTCAGAGGCAATGAGCCATGCATTAAGTAAGTGAAAGGGTTCCCACAACTGGAAATATAATATAAATTAATAAGTCATTTATTTTTGGCAGAGGCTATTTGCATGTTAAATTCTTTACACAAGTGGAAGAAAAAGTTTTCACTGTGCTATAGTGATTAAATTTTCTTTTAATAATGCTATTAATATTTTAGTGCAAATAGTGGTAGATATTAGTTTCAGTTCAGTGTGTTGTAGGACAATATAACACAGCAGGATTGGGGTTTATTTTAAGTTTGACCCGTAACCTGCTGATCAGTAGATGTGTCCTTGAAGGTCCAGGTCTGCGGTCAGTGTGCCTCATCAATGTGAGGACATCAAATCCAGTTTCAATTATAGGCCTATTAAATATCCATTCGGCACTTTTCAGTTATTTTTATTATTTATAATCAACTCTGAGCTGATATGGCATTTGAGATTTTGAGATGTGTCAAAAGATAAATTCACTATCATTACTCTCTGAATGTGTTATTTTGTAACTTTGTCTGGCTCAACCAGATCAATGATGGGAAGAGGTAGTGTATATGGCTTTTGCCAACAAAATGGGCTATTTGCATTTAGTGTTAGTAAAAACTATATATATTTTTTAATCACGGAATTGTTTATAATAAATATGCATCTTTCTAGTTCTGGTCAGCTGTAGCTTTTGTGTAGAGTAAAATTTGATTGCTAGCCATGTTCACGAAATGGTGTGAACTATTCATTAGCGAACTGGTCTTAAAAATCTTTATTTGGTAATTACAATTAACTAGAAAATTCATCGAAAATTAAATTGTCAAGAATGTTGGAACCCTGCTAAAAGGTTTGTTTGTTTAAAAAAAAAAAAAACATAACTAACATAAGATGCAAGCCAGTTACACAAATGCTGCGTACCAATGTGCCTACTTATACTACGCCCTTAAAGTATGTACACTCTTTTGGTGAAGAAAAAGTACACACTTTTGAGTGTGTAGTAGAAGAGTAGGCAAGCTTTGGGACATACTATCACGTCACACAACTGCGTCTTTAAAGGAACACTCCACTTTTTTTGGAAATAGGCTCATTCTCCAACTCCCCCAGAGTTAATAAGTTGAGTTTTACCGTTTTTGAATCCATTCAGCCGATCTCCGGGTCTGGCGAGAGCACTTTTAGCATAGCTTAGCATAGATCATTGAATCCTATTAGACCAGTAGCATCGCGTTCAAAAATGATCAAAGAGTTTCGATAGTTTTCCTATTTAAAACTTGACTCTTCTGTAGTTATATCGTGTACTAAGATCGGCGGAAAATGAAAAGTTGCGATTTTCTAGTCCGATTTGGCTAGGAACTATACTCTCATTCCGGCGTAATAATCAAGGAACTTTGCTGCCGTACCATGGCCGCAGCAGGCGTAGTGATATTACGCAGCGCCTGAAAGTAGTCCCCAGCTAGGTAACTAGTTATAATATAATGGACCGTTCATGTCGCATCTGTTACACGCACCCTGTCACTGTAAACTGGCCTGTCAATCATCTTGTCACAGTTAACATCCTCCACATTTCATTTAATTTAACCTCCTACCGTACTGGAGAAAAAAGAAGTAGCTCGTTGATCTGCCAGTCGCGGGTCTTTTATGCGGAGAACTCTGCTATTTTCTGCATAATGATGCATTTAAACGTTAACGACCAAATGGATGTTTATAAAAGTTCACATTGCTGTTGCAGATGAAATATAACACGGATAACAATAAATAAATAGTTTTTACCAGTTTAAATGTTGATTATTAGTAACTCAGACCCGTTTTTGTAAACCTCTCTACATAAAGGTCGATCGCGCGCATCCGCCACGTTTCTAGTTTTTCTAACGCTTTTTATTCGTGCTTGTAGTTCTGGACCGAATCCTTCGCCAAAGCGCAATGGATTGTGGGCAGTTTTAACCATTAGAGTGTGCACGGATCCACACTTCAAAAATCAACCTGAAATAGTAGACCATCCGGGGACTTTTGGCATACTCTTTTCAACATACTATGCTTTGGGACACACTTATTGCAGTCTCAACATACTATTTAGGATGGATAGTATGAACATTGGGACGCATGGAAAGTGTTTCCTGTTGTTTGAACTGCTCTTGAATCACAAAAGAGATTTACGTAATTTTTTAATTTCTACACCACAAGAGGGCAGTGAAGTACTGTGGATCTCAAATTCGCTGAGAGTCTATCCGTACTGTACTTTATGCTGTGTAAATCTCAAGGCTTGCCTTCAGTAAATAGAGCTGCATCCATACACAGGCTTTACACTAAACACAAACTTTAGAACTATTACCTTTTGTTAATTGTTTTCCTTTGTGATTTATTAAGATACACAGGACACTACTTCATCACCACCCTACTGTACTCATTTTTCCTGGGGTGTTTCGGCGTCGATCGGTTCTGTCTTGGGCACACTGGGACTGCGGTGGGAAAGCTGCTTACCCTGGGAGGTCTTGGCATCTGGTGGTTTGTGGACCTCATTCTCCTGATAACAGGAGGCCTGACTCCCAGCGACAGCAGCAACTGGTGCACTTTCTACTGATTCAAAGAGGCTGTGTCTGATTCACCTTTCTCACGCTCACAAGTTATATTTAAAACACTGTATGCATGTGGGCTTACATGGGCCTTGTCTGCCATTTATTATTTGTAAAATACTGTTTTCTTGTTTCTTTTGTAAAGTGTTTACGCGAAGCAGTGCTGTAAATAAAGATCATCTTCAAAGAGTAAAACTCTTAATTGATACATTAATATTTATGATGAACTGATTTTTTATTAAACAAACAACATAAAGTCATCTAGGAAATTAGTCAGATATTTTCCAAATGGACTACACTTGTCTTTGTCCTTTATTGTTATATGGTCTTTCTGAACACTCTCCCCATTATGAAATGACGTCTAAAATCATATCAAATTATGTTTTCAGGGCTGGATTGCAGACTGTGCCAAAACAGCTGCAGAGATGTTACAGATCTTGTTTTAGACTGAATACCTACAAAGAGCTGTCAAGGGACAGATGTTATGAAACAGCTTGCAATTAAAAATACATACAATAATAGACATGCATTAATATAAAACATGCATCCTTTGGCAGAATTCCCATGGCTTTTTTCACACACCATTCAAAACACAATTTGGTGAGAAACTGTTAAAAGTTTTCTTTTTATTAATTTCCTCTTTCATGTTCCATGGCTTGTGTGTTTCTTGTACATTATTTATTATTTACTTATTGGGGATATGTTGCAACACATTCAAGTGCATTGCTTTAAAACAACATGTGCTTATAATTCAATAACCAATTACTCACAATTTTTGGCTTAGATAAAATCATATGGGTACAAAGAATTGTTTGACTGGTGAAAATTACTCTATATTTGAAAACAATTGAAAGCAGCAGGTAATAAGTGCATGTTGACCGTGTGATGGATTACAGCCTGACAATGTTCACATGCACTACAAGATAATTCTGTCAATCAAAACAATGCTTGTTAAGCACAAGACACTAGAACAGTAGTGTATATCAGTATCTTATGATATTCTGCAAAATAAAACTGACATTACAGACAACCCGAATAATATATACAGAAGAACAATACAATCTTAACAGTAAGACTTGTGTATTTATATCAAAAAGTACATTGTTTGGAGGTATGTAGATGAAAACTAGCACCAGAAATCTTTATCAGTCCACTTCGTCAGGAACCACTGTTATTGTGATTTCTTCATTAGCACGTCGCACCACCAAAGAAAGAACTTCGTTTGACTGCACAGCCTGACTCACGTTCTCTGTAGAATGCACTGGTTGTCCGTTAATGCTGATTATCACATCTTGGTTGAGCAAGCCAGCGCTACAAAACAAATTGCAATATGTGAAATGTGATACCCTTCGTTATTATTCTAGTTTTGTGAGTGTTAATTGCAGCAGTTAACTGATCAGGCTTTGGATCTAAAATAAGAAAGCAATAGATAGTCCAGGGTGTTTGTCTTTAATTATCTATAGCTTGTTCAAGTGGACAATGTGCTCGAAGACGATAGCTGAATCAAACTTATTCACTTAAAAAAAAAATCTGTCATAGTTTAAAGAACGTTTGGTTATAGGGATGTAACGATTCACTCAACTCACGATTCGATTGACAATTTTTTTTTTAAAGAAAATTAGATTTAAGACAAATTATAAATTAAATGTGCCCTTTTATTATTGCTTGGACAAAATGCTGCACGTTTCTTTGTGAAATTGAAATATAACACTGTAATAATATATTAATATAGCACTTGCATATTATTGCTCTTTTGTTGGTTTTGATTACTTCTATTGTCCTCATTTGTAAGTCGCTTTGGATAAAAGCGTCTGCTAAATAACAAAATGTAAATATAATGTAAATGTAAATAACAAAACTAAATTGAAATTTTAAAACAAACCCCAAATCAAATAAATAACAAATAAAATAAATCTCTTTATATAACAAAATAAGGCTTTGTCTGTGCTCTTTCCATTTAAAATTAGAGGCAACCACTGCATTTTAATCATGATCCAAACAAAGATGCTGCATACATGCAACATGAGCAGTTTTGAATTTAAATTAGATTGTATCATTTTAAAATTTGAAGCAAAAACAGAATGGTCTGACTTCAGTTTTGTGAAACTATACATAAAAAATATCTGCATAAAACAGAAACAACAGACGAGCTGAATTAGACGCAGATTCACTCTCTGCCAGCAGGTGGCGCTTAAAGCGTTTCCTTGGTTTCTGCTGTAAACAAAGCAGCGCTGCACAAATGAACTTTAATATGCATTATACAGAGGCAAGATGAAAAGAAAAAATACCTTCTAAACTTTTCTAAAGACAGTAAGTTCCCATCAGACATACATTCATATAAACTCCTACCCCTAATTGAATTGTTTAGCATCTCAGCCGATTTGAATTGATTTTCAGCCGGCTCACGGTTAATCGTTACATCATCCCTATTTGGTTACCAACATTCTATTATGTTTCACAGAAGAAATTAAGTCATGTAGGTTTGGAATGATATGAGGGTGAGAAAATGACCATTTTCATATTTAGGTGAACTACCTCTTAAAGTTTCTAATGGCAGACACATATACAAAAATCATACAAAAACAAAATACCACAGGAGGAATGTCATAGAACAGAGGTGCTACAGGAAAAATATCTTCATTGGGCAAATATGTAACGTTAAAGGCCTTTATGGCATACGAAGAGGATATAAATCTTGATCTGACTGAAGGTTATGAGAGTATGAAAGGAGCCTCTGGGCCTAGATGAGTGAAGAAAGAGGTGTGGTTGGGGTTAATCGGAAGGTGTAAGAGGAGGTGCAGGCAAATCCCTTTACCTGAAGGCAGCTGTCCCTTGAATAACCTCATACACGTACACCCCTTCGCTCACGTCTGGGAAGTTGCTCTCCTTCTCTCTGAGCTCCCTAATCAAACTGATGAAAGAAACATGATAATTAAAAAATAAAAAACAATATAAATGTAGCTTTATATCTTAATAAAAGCATATTTGAAAAGAAGAAAAAAATCAAACTTACGCAGCTGAAAGTTGAAGCATTCGCACTCCCATATATCTCTTTTTAGTCAGCATTCTTCCTGAAATGTAAGAAAACAGCTGCTTAATTCAATCAAGATTAAAACAAATAAACAGTTCAAAAGAAGTTTGCAAACCTTTTCTTTGTCTGTCATAAGAGTCTGCAAGGAACTGGCGTATGCGGTCCGAGGGAATGGCAAAAGATATTCCTGGCGTAACCTTCAACGTGTTTATGCCAATGACATCCCCGTCCTTGAAACCGCAAACAGGGAGCATAATATTGAAATGCACTGCAATGAATGAACAGCTACCTTGAGACACACAAGGGATGGTGATCACTGGATGTACTGGGTTTAATTTAATAATTAAGAGTAATAGGGAATATTGAGGTCATTATTTAAACAAGTACAATGTAAGATGTTTGTATGTACATAGTTATACGTATATACCATTAATAAAGCCATATCAAATTGAAATACAGCTTTTTTGCTTATACTAATGCATTGTTTAATTCCAGTTTTATGGTGCGTCTGTGCAATGCTTTTTTACATATTTTCAAGTATCTATTGTGCACTTTAAATGGAAATAATTTTTATTGCACAGCCAGATGCATGCTTGAGCCTGAGGCTCCTTCAAGGACACATGTTGTGTTTTCCTTTACAAAGATCAATAGAATAATATAAACCACTGCAGGTAATTTGCCCAGGGTATACTAAATTTCCAGATGGAAGCAGACATAGAAACAGTAGACGCTTCACAGTAAGGAACCATGAATACCAAAATTGAATGTTGCACAAATAAAAACAAGAGTTATAACCTTGGGGGAAGTTTTCTGGAAACAAATAGGGATAAACAAATCAGTAGCAGCAGAGAGAGAGAGAGAGAATTATGTTCAAAATATACTTAATGCCAAAGAGACAGGAGAATAAAATGTTCTTACCAAGTTTACAAGGGGTCCTCCAGAGTTTCCATACTGTGAAAGAAAACATTAACATTCTATTCATATTCATGGCCACACAGCTAAACTCTCTATATTGATAGTGTCTATATGTAGAACGGTTACATTTATAATGGCATCTGTTTGAATATACTCCATATCAGAGTTCTGCAGGCCAAGTTCATGACCTCCTCGGTGGGTAGTGCTGATGATACCGGTGGTTACTGTGTTTTGAAGAGAAAACGGGCTTCCCACAGCCACTACAAACTCTCCTGGTCTCAGTTCTGATGAACGACCAAGTAAAAGCACCGGCAGGGGAGTCTGTTTAAAACAAAGAGACATTGTGTATTTCATTCATTCCTGCAATACATATTTTGCCAACTTCCTGATTTTTGTAAACAAACAAGCTCCATCTTTTTAAGTTGTTTTGACCAACAAAACAGTTTTATGCGCAGTTAAAAATAGGCTATTTATATAATTAATGTTTCTACTCCAAACACATGTTCAGATATAACAGTTTAAATGATGGCTGTCATAAAGTCTTTTGAGGAAGCACCCCAAACAATCTGTTAACTTTTCTGTTAATCTTTTAACAGAATTAAAAAAACAAACATTATTTAAGCCAGTTACTGTTAACTAAAAACGATAAAAAAAAAGGTAACTGAAATAAAATATTAAAATTAAATGAAAAACATGAAAATTAGAAATGTGGCTTTGGAAACTAACTGAAAAAAAAAAAGAAAAAAAAAAAAGCTGAAGTAGTCTATTAAAAATAATAAAAGTTAAATAGAAATGTTAGCTACAAAAAATTAAATTAAATTCAATTCAATTAAGCTTTATTAGCATGACTGTGTAACACAATGTTGCCAAAACATTAACATTAAATACAACAACAACAACATAAATAATAATAAATAAAATCCATCTAAATAAATGAAAAGATAAAGTAAGTCAGTTTCGAGTTAATCATGTTTAACATCTAACATTGTGAATGGTTAATACATATTTTGCAGCTAGTGCAGCTGTGTTATATCTGTATTTACTAATACTGTATATATATTATATAGAGAGAGAGATTCAAGCATACATCAAATAGACATTTTTAATGTACTATTTATGATTTTAGCTAAATATTTTAGCTATAACATCTCATTCAAATAATTAATTACTTTCCTGAAGTGAATGTAACGTCAGGTGACATGTTTGTTCATAAGCTGTGTGACACCAGTCTTAAGTGTCAATTTTTCGAAATTGAGATTTATACATCATCTGAAAGCTGAATAAATAAGCTTTCCATTGATGTATGGTAGAATAGGACAATATTTGGCTGAGATACAACTATTTGAAAATCTGGAATCTAAGGGTGCAAAAAAATCTAAATATTGAGAAAATCGCCTTTAAAGTTGTCCAAATGAAGTTCTTAGCAATGCATATTACTAATCAAAAATGAAGTTTTGATATATTTACAGTAAGAAATTTACAAAATATCTTCATGGAACATTATCTTTACTTAATATCCTAATGATTTTTGGCATAAAAGAAAAATTGATAATTTTGACCCATACAATGTATTTTTGGCTATTGCTACAAATGTACCCCAGCGACTTAAGACCAGTTTTGTGGTCCAGGGTCACATATTTCCGCGGTTGAATCTCTGACAGTATTGGAAATACAGTTCAGTATGTTGGTAAGTTGAACTGTATCTTTTAACATTTAATATATCTTCTGACCTTCATCACTTTTCCTCCATCACTTTTTGTGCTGTAAATAGGTAGTTGCAAAGTGGAATGTCTGTTGGTTTGTGAGCGCTCTGTGACAGCGTTTGAAATGGGCAACTACAGCGATAACATTTACTAACAGTTTGTTAGTGGGCACCTTTTTAATCGGAAATAACCATTTTAATACTCGCCTTTTTCCACAAACAACTCATCGTGATCTCCAACTCAAAATCACACAGCCGTTAGTCTTTTTCAGAGAAAAACAACTTGACTATCTTCTGTACTGTCACCTTTTTAGAACAGTCTAATAAGTTTCCTTGAAATGTTTGAAGCCAGCAGCCAGTCTGTGCCTGAGCTTGCCCCTGCCTGCCTGTGCTCTGTAGGGTGCATTTTTATGACTTCAGGCTGATGCACCAGGTTTGATTACCGGGGCTTCTGGAGCAGGACGCCTTTACACTCTGTCCCAACCTTGACTCTGCAGGCTACTGCTGGGGGGCTGAGCACTGCAAAATAACAGATTGCCATCTGCCTCCCCAGCACTTCTTCTCCACTTTTCTCCTCCTTTTTGAAACCACAGGCAGCCATACACAGTCTGGGACTGAATTAAAGTGATTACCAATCATTGTGCTACATGCTGTTGCTATGGTCTGGGTTATGGCGAGACGTTATTGTTGTTGGCAGAGGATGCTCTATGCTGCTGATCAAACCTTGTCTTTACAGACAGTCTCAGGAGTTAGGTGATTCTAAATCAGTCTGAAAGGACTTTTTTTTTTTTACTCTTTTGGGCTGTTTTGTATTTCTGCCAGGAGATATTTCAGGGCCTTGTGCTGGTACTGTTTACAAAGGCAGGCTGTCAGTGGCAAATAGACATGTTATCTTGCATGGTCACAAGCGCACAGCGAAAATAGGCGGAAAGTTGGAATTTGTAAGACCGAGACGAATTTTCTCCTGAGAAAATCAGAAAACAAATTAACCATGTCAAGAAGCAGAATCAAATTTTTGGTGGCACAAGCCCTTGCTGACTCCAAAAACATCTGCTGGGCTGCCTCCCCAAGATTAATTTACTTCCAGCAGCTGTGAAGCTAGTCGCTGATGATAAACCAGTGGATCTGAGCAGTAAAATGCAAAGACAACCTTTTTACCATGCAACAAAAGGTATTTTGACTATGCACTTAAGTCATTTGTCATTGGTTAAGTCATTTCTCCATGTCCCCTGACCAGGTTTTGGACATCTTGGCATACTTACCTCTGAGTCGATCTTAATGAGAGCAATGTCTAATTTTTGATCCACATCTTTGATTGTGGCATCGTAGAGCATGCCATTTTTCAGCTCCACTTTGATATGTTGCTTATTGGTCAGTACATGTGCATTGGTGACGATCCACCCGTCCTCTGACACTATAAACCCTGAACCACTGGAAACTGGGACGTCTTGGTTGGAAAATGGTAGTCTGGAAGGAAACATTGGGGAAATAGTTCCTTGGTGTATGAGTTCATAAAAAATGAGTTTGTTGAGAGATTTCTAGGTTTTGAAGCACAACATTTTTACAGGCAAATTCCAACTTCTTGTCTGCACTTTTAAACATTCTGTTCATCAAAGAATCCTAAAAAATGTATCACGGTATCTATTTTTAACATAATGACAATAAAAAATGTTTCTTGAGCACCAAATCAGCATATTAGAATCATAGAAGGACCATGTGACACTCAATACGAGAGTAACAGCTGAAAATTTAGCTATGCCATCACAGGAATAGATTACAATAAATTAAAAACCTGTTAAAACTGAAAACAGTTGCTTTAATCGTTTTTTACAATCTTACTGTTTTACTGTTTCAAATAAATGCAGTCTTGGTGAGCACAAGATTGTGTATAACATCCTTTTTTAAATTGTGCTATGAAATGTAACACAACAAATGTTTATTGTAAATGTTTAGTGATGATGACACTGTGCATATTTTGTCACATAATTATATACTAGAGTTTAATTTATGCATAATGCAATAACAGTTATCTTGTAACACACAGAAATTCTAATCCAAACAGCAGTGTTTACATACTTATTCTACTCTCATTTTTGAACCTCAGTCTAAAAAAGCAAGCAAAAACTATTATGTTGTCATAATTTAATCACATATTGAGAGTTCATTCTGTGCCAGCTAAGAATACCAAGCACTATAACCAGCATGTCACTCTGTGCTCAGCATCTAAACAACCAACACCATCTGTCCTTACCTACTAAACAGTTCTAGATGGACCACTGCAGGGGCAATCTTATCCACCACATCTGCTATGAAGTTAAATTTGTAGCGCATGCTGCTTGGATTTCGAGAGCCTATCAGAACAAAGAGATCAGAGAACACAAATTACTTTAGAAAGTATTCCCTGTTTTTAAATAGAGACCAAGCCAAAAAACATGTGCACAAATCCATGGGTTGACAACTTTGCTTGATCAATGTCACAATGTTGCTCTTCAACATGTTGCACATCAACAATAGTAACGTGTGGGCACAAGCTATGAGTAAAGCAAACAGCCCTGTGGAGCTCTTTTCTTCACCCTGCTACCTGAAGGCACTGGGGGAGAACTTGTCACACAGTCTCTGCATAAATTGATGTTACATGCTTATCTCCAAGTCTGTGGCAGCTGACAGCAGCCTTGCTCCTCTGAGAGAAAGTCAGGGTCCCGACATTGCATGTGCAGGTTTCCCTGGGGTGAACCACAACAGGTAAACACAAAAAATATTTCTATAATGAGAAATGAGAATTCATGACAGTAAACCACAGATGCAGCGCCATAAAAATTTAATAAATCTTAATAAATTAAGATGGATCCATAGCCTCCTGAAAATAGTGACTTGTGAATGTACAACAGCGCCAATTAATGGGGCCAAGCCAAGTTTTTTCTTTAACATGCTTGATTATATAAAGATGTTGTGTGTAAAAAACAATAAAAAGTTGAGAACAAAAAATTAAGACGTCATTGTTTAAATCATATTCTCTCTTAGTTTTCTGCCAAAGAAACCAACACATCTGATGCTACATATATGCAAATATGTGCTGGATGTGGATAAAGGTTATGCAATCCACATGTTACCACTTGACGAAATCATTGTTCCCTTGACTATTTTTTGCATACTGAGCCCACTTTCAGAGCTGAATTGCTTGTGACATTCGTGTTTTCCAGCCCTTTTGGGACCCCTGAATTTGGCAATGCATAGCTGACAGAACATGCCACATGGTTTTTATAGATAGATCATATATCCCAAGGCATAACTGTCAAAACAAAATAAATTTGAACCTCTTGGCCAGAAGCCAGGGAACATTTGTGTGCATATATATATATATATATATATATATATATATATATATATATATATATATATATATATATATATATATATATATATAAAAATATGTTAATGTTTGTGTAAATATGTAAATAAAAATATATAGTGTTGAATATATTTTTTTGTGTGTCATTTTTAATATAAGTGTATTTCTTGTTGCAAATTTTTCAAACATTTACATATTTTTCAATCAATATTTCAGAGTTACGTTATATATATGTTTTTTTTTTTTTTTTTTAAATAATGTACTAATGTCTTTTGAAAACTCATATTATTTTCTTTCTTCTGTGTAAGATAAAAGTCAAAGTTCTTCTTTTCCATACAATGAAAATTAAAAGCCTCCCGGTTTTTATCTAAAATATCTTAAAATGTGTTCCGAAGACGAACGAAGCTTTTACGCGTTCGGAACAACATGGGGGTAAGTGATTAATGACAAAAATTTCATTTTGGGCTGGAGTAACCCTTTAATACTAACTTATTGATTTACATATACTTCTTGCCTTCTCTAAAATAACTGTTCTCATATCAGCTGGAATGATTCTGGTGTCAGTGGTGTTGGGTGTCAGTGGATTGTGAAGAACTCAAACATTGATCATTGCCGCTAGCACCACCTTCATTTATAGAAAACAATAAAAATGTTTTCTCAGTGCAGGACTATATGTACTAACACTGTAAGGGGACCATTTGATACAAGCATTTGTGTGTCAAATCATCAAGCTGTGAGAATGAGAAAAGAACGCAATATGATGACTTACATTAGTATTACAAATGAAGAAGCGGTGGAAATCATCTCACACCACTATGGCACGATAAAAAGAAGGAATTTAAAAATATCAATATAATCTCTTGTCCTAATATGATAACATTTTTGGTAGCTATAGCAATATCATTCTAGGTTTCAGTTCATTCACACAATCAGCATGCTATGACGGTACTGATGCTCAAAATGTGCTCCATGATTTAGCTTATAACAAGTGACAAAGAAGTAGTTGTCATTTACAACTGTGCTTTCGCAATATGCAAAACTGCTGAATGCCAGCACTAACATGTGCTGAAATGAATGTTATCAAAGTTCCCTTGACATTGAAATAGATTTGAAATTCCGCACCTCTTTTCCTGCAGAGGTTTGTGGCTTAAGTCATAAATCTATTATCACATAAATGCTTCCTCATACTTTTTTATGAGGGGATTCGGTTGAATTTTGCATGAAGCTGTAAAGTTAAGCTGTACTCAATCATATCTGATATGATATGCCCCTTCAATGACTTTTTGATTTGCGCCTCAGTATTGCTAAACTAAGTGTAGTATTTCAGTGATATCTGTGCTAGACATGGCATATGTGAAATATGATAAATATGCAAAAATCTGGTTTTAAATGTGTAATTCCTGTAACTCAGCAACTTAAAATAAAATAATAACATTCCTGTGTTGTGAAGATTTGTGAGTTACAGCTTAAAAACATTCCATCAGGATAGAAAGAACTGGCTTTTGGGTCCCACTTTATATTAGGTGGCCTTAACTACAATGTACTTACATTTAAATTAATCATTTGATACAATGCACTTATTGTGTACATACATGTTTTTACATTGCACATTTTTAAAAATACATGTATGTAGTTACATATGTAATTAATATCTGTAATTACATTTATAATTACTCTGTTGACCCATCCCTTACACCTTAACCCACCCTTAAACCTACCCAAACCACCAAACCTGTCCCTAACCTTACCCGTATCCCACCTCAATAGCAGCAAAAGTGTTTTGCAATACAATAAGTACATTGTACTTATTTATGAAGTAAGTACATAGTAGTTAAGGCCACCTAATATAAAGTGTGACCGGCTTTTGTTAAATAAAAGGAATTTGATCCTAATGGAAAGTAGGACCACAGTAAATTTATGAGCAATCAATCATTTGTTTTGATATATTTTTTTTGACTAGGGAAGGAAAAAACATGATGATTAAGACATAGGCTGGGAGACCAGCTAAAACCAGCTACTTCCAGCTTAAACCAGCTAAGACCAGGCAACCATCTTAGGCTGGTTTTAGCTGGTGTTTGCTGTTTTTTTTTTTCCAGCAGGGTTTGCAAAATGTTATGGGTTATTTTAGGACACTTTCTGTCAGTACGTCAAATTACATTTGATACATTACTTTTAATATAAATTGTTGCGTCTGCTGCAAGGGGAAAAAAAAAAACAGCTACACCGTTTAGATTGTTATTAACTTCTGTCAAGTTGGCCAGGTGTTATGAACACCAAAACAAACAGTTTTTCTTCCCTCACCGGTCTCGCAGGGGCCTCTCTGGATGAAAATGACAGCAGGTATGCCGCTCATCTCAGCCCGTCTGTTCTCCGCTTTCAGTCGACAGACACTGGGATATGTTCTCCCATCGCTGCCGCACACTGGCTCATGGGAGTCACACACGCACGCACCGCGCGCACTGCTGCGATATTCACAGGTCATTCCCTGACCGCAAGCCGCATGTCCGCGATCCCCACAATACTCCCCCTCTCCCGCCGCACACACCGTGCAACAGTCACATCTGTCCTTCACCACGCCGAAATAACAAGACTCTAGAGCAGATGAGCAGCGGGACAGGTCGCACACATTTGGGCATGTAGTTTGTCTCTTCCGCAGATCACGCGCCTGCACCCAAGAGGCCATGAGAACACAGGTCAGCAGTCTCCACATGATGAACAATAATCTCCCCAATCGATGTAAGGACCGATGGAATTTCAGTTTAAAGTAAACTTCCCTTTAACAAAATCAACAGATGTCCCCTTGGTTGTCCCTACAGTGAAAATGTTCAAGTTTAAAAACACCAGTTGCATATTGCTGAAATATCATAATGATGCTCAAGCTGTGGCTCCTTGTACATACACCTCTTTATGAATGGACAGCATGCTGGAACGCAGCTCTTCTGAGTTTGGATATAGTTTGAGGTCTTCACGAGAGGAATTAAGGGAGGAGCTCAAAGTTTACCTCTCTCTGTGTCTGTTAGTCCAACAACTCAGGTCATTACAATGAAGCCGTAATGATAAATGCAATATAATTGAGCAGAACTTGCATTTAATACAGGCTATATATTGTGAAAAATAAGTCTGCTTGTGTGCTACCCTTTCATTGTATTGTTTCAAACTTGCGCTATGATGTTGCTGATTTATTTCATTGCGTGGATTATGCTTCGGAAGGGCTTCATTATGTTGTTTTTTATGATGTTGTAATTATGGCATCTTTTTCTTTCTTTTTTCTTTAACAACTATATGTATGCACACAAGCTGCATTTAATCAAAGTCAGTACAGTAAAAATAGTACTATTTCAAGTATTATTACAGTTTAACACACACACACACACACACACACACACACACACACACACACACACACACACACACACACACACACACACACACACACACATATAATGATATATATAATGTATAATGTTATATATTGTCACAAATCCGGTTCGTGGCCTTCCGTCTGACTGCCACAAGAGGTCGCCTCTCCATCATGTTGACTCTTACACCACACAGACTGTTACATGTCACTCCGGACTACAGTTCCCATCACCCATTGCACTGATTACACACACACAGTTGAATGCACTGATTACACATACACAACTGAATCCAATCAGACATGCTTTATAAGGCTTGGACTTCCTCTTTCAGATCGCTGAGTATTGTCTAGCGTTTATCGCTCTCTCCCGGTGATAGCTACATTATGGAGCCCTTCCGTGTTTTCTGAGTCTAAATCTAGTTTATCTAGTTTATTCCCTGAGTCATTTGTATATTTATCCTAGCCTGTGTATCTCATTTCTTGTCTGATCTCTGCCTGCCCTGAAGTTTATAGCTTACCTTGGATCTCTCTTTAGTCTTGTCGTTTTGTACTCTGTTTGCTCCTGCCTGGACTACTGCTCACGTTATCAGATTACCCCTCTTGTCAAGCCCTCTGGATATTGTTCGCCGATTGAAGATGCTTGCCCTAGGATTACTCTTGTGTCTTGCCCGTGCCATACCCGTTTGCTGTTGTTTGACCCTGCCTGTGTTTTGACTATGTTTACTATTAAAAGCTTGCTCTTGGATCCGCTCACCTCACGTCTTGTCGGCTACGTAATATATATAATGTATAAAAGCATTTATTTATTATATACAACATTTGTTTTTTAAAGGGGTCATCGGATGCCCATTTTCCACAAGTTGATATGATTCTTTAGGGTCTTAATTAAAAGTCTATAACATACTTTGGTTAAAATTTCTCAATGGTAGTGTAAAACAACACCCTTTTTACCCTGTCAAAATCAGCTCTGTTTTCGGCAAGCAGTTTTAGTCCATGTTCCTTTAAATGCTAATGAGCTCCGTTCACCCCACCCCTCTCTTCCATGGGGTGATGGGCCGTTCTCATGAGACTAACTAGTACGTTAATAGGAAAGGTGATTTGCAAAGATTCATTAAAGAACTTTTTACTCATTTCTTCTGTAGGTGAGGCTGGATCACGAATGATTCATGTGAACATAAATGCATTTAGCTAGATCCAGGGTGCATTCCCTTCAAAAACAAAGGTAATCCACTGTGTCTTCAGAGGCTCAGATATCGGGAGTGAATGACGACCGCTGTGTTCATTATTACATACAACAACAAAACACCTCAACTGCTATAGGAGCCATTGTCTACTCCTGCTCACTCAGGGCATGTCTAAGGTAATGATTTAACGAGATTAAAAAAAAACAAACAAAAAAAAATCATCCAATGACCCCTTTAACATTAAAAATGTCTTTGTATATTCAGTGTGTTCTTGCTATATACACATGCAAAAAACTATACATTGTGCAGTCTTCTTTTTGAGAAGCAAGCAGAATCTAACTTGAAAATTGATTACATAACATCGCTGCATACATATGATTCAGACATATTGCTGTGCTTGTTTCGTCCTTCTGTGCTACCTGAAAGTTTATTCTTCATGAACACTCTTTGGCAGTGTTCCTGAAGAAAAGTTTGGCGTGTTCACTTATCTCCTGCTGACATCTAAACAACTGCACTGTAAATGAGCGCAGAGAGATGTGTCCTACAGCAGCAACAAACTCCTGCCTCTGATCTTGTGTTTACAGCAGAATTTCACTTTGCCTCTCTCTTGCTCTGCCGACAGGGTGTGTGAATTGTGCTGACTCCAGATTTGATGTGGATGTTTTGTACTTCAAAAGAATTTTACACATGAATACTGCCAGTCTCCAGAGAAAACTCACCAGTAACCTGTCCATTAACACCTGAGAGAAACAGGTAACCTTACACTATAAAAAAAATGCATTATCACACAGCCTAAAACATTCTTTCTGGGCAACATCTAAACTACCTGATTTTAAGATGTGAATGTAATTTAAAATGAATAAATCAGCCTGACTACATTAGGCACATTTGAGTTATATGTGATTTGCTTTCAATGTCAATAATAATGATGGACTGACTTCAGACACGTTACTTAATCATAAATCTTGCAGCCAGTTTTTTTTTTTTTCGTTCTTCAACCTATTTCATTCTGTCTTGTAGAAATCCACAGCATTTTAAATGGAATACTCATAATTCATAAGCCTGTTAGAAAGACTGTGAATAAGCCTTGGGTCAATTTTCTAACTAGAAGTTTGCCAGTTTTAGAAGTCACAAACTGACTGAAAAAAAGTTTTTTTTCTGGTTCAGGTTTCTTCATGGCTTTGGTGTGGTTTTCTTAGAGCTATTAATGTGTCAGGATTGGCCTGTGAACTGGATAAGCTAGCAGGGTGTCTGTGTATACTGATGACATGTTAAAGGAGTCATGAACTGAGAAACCAAAATTACCTTGATCTTTTGACATATAAGAGGTCATTATACTACCCATCTCCACCCCCTGGATGTGGATCCAACCCCGCCCCCTGGATCTTTGTTCTGCAGTGAGGGGCTACTGTTCAATCCACTACACCTATTCAAACAGAGCACTCTGATGAGAGGGGTTAAAAACAGGACAGAAAATAGCCTATCAGGCTACTTCTAAATGATGTTTTTTGATGTAAAAATCTTGATAACATTATAAGTGGACCTCACAGAACAGTACAAAATAAAAAACAAAGGTAGTTCATGACACCTTTAAAGAATTATTGCAGATTTTTCAGTGAAAAATCGCCGTGTTTTTAATTTTTTTTTTTTTTATCAGTAACATTAGCAGAATAATGTAAAATCAAGAATATCCTGCTGGGGGTATATTCTGTGATCATTTACTCCCCCTCATGTATGCATGCATTTCTTTTTTTTTCTGCTGAACATAAAAAACAAAGTATTTTGAAGAATGTTAATAAGCGACCAGTTTTGGTTCCAACTGACTTCCATTGTATTTTTTTTTATCCATACAAAGGAAGTTAAGGATAACAGAAACTACTTAGTTGCCAGCAATCTTCTTTTGTGTTTCACAGTAAGAAAAAAATTCATGCTGGTTTAGAACAACATGAAGGTGAGTAAATAAGAACTATCTGTTAAATATGCTAAGAAGACTAAGAAACAGGGTTAGGCTGTCATTTTAAAGCAGGGTAATCATGCATTTTTTCCATTTCATTTTTATAATTGGTATTTTGTAGTGGTTTTCTATATCCTATAGTATAATTTGAAAGCATGCATGAGATGTATCAAAATCTCTGTTCATAATTGGGATTACTTATTGCACAGTGTTAAAGATTGAGAGCAAAGAACACACCATCAACAGAGTCATCACAGCACTCCTCCTGTGTGTTTCTTTGTGTTGCTATTGCACCAATAGGGGGCAGTGGTGATCTGTGCACTCTTTGAGATGAACACAATGGTAATAGAGAGAGAGACGCCTTGCGCAGTGTTTCATATCTGTGTACACCTACAGTATGTTAATAGCGTAGACCGATGCTCTGCTGTTGATTGTACCTTGTTCTTTATCACCTTGTTTTAGTGGTCCTCATAGGACCAACCTGACGCCTTAAGCATCAACATAAACATATAGTTGACCCTATGTCATTATTGCTCTACTGGTTCCCTAAGGTATCCACATGATGCTTGTTACATGAAATTGTAGGAAAGAAGGTTATAGAGACGACATTAGGTGGCTGTGGAGTGTGGTGGGAAACAAGGACAACACTTTTGTGCACTTTGCATCAGCTGTCAAGAGAGACATGATGAGAAACAAGCTGAGTCATGTACTTTACTAACAGTGCTGCTGATTCGATCTATATGTCATACATTCTGATAATCCCAGAAAAAACAAGAGGTGCCTTCCAGATTTTGTTTTGGAAAAGGATTGGATGAAGTAACATGTTTTGAAGTGGATACAGAAGTTTCCATTTATAGGACTTGGTAACTTTGGAGAGATCATGACAGTATTTGATTTTATTGCTTGTTTGTTTGTCATAATTTAATTGAATCATCTTTTTCCTAGCAACACTGATCTTAAGCTGAAGTTGCTTGACAACACTTGAAATGCTGTTGAAAGGACACGGGTGTCCCACTTTCCCTGTGCAATATCAATGCAACCGGAGAATTAGCCACAAAGGCCAGTCTTTGTGAAGAAACATCAGCCTAAATCCCATGTAGTGCCTTCCTCTGTGATTTAACCAATTATTATTTAGCACATTCGAAATGAAGGATGACATTCACCTTTAAGGAGATTAATTAAAACTCCTGAAAATGTAATATTATTATTTTTTATAATCTGTAAGGAAGTGCAGCTCTGACTAATTGCTTTGCATGTCATTGTGTACATGATGAATATGGATGAGGATGTAAGCAGGACTCAAGACTAAAGGTACAAGTTATAACATCGAACCATCTGCAAGGGGAACACAATTCTGGCATGACAGAATGTTGCTTTTTTCATGATTTGCCAGCGTATGTCCCTATGTGTGACAGATTTGAAAGATATACATCTGTTGTCACATTCTGCTTTTTTTCAGTCCAGCCCTTCAATAGAAGGCCTCCCAGTTCCCAACCTTTGGATAGGATCTGGTGAATGTGTTTAGAATTTGAAGAACGGCCATGCTTAGTCTATAATGTCCATATTTATCACACGATTAAAGTCATATAATAATAATAATAATAATAATAATAGTTATTTTTTTAATTAGCATGGTTCCAAGATCCAACATCCATGGACCCTTTCTACTCGAAAGGTTCTCTTTTTTTTGTACTTTTATGTTCTTCACGCTAAGAAAAAAGAATGGTTCTTTTAAGGACTGTTGACTGAGAGATTTTTTGAGGAACCAAAAATGATTCTTCTATGGCATTGGTGTGAAAAGCCCCTTTTGGAACCTTTTTCAATTTTTTAAGAGTGTTCCGTTGCACTATTGCACTAACGTTCTTTAAGTGGAAAATGATTCTTTAGAATATTAAAATGTTCTTCACACTAAGAAAAAAAAAATTAAGAACTGTTCACTGAAATGCTCTTTGGGGAATCCAAAATGGCCTTTCTATGACATTGCTGCAAAAGCCTCCTTTTGAACTTTTATTTTTAAAAGTGTTCTGGCCTTTAAAAAAATTACATTATTAAGTTGGCTTGAAAAAGCCAACTTACTGATCTACTATATAAACTTATTATTATTATTCTTCTAAGCCAAAATGTACACTCTATCTCCTCCTAGAACTTTCAAGCTAGAACCACCAAACTCGGCCCAGACCTTCAGACTGGTCTGACTCGGGTTGCTATATCTCTTCAGACTGATCCGATTTACGGTTTTCCTAAATGAAGATTAAAACTGAAAAATCCCATAGATTTAAGACACACCAAGCCGACGGTCTGCCGTTGGGCAGCTTTTGTTCGTTGGCCTACTAAGTTTTCTCAGTGTGTTCTGTGCCGTCGGCTGAAGTTGGTCCTCGTCGGCTTTTTTTCGGCCGATTCGACATGTTGAATCGGCGTCGGAGCTCGTCAGTCAGTTGGGCCATATGATCGTTCTGATTGGCTGTTCAGCTGGCGAACCAGTGCGCGAGAAAGGCGCAGAAACCGACGTGCTACTTGGCCATCGGGTGTCGAGCGTAGGCTTGGTGTGTCAGGGCAACTTTGGACCCAGACGCTGCTGACGTGAGCCGACCCTGCAGTCTGCTTTCGTTGCCAATAGTTTGTCGGCGTCGGCTTGGCACTAGTAACTTGCTAATCATGCTAGTAACATGTTAATCATGCTAGAAACATGCTAGTAACTTGCTAATCATGCTAAGAACATGTTAGTAACATGCTAATCATGCTAGAATCATGTTAGAATCTAGCAACATGCTAGTAACTTGCTGTTCATGCTAACAACCTGCTAGTAACATGATAATCATGCTAGGATCAAGCTAGTGACTTGCTAATCATGTTTGAAAACAGGCTAGCAACAAGCTAGTAACATATAATCATGCTAGCAACTTGCTAGCAACATGCTAATCATGTTAGAGACATGCTGGTAACTTGCTAATAATGCTAACAACAAGCTAGTAAAACCTTAGCAACCACCCCGAGTACCATAGCAACCACCTAGCAAACCATCCTGAGTGCCATAGCAACCACATAGTAACACCCTAGCAACCACCCCAGGTACCTTAGCAACCGCATAGCAACACCCTAGCAACCACCCAGAGTACCCTAGCAACCGCCTAGCAACACCCTAGCAACCACCCCGGGTACCTTAGAAACTGCATAGCAACACCTTAATAACCACCCCAAGTACCCTAGCAACACCCTAACAACCACCCCGGGTACCTTAGTAACCGCATAGCAACAACTTAACAACCACCCCAAGTACCCTAGCAACCGCATAGCAACACCCTAGCAACTACCACAGGTACCCCAGCGATATGTTTTTCTGTGTCTGTGTTCTTCTGATAGACTATTGCCTTTAAAACATTCAAACTTTAATCTTTAAAACTATTTTACGTATTTCAAACTACTTCAAACTGAAAGCTTTTAAAACTTTTACAAACTTTCTGGCTAGGCTTTTTCAAGCCAACTTAAAGTTTGTATCCAAACTTTACTATCTAGTTTATAATTGTTGCAGTATAATTTTAATAATAAAAAAATACATGATTAAAAATTAAATAATAATGATAATAATAATTATTATTATTACTGATGATGATAACAATTTCTAAGATGATTTAAAATAAATAATAAGGTAAAATAATACAGTTCTCTGTATTAGTGTGTTCAAGCATGTGCAATTGGCCAGCATGACAGGTATGTGTGGACAGCTGGGCTCTGGCTCCTGTTAGATAAAGAAATGCTCACCCAACCCTCATTTAAAACAAATCATTGGCCATAGTGGGGCGAGAGGGTGACTGTGGGTCATCTCTTTTTGTTCACAGTTTTCTCGTACAGACTCTTTTCACTGACAAATATCTTTGCCCTTAGAAACAGCTTCCAACACATTCATAATTCTAACCTTACAAAGTACTTTGTGGTTCACCTTCTTTGGAGTGATGAAACAAGACAACAATAGATCTAGAACAGGAAGTGTATCATGCTAATGGATGTGCACACTCGCAGGGATTATATTTGGTTTCAGCGCTGCTGTGCTAATATGCGAGCGGCGACAGTCACTTGCACACATTCATGAATCAGACTGATTGCTGGCTTGTCAGTGGAAACAGAGGTGGGGGAGAAAAGATGACACTTTCATAGGGTTGACAGATGGGAAGTGATTTGGAGTTGGTGGCTCACTCAGGATAGGTTAATTAGACTGATAAGCAAAAATGTGTTCAGTTTGGCACGGTGACTCTGATAGTTTAATGCAGCCATCTTACAGTCATCATATGTCTTTCTCTGTGCCTTGGAATATTTTCTTTTTTTCTTTCTGAAAGTGCTTATGGCATTCTGTCAAAGCGTGGGTCTGCTGAATTGGACCATCCAGGCAAGGAATTGCAGATTTTTATAGGCAGAATGTGGATTCTTATTGATGGGTGTTTCTTTAACTTTTGGCACTTTTATGTCCCAGGGGTTGATTAAAATGAACAGATTTTAGATCCAGACTTTAGGTCTATGAAATTGCATCATAAATATGAATAATTATGTTTAAAGATGATCAATGAGCGAAATAAACTATTTTAATACACTACTATTCAAAAGTTTGGGGTTGGGAAGATTTTTTGTATTTGGTACATTTACCAAGGCTGCTGTTTTTGGTCAAATATACAGTTAATAACTGTAATATTATGAGATGTTGGAGTTCAAAATATCTCTTTTTTGTATTGTACTATATATGTAAGGAATAATTGACGACGGGCCGTTGGATATTAGAAAAATAATGCACACCGGAGGTGGTGATGCGGTCACGACCCGAAGCGGAGTGGCCGTTACACCTCTGGTGTGCATTATTTTTCTAATAATTCAACAGACCGAAGTCAATTATTCCGCTTATACTACGGTTGCCACACCTTAAGACATCGATCAGATGGTATATTTCAAGGCATTCGTCTGGTATTTCTACTTAAATCGCTGTGAGTGGGATTATTTCTTCCGCATCTCATCCAACGCCTCCGTTGCTAATTCCAAAGCGTCATTTTAAACCTAGTAACGGAGGCTTGAGCAGTTGATAGCAGACTAATGCAGTTAATAACTAAGTTATGAGAGAGAGAGAGAGAGAGAGAGAGAGAGATTACCTCTGTGCATCTCTCAATAGTGTTCGGCAGCAATGTCTCTAGTTATAGTGAAACTTAGTTCCTTTTGTTCACGAACAGCGCCGTTGTTGTTACCTCGCTTGTGAGAAGTCATGTAGTGTTTAAGTTGTTTACTGATAAAATTGTCAGAGTAGCGCTAACAACATTAGGGCGATGTAGGCTAGTGTTTGTGCAAACTGTAAATGTTATGTATGTGCGGTCTGTGAGGGAGAGAGAGTGGGAGAGATAGAGTATGTGCTTTCCGTACATAAAGCGTAATTTTGTGGCAAAAACATGGACATGATCTGTTGTTTTTATCATATTGTTTACTATATTTATTTATTTGGCCAGTGTCCTTGTGTGTCTTGGTTATTTTGCTGTTGTTAGACCGTTGAAATAACAGAAATAATTTGGCGAAGTGATATGGCCATGTAATGCGGGCAGGAGCTGCCTGGAACTACGTTCGCCGTACGTTTCCGTGAAAATAATTGCACATCTTAGATTAGAACTTTCGGCAGCCAATCAGATTCAAGTATTCAATGGCCCCGTAGTATAATTAAAATATAATTTATTCCTGTAACGGTAAATCTGAATTTCATCTGAATGTCTTTACTGTTGCATTTGATGAATTTAATTAGTAAGAGGCATTTGTAAGAGCTAATTGTGTTACGGTCTCCTTTAATTGTAATTGCATATTGATCTAATTTTTTATTCTGCTGTGATGAAGACATTAATCGGATGTAAAAGGCTTCAGTTACTCTGTCATGTCATAGTGTGTTTGGTGTTCTGTGAGATGTGTCTATGATGTTGCACTGTGAAAAGGACAGTGCACTGAATACTAGTTATTGTCTGGTGTGTTTAGGCTTTAATATTTAACGAAGCGAAGGGTGCAAATGTCCAAAGTAAAATCTCGCACTCTGGTATGCCATAGATGAATGGAATAAAACTTGAAGAGGAATTTTTCTGACTGTGGTTTTGCTTTGAACATTTTGAATTTTAGTCCACAGGGATTTAAAAAGGCATTTAAACTAGCTCCATGTTTTTGCCCTTTTGTGCATATTCACCTCTGATGTGCTGAATATCTTACATTTTCTGATATTACAGAAATAAAAGAGTGAGGAACAGTAAAGGAAAGAACAGAAAATAATGTGAAAGATTTTATTTTTATGTGTTGTATAAATCAGAGAGATGTACATTTGTGTGTGTGTGTGTATGTGTATGTGTGTGTTTGTGTTCTAAGGCACCTTTTGAAGCTTCTAACAAAAAGTAAGATGTTGAGATGCTGTTAGAAAAGTTCTTGGATGTGCTGAGAAAAGTTGCTGTTGTCAGTGTTGTTCAGGATGGATGAGACAAAGCTAAAACTAATGGTCACAGTAGCATCATGTTTAACAAAAAAACAAAACTCTTTGACCAAAGAACCTCAGGGCTTCATTGTAACTTTCATAATAGAGTAAATCAGAAATTTCACACTGCTAAAGCATTAAGACTGTCTTAAAAAATCTGAAAGTTGAATCCCAGGACGGTTGGACCTTGCAGCAAGAAGACCTTAAATGGTCACACTTTATATTAGGTGGCCTTAATTACTATGTACTTACATAAAAAATAAGTACAATGTACTTACTGTGTTCATATTGTATTGCAAAACACTTTTGCTGCTATTGAGGTGGGATACGGGTAAGATTAGGGACAGGTTTGGTGGTATGAGTATGTTTAAGGGTGGGGTAAGGTGTAAGGGATGGGTCAACAGTGTAATTATAAATGTAATTACAGATGTAATTACATATAGGTATTTTTAAAAATATAAGTACAATGTAAAAACCTGTATGTACACAATACGTGCATTGTACCAAATGATTAATTTAAATTTAAGTACATAGTAGTTAAGGCCACCTAATTTAAAGTGGGATCCATTAAATTACTGTAAGGGAAGCTTGCTGTACGGGCAAACAAGCTTTCAGAAGCATGTACTGGAGTTCTGTGAATAAGAGTTGACAGAAATGTCTTACAATTCTGTTAAGAAGACTGATTGACAATTATAAGCAATGGCCACAAGATGTTATTTTCACCAAATTGATGGTGTACTTATTTTTTCCAGGTAATTGCTTTCCTTACTTTTTTGTGAAATGATTGAAAAGAGAAATTGCAACAAAATATCAGATTTTAACAAGCTTGTGGGTATCCTAATGTCACACCTGTTCTCTATCTCCATTGATGATCACTTAACATAACAGTGCAAAAATTCAATTATAATCACTTTTTTGGCCGAAGTAAAATGATTTTCCTTTGTGATGAGTTGCAGTGCACTGAGTTTCTTTAAGATACACCAATCCAGTATAATTCATGTCTCTGTCTGTTCTCAAAAAAAAAAAAAAAAAAAAAAAAATCATCATTTAATAATCTTTTGTCCGACATATGATGGCTTTTGTACTGCCATCCTAATATACAGTTCTTTTATTTGAGTCCAGCTGTTTCCAAGAATCCCCCCACTGAACTCAATCAATAGAACACTGAAAGACAGCTGGGCACTTAAAGGACCCTGCCACATTTAGCCATGACCTACAATTCTGTTGCTCTTCCGCACTTGCTGCACTTGAGGAAGAATTTAACAGCTTGTGTTAGTAATAAAGGCCTTATCTTTTCTTGGAGTTTCAGAGAAAAGACTTACGTTGTATAAACATTTTTAGCATTATGTTCAGTGGAGATTATGCACCTATGAACACTAAGCATTCACAATATATTGGTACGTTTACATACAGATTATCCAATGCTTTTTAAAATTACTAAAAATTGATAATGCTGTTAAAATAATATCTTTACCAAATTTGAAAAAATCTATCCATTTTACACAGTATGTAATGTTATAATGTTTAAATTCACTATTAAACAATGGATTTTAATTTTAGTGGTTTATTTTTGTGAACATAGATGTGCATCCATTTACACCATTTCTTTGTGTCTTCATAATTTCCTCTTTTCATTACATTTTATTTTGCTGTGGAAAACAGTCACACACTGTTTTTACACTATCTTTTTCCATCCAGTAGCAAACTTACACCACGGTAGGAGCTTAATTTGCCGTTATTTCACTTTTTTTTCTTAAAGCAGTTCGACATGTTTTCTTTCCTGATCAACCACAAAGCAAACAGCACAGCTTCATCTTTCTGTCTTTTAATATTCAACAGCTGCCCAGGGCTCTGGGTTTGTTTGAACATAATAAATACCATGTTTGTCTAAAAAATGGTGCACCCTTCAATTCCCTGGAACTGAAGGTACCATGCTTTCCATCAAAATGTAATTCCTCCCGTCTCAAAGGTTTATTCTTTTGTAATCAAAATGTTCCTGCTGTAATGTAGTCTGGCCACCCCTGAGTTGCTTCACAGACTCTTGATGCAGAAAATTATATCAGGCACAAATCAGACCTGCATGAGGATCAATAGAATTTGCTAGTGAATCTTCACAGGTGAATCACACCTAATATATTCTCGCCATAGTAATAAGACTATGTCCGCAACTAATGAGGAAGACTTATAGGATCTTGTACCTTTTGGAGACAGAAATCCATTGCTAAATCCAGCTGCCAGAGTTGTGGCATTTTGTCTTGTCATATATAGCCTCGGGTGACATGGCAACATCTCTCCATTACCACAGGCATCATCTCGACCGGTTGATGTGCCACATTTTGCAAATTACATGTCACATGGTAGTTTTTCAGCGCCTCCACTGCTGATTTCCTATCCTCGGGAGGCCACTATATAGCTCAGTGTTCGGTTTGTAAATTTCCGTTAGCATGCAATTGCACACAAGTTTCAAAGTGACAAAGTCTGAATTAGAGTTGTTTTCCCCCAGAATGTCCTACATGGATGAGAGGAGCTGTATGAAGTGTCCTTTAAACAGTGTATTTTTTAAGCGTGTTCTTTGCTGTATTTGCATTTGGAAAAACGTGTATTATGTGCTTACGTTTTGTTCAGTTTCCAGGGAAACCTTAAAAAATTTCCACTCATGTCTCCATTTTTGTGTGACCTTCGTAATGTGTCTCATTGCTCTGCTTTGCATTAATTACCCTCATCTAACTCTGTAGATTTCGAATTACAAGCACATTTGATCATTTTGGTGACCAAAACTTCTTTGAGGTTTTCTAGAATGCATTTCATCTGAGTGAAATGCACTTTGTACTATTTCTGTTTCTGTTTTGTTGAAATGTTCTGTACACTCACCTGATTGGGAATCTGATTTGTTTAGACGATACACACACCTCATTCCATATGCTTAGCGGTGCCTCAGATTGAGCTGCGGTGTCTGAAGCCAGCTACTTAATCCTGCTCCAGATCTTCCTCAATACCGTTCGTTTGCAGTGTGTTGACGGATATTCCCAGGTTATGCTATATTGATTGCTGTTTTAACATCTAAAGGACAGATTCCTCTCCTCTGTCCAGCATGCTCAATATTTTGTTTCAGGCTTACGATTCACATTTAATTAACCCACTCTCCACTAAAATAAATCAATATGTAGATTTAGAGAAAACTACTCATGTTTGGCCCTGGAACACACAAAAAAATTTCAGATTCCACAAACGTTTCAAAAGGCTTATGGTGATCAAGGTTAGTTTTTGAAAAGAGCCAGTCTAACATTAGAGAGCCACGGGAAATCATACTGACGTTTTCATATCCTCAGCACTTATTCAGATGACACTGGTCTGACAATTTACATTGCCGCAAAAGTGTGGTTTATGCGATGTCTTATTTATAGCAATATTATGAACAAGGTTTTCAAGTAATCAAATCTTGATCAGCACCAGTGGCAGCTATGAATCAGAAATACAAGTTTTATTAATTGTAGGGAATGTAGAAATGTACAAAATATACTTGGTAGTGTTCCCTCATGTGACCTTGTATACTCTTATGTTCTCATAAATTTTAATTATTCAAAGCACATACTGTAGTATAAGAGAAAAAGGACTAGATATGGATTTGCTTTCTTTTAGTCATTATGGGCTATGCAAGCACATAAGCTAATACAGTGAATGAGTTCTTGCTGCTATAAACTATAGGGAATAGTGATATTGACCTCTGATTTACTCTGCAGAAACTGGGCTGGGAGCTAATACTCCTGACTCCATGTTTGCACCAAATTGATTTCATGTCATGTTTTTAGTGTAATGTGTGTCGTTGATTTTGTCTTGTGTCTTCTATTTTATTTTGAAGTTACCATGTCTGTTTTTAGTTGCTAGAAATCGGAGGGTTGTAGCCCCCTCCACTTTTATCACATTTGGCTGATATTAAAATATGTAACCTACCTCTGTTCTTGTATTAAAAGCACACTTCTACGGTTGTTGCATTTGTGCACACCACAGTACTTATTTACATTTACCTTTTTTTGGAAAGAATATAATGCTTCTTTTTCAGCAAGGAAGCATTAAATTGATCAAAACTGACTGTTATAGAGACATTTATAATGTTACGTTTATATTTCAAATCAGTGCTGCTCTTTTAAAAATTCAAATGACTAAATAATCCTGAAAAAAAGTATCACAGTTGCTACAAATCATGAATATGAAAAACATGAAAATGTTATATCTAAGCACCAAGTCAGTAAGTTAGAATGATTTCTGAAGGATCATGTGACACTGAAGACTTGAGTCCTTTACAGGCTGAAAATTCATCTTTGCCATCTCTCATCTAGTGTACATTTTATATATTTTTTACATTTTGATGTTAAATTTCAACTGAACTTTACTGACTCAATTTCCAGATTAAGTATTTATTGTTAATGAAAGACAATGTAAAAATATCTGCATAACTGGCTTAATATTGCATTAAGTCAATGTGCATGTTTGGCTTATGAATATTAAATAGCTAACATGATTGGAAGATTGCCTAGAATTATCACAGTGAGCAAATTTTCATGAGTGCAGTCTTTGTCGCATTGTCACATCTCAAATGCCTGCATTCAGCCTTTTCCCTTTATTCCCATGATGATTGCGATCACACGTCTTGTTTTTTAGTGTATTTTCTCAGTTTTATATATATACAAATCCTGTTTTCTGTTTCTGTTTCATTTGTCAAATCTTTTTATGCTGCATCATTTAGCAAGCTTTTGTTTCTTAGTTCATTTTGGTGTCACATAATAGAGCTGCTTTTAGATGCTTCTAGCCTGTGTTCACTGACGTTACACTCAGACAGATGTGTGAGCGAGAACTGCTAGAAAACAGGAAGTGGACTTGCCATTTTTGTGAACAGATGGTGCAGCCCAAGACACTTGGTTTGTAACCCATATGTACATCTACTCGCTGTTGAACTGTGACCATATTTCCTGCAGCAGGACTTTCCACATGCTGTTGTTTTTGGCTGTGCACTCTCTGCCCTCTGCAGAGGCAATAAACACTAGGGTCAGCAAACTCAACACAATGAATTCATCTCTATCTCTCCGGCTTTGAATGTTGTACTCACCTCTGCCTTCACCAGTTGTTTGTCAGCGTATTGATTGCCTATAGGAAACTGAACTCTGAAATTTGCATCATATCAATTGTTATGCTTCCCTTGAGTAGATTGGAAAACAGCTTGGTACATTTTTATCCCTAAATTCACAGCAGTCATCCTATGCATTGCTTTAGTCTTTGTCATCATCGGAACTATATGGAAATGGAAAAAGACAACAAAATAAGCAGTGCGGAGGAGACTGGGATATATTTTGCACATCGCACTGTGAGGACACTTGGCTTCATCAGGCTACATCAATTTCTGTCAAGATAATTCATTCCCCACAAAATTAGGACATTCCATAAAAACCTGAAAGACATGCTTATTAATAAGAAGGACTTCAAGTTTCAATAGAAAAAGTGAGTTTTGCTAAAGCTTTTAAGAGTTTGAGATTTTTTAAAATGTTTTTGAAAGAGGTCTCTTATGCTCACCAAGGCTAAGTTTATTTGGTTAAAAATACAATAAAAAAGTGTGAAATTTTATTAAAAACTTAAATAACAGTTTTCTATTGGTATATTTTTTAATGTAATTTATTCCTGTGATGGCAAAGTTGAATTTTCAACAGCCGTTACTCCAGTCTTCAGTGTCACATGTTCCTTCAGAAATCATTCTAATATGCTGATTCAGTGCTCAAATAAAATATATTCTTATTCTTATTATTATCAAGATTCTTTTATAAGTCAAAATAACGACATTTATTTGACATAGAAATCTTTTGTAACATTCATTTGATCTATTTAATGCATCTCTGATAAATAAAATTATTATTAAAAAACGTAATGCCCCCAAACTTTTAACCGATAGTTTACCTTATGAAACAACACAGATGAGGAATAAAGGACTTTTGTTGGTGAGAAAACCACTGGTAATCTGGCAGCTTGGGAGAATTTATGCAGGGTTAATGAGTTTTGCCCCAGCAGGTTCTGTGGGGTTCTTCAACACCTGTCCTCTCACCGATCTGAAAAAAGACTATGCTGTAGGAGATTCAGAAACAGCTCTCACATGACCTTTCCCCATTCATTTCCAATTACCCCCCACCAAACCCACCGCACACTTTAGGGGTTCTGATATATGTTATATACATGTTATAAGTCTTTGAGGACTGCTTCATCTTTTTTAATCTTTAACATTGAGGTTATTTTAAGGTTGATAAAGACTAATTGCAGACATGGAGACACCAGCAGAAATGTGATTGAATGTCTCCATGTTGTAGGTTGGCAGGTGACCCATTTCCCAAGAATATTTAATTGGGTCTTTTAGACTGATTACAGCCAATGACTCTTTAAGGGACAGTTGGCCTAAAAAGCTTGTGCATTTCAGATGAGCTGCAACTGAAACTCATTTGTTGACCATCTTCATTCAGGAAGTGACTCGCTCTTGTTTTTCCTTCCTCTTTTCTTGACTGAAGAAATAAAATCTCTGCCTGACTTAAGCTTGTCTGAACTCAGATAAATTGCTGTGAAAGGAAAGAAATCTGCAGATATTTCCCACAAAAGCTGTTGATGGACAATTTATCTTCCCTTGTTTGTTGCAGCCTAGCAGATGCTTTTGGAAATGAAAAACCGAATAGAGGCGAGGGAATTTTACTCTGCTAAACATCAGTTTGTCACTTTCATTCTACAGTGTTTTCCTGGTCAGGTTTGTTTGGGTGTTCATACATGGCAGATGCACAGTTGTGAAAATAATAGCAGGAGAATGAAGAAAAATGCTGCAAAGTGATTTTTTTGATCAATATTAATGCTGTCTGGACAAATCCTCCCACAGTGTTAACGAGACACCCCTCAGGGTCTGAAAGCGAGTGTCATGTATGCATAATGACCCCTCATTGATCATCTTTCCTGAAGTCATCTAGAATGTTTACTGTTTTGTTGTATGAAAACTGACTGCTTGCTCTCCCCAGGGTAATAACGGTGCATCAAAACTGATCATCTTCCATGTCAGACCTGACATTTCACTATAAGTAAAATGTTAAAATGACAAAAAACAACAACAGCAACAACAACTGAATTTCAAAAGGGCTGTAGGGAGGTGGTATGGAAAATTGGAGATAAAATTAAATGTTTATGATTTTGATATTACAGTTATATTTTCCTTTGTGAAAGAGTTGTTGTTTTTTTGTTTTTTTTTACTAAAAAATAATTTAATCATTCTGATCCACTATTATTGTCAATAAGCACTTATGCAGAGTATTTTTGTTCCTGTTAATACGTTTTTGAAAACATTAATTTTTTCATCCAATGTAATAACAAATCACTGCAGATTGACTGTAAATTTACATGAAGACATCAGCAGAACTGCTGTTTCAAAGCTCTTGGGGATCAGATGGAGTGAGTGCGGAGCTTTTACCCTGGGGAGAGATTAAAAACCATGTGAATTGTAACTGACGGCTGAATCAGTATCTGTCAGCAGATCATCATTGCACTTGCTTAGAATAATTTTTTTGCTATTTAATCAAACCCTTTTGAGCATCATTCATAGATTCTGTCACAAATCGACAATCTGTTGCCACTCATTCTTAAATCTCTGCCAGTAATTGTATTGAAGATGATAGAGCAATTAGGAAACTTTCAGAGACGTTCAATGCAAATGAGTTTATTATATTTATTTAGTACTGTAGTTTAAAACAGACATGCTAATGAAATTTGCCACCAAAACTATAAATAAGCAGATGAGGTGCTATCACTGAGTTATTCCCAATGCAACCTCTCTAACCAGACTGTAAGAAAAATTAATTGGAAATCTTGACATATAGTGAGGGAGAGGAAGACAATGCTCCATAATTCCGCATTTCCTCAAAGTGCTTTTACCCATATTCCAAGGATAGGTGGATGGGGTCACATCACCTCACAAACTTGGCTCATTTAATTTGTGAGAAAAATAACCAGTTAGTCATAAAGGATGCATGGGGGATTTTGTGCAAACACGCTGAATAGAGACTATGTATGCTGATGGGAATTTTGCATTTACATGTAGCACATGGCTGTCCTTGTATTTCCATTTAAACCAGCTGGTGTCAACGTTGAGACTCCAAAGGCCTTCGGGCAGGTGTGTGATGGAGAGTCCTTCATGTCTCCTCACTCAGCACCTGCGTACAGACTCTCTGTCATAAAGCAGTGCTGTTTGCCCATCTAATCTGTAAAGCAAGTAGGGTAAAGCAGTTGCTGCATTGCTAAAAAACATTTGACAAAAGAGCAGAGTTATGCATGCATGTGTTTTTGCCAAGCAGCCACTCGTATGTGATGTGTGTTCACCCTCACCACAAGAGCGGGAAAATATGAGAATACATTACTCCGCCCCACCACTGGATTCAGTAAATGCTTGAAGGTCATTGTGGGAGCAGGGAGATGTTGTCTAAATGGTATGGAAATGCAATGCAGGTTTTACTCGCACATCACTTTTGTCCATTTGGGAAACCAGTGAGGACTCCTGTTGCTATTACATATTCCACCTTTGTTGCGGAATTGTTTTCGTTACAATTTTACCTCCTGGATTGTGAGTCATGGGTATACAAATTCCTGGGTTGATTGTGAAGGTTGTTGTTTCATGTCTCTGTTTTTCATCCTTTCTACACATATTCTATTCTATTGTTTCACAGCGATATACAAATGTTTTTAGAATTCTACTGTGTAAAATTGGGTGCGCAGGGACCTCTTTCATGTATCCCTGTAGATACGTAAAACTAAAGGCAAACAAGGATGCAAGAGCCAATTCAGGTTAAGGCACAAACCCTTTTCTTCTGAATGGGCTACCCTTGTGGCTACAAATGATTTCCCATATGACTCTGCTGGGTTTTGTAGCACAGTATGTGTCAAGGTTGATTTGTTGAAGACTGAAGATATCTTTCTTTGAACTGAAAATGATGTGGCAAGAGGGCCAGGTATGATATCTGCTAGTGGTTGTTATGGTTCTTTGTCTCTTGGAATCAAAAAGTTCAAACACTCAAACAACTTTCATTATTTTTATGTACATCTGGTGAAGATGTGTGGTATTGTTAAATATAAATAAATCAATAAATATTTCAATAAAGAACAGGGATTTCATCATAGTAAGTGATTTGCCATATCAGTGATCTCTTTCATATATGACTGGCTTTATGGATCAGACTGAGGATGAGCAAGCATTGATACGGACATGAGGTAGTGCCATTTTCCGAATCCACTGAAACTAAGCCCTTCATGGAACATCTTAAGATAAACGCACCAAGCTAACACAAGAAGACAAGGTGACATTTTCAACTAATTGTCACCTAATCTGTACTAGTAAGGCCAATGTGCGATGACTGATCCTGGGAGTTTGTTCGAGGTAGCTTGTGAAATGTCAGCGACAATGAAAAAATAACCCAGCAACGACTTCAAAATAAGTGGATGTTCATTGTTTTATTCTTGTTGTTAAATAAACATGGATCAATTACAATGCTGTGTAAATAGCTAGATAAAGTAAATGGTATTACCACAAATTTATTAATACCTAAAAATGAAAAATCTGTCATAATTTACCCATATGTCATTCAAACCTGTATGTCTGACTTTCTTCTGTTTAACATAAATTGAGATATTCTGAGATTTTTCCATTAAATGGAAGTCAACGGGCACCAAAACTCTCTGCTTACCAAAAAGAAAGTAAATCATATGGTTGGCAACAAAATGAGGGTGATTAAATGATGACAGAATTTTGATTTTTGGGTGAACTATCCCTTTAAATGTATTAAGTCTGCTTGATTTATTAACTAAAAAGTACTTTAAAGCTTTTATTAAATTTAGTACATTTATAAGTGATATTATTAATTGATTATTAATTTATTGATTAATGTTAAATTGGGTAGCTTAAAATGTAAAAAAATAGTTAAAAAGTTAAAATAGATAAATAAATTATAATAATGCATTAAATATCACTGTATATTGTTCTCTCCTTGAGATTTATTGATGATGTCCAAAGAACCAAATATGATTATTATATAGTTTAGGAGAGGATGCATTTCAGTGGTTAAGGATATAGGTTGCAGACATAAAATAAAACCCTAACAGTCTCTCATTTTATGTGGGAAATACATGCACTGAGAGCTGAATGAGGTGCTTTTTAAATGGCAGGCATTCCGGTGCAATTACGCATGTGAACTGAGCTCAGCAGTACTGTATATGACAGTAAGTGACGGTCCTCCCAGCGGAGCAGCGCTGTGTGTTGACTTTCTTGTCACATGGTGATTGGCCCTCCAGGAACATAGTCAGAGCTTTAGAACATTCGTAGCAGGGGGCTTCAAACAGCTGGTCCCTGGGACTTACTAACTGTGTATATAAGGCTTTAATCCTACGCTGCATCTCAGCCTTTTGTAAGTGCAGTTGCAAAGCCAGACTACTGCTGTCAGGCTGTGGGGAATGAAGACACTGGAAGTTTTTCTACAATTACTGGATTTTATTCCAGTCCAACTTAATTTTTGGTCTTTTAAAGCTTTATTATTTTGTTCATTAAAGTGGTTCTAAGAAATTTGGGCTGCAAAGTATAACCAGAATAAAATGAGTTCACTTCGGTGAGCTGTAAAAGTTAATATAGTATTTATTCCTAAGCCTGAACAGCATGAAATATTGTTTTAGGAAGCATAGCATGCAGTGATTGTGCACCTCGGTTTGGCTGCTATTTGACTAGCAGTCTGTCAGTATTCACACGAAATGCTTTGACAGGGCAGAGAGGTGGAACTTTCCCGGTGTGGAGCCGCCTGTTCCCCCAATGTGTGCTGCCTTACAGGCTTCTACCTGATTGATGTTACCTGTCATATTCTGAACACGTCTGTTTTTCCCCTGCTGTGCCATATGTTAAGAGAACACTATAGGTAAAAGAGGCTGTTTAGCTTTCCTGTCTCAACATTGCCACAAACACCCCACTGTCATTTACCTTTCCACTGAGGCTCCCCGTGTTTGAAAGTAACACCCTGTATGAGGGAATGCTAATGCTTTTTTTTTTTTTTAAACCAAGATTTATTTATCCTTTTTTTTCTCAATCAAAACTGCATTTTTTAATACTAAATGATAAAGCCTTGCCACTGTAACTTAACCACTGTACCATAATCTTTACAATTTTAATGATCATAATTTTATTAATAGGTAGGTTTTGCCTTCTAGACGGCACATCTTTTTTTGCCATATTTTGCTGCTGTTGGTTTCTTGTGTATTGCTTTAATTATGAGGACACTGTGCACTTTCTGTCTGCCTCATTGTATACGTTAATTAGTCTCATTATAGTAATCTTTGTGACACCTCAAAGTGAACATGTGCTCTTAATGACCTGTGAGAAGCTACATCTGGTCCAGCTTTTTGTATTGCTGTTTTGTGTTCTAAAAATACTCAGCAACACTTTACAATAATGATTAATTTTTAATATCAGCTGAATGCATTACTAAACACAAACTGACAATGAACAGTACCTCTACAATATTTATGAATCTTTTAAAAATAAATATTCCAAAAAGGAATTTTTGCAATGAGGCTACTGAAGGACAATTTTGGGTTCCCCAAATAACCTAAACACTTTTTTCTTTTTCGTTTTAATAATTGCAATTTAATAATGCAATGGAAAGGTTTTGTGGTTATCTTCATGCTAAAAAGAACCTTTATTTTTAAGAGTCAATGTCAATTTCAACATCAAACGTTTTTTTTTTTAATCAAAACTGTATCTTTCAAAGTTAGTTAAAATGCTCTGAACAAACAGTTCGTACTGTATGAAGCATTAGCAGATTAACAAATTATGTAAAAACTATTGATCATTGTTTGTTTGTGTTAGCTATGTATTTACTAATATTAACAAATGGGACCTTATTGTAAAGTGTTATCAAATATTCTAGCAAAGCAGATATTGCAATCAAAGACTTAGACTTTGTTGTTTTACATGCATCGTACTTTTCATTTCTCTATTTTCAGCGATCACTAATGATTTTTCAGCTAAAGTTGGAGACATCTTCCTCAAATACAGGCTAACTACAAAAGGAGCAAATTGAGCTTTGGCCATTGCCTTAGATGATGAATGAGACTTACATAGTCTTTCTCAATGTGTGATTTGATAGCTGAACGTGGTGCTTTTTGAAATGCCAGGCTTTGTCTCTACTAATCTTGATTAAATTGCAGGTGCCTGCTGGCAGAGGTCTTGGTGCCAGACCTTATCAGAAAGATTTTCTTGGGCTTCCCATGCTAGTATTTTTTTCTAGTATTTTTTTTTTCTTATGTAGTAGAGACATTAATAGGGTATAGCATTCAGTGTCTATTAATATTTTGTCAGAGTAGCTGTTAATAATTTGTTATTTGTTATCAACCAGAAGCCATTTTTGAAGATTGTGAGATAATAAATTAATTCTTCTCTCCAGTAAAAGCAAACTTCTTTCTATCGCTGGGTTTAAAGGGGTAAGTAGCTTCATTAGACTTTAGTAAGATTAACTAGAAAGAAACTGTTCAGTCTCCCATTACAGTACATTTGAAAGAATCTCACATTCATAATCATTTAGTGGAAACTGAAATTGGATTAAAAGTGAAGTCTCTGATCCTTCCATTGGTAGATGGAAAATATACTATACTATAAAAATTATAGTATAGCTTATACCTCTAATTGAAAATGATACCATTAAATTTTTTGCACTGTAAATATTTTTTCATAAATGGAACAGGAGCAAGATCATGTTAATTATTCATGTTTCTTTAGTTACATTTACTCTACAATAAATTGTCAATATTTTAATTCAAATACACTTATCCATGTACTGTATTTGCACAACTACAGTCACCATAAAACACCTTTTAATTAAAGCAAATATGCCAGTGTGTATCCAAATTGTGGCCCAAAGTTGAAAAACCTTTCCAAATCAAACACAAAGATAGATTGATTAATTTGGAAGCACAAAGCAATGGTAGTTGGTAATGATGTGCAAAGAGCGGGGTTTGTAAAACCATGTTATTTCATTTAGTGAGTCAAAGAGAGATGTGTGCTTAGAGTTGGGGAAAATTACTTTGTGTACAGTACATCCTAACAGTAATTTGATATAAAATGTGCACTTTCTGGAATACTTAGAAGCTAAAAGTAATTTCTGAATATAACTCATCATAAAAGTAAGACTTGATCTCCCCCAGAATTTGACTTAACTTTTATCTCTTCTGTATGGCTGACTGCTGGGCTGGTTTGCAATTTTAATCTTTGTAGGCAAAAGTTAGGGCTTCTGTAGTGCTTAGTTCACAGATATTTCCCTTCCAGGCTATAGCTCCTTTACATCTTTGCTCTCTACAGTTCATTGTGTTTTCATTTCATTTTACTGTGAGGCCACAACATTTTGGAAATGACCGGTTAAATATTATAGACTATTCTAGGATGGCATGAGCCAGTCATTATTGGGTCCTGCTGAATGCATGCAGGAAACTTGCTAATTTATTTAAATGTCAGAACAGGCTAGTAAACAGGGTCAGTCATCTCTAGTGGGGAACGAAGCTATGTAAGATACATTAAGACAGTGCAAGCTCATTAAACACTGAAACCAAGACAGGATTCAGGGGACAGTGGGGTTGTGTTGTCTGTGTTTTGGGTGTCTGGAGAAGTGCTAGGAGGCTTGTGATGACATGCTTGGCACAGTGGTAGGGTATCGGACGAGGAGATTGATCGTATGGGTGCAGATTAAATCCAGAGGTCCAAAGGCCCACTGACCACAACCTGCTGTTAGATATTAGCTATGGGTGTTTTTCAGAGCAAATCACCAGTCTGGACTTGTTCCGTCACTTTCTTTACCATCAAAAAAAAAAAAAAAAAAAAAAAAAGGCAGGGTTGAGGCAGCATGCAGAATTGAAATTCAGAGTAGATAAAAAAAAAACATAACAAATTAAAGTTTTTTTTTGTTTTTTTCCAGTTATTACAAAAAAGTGAGGTTTGTCAATCCAAATTTAAATGGATTGAAATTGGAAGCTTTATAGTCCAGATGGTTATTGGTTGGTTGGTTGAATGGATGGATAGGTGGATGGATAAATGGTTAGATCATATCATAACCTGAAACCTCAATGAATGATGCTGAATTCATGTTTTACCTTTACGGTTACATCCATGTCTGCATGGCATTCATTTTGTATATCTTGCTCGCATGTACTCAATCTTCCTCACTGTCAGTACAGGCGCTTCTTATCTCCAATATATTTTTTCTCACATCCCCAAATGAGACCCCAGTGATTAAATGTTTGATGCCTATCTGTGTAGTCTGCAGCCCAGAGATCAGGGCCGGCTCCTCCAGTGTTCTCCTACTGAACGCCTCCCCTGCATCCACAATGAAAAAATACAGAGAAAATAAAGCCACACTTTCAAGGCAACTCTTGGCTTTAGGGAACCGAAATTACTCTGACATTAGTGCTGCACAATGCACTTCAAACGGAATTCCAAGATTGAACTGCCAGAGAAGATAAGATAGAGGGAGGATCAAGCCCCAGTGATTTGCTTTATCGCTGTCACCGCTGGGGTGCTGTGGTAATTATTTGTGTTTCAGACTGACTAACAACTGATCCCCATGACTCTGATGCTTTTTGATCATAGTGGTGTGGTCAATTTAACAAACCGATAGCAGTTCAGGGCACTAGTACTGTTTTAATTGTTATAAATCAACCAAAGCAGAACTAAATTCAGGGATAATTCACCCAAAATGAAAATTCTGTCATTTTCATCAAATTTCAGTCCAAAGCTATTGTATGACTTCAGAAGATGTGGAATATAGTGCAGAGACATGGACTTTATCATGGGGATTTTTATTTATTTATGTATTTATTTAGTAATTTTTGAAGTATGACAGCACTTGCTCACCGTTTGCTTTTATTTTATGGGCTGGACGGGACCAGTGGAGACGTAGGAGGGCACTTGTGAGGAGTGGGCACTGGCCTTGGGTGAACAATGATCGGTGGGCTTGCCATATTCTCTGCAGACGGCGGGCTTGGGAGAGCCGCGGACGGCGGTGTGAATTTCCCCGCGGACGGCGGGCTTGCGTGGACCGCGAACGGCGGGCGGATTCAGGAGAGCCGTGGACAGGACTCCGGCTCGGGATCGGAGACTCCAGACACCTGATGACCGCCTCCTTCCAATTCAGGTTGGAGGTGTCTGGGAGCTCCGTTCGCTGATGGTAAGAGATCCCGAGCTGGAACAGTGTCTTGAGGACTTAGTTTTCAAGGGAACTGGTGAGGGCGAGCGGCACGAATGCCCTCGAATAATTGAACGGCTCGTGGTTTGCCTGAGCCTAGGCGATGAACTGGGCTCGTTCATCCATTCCTTTGGGGGTCCAATCTTCTGTAACGGTGTGTCAAGGCAGGAAGGTGCTGGAGACAACAGGAGATTTTCGTAATAGGTAACATTTAATAGAAAACTCAGGAGATCAGAAACTACACACTTTGACGTAACTGAGAATGGACCAAGACTGCAAGGAAACTGAATGCTTATAAAGAACAGGAAACAAAGGAGTAAACGAGATGATTAATCCAAAACAGGTGGGAATAATAAACAATGATTAACTAATGACAAGAACCGGAACAAAACCAAATAAGGGCAAACAGGAAACTAGAAGGGCAAACACGTAACAATTTTAAACTGGCATAACTTAAAACAGTTTGTAGAGAAAACATGTTAATTAAGTGTACTTAAGTACTGTTGACTCAAAATAATTAGTTTTGTTAACTTTTTGTTAGTAATGTACTAAATATTAGGAAACCAATTGCCTTAAAATGATCAAGTAAGCTGAACTAAAAGCATTAAGTAACAACTGAACTGTTGTAAAACACTTTTTACTGTCTGCAGTGTACCAAACAATGTTAATCAAGCACTGCACAATTCTAAACACTGTTTTTTAAACATTGGATTAACATTTTTTGAAACACAAAAAGCACAATTTTTAAAAAAATATTTGTGCAACTACAAGATTAAAGGGAGAATTCACCCAAAACTGAAAATTCTGTTATCATTTACTTTCCCTCATGTCATTCCAAACCCACAAGATTAGTCTTTGAAAGACAAAGATACTCTTGATGAAACCTGAGACTTCTGTTCATTCACTGAAAGTCCAGGTGACCAAAAGATCCACAAATGTCATAAAGGAGTCATAAAATGAATAAATTTGAATTGAGTGGATGAATATGAGTCATTTAAATACACCTTAGGATCTTATAAGGTTTGGTTACCTGGACTTTTAACAGAGGGACAGAAACCTCTCAGATCTCATTAAAAATGACTTGATTTGTGTTTCAAAATGTAAACGGAGCCTTACAGGTTTAGAATGACATGAGGGTGAGCAAAATGATGACAGAATTAACATATCTGTGTGAACTATCACTTTCTAAATCTCAAAAAGCCTTGACTTACATCATCATAAGGTTTTTCAGTGACCCTAGTTTTGCTTTCAGAGATTTGAGTGCAAGGGAAAGAAGCACTCGATGAATAAAGTCAAGGTCTTTAGCTGTGCAAAGCATCCAAATGCAGTGCTTGTGGAGATTCCTGGTCTGCTGCCAACACAGTCAGAATTCCAATGGAAATCTGGAGTATGTCACAGTTAAAAAATAAATAAATAAATAAAATAAAAAACAAAAGCAAAATATTACAATTCTGGTGCATGCAACCACTAGCGTAGCCAGAAATGGTTAAGTGGGTGGGGCAAGTGTGTAGCATATGAAAACTGCGTGTCAAATTGCCAACAAAAAATACAGTACCAAGGTTCATTATACAGTACTTCTAAAGCATGCATTAACATTAGTAAAATGTTCATTTAAAAATTTACGAATTGGACATTATTAAAATTAAAATTGTATCTGTTAACATTTGCCTGAGCTGGTTAACAAAGATGAATAAACACGGTAACAAATGTATTGCTACTGTTAGTTAATGCATTAACTAACGGTAACTAAAGGAAGTTTATTAAAAAGCATTACTTCAGTGTGAAACAACGGGGCTTCGCTGATGATTTCATAATCAAAAACGTCTCTGTCAGTTCAGGCACATCGATGACCGCAGAAATGTGCGCAGCTGCAAATTATGCAGTTTGTTGTGGCGACCAGGATTTAGCACAATGTTTATGTGTTTCTTTCCACAAAGGACACATCTTTTTAGCAGATCAAACACTGTACCTTTGCTATTATGATGTTTCAAACATGCTTGGTTCAGAAGTTTCTGATCGATAAATCCATATTTCACATATAGATTAGTTGAAATTGTTTAATTTCAATGAAATCATGTTATGATGCAGTGCCGTACCGGTATGATGGTGACCAAGTCCTAAAAGACGTGGTGAACTATATCATAACACTGTGATATACTGATGGGGACAGCATTGAATTGGTGGTGGATCAATACAGGGTGTATACGACCTAGTCGAAACCACTGATACACATCTCAGATCATAGCTGAGGCTGAGTAGGCGCACTGACAGCACATGCGAGGCAAGCGACGATACATCTAGGTTATAAAACCTCGCGAAAGTGCTGGGTGACGACTAGCCTGCCTCCATAACAATTGTCCTGAATAGACATGCCATTTGCCCAGGCCCACGAGAACGCGAGTCCGCGGATTGAGTGGGCCCGAACCCCTATTGGACATTCCACGCCCTTAGAGCTATAAGCCAAAGCAATTGCATCGACGATCCAGTGTGACAGCCTTTGCTTGGACACAGGCAATGACAGGTGTCCCGTGAGAGCGTCAAGCACAAGCGACAAGTCCCAATTGGGTAGAGTAGAAGGGCGAGGAGGGTTCAGCCTTCTTGCTCCTTTTAAAAATCATATAATCAGGTCATTTCTGCCGATCTGACAATTTTCGACATGTGCGTGAAAGGCTGTTATAGCGGCCACATACACTTTCAATGTGGATGGCATACGACCACTATCAAATCGCTCTTGAAGGAAGACAAGGATTATTGGTATTGGGCAGCTGATTGGGTCTTCGCCCCGCGATACACATCAACTTGAAAAAACTTTCCATTTATGTGTGTAAAGACGCCTCGTGGAAGGAGCCCTAGCCTCAGAGATAGTGTTCGACACGTGCTGAGGAAGTGCATCTGTTACTGGCAAACTCCGTCGAGCGGCCAGACATGAAGGCTCCATGACTCTGGATTTGGGTGCCAAATTGTTCCTTGTGCTTGAGAGAGGAGGTCTCTCTTCAGTGGGATAGTCCACGGGGGGTTACAAGCATCTCCACCAGTTCTGGGAACCACGGCTGATTGGGTCATTACGGTGCCACTAACAGAACAGATTCCTTTTCCTCTCTGATTTTGCAAAGCACGCGAGGCAGAAGTTTCACCGGAGGAAAGGCATACTTGCATACTTTCGGCCAGCTGTGAGCTAGTGCATCCACTCCTAGGGGAGAGTGTGTCAGTGAATAAAATAACGGGCAGTGAGTGTTCTCCGCTGATGCGAAGAGATCCACCTTGGAGTGTATGGAGATCCATACACTCCAAATCATTTTGACTGTCAGATGGTGTAATCTCCACTCCCTGTGGATTACCCCGCCCCTCGACAGTAAGTCTGCGCCGTAGTTCAGGCGTCTGGGGACATGTACTGCTCGGATGGAGAGGAGGTGTTAATCTGCCCACTCGCAAGTTGCAGCAGTGGTCGCAAGTTCACGCTGTCATGCTGTCCATCCTGATGAGAACGTGACATTGAAGAATGTCCGGGGGAAAGCACTTGAGCGCTAGGTGTACAGCACGGAGCTCCAGACAGTTTATGTGCCATGACTTCTCCGTTTCTGACCATGTCCCGAAGGCTGGTCTGCCATCGCATACTGCTCCCCAGCCCGTGCTCGATGCATCTGTCGTAACATTCTTTCTCCTGATCACTTGGCCAATATGAACACCTCGGCGATACAGAGTCATATCGCGCCAAGGGTTCAGCGTATGTAAACAGTCGCCACGTCACTTTGATGCGCAAGGTGCCCATGCACCATGTGTTCTGTGACACCCGGCTCTTTAACCAGAGCTGAAACGGTCGCATTTGTAGGAGCCCTAGATTGCACACTGTCGAGGCAGCAGCCATCTGGCCGAGCATCTTCTGAAAGCATTTCAGCAGGGGAGAACGCCCTAATTTGAAGACTACGAGAGAACTGATCAGTTTTTGTGAGCGCTCCTCCAAAAGACGCGCTCGCATTTTGATTAAGTTCAGCTCCACTCTTAAAAAGGAGATGTTCTGGCTCGGTACTAGCATTCTCTTTTGCATATTTACAGTCAACCCTAAGCTCTGAATATGAGAGAGGAGTCTGAACTTGTCGCTGAGCAGTGTGCTCTCTGATTGGGCTAACACTAGCCAGTCGTTGAGATAGTTCAGGATGCGTATTCCGCTCTGCTTCAGAGGAGAGAGAGCAGCATCCATGCATTTCGTAAACGTACGAGGGGCCATGTATAAGCCGAAGGGCAGTACTGTGAATTGGTACGTTCTGATATGTGAGAGGATTTGTCTTACGAAATCATTTTGAACAAGCGCTTTGAAAGTGCGCGATTCAGCGGCCTCAGGTCCAAGATTGGGCGGAGTCCGCCTTCTTTCTTTGGCACCAGAAAATAAAGATTGTAGAAGTCTCTCTCGCGGTCTGTGAGGGGCACTGCCTCTACAGCGCGCTTTGGGAGGAGGTTGTGTATTTCTTCTCGCAGAACTGAGGCATTCCGCTCCCGTACAGTGGACATTAACACACCGTTGAAACGGGGCGGTCTGCAGAAGAAATGAAGCATTTAGCCATTCTTTATTGATTTCATAACCCACTCTGATACCCCTGGCAGTGCCTGCCATGCTTCCGTGAACTGTAACAACGGGCGAGGCGGACTGCACACCGTGAGGGGTTACTCGCCGTTGGGGGGCGGGGAGTTTAATACCACACGAGTGTGAGAGTGAGTGATGTGGGAGAGGGGAGTGAGAGGAGGAAAATCGCCCTGATATTGAGGTTTTGTGTGTTTTTCAATAAAGTTGGATAGTGAAACAGTCAAAACACAAACATGACAATTGCTCTCACCACCCGCAACAGGCAGGGGGGCGTGGTGAGCACACAGCCGAGCGAGCGGACTTCTTCAGTGGCTTGTCTTCGGCACTGAGTGCAGCTTTCCTTCTCCGAGAGACAGCATTAGGAATGCGGCTTTGATTCCGGGCGGGTGGCCTGCTGTTTCCGTCAGAGGCTTGTAGTCTTCCCGCGCGCTGCGCTGAAAAGGAGCGGGAATGCGCGGGAGATTTTGCACCGGCACGCTTTGGCAGGAAGTGACTAATGCCCTTCGATTGCTTCTGTGTTTCAACAAAGCGCTCCGTGAACGTTTCCACCGCCGCTCTGAAGAGACCTGAGGGATTCACGGGAGCATCCAGAAGGGCCGTCTTCTCCGAGTCCTTCAACTCGGTCAGGGTCAGCCACAGGTGATGATCTAGCACCACAAGGTTCCCCATATTGCGGCCGATTGTTCGAGCCGTCACCTTTGTTGCTCTGAGGGCCAGATCAGTGGCACGTTGGAGCTCTTTGAACACTTAGGTCCGGATAGGTCCGGCCTATCCTCATCCAGAGACTTGAGTAGCTTGGCTGGATACACCTGGAGTATCGCCATCACGTGCAGTGCTGAAGCTGCCTGGCCCGCCGCGGAGAAAGCCTTGCCGGCGAAGTTTGCAGTGACACGGCAAGGTTTAGAGGGGAGAAACGCGTTGTTCCTCACTCTCCAGTTCACCGCGGCTGAAGGACAGAGATGGGCAGCGATGGCTTCTTTCACAGGGAGAAGTTTGACATACCCCACTTGGTCAGCTCTGTCCACAGAAGACAGGAGGGAGGATCCCGGATTATGCACCCGACTGGTGAGAGGCGCGTTCCACGACTTCATTATCTCATCATGCACCCCGGGGAAAAAGGGGCCAGGTCTCTGCGGGGTGTCTTTTCGGCCGCGATCCGACTGGAGGTACCACTCGTCCAGACGGCTTCTGGCCGGCTCGGCAGGAGGCACCCATTCCAAATGAGCTCATCCACTGCCTTGGACAGGACGCTTAGGAGCTCAACATCACTGTGATGGAGGTCCCCAGCGTCGCTGCCATGGGGCGCAGTGCAATCCAGCGGGCTGTTAGACCACTCCTCTCTTGCAGACGCTGCCACTGAAATGGCATCATCCTCCTCTTCAGTGCCCTCCATGGCACCAAAAGAAACCACATCTTGAGCATCGGGGGAGGGGCAGAGATCAGCGGTCATGAAGCGCACTGGAAGGGGACCTGCAGCAGGGGGGTGAGGAGTGCGTGGGCACTGAGCCGGTGCGGGCTCGTCTTCTGATCCTGGCAGATCCACATCAGAAACTTGCGGCACTTTCCTCCTTGGCTCAAAAGAGGCTGCAAACGAAGAGCGTGGCAGAGCTAGTTGGGCGAGGTCATCACCTTGGACGATGGCCACATGGAGCCTGAGAGTCCGGAGACTCATATCCCCACAGTAGGGGCTGTCCGACCCCCCAAGCGCCGCCTCTGCGTGGGCTCGACCCAGGCAGAAGATGCACGATTTGTGGCCATCAGAAGATTCGATTGGCTCCGCACAGGAGAGGCAATTGCGAGTCATCTTTGAATCCGAAGCTCACCGGAACACAGCAGGGGAAGAGAACACATGTCCGCTGCAGCATGTAGATCACGATGAGTAGTCTTGTTTGGTAGGATTCTTGCTTTTCATAGAAGATTTGCTGAAGGAAAAAATTCTGAATGGATGGCGTACAAGCACTGCCTTATATAGAGTGGGATTCCCGCTCATATTTCGCGCGCTTGATCGCCATTGGCCAAGGCTTCAGTAGTATTTGAGGAAAATGTATTTCCCATAGCAATGTAAAGTGCCCGAATTGAAGGGGAACTAAGAAACGACCTGTAATTGACCATGAAAACAAGCGTTTAATATTATTAATAAATAAAGTTACAATGAAATAAGACGCTTATTAGTAGGCCTATCGTTTAATAAATTACATCCATTTGGAAAATTACAAACTTCTCATTGGGTGGACCACATATGACTGCATGCAATTTAAAATAATCTGGACCATTATCTTATGCTCTATGTGAAACTATTAGAGATAAAAGTTAAATATTGTGTAGAAATCAGACAAAATTAACAGTACAGTTATGGCACAACATGCATATGACAAGACCTTAAGTTGAAAAAATGAAATAAATTCTGGTCCAAGATAAGAGTTGAATAAAGCATAATTGACAGGGCTCTGAAAAAAAAACTTTTTAGTACAGAGAATGAATTATTAAAATAGCTAATATATTAAGTAATATGACAGTAACAGTTTAGTTTAAAGGGGTGGTTGACTGTTTTTTTTTTCTAGGCTTGATTGTGTTTATGAGGTGCAGTATAACATGTGTTCATGCTTCGTTTTTTAAAAAACCCATCATTTTTCACATAATTTACCTTTATTCTACACCCCTCTGTCCTGATTATTTCCTGTTTTATGAAGCCCCTCCCTCAGAAATACACAATGGTCTCAGATTGGTTAGCTGGCTCAGTGTGTTGTGATTGGCTAAACCGCCTCTAGTACGTATCTAAACATCCTGCCCCTCAGCTCAGCGGCATGTGCTGCGGTTGTATTGTAAACAATGGCGTCGTCAATTTTGCTTATCAATTTGAGCCCGATTGAGAAGCAGAGGATATTAGTGAAGAGGATTGCAAAGAACCTGTGCAAGCACGGTTCTTAATGGTATGCTTGTTTGTTGTTGTCTCATACTTTTAGATATGCTGTTATTTGTAAATTCTACTGCTTCTGTTGGCTTCTAATATACGGTTTTTAAACAGCTTTAATACAGTAAGGCAACCGCATACACGTCCATGTATAATGCTTCTCATAGCTTTGTGAAAATAAGTGTATAATTGTAAAAGATTGTTAGAACTGATCTGACGAGCTGAATGAGAGAGAGAGAGAGATGCAGAGTTAAAAAAGTGAAATCGCAATGAGGCACCCCTTTAAGAAAGAAGCATTGACAGGCTTACCACAGATTTCACAAGCTCAAAAATGTCATAATACTTACTGGAGCGCTCTCTTTTCACAGGAAAAAAAAAAAAACATTACTTACATTTCCATTGCATGACTCATTTCACAATAAGCTCTGCAAATATAGGAAACAATTTTAACTTACAAAATTCTTACTATACATCTTACTATACATGGAGTTCGAAGATTTTAATCTTAAGTAATCTAAAAGTTAAAATATATAGATAATTACAGCCTTCAAAGCACATCTAAAATAACATTACTACATTTTTAGGCGAATTCCTTTGAGACGGTTATTTATTACCAACATATATATTAGTCCATCAGTGCCCTTAAATCTGTTTGGAAGTTTCAAGTCTTCATGTTGACGTTTGTTTTTCGAGCAATAAATGTTATGTCAGTGGAAATTCATTACACTTCTCCAATCCAATTATTATGTTTTCAAAAAGCATCTGGCAGGTGAACACGATAAAAGACAGCCATTGTGGCAGCGTCGATTCTCATTTTCACTATGACAGTAGAAGGTGATACTTGTAGCGTTGTTTTGAAGGCCTCTGCCCCTGCTGTGTCCTCTACTGCTATAATTATTTAGCTGCTTGAAAGCAATGCTGCTTGACATTTTGTATTCCCTTTGCAGGCCAAGGAAATTGGAACAAAACCGTGTATTATTGCTCGATCCTTTGTGAGCTTATGGCCCTGAATAGATGTGCTTTGAGCACTTTGCAAGACCGGGAGCAATGCTTATCTGACCATTATTTCAGAGTGCAAAGATTTAATATGACGCACAGGTAGAGATTTTAACTTCTGTATGCATTTTGTTTTGAAGGTTCACATGGCAATTTTTCACAGACTCTCCATATCCTCCCTCCTCACAGGGCTTAAGGTGCATTGGATGTTTTATTGGTTGTAAAGCCTCTGTAAAAGAAGTTTTGACTTGTAAGAGTTTTTACTTTCTTGCGTATCTCCCTGTATGACTTGTACTGTTATTCTTGCATTCAAATGCAACAGCTTTGATAAGTTTGCAGTATATTACTCTGTAATATTAGTTCACATGCTCATATAAATGTTATAAATGTGGGGAATAGAATCAGGATATGACCCAGGTCATAGTACTCAGATCCTTATTTTCTCCATTATTTAGGTAAAATAATTGATTAAATATTACAATAATATGTTCCATTGTTCCATTTGTGCCATTATTACATTATTATTATTACTATTGTTACTATTAATATTAGTTTTATTATTATTTATATTACTGTTGCCGTCATCACAGAATATTATTGTTATCATCACCATCTTTAGTATTATTATTATTATGCATGTTAATACTACTTAAATACTACTACTATTAGTCATATTGTCATATCTGTTTATTTTCATTGCTGTTCTATTGCTGTTTTTGTGTTTTGTGTTCACCATATGTTGTATGTTTTGCACTCCTAATAAAAAAAAAACACAATAACATGTTCCAGGCTGTTACCACATCAACTAGGTTCTTAATAGATGGCTTTTCTTCTGGTTATACAGATCTCTGCTGATCATTACAAAAATACAGTTTACATTTGTCAAGAGGAATTTGTCCAGAATTTTGTTGTAAACAAGCACTTCTGCAAGTGCTTACTGTATATGTGTTTGTGTTTTTGCCCTGCAGCAGCATCTGATTGATGTTTGAGGCGAGGTGTATTGGGAGAGTTCAGAAGTGTGTCTTCATCATGCTAGACATCTAGTAAGATATTATATAACATGCATGTAAAGAAAAGTGATTACATCACTCTATGCTTTGACTTTGATGTCCAGTTCTGAGACATATTGATTCCCATCCAACCCTGTTATTATTTAAAAAGAAGATCCAGGACTGGCTTTTCATAGTCTAGTTTGTGTACAGAAAATGTATCTTAAGAGGCTATGAAATCTTCAATTCCTAGCGTGTCCCTCAGCAGGATCCTGTTATTTGTGTGTATTTCTAGGTCCTTGTGAAATAGTGTGATCGTTTCATCCCAACCAGACACAGACAAATCTATAATGTGTTTATTGTGTCTTTGGACATTCGCTTCTCTATTCCTTGTAAAGCAGGTCACAATGTGTGGGCAGTGAATCGAGAGGTGTTTTTCTCTGGTGAAGCGGAGCTGCAGTGATGGTTCGCCTTGCGAATGTATGTATGTAAGAAAACAAAGTGACAGTGAGGTTATTCATGGTGCTGTGAGACAATAAATAAGATTGTCAAAAGGCACTGAAAGGAAAAATCAAATGGAAATGCTGTTAATGTGAACGTGCGAGATGCTACAGAATGAATATTTCCCTTAAATCTATGAATGTTTAATAATAATGCTTTGACATTGAGCACTCGAAATATAAAAGCTAAAAAGACTTGTAGACAACAGCACTGCAGTTGACCTCTCTGGGCATCCATACTTGAGCGTGGGGTGTGTTTTTCTCAGCACTGTAATATTCAGACTACCATAAACTCATTGACTCAAATCAAAGGTCAAATGTCACATTTTCCCAGCATGAGTTATACTGAAGAGTCAATATACTTGGGCAATAAGATATATTTCACTTCAACTATGGGGAAAAAGACATTAGGGTCAAATATGATTCAACAGGTAATAGATTTTGCATTGATTTTATCTTTACAAGGATAAATCCTATTAATTCTGCCCCACAACAACTTATTTTTTTATTCATTCATGTAACTCTATTCTTATTTCAGCTCATGCTGAGGTGTTGGTCCACCAGGGCTGCACAACTTTTTTCAAACACAAAAGTTGTAATGTAACCAATAAATAGCTATTAGTAGCAACATTTTTAATTATTAATTAGACCATACCAATTACCAATATTTGATCTAGGATTTTGTTATTCTTTAAAGTATTTCCAGAAGGTTAGTTGTTTGAAATGAAGCTAGATGGCTTGACCATGCAACATCAGAACCTTCAAGACGTTACTTGTTTTAAATATGGTAAGCAAAAATATTGTAGCAACATTTGTTATTATCATTGGCCTTTGGTTCTTCCAAAGGATGCTTTGAAGACAATAATTTCTTTAGTTTGGATGAGGTCTTTTTTGTAGCTCCCATGAGATGTTCTCTGCTTTCTGATATCATTTTATGAAGCCATAGAAGTCATATATTGCAGTGAAATTTACAGAGCTTAGAGAGAACTTATTGCAATAAGATATAATGTCTGGTGTCTAGACCTTTGGTATTTGAACTGACAACATTTGGTCCAAGGGACTACTCATCTTTGGCAGTGGTTCCAAAATATGACGTCCTGCAGGTATTGCACACGATTTCTCCCAAAAAAGCCTGATTTTGAAGGTTTTCCGGAAACTTTTTTTTTTTTTTTTTTTGTTAAAATATTTGATTTGAATAGGAGGAAGCATATTTACCCAGATTTGGAATGGTACAAATAACACACATTTGTAATACACCTGGGTAAAATTCAGTCCTTTGCCATAGATCATCCACGTTCTCTACAGTACTGTATATAAAATCTACTGCCTCCTCTTAGCATCATCGCAGTTCTGAATCTCCTAAATAGAAACTGAACACACTTAAGTATCTCAATTCTTTCTTTTCATAAATAGATCTTTGGCTCTGACAAACAGGCATATGGTGCCATGTGGTGTTTTCAAACAAGTAACTTCCAAGTGTGGAGCATTCGCATTATTTTTTTCCAATTAAGTCATAGGCATCCGTTTGGATTTGCATGATGTGTCACTTGGGCCACATGGGTGTGTTATTCAGGAGTCCGCTTTCGCTCTTAGCTCCTCTGAAGATTTCTGGAGCAGATGTTCCTCTCCATGTCAGTTTGAAGGTAATGTGCCTTTAAATTTGATTGGGAGTGAACCAGCTTGTTCCGTCTTAAGATCTGTTTGTTGTGCAGGTGATATAGTGAGCTGAAATTATACGCTGTGAAAGAGATGCAATGGATAATAAACAAAATAATGGCAGTATAAAACCTGGCATGTTAACGTTACCTGTGATTACAATCAACAAACTACTAAAAAGTAGTAATGAAGTACTAACTAAAACACCTGTCTGGTGGTGTGTGCATTCATGTGTTCTGGCATGAATGCACAAGAGCAGTGATGTTGGATATTTACAGATTTATTTGGGTTTATTAAGCTGTGAAACTGTTGCCCTGGATTCAACACCAAAGCTCAGCTTTATTAGTGAATAACCTATGTACTCTGTATACTAATGCATTTTGCTTTGTTTTTTTTTTTAATCTCAGGTTGTTGAGAAAAGCTAATTTCACTACAGGGAGCAAACTGCCATAATTTGCCAGATGTCCTGCTATTAAAAGCTAGGATGCAAAAACTAGCTGTTTGTGAAGCGGAGGGAGAAACCAGTTTCCACTTAGAACCCCAGTACTATTTCACATCTGTCTATATGGGCTATCTATAGGATATTTCTTGCTGTTATGCAGAACAGAAATGGATACGAGGCATAATTTACTTTAAAGGGGTCTTTGTGGGTTCGGTATTTAACTAAAAATGAGCAATTATTCAGAATGCAGTGATTTTGTGCAGTTATACACTGGGATTTTCCTTATTGTCTCTTTCTGTCTGTGTTTTTTTTTTTAAAACCTGTGAGCAGCCCCAATCTCTGTGGCACTGAATTGCACCCAGTTTGGACAATCTGTGCTCATTTCTTTCTTTGACACAATGGGACTGATTAAAAGGGCAGAAGTGATGGCCACTGCCCTTGCTCTCATTCTCTGCCCTCCATCCCATCAAAGAAACTCTGTTCTCCACCATTTCTCTCAGGCCAGTTTGTATTAATTCACTCTCTTGTTCCTGCCTCTTGTTAAACACCCACAGGAAACCTCTCAGCCCAGCTAGGAAAATCACAATGTGCTAATATATTAAAGCTGCAGTCCATAAGTTTTGCCTCTTTGTCGCCATCTCTGTTTGAAAATGTGGAATTGAAGCTGCTTGCGGAATTATCTTGCTTGCGTGGGCTGTGCTCCGGCACGGCTTCAGCGTGGATGAATCTGATGTTTTGAGGTGGATGTATTGCTGTCATTCACCGCACCAGTGTGGATGTTTACAGTACTTCGCAATCACAGATTCTAGCATATGTCTTGGAATATATGACCCAAATAAGAATTTTCACCCTATATTGCCATCTGAACAAGTAAGTAACAAGTCCGCCACATGTGTTTTGCCCAACTGAGGAAAAAAGCATTACCATAAATCACGCTACCAATGGTGATTTAATCTAAAGATCAGTTAGCTCATATCACATCAAACCGTGCAAAGTATTATTATTGTTATACTTTTTTCTCAAATTATTAATCTTAACAACATCAGCATTGCGTGACTATGAGTATAGTGTGTATTAAAGTGTAGATTTCAATTTCTGTACAGTCTAATATCTAACTGTCATACCATTCGAATTTCATATTAAGAAATTAATTTAACCTAAAAAGCAAACTATGCTCCCTTCGAACTGTTTTTTTTCTTTCTTGTGTAATCCCAGGCGATCTGTAATCAGAAGCACATTTAAAACTGGAATATAATTTAATTTCATTCACATGTGAAATTCACATTTCATAAACACATAATCCTTTCTGGATTACAATCCACCATCAAAATGATACATTTAATAATTCTGCTGTGAGAAAAGGCTATAAACGATCCGTCCACTTGCAGGATCCTCACATGCGATAGCCTATTTGCCGGGACAACTTCTTTATTTTTACAGACATGACATAATTACGCAGTGCCATGCTCGAATTTTCTGCGAAAACCTACCTGTACCACTCAAATTAGAAAATATTATAAGTGGTAACACTTTAGAATAGGGAACACTTATTCACTATTAACTAAGACTTTTCCTTCAATAAATTCCTAATTTGCTGCTTATTAATAGTTAGTAAGGTAGTTGTTAAGTTTAGGTATTGGGTAGGATTAGGGATGTTGAATAAGGTCATGTAGAATAAGGCATTAATATGTGCTTAATTACTACTAATAAATGGCTAATATTCTAGTAATATGCATGCTAATAAGCAACTAGTTAAGAGACCTTAAAATAAAGTGTTACCTTATAAGTTTACCGTTGTGAATCAGGCCAAAGTATGGCGATAGTTTTGAACACTGGCTCGTTATGTACTTGCTCAAATATTGATTTCGGGATCATTTTTAACCAAAAAATGTTACGGACTGCAGCTTTAAGTTTTTTTTTTTTTTTTTTGTAAACTGATGAATACTTAATGTTTTTAATTTTTAATTTGAGAACTGGACTTAAATCAATAGTATTTAGATTGCAAAAGAAGTAAACAGCTAATTAAGGTAAGATGTCTCCCCACCTTTAATTTTCCTCTTGATCATAGAGCACTATATCAACATAATTATTAATTGATTATGTGCTTATCAATTTAGATAGAGATAGAATAAATGCTATAAGGCATCTATTTTTTGTCATTTGTATCTGTTTGTTGATGGGAGAATGGTTGAAAGTGATTTATTTAGATTTGTAGGGTAAAAAAAAAAATATATTATGCCATAGACTCTGAATGTGCGTCAGTTTTTAAAATGTTTTTGAATGAAGTCTCTTATACTCACCTAGGCTGCATTAAGTTCAAAAATACAGTAAAACAATAATTAGTTAGATCTGTTAGATTGGTTTTCTATTTGAATATATTTTAAAATGCAATTTGCTGTGATCAATATTGCATGCTGATTTGGTGCTCAAGAAAAAGTTCTTATTATTGTCAATGCTAAGACAAATTAATTATTTATCGTAACCCATCCTATTCAGTAGCCTGTCATTGTCAGTCATTATTCAGTTATTCATCTACATTTTTAAAATACATAAATATCTCTACTTTTCATGATGCTAAAATAATCTTTAAATTTGTTACTTTACTTGCTCATATTTCCCCTGCTTATCACTCTATATTATAGGCATTTTTGCCAAAACTATATTTTTGCCATTTTTACTTTGCACGTTTCCCCTTTGCAATAACATTTGTTGCAGGCAAAGAAAATCCACTGACAACAACATAAACCACAGAAAAACATAAAAGATTTCCCGCTACGTAAATCACAATAAAGTCAGTACACAGCAGAGTGCTCAATTTCTCTACTGATTGGAAGAATGAAGTGCAATTGATTTTGCCAACTCTTCCCATGTCGAAGTTATGAATCACTTGGTTTGCCCTTTTTCTCTCATTGCATCTTTGCAAAAGGCTGCAGATGAACAACTGAAACTCCACAAAGACAAGGTGCACCTACATTACCTGTAGTAAGGACAAATCCCCAGGAGTGTGGAGGACGTTTCATCTGACTTCCAGTCTTGAATCTGTAATGCACATGCCGATTGAATGCAAAATGAGAATGCAAAGGGATATCAGGCAAGAAAAATGGCAGCCACATTCACAAGTTTCATCTTGTTAGTTCTGAGATAAACTATTTCACTTTATGTAGCTGCTATACCATAAATCTTACGAGACTTTACATACACAGTACTTTCTGCTTTTATTGCTTTCTGTGCCCTGGTAGGCCTGATGTTTTTGTGGGCTTACTTAGAGAGAGGCCAAGAGAGCTCAACATGTGCAACTTAAGAAAACACATGCAAATAGAACCCCCCCCCCCCCCCAGCAAATTACATTTAGATTTAGTCATTTAGCAGACACATTTATACAAGGCGACTTACAAATGAGGACAATAGAAGCAATCAAAACCAACAGAAGGGTTTAGTCTCAGTTTGCCTAATGCAGTACATGTAGCAAGTTTTATATTTTATATATATATATATATATATAGACACAGTACTTCTGGAAAGTTTGTGAACCTTTAGAATTTTCTATATTTCTACATAAATATGATCCAAAATATAATCAGTAGACTAAGAGAACCCAATAAATCAAATGAAACAAAAATACTTTGTCATTTATTTATTCAGGAAAAATGATCCAATTTTGCATATCAGTGAGTGGCAAAAGTATGTGAATCTCTTGGATTAGCAGTTAATTTAAAGGTGAAATTAGAGTCCATCTGTGCAGAGGTGTTTTCAGTCAGTGCAATGACTATCAAAGGTCAGTACGTGACCTGATTTATTCAAAGAACAGGGATCTATCAAAGTCTTATCATGTTTGTGGAAGTGAATCATGTCATGAACAAAGGAGATTACTGAGGACCTCGGAAAAACAGTTGATGTTGCTCATCAGGCCAGAAAAGGTTACAAAAACATCTCTAAAGAGTTTGGACTCCACAAATCCACAGTCAGACAGGTTGAGTACAAGTGGAAGAAATTAAAGACCACTGTTACCTTCCCGAGAAGTGGTCGACCAAAAAAGATCACTCCAAAGCAGAATGTGTAATAGTCTGCGAGGTTGCAAAAGTTCCCAGGGTATCTTCTAAGCAACTAAATGCCTTTCTCACATTGGCTAATGTTAATGTTCATGAGCCCACCATCATGAGAACACTGAGCATGGTGTGCATGGCAGAGTTCTTCTTGCATGGCAAGCAAGATGAAAACCACTGTTCTCCAAATGAAAATTGTTTGCTAAAGATCATGTGGACAAGCTAGAGGACTATTGGAGAAAGGTTTAATGGATGGATGAAACCAAAACAGAACTTATTGGTTTAAATGAGAAGCTATTATGTTCGGAGAAAAGAGCACACTGCATTCCAGCTTAAGAATCTTATCCCATCTGTGAAACAGCCTGCCATCATTGATGGAACATTAGGCCCTTTTAGTTCCCGGAACTCCGTTTGGAGGAACTAAATTAGCTCCTACTTCAGAGTAGGGTCTAAAAGAGTTCCATAGGAACTATCGTGATGTAAGTGTACGCTGATTGGCTAAACGCGTACGAAAGCGCCCTCACCCTCCATGAATTAAAACGCTGTATAAACACATACTGTGTAAACATTGTATCAACTTATATTTCACAAGAATGGAGAAGAGCGATAGATGGACGGACGCTGAAGTGATGGCACTCTTGAACATTTATGCAACAGAGGAAATCCAGTTTAAGAATAGAGTCTCAAGTATCTCATGTATATGTATATGTATATGTATATGTATATATATATATATATATATATATATATATATATATATATATATATACACACAGGTGCTGGTCATATAATTAGAATATCATCAAAAAGTTGATTTATTTCACTAATTCCATTCAAAAAGTGAAACTTGTATATTATATTCATTCATTACACACAGACTGATATATTTCAAATGTTTATTTCTTTTAATTTTGATGATTAGAGCTTACAGCTCATGAAAGTCAAAAAATCAGTATCTCAAAATATTAGAATATTTACATTTGAGTTTGAATAAATGACCATCCCTACAGTATAAATTCTGGGTATCTCTTGTTCTTTGAAACCACAATAATGGAGAAGACTGCTGACTTGGCAATGATCCAGAAGACGAACATTGACGCCCTCCACAAACAGGATAAGTCACAGAAGGTCATTACTGAAAGGTGTGGCTGTTTACAGAGTGCTGTATCAAAGCATATTAAATGCAAAGTTGACTGGAAGGAAGAATTTGGGTAGGAAAAGGTGCACAAGCAACAGGAATGACCGCAAGCTTGAGAATACAGTCAAGCAAAGCCGATTCAAACACTTGTGAGAGCTTCACAAGGAGTGGACTGAAGCTGGAGTCAGTGCGTCAAGAGTCACCACGCTCAGATGTCTTCAGGAAAAGGGCTACCAAACCACTTCTGAACCAGAGACAACGTCAGAAGTATCTTACCTGGGCTAAGGAGAAAGAGAACTGGACTGTTGCTCAGTGGTCCAAAGTCCTCTTTTCAGATGAAAGTAAATTTTATATTTTATTTGGAAATCAAGGTCCCAGAGTCTGGAGGAAGAGTGGAGAGGCACAGAATCCAAGTTGCTTGAGGTCCAGTGTGAAGTTTCCATAGTCAGTGATGATTTGGGCTGCCATGTCATCTGCTGGTGTTGGTCCACTGTGTTTTCTGAAGTCCACAGTCAACACAGCCATCTACCAGGAAGTTTTAGAGCACTTCATGCTTCCTTCTGCTGACAAGCTTTATGGAGATGCTGATTTCATTTTCCAGCAGGACTTGGCACCTGCCCACACTGCCAAAGGTACCAAAAGCTGGTTCAATGACCATAGTGTTACTGTGCTTGATTAGCCAGCAAACTCGCCAGACCTGAACCCCATAGAGAATCTATGGGGTATTGTCAAGAGGAAGATGAGAGACACCAGACTCAACAATGCAGAAGAGCTGAAGACCACTATCAGAGCAACCTGGGCTCTCATAACACCTGAGCAGTGCCACAGACTGATCGACTTCATGCCACACCGCATTGCTGCAGTAATTCAGGCAAAAGGAGCCCCAACTAAGTATTGAGTGCTGTACATGCTCATACTTTTCATTTTCATACTTTTCAGTTGGCCAAGATTTCTAAAAATCCTTTCTTTTTTTGTATTGGTCTTAAGTAATATTCTAATATTTTGAGATACTGATTTTTGACTTTCATGAGCTGTAAGCTCTAATCATCTAAATTAAAAGAAATAAACATTTGAAATATAGCAGTCTGTGTGTAATGAATGAATATAATATACAAGTTTCACTTTTTGAATGGAATTAGTGAAATAAATCAACTTTTTGATGATATTCTAATTATATGACCAGCACCTGTATATATATATATATATATATATATATATATATATACATATACATATACATATACATATACATATACATATACATGAGATACTTGAGACTCTATTCTTAAACTGGATTGTATATATATATATGAAAACAAGCAGATAGAATAGGAAATTAATAGAGAAAGCTAGTGTTAGAGAAAGCTAGTGTTAAAGGCCTTTTTCTAAAAGAAAACCAGTAGTTAGACAAAAACAAATAGATAGAATAGAATTAGAATAGAGAGTTATCAGTTACATGTGCTGTATAAATAAAGACTCTCAACGCAACCAAATACAGAAACGCACTGCAAATATACACATTTCTGTTTTTGTGAGTATTTGCAGCACGTTTCATTATTTGGTAGTGTTGTGAGTGTCTGTACCGCTTTTTTGTATTTGGTAGTGTGGTGAGTGTCTGTATTTAGTTGTGCTGTGAGTGTTTGCAGCGCATTTCTGTATTTGGTTTGTGTTGTGAGTTTCTGCAATTGGTTATGTTTTGTGTATTTGCAGTGCACTTCTGTATTTGGTTGCGTTATGTTTGCAAGGTGTTTATGTATTTGCAGCGAGTTTGGTTGAGTTGTGAGTTTTTACAGCGCATTTTTTTTTTGGAGCGCTTCTATATTTGGTTGTTTGTGTGTTTGGTTGTGTTGTGAGTGTTTGTAGTGCGTTTCTGTATTCGGTTTAGGGATGCTCATTTTAACCGGTTAACCGTTAACCGACCGTAACAATTTTGACCAATTAATACAATCAGTTAAACGGTTTAAAAGTCTTTTTTTTTCTTCAGTAATTTATCAAAATATTTTAAATGGTTTGCTGCATGGTTAAAATATGCTACGTGTATAAAAAAAATTGCGAAAAAATAGCAGTTTTTTCTTCCGTTTTTTTAATTTATTATTTAAGTAAAAAGATACTTCGGTTTCACTTTATATTGATGGTCCCTTTAACACATTCTATTGACTATAAGTAATGTAGAAACCTACATTTCTACTAACTCTTATTAGAGTGTTAGTAGTGTATTAGTTGACTGGTAGGGTTAGGGTTAGATTAAGTTGACACGTTCTTGCAAAGTTACTTATAGTCAGTAGAATATCTGTTGGGAGACCAACACAATAAGGAGTTAGTAGATATGAAGCAGACAGTCTACTAATACTCTTATGAGAGTTTGTTGACATGTAGTTGCATCATTACTTAGTGTCAACAAAGTGTTCAAAAGGGACCATCAAAATAAAGTGTAACCGATATTTCTTGTATAGGTCTATTTATCGTTATGTAGGTATATAGCCTAACTTTATTAGGCTATGTTTTTCTCTGCTTCCAGAAATGCTGCTGTTGCATGATGTGATATGTGACCCTGAACCACAAAACCAGTCTTAAGTCGCTGGGGTATATTTGTAGCAATAGCCAAAAATACATTGTATGGGTCAAAATGATAATTTTTTCTTTTATGCCAAAAATCATTAGGATATTAAGTAAAGATCATGTTCCATGAAGATATTTTGTAAATTTCTTACCGTAAATATATAAAAACTAAACTTTTGATTAGTAATATGCATTGCTAAGAACTTCATTTGGACAACTTTAAAGGCGATTTTCTCAGTATTTAAATTTTTTTGCACCCTCAGATTCCAGATTTTAAAATAGTTGTATCTCGGCCAAATATTGTCGGATCCTAACAAATCATACATCAGTGGAAAGCTTATTTATTCAGATGTATAAAACTCAATTTCGAAAAATTGACACATAAGACTGGTTTTGTGGTCCAGGGTCACATGATATGACGATGTGAATCCTCATGTTCTGTTGTTTGCTGCTTTCTGCGCATGTAAAATGAATCCCCGGAAAACAAATGTTGGTATTTTTAACGGGTCACAGACACTTATCCTTTGTAATTTATTTCAATTCTAATTTAAAATAATCTTGTCGGTTAACAGTTAATAGTCGGTTAACGAGCGTTGGTTGTCGGTTAGGAGAAATAATCGTAATGAACATCCCTAATTTGGTTGTGTTGTAAATATTTGCAGTGCGCCTTTGTATTTGGTTATATTTGCAGAGTGCTTCTGTATTTGGTTGTGTTGTGAGTGTTTGCAGTGCATTTCTGTATTTGGTTGTGTTGTGAGTGTTTGTAGTGTGTTTCTGTATTCGTTTGTGCTGCTAGTGTTTGCAGTGCGCTTCTATATTTGGTTGTGTTGTGAATATTTGCAGTGCTTATATTTGGTTGCATTGTGATTATATGCAGCATATGTCAACATGATAGCCTGCATATGTTGTCAAACTGATGATGTTTTCTTAATTTCATGGTGTTTTTTCTATTTGCATGTGTTTTTTTGTTTTTTTTTCATTTGCAACTCGTTGAGCTCTGTCGGCCACTGTGTTCACCCCTCAGGTTGTGTTTTATATTTCAGGTTGTCACTCACCAACAAAAATATAGTGTATTTCAGTGTTCTTCACTGACACTGAGCAGCCTGGTTTACCAATAGTAAGAAGTGATAGTACTTGTAACTTTTATGAAAATATATTGTAACTTTCAGGACACTTCTCCATGACACCATTTGTTGAAACTAAGCTTTAGAAATTTCAGTTTTTCAGCTTCTACAACTTTCTGATGTTAGACAGATGAATGTGTTTGTTTCAATGTCAAATAAACATATCTAAAAAAAGAATAAAAGGGAAAGAATTCACATTTTTTTGTGCTTTGAGTAAACCATACCAAACCATTTCACATGTTTCAATAGTGCATTTTGCTTTTTGAAGAATGTCATTATTGACCAAGGTTGATTTACTTATATTATAAAAAACAGTCAAACGACCCTATGGGTCAACGGTGCATATATAAACAAAGAAAAGTGCACAAGGAAATGTTCAGTGACCAATTTACAAAAGTCCTTCCATAATGTTTTAGTGCAAAGTCATCAGTAATTGATGCTGCTTTGAAGTAATGCTTGACTAAGCAGGATATTCTATTTTACAAATGCGTCTTGCTTCACTTCCTTCGTCCTTGCATCTCATCCTCATCTCACAATTAAAGAAATGAGAAGTGCACAAATGCTGACACATGCAGACAACAGGGCCACACATAACAGGATTCTGGCCATCCGTGTGTAAATATTACTGAAAGCAACATTAACAGACATTAAATGCAGTTTTCTTTTAAATTTTTAGATAGTAAAAACATTGTCAGTATAATTACATAGAAACTAAGGTAAAATTCTTCAAAAGTGATAAAATGATAATTGAATTTGTTCTAAAGCATTTCAGTTTATTGAGTACTTAGTACTTGAGTACTATCATAAATCATTTAAAATCTGCATTTTAACGGTTTAAAATCACAGAATTTATATAGAATCTATACTAAAGATTTAGAGTTATGAGCAGAAGTTTATATATTGTCCTTGAGGTTGATACATATTTTTCTTACCTCTTTGGCCCTCAGGGCAGTTAGTTCATGAGAGGTATTAGTCTTGTCTGATCTTGACTGATATCTTCTTACTGTATAGTAAGGATAGAGCTTGAAGGCGGTGTTATATGGGAAAACCTTCTCTTTGACTTCTCTCTTGTCTCTTAAGGCTCTGTTGGCACATGCAGGTTACACCGATATACTCAACTGCTCCGCAGCCACCTTCAGTGCTGAATCTGTTACAGACTATCATGTTGACATTTGCACTTAAACATTTTGTGCGTGATTGCTCAGGTAATCTGTTTCTCCTGATTGCATGGCTTGATTGACAAATGCTGGATAACAGCTGAATGAGCACAGCTGTCAACGGGAGAGAGTGTGAGTAGCAGTTGAAAGGAATGCTGATGAAAGTTATGTTTAGCAGACCCAATGTAAAGGAATCTTAAAGGCTTGAAATATATTTGAGAATTTCTTGCACATGTACAAAAGGAAAAAAAATGTGGTTGGCCTTGGTAAGTAAGCTCAAAACACATTTATTACTGTATACTATAAAGCAAAGTATTTCCAAAGTAAATACTTTCAATACCATCATTTTCTGTGTTTATTATAAAATTGAATTTTCAGCATGGTTTTGTGGAAATTCACACGTTCAGAAAATAAGAATAATAAGATTCAGACTATAGAGAGCTCATCAACAAAAAGTTGAAAATATATGGCTACTTAATGAATAAACATTTACAAGAAAAATGATCTGAAAATGATTGTATTCACCATGGATTTCTGCAGAAATTAGTCATACACTTTGTTTAACATTCAACTAGTCACAACAACAGTATATGTTTACACAGTTAACAAACAAACAATTAATATTTTCATATTTTCATGTCTTTATTGAACATAACATTTCAACTTTTACATAGTGGAAAAATAATTTGAATCCCTGTGCTAATGATCTCTCTGGAAGATAATTTGACGATTCTCATAAAGCCTGTCAGAAGAGGTTACATTTCACCCCAAAACAAATCATATTTTGGCTTATAGATGTAATCTGTAATTAAGGACGTTAGAAAATGTTGCTTTATGACATAAATTTAAGTTCAGCGCAAATCTAATGGGTCTGGTATTTTTTCTTTCTTTATTTTTTTCTTTATTTATTTTATTAAAGAGAATACTACTAATATACATAATGTATAAATACAAAACTTTAAAATGTATATTTTTCCTTTTTGACAACTAAGGGGTAAAATGAGCTTTACTGTCCTGAAAAAATAATCTTGAAGGTCCTAATAGACTGCATGTTGATGAGATTGTTGTTGACTTGTATAAAGCTGGACAAGGTTAGAAAAGTACTTCAAAGCCAGATTTTTAAAAAGCTTAAAATCTATAAATGTCTGCTCTCCACAGGACTGTATGTCCTGGTTTGGGGCTGCTTCGCTGCCTCAGGGCCTGGGCAGCTTGTTATCATCATCGAAAACATTAATTCCCAAGTTCGTCAGGAGAATGTTTAGCCATCTGTCTGGCAATTGAAGTAGAACTTGGGTGATGCAACAGGACAATGAGTAAATCTACAACAGAATGGCTACTGGAGAGAAAAGCAGGCCCTCTAGAGTGGCCAGGTCAGAATTCTGACCTCATCCTGATTGAGATGCTTTGGTAAGAGAGCAATTCACACCAGACATCACAAGAATATCGCTGAACTGAAAGGCATTTGTAAAGAGGAATGGGGCTGAATTCCTCCTGATCTTTGTGCAGGTCTGATCCGCAATTACATGTTTTGTGGAGGTCAACCAGTTATGAAATCGCATGTTCAAATTCCATTTTTTTTTTTCATCCAGTCTTGTGAATGTTTGCATGGTGTGTTCAATACAGACATGGATTTTTTTCTTCTTCAGTGTTGTGACTATTGCTGTCACTTCAGTAAAAATTATATTAATAATAAATTCAAGGGACCCCATACTGTAATTTATGTATCTATATTTGAACTTTTTGTTCCTTCCATCTCAGTCTGAATCTTATGAAAGTCTTGGGATAAGATTTTGGAAACACTTTGCTTTAAGCCTTTATGTATAATGCAGTTTTAGTGCATTAATTATGCCTTGTAATGCACCTTATAATACACTGTGCAATCTCATGAATAATTGTAACCACAGTTAATACATTAAAATACTTATCAATTCATTTTTACACTATGCTTTTAAATTCAGTTATAATTATTTACGACAAGATATAATGTATTACAATGCACATCATGAATAACTAATGCATACCCTTTAATAACCCTTTATAATGTACATATTATACCAAAAAAAAAAAAATAAGTCACATTATTACTCTGATAGTTAGAAAGTTCAAATAAACAGAATTGATTTAAAATAGACATTTTTGTGACAATGTAAAGGTCTTTACCGTCAATTTAATCTGTATAATTCAGGCTCTCTAAAAAGTAACAAAAGGTTTTATTGTGTATTACTACACAGTCTGTAAAAATAGTACTAGCAACAATTGGAATGCAAATTAGCACAAATATTCCTGTGGTAATTTAAACTTGTTGAAAAAACTGCACATTATTAGCATAATAAAGATGCTAAAGTGACCTGAACATAAACTTTTTTTTTTTTTTTTTTTTTAAACTACAGTTATTCTAAATTATTCAGCCTCTGGATAAAACTATTATTTGTTCTTGTGTCATTTCATTCATAAGGATCAAATATACTATGCGAATGAGACAGCCCCCCTCTCTCAAATCTCTCACACTATGTATCCTTCTGTTTTGTAGTATTATATCTGCAAGTGGTTCATGAAAGGGTTTTCTGCACTGTATATTATGGGTTTCTGAGGGTAATTGTATCACTTAAACACAAAACCAACATCACTAACCAGATTTTAGTCCATAAAAAACAGTGAGAACATTGTGTATTGTGATGCCACTCTGTGAAGAGAAACTGCTCCCTATCAAACGTTTTATTAGGGGCAATCATGTAAAGAATAGCACTAAACCCTCTTCTGATACCACAGAACATGAGGAAAATTACCTGAAGGTCCGGTTCATGTTTAGTCCAATTGCCTCTCTGCAGCTCTAAATGTGTTGTTTACCAAGTCAAAAACACTATAATAGTATCTTTTAAAGCCTAATTCATTTCTTCACAGAGACAATTGTACCCTGAAAGTGGAAGACAAGAGAAAAACACTTCTGGTATCCATGGTGATGTCTTATTCCAACTGCAGTCACTGCTGAAGTGTCAGTGTGGATCTTGAGGCAGCAATTCAGATGCAGATTACAGGATCTACAAATTCAAGTTCAGAGTGCTCCAATCAAACCTAATCATACTGTTTACTTCTCATACTTGGAGCTGTTAGAAAAGTGTTTTTCTGTCTATCCAACACAGAGGCGGGTCTGTCACTATCCTGGTGTTTTACATGGAGTGGTCTGTTCACAGTCAAATGGAGGATATTTGTGCAGCACAAATGCTGCATTATTTCTTATAAGTAGAAAATCCTTGTGTTGAATCAACACAAAGGTCAGAAGAGTGCCATTACAGACATGAAGAATGTGTCAGAATTTGCCTGCCTCCTGTGGGGAAATGTCAGAGGATCAGGGAGCGACTGAATACAAATGTCAGATGATATGGATGTAGAGGAGGAGTGAAACTGTTCAAGCTTCCCTCACATTGCATTAAATTGAGCACTTGTGATAAAAAAAAATACTGTTTGAAAATTTTGAATCAGTAAGAAATCTATTATGCTCAGCAAGGCTGCATTTACTTGGTTGAAAAACAGTAACAACACTCTAAAAAAAAAAAAAAGGTGTTATATGGCAATAAAAGTGGTTCTTGGCTCGTAATCAACCACTTTTGGTGCTGTTAAGCACCATAACTTTAAAGGTGCTATACAGCACCTTTGTCAAATGGTGCTATGTAGAACCATAAGAGGTGCCATATTGCATTGTATTTCTTCAACAAAAATGGTGCTAAACAGCACCAACAGTGGTTCTTTAAAGGGGCTTAACAGGTTCTTTGTATGGCAGTAGTGCTATATAGCACCTTAATCACCCCAAAGAACCTCTGAAGAACCGCTGAAGAACCATACAGGTGCTTAACAGGTTCTGTATAGCGGTGCTATATGTTACCCTGGACCACAAAACCAGTCAAAAGTGTAAATTTTTGATCATCTGAATAGCTGAATAAATAAGATTTTAATTGATATATGGTTTATTAGATATGACAATATTTGGCAGTATAGGACAATATTTGGAATAGTTGAGGTACAACTATTCGAAAATCTGGAATCTGAGGATGCAAAAAATTTAAATACTGAGAAAATCACCTTTAAAGTTGTCTAAATTGAAGTTCTTAGCTTTGTATATTTCTGATCAAAAATTCAGTTTTGATATATTTACGGTAGGAAATTCACTAAATATCTTCATGGAACATGATCTTTAGTTAATATCCTAATGATTTTTGGCATAAAATAAAAATGGATAATTTTGACCCATACAATGTATTTTTGGCTATTGCTAAAAATATACCCCAGCGTCTTAAGTCTGGTTTTGTGGTCCAGGGTCACAGCCCCTTAGTCATGCCAAAGAACTGGTGAAGAACCGCTGAAGCACCAAGATTTGGTACTATACAGCACCAAAAATGGTTCCCCTATGATTACGAGCCAAAGAACCACTTTTAGTGCTATGTAGCACCATTTGATTTAGAGTGCAGTAATAATGTGAAATATCATTACAGTTTAAAATAACTCTTCATTTTAAAATATTTTAAGATGGCAAAGCTGAATTTTCAGCATCATTACTCCAGTTACTTAAGAAACATTTATTTTGATCAGTGTCAAAAGCATGCTGTTTAATATTTATTTAATATTGTGGAAACCTTGTGTATATAAATTTGTTTGAATAACAAAGCTTGAATAACAACCTTAAATTTTGGATGGCTTTCTTGCTTCAAAGTGTTTTCTTTTTGTGTTGAGCTCATGTAAACCTTATGAGACATTTGTTGGGTTTACGTATCGATAATAAGAATTAGTCATAATTCTGGTTTAATGGCTCAGCTGGAAAGATGTTACATGAGAGAAACAGATTTGTTTAATTATTTTTAGTGGGCCTATTTCATTCTGCAAATATGTGGCGGTGTTTGAAATGTATTCACAGTCTTTCATTAAATTAAGCAGCAGGGATCACCTGTGTATCATAATGAATAGAAGAACATTTTATTAAAAGACTCCCAACTGCTTTATTCACCTGATTTGATTGTTTTAAAAGGTAAAAGTGTAAATTTGCCACTTATTAAAATGCTTATTTCATATATCTTTAAGCATTTCATTATAATGTGCCATTTTCTCTTTTACTCTGCCGTGTTTCACTGCATTAAATGTTAATGTGATTTGTTTTAAAGAATTACACTTACATTGTGAATCAATACATGGTCCATAAAACAGAGCAAGCACAGCTAATGGCACCTTTTATTTATCTTTGCAAGGAAGCAAATCTTAGACTTAATTAAAAAGAGCTTGATTTACCACCCTTATCTTTTGTAATCATGTTAACCAATTGTTGTCTGAATGCTCATTAAGAGTATGGATTTTAATTAGGAACCATCTATACGCTCTATATCACTGGCTCCTCTGTGACTTCTTGTGAGCAGACAGTGAGATTCATCTTTATCAAACTAGCAATGATTTGAAAACTTTTTTTAATGTATTTATTTTTATTTTTTCCTGTAGCTCACCGGATACACTGTCAAGGTCATAGTGAATGGTAGACATCTTTTAAAGGACTTGAAAAGAATAGTTAACCTAAAAATCAGTTTGTTCCTTAACCAGAATAAATTTGGAGAAATTTCATATTCCATCACTTGCTCACCAAGAATGAGAGTTATGAAAACATGACAATAATCCACAAGTAATCCACACGACTCCAGTTCATCAGTTAACATCTTGTCAAGCCAAAACAAAAGCTGCATGTTTATTCATATCAATTCTGTCATTAAGACATTTATAACTTCAATCTGTTGCTTCTTGCTAAAAAAAAACAAAAAAAACAAGCCCTCTATCCATATTCCTCCAGTGGAATAAATGGTCTAATCTGAATCAGGAGAGAAATGTGCACAGAGCAAGCAAAGTCCAAAACAGTTCTAAACAAATGTTCAGTGGATTTTGACAGTGAAAAAGTTATCTATGGACGCTGTCACCATTTAACGTGTCATCTTCTGACATCTAACTAGCTCAACGTCAGATTACACATCAATAGAAAATGATCCAATTTGTAATTTTGTATACATATCCTCTTAAAACAATGTTGAAGAGTTGTAGTTATTTGAGTGAATCTGTTGTACCAGTGCAATTAAAGCCTTGATAAGTGCTGAAATAACTTGATAGTCATGTAAGCAGCAGATGCGGGGGCTATATTGATTCATTATCAGGCAGCATGGGTCACTCATTACATTCTGAGGTTTAATTAGCAAACACCTGTTTCCTGTTTGATTTTACGCTAATAAAAGATTTTTCTTAACACTCCTGTCTTAATGCGATCCATTAATTAGTGAGGACAGGCCGAGTATTTAAAAACAAAAAAATCTGATTTCTTCTGCAAAACAGTGTTACACGAAACAGTTGGCAACAAAATGAAATACTTTTAATGTCAGAAAGGTTAAAACTGTTAAATCAAAGCTGTTATAGTGACTTCAGTAATCAATACCTTTAAATAACCTCTGAGTGATTTTTTTAAGGTCTTCTTTTTAAGTTCCTTTTCCAAGTCATTTTGATCTAGGGCCAATATTAAAGATTTGACTTTAAGAACTGAACCTAAATCATAAAGTATTATGACTATTCATTCATTTCTATCATTTAAGGGGGTAGATTCAAGGTTCATGTGTGTTTGATTATCAAAAACTGGATAAAAATGAATGGCAACTTCCTACAATCAAGCTCTTGCACCGGACTCTATGCATGAACATATCACTGACCATGACATTTTATTGATATTGCTGTGCCACGGACCTTGGAGTGTACTATTTAATATATTTAACATCTCCCCATTGATTTACAGTCTCAACCTCCCCCCTGTTTATGAGCGTTAGCAGGCAGCCACTCAACTTTATGAGGAACTGAAAATGAAAAAATAATGACCCCATCCATTGTAAAAGTTCAACCTGGTTCAGAAAGAAAGGTGCTGAAGTCAACAGACTGGAATGAAAATGACAAGTAACACCTTTCTTTCTGCATGTTTGGTAGCAGCATGTGTAAGCTACTTTTTTGCACATATCTAAAGCTTTCTTTTTTTCTTTCTTGCTTGAGCTCTGCAAATTACGATAGCTCTAACTATAGGATAATTGTAAAAGAAAGTGGGCTCCTGATGAATTCTGCTGGAGTAGAGAATTTAATTGTGTGTGAATAAAGTATGCCTCTGCGAGTGTAGAGATAATTTTGACAGTAAGGTCAGTGGGTGTCATTATTTTGATCAGCTTCTAGTAGATGGGGTAGAATTCTTTGCCATAAATAAGTTCTCCTCTGGTGTGGTACCAATGCTGGACTAACAGTTGTGAGACAGTCCAATCAACAGATATGCAGTGCTGTGAAAAAGCTGTTTTGTAACTCTGACTGATGTATTTTCATTATTTTTTTCCAGTGAGTGGATATTGCTTTGATATGCACTTGACAAATAGCCTCATTAAGTGAGAGAAATGTGAGATTCTAGAACTTAATGAACTCATTGAAAAGCACTTCACCTACTGCTTAAATGTTGCAACACCCAGGTTGAAAAGCATGGAAAACCAGGTGAAAAGCCAATAAACAGATGAACAATTGACAGTGTAACTGTTGTCGTGGAAGCTTAAGGAGTATGCCATCAACCCAAGGACGCAACATATTTCAGGATTTGATTTATTTGTCAGTGTTAACTGCTTCTTTAATGATCATCAAGGAAAGCATAAGTGGTACTCAGCTTCTCAATCCTTTTATTTCAGGAGGTGGTCTAGAATCTGCTACTGTTCTGCTTTGTGTCATACTATGGAACCATATGGAAGCCAATTTCCAGAGTAAAAAATAAAACACGAAATGGTGAAACAGAGTTTTAAAAGAAATAAAGTCACAAGATTTTTCATGTATGATGTAGATTTGTGATATGTGTTGTGATATTTTTGTGAAATCACATTTTGAGATTTCACATGGTTAGGTGTGAAGTCTAAATGACCAGAAATAAATTTGCAGTTGCAATAAATTACATCACATTTTGAGATACAGAGTTGCATTTGCCAGATATACTGTACAGTCACTATTACAAGTTTATTTACATCTGATGCACACAGACTGTTGGTCCATGTTGGAAATGTGCTACACCACCATAAACAATAAAATAATAACTCATTAATCATCACTGAGGCTTGTTTACTCATAAAAGTGAAAGTGATGCATGGTGCTTTAAGCCTTTCCACACAAACAAAAAGGTAAAAATATCATTATAATTTGATGATCTTTTCTTCTTTGTTTTCTTTTTTGACATCTGCCTCTAAAATACACAGACAGATGTAAATTTATGCACAGAGAAAAACACTGTAGGGCCAGAGTCAAGGTCAATCATTGTGGGACTGTTGTTGATTTAAGTACATTGGCCAAGAGCAAAACAGTGGATGATACAGCTGGAATCTGACCACAGAGACCCTCTAAATGATGGTTTATTCACTCTAATGCTGTAGTCTATGGATTAGACCCCACATCCCAGTGAAAGCCGTCTCAGGTTACATATGTAACACCAGTTGCCTGAGTAGAAAACGAGACGCTGCATCTTCTTAAAATTCTTCTTATGAGGCTGCATGTTTTCTCTCAGGCTACTACTTAATCTGATATTAAATATTGCCTTGTCTTCAAATGTTCATTTGAAAATGCTCCCAAAAGAATTACAGTACATAAACACCTGTAAGTAACTGTATTTGCATAGCTGCTGTATGAAAACGAATAATTGAAGCAATTTTTACAGTAGTGTTTCACCTTACTTGAATGGTGCACACATTGTCATTTGTCTGCTTAATGACCTCGTTTAGTCCACAAAGCAGTATATAATGAGCTGTAGGATATTTTCAAGTCGTATAATGAAGCCATTACTATATGCTGCTCTCCTAACTCAATTAGTGGAGTACATAGACAGCCTGTTTTTATCAGAGGTGATACGCTTGATTTATCTCAGGGGCAAATTAACAACAGGGATTGCATGTGTTTCTTCATTTATTTATCCATCGTGTTAGTTCTTACTTTCCCTGTGATAATTTCTCACTTTTCTTGAAGTAACTTTCACTGAGAAGTCATTAAAGGTTCTTGGCCTGCTCGGATGTACTTTGTAAAAACACAGAAGATGTCCTGTTCAGTGGTGACCAAGACTATAAGTCAGACACAGCAAGCTAATTATCTTGGGAAACAGTGTGTACGTGCATGTGGTCACCCATTACAGCATGAATTGTTGAACAAAAGAGTATGAGAACAGAAAAAGAGAATAAAACAGAACATTTCTTTGTTACCTGCCCAAGCACATTCATCCCAGTTGTTTATAGTAAGCATGTATATACTGTATAATGTAAATTTCTATATATGTACATATACTTTATATAAAAGGATACAATGTTCATACATCTGTCAATATTCTGCGATAAAACACTAAGTTTTACGAAGCACTTATAAAACTATCTTGATCTCCTGATCTTCTTTCCAATGACCTTTACTTTTCACTGTTCTTATAGTGATATGACATCTCTAGCAGAAAATGCTATGCTTCTTGTTATTAGATCCCAGGGCAGAGCTCTTGTAAAATTCATTCCCTGAAATCTTCTAATAAAATGCTCAATGAATTATCAATAATTGAGATCATGCCCTCTTCTTCACCTTGTTTTAAATGATCTAACAGTGAGATTCCCTCCCTTCTTACTCCTCCTTGGTGTGCTGACCAGGTGAGGAGAAGCTTTTTCAGAGTTACCAGAGTTATTCAGCACCTCATTCACTAGTAATTTCATACAATTTGAGTATTTTTGTGCCCAGAAAAAGCGAACGGAAAAATGAGTATAACCGATGTCCATCACATCACACATCACAGCTTTCACTAATATTCTCATTAAAATACAGGTGCATCTCAATAAATTAGAATGTCATGGAAAAGTTCATTTATTTCAGTAATTCAACTCAAATTGTGAAACTCGTGTATTAAATAAATTCAATGCACACAGACTGAAGCAGTTTAAGTCTTTGGTTATATTAATTGTGATGATTTTGACAAAAACCCACCATCTCAACAAATTAGAATATGGTGACATGCCAATCAGCTAATCAACTCAAAACACCTGCAAAGGTTTCCTGAGCCTTCAAAATGGTCTCTCAGTTTGGTTCACTAGGCTACACAATCATGGGGAAGACTCCAGAAGACAATCATTGACACCCTTCACAAGGAGGGTAAGCCACAAACATTCATTGCCAAAGAAGCTGGCTGTTCACAGAGTGCTGTATCCAAGCATGTTAACAGAAAGTTGAGTGGAAGGAAAAAGTGCGGAAGAAAAAGATACACAACCAACCGAGAGAACCGCAGCCTTATGAGGATTGTCAAGCAAAATCGATTCAAGAATTTGGGTGAACTTCACAAGGAATGGACTGAGGCTGAGGTCAAGGCATCAAGAGCCACCACACACAGACATGTCAAGGAATTTGGCTACAGTTGTCGTATTCCTCTTGTTAAGCCACTCCTGAACCACAGACAACGTCAGAGGCGTCTTACCTGGGATAAAGAGAAGAAGAGCTGGACTTTTGCCCAGTGGTCCAAAGTCCTCTTTTCAGATGAGAGCAAGTTTTGTATATCATTTGGAAACCAAGGTCCTGGAGTCTGGAGGAAGGGTGGAGAAGCTCATAGCCCAAGTTGCTTGAAGTCCAGTGTTAAGTTCCCACAGTCTGTGATGATTTGGGGTGCAATGTCATCTGCTGGTGTTGGTCCATTGTGTTTTTTGAAAAACCAAAGTCACTGCACCCGTTTACCAAGAAATGTTGGAGCACTTCATGCTTCCTTCTGCTGACCAGCTTTTTGAAGATGCTGATTTCATTTTCCAGCAGGATTTGGCACCTGCCCACACTGCCAAAAGCACCAAAAGTTGGTTAAATGACCATGGTGTTGGTGTGCTTGACTGGCCAGCAAACTCACCAGACCTGAACCCTATAAAGAATCTATGGGGTATTATCAAGAGGAAAATGAGAAACGAGACCAAAAAATGCAGATGAGCTGAAGGCCACTGTCAAAGAAACCTGGGCTTCCATACCACCTCAGCAGTGCCACAAACTGAACACCTCCATGCCACGCCGAATTGAGGCAGTAATTAAAGCAAAAGGAGCCCCTACCAAGTATTGAGTACATGTACAGTAAATAAACATACTTTCCAGAAGGCCAACAATTCACTAAAAAGGATTTTTTTATTGGTCTTATGAAGTATTCTAATTTGTTGAGAGAGTGAATTGGTGGGTTTTTGTTAAATGTGAGTCAAAATCATCACAATTAAAAGAACCAAAGACTTAAACTACTTCAGTCTGTGTGCACTGAATTTATTTAATACATGAGTTTCACAATTTGAGTTGAATTACTGAAATAAATTAACTTTTCCCCGACATTCTAATTTACTGAGATGCACGTGTATTTGTAAGGAAATAACTGATATAAGAGATCACTTATTTCTAAAGCCACTAAAAGCATGATTTTTACATAGATTGACTTTAAGCACAAATACTGCAAGTGGTTAGTAAACGAGACAATGAAATTGGAAGTCATTTTAAAATGAATACTTTTCAGTTATAAAAGCAGAAGGAGAAGTCAAACATCTAACACAGTCATTCTAGCTGTGAACAAACACATAATAGTTATTTAAAGTGGGCTATTGCCTAATCCTGACCTGTAAGTTTTTTTCTTTATCAGTTTTACTTCAGCTACTGAATGAAGAAGAGCTAAACATTTGTTTGGCATACAATGTTAGTATTAAATCCCTGTCAGATTAAATGTTGTTTTTTTATTACGCTGTCTAAGACAGACTGAATAGTGTCCCAGAGGAACTGTTTGGCACTTCCTCAGTTAGCAGACATGCCACACATGATGCAAACTAATCCTCATTATAAAAGCCTCTTTCTCCGTACCACGCTGAGAAGGAAGACACTTTTACTATAATAAGGTATGGCATCAGAACACACCTTTAATACCAAACATTTGTTCTTAGATAATGAAAACAGAAAACAGAAAACAGAAAACATCAAAACCTTTACCTGAATAGGATTCAGTTTTAACCCAGGAATATACACGTGCATGCACATTATATGATTAATCGCTAGGAAACTCTGAAATTTGTTCAGTGGAAATTTTGCTGATGTTGTGCAACCATATCAACACTGTTTGTGGGTTACCCAAAAAAGACTCGAGTGCTTTGACTCATAGCCAAAGCCAGGTTCATTGAAGATTTGCATTTAAAACTGTGACAGGTGATAAATAATGCACACACGGGGAAAAATCCAGACTCCAGACTCACTACAAAGCCTTATTTTATTAATGTTCTCACCACTGAAACGGTAGTTGATAATGGAAGCTCATTTAATCCTGAAGGAATAGTAAGACAAAGTCGAAACATAAATATGTAAATAATAGCCCTGTGCTAGATTACTCCTATTTGTCAATGTCAGGGCAACTGTCGCATGGCCTCCTCTATTCTAACACACGTGCTTATTCATGCACACAATCCAGGAAGTGTTATGTCAACTAATGCACTTGCATTGAATTTCAACTTTGTGTTTGTTTGACACCTGTTGTGTTAACGTCACTTCAGTGTTATTATTTATCAGGAGTGTTTGAAACCTTTACAGGCCAGTTGTTTGGTGTTTTAAGAACAACAGTCTTTATGATTATGACTGCATACACAATACACAAAGCATGGCAAGTAAACCAAGTAGTAAATAGTGGGCAAAAACCCAAAGTGAATGGTAGGGACTGTTGGACAGCAATTTCAGCAAACCTCAATGTTCACCTTGAAACCAACTACAGAGAACTTCACAAAGCCAACATCCATTAAAGGGGCTGTAACTGTTAAAGATTTTATGACAGGCACCAATGCTAAAATGCAGAAAAGATGGTGTCATGATCATAAAACCTGGACTCTTGAAGCACCAGATGAACTTCAACATCTGCTCTGCATTGTACGACTCTATTCTAAGAAGGTTAGATGCTGTATTAAAGGCAAATTGTGGTAAAACACCTGAATAAAGAAATACTGCCTATTCCCCAGGTGTTCATATTGTTTTGTCCAACCCCTATATATAAGAAAATGGCATAACAAATTACTTCTTTCGTCTCCATCTGCAAATGTTAAAAAAGCGAATCAAACAGTATTATTGCAGATTGTAGGTTATATAGCTAATGCTTTCAGTTGCTAAGTTATATGTTTGATATCAACTGATTCTGCATCAGATATGATGAAAATATACAAGCTCAGCACTATGAACAATAATAAAGCTGAAATCACTGTGCCATGATATGACTCTTAAAGGGAGTTGATGAGAAACCTTGATTCTTCACTGGTTCAGTTAGCTAAGGTTGCTTTAGTAATGATTCTACAGTTCATAAATTCAAGACCTTGGGTGTGTGTCATTTTATGATTCTTCATCCTCTGAGCTGTAGGCTATCCCATGACAGTACTGAAAACTGAAAATGCGTAAAGTGATGATGAAAATAACATACTGTACTACTCACTCAATTGTCTTGGTCAATAAAACATCTTTCAAAAAATGCATTCTAGAATTGTGTAATACAATACATTTTGGAATCTTTTCTTCAAATAATCATTGGATCGTCATCTTATAGATATTCGAAATTATTAAACTGCACTTTTTTTGTGAGACCAGTTTGTCTTTTCATCAGAACAGATTTGGAGGAATTTAGCATTACATCACTGCACTCTCAGAAATAAAGGTACAAAAGCTGTAACTGGGACGGTACCTTTTCAAAAGGTACACTTTTGTACCTAGGTTCAAATATGTACACTTTAAGTACAAATATGTACATTTAAGGTACCGCCCCAGTGACAGCTTTTATACCTTTATTTCTGAGAGTGTGCAGTGAATGGGTGGCATAAGAATGAGAGTCCAAACAGCTGATAAAACATCACGACCCAAAAATGTTGATGGGTTTTGATGTGAGAGGACAACAGGGGATGAATTTTTTCACTGGAGGAAGTGTTGTTATGGATTTTGGTCTCATATTTTGGCCAGAAATGACAGTTTGTACTTAAAACACCTTACTGATGGATTTGTTCATCGCAACCATACAGGTTTCCAATTTACAGGATGTTTATTGTTGGACTGGAGTCATATGAATTACTTGTGGATTATTGATGTTTTTAACAACTTTTTAAAGCTTTTTTAAATTCTGACGGCACCCATTGACTGCAGAGGATCCATTGGTGAGCAAGTGATGTAATGCTAAATTTCTCCACATCTGTTCTGATAAATGAAAAAACTATTGTGCAGCTAACTAAGTGCAGCTTTTGGGGGAGACTGTACTGTATGTAAATAGAGTCAGACTTGAAGTCAATCTGAAGTTTTCAACAGTCCTCCCTGCCAGCACTGATGTTATTTGCAAACAGTGGTATTGACAGCTGTGATGGATGTTGGTGTCCTGCTCTTGTGCATGGCAGCAGAGTGAATAAGATGAGTCTAGCTGCTCTCTGTCATCACTGCTGAAATACTTTACATGATTGACTACTGTTGCAGTGCCCCACCTATAAAACTTTGTTTACATCTGATTGCTTTGTTGTTTCCACTAGTACAAACATGAAAATAATTCACTTTATACCAGTCTCGGTTGAATTTATAACTGAATTTGGACACAACAAGTCCCATGAAATATATTCACGTCAACTCACAGCTTATAGGCAATGCTCTCCCATAGAATAAGAAAAGAGGTAAATGTAGTTCCTATAGGCAATAAAAAAAGAAGTATTCACAATATAAATTTACAGAAAACAAATATGAAAATAGCACATTATTACACTGTAAAATAGTGGGTATACAGCATTTCAACGTTATTGAGAAAGTAAATTGTTTAAAGTTCAGAGTACATATTTTGTAAAAGTCAGAAGACTTGTGAAATGCTAAAGACAAAACATCATGGCAGGCATTGACTGACTTTAAAGGTCACAATATAGACATGTACATAATTTTCTTTGATTCATATGCATGCAAATGCAGGAGAGCAGAAATGCGAGAAATCTGGTGTGTTCAGTTTGTGAAATGCACATACTGTAAAATGAGTTATTGAATATCAAAGTAAACTGCTTCAAGTTGTATTAGATGACTGTGTGAAATTTATTCTTGGACAAAATATCACAAACAGGCATTGACTCACTTTAAATGTCACAACATAGACTTCGCGTACCATTTTCTTCCATTTATATGCATGCAGTCCATTTTGTTCTGTTAGTGAAATGCACTTGATTCTGATTCATAATTTAAAATGAATATGTTCACATAATTATGGATAAAGCAACCCAGTGAATAAACAAACACAGACCTGGCTGCTGACGTCCATTAGGTGCTTTACTGAACACTGCGATAAAGAATGAGTTGAAAGTAGTTTCACAACTTGTTCAGTAATTTCATCTGCTATATAAACAGCTTCAGATTGCATGTCAGGCCTAGGGAGTAAATCACTGTTTCCTTGACTCAAGATCAGGTTAGTGATGGCTGATAAAAGCAAGATGCATCTTGTTTTGGCTGATGAGTAACACGTTTGATATTAGAACAGCAGCTGTGTTGTTTTTGTTTGACATTGACAGGCTCCAGCGTACGCCAAACTGTTCTGATTGGCAATCTGTCACTGGAATCTGTCATCTGCTTAGAGACTACTGAGGAGAGGGGTGTAGGATGAGCTCTGCTACCAGGTTATCACATTATAAAACAAAGTGAGGAAACGACACACATCTGTTCTAATGAGTAGAACCTGGAGATGCATGCAGAAAACGCATAATTGAGTGGGCAAATAGGGAAAAAAAGCCAGAACAATCTGTCAAACTTCTAAGGTGAAGTGTGCAATTTCGGTTATGTCAACCTACTTTCTTTTATCTCAGTTTAATGTGCAGAGACAACTAAGTAGAGCATTCATAAGTTGACATCCATAAGAGTTTAGTATGGAGGAGTCCCGTTCCAACAAGAAACACTACCCGTTTGTCTGAACATTACTCAACAGGGGGCAGTGGTAGCTTTTGGAAAACCTGTTTGAAAACAATGGACCCTTTTCACATTTCTGGGGTTTTCAGAAGCAGATGTCGGCATAGTTGGGTAAACTTCGATAGTGTTGAATGGAAACTACAACAAATGTAATTTTTGTGTTTCCATGATACCGGTTTTATGACTTTACTAAAAATATCAAGGGATTGATTACAGGAGAGAAAGATTTGCCATTATTTAGCCATTGTATAACAAACACTCACACAGCAACTATTTTCCAATAATTTAATGCCAAAGTAATTTAACATGAGGTGTAACTTTGCTAGATTTGCAATGTTAATAACTAGAAACGTGTCATCACAGTCTGTGAAAATGGCTCATCGTTTTGCCATATTTTGTTTGCGGTCACTGGAAGCACAGAAATGACACACTTCACCTTTTGTATTGAAAAACACTAAAACACAAAAATACAGTGATTGCCCAAAACCAGCTAACAGGAAATGTTCTCATAAGTTTGGCTAATATTTTGGCAAGGTTCTCTCAAACTTATAAACAAACATTCTTCCAGTAATGCTAATAGAATTTGAACGTTCTTTAATAACGTTCTCAAAACATTAGCACATTACATAATGGAATGTTTTTCTGAAACATTTTATTTGGAGATATTTTAGAGAACATTCGAATATAACATTCCCATGTAATAAAATGTAACATTCCCCTTCATAATTTCTTTAATGATCAATTTACCTTGAAAAAGATGTTTTTAAAAATTTTAGACATATTGATCATTAAGAGACATTCAGAAATAACGTTTTCATTTTAGAAAAACGCTAGCAAAGTCAGCAAGTCAGTCTTAAAACATAATTTTTTGAATTTAGCTTTTCATATGAAGCACAGAAGTTTTATATAATAGTTTCCCAGAGATTACAAGAATGTAAACAGATCGATCAGCATTCTGGACCAGCATAAGCCCCCCTGTGATTTTAAGAGGTAGTAAACCTGCATCAACGTTGCTTTTTCTCCATTCAGGTCAACATTATGAGCAAAGCTGCTGTAAAGTCCTGACCCAGCACTGCCGTGCTGCAGCCCAGCTGAGATTACCTGCATGAGGAAGTGACCCCAGGCCAAACCTGCCTGATGAATTCTCTTATGAAAGAAAAAAAAGGGAGGGAAAAAAGGCCAGATTGTGATAGATGGCCCGGTCCCAAAGCCATTCCTCACGTGCCTCTCTAGCAGCTGCGCTACCAGTTGTAATGGCCTCTGTAGGACGGCGCGGAGATGCTATTTTTCTCTTTAAGTACACAAAAAGTTGTCACGTTGCTGCCAAAGTCAAGATTTAAACTCTCCCTTGAGCATGCGGTAATTAAAGGAATTTATCATAATTGCCAATCAAAGTGCTCTGAGGGGGTGACTCCTTCTCGTTAGACATTATTTGCGCCAAGACCTATTACCGTGCTTTGTTTAGAAATGCTTTGCACAGATACTTTGTGTGTGAGAGATGGAGAGTAATGTGCCGGTGAGGTAATAATGTTGCAAAATTACCTTGAACTATAATCATCAGAACATAAAGCTTGTTGTTGGGGGTTGTTTATGCTGAAAATACAGACAACGTGCTCATTGTCTTTCAAGGACGTGAGGAAACAGGAAAAGGAGCACTTAGAATGGAGAGTGAAAAAATGTTGGTGTAAATAGCTTTTTTTTTTTAAATTGAAAGTGCCTTTAGCTTTATAAAGTCATATGACGGCAGTTACCATCATTTCAATTTGAATCTGAAATGTTGCTTTGACGATTCTGAATATATTTATAAATTACATTTGCAGCTTTGATGGAAACTTAGCTGTTGTGATGTTAGAAAAATCAAGATAAATTCCAGTATTTCATGATATGACCCCTTTAAGTAAAGCTGACCTCTTCCACTTGAGTGATTTACCAGAATAAAAAGCTTTTTATATCCATTGAACATTTTGCCTTTTACATGCGAAGCCTGTCAAGCCACAAAATAGTTTCTTGTTTTAATTGCTTCTTCAAAGAGTGAATGGACTTGGTGAAGCAGTCGCAGTGAGGAGGAAATAAAAGGTAACAGCTATATAGTAGGATTTGGACGCAGCAGTGCTGCCTTCAAATGCTCATCAGGAGATGGTTAATGCATGAACTGCTGTTCGACAACACCGCGGGACTCTGGCTCACTCGCACACTCATCAAAGACAGCCTGAGGGTACTGAACACACCTCTGAGCCTTATGACACACCTAAAAACACACTTAATTTGTACAACTGTTCCATTAGTTCATACTACATTCCCTTTTTGTCCACCGAAGGCTTCCATGAGGGCAAGCGTATCAGCTACCTAATTCAATTTACTCTCCTTCAGTGCACATGCTCTATAGGTGACTATGAAGCTGAAGGAACAGTATAGAGCATGTGAATAGAAAGCAGAGCTCACTCTGAGACAGAGCACTTTAAAAGTGCTGTAAGTGAAGCTCTGGAACTTTAACCAGACTTTGCCAGTGAATTAGATATCTCTTTCCAAAACCCTGCTCTACAAAGGTACTGCTTAGATTACTGTAAACAAATTCGGAGTCTTTAGCAATTATTTTAATACTTGTGAAGAATTAACATTTGGAAAAAAGAAATTCAATTTTAGTGCCAGTAATAAAAAAACAATTCCGTTTAGGCAGATTTAAATAACATTTCACAGTCTTTTTATAGGTGGCATAAAAGCAATCCAACAATAGACCTTAGTCAGGGTAGCAGCATATTTAATTTCTGACAGGAATGAAAATGAGGCTGCGGGACAGAAGTACAGTGTGCTCAGTGGATTGTACTGTTTCTTTGTAACATAACGATTGTTCAGCTGATGAAACCTCTCTCTGAAAATAACTTTCAGCAGACAAGAACTCCACAAAGCAGTTTTGAAAGTTGTGAGTCATGATTCACTAAAAACAACCAACTCATCAGAGCCATTTATTCATGAATTGGATAACACTTCACTGTAGGTTGTCAATTAACTAAAAACAATGAATAATAAGAGTCATTCTTTCTGTAGTTGGACTATATTTTTCTAGTACTTCCTGCACTGTTAACAGAACCAAACGTCATTCTGAATAAGAACGGAGAATAAAAACGCCTAAGAAAAACAATTTCTAAATGTTCCTTGGTTCCCATTTTTTTCTTTTTAATTTTTAATTTTTTTTTAATACTTGTGTTTGTATATAGGATGTTTGTCTCTTGTCTGAAAATTAAATGTTCATTTATGTTTGTAAAGTATTTTTTATTACTATTCAAGTTCTAAAAATAATTGGAGCTGATTATGGCACGTGGCTTGAACGATGCACTCTCAGCTTTATTCATATATAAATTGTTTAGAAGGTAAAACGTTTAGCATGCTGTAGAAGAGAATGAATGCTCATTAATAATTCATACACTTTATATTTTTCAATTTATCTTTTTTTATTATAAATGATCATATTCCCAGTTTGCATTCAAAATAATTGTAAAATTTGATTGCATGCCAGTGATCAGCCTACAGCTAAAATGTTACATTTTTCAAAATCAATGGAATTGAAATATCAAATTATGTATCTATAATTGTTTGCAGTGTATGTTTTCTTTTACTGGTTTATACAATATTAGTACAGTGCTGAATAGCAGTGGTTCTGTTGACATTCGATCCCAGAATGCCCTGTTCCACCTTTTCCTGTACTCTCTGGTTTGTCTCTACTCCCGAGATTCAACACCGTGCCAGGGACAAGACAGTGGGAGAAATATGGCTGAGGCTCACCCCATCCATCACAAGCTGAACCTGCCCAGTGAAATACAGGACGAGCTCCCCCAACAATGAGTCCTATCTTGTATGTTAGACCCCTTGCTTGTGTATTTATCACCTGAGCTGAGGCACAATGGCTGATTCACAGGGCAGTCAGGCTGATAAAACACACTGACGTGATCTCTGGGCCGATTACAGAGTCTCTCCCTACGTCCTTCCCAGTCTCCCATTTCTGTCTCCAATAACCTCTTCAAATTTAGAGTTTGTCTTTGGGGCTTTTTCTTTTTGTTTTCAAATAGACCACCTTCATAGCGCTCATATGAGACCATTTGCAGTACTTGGGTACGGATCAAGTATTTTTCTTTGGGAAATTTTTTTTATCGGAGAAACGGTTTTAGTGTTTTCGTCTTCATGTCACAGTGGGTCAGTCCTTTGTCATAAGTCAGATGTTACTTGCCAGCGGGTTTGATTTTATCATAAAAACATAAAACCAAAATCATACCAAAATATTATTATATCAGACTTCCATTTATTTATTTTGTGTGAAAGTGCTCTGAAAACTCATGTAACATAGAACATTAGGTTAATGTTCTTGCAAGGTTCTCTCAAAATTATGAGCAAACATTCATCCAGTAATGTTAATAGAACATTCATTCAAAGTTTTCTGGTATTTAATAATGTTCTCAATATGTTTGTACAAAACCTAAAAATGTATACATATTTCATGGAATGTTTTTTAAAGGGTTACTCCACCCCAAAATGAAAATTTTGTCATTAATCACTTACCCCCATATCGTTCCGAACCCGTACAAGCTTTGTTCGTCTGAAGTATGAAAGGCATCATCAAAATAGTCCATCTGCCATCAGTGGTTCAATCTGAACTTTATGAAGCGGCAAGAATGATTTTTGTACACAAAGAAAATCAAAATAATGACTTTATTTGACAATTCGTCTCCTCCGCGTCACTGTAGCGCCAATTTGGACAATATCCACTGAACACAAACTGCATACGCTGTTCTGTGTCAGCTCTGCCACACGGATACGTCTTCTACGTTTATTTATGCTTTGATTTGAGCAAAAACAGCGTATCCGTGTGGTGCAGCTGACACAGAACAGCATACGCTATTTTCATCAAGCGGATATTCTCCAAAATGGCGCTGCGGTGATTCGGAGGAGACAAATTGTTGAATAAAGTTGTTATTTTTATTTTCTTTGCGTACAAAAAGTATTCTCGCCGCTTCATAAAGTTCAGATTGAACCACTGATGGCAGATGGACTATTTTGGCGATGTCTTTCATACTTTTCTGGGCCTTGACAGTGTTCTATACTTGGCAGTCAATGGGACAGTCACAAGCCTCCCAGTTTTCATCCAAAATATCTTAAATTGTGTTCCGAAGACGAAAGAGCTTTAACGGGTTTGGAACGACATGGGGTGGGTAACCCTTTAACATCTTAGTTGGACATTTGTTTAACATTTTTTAATGTTAGACTACATTTCACTACTTGATTTGGAATGTTCATAAAACATTAAAAATAAATGTTAAATGATGTTAAAAATGTAATGAAATAAAATAGAATGTTCCATTAACATTTGCATAAAAAAAGACATTTTAAAATAACATTTTCATAACTTAACAAGAAAGTTAGCAAAATGTAGTTAGAACATGTTTTTGTTAGCCTGGTATTGCAAGTATTTGTCATTTAAATGTAAATTTATTTGTCCTTTTTACCCAATTTAATATTTCATTTTTTACAAAAGGGTTAAGGTTACTAGTTGTGTTCCCATGTGATTTATCCATATCATGTCCTAGAGAGTGCCACATATGTTGATCTGGCTGACTGTTACATGGATTTTTTTGTTGTTGCAGTTGTGACTCTTTTGCAGCCCATTGATTCATTGATTGATTTACAAGCATGGAAAGGGAGCCAGACTGATGACGGGCATGAGTGAAGGTCTATAGCTCCTTTGGATAGCCTTGTCCTTGATTTAGACAAATTAATATCTAGCAGGCAATAACTCTCTATGGCTCATCTAGCCCAGTGTCTCCTCCACTGGGTGAGAGGTGGAACACACCACACTGCCGGTGCTAATATCAGAGTCATGATTGATGACAATTATATGCAAAACTGAAAAGCATTCCAAGTGGGGACTCTAGCAAAAATATCAGAAGCATTCACAGAAGTTTCCATAGTTTATATATTAAAAGTTGTCTTATGCAAATGAAAGATTTATAAAGGCAGTTGTGCTAAGAATATGGAAGCTTTTTTGACCATTAGTTTTCTGGATGCTGACATGTGGATGTAACAATAAATGGATGCTGAACTGCTTTTAGATTATTCATTTCTTTTTTGCATGTGTTATATATTCACACAGTTCAGAGACTTAAATCTATAAATCATTTTTATAATGTTTTTGTAACTACAATGGATCAGACTTTTCAACACTAAGATAAAGGATCGTTTAGAACAAACAGATTCACTGCAATGATTTGGACTTTACAAAATTAAACGTGAGAAATTGGACCATTTAGGACAAATCGTTTTGGAATGAATCCGAGTGTCAATTGCTACATATGAGACAGAGTTGAGCATTTTTTTTAATGGTTTCCTCTGCTTAGACATTAAACTGTGGCATTTGGTACTCTTGTAAGTTAAAGATCAGACAGTCTGATGTGAATTGTCGATCTGAGCCAGAGACTGCCATTTTTTTATCAGCAAACAAACTGTGGGCGGTCCATTCGCTGAGGCCTTTAAGTAGAGTCAGTCTCAGAAATATCATATTTATGCGTTCCAAGTTGTAATTTAAAGTGAGAAACTGAGAATTGTAGTCTGGCCTTCAAGTGGCTTCACTCTAAAATATCATTATAACGAGATCCAAGCACATGAATGACCAAGCAAAGATATATTTACAAGTGGGAAACTCTATACTTCTAAGACCCGATTTGGGGGCTTGTTGATTAGAAACATTGCAGACTCTTATCTATAGGTGTGTTTGACTTCATGCCGTACTGCACAGAATGATTGGCATCTAACCTGAAGCAGTGCTTGCCAGTTTGAAATTTTGTTCAACTTGACGCAGCTGTGACACCAGGTCACTATGACATGTATCATCAAAATTCTGTGATTGCAGTTTGAGAATAGTCGGATGGCTCACTCTCTGCAACTCCTCCAGTGGTTGCACAAGATCCAGAGGTGGAAAGAGTACGAAAATATTCTACTCAAGTAAAAGTACCAGTAAAACTACCAGTCTAAAAATCTACTCAAGTAAAAGTAAAAAGTAGGTCATTTAAAATTTACTCAGAGTAAAAATTACTTAGTTACATTTTAACGGGATGGGATAGGCCAAGGGTGTCAAACTCAGTTCCCGGAGGGCCACAGCCCTGCACTGTTTAGATAGCACCCTAATTAAACACATCTGATCCTGCTAATCTAATCATTTAGGCATATTAGAAAACTACATGGTATGTGTGTTGGAGCAGGGTTGGAACTAAATTCGGCAGGGCTGCGGCCCTCCAGGAACTGAGTTTGACACCCCTGAGACAGGCCTGTAAATCTCAAACTAATTTTCTTTAATTAAAGGAATCAGTTATTTAGAATAATAAGACATTTGGGCCGTTACCAGGCAAATTAAATCAGTATCAGTAACAAAATTCATCAGTGCAGAGGAAACACAGAAGCTTCATCTGAAGTGGCATTTAGATGTATTTACACACTGTTTAATGCAGGACATGAATGCATTATATATATATAAAAAAAGATACTTTAAATGTGAAATAAAAACCGCCAGTAGCCTATGTGTCAGCAAGGGGTCACTGAGTCATTGCGATTGAACCAAATCATTTAAATGGTTGATTCATTCAGGAACGAAACACTGTAATTGCTCAGAGATGCAAAACTGTGCTGTGGTGGCTGTGTTTGGAATTATGTTTGTTGTCGAAATAAGCAAAAACAGGCAATATGGTGTTTAAAACGCAAGTCTCTTCTAATTAACATCTTGTTTACTGAACTATTGTTAAAAAAAAATCTATATGTAATCATGCTGATTTTGGGAGAAAAACCGGCACTCTTCGTATTGATTTACTATATGAAATGACATAAATATATACATTTTCTGCCTCTACATCTTCAACTTTGTGATCATTCTAAATGCATTTTAACAGACTGAATCACGCAGTGAAAGCACTCTAAATGCGCGCGTGCACTAGTCTTATCTACTAGACTTCATGACACTCTGTAGGAATGTTTTGTTTGGTTTTTGGCAAAATACTGATAATGTCAAATCGCACATCGTTAAAACAACAATTACAATATTATCGCAGACGCTATATCGCACACCCTGCACCACTAGCCATGTTTCCATCCAAAGATTCGAATTAAACTTATGCGCAGAACTGGAATATCGCATAAAACATGCAAATAAGCACCGTTTCCATCCAACGAGTCACAGAAAACAAAATCGTCACTTCCTGGTAAACTGTGGCACTAAATATCACTAAGAATATAGGAGAAGCCACTGAATATAATAATTTTCAAATACGACATAAATTACTTGCACCTCAGAGCGAACTGACGAGACACAATGCGGTCATTACTTTCGGAGGAGGGAATGCAGTCGTGTAAGACAATTCTACAGAAATACTTTGACGACAGACTTTTGCTCAGGCTTTTCAGACTGACCATAACAACATACGGATGCTGTGAACAAGATCAGTCCAGTGGTTAGTCAAGCAATCCCGTCCCATCGCGCAAAGTCACATGACTTTTTCGATGCTCATGGAGGAATTTATTCGGTAAATGTGTTTCCATCGTAGTTTCTGCACATTTTTTTTTCTTATCGGATAAACAATTTATCCAACCCAAATGTGCGCATAAGTTTTTTATGCGCATCTTGGAGTTTCCATCCAGCGTTTTTTATACGATATTCCAAAAAGGTGGATGGAAACGCAGCTACTGTCTTTTTGTCTAATTTTTGCAGAACCTTTTGCTAAACTGTCAAAGCTTAATTTTAACCACCAATGCAACGATGCAAGTATTTACCTTACCTTACCTCTGCTTGCAAAAGGGTTAATGTCGAGATTTTATAAACTGCTAGTTTGGTCTAACTAGGCAAACACAGCTTACATTGCATAATAGAGCATAAACATGGCCAGGGGTTTACTTCATTTCCTTCGAGTTCAGCTTCAGCAGAATACGACGGGATTTCATTTTCAGCTTGGTCTGCACCATAACGCCTGTCTTGTCCATCGTTCTTGTGATTTTAGCGCCAGTTTCCTGCCCATTATTTACTGCAGTAGTTTCCAGGAAGTGATTTATTTATTTATTTTTACTCAATAATGAATGTGTTTTAAAATGTAGCGAAGTACAATACTTAAAACAAAATATACTTAAGTACAAGTAAAATTACAGATTTTAAAAATTACTTTAAAAAGTAGAAGTACACACAAAAAGCTACTCAATTACAGTAACGCGAGTAAATGTAATTCGTTACTTTCCACCTCTGACAAGACCTGATGATGACACAGCTATTTTACAATTGGCTGGATTCACAAATGACAACGATGATTATGTCATGACATGTTTTCTTCATGTTAACTTCAGTTCTGTTGATGGTTACAAATCTGTTTTTTATAACAATAAAATCTCTGGAAAGGGCAACAGGTCGATCATTTGATCCAAGTCTTTCCATAATGGGAACAGATGATTTTGCAGCTGTGCTGCATTTCATAAATATTAATGCATGTACAAAAGAGCTTACTGACAATAAATGTACAGATGATCACTCACATTGCACAGTTTGCTTTATGCAAATACATGTTTTGTTAGATATGCATAAATTATAGAAATTGCAGTTTATTGCATTTACAAAATAAATGTATGTATAAATGAAAGCTTCCATATTATTATTTTTTTCTAATTTGAATACATATAGGTGTATAATTAGAGAAAGCTTCTATATTATTTTTCCAATTTTAATGCATGACATATCATAATAACAAATTCCAATTCTGCAATAGAAGTGCACCAATGAAGAGTGCATAATGATGATCTCTGAGTAAGTCAAACAGATTCATTAAAATCATTTATTTGTTCACACTGTGATTCTGGTGATTTTAATTTCTTTGATGCACTTCACTGGCTCCCCTGCTGAGAGTCAACCATCTACCAGTCTATGCTAAACTCTTTGTGAACATGCTGTGTGCTGAATAATTGACTGGTGGTCTGATCAAGTCCCAGTGGCAGCTGGTCCAACAGACGCCATGCTGCTATCACACTTCATCATTTCATTTCAAGCCATTGATAATATCTGTCAATGGTCATCATTTATGATGGCCCTGAATTCTAGTAATGAAAAGCTAACAGTCAGTTAGTGTAAAGTATACAGAGGTCTGTACTAACAGCAGTGCATTACTGTAGATCTGGGCCACTGTGTGCTGAGAAGGGAATTCATTTGTCAGGCAATGTAGTTGCTGGTTTGCAGTGAAGCTCATGATTAGTGGTTGAGTGTCTCTCTAAGAGCAGGACTTAAAAAAACTTCTCTCATCAGTGCAAACAAATACACAGCGCCTACATGAATATGATAAGACTTGTCAGTTTTTAAAATAGCCATGTTTTTACTTTTTGCATTTCAGAATGTCACAAGAAAGGTTTAATCCAGCTGAGCTTCTTGTCTGGTGCAAGCATCACCTTATGACACATTTTCCGGCTTAAATTGATCATTAATGTCAGCAGTATATAAAACAGTGGACAGAAACCAGTCCTGCATTGAGTGACCTTTTCAGAACAGCGTAAAGGTGATGTATGCCAGAGGAGTTAGAGAAAGAGTGCAGATGGGTGTCAGTAGCCTTAGTGTGATATCAAAGATCCAAGTTTCAACAAGCTGAGGAACTGTTTGCAGTGACAGAAAGGCTTAAAAATGGAAGAGAGTGAGAATCTTTATTGACACTTGAAAGATGTTCAATTCTTGTGGACAATCACTTTCATATCAACTCATTTGAACAGCTTATAAGTTAATTACTTTTTATGCTTTTAATGTCTGTGATTGTTACAGTATATGAACAGAGTTGAATGACAGATGTGCTGCCATATCTAAGGCAGAGGCAGTATTCACATTAGAAGTTAGTAGAGAATGATAGGATAGAGACTGTGGCCCACTTCTCAGATTAAAGGGGTCATATGATGCTATTTTAAAGATCATTATTTTGTGTATTTGGTATAACAGAATATGTTGACATGTTGACATTTAATGTTCAAAAAACGCATTATTTTTCAAATACTGTACATTATTGTTCAATCACGTCGTTTTCTACAAAGCCCCTCCTTCCAACAAGTGCAGTCTGCTCTGATTGGCCAACTGACCCAGTGCATTGTGATTGGCCGAACACCACAAGCACGCGTCGGAAATGTAACGCCCCTTACCATAATCGTGGGCTTCAGCTTTCAAGTTCAAGCCCTAGAGGGCAACAGAGTCGCGTGACAGACAAAGTGATGATGCTCATATGTATTTGCAGTGCACAAGCCGTGGTGAAGATTTCTGATGGGCTGTACACTCCGCCGTGATGTGACCCTGTTCCCCTCACACACACACACACACGATGCGTTACGCACAAAACTCCACATTTGAACAGTCAATAGCAAATACTTGAACTAATAACAAAACATACTCACAGTCACTGATTCAGAAGTAATAGCAAAGTTGGAATTTACCCTTTTTTTACATTTTATTTATTTATTTGTTTTCATAGAAATAGCCTTCGTGCATAACCAGCCTTGTACTGTCCTAGGTTCATAAAACTAAAATGCGTTGCACAAATTCGAACATTTGGGTTGTGCTGTTCTGTTGTAAACAAATCTTAACCAGTGATTCCTAATTGCATCTACTTTCAGAAGGCCAAATAAAGTGCTTTCGCATAGCAATACACAGCATCTCCCTGACATGGCTGCATCAACACTACTGCGCTTACTGAAACCATGCCTTCCTTCCTCGCGTGCACATTTGGGTGGCATTATGCAAATATTTCCACATCGTGACGTAGACATGTGGGGGGCGTGTTTGAATGAGCCCTTTTAGGGGGGCGTGGACGAGTCTTAACTTTTATAAAGAATATCTCTTTGGGTTTGAGACTTTAGTCTTTGCAACTTTAGGGATCTTATCTATGCAGGAACAGCTTGTAATACTCCAAAGAGAAAGGAAAACTTGAAATCGTGTCATATTGACCCCTTTAAGTGCGTGCTTTTGAATTTAAGTATGCTTGATGGCTGCATTGTGAAAGGATTACTTTTCATCTTAAGTTAAGTTTACATCTTTGTTTAATTCGCTCATAAATTGCAGTACGTACTGTAAAAAAATGCATGGAAAAGTAAATAAATATTTCTTTTTATAGTATAGGACAGTGGAAACAGATGTCACTGTAATAAAATGTCTTGTTTATGTTCTATTACATATGGAAGGTCAGCAAGTGGGTAGCTACACTGCTGCTCAAATATATTATTAATATACTGTTTCTTTCAATTAAAATCAGTGAAGCTACCCACAACTTGAATGTGACTGGTTGATGAACTCATCAACTCACACAGGAACCCTGGCTAGTAAATGATACCAGAGTTTTCATTTGTGGATTAACTATTCCTTTAACTAAATACTGTGTAAGGAATCACAGCATAAACAAGTGGAAAGCCATGATAAATTGCCATCAGACCTCACAGAGATATCAGAACGAAGGCAGATATTGATGCCTCCTTGGATTACCTCTAAGTGCTGACTATCAGTTTGCCTCCTCCGCTCAGGGGTACGGCTCGGATGCCAGATTTTCATTCCATTGTTCTGCTCTGCCAGCTGCAAGTCGATTACTGCATTTACTTACCCTGAGGAGGTTAACCACAGAGCAAGTTCATGGCCACTTAAGAGACTCGAAGGCTAGACCTCTCCAATAGCAAGTGTTTACAGCAGACTTACCATATGGAGAATCTCTATGACAAAAGGTTAGACCTGTGAGTTATCCATGTTGTCTAGGCTCTGGTGTCAGTAACATAATATATATTTAGCTTCCTAGCTGTTAACCAGATGGTGCATTGAAATCATACAGAAGCATGCCTTCAGAGACATTTTAGATTGTATTGTCATTTATAACAATATACTGTTTTTAACAATCTGACAAAACAACAACAACATGACCAAAACTACACAATAATCCGTAGACCACTTAATAAGTTGCTAAATGCGAAGAGAGGAAACATATTATAATACAGGTGAATCTCAATAAATTAGAATGTCACGGAAAAGTTCATTTATTTCAGTAATTCAGCTCAAATTGTGAAACTCGTGTATTAAATAGATTCAATGCACACAGACTGAAGAAGTTTAAGTCTTTGGTTCTTTTAACTGTAATGATTTTGGGTCATATTTAACAAAAAATCTCAACAAATTAGAATACTTCATAAGACCAATAATAATAATGAAAAAAATCATTTTTAGTGAATTGTTGGCCTTCTGGAAAATATGTTCGTTTACTCTATATGTACTTGGTAGGGGCTCCTTTTGCTTTAATTACTGCCTCAATTCGGCGTGGCATGGAGGTGATCAGTTTGTGGCACTGCTGAGGTGGTATGGAAGCCCAGGTTTCTTTGACAGTGGCCTTCAGCTCATCTGCATTTTTTGGTCTTGTTTCTCATTTTCCTCTTGACAATACCCCATAGATTCTCTATGGGGTTCAGGTCTGGTGAGTTTGCTGGCCAGTCAAGCACACCAACACCATGGTCATTTAACCAACTTTTGGTGCTTTTGGCAGTGTGGGCAGGTGCCAAATCCTGCTGGAAAATGAAATCAGCATCTTCAAAAAGCTGGTCAGCAGAAGGAAGCATGAAGTGCTCCAAAATTTCTTGGTAAACGGGTGCAGTGACTTTGGTTTTCAAAAAACAATGGACCAACACCAGCAGATGACATTGCACCCCAAGTCATCACAGACTGTGGAAAGTTAACACTGGACTTCAAGCAACTTGGGCTATGAGCTTCTCCACCCTTCCTCCAGACTCTAGGACCTTGGTTTCCAAATAAAATGCAAAACTTGTTCTCATCTGAAAAGAGGACTTTGGACCATTGGGCAACAGTCCAGTTCTTCTTCTCAGCCCAGGTAAGACGCCTCTGACGTTGTCTGTGGTTCAGGAGTGGCTTAACAAGAGGAATATGACAACTGTAGCCAAATTCCTTGACACGTCTGTCTGTGGTGGTTCTTGATGCCTTGACCCCAGCCTCAGTCCATTCCTTGTGAAGTTCACCCAAATTCTTGAATCGATTTTGCTTGACAATCCTCATAAAGCTGCGGTTCCCTCGGTTGGTTGTGCATCTTTTTCTTCCGCACTTTTTCCTTCCACTCAACTTTCTGTTAACATGCTTGGATACAGCACTCTGTGAACAGCCAGCTTCTTTGGCAATGAATGTTTGTGGCTTACCCTCCTTGTGAAGGGTGTCAATGATTGTCTTCTGGACAACTGTCAGATCAGTAGTCTTCCCCATGATTGTGTAGCCTAGTGAACCAAACTGAGAGACCATTTTGAAGGCTCAGGAAACTTTTGCAGGTGTTTTATGTTGATTAGCTGATTGGCATGTCACTTTATGAGGTTTTTTAACATTAATATGAGTTCCCCTAGCCTGCCTATGGTCCCCCAGTGGCTAGAAATGGCGATAGGTGTAAACCGAGCCCTGGGTATCCTGCTTCTCCTTTGAGAAAATGAAAGCTCAGATGGCCCAATCTGGAATCTTCCCTTTATGTCGTCATACGGGGAAAGGTTACGTTAAATGAAAATGACATCCCAAATTTTCTGAAAACAGTCGGTTTCCTTCAGAAATACAGTGATATAAAAACAGCCGCACTGTTTCGATTTTGAAAAGCTGGTTAAGGCCACACACCTACCCTCCACCTTGCCCCTCCTCTCTCCTCCTTATTAGCATTTAAAGCTACAGACACAGAATGGCACGTCCTAAGGAAAGCTCATTGTGGGACTGGCTCGTAGTGGCTGAAATTCTGCACTAAGGCTGAATTTCGGGAAAGAGACTTCAGATACAGTACTAGGGACCACTTAGGCCTATATAAAAGCATCCAAAAAGCAGCATGTCATGGGACCTTTAAACTACTTCAGTCTGTGTGCATTGAATTCATTTAATACACGAGTTTCACAATTGGAGTTGAATTACTGAAATAAATTAACTTTTCCACGACATTCTAATTTATTGAGATGCACCTGTATTTGTATTGTCAAAATCTGTATTGATTTTAAAGGGATTAAAAAAAAAAAACAATTGTTCTATCTCAGCAGTACAATGGAAAAAGGAGTAAACTTTGTATTTGATGAATGAGAAGACTGCCAAAAAACACTGCTTCATTGCTCATTAAAATTTCTTCCTTCTTGAACGCATTGCCCATGGTTCATTTGATGCATTCCATTGTGTATTCTTACTATATTTTTAACATTTTGGGGAAGTTACAGCTCATGCAAATGGTAGAAAAGTGGGCCAGTCAGTGCCCCTCTAGAACCAAGAAAAAAAAAAACATCGCTAAACTTACTGTTTAGAGAGCTGTTCAGAGAGCTACTTCAAAGCCCAAAGGCTGATTTATATATGTATGTCTTCAGTGATATCAGTATAATGATGGAAAATGACCCCCGAAACCTCTAAGCAGATATTACAGCTGGCTTGTTAGTAGTTCTTCAACACTATTCTTCTCTGTTTCATGCTTATGGAAGCAGTGCTTTCTCGTGCCCTACTCATCTTTACAATTTGATAAAAATGGTGAATAATACTCAACTCACTCTGTAATCTATCCTCTGAAAGATTAAATTTCAGCTTACCATAAAAAGCTGAGAAAAACAAAGACATTTCAGAGCCTGCTGGAAACTATCATCACTGAAACAATGAAATGTAACAATGAAAGAAAGACTAGCAAGACTTTCATTGGCCTCAGGTGAACTTAGGACAACTACATAATTCTATAGGAATCGTGTACAGTTACCACACATTTCTCTTTATTCTGCTGTTTTTTTTTTTTTTTTTAAATTATGCTGTTAAACATATGGTGCTGTCACCACAGGAACTTCCAAACAATAGACCTATGTTGTGAGGGATCTTAATTATTAATAAGGTTTTATGAAAGGTATTTAAAGCTTGACTTGCTTGTCTACATGCAGGAAATAGGCCTGGAGTTGTGTGACCATGACATTAACTTTGTGATTTTAAACATGTGAACAGCCTTAAATATAAAATTTCCTTGCAGATATAGAAATATGTCCATTTAAATATTGACTTTTTCCTTTACCTCAACCTTTCTTCGTATGAAATAAAACTTCCCCTGAAGCACAATATTATACAAAGTTCCACAAATACTCATACCCACTCTAAAAAAAAAAAAAAAGAAAAAGAAAAAAAAAAGGAAACTGTTTTTTGTCAGACTTTGTAATGCAGTTTTCCTCTGGTAGTAAACAAACAATGCATGATATTCCTCTTTTGCATAACTCGGTTTAGAGAAAAACGTTATGTTTCTAAATGCCGCCCACTATGAAAGGTTATTCACATTATACATTTGAATTGCTTTCTCAAATGTAATATTGCCCCCTCAGGTGCATCATTTATGTCTATTGAATATGTAAATTGTTTCTTAGTCAGTGCCTCTATCTAACTAAAGGGGAGATTATTGCATTATTGTGACTCTATAGCATGAAACCATAATGCATGTTTGCACATTCTTCCATTATAGAGGGCTACCCATTTTAAAGCTATATGAGTATTTATAATATGTTATTTGTGTTAAATGATTCTACAGTTCTGTAGATTTTAAGATGTTGCTATTTTCAGAGTAAAATATTTGCTAGACAAAATAAAAAACAAACAAAAAAGCAATGGAAGATTAAAGTTAAGATTAGTATGTATTAAATTATGATATAGTACAACAATTCATTCCGGTCCTCAAATTTGTTTTATTGTCAACATGTTCCCAAAGGTAACAGCATTAGGATTTTTTGCACACTCCACTTGTATATTCACAGCATTCCTAACTATAGTAAGTGAACGCTACAGAGTGGAAATGGAGTTTGCCTAAAGCAAGGAGCAGGTTTTTTGAAAGTCAAAACATCTGTGTTTTCTCTGGCAAATAAAATAGCAGGATTTCTCTCTCTTACATGCTGGAAAATCTGGAGTGGAGTTGAGCTGGAGTTGAGTGGAGTCTGTATTCCAATTCCAGCGCATTGCTTGGCAACATGGATCCTTGATGCTTAGTTTTTTTTTTTTTTTTTAATACTATTTTCAATGAGGGATAAGAAATATATGAACTAGTTGAGCATTTTTTCCCCCTGAAAGATACATCTATCAATATGAATTGTTTAGAGCTGTACTGAATTCGTATAGTCGTGTTATGTTGTGGTATTAGACAAGATTCCCTCATAAAATAATAATTAAAGGCTTTTACATCCATTTATAAATGTTCGCATGTAGGCTATAGAAATAAAGTCAAAACATTTTTTGTGTCATTAAATGGGCTACTGAAAGAAAGAATAATAAAAAAATAAAAAAATAAATAAAATAAAAATAGAGGAAGAGGCAGTATAAGTTGTTTTTAATTCATTTGAGGAAGTCCAGCTGCCAAGGTCTTTAAGCATTAAACTATTTTTACTGAAGCAAACTTCTCTTTTACTCCTTCTTTTTTGACATTGTAACATTATTTCTCCCAATTAGATTCCAGACGCACTTCAAAAGCTTTGTCAAAATTCAATCATATGGCCACGCGATATCTTCCTCGTGTAAGTGAGCTCACGAATATTCCCACCTGACTGGTGCTGATGCTTGTGGTGAACGTGACTCCGCCCATCACGATGCGCCATTGGCTGGTTCTGCTAGTGAGCGTGCGGCACCTGCAAGTGTGAGTGCACATGAACAAGGCTCTGAAGCAGAGCACAAGCCGGCGCGATGTCTGAAGTTCGGCGCACAGGAATGATGTCCGCTCAGCTTTCGCAAAGATGTCAGAGAATTAAAGTTAGAGAGACCGTTAAAGCAAAAAACAAGGAACTGTCACAACATTATAAAACCGGACGAATTTACCCCCAATATGACTGAGAAAAGCAGAATAGAAATGGGAAGTACTGTGAAGGGACGTCGGCGCTTTTTGGAGATCATCTTGGCTCTCGCGCTCTGTGCAACCCTCGCCCGCTGTCGAGGTAAGAGCTGTACGTGGGAGAAAATATGATGTGTGATATTTACAGTATTATTTGCGCAATGAATATCCTGCTGGCATTAGTTCAACTTTTAAACACTGGATAGACAATCTTACGAGACCTGTTTGATTTCCCGCTTTGCCAACCCGCTCTTATCTAAACGACTGACGCTGACAGCGCAGTTTTTAATACGTATGTAGCTACTAAGTGAGTATTTGTGTTTTAATGGTGTTTTAGCTGTATATTTACTGTTTTTAACGGTGAGATGTAAACACTGAGGTGAGACTGACAGTGATATGGAAAGTTTGTAACATTCTGTTCTGAAACAGAGAGCATCAGATTTTTCACATCGTCCCTGTCAGGATTGTTAGAAAAAAAAAATGATAAGAAGAACTGGAGTACATTAAGAGTTTCAGTATAAAGTAACTATTCAACAGGCGACCATATATTTAAGTACCTCTCTTCTTCTAGCTCACATGTACCAAATTTCATTATTGCGACGCTTAAATTCACTAAATGCAACTCTGTTATTAAGCCTTGTACTGACATCAGTTGTAAGCGCGCATATGTAGCCGAATCGAGTCAAACATCACTTAAGATAACATGTAGCCCAGTGAAATGTTCAGCAGTGTTGTCCTGCTGACTTTTTACATAGGCTACTGTACGCTTGACTTGTGTGGATTAAGGTGAAGTTGATGGACTGTCAGGCGATGTAATACAGTTGTGTAATTACAGTGATTTAAAAGTTTTGTATTTTATTTATAGTCAAAATAACAACATCAACAACAACAATAATAACAACGAGTAATAATAATAATATGTTTTAGAAAATATGATGGGGAAGTTTAAGAAAAGTATTTGTCAATGGTGTAGCTGCGTATTACATGTTTTATATTTTCATAGATAATAGAAAAAACATTTATTATTATATTATTATTATAGTGTCCCGTATTGATAGAAAACTTTTAAAGATATTTTAATAAGATGTCAGTGTCAATTTATATATGAAATTTAAATTTTTTAAAAATATTTGATCAAATATTTCACCCTACACTTAACCCTACACTTAAAAAAAAAAAAAAATCTCTTTCTCCTTATTTATTCCTTCCCTTGCTAGTTTGTACTTATTTAAACAACGCCTGAGACTTGGTGTTACAAGCACTTCGTTTGTCGGATTGCCTCTTGAATCACTTTATGTATTCCCCAATTGTAAGTCGCTTTGGATAAAAGCATCTGCAAAATGACTAAATGTAAATGTAAATATTCATCTTTGTGAGTGCAATCTTATTTTTAAAATTATCCGGTTATCACAAAAGACTAGAGATGCCTTAAGCCTGTGTAAGATGTACAGAAGGTCAGCTTTTAAGCCACGACAGCTTGTTATTTTTGTCTGAGATGTCTTCAAGCTTGTCAGATTTTGCTTTTCAGAGATCAATGTGGATGAACATCATATCTTCACAGTGAGTGCAACTCACGTGAAAGGTCAGGAACTGAGACCTCTTGCGTGTTACACTGCTCTCAGCAAGCCCAATGGGGCTCATGTGAAATTTTAAAAGTGTTCTCAATGCATCCAGTCAAGCATGCATGCCCCGCGCATAAAGGCACGCGATGGTTAGCTTTCTTTTTTCCCTAGCAGAAGGTGGAACAGACTGCATAGACATGAGTAAATTAAGATCTGTTTGCACAAGTTTAAAAACAAGCTAAAATGCAACTCTGTAGATCATTTTAAAATGATTAGTTGGCGGAGGTGCATTAATTCATTCTAATTATTGAAAAGGTAGCTATATTTCCAATGGTTTCTCATTCTCACACATGCATATACCTTAGCAAAGATACAAAGATCTGTGATATGGCAATGCGTGGCATTTATCAAATCACTTTCAGCTAGATCTCTCTGCAGATGACCCTCATTAGAATTCGTTCACTTTTGCCATACACTTAAAAATATGGCAGCAATATGACTACTCTTTTACTTTCTAATTTATGAAGTATATTTACATGCATTTTAAAAGTTCAATTTCAGTTAGACTAAAATAATAATTAATTTCTTTAAATGTCATGTAAATGAGTTCAACTGAAATCACACTAGTCTGTATTTTGTAACCGACCTACTTAATGTGGTTATTGCTCACATATATTGCATATAAGTTAGTCGGACTACAGTTGGCACTTTATCCCTAAGACAGACAATGTTTATTCAGTTGTTCAAGTATTTGATTGTGCATTGTGTATAATAATTGTGTATACTTGGGCAGATGGATAAAGAAAAACTCACTGCAGCTTGATTAGAACTGTGCGTGTAAACATTTTTTTTGCCTTGTGCTAAAGAATTTAGATTGAATTTAAATGACTGCACACATATACAATGCAGTTTTAGCAGCAACAATCTAATTTTAGCAGTGAAATTGTCTAGCCGCCAAACTCCACCAGTAGACCGCTCAATGAGAGAAAGCAGCCAGTCTGGAAGCGACAGAGGTTCTGTGTATTTTCCTCGCAGTTATAAAAATCCATCACCGGCTCGAGTCTGCTAACAGTGTGCCAATGCAGTACTGCTCACTGCTAAAATTTACATTTAAATGAAACCAAATGACTGAACATTCACAGATGAGAGTCAGTAAAAAAGCACCACCTTTTTGTTTTTTGCAAAAGTATGATTCTCTACCTTAAACTGTTATTAGGCCCTAATGGGATCTGTGTTGGTAAATAAGGAAATTACATGATCGATCCTTGTTTTTGTGAGAGAAAAACAATTTTCATATAGGGCCTTCAGAGATGGAATAAATCTGGTGAGAGAAAGTACCTAGAGAGTGTAACCTTGAGCATTATTAACTCATAGCTACACTTATGAGTGTGCAGAAAAATAATACGAGCTTCCTATGACTGCTTTTGCTATGCTCTTCTTCAGAGCTGTGTGTAAATATTTTTTTTTTTGGACGGTGAAGAGGGACTTCAACTTCATTAGTCTAAAGTAGAAGTAACGTGGGCTGATCCACCATCAGGCTTTTTTTCTGGTTTTTATCACCTCCTCTTCGGAATGATCAGTGCAATGCATGTCCTCATCGTTTAATCATGTGAAGTCTGTAAATGTTTTTGCATGGTATAAACATAGACATATCTTCCAAAGATATAGAAATAACGTTAAATTTTCAGCGTTGTTGTCATTCAAATTGCCTTTATTCTAAAGATATTCAAGCTTATGTTTGAAGATAATATCTGGGCTCAGCAGAAGCTTTCACACATTCTGCAACATTTGCAAGATAATTTCCGATAGCATCTGAACATGTGAGATATTATGCATTAGCAGTGTTGGGAAGTAACTAGTTACATGTAACGGAATTACGTAATTTAATTACAAAATAAAAGTAACTGTAATCAGTTACAGTTACTGAGAAAAAATATGTAATTAAATTACAGTTATTTATGAAAATGTTAAGGTTTACAAAGGGGGTTACATCTGAATTTTTTTTTTTTCACACACACTCCCACATAAAGATTTAATTGATTTCTTTCATAAATTGCAGTGAGTGCTCTAAAATATGCTTATTATGCGTTTATAATATTCTTATTTGATAACTCTTTTATTTCCTATATGGGTTTATGTAAATGCTTTATTTTTTAAGATTAACTGTTTTTTTTTTAAAGGCATTGTTAGATTCCAGTGTTTCCTGTCATAGCTATGCAAAGATTTGATTTCAAAAACAGTATCATAGCTATTAAACTATTATGATTTTAAATATGTATTTAACCTCAGAATGATCTCAAAGTCTGATTTTGTGGTGGCTATGCTTCAAAGGGGACATCGGATCATGAACAATGGGTATTGATCCATCCTTGAGCTTTAACTTTTTAACAAAACTTACTTTGAATTGTCCCTCATTCAGAAAGCAAAGGAGAATGATTTGTGCATAACGAACATAACATAAACAAATTGAGGAGTATTCGTTGGTGCATTACCATCAAAATAAAAAATGAATCCACTGCGTCCTCAGTGGCTCTGATGTCTGGAAAAAATAGGACTCTTATATTCTTCTATATCTAACAACAAAACACCTGCATTGCTTACAATACGTTGTTGTCGCTATAGTTGCTCAAGCGCGGAAAAAATGACAGACTTCGTACAACTGCCTGAGGGTGTAAATATGCTAACATGGGACAGTACATCAGAGGTTGTGGGAGGGGCCTGAGCAATATGACATCATATTGGCTCGATAACAGTTTAGGTTTTTGGGGGATTAAAAAAAGGATTTGTAGGATGGTTGTTTCTACGCACTACTAAGACACATAAGAAGTAACCTTCCCAACACTGTGTATTAGTCATTATTGTTAAATATCCTGAAGCATTGTAATCAGAAAAAAATGTCCGTTGTCGCCATCATTGTATGATCTATTTGGTACTAAAATATTTACATTTAGAGAATTACTATCTTAAAGGCTGCTTTTTTCCCCACAAGGAAAATATATTTAGGCAGGATTTAATATACTGTACCTGAAAAAGGTAGTACCATATGTAAAACAACAACAAAGGAGTTACAGGAAAATGCTAACTGTTTTTCTCTTTTTCTCTTTAGAGATGCATAATATGTTTTAACCTCAAGGTTGAATATGAATATTTACCAGCTTTTTTTTTGCATTGACCGGAGAAAAACACAAATCTTCTTACAATAATCTAAACAAATGCTCTTTATGCCATTGCTGATGAAACTGGAAGCTTGCAGTTAACAGTTCTCATTGATGTCCCCATTTACCCGTTTCTTTTTGTGGACAGGACCAACTCAACAAAGCGTACAAAAGTTTTTTTTCTACTTTAGTACCAAAATAAAAAACAAATAAGCACACAACACTGTTTTTGATCACTGTGGTGTGGTAGGCAACTGTGGTACAGCAATGTGGTGTAAAGACACACAAGTTTTGGTGTAGTAAATTAATGTTAAGGCAATAATGTATTACTGCAGGAATGAGTCCTAAAACCTAGAAACAAGCATTTTTTTTTAACTTCGAGTTCCCTAATTCCTAAGTCAGTGTTTTATTTAAATGGGTTTTTGGTTAAATGTCTGTAAGGTATGTTAACACAAGGTGGTTGATAAAAAGTGGCTAAATAAGGCTGGAGAAAAAGGAGGCTGTCAGAAAAAGCCCTGTCTCTGAGGTCAAACTCATCTGGTCTGCTTTTACAGTGTTATTGTTTATATTGGCTCATTGCAAACTATTCAAACTTTCCAAATTGTACTTTTTAAATAAAGATAACAAGATTTGTTGCTAGCTTAGTGGTCGCTTTTGGAGATATTGCAGTTGTGGTGTAGTTCATTTTCTAGCTTAACTTTTGCTTTTTACTTCTGGCAATTTTATTCTCCTGAAGCAGATTCTATTAGCATCTAGCATCAACAGAAAAACAAAATGGCTACTACATGAACTCCATTTGTTTTGTGAAAGAAATGGCAAACTTGCCAACACCGTCAGATGTCACCACTGTAAGATTTTCTCTGATGGTGATTTGTCTGACGGTGGTGACAGGCCAATAATGGAGTTGACATTCAACGTGAAGTCATCATATTTTTGTGGTTTTCAAGTCATTTTAATTATATTAAATATAAAATAGTGTTTATTTTTTCTAATAATGTATAAATACTAAATATGTGACCTGACAGTATATATTGCTTTTGTGGATTGATAGTCATCACTTCTAATCAAAACCTTTTGGCCATGGGTCTTGTTTCTGCAATAGTACAAAATTCATTGGAAAATCCAAACAAAATTGGCCTTTTGTTGAAGGAACTAAGGTAATGCTAAGTTGCAGGTTGTTCTACATAATTACATCATCCCTGCATCACTCAATTGTTCATGCTTTTCAAGATTTTGATGCCATTTGTAAGTCACTTCCCAAAGAAGTAAAAGAAACAGGAAACACTCTGTTTTGTAACAGTGACTGATGCACATGAACTTAAACCACCTGCAAGGACAAGCGTTTGGTTTACAGGTGGTGAGTTGTTTATTTGAGCAAACTTGCTGAGAACAAAACTAATTTATATGCATAGAAACAAAACCAAATACCATTAATTGTTGGCATCCTTGAAAGTGATTTCACTCTTGGTTGAGTTTGATTTAATATATACAACATTTGTTAGTTTTCACTGTTGCATTGCAGTTTCCTGAATTATGTAATGTGTTCATGAAATATCTCCATTACATGGATTTGTATCATACCTCCATAATGCTTAGACCTTGTGTGTTTCTGGTTCAGGAACCACTTCCATGTCAGTGTTGTTTACAGATGGCACAGACCAAATGAGCTTTTTATAAGCCGGTTTTATGATAGAGTCCCTATTGCCCAGGCAGTTGTTAGGTTTATAGGATTTATCTGTGTCTGCTCTGCAAGAATATCATTCTCTGTCCTCCAGTAAATTGTTTTATCCACACATATTAAAGTGAACCATGAGATATTCAAAGTGTTCTTCCTCTCATTTACAGATTTATTTACTGCTATATGCAGTAGTGCAGTTTGCAGGCCTTCCCAAAGCATTAGAAATGCAGCGTTGTAATTTGAAAGTGCAGCTTAAAAAAGCAGTTTTGTCTCTGTATTGAAGCCTTAAACCATTTTTTTTCTGTAATCTAGAAATAGAAATACAGTGGTTACATTTCAGACTTTTTGGCTACCTGGTCTCATGGTATAAACGTACATGGGGGCACTTTTTAGCGAGATGCGAAATACATACCAATAGATACATATCACTGCAGTTTTCAAAAGAAATGGACACTAGAGTCAGTAAAACTCCAATGCCTTTTATTCCTTTTCACACAAATTTACAGAGTTTTGATTAATAAAGCAAAATTTCCGCACAATTACTTGAAGAATATCATGTTTTGACTTCAAAACAATATTAATATGCTGGGAGATTTGAAAACTGATGCTTTTGAACGTTAGCTTCACACATATCCAGATTCATATCTATGGGTTTTCATAGATGGTAGGTTTGTTCGGTAGCTCACGGGGTACAGAGATGTACTTTAGAGGTGAAGAGCCCCGGTTCGAATCCCGTGTAACCACGGCTTGACAAAACAGTTCAAATCTGCATACAAGGAAGTTCAAATAGCATCAACAAATGCGTTTTTATATCAGTTTTGCATTTGTCAACACTATCGGTTGAGGGTAGGTTTAGGGTAGGGTTTGGTGTAGGGCATATTTCCAACACGATAGAGCATTCATTTTTTAGCAACGGTCCCCGGATATTTGAATTCTGAACCGCCGCAATACGTAGCCTACCTGAAGCAACGTAATAAAACCCAGCAATACGTACCTATATCAACGTAATAAAAACATGCCAGGATTTACATATTGAACCCGTGTTTTAGCGCCACTCAGTGGACATTTCTCTTTGAAACTTCGGCGAAACATGCAATAAGGTATGCAAAAATGGTCTTGCTAAAAAGTGCCCCCAGGTACGTTTATGCCATGAGACCAGGTTGCTTTTTGGATAGTAAGTTGCACGTAGTATTGCTGTCTCACGATTACGTAGGAGTGAATAACAGGAGATCAAAAGAAACAATAAGTGTGGGGGAAGAAACCAAACTTTGATCATCTCTGGTGGCATTTATTGATTTTTTTTCTTCTTTCAGCTTGACTAACTTCTAGATTATGCACACACACTTTCTCCGATCTGCTTTGAGTGGTGTAAAATCACGTTTTTTTTTTTTTTTTTTTGGAGTGCCTCAAGCCATTTTTGCTCTCTCTTTTCTGTGCTTTCCAAGTTTCGATCATAAGTGCCCTCTTCTTTTGTTCCAATGCCTAAGTTTTTCTGAGTCCGACCTAAAAGTGGGCTTCACCCGCCTCTCACTGACACTACATTCTTCTTATCCATCCCAGGAGGATGCTCAGCAGCTTTTTTGTTGATTTAACCTGCACCTACACTAAGGGTCATGTTAATTCTGGTGCTTTTGATGCTGCATTCAGGAGTCATGGAATCAGAAGAGGACAAAAGAGTTCAGGAATATTCTGTAATCATTTTACAATGCCTTTGATCCAGAAGAATGAAGTAGCCTAGGTCATAAACATTATACTGCAATACAAATTATGCTGAACTTTTTTTTTCAAACATGGAATTAGTTCTACAACTCCTACCTCTTCTACAGTGTTTTTAACATACAGTATTAGGTTTCTTCTCTTTTAGAACTGTTGATTATTCGTATACCAACCAGTTCACTAAATGATTCTCTGTTCAAGCCAGAAGCATAATGTTCATTTAGAAGTTAATCTACCTTTTAAATCATAAGCAGCTGATTAAGGACCCCATGGCAACACTTATTATTGAAACCTTTGACAGATTATTAAGCACTTTTGAATGAATCATGCTAAAATATAGGCAATGTTTCTAGACTAACCCAAAGGTGACCAATATTAATGACTTTAATTAACTAAGTTATATTTGGAATAGATATTTTATACAGCATAGATATGTTTAGTCAAAATAGTCATGTTGATATTCATGAGGCAGTGTACAAAACCTCCCAAACCATTTAAGCACAGTGGTGTTGTAGACAACTCAAGCTCTTACCTTGAAACATACGCTCACATCCATATATATAGAATAAGGATCAGAGCACTGGGGCATATGTTTTTTCCTAAAATAAAAACATAGTGTTATCAGACATTAAAATATTAAATAATATCAGACATAAAAATGCTTAAGATGCTGTTTTTGGCTGCGGCCCAATTGGTCAGTGGCTTGACGGGAATCATTTTTGTTATCAGACAGACTGTCCAAGGCCAAATTTTGACAATATAGAAAAAATTCAACGGAGCTTTATAGCTATTCAAGCAAATATTTTGTATTTCTCATAAATTTATGACCCTGCTTTGTAGGAACAGCATTTATGTTGCTTAATATTTACCTTTAAATCAAAGCTATACTGTAGATTTAAAGTAAATTTTCACTTGAGCAGTGAAGCTTTAATGGAATGCTTTTTCTTTCTCAGCTTATATTTTCTATGCTTAAAGGAATGCTAGCCTTGCAACATTTTATGCATTTAAGCAGTGGTTCATTATGGCAGTTCACCATATGTGCACATCTAGAAGCATGTTTTTTTGGACTGCACACATGACTGAGGTTTACTGCATGGCATACATACCTTGTCCTTCATTGTGTTCTTCGTCTTCATAGGTGCAGCAGGCTTGTAGTGATTTAATGTCTCATGCACTGGAAGGACACGCGGATAAAAGCCATCTATCCCATCTGAATGATATCCTCCATTCCAATTTCCATACGACATGTATAATGCTTGTCCTTGTTGTGTATAAACTACCTACTATTCAAAGGGCAAATATCAAATTAGGAAATACTATTAAAATCACACCTGAGTTATTTGAATGTAAAGGCTGGCTCTAGGTCAGAGAGGGATTTTAAAACTGTCCTTGTATTGTGGTTAGAATGTCTTATGGTCAGGACTCAGGGACTGTTCGCATGAATATAGAGCTGGCAAAAATGGCAGCACTAATGGCTGTGACATTTTATCAGGGAAACACAAGCCACTGCATCAACAGAATGGGGCGTACATGTCTAACGGTGTAATTTGTTTGTGTAAATATATCAATGAGTGGGCAGGCGAATATGAATTTTGAATGAACTGTAATTAATGGAAACACATTGATTGTGCATCCAGGGTTCAAATAATTAATGAGGTACTTTGAAATATTTATGCAGACTAAATGAAATGCTTCACTGAAAGCAGTTAGGCTGAAAAGTAAACTGCAGCCCATCTACTAAATATTAAACAAAACATCAATCTGTAAGCTTGCTTTTCATCAGTGAGGGGTGCTGGACAATATCAGAGCCAAATCAAAGTAATTATGTTCACCGCTAGAGAGAACAGCAGTGCTTTGTCATTAGATTATTATGATGTGTCTGAGGGCAAAGGTCGTAATGATTTCAAAGTCTGAGGCTACATATTCATGACATAAAATAGTTTTGGTGTTATTTTCACAGGACAAAGGTATGATTTTCAACACATTTTCCTAAAAGTTTTATTGAATATGAAATATTTGGACCCTTCACATCTTGTATCTGCAGCACTTTGGTTATGACTGAAAGCCTATAATTCAGTGCCACTGCTAGGCTGGTAAAATTGCATGCCTGTAATTTAGCAGATGTTACTTAAAAACTAAATCACTCTGTCAGATGAGGTACAGTACAGGGTCTGTCAACTTAACAGTGATTATTACATCCAGGCCTATTTTGAGATGCATCTTCTCTGAAAACTAGCACATTATCTTTTTTTTATTTTCTTTAAATCAACAATACAACATCCATTCATACAAACAACAGGGAGGGGGGAGCAAAAGACACGCCATCAACAATTTGAAAGAAAAAAGTACAATGGTACTAGGTTTAGCCTTGTTAATTCGTGCTGTTATACATTCACAAGTCACCATTTTAAGGAGGCTATGAATCCAAAATGTTTTTGCACACGTGCAGAGTAAAAACGTAGCCTGACTACGTCAGACTTCGTACTTCTGCTCAATTTCATTTCGCTTCTGTACTCAGTCTGATATAGCAAACCATCTCTCAGTTTATCTCCGGCTCTGCAGCAGCCGGGCCAATCAACGAACAGAGGGCGGGCTGAGAGCCGTGACGTAGACGCTAAGCGCCGAATTTAAGATCATAGTTTAGGTTTAGGTTAGGGAAATCTAAAACGACAGCGGACATGGAGACATGGGATGCTATTCGCTCTGTTGTGGAGAATATTCCTGGCATTTGCCAACTGAAGCCCAAACAAGAAGAGTGTTTGGTTCACATTTTGAATGGAGGTGATGTTGTGGCCCTACTCCCGACAGGTTTTGGGAAAAGTTTAATTTATCAACTGTTACTGATCGTCAGCGAGAAACTGGGGAGGCCAAAGTCCGGCAAGGCGATAATTGTGATTGTGTGTGTGTGTGTGTGTGTGTGTGTGTGTGTGTGTGTGATGTGATTACAGTGTTTACAGCGTAAGTTTGAGGCGGCTGAGCCGGCGAATAACATACGTCATAACCAACCGTTATGTGATTGGCTTACGGGTACATCAATGATTTTAAACTTCAGACAAGTGCCCGCCCACGAGAAAGTAAACGCTTGTTAATTATGCCCTTCCAGACTCTGTCTACGAAGCAAAGCGAAGTAGCAGACTTTGGTATTACCAGGCTAGTAAAAACTAGCACATTATTATTAAAAAAATAAAAAGGTAGGGAAATTCACTGGCTTCTCATTTTTATGAAAATGTTTTTAAGTAGTCTAACTTTATTTTCAGATTTTTTTTTTGTAAATGGATAATTATGCCCAAATGTCCTTGCATCATTTTGTAGTCTGCTGATTTTAAAAGTGTGAGTGATCGTACCTTTTACATCATCTAATTCTTAGTGTTGTGTAGCTGAAACCTCTTTAGAGTGCTGCCAGATAGCATAAGATCACCAGCCATTTGTGGCACTTGTGACAGCTCAATCCATTTGTGCTCATGGGTTTGAATCCCCACATGAGTTTGGTGGTTATGGTTGTGGCTCTGATTTCATTTGGATCAGTAGAGGGAAAGGCACAGAAAGCAGGGAGGAAATTAGCTGGGGTTCATTTGGTCTGTGATTAATTTCCAGCAGTAGTGTTACAGACTCTTTAGACATAGTAGGGATATAGTAATAAATACAAACTGCTCTCTTGGGTGGTGTGTAGTGTGTTTTTACTCTCTATTTTTTATTTAATTAATTTTCTTAAGACATTTCTAACACTCAGTCTGACCTAGTGAATGAATATTGCTGAATTACTGTAATTATAAAGAAATCTGGATTGGAAAGTAAAAAAATGGGATTATCTGGAATTTTTTTTCTTGTCTTTTCTTGTTGGATAAGGTTCTATAGAAAATTATAGATCTCTTTCTCTCTCTCTCTCTCTCTCTCTCTCTCTCTCTCTCTCTCTCTCTCTCTATATATATATATATATGTATATATTTACATTACATTTACATTTAGTCATTTAGCAGACACTTTTATCCAAAGTGACTTACAAATGTGGACAATGGAAGCAATCAAAATCAACAAAAGAGCAATGAAATGCAAGTGCTATATCAAGTCTCAGTTAGATTAACGCAGTACACGTAGCAAGGTTTGTTTGTTTTTTAAAATTATATAATAAATAAAATAAAAACAGATAGAATAGAAAAAGAATAGAACAGTTTTTTATGTTAGTTTATTTTTTTTAAGAATAGAATTAGAATAGAGAGAGCTAGAGTTAGAATAAAGATGGAAGAGATGTGTTTTTAGGCGATTCTTGAAGATGGCTAAGGACTTGGATATATATATATATATATATATATATATATATATATATATATATATATATATATATATAGTTATATATATATATATATAGATAAATGACATTTTCTATTTTGTTATTTCTGATACATTTTCTATATATATATATATATATATATATATATATAGAAAATGTATCAGAAATAACAAAATTGATAAAAAAAATTTAAAACTAGCAAAACTGATACAAAAAATTACTAAGCTACCCGCAAAAGGGTCACCTGACACCGCAAATCCAAGCACTAGTAAAATTATTTGCTAAAAATTCCTTAGTTAATACTGGGTTATGATTGAGTTCAAGAACTGTTTAAAGAACATACAAAATTTAGGAATTGCTTTTATTACATAGTTTAACAAAAAAAAAAAAAAAAAAAAATCTGATATCTAAAAATATCTGCATTTCAGGCAAGACCGTTTTAGCAGAAAAATCCATAATAATGCTATGGGTTGTCTGGCATTGTGGCATATCTTGATAAATGACATTTTCTATTTGCTTCAGCAGCCCTGGTATTAGACTTTGATAAATGTTACTTTCCTTGGTTTGTCTTCAGTCAAAGGCCTTTCTTAAAGGCCACCTTTGTCATCATCACCGCTTCCTTTTGATGAGCTGAAACTTGCCACAGTTATAGGGATTTAAAAAAATACAGAGACATAAATGTCAGGGCAGGATTCACATGCACTGCTAGAATTATCTTCTTTCACTGATCTAAGACTGGCTTCAAGTCCTAAACTTCTCATTAGACATGGTTAATTTTTAGATAATCTTAAAAGAACAATCAACAATGATATTGGCACATCCCATATCTTTGGCAAAGGTACCTGTGACTTGATGTGTCTTTGGTCTAAGGACAGCAACACTGAGTTGTAATTACCTGCTGAAATCAGAGAGGGTTGAAGCCCAAAGCAAATGTGCAACAAAATAAGATTTTGATCTTGGACTGAGAGGCAGACCAGTTGAGAAGTAATAAGACGGCATGATATCACAGGGGAGGACAAAGTGCAGTGATTACATTTATCTCTATTGGTCTGCTACAGGACTGCTGAAGGAGAACAATCCCTGAGCTCTCTATGTAGCAAGGCTACAGGCTTTACTTGCTCTGTTTTTATGCAAGGCATATTGGAAAACAGTCTTCTTTGCAACAGTCCCAATAATTCAAGCCAAATTCGTTTCTATTTAGATCATGTTAGATCATGTCTCGTGTTAGATCTTTGGATCACTGACTTTTTTCTTCAGTGTCTCAGGTCATTAACGCCTTGTTTTGATGCAGTGTGAAATTAAAACAAGTTGAACTTTTGTCTTCCCCAGTGTTCTGGGCCTTTTTGTTTTGCTCTGCTGTTTTGAATTTAAGCACACATCTTGTGTGAAAAACCTTCTAAGTGTTCTAACTCAAAATGAAACCATCAAACCGTTTGTCATGTGTTTCTGACAGGGCATCACTCTCTGTAATCCTCACTGATGTTTCAAACACAGCATGTGTCTTCACTTCTAGTGTTACAAGGGTAGTATACTAACAGCATTATTTGAGCTTAAGAAATGTAGTGAAAGTTCATAAGGTTCCAGAGTATATTGGTATCTTAAAGGGATATTCAACCAAAATGACACTTCAACCTATGTCACTTAAAAAACTACCAAAAGACATTGTGAGGATAATCTGTATGAATCGACTCTTTTATTCCAAGTATTTTGAAGAGACATGAACAGATTCAAAATAGGCTTTTTTCATTATTCATTGCTTGCTTGGTGACAACAATTTTGGATGAACAATCTGTTTCAGTGTTACTAATATGCATACTTGCGATTACTGTATGTGCTGGTAATTTCAGTCCACTAATTTGTTCTATAAGTTCAGATATTTAGTCTCAAATTTTTCACAACAAAGTAGCTTTCCAATTTCTTTTAACCCATTTTTAAGATTTCTCATTAGAAATTTTATACTGTAAAACAGATGTCTGAATCAGCAAGACAATGATCTTAATTCAGTAATAGTCTTTTCTTTTGTGTAATGTTTCTAATTTGTGCATTTCAGTTAATACTTTTCCTCTCAGCTTTTATTATAATGGGCTTGAGTGTTTCATTCTGATTCTGCATCTCTTCAGCACTTTTTCCACACAGATGTGGCTCTGGGAGGCAACATGACATGCAAACAAGATGGATACTCCTCCATTATCAGTGGCCAATTTTTCTGGCACCACATCCCACGGGATAGTGCCGACGTGATGCTCATTAATCGTACATGTATAATTTCTAATAAAAGGCCTTTGCGCTCCTAAACACTGTCTGCACTGGCAAGTCACATTAGCATGCCAGTCCACTTGAGTGAATGAGAGATATTGCTAATGCACCTTGCAAGCCTTTTTTGGACCAAAATCCACTTTTTGGATTGGAAATTGGTTTGAATGCTTTTTAGATCATTTAGAGGGAGCGAGATGCGGGTGGTGTTATTTTATTAATGACAAAATGGTGCAGTGGTCCCTCTTAGTATGACATTTACATGCCTTTTGGAGCTTTTTTTTAAAGCATGCTTTGTCACAAGTTTTCTGGGTTAACTCTGCATTTAGAGGAGATGCGTGAGAGTGCTAAAGCTAATTTAGTTTTGTTTTTGTTTATGGGCTGGCAGCCAAGAAGGAAGTAAAGTTTTAATTAAAAACTTTTTCGTTCTGGAATGTATTCTGGAACTTAAGTATTCACACCAAACAAGCACGATAACAAGTCATAATTTATTTCATGATTGTTTGTGTTAAAATAGAAAGAAAGATGGGCAAAGTAGATGACATTTGAATGTTGACTGTTGAATATAACCATAATGATTTTAAGACTTATGTTGCTTTGATTGACCAATTTTTTTTTAATTTTACAGTAATTTATTTATTAGGCTTAAAATGTTAGCTTTTTTCTTGGCATTTTCCTCAATACTTTTACTTAGAGCAGTGGTGGCTCAGACATTTGTTTAATCCATCCATCCCTAGTCAGCGTTTTCAGATAGGGGCCCATTTAACGGGGGGATAGTTAAATTACATTTAGACTCCTGTGAGGTTTTTGAGTCTGATCACATTAATACTGCTTCTCAGACAGAGTTTTGGCAAGAAACATGTTGGAATCTTAGTCAATTTCTAACCCTAGAGGTCTGAAACACTGCAGTTTGAGCCTCAAATTGTACTTTCTGTTCATGTTAGAATGCTATGCTTATCTGCAATAATGATCTGCATATAAAAGCGGGATGGCCTACCTGAACTAATGGCACCCGTTTTCAATAAGTATGTTAAATATGGGAAATGCGATTACCCATGCATGACAATGCTTTCTAAAATCTAGCTGCACAGTGTGTTTACATTGCACTTGAGAATGGCACAAACACTATGAGATCAGATTAGAGTATGTTTGTTTAGGACTGCACAATTAATTGAAATAAATCCAAAAGCATGATAAAGCTTAGTGTGATTATCAAACAGCAAAGGCTGTGATTTAATTAAATGAATATATGTGCTGTGTGTTTCAGAGTAAAATGCAGCACTGTGTTCAGTAAATTTTACTCCCATCTCTTAATCTGATCTTAGTTTGGACTGCTTTAATGTGCATTTAGGAGTACAATATGCACCGACTATCATCCCATACTTATAATGAGAAGCACTTATCAATAATAAAAAGAAGCTTTAGGGGCTCCCTGCAGTTTTCTCTTGAAATAAAAGTTTGATGTTTGGTTTAATGTTTAAAAATGAAGACACCCATAAATATTAGTACTGTAATGCACTATTACAGTAATAATAAAAACAACAACAACACAGAATTGATTTCTCTTTCGTGTCTCCTTGCACTTAAATGGACACATACACACAAAATTGCTTACATGTCAGAAATTCATCTGACCATATGATTGACAGTCGAGAGAGGCTAATCACCTCTCATTAACCCCCTGAACACTGCAAGTCAAAAGACGCCTGACATAGCTGAAATTTGGCCTGACTCAAAAAAAAAAAAAAAACAAGAGTCGTATGTCTCAGAAATCGGCTCAAAATCAGCCAAAAATCGCATAGTGTATGTCTGGCTTTATAAACACATTGTCACGGTGCATACAGCAGGGAGGAACGAGGAGATGAGGATAACTTCCAAACACAGTCTTTATTGAACTCAAACAGGGCAAGACAAGGCAAGGCTGGGACACACAGGAACACCGGGGAGTAACAAGTAGACCAGACGAAATCTAACTAAACAGGCATGAACTAAATACACATGACAATAACAGATGATGAAACACTGCCCATTTGACGGTATCAGAGGTTGCGTTAACCAGAATTTTTTTATCAGTGATATAAAAATCTGAAGGCTGTCCGTCATTTTGACAGAATACACTGAGGGTGATCTATTGTAATTTGTAACTGGAAGTCCCACTCCTGTCCCGTTGGTAGCAAGTGCTTTCCAGTGTGGCAGCAGAGCGTGGGATCATCAGCTCCAGAACAAAAATAATGCTGTCACGAATCTTTTGCTATGTCTTTGATTGCACACAGGTGAGTCCCCACTAGTAAAGCAAAGAGATAATCAGTTCATGTGCGTTGCCGCTTTGCTTCGCTTGATCTGAGGTGTCTACAGCGATCTATCACGCCGCATTAAAGAGCGGCAAAACGGTATTTATTGCTTGAATTTCCTTAATAAAATGGACTGAATTTGAAATCTGAGACTGTTGTATAAAAACAAAGCACAAAGCTTAATTAGCCTATTGTGATTTATTGGGTGGGAGGCACACTGTAGGCTACTGTTCATTCATCAACTGAAAACAGCATCGATTGGGATTTAAGAATTGATATTGGTTCATAAAAATGAGAATCTATTAAAACTGAGAAATCATTTTTTTTGTTTTGTTTTATCCAGTCCTATGTAGGATCAGAAAGATTCAGACAAATTTAAGATTCCATCAGAACATCGAAACATGAGGAGCCGAAATTCAAGAAAGGCCCCAAGAAAACAGGGCAATGTCGTAAATTAGATCCTAGCACAAGCCCGTCTGAAGACAGCCTAACCAACAAGCCTCTTTCACAGGACAGCTTGTAACATTAAGACAAAAGAACATTTATTGATAAGTCCAACGCAGGAAGGAGATCGTCAAATTTGGGGCAAGTATTCAAGAATGGCCAAAGAGATCCACCGCGTGACCAGCACATGTAGATCTGTGATAGAAATCACGAGTTTCTTTAAATTGACTTTTCCCCCACACATAGAAGACAAAGAACCAGACTGAAATTCCTTTGTCCAAAGAACATGTTTTTTGGTCTCCATAGAACTACACAGAGACTTTCTTTTTCATATGCACATAAAATCATCCTAAAAGGACATTTCTATGCATAACCTCATATTATGGATGTAACCCACATATTAGACTATCATGTTTTAAACACATATTATGTATGTCTTTTTAATAACTATTGAATGACTTTAAGGGTTATTCGTGTTTGGTATGTATGAGTTTGACAATTCTAGCTTGAAACGTTTCTTCCAATTGATTCTTTGTCAAATGTATCATATTCTGGTTATAGAAATCACATCCAAAAGTATACTTTGCAAGAGTGTGTAAAATTCGGACCATGTGACTGATAACATGCTGATTTATGATGGAAGGAACAACCCTAGCTAAGATAATAGCCTATCTAATTGGTCAGGACACCAGATGGGATGTGTCCAGAGGCCGAGTTTAAAAACTCAGGACACCATCAAATCTTCCCTTCTCTTTTCCTCTTTGCTCTCTCTTCTTCTTTTGACACTGCTTTTTTTAGCGTTCTTTGAGCGTGCTCTGGCCTGCTACTTAACACCATGATGAAAATAAAAAACACCTAGTCTCGTTATATCCTTTCTTTCTTTTATTTTAGTTTCTTTTCTGTTGCGAGTTTCGTTTTCTCAGTTTAAGTTTTGCCGCCACGCCTTGTTTCCGACTTGAACTCGAGCCTGTGACCACCTCAAAACTTCAACCAGAACAACTCAACCGTACCTCCAGCCAACGCCCAAGACATCACTTCAACGACTACTGAACTTCCAGCCAATCGGCAACTTGGGAAACCCCTTTTCCTGCAATGACAAAGACAAAAAGGGAATCCCTTAACACAAGGGCAACGCAACGCAACGCAAGTAACCTCCAGATTGTAACTGAGCTGGTGCATTTAATATGAATTGCAGCCTCATTGAGAAACACAATGCGTGGATTAAATAAGTGATTGATGGTTGTTCAGGTCTATGCAATAGCCCATATTGCTGTAAACTTGGGATATCACATTTTCATTCTCTGAAACTCATCCTGTCCTCACTTTCTCTCTTTCTGCAACTTGTGAATGTGTGAATGCGTGTGTTCATGCGTTAGATTGGTTTATGTCTTAGGTTTATATAAATAAAGTCTTATTTATATTGAAAAGAGAAGTATCTTGTGTTTTGTGCTTACAAGTTAATGTCTTAATCTGTCTTGTTACTGTGCTTATTAATAGTGTTTTCACTATATTTTGTATTTTAATATCCAGTGCAGAATGAATGTTGAACGGCTCGTTCAGTGAATGGCCGGCCGTCTCAGTGATCAGCCGCAAAACACTAATTCTGTTCAAATTCCCTATAAAATCATAAATGATTCCCTTTGAGCTAAATTAAATTATTTACATATTAACCCTACACCTAGCATATTTTGTTGTTTTTAGTTGCTTCCGCTGTCACTGCGGTGTTGAACATGAAAAGTCTCCGTTCATCTGTTCTCATCATAAATAAATAAATGCATAAGCCTATAAGCTTGTCCTGTAGGTTCATTATTAAAAATAAAAATGAGAACAAAAATACAAGCAATTAAATGTGCTATTATAATTAAAATATGACAATTAAAATGATGGGTAATAGATTATGACGGACTTTTTATGACCCTGTCCATCAAAATGATGGACACTGTTAAAGTCTATCGCAACCTCCAGATGGTATATATCATTACCATGGTATAAAATGTCTATTGTTAGAGATTTTGCTATATTGTTTATTTTGCGATAAAGCAAATTTGTGTATGCAAATATATCCGTGTATCACAGTGCTACTTAAAAGTTATACACACCTAAGACTGATAAAGAAACATGCATAAATGAAAAAATAAAGAGTGTGATGTACTTTTCAGAACAAAAACATTTCTCAGTATATGACAGTGGATATCTTTCTAAACAGCACTGAAAATGCTGGATTTATCAACAGAGCTACAGAGACAGATTAAGGCTTGATGCAGATAAAGAAATGAACCCTTGGGGCACAATTAGGATTTTTAATTTCTTTAATCAGGGTGTCACTTTTTTTTTTTTTTTAAAGAATACTGGATAAGTGTCATTCACAATTCAGTGACTACTGATAAAAATGCAGTACAAAGCAGCATTGATGCTAAAAGATATGATGAAATCATCAAAAGCTACTTCAAATTGGCATCTTAGACTTTTTCATACCAGTTGAACTATCATAAATGACAATCTTAAAAGACAAAGCAAATCTGTGTTTTTTTTTCTTACTTCATCGCCTCTTAGGTAATTGCCAGCCAAAAGCTATAACCTAGAAACTGATGGAATGCTTCTTATGATGTACATGTTGGAAATGGTGCCAGGGAAGCTTAAGAATCGACTGTGTGTAGAAAGCTTTTCTCTATGATTTTTGTTTCATTGCAGACCGTTCAGTGCCAGAATCATCATGCTAATCAATGGCAACAGCTGTTTTACCTCCCCATGGAATCATTCTCATTGACACATCATAAGCCAATCCATTCTCACCAAACCTTTACTCTTCTTAATACGCTTTACGCTGCATGTGTGCAATGCTGCCGCAGTATATGCCCATATCTCTGCCGTAGGTTTCATCGCATCCCCCTAATCATTATAGATTTTCTGTTACTGGCTCAAAAACAGATGGTAGAACCCCAAAGCCTGCGAGTGCCAGCGAGACTACAGTATTTCTGAATTTGAATTACTTTAGCCTATTAGGGGACTGTGTTTGAAGCAATGTAAATGAGATTTCCTTTTGCCTTTTCCCTGATGTAGTTTAGCATTGCCAATGCTCCTATTATTGAATACTAATTCCACCCATCTTATCTGGAAAAAGTGCTCAATTGTCCTAAAGGGATTACAGCGTGGTGATTTTGTAGAAGCATCATATTCATTTGTTTTTATTTCACGTCATGCTTAAAACGCTTAGAGCTTCGGTAAGCATTTTTTTTCTCTCTAATTGCTGCTTACATAAGACTGCTAGCCTGGTTTGATTGATTAGTTTGTGGTCTCACACTTTCCTTTTGGTTTTATAAGCCATCTGTTCCGTCAAGCTAAAAGGCATTTCCAATTGTATTTCTTATTCAAACACTGCACGTCAAGGTTTACATAACGAGAATAGTGTTTTCTGTAGTTGTGAATCAAATAAGAACCTATGAACTCAATTGAAAGCGAACTGTAGTAACTGCAAATCCAGCCACCATTTTCGCAGCACAAAGGAATTTCACTTTTTATTTCTTTACTTGTCTATTTTCACATCTAGATTATATTTTCCTCCATTTTGTGTCCTTGATTAAGCTGAAGTGGATGATGCCTGGGGCCTTGACACTCTGACAATGAGAGTGAAGCTGTTAGTGTCAGTAGAGGCCCTTAGTGGAGTGTCTTTGAGGCAGTAGAGACACTATTTGTCTCAGGATGCGAGAGGAGGGCTGCCATGCCATAACACAAGGTCAGACATTGTGCTGAGTGATGGAGGACACAAGTAGCGAAGGCGGCCATAAGTCCTGTCTCTTCCATTTAGTATGGCCCCAATGGATGGGGTCATTCAGAGTTTTACACAGACCCTCCAGCTGCAGTATAGCTGAAGTCAAGCCAAAGGTTTGACTTTCATATACTTTAAACTTTTTGAACTCAAGCACCTATGCCCATTCTCTTGATTTTGTAGTGTCGTTGCCAAACTCATGTTCTACGATCCAAATTTGGCACTACGACTTGTATTTGCTGTCTGTCTTTTTATAGTTTTAGCCACAAAATGTTGGGATGATTACGAACATAAATTTTTTCATAAATATTTTTAATGGTGGCCCTGTTGGAATCCGTGAAATGACTTTGATTTATCATCATGATTTACTGGAGACATTTGCACCACAGTATGTATTTCATTACTCATTTGTGGTGCAGACTAAAACATGGCTCTCAAGTTATAGCAAAAGTTTGGAGTGAGATTACACCTGTTAGGGGAGGGGCCACTCAAAGGGGAGGAGCAACTCAAATATTTGCAGCACTCAATTCTCTTAAGTTTTTGTCAGCAGTTCAGTTTTACCTATTGATAAAAGACAGACAAATTCATCCAAATAAATATATAGATTTATGTATTTCAAAAATATAAATATATCAAAAAAGAATTTTGCCCCAAATGAGCCAACTGAACAGCAGTACTCAATGTACATACAGTAGGATTTCAGAACTTGCCCTGCAGATGTATGTCAAGCTGTGTGTGTGTGCGTGTGTGTGTGTGTGTGTGAGAGAGAGAGAGAGAGAGAGAGAGAGAGGGTACACATTTCAGCTTATGTTTTTTTTTTTCTGTTGTAAGTGTTTGTTGCACATTTTGATGCCTGATGGCAGGGGTAGAGGGCTCCCACATAAAGCACCTTCATGATAGATAATAGCGTTCCATCCAGAGCCAAACTGTTCCTAGTTTTGGATTTATTTAAACCCACTAGGGATGTACCCAAATAGCGAATCTGTATTCGGAAAAGGCACAAATTATGCATTCTATGGAGCCACAAAAGGAACATGGTTAGCCACTTGCTTGCAGCCTGTTAAATTTCACTTACCACATAAACAAAGAGAGGTAAGGATAGATGACCGATAGGACGATATCGAATGATTTGCAGATCCTGAGCACCACTGACAATAATCTAATCTTGTGAAATACAGTGGTGTGAAAAAGGCCATGTGGGTTTGGATTTTGTTTCCCCTTCATAATAAAAAACTTCATTTAAAAACTGCATGTTGTGTTTAATTGTGTTATCTTTGATTCATATTTAAATCTGTTTGATGATCTGAAACATTAAAGTGTGACAAACATGTAAAACAAAAAAAATCAGGAAGGGGGCCAACACTTTTTCACACCACTGTATGTGGTAAGTAGATTAGGCGGTTCGGGGGAAGCCGCTATCTAAGCAGCGTCTTTCACACTGGATTGTGGAGGCGATTGTGATAGCGTACAAGACCAAAGGGTTGTCCCTGCCTGAAGGGGTGCGCGTGCACTCAACTGGGGGCATGGCAGCATCATGTGCGCTGTTTAGGGTAGTGTCTGTGGAGGACATCTGTGTCTCCGCACACATTTGTTAATTTTTATCGACTGGATGTCACTGCAGCGACAGTGGCTCTGTCTGTGCTTACCGCAGCAGTCTCAAGCCAGGAGCCGTCGCTCCCATAAGAAGCATGGGGTATGTGACGGTGTTGCTCTCTTACGTTTAGTTCGGTGACTTTGCGGGGCATGTATACATGTCCCATACTCATGTGTTGTACCGAGTGAACCGACTGAATGGGAGCATTGAGTTATGCATGTAACTACTGTTCCCGGAAGGAGGGAAACAAGGTACAACACCTCTGGGCCCCGCGCAGTCGGGAGCTCGGTGAAGAGCTGGACTGAACAAAGGGAATGATGCAGGCGACTGCATTTATATGCTGTGGGCAGGTAATCCCTCCCACGTTGCCATGCGTCACTGGCCTTTCATGCGTGATTAGAGGTGTCTTCAGCAGATGGCGCAAGAGCGCGATATCCCATAGTCATGTGTTGTACCTCGTTTCCCTCCTTCTGGGAACAGTAGTTATATGCATAACTCAACATTATACAGAGTTAAATTAAACCTACCAGCCAATCAGAAATGAGAATGTTGTTTCCCTGTAAATTACGCAATCCCGCAGCAAGCGCGTTCGTTACTAATCAACATGGATGTGCGCGCATACGGAGTGTCAACTTGAAAGAGAGAGAGATCCGATGAATGCTGTGTAACCTCTTCATTTTTTTAGCATTTTGATTTCACGATTCCTGGACAAAATTACTTGCCTGTGAAAAGATATTGAGAGCTGATGTTGGGGTAATATAGCCAAATTTGTGCTAAATTCTCCAATTGCTTTGCAACCAGAAGCTTTAACTTAGCTTTTGCTACCAGAAACTAAGGAAAGTACTAGAGATGTTATAACAGTTGGTGAATCTGATAAAAGGCAGACAAATTCATCCAAATAAAATAAATTGTTTTATATATTTAAAAATGATAACAGGTAGGGGGCTCCCATTAAAAGCACTGTGGCTTCCCTACTCGAATGCAGAGAGAGTGTTCTCCATGATGGGTTTTGACACACTCTGTCTAGGGTGGACTGTATCAGGTCCACTGGTGGAAACGCATACAGCAGGGTCTTGGGCCATGCATACGACAGAGCGTCCACTCCCAGCAGGGCGATCCCATCTGTGATTGAAAAAAAAAAAACAGCAGGCAGTGTGTGTTTTCTGCCGATGCATAAAGATCCACCTCGGCTCTGCCAAAGCAATCCCAGATCTGCGCCACTATCCGCGGATGCAAGAGCCACTCCCTGGCCGGCGGGCCACCTCTGGACAGTATGTCTGCCCCGCCATTGTCTGGCGCGGAACATGCACTGCCCTGAGTGACGCTAAAAATTTGCTGCTCCATATCAGGAGCTTCCAAGCGAGTTGTAAAAGCCCCCTTGCCTGTTTATATATGACACCACCGCCATGTTGTCCGTCTTGACTAACACATGTCTGCCCTGCAAACGCTGGGCAAATTGTTCCAGAGCTAGACAAGCAGCTCGTAATTCCAAATAATTTATGTGCCGCTGTCTCAGTGTTGCTGACCACTCCCCTCTTACAGAGCTCCCTTGGCACAGAGCTCCCCATCCATGTAGTGATGCATCTGTCGACACTACTATACGTGACGTAACCCTGCCCAGGGGAACCCCCTCTGACCACAGAGCGGGGTTTTCCCACGGAATCAGAGCTCGAACGCACGATGGCGTAATCGTCACTTGTCTGTTCAAATGTGTGCAACCCCGTGCTCAACGCCCATCTCTGGACCGCACGCAAAAAGAGGAGACCCTGTCAAACGACCGCTACCATTGAAGCCATGAGCACCGGTAGCCTCAATACCAAGCGAAAACGAACCCGCTTGCCCAGCTGAAACTGAGCCAGACAGCTGCGAAAATCCTTGGCCCTCTGTGCCGGCAGCATAACTGTGTTCCGCATGGAATCTATCTCTAAACCGAGATACGAAATCCGCTGATTCGGAACTAAGGCGCTCTTCTCGAGATTTATCAAGAATCCCAGAGCCCGTAGATGTGAAGCAAGCATTGGCCATTCCAACGACAGTCTTTATGCCGCCCTTCAGTAGAGGTCTGTGAAGGGGTCTTCCCCTGCCCTGCTATCACCCAATGCCTCGGAGGGCGAGGGAGAAACTGGGACATGTCCTGCATGAAAATTATCATCGGAGAATTCCTCGCCCGCATCCAGCGAGAACGCCGGAGTTGCTGAAAATGCGCACATGCTCCAGGGTTTGAGAGAGCAAGTCTAGCATGGACATTCCCCAAACACACGGGATAGTGCTCGTGGGCATCTTTACTGGACAGTGAATACCAACATGCCATTGGACAGGGCCGAGAATCTTTCTGGTGTTTAGACATCTCACTTGAAAAAGAGTTAATTAGCCCTTGTTAGCGGTGCTAAACATGAGCTAAAAACACTTTTCTTTTTGTGTCTGTTTCTTTTCTCCACCTTAGTTTCCACAAGGATCACCACCGTGGGTTTTCTCTCGTGAAAAACGTGGCGTGACGGTGTTCTCGCAGCACGGTGAAGAGCTGAAGAACAAAGGGAATGACGCAGGCGACTGCATTTATATGCTGTGGGCAGGTGATCCCGCCCATGTCGCCATGCGTCATTGGCCTTTCAGGCGTGATTAGAGGTGTCTTCAGCAGATGGCACAAGAGCACGATATCCCATAGTCATGTGTTGTACCGAGTGAACCGACTCAATGGGAACTCGAGACAGCTATGAGACTCGGCAGAGAGCTTCCCTCCGTATGCCTGCGCCTCATCTATTAATTGTATATAGAGGGGCAAGTTATCCCTTTTCAGCATGAGAAATACAAGGTGTGGCGTGAGAGCATGTGAACTGGTTGAAATGCGTGTGTCTCATGTTGAATGTGTGAGACTTGAGAGCCCTGCTAACATATTATTGCTTTGCTTCTGTGCATATTTATACTGTAGTAGTACTTGGTACAGATAACACTAAAAGTACACGATACTCGATACCAAGTTGATGCTATGGGGGAAAAAATAGAAATACCAGAAACAAAACAACAACAACAACAACAACAAAATGTGATTTAGAATATACATAAACATTAACTCCTTTATTTAACATTACAAAAACACAACATTAGTGGCACTTGGCCATGAAATAATATGCACACACACACACACACACACACACACACACACACACACACACACACACACACACACTCACACACACACACACACACACACACACACACACACACACACACACACACACACACACACACACACACACGCACATGTTTGTTTTTGTCAAAAGTGGGGACATCCCATAGGCGTAATGGTTTTTATACTGTACAAACTGTATGTGCTATTGCCCTACACCAACCCTACACCTAAACCTACCCATTACAGGAAACTTTGTGCTATTTCAGATTTTCAATACATTCCATTCTGTGTGATTTATAAGCGTTTTGAAAAGTGGGGACATGGTGCAATGTCCTGAAAAGTCACCATCTCCTTGTAATACCTATGTCATACCCTTGTCATTATACAAATTTATATCCTCATTTTTTATCACAAAAACGTGCGCACGCCGCACGCACGCATGCATGCACACACACACACACCCCTCTACCTCTACTCTGAATGCAAGCATTAGTTTAAAGGTGTCCTATTATGCTTTTTCACTTTTTGAATTTTAGTCAGTGTGTAGTGTGTATGTTTGGGCATAAAAAAGATCTACAAAGTTACAAATCTCAAAGTCCACTTCAAAGGGAGATATTTCGTTTTTAAGAAATCTAAGTAAAATCTAAGTTTTCTGGAACTAATTGAGCCGTTTGTGCCAGGCTGGGGAGAAAGGTATTGTAATAATGTAAATGATGTGAAAAATAATACGTTTTTCGAACCACCACGCATGAGAGCATGTTCTAATTATACACCCCCAAAACTAAATCAAAACTTTGTAAATGAGCATAATAGGACCCCTTTAAATTCCCTGACATACTGGCAGGCCGAAAATATTTTTTAAAACCATTAACATAAACAACAATTATTTAAAATAGTAATTTTAGCCAACAATGTTAATAAGGATAATCAGCGAATGGATACTCAACGAATGAACAAGCTGTAAGCTGTCAGACAGTTATGTGTGTGCGTGATCATGCGCAGCACTCGTGCTTTCAGAGCTCCACGCTCTCATTTATATCACACAATTATATTCATATATCGTTGCCGTCTTCCATGCGTAGTTCTTCTGTGTGCTTGTAGGATTTTTTTTCTTCTTTACCCTTTGAGGACCAACTGAAACACTTCCAGGCGTATGCTCTGCCTGCCCCCGTCAGTTCTGGAAGAATTGCAGCCTCGCTAGTCGCTACCTTTGGTACCATCGGTACTTACGCTACTGAAGAGAAACAAGTACTGGCAGGATTTTAAAATGTAAATACCGACTTGGTACCTTAGTATCAGTTCTCGTGACATCAATAGTAGTATTTAGGGATGTAACGGTACACGTATTCATAACCGAAAACTTTCATTACGGGGCTTTCGTTTCGGTAAGCATGTGTACCAAACAAATACGGCATTGTTTTAACAACTGCATGAGTGAAACTTAATTGGAAACTTCCAGTTTTATATATTGTTACATTTGATTAGAAACAAAGTCTCATCTTTCATTTTTTCCCCTTTTTGCAGGAAATGCAAACAATAACATTTTGATGCTCTTTGATGTGGCATGACAGATCGCTGTATAAATGACTCAGTTCAAACCGCAGCACGGAGCGCGAGTGAGAGTGATCATCCCTTCCTCTTTACTACTACTTTTAATATGAAATAAACATGAATGAACATCTCATGCCTCACATAATTGTGAAAAGACATCAGTAAAACAGCTTGTAAACAAAATGTCATGTAGCATTTCATTTAACACAGGCAAATCATGAATGTCCATATTTCAACAACAAATAGAAAATTTATCATTTAGAAGTTAATTCAAAAAACTGCATTATGTTCAATTTACGTGTTTGCATACCTTTTTTTTTTGTAGTTGAGTGTTGATTATTATATTTAAAAAAAAATAGTGATTAAATTTAAGTTTGGGCTCTGTTGTTAATTGTGTAATCTTATAGTATTGTAAAAGGGCTCCCTATAGTTTAGAGCATAAACTGAGGTAGATTTTTTTTTTAGTAAAAACTGAATTTATTTAAAGAAAGATCAATTTGTTCAATAAACCACTGTTTAACAAATAAAACAATTTTATGTTTAGTTCCCCCCCCCTGCTGTACAGAAACCATTCTGAACCATGATGTCAACACCGAGGTACGTACCGAACGGCCATATTTGTGTACCATTACACCCCTAGTAGTATCACAGTCATATGTAATCATATTAAAATTATAAGGGTACTTGCATTGCTGTTGAAGCTAATATGATATAAAGCTTTATGATGAAGATTTGCACAAGATTTTTAACTTTCAAACCATGCAGCATGAACTTGCAACCACTTCACTTACTCTTACATTTTTCATTTTCTATGTTGTGTTTAAATAAAGTTGAATACTTATATTTGATTAAATATCATTATTTTGACCTTATGTCGTTACAATGCTTTTCTTGGCAATGAAATACATGTAGCAATATTTTAGTCTTTAATAATAATTACAAAAATCATAAAATACCTGTTAGTGATCACTGATATAAGCATCTTTTAAGCATCAGATATAATGATATGATGATGATATGATATAACAAAGTCTTAAGCATATTGAGGGTTTTTACAGATTTTTTTTTTCAGATGTAGTGTGTCACTTAGTTTATCCTTGAACTCTCTATTTCACTTTTAGTGGTAGTGGGATTTATCCCCTGACCGAGTCTCTTGCCAATTTTACCTGATGTGCCCTAAGAGGTTCAGGTTTTGAAGAGCCCCATTTACTATTGTGTGCAACTTTTCAGTGGTGGCCTGAGGAACTGTCAGGTCTCTTATCAGCCAAAGGAGAGCTGAATCCCATTACAGCCGTCAGTCAGGCAGACACAAAATCCATTACGTGATCAGAGAGATCAATTGCAAAAGGTTACATTTTTGATGTCTGCATTTAAAGTAGCTGAGGGGATGATGGATGTTTTTCAGCTCCTCAGGTTTCCATGAAGCTGCCTGAAATTCCCTCTCAGGTTTAACCAGCCTCAATACAGGAACCATGCAGGCGTAATGCGACAGAAACACAGAATGCCTCGGGTGAGGAGGAAGTCTGGTTAAGAGTAGACAATTCAAATGCACAGTAAGAACCAACTGAACTAAAACAGTTACAGTAGAAAGCACTGCGATAGGGTTTTAATCAGCCCTCCTACCTCATCTGGCTCGGCTTCTGTCTTCATGAAGGATTGCTCATTATGTCCTATCAGTGTTCAAACAGCAGGCTATCTTAACACCCAGAGACTGCCTTTTAATAAATAAGCTACTTTTCATTTGCACAGACAAAATGAGAAGTGTTTTCATTGAATTAGAGAGAGCCGTACATGCATACAAGTCTGTTTTGCTTGGAAATCCCGTTTTCTCTGGGTGACAAAGCATGTGATCAAAGGCCGACTTGGCTTGACTTTAAGATTCTGAGTGGAAACACAGAAGTATGGTCTCCAAAGTGATTGACAGTTAAAACAAGCGTGTTGGTGGTGAGGGAAGCAGTTCATTAATCCATGGTAAATCCCCAGCAGTTACTGAGGTGGAGATTCAATTTTCACATTTCTAATTCATTTCCCCTAAAGGATTAGTGACTAGTTGTTGGCAGTAATCACACATAGATAGCAGTGGACTATGTAATTGGGTCATTTAATATTCTAGAAAGAGTACTAATTATGGCTTTTCAACTTTGCCTACTTTTGCCACACACATCTTTGAGAACATTCATTTGATACAAATAGTTTTTAAAAAGAAATGAATACTGTTCTGTTTAAAAAATAAATGCTGTTCTCCTGAACTTTGAATTCATAAAAAGACGTTGAGAATATGCAGCACAGTTTCCGCAAAAAATATTAAGCAGCGCAGTTCTTTTCAACATTGGTAATATGCAGCTGATCAGCATATTAGAATGATATCTGAAGGATTCTGTGACACTGGAGTTACAAGACACCAGAAACACATCACAGAGTTAAATTGTATTTTAACATATATAAAACCCAGTATTACACAGTTTTTACTATATATTTGATCAAATAAATGCAGCCTTAGTGAGCATAAAAGCTCTTTTTCAAAACATTGAAACAGACTTAACAGACTCCAAACTTTTGAACGGGGGTGTAAGTGAAAAAAATATTCATACATATACAATTCTAGATAAACTGACCAAGTATTTCTGACTGCCAAAACATCTCTCTAATAAAAATCATAAACTAGGTTTTAAAAATTAGGGATTTTATCTGAACTGTGACATGGCCTTATTCAATGTACAGTAGTACCATATTTCATTTATGATAGGAATGATAATGAGGCCATGGTGGATATATTTACAGTTTCTTCAGTGGCCATGCATTATCATTCCCGGTATGTAAGTACATATAAAGACTGTAGATCACATCTAATTTCCATCAATTTTTTTTTTCTACTAAAAATGTGTGAAAATGTCTTTTTCTGCTGAATAATCAACACCAGTTAGTGGTATAAACCATCGAAAGAGATTGTAAGTACATCCCATGAAGCGTCATTTTCATTCCTATCAATTTAAATTAAATATTGAATAAGGTAGTGCACTTCGCTTTAAAGAACTGCTCTGTGGGATCATTATTGAATATTTACGCTGATATATACCCAGTAGTTCTCATGGACCTGAAACTGTTTATCCACTATCAAAGCTTTGTAGAGATTCCCAGCCATATGCTGTGGAGTGTAAGGGCATTAGAGTTAATTGTACCACAAGCTACAACCAACTCTTCCTAATGGCCCTAAACAAATGGACCATTGAAAGTGCAGGATGATACCTCTGTCCTACCTCTGAACTGATTACCCATAGCTAATTATCACTCATTTAATGAATGAGTAAATTAGAAGCATAGAATATGGGCTCCCGTTATGCTCATTGGAAGCCTCTTATTGGGACAGAATGCTTCAGACAGACCAAATGGATTAGGAAAAATTGAATAAGGCTTGGGTATGAGAACAAAAGGGTGAAAGAGAAAATGAAAAGGAAAGAGAGGCTGGGAGAAATCTCTACCCAATGAGATGCTCTATGGAAGTGAATTGGCCTGTGCTGTTTGGCACACTTGTCAGTAATCCACACACAGTTTGAATTGGAGCTCCAGCTTAGTCCAAGACAACCTCTCAATCACAGGAACAATCTCCTCTCTGCATATCCTCCGATCTCCTGGACTCTCCATAGTCTCTGATTTCCACACCACCACTGATCCGTGGCTCTAACCATGTTTGATTTGCACAATAGAATGAACTGTTCCTCCTGGGAGAAACACTGCCATGTGTGTTGTGCTGCCAGTGTGGCTCTCCGGCTCCTATAAGGTTATTCCAGAGGTCACCAATTGTTATGTTTTAAATTATGTCCTCTCAGAGGGCTCATTTTGGAGCTGTGCTGGGCGGCACTTTACCTGGCTAAAGAGCTCATATGATTCATGCAGTCCAGCACAGGGTGGGTGGCATATGTGAATGAAGGCAAATTGTAGCTTTTGAATTATGTCTTGGAGATTTTAGAACACATCTTTTTGACAAATAAGCTTTTTGAAGTCTTATGTAAGCACTATGCACTGAAAACACACACTGTAAAAAAAAATACAAAGGCAGCTGTGGTTGCCAGAATTCTACCGTAAAAAATATGGTAGCAACATTTTAGGTTTTACGGTTTTAACTTAAATTTACAGTTAAATACCGTAATTTCATTAACTTATATAATGTTAATATACCAACCTATTGAAATACTGAAATCTGTTTTGTACCTTTGTAATGCACTGATAACCACCAAATGCAGGTGGTGATGAGAAAGTCACAATATGAACCAAAACTCATCACAAGCAGCTTTTAAATAATATCATATATAGAATGTGCACAGTGTCATTCACGCAAACACTAAACACCATTATGGTGAGACTCATTAAACTGAAATATACAATAAACATTAATTTAACAACATTAGATGTAACATACAACCCTAATAAACATAACTGGTAAGAAAAAAACTAAGAAGAAACATCCAATTTGAAATGCAACGCAGAGAATTTTAGGGAACGTCATTTTACGGTTTTTCCCTGTAAATGTTACATTCTTTTTCACTTCCAAAAATAGTGAACTACTTCATAAAATTGTCTGAATTGTCTTGTTAACCATTTAACAGATTTTTACTGTAGCATTTTCACAGTTTTTTACTGTTAAAATCACGGTCATTTTTTACAGTGCAACGTAGATGTTTCTTAACCATTTTAGTTGATTTGGTAGACTGTAGTGTCACTCTTGTATCAGTAGTGATGTTAGATTCAAGATGTTTGTGTGAGAACAATATGTTCCATTTTTTAATTTCGTTCACTAGGCTCAATCTATGGCAGCCATAGTGGTTTGAAAGTGAATGGACTCTTTTTCTCACTATGTGTCAGCCATGCTTAAGGACCGCTTGTTAAATTACTCCTCTTATTGCGCTATTCAGAGCTGTGGCGCAAAATTTCATGCAAAGAGACAATCCATGGCCAACAAAGATAAATGACTTCTACAAGACATCTAAACATGATTCTTTATGATAATAAATCTTGAACCCAATATATCAAAGCGTCATTCACCACTTCAGCAGCCATATCAAGATGAATGAGGTGTGTCATAACAATCACATTAAATCAGCATTAGACTGCCTGTGTCAATCAACATATGTCTTGCAGTCCTAATTATACCCATTATTCAATCTGTAAAAACTTACTGCATATATTCATAGAGAAATGAAAAATAAATATAAAAAGATAAGATCTGAAGTCTGCATTTGCACTTTCATTTGTTTATGTTTAGTTACAGTCCATTGAGCTACTTGATAGATTCATTAACACTGATGCATGCTGGGATTTCATTAATGGGCTAATAGTTATACTGCTGTCGAAGCTGAATGACTCTTAAGTGATTTTGAGCCTAAGATGAGGTTCAACAATTTGGTTTTAATAGTCAGTACTTTATTGCTCACAACATAATTTGTCCTTCCAATGCTTGAAGCTTCCACTGTGCATATCTGATCTGATCTAATCAAAATCAGATAATATATATATATATATATATATATAATGTACATTACTATTTAAAAGTTTTAGGTCATCAAGTTTTTTCTCTCTTATCTCTTGATCAACATTTTGTAAAATAACATTAATGTTATTAAATAATACAATTTAAAACAACTTTTTTTGTGTGTGTGTCTGATCAACATCCACTCAAACAAACAACAGGGAGGGGGGAACAACAGACACACCATCAGCAATTTCAATTTGACGTAAAAGGAACAAAACAGAATTTGGGTAATAAAAAATGCATTCTGATTATGTGCGGGTAGATAAAATAAATCATAAATGATGCAAATATTAACTACTTTTTTAAAATACATTTTTTCATCAGGCAGATGATTTCATTTGTGTGTGTGTGTGTGTGTGTTCGCCTGATCGGCAAAGTTGCAGTGACAGAAACCGTGACATTCCAGATAAAGTTTGAAAAGGGGTAAAGCCTGTGTTAATGCTATTGAGTAGGCTAATATGGCCAAAGAAGATATTTTGTTTTATGAATAAATGTTCATTTAAAAGCAGCCCACGATCGTATTATGTTATGTTACCCCTTATGGCTCTGACGAGGTTTTGTTTTGTCCTCCACGCGGTGCCAACTCACAAAAGACTATTTTTAGCCAAGCAGCACGGGGACATGTGCAGTGATGCGGAGATCAGCTCTGACGTCACTGACGTCCATTCATCATATCATCATGCAAAACATACACAACAAATAACAAATTTTGCATTGTCACAGCATTTCCACACCGGTGATGACATGACTGCGGCGCCAAATCATTTATGTCCTCACACATTATGTACGTCCTCACGCGTTGACGTCATCAAATTGCGATGGGTTCGTGAGATTGGCCAAGTGTAGTGAGTACCTGATGGAGTCATAAAATGTTATTATCGGCCGATACCTATTTCCGGCCAATTGATCAGAGCATCCCTAATGCTGGTAAACAAAACTTAGTTCTTAGTTCTTGAAGTGAGCAGTCACCGCATGTGTTTCCTCCCGATGTAGGGGCTGGACAAATGGTAAAATTTCAGCATAAAAAAATTTAAGTTGTGCCATACTGGTGTTGTTACAAAATTTGAAAGGTCCTCCCATCAGACGTTCCACCCTTTTTAGAAAAAAAAGTGAAGTCCTTAGATGTAGTATTCTAGATTCTCCAAAGATCGATTACATTAAGTTCAGTAAATGGAGACCAGTGCTAACCTGTCATTATGTATTTTACAGTGTATAAATACAAATCTACCTTCATCATCATTCCCTGTATGTTCAATAGTTAAATGTAACTTCCTATCGACTAAGATGAGCACCCACTTAGTTTTATTAGGAGCACAAGAGAAGGCTGCCAGTTTGTAATGCTTGTTTTGAAAACGTGCCACATCCATAGCCGCTGGAACATATTTTATATGGGGAGTGCTGGGGGGCGGGGCTTGATGTTGCAGGGCGGGGGATTTTAGACAAAATCCTAATATTAAACAGCCCAAACTCTTATAGATTAACATACAAATGAATGAAGAGTTATATGCGAACCAATATATATTTGTGCTTTTGTGATTTTAGTTATATAATTTATTTAATAATTTCTTAAATATTTCTATTATTTAAGAGGATTTTATTAAATATTAACATCGTTGATATGCTAAAGTTGGTCAGTGCACTTTGGCAAATTCTCTCATCAGAAACAACAAAGTGCAGATGTACATGTGATGTAAATAAGAGATTAATTAATCATACACTGCAGACAGCTTCACTTAGGTATTATAGCCTAACTGGAGCTTTTTTTAGAATGCTCTAAAAAAAAGACTCATGCTAGACTGAATTCAGTGATATTCTTTGATAATTTAAATGTTCTTGGCTCGTTGTAAAATTTGTTCGTTGTTTGAATAATCGTGGACATGCGGCTTATAATTAAACTTAAAATGTATTTTTATTAAACGTGATCAGGCGAAAAACAAATTCAGCATATTTCTGGTCAGTTTAATATAATTACAAAATTATCACAAAAATCAAGTATATTGGGGGTGATCGAGGGGCACAAGAGAAATCTCAGGCCCGGCCCTGCAGCGGGGGGTGCTGCAGCACCCTCAGCACCCCTAGTTCCCACGGCCATGACCACATCGCATTGTTTTAAATGAGACTCTTGTATCAGGGCACAGGAAATCGATTTGTGGTGCAAATATTCTAATATCCGGGTATGCTTAATAGGAGAATTTAAGCCATTCACATTCAGTGATAAGATATTCAGAACATGCATTGTGTTCTCGCAATGCCAAGATTCTGTCTAGTGAAGAGAAACAAAACCAGTGCCATACTGCCAGTGACATGTAAACATTAGTATGTATCCTAGATGCCAATCCACCTAGATGCATGGTCCTTTTAAAAGAAAAGCAGAATAAATAAAAGTATTGATGTCTGTTGAAGGGCATAGAAAAAAAAACAAGGCACGACAAACAACTGTGTATAAAAACCAAAGCAGACCGCACATTACTGAGAGTGTACGTCTGCATAAACAACAGAAACAAATGTTGATGCATGACCAATCCACTTCAACGCAAGACATGTCCCCAAAAGGCCCACTGAGCCAAAAACGTAGTGATTGAACCTGCTCTCCATCAGCCCGAATAATAATAATAATAATTAAAAATAAAGAAAATAAATCATTCTTATTTACCAATCAGTGGACAAACGTACAGGGCAGGGGCAAGATTCCAAAAAGAAATTAACAAGTGTCCATGGCCACCTTGTTATTGTCCTCATCAGGGCAGTTAGGTTCACCACAGACCTCATCGTTAATTTTCCCTCGTTGAGCTGAGAGGATAGAGACGGTAGCTGATGCCTTCCTGCTGCTTTGTAGCGCTGCAGAATACGTCTTCAGTGACAGTGAAGTAACAAAATCCTCCACCTTTTGAGGAGAGTCGAACATCATCTGCTCACCATTGTGCTGTAGTTTAATTACGGCCAGATAGGTGAGGAAGAGCTGGAGACCAAGTGCTGTCATCTTCTTCAAGACTGGATTAAAGCTCTTTCTCTTGGTAGTTGTGGCTGGACTAATGTCAGGAAAAAATAGTAGTGTGACATTGTCTTGCATATATTTCACCGGATATGCCTGCCGAGCACCCCTCAGGATCTCGATCTGTCATGCCATCTTAGTACACGGAAGATGAGAGTACACGGCCGATCAGAGTTTTTCCTTCCGTCAATTTCGATGTCACGGCCTTTCAGGGAAGGGATCCACTTGGAAAGATTAGCTCTGAGGAAGCCAGCTGCATCGGAGCCTTCCGCCCCCTCCAGCAACCCCACCAGTCATACGTTATTTCTCCTGCTCCTATCTTCATTGTCCATTTTTTCGGTGAGTTGCTTCAGCTGATTTCTTAAGGTTGTGACTGTCCTCCTATCCTCACGCGCAGCTGCTTGAATGGAATCGACCCAGTCATGTGTCTGTTTCGCCGCGATGGCTAACTTTTCAACTTCTGCTTTTAGCTCTTTTACAGAGTCGTTGGTCGTTTGTATATCCAAATGTAGATCACGGAGTGCTGGGGTCAGTACAGAGTCTATCACTTCTCTTACAGTCAAAGCCACTACCGAATCGAGAGCACTTTGTTGCTCTTTAAGCACTAGCTTGATACCATTAGCTATAGCAGCGTTGAGATCCTCTCTGGAGATGGTGGAATCTTTGAATTTTTTTCTTTATTTGCGATTGTTCACTCTCTCTTTTCCGGCTGTCCTTGACTGCTGGGGTACTCATAGTGAGCTAAATAAAGAGTAGTTCAAAATTTACTGACAGGATATATACAGTTTCTGACAAAGTAAGCAGAGCGAAGGACTATGCGTGCATTGCCGCAGAAGGGTCACGTCATCTCCAATTTATAACAACTTTTTGTATTTTTATATATTTTAAATTATTATTTATTCCTGTGGAGGCAAAGTAGTCATCACTCCAGTCTTCACTGTCACTTGATCCTTCAGAAATAAATTTAATGTACTAATTTGGCGCTCAAAAATCATTTATTATTATCATCATTGAAAATGGTGTTGCTGCTTAATATTTTTGTGGAAACAGCGGTACATTCTAGAGTATTTGAATAGAAATTTCAATTCAAATTTCAGTTCAGCATTTATTTAAAATAGGACTTTACTATTACTTTTGATCAATTTGGTACACCATAGCTTAATAAAAATATTATTTTATTAACTGTATTTTAGTCACGAAGCTCTACCAAGTAGTTTGAGAATGTATTTTTGATCAACGAGAAGCTTGCACATCATTCCTAAGAGCAATACAGCCCTTACTTTTTGTCTTTTGGCTTCTCTCCATTTCTCTTATTTTTACTGCTGTCTCGCTGATATGCTCTCTGACAGCTTGGGGCTGTTTAAATATATTTTTGGAGATGTAGATACAAACCAGGAGTATTAAGAGGGCTGACCGTGTTTGTGACAAATATTTAAAAAGGAACAACTCAGGGGAGCTGGGACAGAACCCGCCTGTCAGATCGCCTGTCTCACGGGAACATTGCCACACTTGCCCTGATTCCCTCGCTTTTTTTAAAGGAGACACTCATGTAGATATATTCAAATGATCTTCCCCATAACCCACAGCGACTGCACAGAGAGAATATAATAAAAAAGACCTAAAGCCAGACCAGCTAACAAGATTTTGTTTCGTAACCAAGGAGAGAGTTAAGCAGTCGGATGAATTATTGATACAAACTTTGTTGTGACATGGTGAAGAGACGGATGAAGTTCATTTGAGCAAATTCCTGACAGCTCTTCAATGGAGCTCCGCAGGCTTGAGTGAAGCTCAGGCAGACGCCTCTCTGTTCTCTTTGCGTTTTGATGTTTCAGGGGGTTTGTTTGACAGTTTCATTTATACTGAGGTCTTCATTTTGATTTAATGTTATAATGAACTAATAATTTATTTTATCTTTTTCTTTTTGAGTTATGTAACAGTAGCTGAGTTCTTCATATGTGTACATATAATCCATGCCTGCTAAGAGTATTATTGTTGCTCATACTTTAATCCTGAACAGACCATATGTTTTAAGCTTTTAAGGAGAGCTGTGCTGATACTTTTCTAAGCAGTTTACCTTTTTTTGCCTGGCAAACAATAAAACGGACAATTAAAAGAGAGACCTGAACATATGTAGGGGCCATAACATCACACACTTGGCCTCATTTGACTTAGTCCTGTATGAAACCACCTAGAAACCACAAAGAACACCATAGCAACCATACAAAACACCTTAGCCTAATGGTGCTGAGTTTTACATGTGCATTTTTTTTATTGTCTTTGTCTTCTTTGTCCTTCAAACCTCATAAATAATTGCTCTCGCATTGATTTAATAAAACACTGTCTGGCTGTCTGTTTGAATTTTGCAAATATGTAATTTCCAGCTAAGCAATATCATACAAATGTATGGGCAAAGTAATTGAACTCATCACACAGGGAGTGATTGATTTAAACCACAATGATTACGCTGTAATATAATCAGTCTAGCTGACCATGCTTGGTTTGCCCTCCTGCCACTTCGTCTTAACTCAGATTTAATGGAGGAATCTTATTGAATCTTATTGTAGCAGGTTTCCGGGCATCAGCGTATAACAGAAGTCAGGACAGAGGTTGCTGACAAATCTGTAATGATTGTGGCTTATTTGTGTGTTTTCATTAGACCCGTAAGAAAACTGTCGATAGAGAGCCCCACAACTATATCAGCACATTGAAGCAAATGTCTTTTTTTTTCTTTTTGCACCTTCCCTGACTCATAATCAAGTTTTTTTCATTAGAAAGAGGCTTGAAGACTCCTACATTTCTTTGATACACCTACATCTATGATTTCTAATTACTTTCTCCAAGGTTATTAGTATCTCTGTTCACTTTCCTAACTATTCTGTCATAGAGCGTGGTACCACATCCATCTGTTGTCCTCCTCTTTGATGAGAGGCATTTATGCTACTGGAAAATCAATCCTGAGGTGATGTTCAGTCCATCACTCTCATATTTCAGTATATTAACATATTTTGTACTGTGTTGACTATAGAAAGAGGGTTAGAGAAAGAAAGAGAGAGAGAGAAGGATGTAGGGCTGGTTTAAAACCTTGAGGTAGAATGGAGTGTGACTCCATAATTAAAGTTTAATCCGTTTTGTCGTTCACACTGCTCTGAGAAAGGCTGTAGGGGAAAGTGTACGAGTTTGATGAGTCTAATGGATTTTTCTTGCTCATACCTTTGAGTTTTTCATACCTCTATGACACTTGAGTTGTGCATTGCAGACATCTGAATGGTATATTTTCAGATATACCAATCAGATGGTAATATTATCAGATAGTTGAAATATGACAAAGTTCATCACGCCTCAAATATCCTCTATATTTCTTTATTTTTTTCACCTTCTGTTTTTTTTGTGTTCCTTATTCTTCTGCATTATTCAAATGCTCTCTTCTTGGAGGATTTAAAAGCACTGCCAGACACTATATGAATTGTTGCTCTCAGTATAATGTGAGATGGGATTTTCTTCAAGCCATCATAATCATTTTGGTTACATTGTGCTGCACAGAGAGTTCAGTGATCCGTGACACATTCTTCATGATTGACCAGCTGCTTGGACATCAGAAGCAATGAATAACTAATGAAGTCAGGAATCTGATCTGCCTTGCTGTGGAAAAGTGAGAATGAGGTTATGCCAGATGAAAGATAATGTTTGGGACACTTGAATGCCAATAAGTTGACTTCCTCTATTCACAGATGGAATAGGAAAGTGTGTTTCACAGTGGATGGCACGATGGCACAGTGTTAGACTCCATTAGAGCCAGAAGCCAAAAGAAAGACAAGGAAATTTACATTAAATATTCATATAAGTTAGTTTTACTTTATCAGCCTCTCAGATTCTGTATAAGGAAATGGTTATATTTGACCAGGCACAAGCCAGAGAGACTGACCCACACTTTACAGTTAGTATGTCAACACTAGGTCCGCATAGAATCTGCCCTTTTTTGGCAAAGGTTATGTTTCGTAAATCTGGGTATTGCATTTAATTTGATATGATGTTTAATGGAAACGAGAGTGCTATATTCATTATCAAATTTGCTGAAATTTATTTTTCTGGCATAAATTCACCAATCCAATCCAATATTGTTGTGCAGTGTCCACATATTGAGTCAGGAATTGCTGAAGAGCGGGCTTTTATCACCAGTGAAGCCGTTTTTCTTTTTAACCTTAGTTGTTGGGATGAGAGAAGGAGAAAAATAAATGCATTAGGTGTCTTGAGATTACAGGATCTAAGAAGGGCTTGGGGAATTGAATGTGGGGAACTCGGAAGAAACACGGCAAGGAATGAAACCCAGTCGGAGTAATACCTCAACACTCACTCCAAATAAATCTGCTGGTGGTTCACAGCTGTAAAACATTGTTTGGTTTAACATTAGAGAGTCGGGAATGACTTCTCAAATCCTTGACACACTCACTGTTGTTCAAAACATTGATAAATAAATAATTGCAATGCCAAGGGGAGCTGCTGTGTTTTGAATGCCTATTGATAGGTGGTTTCTCACTGGCCCAAGTAAAACAAAAATGGCTCATTCCTTTAGTGGATTTCTATGAGATGAGCCTGTTTTGTCATCAGCCAAGTGAAAATCATGAGTCTGATCACTTTAGAGAAATCACTGAAATCATGTTATCTGTTTGAGAGATTGACTGCCTGATGTGACTAGCAATAGCCTCCGCTTTGGTTGCAAGAGAGAACAAACTTATAAATGTTACATTAGCATGTGAACATTCGCCAGTGCCTGTGAAGAGTAAATCAGACGTTTTCCAGCTCAACTGAGCTTCAGTTCTCTCTCTCTGATGGCTGTCCAGATGAGGAGTTTGCTGGCTCCCTAGAGATTTGCGACAGGCCAAGTTAGAGGGTCCAATTAAACAGCCATGCTTGGTTTATTTTTCAGCTAAATTTATGCCATCGCTGTCTTTCAGCTTTTCTTTCTTCCCTGTTTATCGTTGTCTTCTTTTCTCCCTCCCATTTTCTTTCTGCATGCACTCATGGCATAGTGTAGATATACCCCATGGCCAGACATACATGGGTTATAGATTGCTTCTTTTGCACTGTAATGATAGCACTGAATTAGGCTATGAGAGAGGAACATTTTAGACTAAAAGTGATGCAGAAAGTCCTGGCAGCTCATTACCAGTATATTATGCATTCATTTTATGGACATTTCTGTAGCTCAAAAACATATTAATGGAGTGTAAAATACAGGTAAAAACCTGTTAAAAATAAATATAGAAAATTCCTTCAAGTTATTACTGTACATTGTGCTCTGCCCATTATGTTAGGTCTCGTGTCCAGGCCCAGAAGGAATTTGGCAGATGTTTCTTCTGCACTTCTTTTAGGGAAAATTGGCAGTATGGATTTAAACACTGTGAGATGTGTTCAAATTAGCCAAAATATTTAATTTAAAAACATGCAAGGGGCCATGAAATGTGTAGAAATTTGTATGTCAAGATTCTGGTTAAGACAGCATTGATAATTTTTAATAATAATTGCTAGTTTAAAGGCATTTCTATCCATGTGACTGCACATTATAATGTGTAAGACATGATAAGAGTTGATAAGAGTTCATCTCATGGTTATGAAAAAATAAAAAAGGATAAATCTTGGAAGGATTATAAAGTAAAAGAATATAAGAAATATAATTTGTGTCAATTTAAATTGATCATTTAAAATGAAATGCAGTTCCATTTCAAAATTTTGGGGTCAGTATGATTTTTAAAAAATCACATACAAACTGATGGAAAGTGATGCATATTTTGTAACTGTCACGCTTTAGATCAGATGAAGACGATGAAGAGTCAGAGTAACTGAAGTCTTTATTAGGTCCAAAAGCAGGCAAAACAGTGTGCTTTGCACAAGCAACACCAGACAAATGAAGAGTGCACAAGGAGGAACATAAATACACAGTGATGAAGAACTAATAACGAACAGCTGTGATGATTGAATTAGTGTCCATGGAAACAGATTAGACAAAGGAAAAAGGAAACTGACTATAAACAAACTAAGCCTGCGTCCCAATGTGCATAATATCCATTCTAAATTCTATGTGATATGAGACATTTTTTTTTTAATGATCATGTGACACTGAAGCCTGGAGTAATAGCTGTTGAAAATTCAGCTTTACCATCAGAGGATAGATTACATTTTAATTTACTTTAAAATAAATAATAATATAAAAAAAAACAGTAATTTTAATTTCGAATACAATTTTATAATATTGCATTTTTTATTATTTTTTATTACTCTTATTTTAAAACATTTTTTTAAAAAGTCTTACTGGTCCCAAACTTTCAAACAGTAGTGTATTTGAATAATGTACTCTCACTAGACATAATTAGTGCAGGGCCAACTGCAGTGCACTGTATTGTAATAAGATTTTATCTTCTGCCACCTTTGTCTGTGCCAGGGGGCCTCGCCATGGCTTCCCCTATCTGCGCCCTGCTCCCCTTTCCATGGGGATAACGTCTCTGGTCACATCACAATTACTGCACTGGGGCAATCCGAACCTGCTACCTAATGAAAAATTTCTCCTTTTGTGCAAGTGATAGTGTAGGTAAGGGTGCATGTTGTGTAAAAATGGAAACTACTTCCATTAAAAGCAAGCCAGTACAGTGAATCATATTCTGTAGTTGCAGGTCACATGTTCAGGAGAAACAGCAACTATCGGACCAGTCTGTTTTTCTCTGAGAGTGGTGAGTGAGGTGTGTTTACAGTGAGAGCTAGGTGGGCAGACCCAGAGTGCTGAAGGGGTAATTACTTTAGGCAGCAGTTTGCGAACATGGGCTGGCAGTTGGTGATAGGTGCTGTGTAGTTGTTCAGCCTCATTACGGCACAACATGCTGACACTGCATGCCCACACCAACACCACCAGCAGCAAACCACAATGGAAAACTCTCAGTGATGCATTTTCACTGGAGCTTACAGCTGATACGGAGAACACTGAGCAAGCATGTTGACGACAGTAGAATGGGGATAGAGGGATTACACTGAAGAGAGTTGGATATCTGAAGGTGCTTCTGTTGTCTCTGTTTTCACTCTGGGGTTGTTGAGATAAGGGGAAATAATTGGGTTGCAGGTGTTTTTGTTGTTGTGTTTTTTTTTTCAAAGGTCTGGTTGCTCAGAGTGGCTCTGCAAAAGTAGCTAGGATCTCGGAATGGTGGTAGCCTAGATCTGTTAACTCTTCCGATTCGCCGATCACGCCGGCGTGATCAAGACACATGACCAGTTTAAGACGTTGAAGCATAAAAACAAAGTCACGTTGAGCGCTGCCGTCCACTTCTATCGAAAGTGCTGGCTTGAAACTCTATACTACTTTTTGTTTTGTGTTGATAGACCAAGTAAAAACGGAGATATGATCATTTAAACTTTATATAAAAAAATATTGAAAATATTGAATATTGAAAATATTGAAAATATTTATTGAAAAATAATATTGAAAAACTTTGTCGGTTTTTGTCATAAAACAAAACGGAGAAAAATGTGTGAATCTGCTGACTCTGCTCTTCAGACTGCACATTTCAGGGAGTGGAGGAGGAGCCAACTGAGCAAAGAAGCGAAATTGAAAGGCGCCAGCGGGAGATTGATGGAGTAGACGGAGACACACACATATTTGAGAGAGAGATATTATTGCTAGTTTTTGGAAGAGTTTGAGTAGATTTTGAGAATAGTTTAGGAGTAGTTTAGATAGTTTAGGTAGCCCTGTAATGTAGCTGTCTGTGTAATTGTACATGAAGTGTTTTGTAGAGTTTATAAGCAAAAAAGAAAAGAAAAAACGCCTATTGCCACACCTGTTTTTTGCTGTATATAGTTAGATTTTATCTCAATTTTACCTTTTTTATGTTGTATTTGCACTATTTGGGAACCCTAATATTCTGGGAATGCAAGGCCTTAAATATAGCTCCCTGTATAATTTTGTGCATGAACTGTTTTAAAAAGTGGCAAAGCTAAAAAGAAAAAAAAAAGCCTATGGCTACACCCGTGTTTTTTTTAAATCATATTTTTTTTGTATATAGCTTGATTATATCTGAATTGTACCTGTATATGTTGACACTTACAACTTGTGTTTACATTTTAAACCTTTTAAAATTCTTCATTGAGCATGTTTGTGTTTTTTGTAGTAAAAAAACTATAATTTTTCTATTCGGATTTTGTATTTTTTGTATGATTTTTGGTCCAGTATCTTGATACAGTACATCAAAGTGAAAAAAATGATACCAAACATTGGTATGGTATAAATTTGTTTATGTCGCAAAATAAAAAAAATAAAAAAGTACTCAAAAACTGCCAAAATAACCCAAGACTCCGAAGAGTTAAAGGGATAGTTAAGCCAAAAATGAACCCTCAGTCTATTTACACTTGGCCACTTGATGGATTTTTTTGATTGGATAGCTAAGACCAGGTGTAAATTTTACTCTTCCCAAAACAGCAAAAAATAAAAGTGTGAGAAGGTGTTATAGGTATCAGCTCCTGGGTAGCCATATACCACAGTGCTACTTAAACCCTCATCTCCACAGATATGGCCTGTCGGAGATGAGTGTCTCTCTTCAGCGACCACTCCAAAACCGAAAATGGATCTCTCGGTTCAGCATTGCGTCTTCAGTCTGTGGTATAAATTCCCTTACCAGTGCTGATGTTGCTCTTTCAACTGTTGCAGCCTTTGATCTTGAAATCAGCTGTCGATAAATAAAATGCAGCACATATCTTTTGCGTTTGGGGACATCATTTTATATGCTGGCTCTGGGCCATCAGGCAGTCCTTTATTATCAAGACAACAGAGATAATAATACAACAAGGAGTTCAATACCATGAGATTGGAGGGCTACTTTTAAATGTAAGTATCTTCTGGAGGAAAATTTTCCTTTTTTTCAGGTGAACAATTGCTTTAATGATCATAGAATAGAGATCTGGGGTACTACCATGGCCAGTTTCACCTTGAAAGGCTTTTAGTTTAATTATAAATGTCAGGAACCTTGCAATGCTGGTCAAGGTCAATTTGGAGTTCAATGGTTTGCTCATTGGGGCCTCCGTCTCGGCTGATTTGTAAGGGCTATTTTTGTATTTATACTGACAGATCAGGAGGCACTGATCTGCACACCTGCTTCTTAGAGCAAGGAGAAAGAGGGGAGTTGAATAGGTACTCATACATCATTATGTCATCAAACAGGGTTGTCCAGTAAGCCTGTGGGATTGAGCTCGCTGTGTTGTCATGTCCAGAGCCGAAGTCTCTGTGGTTTCAACTGACCCTTTGACCTGAACTGCATTTTCTCATTTTTTTTTAAAACCTTGTGGCCTCTACAGCACAATGTTATATTTATTTCTGACTTTTTCTAAGAGGACTTTTTTTAGTTTACTTTTTAACTGTATCTGCTTGTTGTGTCTGATTGAATCCTGTTCCACAACTTCTCTGTGAACCCCAGAGTGTTGATCTACTGTAGTTTCTAAAGAGCTCCCATGGGGGATCTTTTGTATCTGCTTAACAGATGTTAAATACTTGGAAATACTTCTGTCATATGAGAGTGAGCAAAGTGCTGTCAGTGGGAGATGGGGAGCATTTGGAAACTGTGATGATTGTAGAGACCTAGAGCTCACATGGGCCTCCCACAAGTCATTTGCAGCAGGTGAGCTGACTGTAGCAGGGCAGCATGCTGACAGATGGGTCGCTGAACCTCTGGAGAACAGGTGGGACTGTTTAATTGGGACTCTCCGGCTCACAGGCTACAAAACCGCCAACTTTCAAAGACCCTGGTGCTGCAGCTGTGGTCTAGAGATGTTAGCCAGTGGTCTGGTGCAAGAGCAAAGATGAGAACTGTCATTGTGGTCTCTTGAGGCTCAAGTATGTAGTGTCAGTTAAAAAAAGAAGAATCCAGTCCTTATTATCCATCCTTATTTTTGTTTTCTGGTTGCAGTAAGCAGTTGGTTTTTATCTGTGTAAGTTTCAGCAGGGCAATGATGCAATCTTATGACAGTGCTTACCCAAAAAAACCCATTGTGCTGAAGTTCTCGGGTTCACACCTGTTCCCTTTGTGTACAGCTCACTGCGGTTCAACAATGAGTTAAATGTGCTGAATACACATACAAAGTTTATCTTAGTCTCATTATGTCCAGACTTAAGTAAGCGGTAGGTCTCCTCTGTATGGTTTGCACCAATTGCAAAAAAGTGTTTTTCTTTAATCAGTATTTTTTAGTCTTCAGTTTTACACAATCCTTTGGAAATTATTCTAATATGCTGATTTGGTGCTATTGTCATTGTTGAAAACTGTTGTGCTGCAACATTTTTTTTCAAAAATCTGATACGTTTTCTTTGATTTACAGAAAGAAAGACCAGCTTTTATATGAGAATTTTTAACACTATAAAAGTCTTTACTTTCATGTCTGATCAATTTAATCCATCCTGTTGGGGAGAAAGAAAAAAAAATTGATCCTAAACTTTTGAATGGCAGTGTATGCAAGCTGCGAACTGCTGTGACTTACTTGTAACTACTGTGCTTAGCCTCTGTATGGCACTTACAGTATTGAAGTGGTCTGACTCTGTAATGGTTTACTTCCATCAATAAAGCTTTTAATATCGAGCAATAAAGGCTGCTCAGCAACTTTTATCGCTGTTTGCATTCACCATTTCCCTTTGTCCTTGACTAACTTAAAGTTTAAAGATATAGGCTAGTCTTTTATGTGAATGCGGTAGAGTTTCAGTTTACAGTAAATACAGTAGATTTACTGTATTTACTGTACAGCTGTAGTTTTGTGTATTTCTTCACCCGTGACCAGTAATAATAATAATATTAATATTAACGATTAATATTAGTTTATTTTTGTTGTTGTTATCTCCTGAGTGCTTTCAGATCACATGGACCGGATCTGCTACAGTTTCAGAATTCAGTGACAGTCATTCTGAGCAGGTAAACGTTCAACAAATGTTTGTATCATCTACCTGATTTATTCATAAAACTTGAATAAAAGTTGAACTTAATTAATAATACTAGCAGAGCCGAGCCTTTTAAAATGTATATTAAAAAGCATTTCGTAAGATGAAAGACTTATTTAGTCTATCCATAACTTAAAATTTGTTCTGACTGATCCATTACTTGAATGATAAAAGGACTGCTAAATTGAACATCACACATTACAATACAGACTGTCAGGGTATCAAAGATCATAAGGACTAACTGAATGATGGAATAGGTACCTGCCAATCTACAGTTATGATCTGCTGAATGTGAAATGCATATTGAAATCTATGATCTCGGGACCAGTCTTACTTTGTGTAAGTAAACTTGAGAGTTATTACAGGTCAGTAGAAGACGGCATATTGATTTCCCCCTTTTGCTAAGAGATTAAACATATTGGAGCAATTTAATGAGAGATTTTCCCTCAATGCATAACACAGTTTCAGAAAATCTCATAAAAACATGTTCATTATTTGGTTTATGCACGGTTAACCCATAATGTTGCTTGCTGTAATATGCTTTTTTAAATCCTGCAGTGCATCATGTCATGTAAAAATACACAATGGGCATAATTACCTCAGACCAAACCTGTGGTTTCTGTTTTTCCACATTTATATTCTACACATTTCTCACCTCATCAATAATAGCTAAAGGTGAGGGTGAAAATGAGTGGTCACCCTGCTCTTTCCTCTGACCCAGTGATGTCCCAGAGCAACCGTGTTATGAGGCCTGCTCCTCGGGTTTCTCTGCAGGCTAATGATACAGAGGTTCTGGATCTGTGTGTGTGTGTGTGAGAGAGAGAATCTCAGCTTGTCAGTGTAAATGGCACCTTATATGTTGAGTGATGGAGATGCACTGACATTCAGTAGTCTCTCCCACTCACAGCTATGGATTCTTAACTCAATACCTACAGGATGCTGGGCTGGCGTTAAAGAAATGGCATGGCTTCTACTCTGCCATTTTTAAAAAAAAAAAGTGATAGCTCACACAAAAATTAAAATTCTAGGTCCCACTTTATATTAGGTGGCCTTAACTACTATGTACTTACATTTAAATTAATCATTTGGTACAATGCACTTATTGTGTACATACATGTTTTTATATTGTACTTATATTTTTAAAAATGCCTATATGTACTTACATCTGTAATTAATTTCTGTAATTACATTAATAATTACACTGTTGACTCATCTCTTACACCTTAACCCACCCTTAAACCTACTCATACCACCAAACCTGTCCCTAACCTTACCCGTATCCCACCTCAATAGCAGCAGAAGTGTTGTGCAATACAATTTGAACACAATAAGTACATTGTACTTATTTTTTTGATGTAAGTACATAGTAGTTAAGGCCACCTAATATAAAGTGTAACCAAATTCTATTATCATTTACTCAAGCTCATGTTGTTCTAAACCTATATTTGATTCTCTGAAGAATCGTTCAATTTATTTTCAACTGCTTATTTCAAGGGAATTAGATGTTTTTTTTTTTTTGTTTCCTAAATCTTTCGTTTTTGGTGCCAGAAGCTTTTCTTGAGCCCTGACTAATCCAACTGCTATGACCTTTTTTCTTATAGGGATAGAAAGGCTGCTATGAATGGAGGAATTGCTGTCTGTCAGCAGTGTGGCTGTTTCTACTCTTGGCGGTGTCTCAGTCTGTCCTCTCTAATCAGGTTTTCTTCAGCGACAATGGTTTGTGTGAAAAGGTGTGTGTGTGTGTCAGATAAAGAGTGAAAGCGAGACAGGAAAGAGAGATAAAGACATATAGAGAAAAAGACAGAGAGAGCAGTTTTTTGGCTTAGAGTAATAGGTTTGGCAGATGTTTTTGTGGAAAAAAGGGAGGGAGAAAGAGGGCCTGACGTGATGAAGGATGCGTCGTTCTGTTGAGTTTGGCCTTGTCCCAAATGGTGCACTTACGGTCTTGAGGACTTGTAATGGTTGCCTCACACCCATGCTCATGAAGTTCTGAAGCCAATGAGTCATTTTAAGTTTCAGAGGGGTTCTCATGATTTCACTCTTTTGTTGAGATCGCACTGGTTCTACAGTGGTTGTCTTCTAGTTAAAAAGTGCTGTAAGCATTGTTAGTTGTCAGACAAAAAAAGGTGTCAAAGGCTAAATCTGACTGTGGAGTAAACTAGGGCTGCTCGATTATGGCAAAAATCATAATCACGATTATTTTGGTCAATATTGTAATCGCGATTATTTAACACGATTATGAGTGGGCCATATGACCAAAACTTTATATGAGCGATTTATTTAAAGATAGTGATACATATCAAAGATATATTTCCTGTAAATAAGGTTGCTATAACATTGTAGAGTATAGGTAACTGTTAGTAACAAACAAACAAACAAACAAACAAACAAACAAACAAACAAAATGTCCTCAAAATTATTGAAAATAATTCAACTGTCAGTAATAAAAAAGCAAAGGACAAATACAATAGGATAAAAAGATAAAAATGAAACAAACTCTGCTTTTGTCACGGTGCACACAGCAGGGAGGAACGAGGAACGAGGACACGAGGATAAACTTCAAAATAATAGTCTTTAATGAGGACATCAGGACAGGGCAAGACAAGGCAAGGTTCACACAGACAGGAACACTGGGGAATAACGAGTAGACCAGACAAACACTAACTGAATAGGCAAGAAATAAATACACATGACAATCAATGATAATTACTAAAACAAGGCTGGACAACACTTAACTAATAATCACACTTAACAAGGACAGGAACAAGACCAAATAAGGACACAGGGGGCGGGAACACAAGACACACACGACAGAGGACTGACAGCTTTAAGGTTTTTTTTTATGCAAGTCTCAAGCAGTTAAAGGAACACTCCACTTTTTTTGGAAATAGGCTCATTCTCCAACTCCCCCAGAATTAATAAGTTGTTTTTTACCGTTTTTGAATCCATTCAGCCGATCTCCGGGTCTGGTGATAGCACTTTTAGCAAAAATGGTAAGACTCTACTTATTAACTCTGAGGGAGTTGGAGAATGAGCCTATTTCCAAAAAAAGTGAATGAATAATCAAATGTAAAATAAAACAGCATAGTCTTCACTGTAAGAATTAAACTTTCTTTGTTTCTTATTAAAGCTACAAAAGTCCTTCACTCAAGAGCAGTGTGTGATTTTGAATTTGTCTTTTGTTGTTTTTGTTAATATTAAGCACACAGTCAGCAGCAGGAATATTAGACCGCTGTCATTTAAGAGCCGCACGGATCCAATTTACTGTTACACATGTATTTTCATTCTCGACTGTTTATGTTCATTTACTACAGGACCGACGAAGGTTTACGTGAATAATCACTAAGCACTACATTTTTGTGCATATTTGACCGTTTAGGCGTGCACCTTAAGCTAAAGTTGTCTTTACATGTCCTTGTTATGTTCCATCTCTGAGCGTAGGCACAGATATCCTCCTGAGAAAGCGCAAGTTCTCTTTAAAACTTTTCGTTAAATTTTCATAATAATTAATATGAATTAAACAAAGCTGTATTACAAAAAAACATTTTTAATATTTATAGTTTAATTCAGATAATTAATTCAGGTTTAATTTTTTTACTAATAATTATAAAAATAAAATAAAAAACATAAACTATAAAATCACTAGACAATAACATTCTGGGATAATACATTTATCAAATCAAGACTCATCAGACTTGCTTCTAATAATAAAATATATAGTTGTTATTTATTTAATTATTTCATTAGTTAGCTACACTGTAAAAAGTGATAAGTTGACTTAACTTAAAAAAATTGAGGAAACACGTTGCCTTAAAGTTATTAAGTAATAATAATTAAAAAAAAAAAGTTAATTGAATTGTTAAGTTCACTTAACTTTTTTTTAATTGTTATTATTTAATTAATTATTTTAAGGCAACAGGTTTCTTAATTTTTTTTTAAGTTAAGTCAACTTATCACTTTTTACAGTGTAGTTAGTTAGTTAGTTAGTTATTTTGTTTGTAGAAGTTTAATACAAAATGTGGTGGAGGCTGTTTTTCTTTCCATAATCCACATATTCATACTCCGTGTTTCATGGGAAACCCCAGTGTGTTTATGATGTCTATGATGGGGTGACCCATAGGCAACAACTTTCGGTCTCCTTTTAAATGCACTTAAATCACATGCTGTGCATATAATTGCATGGAACTCTACACTAAACTGATGCCATGACTTTTATAGTGCTTATAGCAGGATAGCAGAAAGGATGGGGTGTAAATCCATTATGGGCTAGCTATCTCTATTTTGGCATGCAAGTGTGTTTTTCTTTGTTTCCAGTGCTGAAGAAAGAAGTCAGCATTTTCTGTGAGTGGAACAGCTTAGACAAAAGGGAGATGAGGGCAGGAGATAATGGTATGTTGTTTAATTCATTTGTGTGGATGCTGACCACAGTTTATGTTTTTTCCGCGTCCTGCTTACTATGAAAGCTGCAAACTCAAAAAGAGTTAAGGATTAATTAATTCCCCCCAGACAGGATTGGTAAGGGAGAAATGAAAATAAAAGAAACTGAGAGATTATAGTTTCCTCTAAATATTTATTAACAAATTAGATGTATTCATTTATTTCATATTTAAAAATAACACTTGGAATTAGGGATGCACCGAATGTTCGGCAACTGAAATTGTTCGGCAGAAAATAGCAAAAAAAGCTCTTTTGGTGTTTGGAATAAGCGAAAAGACCGAATAATATGTACCACACAATGACGTGACACGATCAAATAGAGGCGCGCACTAATGCAGAAAACGTGTCTTCAGTGTGAAAGTATTAAAAACTGTCATAGAAAGAGCGAAAATCATTACAAGCACGAAACACTGCTTAGTGCTGCATCTCATGTCTTCGATGAGAAGAGGAAGAGGTGGTTGATGCTGGTTACTGTATGATGATTGAAATCGTGAAATGGCCTTAAACGATTTGTTAATAAACTGCAGAATGTTATGTTTTCAAATACACGCACAAATTGCATGTATTCAAAAAGCGCTGCACGAGCTTGCGGCGCCAGGGTTCAAAGTTCAAAGCGTGAGGAAAATCTGCACTGAAACACTGTTACATCTTCCCATATTCGTAATGAGAATCATTTATAAATCTGTTTGTCAACAAAAAGAAGCCCTGAGATCTTCCTGCGGGTTTCTGCGAAAATAAAAGCTGAGAAAAAGCAACAACTCCATCAACATTTATAAATGTTAGTATTGTAACTTTATTGTTGTTCTGTAGAATAAAATAAAAAAGTAAGACAATAATAATGAACATAATAATTACCCTACAACAGCTCTATTAATACATTTATTATATTCACACATAATCTAATTGGGATCTGTAATAGGCCTATATTCTAATGTTAATCTATATTCAGCAAGGCTGCATTTATTTGTACAGTAAAAAATACATGCCTGATTCAAGAAAGAGGTCTCAAAAATGGCCAAAAAAATATTATTTTACTAACTTATTAATTTTAAGATAAATTGTGCTTTGTTGGTATAATGTCTGCTAGAATGTTAAAAAATGTTCTGTAAATATTTTTAATTTTTTTATTTTATTTTAAAAGCAGGAAAAAGAGTAAAAAGCATATTTTGGCTATTAATTTATGCAATTGTAAAAAATTGCCAAAATAGAGGGGGGAAAAAATGTGAAAAACCGTATTCGGCCTTCGGCCTAGTGTTTCATCTTGTACGGCTTTGGCCAAGAATTTTCATTTTGGTGCATCCCTACTTGGAATATTTTAGGTGATGGCATTTGTACTTTTTTTTAGTTTGTATATATTTAAGGCATTAATTAATATTTTGTGTCATTACATATACAATTTATGTACATGTAGCCTAATATAAGTACACATGGCTTTAAGCTTAGAATGTCATGAATTATGGATGAAGCTTTCAGTTTCCCTTCTGTGTAAAATATGTTGTGTTCTCATCCTCTCTGATTGTAGGTAATAAAACCTTGACCTTGTTGTCTTCAAGTATTTCAAGAGAGGATTTTGTTCATTAAAAGCCTGATGAAAACACAATATCAATTGAGGAGTAGGTTTATTCATCTACTCTGTAAAAAACGGGAAGGCACTGTTTTGTACAGCATAAGATGTGAAGTTGTGACAGTGTGTTTAAACATTTGGTTGGCAATTCAGGTTTTCAACTTTTTCGATTTACCCCTCCTGCTTACATTCGGAAGGTAGATAAAAATCATGTTTTTTAAAAAAGATTTTAAACATCACTTTTCTCACTTTTAACTAGCTATTAACTATGATTTGCCTCAGTAAACTCCTAATATGCTGCTAATTAAAAGTTAGTAAGGTACTTGTTAAGTTTAGGTATGGGGTTAGATTAAGGTATCTAAAATATGGTCATGCAGAATAAAGCATTAATATGTGCTCTATAAGTACTAAAAAACAGCCAATATGCTAGTAATATGCATGCTAATAAACAACTATAGTTAATAGTGAGAGCTGGTCCCTAAACTAAAGTGTTACGGTTTCTTATGTGCCTCAGTGAATCAATCTCTCTAAATGAGCAGAAGGCCGTTGTCCTGCTCTGTTAGGACCTCACACCATTAAAGTTCAAACTTCTCTGAAGTCATTGTCATTTCAGACTCACTGTCTTGTTATACCACCCCCTCTAGTTAAAATATCTGCTTTTACCCTTCAGGCTGACAGTTTAGACTCTGTCTTTAGGTATAATGAGAGTGTTTCAGACTGAGTCAGGAGCAGGATGGTCAATTCTCCATCTGGCCATTGTTAAATGTCATTCATTGTGCCATAACAATGTGAGGAGCATAGACAGGCACTAAATGTCGTGTTTTCACCATGGCTTTTGGGGCTCTTTCCTTAACATCTTCTGACACAAACGGAAAAGAATACCAAACCAAAATGCTTGTTATTCTGTTGTGTTCAAGCGATGTTACGATACTTGTCAGGGTGATAGAATCTTGGGAATAAAATGTGGGTTTCTGTCACATAATATCTGGGATTATAGCATTTTGTTAAATAAATATATACATATAAAAAATGATTTTCTTTTGAAATTTTGATTCTTCAAAGAGTCCTGAAAAAATATATATCTTGGTTTCCACAGAAATATTAAGCAGCATCTGTTTGCAACATGTTTCTTAAACAAATGTAAAATGTAATTATTTTTAAATTCAAAATAAAAAATATATTATCATTATTATTATAAGCATTATTTGACAATATTGTTTTTTTATTATTATTAAATAAATGCAGTCTACGGTCTAATTTATCCAATAATTATAATCTGTTTCACAGATTGCAATATCTTTAACCCTCTACTGCATAGCGTTGCCCTTAGGCAACGGAAAGTTTTTCTTATGCCCCATGCTCAGTACATGTTTTTTTTAATGATTGCAACCAATTAAAATGTTTGAAAAGTATCAAAGAACAGTCCAATAAGGTGTGAGAGTCACTATCAAGCCCCAATTTGAAGGCGGGATTCTGACACTGGGGCCGTTTCTCAATACTAAGTATGCAAAGTTCGGACTTGCTTCCTTGGTAGTTCGGACTTCGCAAGTTGGACTCTGGAGTGCGAACTCCTGAGGACGGCAGGACACAAGTCTGGTAATTCTGGAAATGGAACAGCAGCGTACTTGATAACATCAGCCAGCTCGCCTTGGCTACTCCGGTTAGCCTCACTGTATGTTTTTACAATACGACAAAATATGATATTAAACACCACTGCTTCTTTTTGTTTTCTTATAAACATATTAATAGCCGCAAAAATGTAGTTCAGGGAACGTACATACATTACAGTGAAACGAAATATTATATCAAACTGCATTGCCTCTTTTCTGTTTCATTTAAAATATCAATAGCCACAAAAATGTGGTTCATGCAACACGTACATGCATTACAATAAAACGAAATTATATCAAACACCACTGCCTTTCATTTTCTTCAAAATATAAAACACAACCCTTTTCGTTTTCATTTTAAAAATATAAAACATATTAATATGTGGTTTAGGTAATATGTGCACATATACTCTGATTATCTTCACTGAATGTATAATAAAATGAAATATGACAAGCACAACTCTGCCTTTTTTGCTAAATATCAGTTTTAATGAACAATAATAGCAATTATAAAAGTATAAAGTATAAGACTTATGTAATAGGAAATAAAGACCAAAGCATTCAGTCAGATGTATGCAACAAAGTCCGTGCTGTATTACGATTAATAAATAAATAATTTATGAAACATAACTTTGTGCTCAGCCAAAACGATATGACCTGGAAGAAATAATAGATTCATGAGACCAGAGATTACCTGTTAGATATACCCAAAATAAATTTAACCTCATGTTTAAACACTACAGAGAAATCAGAGTCAGCAGCAAGTATCAGAAGGACTAGCCGAGGTGAGTCTGCTTTATGCGGATACATGAGCACTAAGCGCCCGGTGATCGCCTGGAACTCAAGTCTCCGAAATCGGCAAAGCAAATTTTCAAATAGGTGCTGTCTTTATAAATAAACCACAGATTTGAGTTTTAAACAACTACATTCTCGCCTGAAATACTCTTAGAACGGCATTTCATGACACAATAACAGTAATATTTTGAAAATTATGCGGGTTTTCCCCTCCACCATTAATGCTCGCTGGTGCGAAATACATTCTGGGATACCTGGCTGCCTCAAGTTTGCACAAGTCACCTCTGGATGCATCCTTGATCAAAGGGGTGGAGCAAGAACACATCTGGGAATTTGAACTGTACTTGGCTAGATGTGAACTGTACATGAACTGTACATAAAAAATGTGTGTGTGTATGAAGGTGTAGAGAAGACTTTTGTGAGGTTTTATGATTTTTAATTTTTTTATTTTGCATGTTCAGAAATTCAGTTTTTCTTTTCGTTGCCTCAGGGCAACGTTGCACACTAAGGGGAAAGGAAGCAGGGGTCCATGGCTCCCATCCCTAACCAGGATTTCCCACTGACAAGTTTAGCACAGAGTAAAATCTCATTCCATGAAGTACATGATATGTCATGACGCACTGCATCAGGGTTGGAAAACTTTGGTCCTGGAGGACTGTCCTGCAGAGTTAGCTCCAACCCTAATCAAACACATCAGAACCAGCTATTGCATGTATTTTTAAGATCATAAGAAAGCTACAGGCAGGTGTGTTTAATTAGGGTTGGAGCTACACTCTGCAGGACAGTGGCCCTCCAGGACCGGAGTTTCCCAGCCCTGCACTACGATGCAAACCTGTGTCTGTATCAAATGCAATATATCAGTGTGTTTCAAGTGTTTTTCCCTTTTTATTTAATGATTTATTGACATTTTTTGACAGATTTGTGATTTTGTATTGCTCTCTGAACATTGTCTTATGATAAGTGAATGGAGAATTTCCTCCATGATTCTGCACCACTGTTGTGCCATGTGCCTTTTGGGATGGGTGGTCAAAAAAATGTTGTATCAATAAAATGTTCCCAAATAAAGCAAAAAATGATGTATCATCAAAATGCATGCAGTAGAGGGTTAATATAATATAATATAATATAATATAATATAATATAATATAATATAATATAATATAATATAATATAATATAATATAATATAGAATATTTATTTTGAGATTTGTCAAATATTATGTTTATCAGTATTGTTAAATTACTAATGTCTTAAAAGATTAACTCTGAGGTGGGGAAATGCCAATTCACATTTAAGTATCCACTACAGATATATTGTGCATCCTAGATTTTAGTCAGCTGTATAGAAAAGGTCAGGATTAGGAGTGGGATTACTGAAAATATCTGACCATGTGCTTTAGTTATATTCAGAGGGTGTTGTGAATCTTTAAGGACGTTCTGTTATGTATGTAATTTGTGCTGTACAATCACCTCTGAGCTATTAAAACTCCAGTCCAAAATCAGCTATGCAGCTAGTAATTGATTTTCCAGATCAATACTGTCTAGCCCAGTGCAGCGATATTTAAACAAACCCTCAATGATAGTGGGAGACTTTAAACATTGTCTTATTTAAACTGGGCATGCAATAACAAGCTGTTATACTATCATAATTCATTGTAAATCCTGACCTAGGGATCATTAGCAGACAGCGTTGCTTATTAAGCAGTTGTTATTTTGAGGACTGCGGGCTGAGGCGTTGTTGGCATGCAGAGCGGATTGTGGACTGCTCACCCTGTCCTGCTCTCTGCCTGCAGCTCAGCTGACAGCACACTTTCTTCATCCATCAGAGAAACCAGCACATCAATGTGAGACTTTGCAGAATTAACTCCTTATCACTCTCTCCTTCCTTGTCAGCTTCCTTTGTGTCTTCTTGCCTGTTGCTGTGTTCTTTTTGCATTTTCTTGTTTTATAATTTGAATGTCATAGCATGTTAGTGAAAGCGTATATTAATATATCATATATTAATATATCATATGGGTGCATTATATATAAAAAATAATTTTCAACAAGTTTCAAACCTGTATATGAGCTTCTTTGTTCCCTGTGGTTTGGAGAAAAGCAGCTCAGACATTCTGCCTAACTTTTTCATTTGCTCCACTGAAGAAAGTAAGTCATACAGGTTTGACATTACACGAGGGTGAGAAAATGACCAAATTTAATTTTTTCACAATCTTTTCTTGAGCATGCATTCTTGCATATCTGCCAGAGGTTTTTCCAGTGAATGTTATATACAGGCTCCCTCACTCTTTCTTCCACCAGCTTTAATTAGCATTAATCACTTCTCACACTTCTGGCCTTGTAAAAGCTGCCAGCTGTCAATTATTAGTGATTATTCTCATTTAGGTAGGGGAAGGGGATGTTGTGTCAAAAGTAGCGTTCTGATTCACAGGGTTCCTTTGCAGTCTCTATGTGCGGAGCAAGATATTTCTGTAGAAGTTCATTGTACAAAATTTATCATTTGGAATGGACTGTCACGTTATCAGATAATAGATTCAGGGTTTATGGTATCGTAAAATATTTTAATTCATATTTATTTACACTATATTTAGTGATACACTATATCCCAGTGCACAGTGACTGGTGTGTAAATTTCCCTCTCCACTTGTTCCACATTTTATAAAATGCACTCTTACAATTCAAATATGATAAGTGAATGGCATGGATTACTTTCAGGTGATTGGTATAGTTGGGAATAGATTCACTGTTCTCTAGTTGCTTATTAGCATGCATATAACTAGCATGTTGGCTGTGTTGCACGACCCTATTCCAAATCCCTTAACCCGACCTAATACCTGAACATAACTACTGCAACAACGACCTTAGCAACTAATAGCAGCAAATTAGGAGTTTATTCAAGGAAAACTAGTTAAAGGGATAGTTCACCCAAAAATGTTGTCATCATTTACTCGCACTAATGTCATTCCAAACCTGAATCAGTTTCTTTGTCCTCCAGAGACCCTAAATCCGCAGGGTATAGATGCATTGTATATAATGGGAAAAACCTCTTGTGGCCATTTCACACACACGTACTGCGTAAAGCAAAATGGTATATCAAATCATTCTGTTATATCTTCCATAACATAGTTGAGAATCATCTTTATACAAAGTTTGGTATAAAAAAATCCTGAAACCTAAAAATTTAATGGTGATTAAAATCAATTGTTTTTGCCTATGCATGTTCATTCATGTATTTTTTTTTTTTTTAATTGAGTCCTGGGGTCCGTTCTTCATACGTCGCTAACTCAGTTAGCTGGATTTGATTGTTGACGATTTTGCTTGATCTTGGATTGGTTGGTTCTTCAAAGCTCATCCCGGAGTTGCTGTTATAGCAACAGGTCTGTACGCTTAAACCTTCTCAGGAACAGGCTTATTTCATGTAAACAGGATTAGATTGCATCTTTTTAAGCAGAATTGATACTTAAAATATGTCCCAGCCACTGCTAATTTATTATAAGAGTACCCTACTGATTCAGGGACAATAATTTAAAATAATAATAATTTAAAAGTTAATTTGAAAATAATATAACAATATAATGATATAATATAACTATGTAGTGTAGTCTATAATACTATAGACACAGCCAGTTTTACTCATTGAAAGATTTATTAGTGATGAAATAATTACATTATCTTATTACATCATTTTATTGGAGGCTTACACACATGCTATACAGTTCATCTGAATTGAGTGATGACAGCTGTTATGGGAGTGGCTTGATGGAGCGCAGAAGATGCAGATAACTGGATCTCTAAGAAACTTTAATTAATGCTGTCACATAAGAAATTTGCTTCAAAGATAAAATTAAATGAATTGCTAATTACAACATTGAAATAAAAATGTAAATCCTGTACAAATACTAGAAATCATGAATAATAATGTCTGAAATACATGTTTGGTTCTTCAAATTTCTTCTTCAAAAAAAAAAAAAAATAAATAAATAAAATGGAACAACATTTTAATTTTTTGGGTAAACTATTCCTTTAATAGTGAATATGTGTTCCCTAATCTAAAGTGTTACCAGATAGTTTTTGTGATCATTTCAAAATTTTAATAGTGGAGTCTGGACTGGTTCATTATTTTCTTTCTTTTGAAAACACAGCCCTCGTTTAGCTACCATCAGCGAAATGAAATGATTTAGGCTTAAAAATACTTTTAGTGAAATAGTCTGTGTATGTCTTTCTTCCAGTTATTTATTTACTTTTACTTTGTTTTGAAGATGTACTTCTGACTCACAGGCATTGTGGAGTATTCAAGACACTAAAACCCTTTTACATTTCAGATAATTGATTTTTTTTTTCAACTTTCCTGTCTAGAATGTCAGTCAATCTTCTCTCTTAGTTTTAATTAAATCCATGACTGAGTTCCATCAAGGTCATATGCCAAGTTTGGATCAATAAAGAAGGACTGACCAAAGATTGAACTGGTTCAATAAATCTATAACTTCGCTCTAGTCCTTCAGCTGGAATCTTCTGAAATACAGTGGATGTTGCAACGGATTATTTTTTCTTAATCTCCTGCCCTCACTTTCTTGTTCTGTAGTACAACAGTCCTTGACGGTTAGTCACAGTCACACTTGTTTGATTTCCTTTATTGCAGTGTGCCTTTTTAAAATCCCTCCTCTTGCAATTAGTATCCCTTAGTTCATTTTATAAAGCACAGAAAATAATTATCAGTTCCAACTATAAATAGCTCTTTTGTTTGTTTTCCTTTTTGACAGTAGTTCCTAAATTTGGTTTACACCATGACAATTGTGAAATCCTACACTGAATTTTACAGTATTGTGCACTGTAGCACTAAAAATACTGTTTGGAAACTCACCACTTGGAAAAGGTCAAAATTCGCTTGAAAAGCCAACACTGATCTCACAGTCTGCATTTCACCCACCTATACTTTGTAGATTATGTTAGAAAGGCCTATCTTGCAACTGATGCCGAAGTGAAACCGACTGCTTGCCATCTGTACGATGAAACAACATTATTTCTGATAACAGTGCCATTTTCAAGAAAGTCTCTGAGAAAATGATGTCCAGCTGTGTCAGTATACCATTGTGGATGCTCTCATCTGTTGTGGTTAGACATCATATTCCACAAGGTTAAATGTGCTTTGAGGGAAAAATCTGTTGCAGCGTTGACTTACAATTCTGCGGTAAAATGTCAGTCGATGAGTGGTGGCAGGTGGACTGGGATATGAAGCGAAAGATGCATTAAGGTTGGGCTGGATCATATGAGATTGCTCACGCTTTGCCATTTTGGCAACTGATGCACAGCAGATGTGTCAGAGTTTCGGTATCGCATGTCTGCTCTGTCATGATTGTCACTGTCCATAAATATGATATGCCTATGAAAATGTAAAATATTTTGAATGATTGATGCTTACGAAGAAGATTCTGCTCACAATATGGATCAAGACATCAAGGGTGAAGTCAAATTTAATAACCTAAATGGTGAGCATAAATAGATTACAACACTAAGAGATGCGATTGTATTCATTCTGTACACACAAAGGGTTTGCTTTAGAGAGCCTGAGCTCCAGGACACATATTGTCTTAGTAACTTTAATGAGAACTCGGGGGACAACTGACCTCTTACGTTTTGTAGTGAGTCCTATATACAATGTTTTTTTTTAAAGATAAGTTTTAAAAAGCTATGATGATAATGTTGATGTAATCGATTTGAATTGAGTGCATCTGTTAAAATACCTGTTTTCTTTTATTTTATTCATCTATTAAAACAAAAGACTCTATTTGCTTGTATTTTGCCTCTTTTATACTATTACAAATAGGTTACATCTGGATGTCCATACATAAGATGGTGCCTTTGTTTTCAGGATCATCATATAGAGCATCTGCTACTGAATCCGTTTGATATTCTGCTCACTGCTCAGTGAACATGGGGCCATGTTTTGCTACTTTTCTCTGTATAATGGCTTCGACTGTGATGTTAAAGTGCTGTAATATTGAAACTCTGTACCGAAATTTGTTTACGTTTCGATATTGGAAGGTATAATTGCTTGAGAGAGAAAGGAGAAAGTAATTGACTTTATTACATTAAACTAGCAGATTAATGAAATGACAACGTTTTTCTTTTTCCTCATTTAAAGATCATTGCATTATTTCTTCCACTGCTATCTTAGAACATAGCACATTATGGTGGGTTAAATGGCTTATATTCATATTTTTTGATACATGATAGCTTTAATGACAGAATTAACAATTACAATTGGCTACAATGTGGCAAATGGGTCTGAAATGGCCCTGTGTATGTATATCATCATTTTAATGGTGACTCATGAAATACTGTAAGTGCATTTGCATGGTTAGCTATTTTTTAGCACACTTGATTCAGTTTTTTTTTTCTGTTCTTGCCTTAATGCAAGCATAATTTGGCTTATGGTGTTGTTCAAAAGTGAGGAGGAGAGCGTGCTGTGACAATAATAACTCTGTAGCAAGGCGTTTACATTGTAGAACTGGCACAAAATTTGTCTCATTGGTTATTTTCATAGCTAAAACAGATTTATCCGTTCTCTGTTCTCATGCATAGTATTAAAAAAGATTGATCAGTGTGGGCCTAGGTGTGGGTTTATAGGTCATTTCCCCTGGATCTTTCACTAGCCCTTGAGAGCCCTCATATCACCACATGGTAAATAAATCAGCCTGTGCAACTTCCCTCTGAAGAGATTTAATTTAGCTCACAACCAGTGAGCTGGAGAGGGCTGTTTTACTCACCTGCCGATTAAAGGGAGGCTGTAGCCACAAAAGAATGAACTGAGATAGAAAGGAAGAAAGAAAAGGGAAATGCCTTTTAAGGTTATCATTGGAAACAAGTCAAAATCAGAGGTTGGAATGCAAGACATGAAAGTCATGCCTAGTATTTGTTGAACAAATGAAGCAGACAGTGCACCGAATACATCATTTCATTATTCACATAAAACTGCCTGAGCATTTAGCAATTAGTAATGAGCCAGTCAAACCCTCTCAGCTTCTGCAGAGAGGACACGTTTGTCCTCCTTTTCCATTAGCTTTGTCAAAATAGCCAAACCAAGGCATCGGCTTGTTTTGTTTTTGGAAAAAATATTTAGACAAAAATGTATTTAGACATAAACGTATGGCTTTATTTATCAAACAAATATAAATTATGGTACAGAGGGATTTTAAGGCATTATTTTTTCAGACCTTATGATTTAGGTACTGAATTTTAGAGTAGGCAGTAAGAGGTTGAGATGGAACTGATGGATTGTTTTTGTGTACTGATTGCATTTTTAAAGTTTTGTGACTCATTTCATGTTCATATTGAATAAATGCATTTCTTTGTATTATTACTCAAACAGAATGTTCTGGAAGAGGGCTGAATAAGAAAGCTGCTTAAAATGATTCAGATTCAATTCTTGTGTGCGCAAAGATTAAGATAAGCCAGAGGACTCATGTTTTGATTTTATGTTGATAGGATAATAGCTGCTACTGTATGTCATTTGCTTATTTAGTTTCATTTCATTTGAATTTTATTGCAAGGGGATCTTATTTCTTTTGTTGGCATTTAATTTGACTGAATTGTATTTCATAGATTAGATTGTATTTAATTTATTTTCTAAAAATCCCTACAAATTCTTTCATTTGACATCAAATTGCTATTGTTCTGTACTCAGATGGCAGTCAGAATAAAGAGCCCAAAATGAACACATATTTTTTTTTCACTCTTTATTTTTTTTCCACTGGAAAGAAAGTCAGTAGCTGCTGTAATAATATTCTCTGTGCTAATATAAAACATGTCTAATGTTATGCATGAAGCAGAAGATGGGGGTAATTGTTCTCAGAGAGAGTTTCTTTTAGAATACAGCTTTTCTTCTTCACCACTTAACATTTAATTTATTATTCACTTTTCTCCCAGCAAATGACAGTAGTTTCAATTTAATGAATTTTCTTATCTCATCTCACTTTTAGAGGATTACTAATGCAATGTGGGAATGAATGTCTGTAAGGTGGGGTTGCATCTGAATTTGCAATGTCGTATTATGCTGCTCTTTACAGCGTTTGATTTTAAACTCTATTGTTCAAGTGCGTCTTATATCAGACTACTGTGGATATAGTCGTATCTAGAGGATGAAAAATGAAAGCCATTGGAGGGCCCAAGCTGAAAAGTCATTCTGATCTATTGCTACTTTATGAAATCTATTTATATGCAAGCCAATTATTAAATTGATATTGTTTCATATAGTTTCTATCTTGAATTTCATTTGTGATATATCAGTATGCAACATGAAGCAGAAAGCAAATTCAATCATCAAACATTTCTCATTCAAAAATGTAATTAATCTAGCCCCACTTTGAGGGTTCTCAGACCCCACTTATTCCTTGTAATCACCTGTGTTGGAATACCACAGATAAACGATGGGAAATTACACTCTTGACTTAATATTGTTTTTAGTTACAAAAGTAGAGGCTGAAGAGCTGTATATTTCTCCTTTAGCAAGCTCTCAGATATTACAAAGATCTTAAAGATGTTTAAAAACAGATGTTTCAGAATCGCCAAAGTCTTATATCAACAACGGACATCATTAGTAGCACCGTAGATGGCAAGGTACGAAAAGCGAGTAGTGGCATATGCTTGATATTATTGTTTTAGCCATTAAAGGCACACCTAACCCTGGCTTAACTGTGAGGATTGTTGATGCAGCAGAACTTTTTGTCCCAGATCTCTTCTGCTAGCCTGGTTTGATAGCTTGTAGTGCCTGGAGAGCAGATGGGCATCAGTGCCATCTAAGGTAAATGTGAGAGGGGCTGAGGGAGCCAGTAACCTCCTCTCTGTTACTGCAGACAAATCTGAGAGCTAATGTTGCTGATAAGGTAAAATGACACCTGTAATGAATGCCCAACAATGAAAAAGTGTGACCGGAGTGCTGAATGTGTGGAATTGAGAGTAGAGTCGGATCTGTGAAGTGGAGAAAAAAAAAAAAACAAGTGAGTGAAGGAGAGCGCTTCTGTGTGAACTTCAACTGGCTGCTTTTCACACTTTTGACCATATGTCGTTCAGCTAGTGAAACAACTTTCTTAACATGCAGCCCACATCTTTCAGTGAGCAAACACTGGAACTAAAACAAAAACTCCCTCTACAAAGGTCTTCAAGTGAAAAGATTTCTGTGGAGGAAATGTTGTCTGCCAGGCTAATTTGAATGTGTAGAGCTGCTTGAGGATCCTGTGGGTTGTGCTTCTATAACTTGAAATTACAACAGGTTTGGTTTGTAGTTCTTGTCAAAGCCATCTAAGTGATTGAGAGTTTAACCTATTGCATGACATGCAGAGCCACCCTTGGTAGTTAAGCAAGTTTTGGTTGGTCCTTGAAAATATTTTGATTTGCCTTTGTTTTATATCATATATTTGCCTTTGTTTTATATCTTTGTGACATCCAAGTAGCATACCACAACTTCCTGCTTTTACTGTCAGTAAATTGCAGAGACAGCATGTCAGCTTCGTCCACAAGGACCATATGCTCATCGCAGTCATCTTATTGCAGTCTCAATCTTTTTGTTCCTTGTCACATAAGTGAAGGATGCAGGACAGTAGCTGGTTGACAGAACTGTTACACTCACTTATCTTCCCAACTCACAGATGAAATTGCATAAGAAGTCAGACATTTCTTTCTGAAGTCCCCATTTGAGCTGATAAATTCTTTTTGGTGGACATTAGTGTGGCCCATTCCATATTCTGCTCAATTTAACTCTTGCTTAATCCTAATTTGTACTCTACTGCTTGGCTGCAGTGCTTTTGATAATTATAATTCTGTTTCCTAAGATGCTGAAATTATACAGCTTGTCACTGCCTGGCCAGAAACCAGCTGAAAATGTTGATACTTATCAAAATGGAAATGGAGTGTCTCTCGTCTATGAGAGGATCACCATCTCAGCATGAGTGTGATGTTAATTTCCATGAAAGCATATTTCCTTAAAGTTAATAAGTCAGAAAGTTTGTTGAGTTTAGATGCATGCAGAAATGTCATGTGCTCTGAAGATCTTCATTAAATAATGATGAAGTCCACTGGGTCCCACAATTAATTCATTATAAGAAGATCTCTGTTTTCAAAACAAGATAATTCCATGCTGTTTCTTCATAAGTATTTCCCAACCCTGATCTTTATCTCCTGATGTGGACACTTCAATGTATATATTTTAGTAAATATCAAAGCAAAAATCAACTTTTTCCCTGATTGGTGGGATTTTAACCCAACTACTATACCTATGGACAATGTCTGCCCAGCTAGTTTTTCACAGTTTTGAAATTTGTCGAACACATACCTTTTGACATGCCCTACAGCATTCGTCTGATCTTGTCAGTTGAGATTTTAGTTTTACCAAGCCCTTCACATGTAGTGCGTCAACGAATTTGATGGTGAGGGTGCCGTTTGGGAATGAGAAGGCATCTTGGATTTGTCATTTTTGTCCAGAATTGAGCAAGTGTGGGAACCGCACAACCTACTGCCGAAAATCGCCTAAAATGAAATGTATGCTTATATTTTAAAAGTATAGTTCACTCATAATTCAGTGCAGTTTCTGTGTGTAACTACCTTATTTTTACCAAATGTCTAGATTTCATTTACATCACTGCTGTATCAATGAAGACTATCTGAAAAGTTTAAAGGGCACCTATTATGCCCCTTTTTACAATATGTAATATAAGTTTCAGGTTTCCACAGAATGTGTCTGTGAAGTTTCAGCTCAAATTACCCCACAGATTATTTATTATTTATTGTCATTTTGAAAATGCTTATTTTGAGTGAGAGCAGAAACACACTGTTTTCATGCTTATATCTTTAAATGCAAATGAGCTGCTGTTTCCCATCCACTTTTTCAGAAGTGGGCTGTGCCTTTGCAGTTAATACCTCAGATACTTGGATAATCAGCTAACATCTGTTTGATTTTGATTATCATGTCTTTCATGCTGAAATCATGAGTTTTAAAGCCATATCAGTTTAAACTTCTGATATACAGTTTTCTGAGCACTCACATCTGAAGCACGTGCACAGAAAGTGGCTGTCAACACAACGTGTAAGTACTAAACTTTTCTTTCATGTCTTATTGCGCTTAAACGGTCAAATACACACACATTTATGTTAAAAACACACATAAGTTATAATAAGTTGGTTATGTTTGGAAATAAATCATATGTTTATATTAGATCTGTGTATTAAGTGACAGCAGTGTAATATACAGTACCTATATTCCTGTCTACGCTGTTAATATGACCCAAACAATAAAATAAAACCAGAACATCACTCACTGTTCTTGAATAATTTTCTGTAGCTCTAATAATAAAACATTTCTTAATTGAATGCCGCTTTTAAATGCTCTAGCGTGAAGATAAACATGGTGGATTGTGTGTGGCTCACTCAGGGTGGGGCCTGTAAAATGTGATGTCAATTTTGCATAGTAGGTGCCCTTTAATATTTACCAATATTGTATTTTTGTTTTATGTTACAGAACCGTAATGACATTATTTAAGAAGATAATGTGCAATTTAAAATTATAGGTTGAATTTAGCTTAAAAAAAAATTAGGGCTTCTGGTTTAATCATTTTAATAGTAATATTTTTTTTTTTCCCTTAATTGTTAATCAAAAGCAGCAAAACTCTTTTCCACATTTTGCTTGCTCCCTGCAGAAAGCGTTTGCGTGTACGTGATTGAGTGAACAGAATTATACAATTATAACCCAAAAGCCTCCCTCCCTTTACAACTCTTTCTCACTTCCTCTCTCTCACACTTCTTTCCCTTTCTCTCACTCTCACTCTCATCCCTTCACCTTAGCTAGGATTATCTTGACACTTTCTGACAATTCTGTCTTAAAATTCTCAGCTTGCTGAAATCCAACAGAGTGCTCGCCATGTAACCCCCACATGCTCACTTGTACACACACTCTCCTCCTCTTGTGTCAAACCCTCTTCAGAAATCCATGAGAGGCTTTGGTGCGAAAGTAAAGTGCATGGTTTTAAAGGGCAGGAGCTTTTGGTGCATGTGCTGAAACAGTGATGTGTAACTACATCAAGTGGCTACTTGGGAATGAGGACTGATGTGTCAAATGCATTTCCATGTAACCCACTTTCACAAGCCAAGCTGCTTTCCATGCACTTTCATTACAGGAAGCCAGAGAGGCCAAAATAGCTGACATGGGAATTGCTGACACATTATGAGCTATTTGGAAATGTGCTTTATGAGATTATTAGAACTAGAGGTTTAGTGTTGCACTGACTCATAATGACTGAATTTAAGCATGATTAACATTTTGAGTTTGTTTGTACAGAAGAAAAACTGCAAAACATTTAGTATACTATATAGATGTATGAGAGATTTTGATGAGCCTGTATATTCCATTCAAAAGTTTGGGGTTAGTAAGATTTTGTTTTAAAAAGATGCTTACAAAGGCAGCATTTATCTGATCAAAAATATAGCCAAACAGTAGTATTGTGAAACATTTACATTTAAAATCTATTTCTACATTTTGTAGAATTTATTCTTGTAGCTCCAGTCTACAGTGTCAGATAATTTTTCTGAAATCATTTTTATATGCTAATTTGCTTACATACACACACACGCGCGCACACACACACACACAGACACACACACACACTTGGACATTAAGTATTTAACAGTATTTTAACAATTGTTAATGATAATTAGCCTATGCTTGGTGGATGAAATAAATTAACATAAAAAATTGGTTGGAAAATATTATGAATTTTATGAATCAGCCTAAAACAAGAATCAAGCCCAACCTTGATTATGTCATGGAGAATAGGGCAGAGTTTAAAAAAAATCCAGCTAACCAGTGAAATAATAACTTTAATAAAGGACATAATAGAGTTGAAAGAGTGAAAAATGCACAAAATAATCATCACTAAAGAAAAAATACTTTGGGGAGCGGCGTGATGCTGTCTCACATTATGGTTTGCAGTTTTTGTAAGAGTGTGATAAACACAAATCATTATGCAGTTTTCGCAGTCTTTACTGAAAAGTACATCATTATATGAATCACCTGGATTAGTATATTATATAACTCTTCCTCTTTTCTGTCTGCTAACTATTGGACAAGCTGTGAACCTTCATTGCAAAGGCTGTTTTAAAATTAACTAGTATAATGAGAAAATGAATGACTTATTGGTGGCTTGCTTGTTAGAGTCATTAGGACTTGTGTTTATGCTCATCTATCATAGGAGGAACAGCCAGAATTGTCTCTTCTGTTTTTATAGAGCATGGATTGTTCCAATTATCCATTACCTTTTATTGCAGTAAGTGTGCTGGCACTGCTAAAAGGATACGGCCAACAATTAGCACTCTGGGAATCAGTGTGAACTCAAACCCAGTTAGAGATGTACACGGGCCCATTAACCTCTACACCCCCCTCTCATTCTTTTATACTTCATTACTGTTCCTCATTGAATTTGCACATGAGAAGGTATTTATAATTGGGTGTTTTTTATGACGGTTGACTGTATTGTTGTTTTCCTGTTGAACTTGGTGTGGATTAAATCCTGGAATATAAACTCTTGGGATAGTTACACATTATGTTCCTCATGTCATTTCTTATACAAATTACAGGTTTTGTGTGAAAAATATAAATTTTAGCTAAATTTTACTTATATTATAAGTTTTCATTAAAAAAACACAGACAGCAACAACATTGAGGGTAAATAGGTAAATAATGACAGAGTTGTCATTTATCGGTTAATTATCCCTTAAAATGTCTTTCCCTCCTTTGTTGAACCAGCAGTAGTCACTAGTCACGTAGTTGCTTGTATATATATGCTGACAAAGTCAAAGTACAAAGTGATCTTGCATATTCACCTATTGGCCCATAATGTAAAAGGGCATTTTTAAGCCTCTCTGCTTTACTAATATATTGATGGTATCAGTTTTGTACAGATCAATACAGGTTTGCATTTAGATGACAGAGCAAGAGGTCAAAAACATAAACATACTGATAAGAATTGGTTTTAACTTTCACCTTGTGTTCCATTTACTTTATTATAATAATTCATATAGGTATCTGCTGCTGCTTGTAAATCTTTCAAAATGTTTTCTAGATTTTATTATTATTTCATCATATGTTTTGCTGAAGTTTAGTACGATGCTGTGTTTGGTTCATGTTTAATTCATTACAAGGCAGTTTGGGCTAAATAAAGTTTAGGCTTTCTTCACAGCAACAAATGGCAGATGGATCTGGAGTCATTTCAGGTTATAACTTCTATTCATCACTGAAATTTGTCAAGTGGATGTTGGGAATTTTCCCTGGTAAAGGAAGGACCAGACTAGTCAAAGGGAACAGTACTTCTAATACCACATTTCAAATTAGAGAAATACCATGTGATGTTGAGGGTAGACATTTGCATGAATGGAAATCAAGCAAATACAGCAGGGCAATGCATGTATTAAACATGGACTTTAAAGATTGGCAGATCTACAAGGAAGAATAATGAATTCTGTCCAAAAGGTTGCGGCTGCCTTTTCTACCAATGACCCTCTGTAGCGGAGGGAAGTGATGTCGTTGTATTCAGCTCATGATACAATTTTCATCTTGTCACCCAGCTATCTGCAACACTGCACAGCAGGATTGTGTCCTTCTTTCTCCCTTTGTCTTGGGAGTAGGAAACAGAGGATATTCATGGTTTTGCACAATGGAAGTGACCTGATGGCATGGGATTGAAGCTGCAGGCCAGTTTTTTGTTAAAATACATTTGTTTTCCCAGCCATACTTTTGGAAGTGCTTATGCATAGAATGAACAGAAAAAAAAGTTGAGCTGCAATACTTTCTAAAATTGTGTGCTGTGTTTGCCCCCATACTGAACCGAGAAAACAGCTGAGAACTGATTTTGACACCAAAGATGGTCACCCAAGGTCTTATCGCCCTCTCCATGAGGAAGCTGAGATTTTAGTCATAGGTGACAGTGCATCCAGAATTTGTGAAGAATCTGAAGTTAAATATGCTGATGGAATTCTGTGTTGTTTTCCAGGGAATCTGTCTATCTGTGGTGCTCTGTGCAACCGAGACAAATTCCTGTCCACTGTGAGACTGCCAGCAAACATCTGCAGAGGAAGAGTAACATTTCATTTTGAATTATTTAGAGTGAGCTCCATGTTTTGTACCTTGAACTTTGAAACCCAGTATAATATCGGGCATCTAAGATTTCCTGCTTTTGCCTCCTTACCCATGGGGTGATCTGTGACATTCTCCTGACATCCCTAGTGTGACTGTGATTTTCCACTTGGTGATTCTGCAAATAGCCCAGAATGCACTTCGCCGTGAACTAGGTATCACACACCTGGGAATATAACTCTGAATAAAGCCATTTGTTTCTTTGGTGCATCTTCAATGCTGTTTTTCTATACCCAGAAATAGAGCATTCAACAACGAATGTTTTTTTTTTTTTTTTAAATTAGAGGTTAAAGTGCTGTTGGCATGTTTTATTTTATACATCATTAGCATGTCCACTCTTCAGCAATTTTTGCCCCTCTTAAAAGCTTGTCAAGAAAATCATGTAAGATGAGGGGAATGGTGCTCTTTGCTTTTCTCTTAATCACAGTGCATTTATCTAAAGATTGTAGTTGAGTAGGGGAGACCAGAGGCAATTGTAACACTAAATTTCTTCACAAACAAGCTAGACAGATGATACTTGAGTGCAGCTGTACACAGTGATGGCAATTAAATTGCTGGAGGTCAACAGGTCACTCTGCTGTTGGTTTATTGCAGCTGACTGCGGTAGTATCCAGCTGTATGAAATAGCGGATTACTGTCTGCACTTCCTTCTCTACCAATGATAGTCTGCTCATTTCTATAAAGTTTTTGTGCACTAGGGAAGCATGATGTATCTGTACTATATTAGTTATTGATTTGATATTAGAGATTTTTTAAATGTACTGTCTCATGTTATAATTAAGTTTGGATTCAGTTTAGGGTATTATATAATGTTTTTAAAAAGTCCTTTATGCTTTATATTTGATCAAAAATACAGTAAGAATTCCTGTAAGAATTGTAGAATATTACATAACTGTTTTATTGTTATATATTATATATATTTTAAAATGTCAATTATTCCTGTGATGGCAAATCTGAATTTTCATTAGCCATTACTCCAGTCCTCAGTGTCACGTGATCCTTCAGAAATTAGTCTAATATGCTGATTTAGTGTTCAAGAAACATTTCTCATTATTATCATCATCAATGTGGAAAACCATTGAGCTGCTTAATAGTTTTTGTGAAAACATCTTTGATTAGAAAGTTTTGTAACATTATAAGTGTCTTCTTTACTGTCACTTTTGATCAATTTAATGCATCCTTGCTAAATAAAATTAGGCAGCGGCTATTTGCACTTAGTATAAAAAGCAATTAGATTCTATTTACACTAAGTGCAAATAGCGATGGGTTCTATTTACACTAAGTGAAAATAGCAGTATTTTTTAACAATATGCTATTTACACTAAGTGCAAATAGCTATAGATTCTATTTACACTATGTTAAAATAGCAAGATTTTCTGCTATTTATACTACTTATTGCAAATAGTGGCAATTATCTGCACCTCAGTATTGTAGTACATTATAAAAAAGTACGCAATAATAACGTATTGAGTGTAAATTATAGTTTTAATTCAAATTATTCAATGGTTGCCACCTTATTGGGACAATAAAGCCCTCCCTACACCTACCCTAACCCTACCCAATACTTTTATTTTCAACTTTTTGATTACTTCCTTCTTTTTTATTGAAAATAAATGCCTTTCCGATGCGATATAAGATTTGAAAAGGGAGAAAAAAAGTTTGGTAAAAGGCATGCTCGAACTCGGGTCAATCGCTTCAAACAGTCATCTACGCCACTGAAACTGATGCTGAATGAGTGTCTTTTTTTATTATTGACGAACCCAAACACACGTTGGTGGGCGGAGTTAGTGGGAATAGCCTTTGCCAACAAGGCCTTTGCCCTTGCATTTAGTCTAAATAGACACTCCGTAAAAGTATTACTTTATTTAAAGGGGTCATGAACTGCCTTTTTTAGAATTTTGTTCTGTTCTCTGAGGTCCACTTATAATGTTATCAAGATTTTTACATAAAAAGCATCATAATTTAGAAGCAATAGGCTATTTTCCATCCTGTTTTTGACCCCACTCATCAGAAAGCTCTGTTTGAATAGGCATGATGGATTGTAGACTCGAAAGTAAACGCCCCTTGCTATTGGCTAACAGTTGTGTATGCTTGACAGCCTACATCCTCCATAGATGGACACTGCTGTGATTTAGGTTAAAAATGCATAAATACTCGAACGATCTGTAATAACAGACAAAGCAATAGCGATCACATAATAAAAACATTTTCTCACTCTTGTGTGTGCGACATCAGATCCAATATAGTCGGCAAAGCATCATCTTTTAGTTTCAATCTTTCTAAAAATCCTGCATCGAATTGTGCCTTGTTTGAACAAATCCGTGGCAAAATGAAGTGAGCAAAAGACCGAGTTCTTACTGACAATTTCTGGAACTTCATTAAAAATAAAAAATCGTTTGGTTTCTGCGTAGACCTGTATTTTCCGTTCTTGTCACTTACCCATTATGTCTGTGAATTAGTGGGCGGGGCTAAACAGGCAGTGATGTAGAAGCAGGCGCTGATGATCTTCTGCGGAGGTGGTGTTTAGCCACACTATTACATCATAGAGTGGCACATTCCACAAGCTGTCGTTTTGGCAGATTAGCTTCAATATAAACTGTTTTTAGACTAACGAGAAAGTATTGAGATCTGAAACTTACAGCATGTTTTTATAGCACAATGACCTCTTATATGTCAAACTATCAAGGAAATTTTGATTTCTCAGTTCATGACCCCATTATTTAAAAACAATTAGAATTTTGTTAGTACATGTTCTTCTGCAGTATCTACAATATTAAAAGAGAATATGAAGTGAGTATGTGTGAACTGCTTTTAGTGTGTGTGTGTGTATGCATACATTCTTTATTCATTTCACATGACAGCAAATGTGGGAGGTGGTAAAAAATGAAAGTCTATTAGATTTCAGTGGGCAGAGCTGAATTAGCTGCTAGTTTAATGGCTTTCATGGGAATTTACACATCTGACAGACTTCGCAGTATATGGCCAGTCTCTCATGGGTGGAGTGATTTATTACAGAGTGTCAGAGATGTTGAAGGCAATTACAGTTATTAAAATGGTATTCATGTGAATATCCCCAAATAAAATCTTTCTTAATTCCCTTCATCCTTTAGACCTCTTTATCTGTGTTATTTCTCTTCTCTCTGTCTCTGTTGACCTGTCTGCTATTTTATTCTTCCTTCCGTTAAAAATAATGATGGCAGAAAGAAAGAAAAATAAAACACACTAGGCCCAAGGAAGAGCATTCTCACTTTTTCCTGCACTAAGATGCATTTTAGCTCATCAGTCAAACACAAAGCAATCAGTTGCACTCTCTTCTGTCACTAATTCTTTTATTCTTTTCATCACAAAAGCACTCAGGGAAAGCTAATGCGTTTTTAAAGTAGAAAATTGCTTGAATTGTTTTAGTGGAATTGTCTCTTTGGCACACATTTTAAAATCAATGGGAAGCTTAGAACATTCCCAGAGGAAAAGCACCATATTTAAAAACCTGAAGCTGTATTAAATGGAGACCACATTTAGATAAGATTGTGACAGTATTTTTTTTAGCAAATAATTGTATGTACAAGGCACACATGCAAATGATGTATCTGGGGTGTTCATGGATCTAACAAATGGCCGTAAAATTAAGATTTTAGGAGTTTAAATTCTGAGTAAATGTGCTAGAGAAGTGTGCTCGTTTCTTACATGTGTTAATTGATTTCACAGGAACCGTCAGTGATGCCCTTGCTGATTCTCTGTCATCAGTTGGTGGGACATTACCTCACTTCCTGCAAGAGCCAGAGGATGCTTACATAATCAAAAACAACCCAATCAAGTTGCGATGTCGAGCAACTCCTGCCCTGCAGATCTTCTTCAAATGTAACGGGGAATGGGTCCATCAGAACCAACATACCTCACAAGAGTACATGGACCAAAACACTGGTAAGACATATGATCTTGCTGCTGCTGTTCACCTAATCATTTCTTTCCAAGAAATATTTTATTTATGTCCATCCAAGCCTATTGTTTCTTCTGTAGTTCAAATTCACTTAAATCTGTTACCTGTTAGATCCCTAATGGATCCTTTTCCTATTTGCCTCCTCTAGATTTTCTGCTCTGTATTTTGCTTTGTTTTTTTTCTATTATGAAAATACTATCTAAAAAAGTCAGGAATAAATATAATAAAATTGGCCTATTGGTAAAAATTTTTTTCACTGTATTCACTGTTATATAGAAGCTTATTCCATAAATTGCTTCAGAATTTATCGCCATCTTCACACTACAGATGGTTATTTCCCAGTTAGACTGTGTTACACGAGAGATTTAGATGCTCATTGTGATATTCTCATGAATAAATAAAGTTCACGGTTGGGGTGATTTGGCAATGCGATATTATATCAACATCTGTCATGATACAATAACATGGAGATTCTTTTTTGGTTACCAAGTCCATGGCTGTTGTGATACAGAGCTGTGATGTATTGCAGTCTTTTTGCTCACTTGTTTCTCATTCGTTTTCACATGGTGTCGGTGATTTGCACAGTTGTATTTTTTAGCCTGTTCTGAGCCTAGATCTCGGTTGAATATAAATAATTGAGTATGCACTGACCAGTGCTAAAATATGCCAAAAATCTTTTCTTTTCCTAAAAATATGAATAAAATGATTCAAAATATAGCTAAAATATCACCTATCGATTTTTTTCCTTCCCCAACTCTACTTGTGAAGTCAGATGTTGTATTGTTTTTTAAGCTCTGTAACAGTCATTTCATGTTTCCTTGGCAACTTGCCAGCTACAATAATGTCCAGCACAATTTAGGCTGAATTACAGGAACTGTCAGAGGTACACACTTGACTGTGCATTGATTAGAGGATTTCAGCTTTTGTATTACCAAAAAATAAAAGCCTAATCCAGCTTCTCATAAGCACACTATGATTAGTCCACATAGGTGCCAGAAAGAGCCTCTTAATTGCTTCTGGAAGTTCATTATTGTGTGATTGCTGTGCTGTGAAATTGTTGTGGGCATGATAATGGGAAAATGAAAAATCACAACAAATTATTTTCCCGTCTATGTATGGGAAAAGTCAGAGAAGTTTTGGCAAACTTGCCTGTCACTTGTCACATTTTGTAGATGCATTGCCAAACAAAATGTATACAAAATTATTTTAATAACAGATTCATTTTAATACATATTCTGATATGGATGTATTCAGCTGGTGCTGGATTGTTGAAGCGGACGCTACAGTGAGCATGTAATCACTGGAATGGCTGTCTCAAAATGTCTCAATTTCTGCTTTTGCATTGATTATATGCTCAGAAATTGGTCTGGGACGCTGCACCATGCATCTCTCCTGTCTTTTATCCACAGTAAAGAATGAGGTGACTTCTAATTTAGCTGGTGAGTTCATCTGGTGATCTGCCAGACCGATTTATCACAGATTATCTGCTTGCTGATCTCAGTTTTATCTCGATACTGTACATACATGCTCAAGACTTTGCAACATGTTTTCTTGCCCCTATTTCTGCACCCTTGAGCATTTGCATTTCATTTCACATATCCTTGCACATAGATTCATCATACTATAGTCCGACAAGGACACATCGTCATTACAAATATAGTCAGGTTCAGTGGTCATAAATGAAGATTAACCCTCATTCCACTGAATGTGTTGTTCCTTTATCTAGCTCTCTATCTGTTGTACAATAGATTTTCAACAGATTTTTAGGACAGGTTGCTCACCATTCCCTGCTCCCCTTTTGCTCTGTCCAGCTACAATATGGAAAGCAGTAATTTCCTCCCCTGAGAATATACTTCCCCCATTACCAGGTTCACTGCCTGCAGTGTTGCCAAGGCGATGAAATGTATCAGTCTGGGCCCAAGTGGATTTGCAATTAGAAGAGCCAGAGGAAGTCTCCTTTCGGCCAATCACATTGCCAGCTTTACATCAGTGCTAAACTCATAACCGGCGATAACGACATCCTTTATAGCGCCCCACCATGCCACCATAATGGATGACAAAAACGGGGATTGGATTAGAGGGACGCTAATCAGGGCCACAGATCTACAAAGAATTGGATTTTATCGATTAGAGCATGGGTCTTCAATGTCATCGCGAGTGGAAGATAAAATCTCTTATTTACCAAGCATCCAGATAAGCAGCAACACATTGCCCTTGAGTTTAGACCAGGTGAAGATCGAGAGGTACCAGTCCAAACCTGATGGACTTATAATTTATTTATTTTTGGATTTTGTTTGCCGTTGTGGCAACAAATTAAGATCATGGAGTCAGTTTTGTTTTTCATTATGTTGGGAACAGAAAACAGTCGACAGAAGGGCAACAGAAGGGGCTGTCATGTTTATAGCTGATAAATATAGCTGATTTTCTCCATCATAAATAAACAAATGGGTGACAGTGTTGATCAGCTCAAATGTGTATCTTTATCTAATTCATATAGTTTTCCCATGGTGCATCAACGGATATTTCTCTGTTCTTAAATTGGTACAGGCACCAATAGGGATGTGACAAAATGTTTGTAATAGCTGAAAGTTTACTTTATTATTAATTTACTCGCGTCATAAATGTCGGTGTTTTATTGCAGATAAAGATCCTGTTACAACACAATCATACTGCTTTCATTCCATAAGTGCAAACGCTTAAGCTGTCAAACAGTTCTCATTGTCTGTTTTAGAATTGGTGGGAACTGACAGTTAATATGCCTATAGTAGCCATTATATTAAGCCACTCTCAAAAATTAGACAATTTAATGAGAAGAATCCTGAAAACTGTCCTCTTTAGTGTCAATTTTATAGACCACATGTAAGCATATAGACCAATCAATCTTACTATAATAATCATTCTTACATGGGTCTGTGAAATATTTGATTCTGATTGCAGTCAGATTTTGAATAACAACCACAAAACTGTGTAATTTACTGTAGTTCCAAGTACGGCTGTGCGATATATCGAGCACAATGATCATGCGCATCTCGTCAGTAAAGCCGGTTCTGTGATTAGCAGTAAATCTCCATCACCTGCTTTCAAATGGAACGGCATTTAATACACAGAGCCATAGTTCACTGACAAGATACACAATATCGCGTTCATAATCGAAGGCGATTCATCTACGATAAAGCAACTGATTTCCTATATGTACACTGCCATTCAATATAGAATATATACAATATATATTATTATACAATTATACAATATAGATTGTGTCAAAGCAGCTTCCCTGATCACATGGGCTACACTACCATACAAAAGTTAGTAAGATTATGAAAATATTTCACAATATTTTATTTCACAATGATTTTACAAAATTTTTGATCAAATAGGTGCACCTTTGTAAGCATAAGAGACTTCTTTCAAAAATGTCCTACCCCAAAATGTCTTTTTTATTTTTTCTCCCTTTTCTCTCTCTCTCTCTCTCTCTCTCTTTAATAATGTGAAGCGAAGTGTTTATGCCTTCATCTATTCCTGCTTGTAGGAAAACAGTGTGATTGAGGGTGCTAGAGAATTTGCTGCAATTTCCATGATTGCCGAAATTCCATGAATGGTTGAATTTATCTATGCCATGTAATATTTTTGCACATTAGTGCCATAATCAGTGACAGAAACATGTTTAATACATCAGCTAATTATATGGTCTCTCATGGTTTTTGCCTCAGCAAATCAGTTGCTGATGTACTGAATGCCTTAATAATCCAACCCTTAAGGTGATGAATGTGGTTTATGATACTAGTTACTGAGCATCCATGGTGCTTCATTGATTTGCTCGGTTTGAAATGTAGCTCAGCAGGAGTTGAAAAGCGCCTCGTTTATGCTGGTCTTTCAGCGACTGATAAAATGGCAAGATGCATGCTTTCCTTTCCGACATAAGCGTTAACACTGCTTTGGGAAACAATATATAAATGCTTGTAATGTTTTTCCTTTTACTCTTCAGTGTTGACTGGGGAAGAGATCTGAAATTTTCAAAGGTGTTCGTCGAACCCCATCCTGGAGCACTACCTCAGGTTTTATTTGTTCCAAGCTCTGCAATATCAGCCCATGAGGACAGTTATAGAGCATAACCATCATATGAAAAATCATCCTCTGCTAAGTCATTAATCACAAATGGAGGAAGAAACGACTGCTGCGCTGCTCACTGTGCCTCTATTATTGTCCTTTACTGATAAATGACAAGCTGAAACTTCTATGCAGCAGCACACAAATAAGCCTCACAGACTTCTCCATTTAGGATTATAACCTGTGGATTGTGGTAAAAAAAAAAAAAGAAGTCTCTGCTGATAGTGTACTGTAGGTGTCGGTGGAGAGAGAATCCTATTGAATGTGACCAAAAACTAGATGACGCTTTTTCTTTCTGCCTACAGATTAGAGGCAAATTGAAAGAGGCAGATCCAGGCACGTTTCAAACACTATAGGGGGCGCAGATGCTGCCTAGACCCGATAATGAGCTCTGTGTCCCCTGTCATACCTGAAGTGAAGGCCTTGAGTCCTGGCGACCAGGCAGCAGTGACAAACTAACAATGACAAGATCTTTCCTCTGGCAGTGTGTCTGCATGCCTTTCTTCTCTGCCACGGAGTGTCACATTCTAATGGCTGCTATCGTCAAGAATTAAGTCAGTATGTTCCTGGAGTATTGTGGTTTGAACGAGTGAGAGTTAACTAGGAACTAGAATACACTTTGTGGTGTTTGTCACTTGAAATAGAGAAATCGAATTTCAATTTTAAAGGTATAGTTCACTCAGAAATGAAAATTTACTCCCCCTTAGGCTTTCGAAGTTGTAGATGAGTTTATTTCCTCATTAGAACAGATTTGAAGACATTGAGAAATTCTCACCAATGCATCCTCTGCAGTGAATGGGTGCCGTCACATTGAGCTGATAAAAATATTAAGGCGTTTCAAAGACGAACTTTCAAAATAAGACGGACAAAATAAGAGTACGTCATCAGTATTAATGTCGTAATAATAAAGTCCATCCTTTGTTGTCCTCTCACATCAAAATCTGTTCCAATGAAGAAACAAACCCATATACATCTTGGATGGAATGAGGGTGAGTAAATTTTCAGCAAATGTTTGTTTTATTGCTGAACTAATCCTTCAAACCATTTGGTTTTGGTCATTATTTTTTATTTTGTTCTTTGATTTCAGCACCACCTGAATATCATCATGCACCTGTCAAACTAAAAGAGTTGTTACCTGCTCAAACATATAGCATTTCTGTTCCATTTGAGAGAAAATTACTGCACGTGCACAATAAAAATATGTGGGCACACCATTGCAGGTGTCACCCAGTCAAAACATGTGAACTTATATATAATATAAAACAATAAAAACTCTTATGTGTCTTGTCGCTCTTGCAGTGAGCAGAGTAATTGATTATAATGACAGTTATGTAGTTGTGTCATGCTGTTCGCTTTCACTGTAGATTGGCTGCACTTTTTCACACTGTGATTGGCTGGGGTTTTGTTCCTTTCTAATTCAACAGAGAAAACCTGCAAAAGCTTGGCAAATAAGGGCATATAAATATGAAGTGTCTAGAATTATACATACTTATATGATGAATATTAATATTTATATTGGTGTGTTCATATTTACTTTATATTTAGTATGAATATTACTGAAATATAAAGTGGCTTAGTTACCTTAGTAGGATTCACCATATGGATTCGTTAATTTGCCAGTTTATTAGCGCTCACTTAACATATTTTGCCTTTTAGCCATATTTAATTCTGTTTTCATTAGTTAGGCAAACATCCCATAACAAAATTAATTATTTATTAGCCATTTTTTTCATCTTAGTAAATTGTATCCAATAAAACAAGATAAATCATCTATGTGCATTAAAAGATATCTTATATCCTTTGTCATATCAGATCACATATTTTAGATTATTTTTCTATGTTGTTGCCTGCTTGTGCATAACTATATTAAATGTAAAATTTTAAAGTATGTTATTTCGTTTATTTCACGGCATTTACTGGTTAGATTATTCTCTTTCTGATTTGTCTTGTTCAGACTGAGGCATTTACTTATTTAAAAAAAAAGAAGTTTGATTGTACCCATAACTATTTAGTGCTACTAGTGCTCTTAAACACCAAGACCAAAGTCCTGTTACTCTGTCACTTCTGTTATTTATACTCATTTCTTCTCTCCTCTGTCTCTGTCTCTCCTCTCTCTCTGATTGATGGAATCAGTTTCCATTGACTGCACAGCAAAGCTTCAGGGCACTTGTAGCTCGTGTGGCTCAGTCCAGCTTTCTGTCATGGAAGAGGGAGCCAGCTGACCACTGCGAGTATAGTTATGATGTGTCAGAGCTGACATGTGATGTGGTGTTGACATCTGCTAGCGACAGCTTCTCCAAAAAAAAAAAAAAAAAGCTTCTTTCTGAGAAACTGCCTTTACATTACAGTAGATGGAAGCTGACTGCAAATGAAGGCCAGAGAAAGAGAGAGAGGACTTTTGCAGTACAACAAATGGAAGCTGACTGCAAAGCAAAGGCAGCGATAGAGGACAAGTACAGGGCATCACCCTTCATTTCGCTTAACACAGATGCATTTTAGTGTTGATGTTCCTCTTCTCTGGGCCTATAATAGCATTATCACAGACAATTGCACACTCAACACCCGCACAGCAACATACATGTCTAGCGCACAACAGGGGGCAGTAGCTTTTTTTTTTTTTAAAGGAGGATATTATGCAGAATTACATGTCTGAATCAGATTTGCTAAACCTGTGCCTTTAAAGTTTTAGACTGTTGGATTTTTTTAATAGCAGAGGCAAAGCATCCATGTAACTGGAGGAAACATGCATGTCTCTACCATATATCATTTTAATTTTTTAAGTTAGTGTCCACTTTTTGTGAGGTAATCACTCACAAAAGAGTTTTGTTTTTGGGCAAGACAACTTTGAGACCATAAAAGCCTCGACCAACCAGTAGAGGAGGCAGCTGACTGAACAAATGGGCAAAAGGTAAGGGGTGATCTTATCTAGCAGCTGCTTATTGATGTCTACCTTTTAGCAAATCATTTAGAACTAAACAATATGTGTAATTAAAGCTATTGAATTAAATTGTTGTTAACTGATAAGCTTTAAAACCGTGACCCAACAAACATAACTTTTTACGGTCACACAATGTTCTCTCTAGCTGTATGTTTTATAGTTTCTGATCTCTCTTAAAGAGTGGATAAACAGGGTGCAAAATGATCATGTAAAATTATTTTATGGTTGTATTTGCTGCAAGGAAAAAGGTTGTAAAAGTGACCTCTTTAGGTACAACTGCCTTACAGAGTGCCGTATACATAATGAAAGAGAATAAAAAATATATTGACCCTGAAAAACTGGTATAACACAGTTCAAAGACCTGTAATTGTTCATCAGGAAGGAGTAGCATGTAAATGAATTTAAACCTTGAATGCAATAGTGCTATTGCAGAAACATCCTTGAATATGTTGTGCATTTATATGTCTTTCAGTTCATTTTTTATTTTTGAATTCTTAAAGTCTTCCCTTCATCGCTCTAATAGCACTTTGTGCCGTGGTCTCTTATGATAATTATTTATTTGGAGTTACGCTGGAGGGAGCTGCCATGCAGAGCGGGTGGGGAGTACATGAGCGTGTGATGGAGGATGACATTAATGTGCTATTAAGCTTTACCCCGTGAGCAAAGTGTCACATTCGCCACTGTGAGCTCAAGAACGCACACATGCACACAATGAGATGAGTCATTTGGAGGAGGTCATACCAATGTTGTGTAAGTTAGTTGAGAAATGACCTTTTAGGAAGAATGCAGCCTTTAGAATCCCATCCAGTAAGGGTCCACATTAGTAATGCAAGTAGTCATTTAACAGATGCTTTTTTTTTTGAAGGCAACTCTTATTACGTGGACAATCCCCCTGGAGCAAGCTGGGGTTAAATGGGGTTAAAAACGGGTTGTAGCTCCTTGTTTGAATATCTGCTGATAGTGAGAAGATTGGTTAAATGAATGTGTTTGAATAAAATAAATACACACTCATTTCTTTGTTGTTTGCATTTCTAATTATTTTGGTTAAATTATATGTATGTATTTATTATTTTAATTAATTTATTTGCATATTTTAATTAATTTATATATCAATTTGTTTATTTATTTTAATTAATTAATTGGTTTTAAAATAGTACTGTCATGTTTTACTAAAGACACGCAGTAACAAATTAGCATTAAAAAGGTGTGGATTCAGTTATTTTTGTGCCTGACCCTACTGAATATGCATTTGTAGGAATTTCCCTTTCAGACACAAAATTTATGGGAGGATAAAAAACGTGATTTACTAATGTTTGCGCACGTCAACTTATTGGTATTTGCGCCATTATTTAACGCCCAAAAATAGCATGACTTAAAGTAGGCAGTAATTTGTGCTGCTTTTGGTAGATTGCGCAGGTCATTATGGAAATTATCTGGCTGCGTCTGCGCATTGTCAGTAAATCACACCCAGAATTTTTCCCTCTCATCAGCACTTTTATGGAATTGCTCTCTAACTCTAATTTGCCCTGTTTAATAAATCTGACCCTAAAAGTACAATTTTAGGTCTGTTAATTCATATGAGCTCAAGCATAATTTAGAGTATAGCATGTCACACTGATGTCACATTTGAAACTATTTTGAGATTCAGTCATTCAGGAAAAGGATAATGAGGTAAAAATCTTTTTTACTTTCAGTCCCGTTGGTTGTTTAGGTGCTAAGCTGTTGTTAGTTATTGTAAGTACTTTAATTGAATTTACTGTCTTGTCCAAATTCTCACCTAAGCAAAAAATGGAAAATCTGACTTGGAATACAATAAATACTCTATGGCTGCAGCAGCTCCACTTGCTGGTTCTCCAATGGTTGTTGCTCTCCATGGTGCTGAAATAATCTCTCTCTGCTACAGCAGGGGAGACAAAAGCTGCAAATCAGTTGCTGGAAGCCTTTGCAGGAATCACATGGAACGAAACATTACACTGTTTCCGCTGTGCCATGTTCTGCTCTATGTCTGTTCAAACACTAAAATACTACTAAAGTCATTCCCCGTGGCTGCTGCCATGTAACGTAAGCAGCTTTCTTTAAGTCTAGCTAGTGAAGTATTACGAAAGGAACCTGTGTAAAGCAAAGCACATTAAAAGTGACTTGCAAATGTTGTTGATTGATGTGACGCTATTGCGAACTTAAAAGTGTGATTCTTCTTGAGTACTGCTTTTCATATTCTCTACTTTCACAACTATGTGTCACCGATCTAAATGTCTTATTAGGATCTCAGGTGCATTTATTTTAGCATCAACTTATACTTAAGGTCTTGTTGACACTTACTGTCTTGCTGCCACTCATAGAGGCTCACTCAGTTCTTTAAAGACTTTCCTCTAACAGAGGAAACAGAGCAGCAGAAGGATCCGCTTAGTAGATCTAATACTGGTTGAGCCAAAGCTTCAAATGATTGCTGTGTCTCATCAGTTTCTGGCCCTTAAATTGTGTCATGGCAGTGCTACATGTTGCAGCTGAGGCAGACTGGATTAACTGACTAACTAAAAATAAAGCTTCCAGAAGAACCGAAATCTGCTGCTGCACGTTTTTTTACATTACTGACATAGTTAAGCCTCCTCCTGATAATCTTGGTAATTGCCAAAAGACAAATGAAATTCTGAAGTGTAGAAATCACACTGTTGCACTAGAGGTGACTGCTATTCCTGTAATTCAACTCCTAGAGCAAGGCGTTAACAACAGTCAAAGTCCTGGGTTTGATTTCCAGGGAACACAGACTGATGAAAAGATCAGAAAGGATAGATCATAAGTGACAGAAAATACATTTATTATGGTTGACATTTCAAAAGATTGCCTTAAAACTTTTAAAAGATTACGAATTTCAAATAAACACTGTGCTTTTGAACTCTCTATTCATCAAAGAATCATGAATGCATTACAAATTCCACAAAAAATTAAGCACAACAATGATAATGATAAGAATTGTTTCTTATTTTAGAATGATTTCAGAAGGATCACGTGACACTAAAGACTGGCGTAATGGCTTTTGAAAATTCAGCTTGGATCACGGCACATTCTGAATTCAAATAGTTATTTTTCAAAATAAGAATCTTCCTTAAAGAACAACCAGATCCCACATTTTTTAAAAGTTAGTGTAGATTGAGGAAACCAGTCAATTGCAGATGAATTAGAAACTTGGAGTAATAGATTGCAGTGTATATTAATTTTGAATACACACTTATCAAACAATCTTGATATAATTGATATAACTTTATTATGCCCGATATCAATATAACATTTTATTTCCAGGTCCCCTCCCAGTGATGAGGGGGCCCACCCATGAAAATTTAAGCAAAGATGTGTGAATTTAAGTGACGACCACTTTCCCACCTCTCAACGGTCAACGGTATGTTCTTGATGAAATAGATGAAAGCGTGTAAGCCGTGTCTCTCCGGAATATCGCCTGTCACCTGTCAATATTCCTGCAGGAAATCTGACTTTCCAACAGAGAGAAAGACCACCTCCTATTAACATATTATTCATATTTTCATCTATCAGGCTGGATTATGCGCCATCATTAGTCATGATTTTCTTGCCTGCCGCTGAATTTTACCCCCCACACTATGCTGTCGATGGAACATCTCAGCTGGGGAATGATGAATAATGTCTGTGTCTCTCAGAGTGTCCATGAAACACAGGCTTCTGTCTTGCTTTGTTTACCCCTGACTAACAGGACCATGTAGAGTCGGCTCAGAAGTGAAGGCAGTCTGCTTTCATGATCAATAAACCTGTGGGACAGGCAGGATACACCACGCTGTTCTGGTCTGCTTTTTTCTCTGCGGTGTCATTCATTTTTGGGAGAAAACCAATTCAAGAAGGCACTTGATTAAATGAGATGTTAGTGTTTCGCCTTCCCGCTCTCCCATGACTCCTTTCCACTGTGGCTGAGAGCTGCTCATTTATTAAGGGTAGCATCACATCCAATTCTGCTAAAGCAGACATAAGTGCCGTATGTGGTCTGAACAACATTCATTTTGTGTTATCATCTCAGCAGGCTCAGTCTTTAAAGATTTGTGATCATTAGCAAAACTTTTTGTTAACCACATAATGACGGAAGGTGAATTTTGGAAAACCTACAAAGTAATCAGGAATGCACTTTTAATTTTGATTCATTTTGTGGTTATTGCCCCAAGGAGCAACAAGTCAAGTCAAGTCACCTTTATTTATATAGCCCTTTTAACAATATGGATTGTATCGAAGCAGCTTTACAGTATTAAATAGGAAAATAGTGTCAATAATGCTAAAGGACAGTAGTAAACGCTCAGTTTTCAGTTAAAGGCAGGTCATCGTTTAATTCAGTAATGTCATCATCCAGCTCAGTTCACTTTCAATTGTCGATGATAAAGTCGATGATATCGCTGGAAATTAAGTGTCCCCAACAATGCAGTAGCCATCATTTGAATGTGTGCAGGTAAAAAAATAAAAAATTAGAATCAAACAGTAATTGTCTTCATTTTTGTTGCAAAAGCGGTGCTTTGATAACTAGAGGTGGTGTTTTACAGGGGATGGATCTAGAGACTGCTGTTCAGAGATGGTTTCTGTGCGCTGACAGCCCAACAGTTACTGTTACTGAACCCTGAAGCACATCACACTGTCAGCACGCTCTCTGAGATGCTGCATCCCTTCCAAAAAAGAAGAAAAGGTTTCTTTCTTAAAACTCAATTGTTGTCTAACAGTCAACCATTCTGGCCCATTAATATTGCAATATTTATTCCCAAAACAACCAACCAGAAATGCAACTTATATAATGATTCTTGCACTAGTATCTAACTGTTCAAAGTAACCCTGAGATGTGCTGAAACATCACTAGTACAGAGGCAGAGGTCCCATCTAATATGCATTGTTTTAGCTGCCTCAGTAATTATTTTAATTTATTAAAAAATTTAATCTATTCCTTTAATGACAAAGCTGAATTTTCAGCAGCCATTACTCAGTCTTCAGTGTCACATGATCCTTCAAAAATCCCTCAAATGTGCTGATTCCAACATTTCTTATTGTTATCAGTGTCAAAAACAGCTGTGCTGCATTTTTTGTGGAAAAATAAAGATACTTTGAGAACAAAAGAATATATTAAGAAAACATTCATGAGTAAAATATAAATTTCTTTTACAACAATAACAAAATCATACCTTCCCCAAACTTTCAAACATTATTGTAGATTTTATGGAGGACCACAATGTCCAGTGGTATAGTTTATAAGAGTATAACTAAGGATACCAAACAAAGCATTTTCAATTAAGAACTATCATGTTTGTTTGTGTTTCTTTGCAGCCATCTTCCAGAGCAAAATTCAGAATACACTGTCAGCATCAGTTCTTCTGTTTATCCCACGGCAATGGGGCTCATCCTAATCTCACAAGAAAAAAATTGTTTCAAAATGAGCTGAGCCTTCTAGAACTGATCTGTTTACATAAAATGCATGCCATCATTTTATCTGGGAGCCACAATAATAATCCCTGTATAGTTACCAGGCACTTTCAGATTTATTTGATATTTATCTGTCCCTGGCACCGTTGTTAGGACACGCACGGTACAGGAGCAATCCAGATTACAGAGTGCTTGTTTGAGAGAATGTTCAAGTGGAGGAGCAAACAGTCTGGATTGTTTATTATGGTTCTCGACATATTGCATATTGCTTCTAATCCTGATATTTGTATGGTTTTTTGAAGTTTACAGGGTAGAGATTCTGAAGAAACAGGCAGAAGATGAAACCGATTAAACCCTGGAAACCTTTACTGATGCAACAAACCTGCAAAAAGTGACTTAGGCTCACAGCAGGGAAGTCAGACATTTTGAAAATCAAGGAACATTGAATTGCATCTCTGCAGTTTTAATGATCATGGATTTAAGAGTTTGAAAGGTTAAGGTTGTGACCATCTCATCTGAAGTTATTTGTCTTAAATGAAGCCTCAGGGGTAACAAGCGTTCCTGGCTCTCGTGCTTTTAGGCTAATGCAACTTCAGCTAGCTATTTTCATATTGCTAACGATCTGTGGCACAGACAACAAGGAAGGACCTCCTGGGAGAGGGAGAGAAAAAAAAGTTTTTTTATCAGTAATGCACTCAAAAACGTGGAGCAGAGAGACATGAAACTGGAGTTATGTAGGGCAGCTCGTGAAGGGAAAAGAAACCCGAGGCCATTAAATTTTTCACTGGTCGTTGAGATTTTTTTTTTAAATAACAAAGCATAAGATATTTTTAAACTTCAGTCTCAGAATTCACTGAGCTCTGGTAGCCTTTTATCCTTCTGACACCCAGTGTATATTCTTACAGTCAATTGCCATTAAGGACCCTGACTGAAGTGACCAAACACTGAAAATCGATACTTAATGGGCATTGACCTGAAGTGAATTTAGATGATGTTCATGCTTTGTGTTTCTTGCTATACAGGGTTGAAAATCCGCGAAGTGACGATCAATGTCACCAGGTTGCAGGTGGAGGATTTTCATGGTCCAGAAGACTACTGGTGCCTGTGTGTTGCCTGGAGTCACCTAGGAACCTCGAAGAGCCGTAAGGCCACAGTGAGGATAGCCTGTGAGTATGCTAGCTCAGGAGACCCCCAGTGGTCTGCAAGTGGGGGAAAAAATACAAAACGTATTTCTAAGTCTGTCAAACCAAAATTAAAATACTGTATTATCAAATTTGATAAGACTGCTTTAGGAAATTATAAGAATATTTACTGGTTATTTTATTGTATTATGTTTATTATTATTATTATTATTATTATTATTATTATTATTATTGTATTAAAAGCCCCAATTGTTAAATAATAATAATCATTTTTAAAGGTTTATATATATATATATATTGTCCTTCACTAATATTGGCACCCTTGATAAATATGAGCAAAGGTGGCTGTGAAAATAAATCTGCATTGTTTATCCTTTTGATCTTTCACTCAAAAAATTCTAACCTATCATTGAAGTAAAACAATTGAAAGTGGAGAGAAAATCTCATGATAAAATAAATGTTTTTCTCCAATGAAAGTTGGCCACAATTATTCGCACCCCTTGAAATTCTTATGAGTAAAATATGTCTGAAGTATATTCTCAATCATATTTACAATTTTTAGCACACCAGGGTGACTAGGAGTATGAAATTGTCCAGACCATGGTTTACTGTTCCACAGGATTATAAATATGAGGAACACAAAGGCCAAATTCCCTTAATCATCCATCACAAGGAGTAAAACCAAAGAATATAGTTATGATGTGCAGAACAAAATAGAAAGTGGCTGTAAGAAAAGAGTTAAAGCATTGAAAATCCCCATTTCCGCCATCAGGGTAATAATTAAGAGGTTCCAATTAAAAAAACTGCCTGGAAGAGGACCTGTGTCTGTATCGTCCTAATGCACGGTGAGGAGGAGAGTTTGAGTGGCTAAACACTCTCCTAGGATCACAGCTGGAGAATTGTAGAGATTAGTTGAGTCTTGGGGTCAGAAACCTAAAAAAATATATATCAAACATCCCCTACATCACCACATGTTGTTCAGGAGGGTTTCAAGGAAAATTCTCCTCACTCATTCAAAAACAAACTCCAGCAAATTCAGTTATCAGACACAACTGGAACTTCAAATGGCTATGGCTTCTATGGTCAGATGAAACTAAAAAAAAAGAGCTTTTTGGCAGCAAACCCACCAGATGAGTTTAGTACAAACAGGGATAAAAAAAAGTATCCCATGTCCACGGTTAAATATACTGCTGGATCTTTAATGTTGTGGGCCTTTTTTTATGCCAGAGGTTCTGACTGCCTCTGTTAGAAATCTTATAATGGGCCATGTTTGGATCTTCCACCAGGACAACAATCCAAAACAAACATCAAAATAAACACAACAATGGGTCACTGAGCACAAAATGAATATTTTACCATGGCTGCTTCTGGCCAGCACGGACTAGAGAAAGCATTTATTTCACAATGAGGTTTTCCCCTCACTTTCAATTGTTTTACTTCAGTGATAGGTTGGAATTTTGTGAAATTTTTTGAATGAAAGATAAAAAGGATAAACATTGCAGATTTATTTTCACAACCGCCTTTGCTCATATTTACCAAGGGTGCCAATAATAGTGGAGGGCACTGTATATTCCATATAATATGTCAATAATTTGATTTAGTAATTTTTTTCTTTTATTTTAAGGGAAAAAAATATTGGTAATGCTTCATTTTAAGGTGTCCATGTTACACACTACATGTACTTAATATTATCATAACAATAAATTATGCATGATTACATGCAAGTAGCCTGAAGCCAAACCATAATCCTAACCCTAACCATATAGTATGTACATGTAGTTGATTAATATCACGCAGTACTTAAATATATAATTACACTGTAACAAGGACACCTTAAAATAAAGTGTAAACAAAATATTTTATACTATTACTCTGAGGGTCGATGAGTCTTTATATAGCTGTTCTTATATTTTACTAAAGGAGTCCCTCACAATGGGATCATCATATTTGGGGTCATGGGCTTCAAAATTATCTGAACTTTTCTTTCTCTTTCAGCATTCCTAAAAATGATTTAGAAGAAACATTGAAATGCATGAAACATTGCCAACAATTGAAATTCATGATATTAACACAGGTGTACTGCTGTGAGAAATTTGTTTTAGGTATTTTAGGTATAAATGGTGCACCAAATGCTTTAAATCTGAAAGCATATTAAAAGTTTGAATTAATAATATTATTGCAAAAAAATGTAGTCAGTTGACAGCTTGATTTATTTTTGATTAACATTTGTTATTATTATAATTAGCATTCATTATCATTATCTTAATAATAAGTTATTATTAAGTGTTATTATTTTATCATTAGTATGTGTTATCAAATAACAACTTTTTATTCCACTTTAATACAGAGAGTGTTGTTTTTATCCTACCTGAAGCCAGACCATTTTTGGACATTTTGTATTTCTTTCTTTCTTCAAATTGAAAGAATTTGCAATGCTCAGAAAAAAAGAAAAAAAAATCCATTGCTGTACAAGCACAGTGGGGATGAGACAGAACTGTCCAAATGAACTGAACCCATGACACCTGCAACTCTAGCAGATGGCCGGAGCACCGTTGAGAATGCCTGCACTCTCCTGCTCTCTTGCCCTGCCTTTCCAAGGTTGCCAAAACGAAGGGCAGGGGGCATAGAGAGAGCAGGATATGGAGTGATGAAAGCGATTGGCATAGATAGACCAAATATCGGCTTGGACTCTGCCCGCTGTGACAGCTGCCTCTTATCTTTTCAAACAGACCTCCGCAAGAACTTCGAGCAGGATCCTCAAGGGAAGGAAGTGCCAATCAAGGGCATGATTGTGCTGCATTGCCGTCCCCCAGAGGGAGTGCCTATGGCAGAGGTAAGACCCGTCCTCTCAGCCTCTGACATCATTGCCACAGGGAGGATATCTGGGAAGGGCAGTGCATGCTCTCTGCTGACTGGAAAAGAACATCAGTGCTGTGTGTAACATCTATACTAATTCTGTGCTTAAAGAGATAGTTCAACCTCAGTCTCATATTGTTACAAACCTGTATCACTTTCTTCTATTTATATTTTTGGTACATATAATGAAAATCAATGGGGTCTAAAACAACATGTGAACATTTTGACTGTCATTGTATGAACAAAAAAACACATCTGAGATTTTCAAAGCATCTTCTTATGTGTTACACATACAAATGAAAATAATACCAATATTTAAAAAAAAAAAAATGTTTTGGTCCATGTAATGAAGGTCAGACCAGACATTTTTCAAAATGTGGTCTAAAAATGTGTTATGTAGAACACAATGGAGGATAATAAGGAAAGTCATACTGATCTGGAATGACATGAGAGTAAGTGAATGATGGCCGGATTTCATTTTTGAGTGGACTGTCCCTTTAAACAGAACTGCAACTGACTGAGCACTGACTGCTGTCATCAAATTTGATAGACTGATTTCAGTTTAATATGCATTCGCATGCAGTCAGGTCAAGTAAGGGACAAAAACGACAGGTCCACATATCATAGATTATGAGCAGGCGATATATCCTTGTACATGTGTTTGTGATTATAGTAGGGTTTGGTTCTTGGCCGCCACCAATGCTTTATGAATGATTCAGTGATGAAATAGAAGAGCTCTGTCAGCGTCTGTCTCTTGGAGAGTGCGGTGGACAGAAACACAGGAAATCTGGGAAGTGCTGGAAGACAAGAATCTCCCTTCAAGTACTTTGTCAACATAAATGAAGTCAGCTATAAGAGGGGCTAGTGAATAATGTAGAGTGCAGACCAGCAATTGGTGATCAGGTCCATTCCAGCACACCTCCGCCATGAAAAATTTAAGAGAGAGGGAGAGAGAGCAAAGATTTATATGGCATCATTTTACCAGCATGCTGGATGCTGACTCTCTCTCGCTCACTCGCTCGCTCGCTCTCTCACACTGTCTGTCCTAGTTATAGAATATGTTTGTGGTTTTAAATGGTCATAAACACCCCCTCTGAGAAATGCTCTGTAAGATTTCTGTGGTCACAAAGCTAATGAGACTCACATCTTTCTAGATTCAGTTATCACCGTTGGCTCTTGGGTAGTTAACCAGCCTGATCTCTGTTCTAATAATTAAAGGAACACTCCACTTTTGGAAATAGGCTCATTCTCCAACTCCCCCAGAGTTAATAAGTTGAGTTTTACCGTTTTTGAATCCATTCAGCCGATCTCCGGGTCTGGCGAGAGCACTTTTAGCATAGCTTAGCATAGATCATTGAATCCAATTAGACCAGTAGCATCGCGTTCAAAAACGATCAAAGAGTTTCGATATTTGTCCTATTTAAAACTTGACTCTTCTGTAGTTATATCGTGTACTAAGATCGGCGGAAAATGAAAAGTTGCGATTTTCTAGGCTGATATGATTAGGAACTACTCTCATTCCAGCGTAATAATCAAGGAACTTTGCTGCCGTAACATGGCCGCAGCAGGCGTAGTGATATTACGCAGCGCCTGAAAGTAGTCCCCGGTAGCTGGGGGCAAATATCATCGTGTTTTGGAATAAATGCCATTGTTGGTCATTGTTACTTTTACATGCATTGTTATTGAGCTGCTCTCTTATACAACAAAAGTGTATGTTTTTATACAGAATAGCTCCAAAACAGACAAAAATCACTATACAAGTGATTCATATAATGTGTGTACTAATGTTCTGAACTATGTCCTGTTCATATGATAACTTTATAAGGAACTGACTGAAATTTAAGCATTCATTGATCTTTATCTTCCTTTTTCTTCATGCAAAGCTATCACATGCCTTAAAAAGTAATTTAGCACACAAATCATTTGTCTCACTTTCATGGTACTTTAACCATGTAAAGCCTGACATAAAATAATAGTATGAAAAATCTTTTTTTGGGGGGGGGGGGGGGGGGAAATTGAATGGTTGACAAACCTTCAAACAAAATAGCAAAAAAAAAAAAATATTATGTGTGTGTGTGAGTGTGTAATACCTTTGGATGAGGAGATCCACATGAAGACGGAGATTTAAATCTCCATTTATTTAAATAAGATATTAAAGAGATCTTATTTGTTATTTTTCTTTCCTCTTAAAGCTTTCCAAGTCAATAGCTAGAAAAGAAAACACAGGGAATGTGAAAATATTTCACAGAAAGTTTTGGGAGCAAAATATCTCCAATTGAACACTATGCCTCAGTAGCATAACTCAGAGTGCATCATCTCAAATATTACACTTACACTATATCCATATATATTTGCACACAGGCACAATTTTTATTATTTTAGCTGTTGACCAAAACATATTCAAGCTACAGTTATATATATGGGCTTAAAGTGCACACTCTGAGCTTTTAATTTGAGGTTATTCTCATCACAATTGGAGGAAAGGTTAAGGAATTACAGCTCTTTAATATGTAAATTTGGTACATTCTGATAAAAATAAAAATAAAGAATGCACTGGTGAGCTCAGCAACATAAAAAGGCATGGACATCCATGGAGGACAACAATGGTGGATGATCGGAGGATCCTCTCCATGGAAAAGAAAAACCTTTTCACAACATCCAGCTAAAACGCAAGAACACTCTCCAGGAGGTAGACGTGTCACTGTCAAAGTCTGCAATCAAGAGAACACTTCACCAGAGCAAATACAGAGGGTTCACCACAAGGTGCAAACAAGATTAGTCTTTTCCAAAAAAAAAAAAAAAAAATCTAAAGCAGTGTGATGAATGAGCATACATGGCTCCCAGTGGCACTGGGTTACTGATGTTTAGTGATGATATGACAGAAGAAAGAAGCAGTTGGAAGAATTCTGAAATGTATAGGGATATACTATCTGCCCAGATTCAGTCAAATGGTGCAAAGTTGATTGGACCGTGCTTCATAGTACAAATGCCAACCCAGGAGTTTTTGAAGGTAAAAAAGTAAATTTTTTTATTCTGCAATGGCCAAGTTAATCTCCTGATCTCAACCCATTTGAGCATGCATTTCACTTGCTTAAGACAAAACTAAAGGCAGAAAGACCCACAAACAAGCAATAACTGAAGTCAGCTGCAGCAAAGGCCTGGCAAAGCATCACAAAAGGGGAAACCCAGTCTCTGGGGATGTCCATCAGTTGCAGACTTAAGGCAGTCATCGCCTGCAAAGGATTATAAGCAAAATATTAAAAATGAACATTTTATTTATGATTATATTTATTTTTCCAATTACATTTGAGCCCCTGAAAATGGGGGGACTGTGTAAAAAGATGGTTGTAATTCCTAAGCATTTTATGTTATATTTTTGTTCAACCCCTTGAAGTAAAGCTTAAATTCTGCACTTCCATTTCTACACTTGATTGTTTCATTTTAATATTCTATTCTGGTGGCATACAGAGCCAAAATTATGAAAATTGTGTCAGTGTGCAAACATATATGGACCTAACTGTATGTGTGCATATATCAAATAAATATATGACATGATGTATTTGATACATCATGCTATTTATGGCTCATATAGTATGATAAGTGGAGCTCGTGTAGTAAAAAAAAGACCTTAAAGGCCCAAATTGAGCAAAAATCTGCAATTTGGTGCAGTTGCTGATATTATTGAAGAAAGTATATATCAGGGGGTTAGAATTACATGAAATTACATAAATAAAAAAATAAAAAAATACTTTAATTTAGGGGAATCTGTTCCCTTAAAAGAGTGTGTTTTCCTTTCGAAAATAAGCAGTATTGATGTGTTGAATCTAAATGTGAATTATACAGTGACATGATACTGTGTCTACGCAGGGGGGCTTCTTAGCACAACTGAAACGCACACACACACACACACACACACACACGCACACACACACACACACACACAAAACACTGAAATGACCTTTTAGAAAAAGAACAAGTTTCCTGTTTTAGAGTGAAATTGAGAATGTTTCCCAAGAGAGATGCTTAAGTCTCTCTGCATAGTTGGTCTAAACCGTGTTATTATAAAAATCTTTTTAATGAGATGATGCACTCTGAGTTATGCTACTGAGGCATAGTCTTCATTTGGAGAAATTTGGCTCCCAAAACTTTCTGTGAAATATATTCACCTTCACTTTTACTGTTTTCTTTTCTAGCTATTGACTTGGAAAGCTTTAAGAGGAAAGATAAATAACAAATAAGATCTCTTCAGTATATTTGTATAAATGGAGATTTAAATCTTTGTCTTCATGTGGATCTCCTGATCCAAAGGTTTACATGGACTCTTAAAATGTCTTAGATTTGTCAAACACCAGCCTTTGCAGTCAAAAGCCAAATATTTCGTCATGAGCTCAAATCAAATTCAGCCAAGGCCAAATGATCTGAGCTGATCCATATTTATAGCACTATACCCTTACTGCATGACAATCATCATCTAATTTTTTTTAGTAAGGAATTTTTGGAGAAACATCTGACACAAAGTTGAAACTTGAATTAAATAGTTTCCTTAGCTTTCTTTTATTTTTATTTGTTTCTTACTTTTAATATGCATCAGGAGATTATCCATTCAAAGAGCAATTGCTCAGTGCTTACTTCATGTGTTCCTACCTCCATTCTGCACCCTCCCCCCCTGTCCTGTTCCAGCCACCATCAAAGTGAGTGATGGTCCTCATGATCTAACAAGCCAATTACAGGCCTGTTGGAGCTGGGTGGTATCCTGTTTCTATGTGTTTAGCTGTGATAAGGCTGATCTGGGAAGAATGGTAATGTGGTTGTGTGTTCAGGAGAGGAGAGGATGAAAGAGACAACCCTGTGCTTTATGCTTTTGTTTGCCTTTACTTCTCTGTGATTGACCAACACCATAATAGTCATAGAAGTGTTTGCCTTTTTCCCTCTGTGTGTTTGCCAGGTCTGAGGTTAATTTCTTGTGTGTGTGTGTGTGTGTGTGTGTGTGTGTGTTTCTTTCTTTTTGTATTTTAGGATTTTTATTTGAATTCAGAGTGTGTCAAGGGATATTAATGCTCTAGAATTGGGAATCAAACGGAATTCTAACTTTTGAAATTGAGTTGATGAGAATAAGAAAACAATGAGTCAGAATTAATTTGTGAAATGAGACTGCACGGAGTAATTTAACATACATGACTTGGATTACAGGGATCACTTGACTTGCCCACTGATATTTATTTTCATTACAAAAGGGGGTAAACTGTCTGTACTGCATAATATTGCTGACATAATTGCTGATTGGCGAGACTATTTATTTTTTTATTTTTTATTTTTTTTTAAGATATCCAGTTCATAGAAGTATTGTTTATGATATGTTGATAAACGTTTATATTGATTTAGGAGTAATATATTGGCACATAAAGTGCCAACTGATAACTCTTGAATTTTGAAATGTATAGACATAGTACAACTAAAAAGGAAATCAGCCAAGTGTTCATTTATTATAGAAACACTGGAATTAAATTATTAATTAATTAAAAAAAAAAAAGAAAAAAAGAAAAAGAAATTCCTGCATGATGTAAAGCTAATCTATGCTAGTGATGGCAATGGGTTGGCAATGGGAATTGCAAAATCTGTTAATTATATTGCTCAAACCATAGTTTACACCATCTTAATATCAAGACAGTAGTAAAATAATGTATACTTGTGTCAAGAAAATTGTCTCTGTAACAAAATGTAAGTCCCAAATACAAATATAATTTAAATAGTTTCAACTGCTTGCACTAAGTAGGGCTTAATATCCAAAATGTAATAAAACAGTTTAAGTAGAAGATAAACTGACCACTTACAGGGATGATGTTAAAGGTATCGTTCACCCAAAAATGAAAATTCTGTCGTTAATTACAGAATTAAGACCACACGCATGCATCATGGTGCTCTCGTGAACGCTCGTCGAAGACTGACTTAAGAGAAGAAATTGTTGAACAAAGTCATTATTTTTGTTTTCTTTACGCACAAAAATTATTAATAAAATTATGGTTGAACCATTGATGTGATGTGGACTATTTTAACAATGTCCTTACTACCATTCTGGGCCTTGAATGTGATAGATGCATTGCTGTCTGTGGAGGATCAGAAAGCTCTCGGATTTAATCAAAATCTTAATTTGTGTTCTGAAGATGAGCAAAGGTCTTATGGGTTTGGAACGAAATGAGGGTGAGTAATCAATGACATTTTTGGGTGAACTAGCCCAAATAAGTAGTATTACTCCCTGCTGAAAAAGCAGCTTAACCCGCATGATATGTTGGTCTTAGCTTCGTTAAACTGGTTGGCCAGCTGTGTTAGCTGCCTGAACAACTGTAAAGTGCCCCAAATACCTCTTAAACTAGCAAAATATGCCAGGCTAATAAGGTTGTCCAGGTTGGGAGACCAGTTAAGATGGTTTTTTTTAAAGTAAAATGGTGCTTAAAAAATCTGTGAGATTTAGGGCATAAAAAAGGCATCTGTTGTTGCCAAAACTTGACTGAAAAATAAGGTAGCAACATTTTTAAGTTTTACAGATTAAACATTTACAGTTAAAAAAAACAATCAAACATATATTTCACTTACTGAGAAGATAATATATCAAATTACTAATATCATTTTTTCCCTTTATAATATATGAGGACAAATACCTGAGAAACAAAGGTGACAATGAGAAAGTCAAATGTAAATTAAAGCTTATCATAAATAGCTTTTTCACAAGCTGAGGCAAATGCTAAAATAGGTTTATATATGTGAAAAATTTTCACTGTAAATTGCAAGATGGCTTTGTTCTTTTTCACTTCCAAAAATGTATATATTTAACAGTTTTTTGCTGTAAATGAATGTCATTTTTCAGCATGTAAAGGAAGGGAAAGTGTCATTAACAACTTTTTTACCTTAGCATTTTTACAGTCTTTTACCATTAAAATTGTAAGCATTTTTTACAGTTTACCATTTGACTTTAAACTTCACAACTATTTTTACAGTTTTATAGTGCTGCATCACGAACACGAAATGAGGGTGAGTAATCAATGACAGAATTTTCATTTTTGGGTTAAGTTAATAGTGATTTCTCTTGCATATGTTGAGGCATTAGGGGTCAGATCCATGATTCCACAGCCGTGGGATTTCTGCAGTTGAGTACTTGAGCTTAATAGCATTAGAATCACAACTCGCTGTAGAGTTACAGCAGTTTACTCACCCTGAGAACTTGGCAGCCCTTGAATTACTTGAAAAATTGGACCATTTTCCACAAAAGCAGACACTTTGTGTTGCCCACACTCTCCAGCTCATTGTCTTGTTATTCTGAAGACTGGAGTAAGCCCTTTCTGCCAAGTTCTTGCAAGGGTCCCCAAGCAAGATTCTGTTTCCATAAATAAACCACAGTATGTCGGTTAATTTTCATCTAATATAGATCTCATTTCACATGTGAAAAGATAATCCAATCAGATGTCTTTTACACATAGAAGTCTTAGGTACAGTACCAAAAACAGCGTGTTTATTTCTAAATGTCAGAAGGGAACGTGGACAGTGGTCATCTGAATCTAAATCACTCCCTATGTTGTAAGAAACCTTGTTATTAATAGACTTGTTGTATATTTGGGCAGCTACGCAGCAATAACATTTGATTTAACAAATACAACTATCAAGAATATGCATTAATTTTAATTATGTGAATTAATTTACACAAACATATTCTAGAGATGAAACTGCAGTGCTTTGTTTAAACTGAGTACCATTTGAAAGTTGTTTGAGTTTTATGCTCATTATTTAGCAAAGATGAAAACTTAAGCAGTTGCATAAATTTTGATTTACCTGTCTGTGCTATCAAAGGTTGGTGTCGAAAGCAATTTCAAAGTGATTGTAGATGTGTCTGCTGGTGTCGGTCTTGTCGTTGTGTTGTGCGCGTGTGGGTTTGATTGAATTCACAGTCAGTGAGGCGGCGTTATATTTCTGCTCCCTGAGGGCCGTCTATCAGAGCTGTTTAATCTTAGTAATTACCCTGCTGAAATATGAAGCAGTTTCAACAGCCTCTATTCCACCATTCACACACTTCACAGGTACAAACCTACTCTAACACCACCTGCAAAGCTGATCCAAACATTTCCTATGACCTTGTTTTATTGAGTTCAAAAGTGTACTGAGTTTTTAAGTGGCTCTGACCTCCTGTCCTGACAGCCAAATAGCGCCTGTGTTTGTGATAACAGCGAGGTCTTCTCTTCGACTGATCTTTTCCTGTCAAAAGGACCTTAATCAGGCAGGATGGAGGCACTAATGAAATCATGGGATACTCTTGAGACTGTGGAACCTCCTCCGTCAGCCCTGCCACCGTTAGCCACGCTGTAATTGAAACAAATGTGCCAATTAGGCCATTCATTTCTCACATTGTCTGCCACACATTTACCCAGCTAATTTGTATTTGTCCCCTACCTTTCCTCCTCTCACTCCCTCTCTACTTCTATCCTGTTTTCCCCCTTTCTCTCTTTCTCCCTCTCCTCTTCATGTCTGTGCACTGCACCTTTTCAGTGGCTGAGGGGAAGTGGTGCTCAAGAATGCAGAGCATGGCAAATGTCTCAACAGAGAGGTCTGCTTTCACTGTGTGCTAATTGCCTATTTCAACTCCCAAGTTTCTCTGAAAACTTGAGTAAATACATTAGAGGAGAAGTGTGCTCTTCACTTCCATACATAAGTAGTATTACTCCCTGCTGAAAAAGCAGCTTAAACCGCATGATTTGTTGGTCTTAGCTGGGTTAAACTGGTTTGCCAGCTGTGTTAGCTGTCTGAACAACTGTAAAGTGCCCCAAATACCTCTTAAACTAGCAAAATATGCCAGGCTAATAAGGTTGTCCAGGTTGGGAGACCAGCTAAGATGTTTTGTTTTTTTTAAGTAAAACAGTGCTTAAAAAATCTGTGAGATTTACGACATAAAAAAGCATCTATTGTTGCCAAAACTTGACCGAAAAATATGGTAGCAACATTTTTAAGTTTTACAGATTAAACATTTACAGTTAAAAAAAGCTAACATATATTTCACTAACTGAGAAGATAATATATCAAATTACTAATAACATTTTTTCCCTTTATAATATATGATGACAAATACCTGAGAAACAAAGGCGACAATGAGGAAGTCAAATGGTAAATTAAAGCTTATCATAAATAGCTTATCATAAAAAGCTGAGGCAAATGCTAAAATATAGCAGGTGTATGTTTTCATAGACACAAATAATGCAATAAACATTTATTTAACAAAATAAGGTGTAACATAAAACACTAATGTACCCCCCCCCCCCCCCAAATACAAACATTTAAGAAACAATTTCCATGAAAACCATGAGAAGTGAAAGTTTTTCACTGTAAATTGTAAGATAGCTTTGTTCTTTTTTACTTCCAAAAATGTATACATTTAACAGTATTTTACTGTAAATTAATGTCCCATTAGATTTATTACATTTTTCAGCATGTAAAGGAAGGGAAAGTATCATTAACAACTTTTTTACCTTAGCATTTTTACAGTTTGTTTACCATTAAAATTTTAAGCATTTTTTTTTATAGTTTACCATTTGACTTTAGACTTCAAGACTGTATTTTTACAGCTTTATAGTGCTGCATCACAAACTTAATCACTCTAATTATGCATCTGGGTTAGTCATATGGCTCACAAAATAATTAAAGCATGTTATGAGCTATGAACATGAGGGCTAATATGATTCTGGGAAATAATCTGTGAATAGAGCAAATTTTAACTTGCTGTGATGAAAATAGAGAAAGAGAGGGCAAAGAGGGCATCACTGCAGCTACTGCTCAGCATAAATGTGACTATAATTTTATATTTTAGTAACCATGTTTTGTTGAAAGCAATAACCAAATCAGATGGATTTAAGATTGACCCAGGAAAAAAAAAAAAAAAAAAAGCTAACACGACAGCCTTCTTCAAATGGTGCCCTCAGCCCTTACTGTAAGCCCGTACAAGTTGATTGAACTTAAACAATTTATGGAAACTCATTGCCCTAAAAAAGTTGATTTTGTCTTGTTGAACAAACAAGACATTTCAAGTTCTTTACATTGGAAAGTGTTAGTTCATTGAACTAAATATCTGTTACAATAACTAAAATTTACCAGTTAAGGTAACTCAAAACATTAAGTTGCACTAAAGTTAACTTTTAGTAGACCAAATTGCATTTTTAATATAACAATTTAATTGGTTTAATTTTAACTAATTTCTCTACTGATTTATTATTCTTTAAGTTACAGCTGCACAATAAACAAGGACAAAATACAAACAACAGGGATTTTGTTTTAGCATTCAGTTTATTTAATTCATTTTACAAAATCCATTTAACAATTTTCAGGTAACTTTAAGTATGTTGAGATTTTGTCTAATAAAACAGAGAAAATGTATGTGTTTAATGTATTGCTCATTAATCAAAATGCAAGGCATAAGTCAATCCAAAAACAAGAACAAATGGCCTGAGGGAGGTTCTCTAAACATCCTTCCCAAGATTACCCTCTGAGACGATTCTTTACAGGGGCTAGATGGAGGAGAAAGACAGGGGGTGCTGTGCAACATCTTCGCTTTTGTGGATTCCAACTGGAACGTTTTGGTGTGACTCCTGATCATCAGAAGCCTGGACATGAAGGAAATTAATAAAACAAATTTTAGCTAAAAACTATGTTATGACCCCTTTAGTTTACATCATTTGTAACAGAAAGAAAAATCAACAATACTTACAAAGCATGCTTTGAAGAACTTCATGAAGTTCTTCAAAGGAGGGTGATCAGGTATTACAGGAATCCCTCTTATGGCAACACACTTCATGTCAGTGAGGTCAGAGGTCTGAGGTGGCGGAGACAACATTACATCAATGAAAAATGAAAATCACATTTCCATCAATTATTGCTTTTTTTGTATTACAGGAAAAGTTCACTCAAAATGAAAATTTGCTGTTAATTTACTCACCCTCAGGCCATTTAAAATGTATGTGACTGAATCCATGGTCCTTGGTGATTCATAAAATGGAAGCGAAGGGGTTCCATTACTTTGAGAGTCAAAAAAAAAAGAGCAGATACAGAAAACACAAAATGAATACCCCTTGCTCTTGATGATATACTGAGATCTTATGAAGCAAAACAATGAGCACATTGACTGTACATTGACATCATTACCTGTAATCCATAGCCTTAACATAAATTAAATGCTTAGTCTAGTATGTTTTAACAAGTATCCCCTTTTGCCACAAGCAAATTGACAGCACTTACATTTCCAGATCATCTTTTTCTTTAGCTCAACACTGCACTTCTTGAAATCTGTAGAGTGACAACAAACCACATTAGACTTTATTTTTTAACAAGCTGATAAAGCAAAGTGTCATTAAGGTGACCTGCTGAGTTATCCACAAACTGCTTCTAAAAATTGCAGTAAAGTTATCCGGCATTACATGGTAGAAAAGACTTGGGTCACACTTTATATTAGGTGGCCTTAACTACTATGTACGTACATCAAAAAATAAGTACAATGTACTTATTGTGTTCATATTGAATTGCAAAACACTACTGCTGCTACTGAGGTGGGATACGGGTAGGTTAGGGACAGGTTTGGTGGTATGGGTAGGTTTAAGAGTGGGTTAAGGTATAAGTGATGGGTCAACAGTGTAATTATAAAAATATATTTTGAAATAGGTATTTTGAAAAATATAAGTACAATGTATGTACACAATAAGTACATTGTACCAAATTATTAATTTAAATGTAAGTACATATTTGTTAAGGCCACCTAATATAAAGTGGAACCAAGACTTGGTATTATATGAAAAGTATTCAGTAGCTAACTAACTAACTAACACTATGTGGACGAGAGATTGCATTTCTTGGGCTAATATCCGGCACATGCACAAAGTTTTTCAATATAAGCTTGTTTGTGTAAAAAATTATTTGCAAAAGTAAAAAAAAAAAAGCCGTTCCGTAAAGGACCGTAGCAAAAGGTTTGCAACATTCATGCAGTCTTGAATTATATATATATTTTTCATTAGCTAACTGTGCTAACTAATAATGGTTTCAGAGCAAAAGGTAAAGAGAGAGTTTCAACTCACCAGCAAACACTGACAGAAATGCACGCCCTCGAGGAGTCAGTTCAAACAGCAGCTCAGACCAATAAACTTCTTTATGTCACGTTCCTCATTTCGTTGCCACTGGCGACAGACTCAAATAAGCTTAGTTGAGTTGATTCAACATAAAACATTCAATAGAGTGAGGAAACTCATGTAACTCGTACACCTAACTCAAAAAATTCAGTACTCCATAAAATTTTTTAAAATTTTTATGTTTAGTGTACTTAATTAATTTGGGTTAAAACAATTTCTGGGATAACAGTGATATGTTCCTTCCGAGGCTAAGTAATGAATTACAAACAGACCAAAAAATAAACAACTGTTTTCATTGTTGTGTGAGATAGGAACTATTTCTCCTTTGAAAAAGCACAGTGTGCAATGCAGTGTCCAAGATGAATGGTCACTGTGCTTTCAATTACAGTTTATAATATTCTACACTGCGTGTAGAAACTGATATCTCTTTTGATATTTACAGCATTGGTTAATAAAAACTTCTCTTTTTGTCAGGTGGAGTGGTTGAAAAATGAAGAATTGGTCAGCTCCCTTGAAGATGATAACATTGACACTCGTGCTGACCACAATCTGATCATCAATGAAGCCCGACTCTCTGACTCCGGCAACTACACCTGCCTCGCCAGTAATGTAGTTGCAAAAAGACGCAGTGCTACAGCTACTGTAGTTGTGTTTGGTAAGATGACACTGATATGCTTCATTGACTTGTGGTGGTACCTCCTCATCTTTGCTAAAAATACTACTAAACAGCTATCTGCTTGCAACAGAGTTGTGAAGTCATTAATTATCAAATTTTACCTGTTAACTCATTAGGTTTTTAACTCATTATTTACACAACCTTAAGATTTTAATCTGATTTTTTTTTTTTGGCAAAATGGTGATCACAATACAATACAATACAATACAATGTCAATACAAGTCAGTTGGGTTCAATTACTTTTTAAAATCCCATCAACTTTAATTGTATGGACAAAAACAGTTGAGACTTTTCAGCAAAACTATGTTTAAAGATACAAGCTATATAAACAAGCTTTAGGTACTTCAAGAGGTTTGCTGCGATTCATACGCACCACAAAATGATTCAAACTAGTGAAGAACACTAACAGCGATACCTGGTTCTGAAAGGGCTGATAGGAGAAACAGAATTCACCTGGTCCAAGCCAGCAAAAAATAAGGACGGACAATCTTGAGAGTTTTCTCACCAGTGGAGCAGCCTTAGGGAAATGTCCACCTTTGAATTCTGGTATTTGTTAGGTTGTTCTGTGAAAGGAACACAAAAAGGTGATTGAAGTTATATCTTTCAAGAGTTTAGTAAAGGAAAGGATGCTGTGAGGCAGATGGATCAATATCACTGTAGGGTGCCTTTTGGTGTCCTGTACATAAATAACTCATTTGCCATGATAACTAAACATAAAAATGACTATGAAAGGGTGTGTTATATTAGGCTAAGTTTTTATATTCATGACAAAAGCATTACTTGGCTCTTTAGATACATTTTCTAGATTTTTTTTGTTAGATTTGTATAAGAGGATGCATGCTATGTCCCATGTAGACGTGTGCCGGTAGGCTATTTGGTAATGTGTATGGCAAGCCAAAAGGGTCAGATTTACGCTATAGATAAATCGCGTTAACATACAAACGCCGTCAAATACGGCGTTTTAAACAGTATTTGCGGCGCAAAATATGCCGTTGTGATTACAAACGCCGTAAAACCCGCGCGAAAATACGTCAATGGCGCCGTATCTGCCGGCGTTTTAGTGCACATGAAAAGCGCCGTTTTTTACAACGTTCATATTACCATATGATGCCGTAAAAAACGCTGTTTTGGTTGCACAGAGCGCTCGTCACTTACGGCGTTTTGCTTATAGTATAATAAGCCACGCCCATTGATTTCCACAGCCAGTAATATTGAACAGTTCTCACCCAATCAATGATGCACAGAACCAGACCAGAACAATTCAGCACAGATCATTTGTGGTAATCCAATTCGCAAACTGTGTGCATAGTTAGTAACAAGGGCGTAGGTTTGCTTTCGAGATCCCCTATATTAGCTGTTTTGGACTGCTGTCTTGAATTGGGTGCAATACCTGCAAGTTGTACCTGTGAGTGCTGTGCTTCTCGTCCGGTGTGTGACTATTCCGCACATGTATTAAATGCACGTCCTTCAGAGCGTGCAGTTTTCTAACGTATTTACTTTAACTTGTTAGGTAATATCAATGATATGACGTTTCAGATGGGTCTGAAATGACAAAAACAAATACATAAATTTAATTATTTGATCAAAATTATTGCTAGGGACAGTTTGGTAGTGGCTGGATATTGGTAGGGACATGTCCCTAGCGTCCCCCCCCCCTAATTCCAGCCATATCACCCTGTAGCCCAAGACAGGTTGCCCAAAGACAGGTTGCCCACTGAAGCTAAGCAGGGTTGAGCCTGGTCAGTGCCTGGATGGGAGACCTCCTGGGAAAACTAGGTTGCTGCTGGAAGAGGTGTTAGTGAGGCCAGCAGGGGCTGCTCACCCTGTGGTCTGTGTGGGTCCTAACATCCCAGTATAGTGACGGGGACATTATACTGTAAAAAGCACCGTCCTTCGGATGAGACGTTAAACCGAGGTCCTGACTCTATGGTGATTCATACTAAATACTATAGTGTTTTTGAACCATACTATAGTAAAGTACTTCAATTCATTTGTTGTGGTAATTCTATAGTTGTTGTGGTAATATAACAACTGTAGTGATATAAATTACTTTACCCAAAACTGCTAAGTTTTCTACACCTATCGGATATATTATACTATAATACACTACAGTTTACTGTAGTAACAACTAAATGCTACAGTATTTATTACAGTTTATCAGTTCACTAATACTACAGTATGCTGCAGCATTCATTAACAAAGTGTTGTAAATACTATACAGTACACTACAATTTACTATAGTTTACTATAAATACTATAGTATTTTCATAATGCCAGTATAAACATTGATTTGAAAGTGAGAAACTTAGAAAGTTTGAAAGCAATCCTTACCTCACCAAAGTTGACTGAAGCATATTTGGTCCAGTATCCTCTGTTAGCTGGCGAGTGCAATCATTTAATGTTCGCTTGCAGTGCAAAATGAAGTTTCTTCTGTCCATTTTAAAGCGAACTGGATTTTTCTGCTTATTTAATGGCAAATAACTCATGCGAATTGGATTACCACAAATGATCTGTGCTGAATTGTTCGGGTCTGGTTCTGTGCATCATTGATTGGGTGAGAACTGTTCAATATTACTGGCTGTGGAAATCAATGGGCGTGGCTTATTATACTATAAGCAAAACGCCGTAAGTGACGAGCGCTCTGTGCAACCAAAACGGCATTTTTTACGGCGTCATATGGTAATATGAACGTTGTAAAAAGTGGCGCTTTTCATGTGCACTAAAATGCCGGCAGATACGGCGCCATTGACGTATTTTCGCGCGGTTTTTACGGCGTTTGTAATCACAACGGCATATTTTGTGCCGCAAATACTGTTTAAAACGCCGTATTTGACGGCGTTTGTATGTTAACGTGATTTATCTGTAGCGTAAATCTGACCCTTTTGGCTTGCCATAAATGCGATATATCACGATAATGAATATGCACGGTATTGTTATCGTGGGACTTCAAAATACCGAAAATAATTACTTATTAAAAATTATTCAGAATTTTGAATGCATTTTAAGAATACTTTTCCAATTAACTGGTTAAATGCACAACTGTGTCAAAGACGTGTTCGCTCTGATGTAAACAAGCACGGATGAGAAGCACATGGCGGAGGTGTGTGAGACGCTCTGGATGAAAGCGCACATTCACTCTCTGACAGCAGATGGCGCTGAACAGCAGATGCAGCGTTATTGCCCCAGAAACCCAGTAAACAAAGCACCTGCGCTACTTCTAAAACGTATTTAAATGATTTAAATAACCATTCAGATTTTTGTATTCGCAATGGTGTTCAGCACAGCACCAAATACTTTAATATTTAGACTAAATAGGGTATTTATTTAAAATGTTTTTTAAATTTTAATCTGGATTACAACATGCCTTAGAGATATTGTTTGAAAGTGTTTTGAATCTTTATTGTTCGGTCATACTTAACATTAGGGCTTCATTGGTTAACATTAGTTAATTAATTAGTTAACATAAACTCCCAATGAAAAATTATTCTAAACGTTCATTAATCTTAGGTAATTCAAATATTTAATAGCACATTGTTAAAATCAAAATAATTATAAACTGTGTGTTATAAACTGTTTTTTTTTTTTTTTTTTTATGAACCCAAGGTAACATGAACTAAGAGTTGTATTATCTTTTAACAAAGATGAATAACTTCTGTAGTAAATGTAGCTTTTGCTCATTGATAATGTTAAAGGGGTGGTTGACTGGCGTTTTTTTTCTAGGCTTGATTGTGTTTATGGGGTGCAGTCTAACATGTGTTCATGCTCTTTTTTTAAAAAAACACATTATTTTTCATATAATTTACCTTTATTCCACACCACTCTGTCCCTTCTCTGACAAAGGCCTCGATTATTTCCCGTTTTTATGAAGCCCCTCCCTCAGAAATACGCAATGGGCTCTGATTGGTTAACTGGCTCAGTGTGTTGTGATTCACTAAACCGCCGAGTGTGCGTCTAAATGTCCCTCCCCTCAGCTCAGCGGCATGTGCTCCGGTTGTATTGTAAACAATGGTGTCTTCTATATTGCTTATCAATTTGAGCCCGATTGAGAAGCAGAGGATATTAGTGAAGAGGATCGCGCAGAACCTGTGCAAGTACGGCTCTTAATGGTATGTTTGTTTGTTTGTTTGTTGTCTCATACTTTTAGATAAGCTGTTATTATGCTACTGCTTATGTTAGCTTTTAATATACTGTTTTATTATGATTAAAGCTTTAATACAGTACGGCAACCGCACACGCGTCCGTGTATAACGCTTCTCATTGCTATGTGAAAATGTATAATTGGAACAGTTTGCTGGAGCTGATCTGACAATCTGAATGAGAGAGAGAGAGAGAGAGAGAGAGAGAGAGAGAGAGAGAGAGAGAGAGAGAGAAATGCGAGGAACAGTATTAAGAACAGCTGTTTTAGAACATTAATTTTGAATCTTGTGAATCCATTAGAATCGTTAGAAAACAGAATCGCGATTCATATATGAATAGATTTTTACGTGCACCCCTAGTTTTCTCTTCCTCTTCTCTAAAGCAGCGCAGCATGGCTTCGCCCCCTTCCTTACATGTTCCCGAGGGCGGGGTTTATCTGGGTCCGTGATGTATCAGACCCGGGAAGTAGTTCGTTGTAGTCCCTTACCAGCCGTTTTTGTAGGCATTAAACTGCCAGAATTTTAAAAGAAGATATCTCTGTTTGCATTGAACTTTCAGCGCTGTAACTTTGCAGATATTGTTTATGCTCAAACAGCAACATTACACACTAACTAACGTTAAAAAAGACAATTGCAATCAACCACCCCTTTAATGCGTTAACTAAGGTTAACTAATGAGATCTTACTGTAAAGTGATACCTATTTGTTTTTTAATTCTTTTGCACTTTAATCTGTGTAAAATGTTTAACTTTATCATTTTTTTTGTGTATTGCTTTATTGTATTTAAATGTTCAGATATTTTTGTTATAAGAAAACAGTTATTAAACCTGTTATACTGTAATATGACAATTTTTGCAACTAAATTTCAATATTGTGATAATACCGTATATCGTGATAAAAACATTAGCAATTAATCGCAACATGAAAAATTGATACCGGCATATCCCTAGTCCCATGCACTGCTCATTAAATTTGAATGATAGTAGAATATTGTCAAATCATAAAATTGAACAATTTTGTTCTCCTATTAATATTTTGGTAAATAAGAGATTACTCAAGTTGAGTGTATTGTTCATTTGGTAATAAAAATGATATTTTTATTTAATAAAAAAGAAAAGTTTTTCTATGTCCCTTGAATGGTTGTCCACCGTGTCGTATTGGGGAATCCGCCCCTTTAAAAAAAAGGCCATCCCCTTTAGTGACATCAGGACAACAGATTTTTTGCCTCTTCAGTGCCGGGAATTTCAACGGCTGAGGTCAGTAAGTTGGTGACTTTTCAATTGACAAATTTTCTTCGTATGAGTTTTCTTGTGTGCTTTGCCAAAGCTTAACATGACCACCGTGTCGGCATAAAATATGCCAGAAGTGATTAGAATACAGTATTTTCAAAGTATGTAAGTTTAAATATACCAAATTCTCTTCAACAACCAGACTAACTAATTAGCTAGTCATAGTTGTAAGCTAATATGCTAATTGAACCTCAAAATGTCCACCCTGTCGGCCACTTAGACTCATGACACATACATGACACATACATGATACATGATACATGATACATGACAGGGTGGACATAGCATTCATTTGTAGTTAATCTGCTAAAAATCTCAAATGAATGGGGGGTGGGGTGTATATCAGTGTGATTGAGAATGTAATTATATTATTTATTATTATTATATTATATAACATAATATTATTATATTATGTTTCATTGTCACATTTTGTCATGCTTTGTGTGTTCTACTTTGTGTCCACCCTGTCATCTTGATATTTTACAATAATGTTTTTAAAAAGAATTCAATCATATCTATATAATCCAGTGTGTTCAATAGCTAGGTGTGGGGGCAATAACATGCAAAAAAAAAAAAAAAAAACTGCATCCAAATATCACAGTTTTCTCAAAAAAAATTTCAAATTGTATGAGTTTCTTTAAAAACACATCGTTTACATAAAATATTTTATGTATTCATAATTTGAAAGCAAACAAATAACCCAGTTTAGGAAATGGACATCATACCTTTCAGAAAATATAATTTGCATCTTAATTTTGCAATGAAAACGTATTTAACAGTATATATGTCCATCACAGGGTGGACAGTGGACTAATGACTTGTTTGACTCGAGCCTTGTCTGTCTTGACTCAGAACATGACTCGAGACTTGAATGCAAAGACTCGAGACTTACTTGTGACTTGAAAGACTTGGTCCCACCTCTGATGGTTTTTGAGTATGAAGGCCACTCAAACGGTCCATGTTGGTATTTGATTCGATAGAGAGACCTTTGACATTAACAAAAAGTTGATAAGCCTGTTTATTTTGCTTTGCACAAACTATGCACAATTAAACATCTGGTCAAAAGTTTGAACTTTTAAAAATGTTTTTGAAATGTCTCTTTGAAAAATCTTACATCTACATTTTTAATAGTATTTGAAATGCTGAAAATTCAACTTTGCCATCACAGGAATAAATTATTTATTAAAATGTATTCAAATAGAAAACAGTTATTTTAAATTGCAATAATATTTCACAATATTATTGTATTGAATTGTATTGTATTCACCAAATAAAATACAGCTTTGGTGAGCGTCTTCTTTTAAAAACTTCTTTCAAAAAAATCATAATGATTTTAAACTTTTGACCGGTAGTGTTTATAATTAGCTGTATTTTATTATTTGCATGTAGCATTCTATTTTCCCTGCTACGTGATCTTATTAGAACAAATTTGGGTAACACTTCATTTTAGGGTCTCTTAACTAGTTGCTTATTAGCATGCATATTACTAGAATATTAGCCATTTATTAGTACTAATTAAGCATATATTAATGCCTTTTCCACATGACCTTATTCTACATCCCTAATCCTATCCAATATCTAAACTTAACAACTACCTTACTAAATATTAATTAGTTTTAATTTAATTAAAATATTAATTAATTAGCAAATTAGGAATTTATTGCAAAACTGAGTTTTAAATTTTTACCCAAATTTGTGCTAACATTGGTGTTAAAATATTGGCAGTATTACGGGTTGTTCATCTAAGACATATCAAAGCTAGACTACAAAAAATTCAAACCACAGAGAAGGTTTTCCTTTAGCCTGTTAGTCATCCTGACCTCTGGGTGTTTTTTTTTTTTTTTTTTTTTTCTGGTGGGGTGAGGGAAAGGTTGTCTCTCAAGTTCAGTTGTTGTCTTATTCATCGGAAGATCTCTTTGTCTCTGCAGTGAACGGTGGATGGTCTCTGTGGACAGAGTGGTCTCCTTGCAGCGTGAACTGTGGGAGAGGAGTTCAGAAGCGATCTCGGACCTGCACTAACCCGGCTCCTCTAAATGGTGGAGTGTTCTGTGAGGGCATGTCTGTGCAGAAGATCACCTGCAATGCACTCTGCCCAGGTCAGAGCCTCATCAACAGCAGCACACCCCTGAGGTGCAGCTTGACCTCCAGCATCCAAACTCACCGCACTTTTTAGTGTCATGGTAGCACGTGACACAATGTTTTACATTCAGAACACATCAGACATCGTAGTACATTTTCCATTCTGTAATAGTTCAGTGTAAGGGTATTATTATGGGTATTACTGAGGCTTTACTTCATGTATGTAAATGAGACCTTTTGTTCTCTTATGAGAATGAAGAAATAATCTCTAGCTAGTATCATTTTATTAGAAGAGTTATTCATGTTTTCTTGTCTTCATGATATTTAAATCAATTTGTGAACCAGTCTTTTTGATCTGACCACACATGATTACTGTTGGTTTGCATAATAAGTTTTAATCTTTTCATTTTTTAAATAATTTGTCTACAATTAAGCCTCAAATGAGTGAAACACATTTAATTTGTTTAATTCTTAATTAATCATGCATATATGGTATGTGATTACAATCAAGTAATTATTTGTAGAAATTAAATTAAATAGAAAAACATGTTCATAGTACTCTCAATTGGCTTTTAGGTTGTGTTGAAAAAAAAAAAAACATTCCTTTGATTAAATATCCTGCCAGTTATTAGTAGAAAATGTATAAAATTTGTTGTCACTACATAGGCCCAATTATCAAATGTTAATTAAATGACACAATATACCATTATAATTTAATTCTTAAAAAATATCTGTGCAATTACGTAGAGTTAAATCTCAGCGTATTTATTTTCTTCATATTGTGGAAATGCATATAGGCAGCAAAACAATATGAGCCACGTAAGTGCCTTTGCATATTCAGTTTGACAGTGTTACACTACCGTACATAAGTTTGATGTTTATAAGATTTTGTAATGTTTTTAAAGTCTCATGCACTCACAAGTCCTTGGTCACAAATACTGTAAAAACAGTAATACTGTGAAGTATTATTGCAGTTCAGAAAAAATGTTTTAGTTTTTTTAGTTTTTATTTTAATGTATTTTTTAATTTTATGTATATTCCTGTGATGCCAAAGCTGAATTTTCAGCAGCCCTTACACTTCAGTGTCACATAATCATTCAGAAATCATTATAAAATTTGATCTGCTTTGATGCTCAAGAAACATTTCTTCTTATTATCACAGCTGAGAACTGTTTTTGTGGAAACCATGGTTATTTTTTTTCCAGTTTTCTTTGAATAGGAAGTTCAAAAGAACAGCACTTATTTGAAATAGAAACCTTTTGTAACATCATATGTTACTTTTAATCAGTTTAATGCGTCTTTGCTGAATAAATGTATTATTTCTTAAAAAAAAAAAAAAAAAAACTTACTGACCCGAAAGTTTGAACACAACAAAATTTAAACAACACTCTTTATGGCTTAAAAATAATAAGATGAACTGATTAAAACGGACTGAGCTACAGATAATATTGAGAATTTGATCAGTTGGTTTAAAATATGGTAATGTGTGAAACCCCGCCAGTGTGGTCAAGAGCTGGACCATTAAAACACTTTTAATTAAGTTTATGAAGTCTCTAGAAATCTCGTAAGTTCATTGCTGAGTGCAGATAATGCACAGAGCAGCTGTTCACCTTCCTTAAACGGCAACCCCGTTGTGTGCTCTGCAGTGGATGGAGTCTGGGAGGAGTGGAGCGAGTGGACGGTGTGTAGCATGCAGTGTGAAAGGCAGCGATGGAGGGAGTGCAATGCACCACCGCCCCGTCACAGAGGCAAGATGTGTGAGGGAGAGGGTCAAAGCACTGAGAACTGCACGGGAGGACTGTGTACGCAAAGTGAGTATGCGCAAATGCCATAATATGTCATAAACACAGTCATTTCATCGATGAAAACAGCATCGTCGTCATCACATGTTGGTCATGCTGTTTCTCACTTGGTGCTTGACACAAAGCTCAAGTCCGTGATTTGCGTGTTTTGGGAACTGTGATAATTGTCTGCTAAAAGTGGATGAAAGTGATGGCATCGTGCCCCGTGTCTCTCTCAATATCTCCCTCGTAGCTGTTATGATGAGAACCCTCTCTGATTTCTCCTCCTTAATGAAGGATGGAAACATCCTGCAGCCTAAGTGATCCAAAACCATCTGCCAGTAGCTTCCCATGGCAACAATGCCGAGCAACAGTATCCACAGCTGATATTGGCATAGCCTGCAGTTGGACATCTACCCGTGATGTGAATCAGAGAGCAGATTTGTAATAAGTATTACAGGGATGGACTGTAATTCTCTCTCCCTTTCTTTCTCTCTCTCTCTTGTTCTGTTTCTTTTTCCCTGCAGATGGGAAGCTGATGCATGATGTTAAGCCTCAGAGTGAGTTCCTCCTCCATGTGAATACATAATTGCTGTACAGATGAGGGAATAAAACAACAAAATAAGCTGTTGCTACTGTTGAGTGAACTTCTGTTTGAGTTATTTTATCTTAAATATCCTGGTTTTTTTTTATAAATTTGTGAATTTGTGTGATAGCTATTTTTTCTCCTTTTTCTTAATTAAGATAAGCTCAGTCCGCTCATATGTCTTCACTTCTACGCTTGGTTACCTGTATCATTATGCTGACAGCAGGTGTCATTTTCAACAAAGTGGAAAAAGATGCAGAAGATTAATTAGCAAGTATTCAATCTGTCTCTCAATTTGAATTTTAGTATGGAAATTGCAAGCCAACTAAAGCATCCACAGCAAATAAACTTTACAAATGAGAGTTTTTGCAATGCAAAAATGGTTGGTGGAAAATATGTATTTAAATAATACACATAGAATATAAAATTAAAGCATAAAATATGTAAAATAATTGGAGAAAATGAACAACTAAATAAATTTGGTAGTATGTCACCAAATTTCCTCTGCCAGTGGAAAATATATATATATATATATACCATTTTCTCAGTAAATATATTTCTAAAGGTGCTGTTGACATGAAACACTGTTGACACGACCAGGTGCTCCTCGCAATATTTCTGACAGAGGAGTCAGAGCCAAGGATCCAAAGATCACTTGTGGAGAGCTTCAGAAAGACCTGGAATTAGCATGTAGAATTGTATCAAAGAAAACAATAAGTAATACACTCATCCGCTGTGGCCTTTATGCAAGCTCACCACGCAAGGCTCTATTGCTGAAGAAAAAGCATGTTGAAGCTTGTTTAAAGTTTGCTGCTCAACATTTAGACAATCCTGTGAAATACTGGCAGAATATAGTCTGGTCAGATTAGACACTAATTGTACTCTTTGGATGCCATAATACACACCATGGTTGGAGGTCAAATGGCACTACACATCACCCCAAAACATCATGGTGTAGCACTGGCAAAATTCATATAGTTGGAAGGATGAATGGAAAAATGTACCGAGACATTCTTGATAAAAATCTGCTGCCATCTACCAGGATGATGAAGATGAAATGAGGATGGATATTTCAGCAAGACAGTGATCCCAAACACACAGCCAATAAAACCCTCAGTTGGTTTCAGGGAAAGAAAACAAAGCTGCTAGAATGGCCAGCCAATCACTTGACTTGAATCCAATAGAAAATCTATAGAAATAATTAAGTTTAGAGTTCATAGAAGAGGCTCATGGAACCTTCAAGATTTGAAGACTGTGTGGAAGAATGGGCCAAAATCACAACTGAGCAATGCATACGACTAGTTTCTTCATACAGGAGGCGTCTTAAAGCTGTCATTACCAACAAAGGCTTTTGTCTGGTGAAAATTTCATGTCAGAAACACCTTTAGAAATATATTTACTGAGAAAAATTGTGACGTGTGTATGTGTGCTATATATATATATATATATATATATATATATATATATATATATATTAGTGCTGTCAATCGATTAAAAAAAATAATCTAATCGCATGTTTTTTTCTGAAATTAATTGCGATTAATCCCACCTTAAATTAAACTTTTTAAATATACTTTTATATTGCAATCATTTCACATTTAATCTTCAAATTAATGTAAAAACAACATAAAGACAGTATATTTTTAATATTTGTTTAATGCCATCTTTTTTTTTATGACTGAACGCCAGTATCACTGATACCAATACTACTGATGCCACTATGAAATTGTTCTTTTAATTGTAACATTTAACCATTGACTATAGCCATTCAACATTACAGTATAATTGAGAACTATCAATTTTAATATTTATTAGACTTTAATAAAATAACTTCTAATTTAAGTGAAGTTCATACAGTCTTCACTTAAACCCATTAAAACAAATGTCATATTTAGCTATCTGTACCCTTCAGCAAGTAGGAAATATACAGAAATTGAATAGTTAAGTTATCAAACACTAAATTCTAAATTAAATATAGATGAATCCTTAAAGCTATAAGTCACTGATTTCCTCTTTTTTTCTTTTCCTTTGATGAACAGACACCACAGCAGCTGGTTTTTAGGTTATTTTCATTGCTATTTCTTTAAGAGCTGCCGCTGCTGAATGTGACTCAGATCTGAGTTTGTGTGTGAGAATGTGTAGTATTAAAGGGATAGTTCACCCAAAAATGAAAATTCTATCATCATTTACTCACCCTCAAGTAGTTCCAAACCTGTATGTATTTCTTTGTTCTGCCGATCACAGAGGAAGATATTTTGAAGAAAGTTTGCAACCAGGCTGTTTTGGGGCACCATTGACTTCCATAGTAGGAGAATAAAATACTATGGAAGTCAATGGTGCCCCAGAACTGCTCTGTTTCCCACATTCTTCAGAATATCTTCTTTTGTGTTCAGCAGAACAAAGACATTCATACAGGTTTGGAACTACTACAGGGTGAGTAAATGATGACAGAATTTAAATTTTTGGGTGAACTATCCCTTTAACTTCATCTACCCGCAGGTATTTGTATGAAGCACCGATAAACACAACAGCAGTTGGCCATAGTGCTGTACAAATAAAATAAAAACCAGTAAAAACAATAACATCAGTAAACTCAAAAGATAATTTAACATACAAAGTTTAAAAAGCCAAGGTAAGAAAATAAGATTTCAGTTTAGTTTTAAAGAGAGAATTTGAAGCTTTCACAGATAAAGGAAGGTTATTCCATAGTCTCGGTCCAACTATTGCAAATAGTAAAGGGTAGATAGTATGTTTTCTAGCTGGATGTTGTGCTTACGATCAATAATCATGTCTTTGCATTCGACCAAACCGATTTGCAGAAATCAAAACATGAGTCCCGCTCGCTATACAGCGGGAGCGACTAGGCGGCAGAGGATTCCGCTTGGTCTTAAAGTCTTCCCTGTGTGGCTACATTCGCAATTCAAACAATGCTTTGGACAAATAATACTTTATTTGTATAGTCTAGGTGGTCATACGGCATATGCCTGCAAATACGAGACAAACTGATGCCTTAAATATGAGACGATTCCTTATTATACAGAATGGTTGGCAACCCTAAAAATGCAAAAGAGAATTGATTCGGGGGCCCCTAGTGTTTTGGGCCCTGGGCTGCAGCCCATGTTGCCCATTAGGATAACGTGGCCCTGGATGAGGGAGACAGTGCTGGCTGCTTCAGGACAGTTTTGAAAACCATTTCAGGAACATGTTCTTAAATGTGACTCATATATAACATATTACATGTACAGTTTTAAGGCAGCTTTAATCACCTTTTTGGTAACTTCATGACATAACTGACCACGACATTGCGTGCACGTAGTTTATTTCACGCCTTGATACGTATTGATACAGGCTGCACGCCTACGCCTTTGTGCACGCTGAGCACACTACCGTTTCCACGCTCGTTTGACTCGTATCTAACGCCGAGGCAAAATGAAGCGCGCGTTTGAAATGTCTCCCGTTTGATGTGGTCGTAAAGACGTTCTGCGACTGAAAAAATGCATTTCCTGTCAAGAGAAAAAGTGACAGAAACAGCAGTTGTGAGTGGGGTGTCCAACACTAGCCCCGCCCTTGCGTTAATGGTGTTAAAAAATTTTTAATGCGTTAAACTGAAAAAAGTAATCGCCTGCGTTAACATGCTGATTTTGACAGCACTAATATATATATATATATATATATATATATATATATATATATATATATATATATATATACACAAAATAAAAAATACACACACACACACACACACACACACACACATATATATATATATATATGTGTGTGTGTGTGTGTGTGTGTGTGTGTGTGTGTGTATATATATATATTATTTTTTTTTCTCTCTCTCTAAAACAAGACTTTTTGCCTTGTGGCAATTTTTCTTCCCAACTAAGTTTATCATAAATCAGACAAAGATGCTGATTAAAAATTTGATGATTCTCAGTATAGTCCTGAATATTCTGCTGGTGTCCTTATCAAGATTTTCTGCATATCCATTTCAGAGAAATTTCAAAGTGCTAGTCAATGTATTGTGTCCTTTTTAGATGATAGAGTGAGCGATTGGATGTGGCATTTGAACATGTGCTATATTTAGAGGAAGCAACGAGGTGTAATCACTGAATATTAACTCACCTCGTCAAGCATATTATGTCTTCATTTCTCCCCGTGTATTATTTTAACCATATTGAGGCACTTTGCAAAACATGATTTTAAATATGTATTAGTACCAGGTGCTTCTGCATTGTTACAGTGATGTGACTCTGAGACTCTTCCGTGTGCATTGATGTGTGAGTTGGGTTATAATTCTTCTAATTGAATCTATTAAATCTCTTCAATGATGGACATGCAATTAAATCACCTTTACCCTTGGACAGAAACTTGTTTCCGGCTTGCAGCATGTAATCCTGTTCAACTTTCTGTAGTGCGTCAGGATATTTGAAATGCAGTGCTGTAGTTTTATAAGCATATTCTTCCTCTCACGGCATGATTAATGTCCTCTGTGTCCTTTGTGATCTGGCAAGTTCTGTCTGCCCAACCCTCCTGCTGCAGAGGTCACTTGGGCCGGTGCTGTAGATGCCAGCTGAACAGATGTATCATTGCGTGGGGTGTTGGCACTCCACTCTGCCAGTTATTAAAGTAGTAAGAGCCCTGGAATTCACACCTCCCAAACTGCCCTCACGTGCCAAGCATATCTTTATACCCTGCTAAACATGTGCATATTGCACCTGTTCCATTTACACAGGTGTCTAAAAGATTTGCAAGTCTAACCGCAATGACCAGGTGTGATGGCTTTAAATGTTTCCCTGTCATCAAAATGTTTTTTTTTTTTTTTTTTTGTCTGGCACTGGGAAAACATTTCACTTGCACACAGTATACAAAACTGTTAAACGAACTGTAACTTACAGTATTTATCTTATTATACTATATTTTTTGTCTGTTTCCTAACACAATGTAATAGCAGCAATAATAATGTTTATAATAGCAATAACAGTAACAATAATGATGATGATGAGAATAATAATAATGATAATAATAATAATAATGAAACAACAATAATAATTGTAACAATAATGACAACAATAGCTGTTGTTGTGAAACATTATAAAATTTCTTAAAATTAGTGCTGGGCAGCGATTAATCGAATCCAAAATTAAAGTTTTTATGTACATAATATATGTGTGTGAACTGTGTATATTAATTATGTATATATAAATACACACGCATGTATGTATATATTTAAGAATAGTAGGTTATGTTTATATATTAAATATATTTATATATATAATAATAATAATAATAATAATAATAATAATAATAATAAAAAATGCATGTCTATGCATGCAAGTAATGTTTTTTCCTGGAAGTCTAAGTATGTGTTTATGTGTGTTTATGGCTGTGTCCCAGGCATGGAGAACTCTATTGATGTTGCCCTGTACTCTGGTCTGGCTGCGGGGGTGATTGCTGTGGTCGTCCTCATAGTGGCCATCACCCTCTACAGGAAGAGTCAAAGTGAGTATGGAGTGGACGTCATTGACTCATCTGCTCTTGCTGGGGGCTTCCAGTCCTTCAACTTCAAAACCACCAGACAGGGTAAGAGTTCACTGTAGATGAAGCGGTTCGGTTGGATTAATTGAATTATTGTGTTACTGATGTTTATGTGCCACTTGTCACAATAACAGGCTAAGCTACAATGAATATTCAGACAATTCCAAATAAATTAATTGCTTGTAAAGCATACAGACACACATGCCATAAGAGTTATTTATTGCACAGTAAGATACTTACATATTTCAGTCACACAAACAGCCTCTCCTGAGCAAACAAAAAAAACTCCAAATCCTTTGACGAGTAAATGTGTAAGGCATGCTACGTTGACTTCAATTCTGCCTTTTTGTCAGCTGTGCCAGTAACTTTTGTTGATAAGACCACGACTATAGTCACATGACCCAAATTTGGTTCCGCTACAAGCGTCCATATTACCACCGCTGACACTTCTGGGTCAGAGAAAGTGATAGCCATCGCCTCGCAGGGTAATCAATCCTGCCTGCTTGTGACAGCACAGTGAAAGACTGCGACTAGCAGCTTGTGTTTACTGTGCTCAAGGCCTGGGATGGAGAACCCCCCTCCCACTTGCATGCAACAGGAAAGAGGGGATCAAGGCTCAGCTGAGCCGCATCTGTCAGGTCATCAATCCTATTTAAAAAGGCCAACTTTCTCCCAGCCTCCCGCTGCGCCTCATTCCAACAGCCAATCCGGTTCCCATCAGAGCTCATAGGAAAGCCCAAACCCCATGCAAGGGAAACGAGAACACATGTTGGATGTTCACTTAAGGATGTGGGATGTAGAATGAGACAATACAAGCTTCTCTAAACAGTTGTTTATTTTAAAAGTTCAAAAGTTCCAAATTTGATTGCATTTGATGTGGTTTTGATTTGCTTTTCTTTCTCTTAAGGTAGGTTTTGTGTTATTCATTATATTTTGTATCACTTTTCCTTTTAACTCCATTCGCTGCATGATATCTATTGCAGTTTTTCTCAGTGTGTAATTATGATAAAGTTTCTGAAGTATTCCAGCTGACTCTCTAAATCACAGGTAACAGTATGACACTCCAGACCTTTACCCGCCTGTCTGCTCTTGAAATCTGAGTCACTGAGTCATTTTAATCACAACTCTAATTCCAGATCTTTCCCCGCAAGGTGCCCACTACATGCCTGTTTCATTAACTCCTATCATCCTGCTGTCTTGTCCTTTCATTTTTCTCTCATTTCTTGAGATTTTCTGTCCCACAGTGATCATATCCTGCTTCTGAAGAGGGGAAAACCAATTTATTGTGGATGAGAATTTAAGAAGTTGAACCATTTAATGTGCTTTAATTTCCTTTATATGTCTGGTGAACCTAAATCAGGTTCAGTTCTCTGCTATAGGTAGTGGTTAATTTACCTCGTGTCGTTCTAAACCAAGATAGTTAGTTAATTATTTTGAGAAATGTCTCATACTATTTTTTTGTCCATACAATGGATGTAAAAATTGCTTTGGTGTATGGACATAAACAGTTGAAATGTTCTTCACAATATCTTATGTGTGCTACAGAACAAAGAAAGTCAATGATGACATAAACCTTATACCTTAAAAGGATAATAATGAAGTTGATAATTCCAAATGTGCATATGCATCAGCAGTTTTCCACCATAATTTGTTCCATTCTGACACCTTACAACTTTGTGGGACCGTTCAAATACATAAGACACACCTGTCGTCACCCTATTGCAAAACCTTGACCTGTCCAAGCTTGGCGACTAGAAATATCCCAAACGCCTGACACCGATCAGCCCAGCCTGGGGTAATTAACGATTTTCCTAAAAATAAAGACCCATTAGCCTCCTGCCTCCCACCGCTCACTGTGCAGCAGCTGGCCAGCAAGGACTAAGTGACTCGAGTGTTAGAGCTACTTTGGCACCAGGATGATTCGTGGGGGCTCGGTGACTGTGTGTGCCTGCTTCAGACAGGAAAAGGTGAGAGAGCAACAGCGAGGGATGAAGACCCCCTTCCAAGAGCCGTTCTGAGTTCAAGCTGGGAGGTGACAGATTTAAAAACTTGAAAAACAAAAAGGTCATTTAGACGTAGTTCATATATGTATGTCCTCCTGAGTAGCTAAATGAATTCATTTTACAGGAAAGCGCAAATCTCTCATGATGTCACTGGAGACAAGTGCAAGTACATTTGCTGCTCGGGTCTGCTTGCATAATCAAAAAGGCCAGCTAGCAATGGGTCCATCTTAAAGGGAATAATTTTTGAATTTTTTTAAACTATATACTCGCTGAAATAACGTTTCAGTAATTTACAAAACATATACAAATGACACATATTTGCATATTCATTGTTCTCTGATTTTGGTAATATATATATATATATATATATATATATATATATATATATATATATATATATTGTGACGGATCGGTGGCCCTCCCCCTTATCATCATCACCACCCCGTCCCTTATTCGCCGCCCTTCACCAGGCTCCCGACTGGAGTGGGTGGATGAGAGGAGGGGCGTGGGACCAACGTGGGCTGGCGGCGTGTGATGAGGCACAGCTGGACTGAATTAAGCCTCATCACCGCCGCCGTTAAATGCCGAGCGCGCCTCTCCTCGGGAGACCGGTCTCTTCCCCCGTGCATGCACACTGGTGTCCTCGTGGGTCCAGGAAGGGTGCGTCGAGGGACAGCGCGCCGCCGAGGATGTGAGCCGCGGAACCTCCAAGGGTCATCGTGCAAGCCACACCCGTATAACGGCCGTCGGGCCAGGATGCCGGGCCGTCCATCCCGCCAATGGGCCAGTAAGTGGCACAGGAAGAGCCGCCGCTCCAGAGAAGCCGCCGCCCCTCGTGCCCCGGACCGCGGGAGCGTGTGCGGCCACCTGACTCCGCCCCTTGCCTGGACCCTTCCCCTTTGGAACACTGCCCTCCTGCACAAGCCCCGAAGCACGACGAGGACACCAGATCCCCCCCTTCTTTGGACACTTCTTTCCCCTGGACACTTTTATTTTATTATTTTTGTTCAATAAAAACCTCTCCGAGGCCTGACGCCACACCCACTGTGTCTGTCGTTGGCTCCTCCCGTCACAGTGGTGGAGAATGCGGGCAAGGCGGAGCCTAGACAGCGCAGTTGGGCAACATCTGAAGACGTCATCCCCTCTCGCCCGCAGAAGTTTGTGAAGAAGCGCGTGGGACGGAGAAACGACGGAGACGGCCTCCCAGCCACTGAAGGGGTAAGTGACATCTAGCCAATTGTCATCTTACCCTGTGGTTGGTTGAGGCTGTCGACTAATACCGGTTTCTCTGTCCCTGTTCCGGCGCGGTGCGAGAGGGAGGTTCGCCCGGAGAGGAATCCCTGCCCCGCCCACTCCGACCGTATGGAGCCTGGTTGAGGAAGGTAGCACTCCTGCGTGGGCGGCGACCGATGACGGGGATGTCGCTTGGGGGGGGGAATGTGACGGATCGGTGGCCCTCCCCCTTATCATCATCACCACCCCGTCCCTTATTCGCCGCCCTTCACCAGGCTCCCGACTGGAGTGGGTGGATGAGAGGAGGGGCGTGGGACCAACGTGGGCTGGCGGCGTGTGATGAGGCACAGCTGGACTGAATTAAGCCTCATCACCGCCGCCGTTAAATGCCGAGCGCGCTTCTCCTCGGGAGACCGGTCTCTTCCCCCGTGCATGCACACTGGTGTCCTCGTGGGTCCAGGAAGGGTGCGTCGAGGGACAGCGCGCCGCCGAGGATGTGAGCCGCGGAACCTCCAAGGGTCATCGTGCAAGCCGCACCCGTATAACGGCCGTCGGGCCAGGATGCCGGGCCGTCCATCCCGCCAATGGGCCAGTAAGTGGCACAGGAAGAGCCGCCGCTCCAGAGAAGCCGCCGCCCCTCGTGCCCCGGACCGCGGGAGCGTGTGCGGCCACCTGACTCCGCCCCTTGCCTGGACCCTTCCCCTTTGGAACACTGCCCTCCTGCACAAGCCCCGAAGCACGACGAGGACACCAGATCCCCCCCTTCTTTGGACACTTCTTTCCCCTGGACACTTTTATTTTATTATTTTTGTTCAATAAAAACCTCTCCGAGGCCTGACGCCACACCCACTGTGTCTGTCGTTGGCTCCTCCCGTCACAATATATATATATATATATATATATATATTAGTGCTGTCAAATGATTAATCACATCCAAAATAAAAAAATTGTTTACATATAAATACACACACACATACAGTATATATTTACGTTTATACAATTATATATTCATATTCTTATATTTTATATTATATATAAATATATTTAATATATAAAAATAACATTTTTCTTAAATTTATACACATGCATGTGTTTGTATTTATTTATACATAATAATATACACAGTATACACACATTATGTAAACAAAAACTTTTGTTTTGGATGCGAATAATCATTTGACAGCACTAATATATAATAGGGCTGCACAACTTGCCCAATTATTTTTCATACATGCCGACTTTAACATGACATTTTATATGGAAAATCGTCTTAGGTTACATATGTAACCCTAGTTCCTCGAGGGAACAAGACGCTGCTTCTGAGAACGCTAGGGGAACGCCTCCAGCTTGACCGCGCTCTGATACAAGTGTAATCTGTCCAAAGGATGGGTAAGACGTCATGGGCAGGTGACATAACGGCCAACAAGCATAAAAGCACGTGCTGTGGAACTGGCGTCAGCTTCATGAATGAAACAACCGCTCGTAGGGATGCCGGAAGTATGGCTTCGAGACGCAGCATCTCGTTCCCTCAAGGAACTAGGGTTACATACGTAACCTAAGACGTTCCTCTTCAGGAACTCGAGCTGTGTCCGAGAACGCTAGGGGAACGAGATCCCCACACCGCCAAACTGACAAATCCCTGCCTAGTGTGGATGGAGCACAGCTAGGGCGAGAGACAAAAAGGCCACAGGTGGCTAAGGTAGGCGGGGCCTGCGTCCCGAAGGCCAACTTCTGAAGAGTGAGTCTTGATCCCCAAGAGGGGAGAGCAGAGGACTCGAGGCTATGGAATAGCATCCTGATCCACCACATAGCAAAAGCTCTCTGGCCGGAGGCCTCAGCCTCTGGAGGAAACGTGTACTAGGGGGTGACGTAACCAGTCTACCCACTGAAAGGCCACCGAGAAGGGCACAGTAGGCCGGTATAGCCACCACGTAAACCGTCAGGGTGGAGTGGGTTAACCCTGCGGAGGAATAGGCCTGCATGAACTCCAGAACTGTACCAATCGGGCAGTTGACTGGGTCGAGCTGGCGATCTCTGCACCAAGAAGTGAAAAGTTCCACTTCAAGGAGGAGGAGTTTGTCCTGGGACCACCCAAGGATCTGGTATGTCAGCCAGCACAGGGGGCGTGAACGCAGACCTCCTCGGTGGTTGATGTAAGAGACCACCGCTGTGTTGTCGGTGCTATTGCACCAACACCGGCGATCTCTTTGGTCTGGGAGAAAGTGTTTCAGTGAAACACCGCCAGCATCTCCAGGCAGTTGATGTGCCACATGAGACGGCGAGTACTCCACAGACCGCGGGCAGGGTGAGGGACGCGTCTGTTGCTAGCGTATGGCCCTGAGACAAGAACCAAGGATGTTTCCACATGTCTAAGGCATGTAGGCACCGCCACGTAACCTTGATCATGTGAAGCGGGTTTCCCCTTGGGGAGAACCCCTTGGTCTTGAGCCACCACTGTAAGGGTCTCATGTACAGCAGGCCAATAGGTATCACGTTGGACACAGCTGCCAGCAGTTTCTGAAACTGCTTGACAGTGACTGACTGGCCTTCTTTCACTCTCCTGACTGCCGTGAGGATCGACTCGATCCAAGCAGGGGACACACGTGCCTGCATCGTGGTCGAATCCCACACCACACCAAGATAAGTGGTTCTCTGTCATGGAGAAAGCACACTCTTCTTGGCGTTCAGTCTTAACCCCAACACTTTCATGTGAGCGAGAACAACATCTCGATGTTGAGTCGTCATCTGCTTTGATTGAGCAAGAATCAACCAATTGTCGATATGCGGATGCCTTTAGCCGCAACGGAGCTAATGCGGCATCCACACACTTTGTAAAAGTGCGGGGTGAGTGCTAGGCCGAAGGGAAGAACCCGATATTTGTGAGCTTCGCCCCCAAAAGCAAACCTCAGGAACTCCCTGTGAGTGGGAAGGATGGAGATATGGAAGTATGCGTCTTTTAGATCAATCGTGACAAACCCGTCCTCGGACCTGATCTGAGACACGACCTGTTTGAGCATCTTGAACTTCAGTCTGCTGACTGAGCGGTTCAACTGATGCAGATCTAAAATGGGACGCCAACCCTCCATCCTTCTTGGGAACTATGAAGTATCGTCTGTAGAACCCAGAATCTCTTTCATGAGGAGGGACCACCTCGATGGCCTCCTTCCTCAAGAGAGTACTCTACTTCTCGTTCCATTACCAGAACCTGCTAGGGGCCCACCAGAGTGGGATTCACCCCGTTGAAACGAGGCAGAGGAGAACCAAACTGGATTCTGTAGCCTCTCTCTACAGTATGCAGGACCCACGGAGACACATTTGGCAGTAGTTTTCACACTGCCAAATAGTCTACTAAGGGAACCAGTCTCTCAAGACTGGCCTCTGGTATAACCAGGGTGGCTAGCTCTGTGTCCTGGAACGGCACGCCAGCAGGAGACGGCCAAACTAGCTGCTCTAGAGACCCCCGAAGGGGGCGGCGAGCATCTCAGCTCCGCTACATTTCCGGGTGGAAGAAACTGAGATGTGTGCTCGTTGCGCTCTGGAACACCGTACGTGGCAGGGTTGGCAGACCGATCTCCTGAGGGCACTGAGGAGAGACAGGCACCGTGTATGCCGCTCTTCCCCAGAGGGGCCGGCCCTCAGAAGTCCTGGGCCATAGGCAGCAGGATGTTTTAGCCGAAGACTATCCATCGAGAGTGACAGTCCACAGATCCACCTTCTGCTAGAAGGCCTCGGCCCGGGAGCGCCACTCTGACTCCAACATACTGGGGAGTACAAGAAGTGACGCTCCCTATATGAGGAGCTGGAACACAGTTGGGGCTGTTCCGCCCAGCAGCCCCTGCTGACCACATCAACCTCCTCAGATGGAGAGAGGTAAAACATTGTGCTCTCACTTGAGAAAATCCCAAGTTTTCTTAGGCTCCTTTTACACATGCACATCCAACTTCTCCTAGTTAGATGAAATAGATTATTTAATTCCTCAAAATTGAATGGAGAAAAACACCCAGACAAGTAAACACGATCTGATATGAAAAGGATTCATGAAACGAACGAGAATGTCATAATGCATGCGTCGCCTCGGCAATGCACGCTGCAACAGTGAGCTCTCACTCAAAGGGGGAAGAACCGCACCGCGGGCTTCCAGCTCCGAGCGAGAGCGCTAGATCTGGGGATTGCAGGTGGAGATAGGGCGAACCCGTCCGCCAGATCTATATGCGATCCCCTCGATCTCATTCGCCGCCGTGCCTCAGCAGCGGCGGACCGGAACCTTGAGGTCATGCGCCGGGGAGAAGCACGAAACTCCGTTTCTATGCAGGAACACTGCTATAATGACAACCTGGTTCATAATAAGCTTGTGCAAACAATGCTTGTGCAAACAATGCTTGTGCAAACACTGCGATTTTACAAAGCTCATCAACGCCCTTCATGTCCACCTCCTCGGAGAAAGACAGGCGGAGCGTCGAGCCCTCTCTCTGGGGGGAAGAACCCCCTTCCGAACACAGAGAGCGGGCGCTGGATCTGATGGGAAGGAAGAAGATAGGGGCTCGCCCGTCTTCATTCCCTCCACCTGATCCATCTGCGATCCTCACGAGCATAGCCGCTGCTCCGCCTCGGCGAAAGCGGGCCGGTAACACAAGGAACGCAGGTGAAAGCTCCCTCCTCAAAGAGAGCCCTCTGAGAGTAAGCATACGCAGCGACAAACGCTCACAGGCAGGCAGTCAGCTCCCTCGAGAGCTGACTCTGCGTGCTCTGCTCTCAAGCAGACCACACATGGACTGTTAGTGAAAAACACACAGCCTGTAATGCAATCTGCTCTTGCCCAAGTGCTAGTTTTCTCTGCACTTTAGACATTGTGGAGCTTATTTCAAGTGACAAACAACACTAAATAAGACTCACCACACAGATCGACAGACACACACAGAGTAGCGGTTGCTGAATGACAAAAGCTGACGCCAGTCCCACCGCACATGCTTTTATGCTTCCTGGCCGTTACATTTTATGGAAAGCCAAATGGTTCAGAATTCGCGTGCTTTTCACCGCCGTATCTATATTAAAACACCGTTTTCATAACGCCGCCAGGCGTTAAATAAGCACTTTCAGGTGATAAATTAACGACAGACGCCACCACGCATTAAAATAACGCCACACACCGACCAACATTAAGTTAACGCCAAGTCGGCAAGTCTGAGCATCCAGTTTGCTAGAGTGCCAAGATGGCAAGGAGAGTGTTTGTTTTGCAGTGTAAACGATTGCACTCGCCTTTTACTGTCTGATAATCCTGGGCCTGATGTCTTTCAGTCATCATTAAACAGGTAAAGATTGTGTCTATGTTCTCCAAAAGTATTTAGTTTAAGAGTTTTAATGGTCAAGTTTAGATAGACATGATTATCATGAATGTATAAGGGCTGTCGATTTAACTTGTTAATTTTAATGGGAAAATAATGGCACAAAAAAAAAAAAAACACAATTAACACATCCAGTATTTATTTTGTATATATTTTTTTTTGTAACAATGTAAAATTATTTCCCTTCACTTTTTATTAAGTTAATGCATCCTTGCTGAATAAAAGTTTTCATTTCTTGCATGCAAAAAATCTTACTGACCCCAAACTTTTGAATGGTAGTGTACATATATTATTTAATCTAAAATGAAAAGAAATCTAATCTAACTAAATACTTTTGGAGAACATAGACACAATCTTTACCTGTTTAATGATGACTGAAAGACATCAGGCCCAGGATTATCAGACAGTAAAAGGCGAGTGGCGTCATTTACAGTGTGTTCACACTGCAAAACAAACGCTCTCCTTGCCATCTTCGCGCTCTAGCAAACTGGATGCTCAGATTTGCCGTACATTCCTCATAGCCGTGAGAGGTGTGTCCATGTAGATGAGCGAATAAATCTGCATCTCAAGTGGCGTGTGGCGTTAACTTAACGTCGGTCGGCGTGTGGCGTTATTTTAACGCGTGGTGGTGTCTGCCGTTAACTTGTCGCCTAATGGCGCTTATTTAACACCTGGCGGCGTTATGAAAACGGTGTTTTAATATTGATACGGCGGTGAAAAGCACGCGGATTCTGAACCATTTGGCTTTCCATATCCTTTGGACAGATTACACTTGTATCAGAGCGCGGTCACGCTGGAGGCGTTCCCCTAGCGTTCTCGGACACAGCTCGAGTTCCTGAAGAGGAACTCATATTTCTGCTGCTGAAACCAAATAGGACCTTTTTTCATGGTCTTTATTATTATTAGTTTTAACTCAAATTATAAAAAAGTAGACATGCTACTATTGTAAATTACAGTTGTACCATAAAATAAAATAAAAATTTAAATAGCCTTTCTTCAACTCATGAACCACCTGCAGTTAACTTATGAACCAGTTCAAGTTAAAATGTAACATATTGCCATAAAAAAGGACTTAGAATTATATTCTCTTAATAATCTAACACGTATTCAGAACCATATTTCAAGTAGTTAGATTTTGAAGGGCCAATTGTTTAACAGTAAAAAATAAGCCTAAATAAATAATTTAGTAGATGCCAAAGCACTTTCTTTTCTCACATACTTAAAATTGTCCTTTTCACTTTTCTATTTTTCAAGACAAGACATTTTTCTTTTTTCCAGCACTCTTAGAATGAATATTTTAGCCAAAACAGCAAATTAAATATTTAATCCTTTTCTATTTGCATGCCTTGATTTTCAGGCCATGGTCTGCTGCACTGGAGCTGGCCTGTCAAGACCCCATCTAACTGTATTCTTCTCTTTTTACCTATATTAACAACTCCTATAAAACACCCAAAATATCACAGACTGTGTTTTCATCTCCCCAGGCAATCCACTTCTGCTGAATTCCTCCATGCAGCCTGATTTAACTGTCGGCCAGACGTACAGCAGCCCAATCTGCTTTCAGGACTCCATAGACAAAGAGCTCTTTGACCCCCTGCCAGACAAGGTCAAAGTTCAGAGCTCCTTTATGGTTTCACTAGGTGTGGCGGACCGGGCCGAGTACCATGTGAAAGCCCATCCGGAGACCCTTCCTGCTAACCTTCACCCAAACTACAGCACAGTGGAAGGAAAGAAAACCACTATGATTGCTTCTAATGGAATTCACACACTCAGGAAGACTCAGTTTAAGACAAGCGCTGTGTTTGGGCACCTGGGTGGCCGTTTAGTCATTCCAAATGCAGGTGAGAGAATGTGTTTAATAGATTCAAGTTATTGTTATGCAATGTTGAGCATGAATGAATAAAATTAAATGAAAAAATGAAAATACTCTCATTTGTTCACCCTCATTTTCCTCCAAACCCTCAAACAGTGGCTTTGGTATCTATGAACAGTATACAAAATATCTCTAATCATCTGTTTGCATCTAATAAGTGCACTAAAACCAAATGTTCTCTTTGGCTGATGCTTGTAAAGGTCAACAATTCACTGAACCCACTCTCTGAGGTCCTTGTGTTGAAGTGTTCTTAGGGCCAAAGAAAAACACTTTGTTTCACATCAGATTCAGGGAAACTAAGTTTGAGGATTTTATTATTTTACATAAAAACACAATTATTGTTATTTTTACTTTTGAGTGTGCACGAAGAAGTGAGGAAAATAAAGGCAGACTTCATAAAACACATCTATAGTTATTAAAATGCACGAGTACCATTATTATCTTTTGACTGACTTGAATAAATTAGTAAAGATGAAGAAGAGGATTACAAAGTATGTGTCTTCTAAACACATTTCAAAATCTGAGTACATATTCACCTTTCACAAGATTGTAGTCAAATATATGAGTACTTAATATGTAAATATAAGTACATGGAATCATTTTCAAGTCTTTTTCTGTGTTAATGAATGTTCATATTGGTAATTATTTTATGAAGCAAAGGAATCAATGTGTTGTGTAGCAGCACATAAACAGTATCTCACTGTTGATGTTGATGGTGTTGGTTTTCTAGGAGTAAGCTTGCTGGTACCTCATGGGGCGATTGCTGATGACACCTCTTGGGAAATGTACATGCTCATAAATCAAGAAGAGTCTAGGTAAGACTGTAGACAACATATCTGTATCACTTTCATATTGTTGTATAAGCATTAGCATTTCTTCTCAAAGGTCCAGAAAAAAAGGAAAAATTATGAAAAATTATTTATTTATCTATTTATTTTTTTAATATACACAATTAAAATTTCTTCAAAAAAAAAAAAAACCTTTATACCAGACCCAACTTTATACAGTAAATAGCTGGTCACCACAACAAAATGATGGACATATTTCATAAAATGTTTCATTTACATAATCTGGATATCATGCCAAAAGTGAGATCCAGGTTTTAAAAATTTGAACAGCAAAATAATTGTAATGAATAAAAAGAGTGTGTAATTTTTTATGCATTTACTTTTAGCTTCCACCTATATACTATTTTCTTTCAAGGGCATACTTTAATACAACTGTAGGGTAGTTCTTGCTGTAGGACAGATGAAAATGACACTGCTACGTAATCCAGTGATGAAAGTAGGTTCAGTTAGAACAGCTAAATATGTTTATTAACAGTACTGCTTTGAAAGGTTACATATTTAAAGTCAGATGCTACTGCTTTAAATAGTTACACATTAGATGATATAGATGCAAATTAGGTAAATGAAAATTTCATATATAAGTTTTTTTTATACAAGTTTTTTTTTTTTTTTAAGTGCTTGTGGTATACAGGAATGTTGTCATCTGTTTTATGGGAAGAAATCCCATTAGTTGGACCAAATGAATATGGAATGCACATATTAGAATTTACTTTTATCATCAAGATTCTCTCACCTTAAATTGAGATCTTATTATGAATATTAGATTTGGAATCTGACTTTACACTGGGATGTGTAATGCCATAAAAGCTCTGTCAAACTAGCAGAATTCTGACTTTATGAGTTATTGAACTCTTTTAGGTGAAAAGCTGAAGTCTGATTATGTCACAAGCCGTGACTTGATTTCCCTTTATCACATCGAACATGAAGTTCACAGAAGTGAATCTTTTTTATCCTGATCATTGAGTGATCATTTTATGTGAGTTGTTTTGGCATTTATAGGTCATGGTCTACACCCCCACCCGAATCTTTCCCCATAAAACTTTCTTGAGAGTTTCTGAAGGTCTTAGATTTTGACATGTTGTGTATTATGTATTCTCAGCATGTAAAGGTAATGACCCTGCGTGAGCCTTGAAGTGTCTCTAGAGACAATATGACTGTTGCACTCTGCCAAAACCTGAAGGAGATCCAACACAACTTGCTGTCATTGCTCAGACTGAATACATCTTCATAACGACACAGGATGATGGAGGAAACAGTTACAACAAATGAGTGCAAAATGAGGACATTATGAGTCTGTGGCAGAACACTGATTTAGCCTGGAGCCTTGAGTTCAAGGTGCACTCTGTAATTTTATCCTCACTAAAAATGTTTTACTTATAAATAAATAAAATGAATAGCACTTTTTATAAACTGTTAAATTATGCACACACGAAGTGAAGGCTTCAGATATATCAGTGGCCTGCATGAAATGAATTGGTTGTGACTTATCGAGATCACTTTCCAGGTGTGCAACATAAGCTTATTGTAAATGCGTCTCTCTACCTATATTTTTGCAAAATTACAAAATCTTTTGATTTATGACGACTTATTTTTGCACAATTCCTTACATAATTCTTTACGACTTCCAAACAACATAGTGCTTGATTTGTTAGCTAACACATTTTAACATTTGCATGCATCACATACGCAGCATTTGTATGGCTTTTCTAACATTGTAAACTCGCTTGGTAGCTGTCACAGATCAGCCAGGCTCCTCAACCAATCACACGCAACGATCACAATCACCTGAATATTAATCCAAACCACCTGCACCTCATCAGCACTCATCCAGAGCCACACTACATAAGCACACACCTCACACTAGTCACTGGCTGTGTTCGAAATGCCATACTATCATACTACTCTTACTATTTCTGCAGCATGCAGTATGTATGCTGCGCATAGTATGCAAATTTTCTGTATGCATGAAATACCCGGATGACCTACTATAATTGCCAGAATCTGCTAAATATAACTGAAGTACACTGAAATCAGTACAGAAGCTGTGTTCCGAATGGCATACTATCATACAACTCCTACTATATTGCAGTATGCTGTGTGTATACTGTGAATTGTATGTGAATTTTCTGTATGCATGAAATGCCTGGATTACCTGCTACATTTGCGGAAATTTGATGTATGCAACCGAAGACACTGCGTGGGATACTGTTTCCCAGAACGCAACGCACTCCACGTGACGTTTCATCTTCAAACGCGTGAGTGAACTGGAGGCGGGGAATAGTTATAAATGTAAGACTTGTATATGTACGTATATACATCAAACTACAAACCATCGCTGTGCATGTAAAAAAAATATCATTAGTAGGACATAACTTGTACTTTAATCTCTACGGCACTTTTCCGATCAAGTCAAATCACGTCACCTTTATCTCTGTAGCGCTTTATACATCGTTTCAAAGATAAATAGTAATATTAATATTGCAGTAATATAACATATAAATAAAGTTAATATTTCAATTATGCAGTAATTAAATTCTGCTGTCAAGCAGTTCTAAAAAGAAATGGAATGTATTTACTCTAAGGACAAATAGACCAATTTGTTAGCCGAGGCTTTTTACATTAACTCCGCCCACCAATGCCTGACTGTGATAAACAGCACTGCAGAAGACACGTGTATTACTATAGTATCAGTGGCACAGCGAGTAAAAGACACGAGTATTCTTACAGTATCAGTGGCGCAGTGAGTAAAAAACGTGAAGTGTGTGCTGTTGACGTGAGCGATCCGAGTTCGAGTCTGCCTTTTGTCAATATCGTGCAACTCCTTTTCCCATCACATATCAGATCAGAAAGGCATTTGTTTACAATAAAAAATTAAGTAAATATTTGAAAAAGTGGAAATTAAACGCCTCATTAATAATATCACTGTTTAGCTGTAGGTAGGTTTTTGTCCCAATAAAGTGGGGTTCATGAAATAAAATGTATGATAATTTACGCTCAATAAGTTATTGCACACTGTTTTATAATGTACTACAGTACTGGAGTATAAATATCTGCCACCTAACTACTATTTACACACTTGTTACTAAAGAAAATGCTGGTGTTTTAGTGTAAACAGAATTTATCATTAGTTGCACTTAGTGTAACTAGAATATATCACTTTTTCCAATTAGTGTAACTGCCAAAAATATCAATGTTCAGTTAAAGACAGCTCAGTGTTGATTCAGTTCTGTCCAATAGCCTATGTAAAGTTCTTCAATTATGAGTGAGTTCAATTGGGCAATATAGCATTTTTTACTAATATGAAGCCTTCTTAACAAGCCTTTGTAAAAAGAATAGTTGGCACATTTGTTTGTAAGGTAACTACCTTGACAGCTGTGCTGAATTAATGTTTGTGTTTGTCATCTGACAATTAAGCATACTACTCTGAAACATATGTTGCTTATTATATACTGTTTCACACACTATTCTTTAAAAAACAGTAGGCAGTATGCACTGTTTACTTGGCAGTAAGCAGTAAGCAAGTATGCCATTTCGAACACAGCCACTGTCTGATCTCGACTTCACGAAGTGGACTCGTACCCTCCATGCTTGAATACTTGCCTCGCAAATACTTACCTCCTCTCCTGGATTTTTGGTGTCTCCCTGTGTCTCCTTCATCCGTCAGTCTCCGCCTGTCATCCCATCTTACTATCAGCCATTATCCGAGGTGTGTGCACATCCCATCCGCCACGAGCTCCTGGCAACACAACCATTGGCAAGATATCCTTTACCGGTCTTCAATATCACAAATAACAGTATTATCACTCTGCTATACTTACCCGTCTGCTCATCTCAATAAAGTCCTGTATACGTTTCATCATCCTCTGTGTCTGGTCTGCTTCACGTAACAGTAGCTCACCTGGTACAGCATTGTACTTATGCTCAAGTCAAGATAAAAGAGCTCAAAGATTTGTAGAAGCTAAATTGGCATGGTTGCCTTATCCTCACGTTTGCTTAAAAAAAAGGTTAAAAGTGATCTCACTTTTAGTGCCACTCACTTGACATTTCATTTTTAAAGTGTCGCGAAGTGAAGAACAATGTAATGTTGTATAAATGTTGACTGGTTTCCGGGTGTCAGTCAAAAATTTACTACTGCTATCACAACTAATAATAATAAAAATAAAATGTTTTTTTAGAGTAGTGTGTTATTTTTAGGTCTGCTTTTTTATGGTTTGTGGCTTATAAAAACATCTACAATTGTTATCTTTGATTTTCTTCTGTGGAAGATATATAGAGAAATTGATCATGCAGCTGCTCTTTTCCTTTCAGTGCAAGTGGATGGGGATAAAGTAAAATTCATGCAAGGTACTTCAGCCTGTATAAGTCTTTGCCTGTTTAGGTCATTATTCACAGACAATCTTTATGAAATCTTTGATTTTGACATCTTGCATGAGGAACAGTTTGAGCATTTTGATACAATTCCTTTTGTGTTCCACAAAGAAAGAAGGTCATTCAAGTTTCAAACGACATGAGGATGAGTAAGTAATTATGGACTTTTCGTTTTTGTGGAACTATTCCTTCAAGTCAAGTTACTGATCAATTTGCCACACTGAAGTCACGGTCAGATGCCCAAATGAAAGAATGAATACATAATGGAAGCATTAAGTTTGCCTGTCGCCTCCTACAGTGTCTGCTAATGCTCCAGCACTCTGCTGCCTGACCCTCTAGCAGTGACTCATCAGTCTTTTTGAATAATGCTTCTCAATACAGACCTAGGAGCTTTCAGAGTAAGACCCTTGATGATGAGGAGAAGAGTAGTAAAAAAACATGACAAGCTACTTAAGGTGCTAGAGTGGAAACTCATTTAGAAGTGCAGTTCCTTATGCAACCCAGGTAATCTGCCCCCAGCCTTGATTCAAAAATGCAGACCAGTGTTATGTCGCAATGAAGAACTGTTTACATAGAGAAATTCGGTGTTCTGTGGTGTGAATACTAGAGAGGTCTGTGCCTGGCATTGCAATTTGGCATTGAAAGTTTTATCTGTTTTAATATTTTAAAATAAGTAGGATGTTTTTTTGTATTATGTAAAGACAAAGCTTTCAATTGAGCGGTTGTGTTTTTTGCTTGTTGTTCAAATAGACAGTGGAAATGAAAAGTTAATTGAAGGACAATGTTTTGCCTCAAGGATGTCAGTGTCAAACACATACAGTTGACGCATTTCAGACATTCATCATTGTCCTTCATACAGCCTCTTTTAGGGAAACCTGAATGAGATTTGAATCACATTGAAGTTCCTACAGACCTGACATGCCTGAATAGTAATTAGATGTAAATAGAAGAACACTTGAAGAGAGTTGGATAAGGACAGACTGATTGGCTGTAAAGAGTGTTTTAGTCCTTATTCCCTCTTCAGCAAAGCTGAATTAATATAAATTCAGATAAACTGTAAAAGCTTATGGCATCCTTTGGGCATACTGCAAAAGTCCTTAAAGCAAGTTCTGCTGCTGTGGTGCTCCTAGATTTTCAGTTTGTGGTGAATTGTCTATTACAAAGTGGTTAGTTGGAAAGAGAGAAAGAACAAAACTTTGGATATGCGTAGCACTTTGGTGTCCCATTGCTTTCCTTAAAGTAAGAAGCACTTTTTTTTTTAAAATGTATTTTATTAGATATGTACGACACACTATTATTTATTAATAGTATCTAACTCAATGTTGGCTAAATTTACAACTATTGTTCACAGCCCTGCTTGAAGCATTTTTAAATCAGCTTTTGATTGTCTCAGTTTTGACTATTAAATGTTGATGTCTATCTAATGTTTAAGGACCACATTATGTATATATGCATTTTCATGTTGTACAGACTGTGCAGTGTTGACAACCAAAAGGCTTCCCCTTCCCTTTTTTTTTTTTTTTTTACCTTTAAATTTGCATAAAAGGCCAAAGCCTTCATTAACTCTTTCTCATTAATGCATTTTATGTTATGGTTTACCACCACAAGGAAAAGATGGAAGGTAGAGATAATGGCCAGAAGATCATAAGCAATGACTAATGAATATGCAAGAGCTGCTAAACGACTTCAGTGCCCTCAGAGAATGAGTAGCTTCTCCTAAATCAAGGTTCCCTGAGTCATGTTTGTAATGATTCTCTAGACTGCAGACGTGACAGTTTTCATCATTATATTATTTGTGCAGGATAAGAAAGGTTGCGGGGACAAATATTTTTCTGTCAATACATATTTTTATTGTGTTTTGTTGTCATTTTTATTTGATTTAGCTAAATGTATTGACTTTTAATTATTGGTCTAGTGTAGTTCAAACAGTCAAGTGTGACGCTAGTGATATCAAGGATTGCATGCACTGATAAAAAGCATACTTTGAATGCAGTCTAAACTGTTTTGAGTAAAGCATGTTTTTTCACACAACCACTCAAAATGTTTCTGAAAAGAGTATCTCACCAATGCTGCTCAATAATCATTTTTTTATTATAATCTTTGTAGAAAGATTTGCTGATTAATATTTTTGTGGACAGTTTTTTTTTTTTTTTTTTTAAGATTTTTTGATTAATAGAAAATTTAAAAGAACATTTATCTGAAATAGTATAGAACAAATCTTTTGTAACATTTTAAATGTCCATATTGTCACATGCATCAATTTTAATGCATCCTTGCATAAAAAATAGTAATTAAAAAAAATAAAAACTACTGACCCTGAGTGTATTTAATTTATTTCAAAATAAATAATGGTGTAGGTTCTCTTGAAATGATCAGTGATATATGGTATTAATATTTATCTTTTTTATTTTTCATTTTGTCTGCTAGGGCCCAATCAGAGGAAAGGTGTGAGATTATGTTAGGGCCAGAGATCACATATGGACCTCCGGGGCTGAACCTGTCCTATCCTGTTGCCATGACGATAGCTCATTGTGCTGAAGTCAGCGCTGAAAACTGGAACATTAAACTCAAGAGACAAACCAAGGACAACAAGTGGGAGGTAGGAACAAAGACATGACTTCTGCGTGTTTTTTTTTTCTTCATTTTTTTACACCACGAATTAATATCAGATTCTTTTCATTGTGACTCATAAGTATGTCAGACTGAAAACATTCTCAACTATTAGCGATGGGCCAATATAGTACAATGCACTGGCAACCTTTGTAAACATGACATTTAAAAAAATGATTTAATACTTTACTCAGCTATACTGCCAGCCACTGACAATTAAACGTTTATGCTGCCATGTGATACAGTTAACCTGTCAACATGTGCCATGAACCAATTATGAGTGAAATTCATTTGAACCACATCCCATAAAAGCTTGTGGCAGCCTTTGAGGCTGTGCTTGTTTTAAAAATGTGTTGATTAGGCGAATTGTGCGCTCTTGACAAGAGATCCAGGGACGTCAGTTCCTCAGAGAAGGCTACAGCAGTGAAGTGCTCAAGGAAGAAACAATTACAGCCTGTAATAGCTGGGAAGACACACAGTTCATGTCAGTCAAACAGCAGGAGCATTGGGACAAGGCGCCCCATCAGACCCAGGATATATCGATCTGGCTATACTAGAGGACCACCTGAAATAAGAGCTGACACGAGGCAATCAGGACAGGAGTCATGGACGGGACCTCCCTCCTGACCCTACTACAATCACTCACATTCGTCTTAGTCCCATGTGTCTTACTCTGGCATCAGTCTCTGAAAACCTAAAACTGTCATCACGGTTTGAAAGTTGATGTATTAATAAAAGTTTACCGTAGCGGCACAGAGTTTGTTTATTGTGAGCCGCTAGCGTTATTGAAGGTGATTAGATAATAACCTTCTTTCTGTGTCTGACCACCAGCCTGAGTCATTATTTAGATGAATTTCAGATTGTTCCGAAGCACGGTACTTATCCTTGAGATTACAACCAGCAGTCTTCACGAAAATGCATTAGCTGTCAAGAGTTTTTTCCTGGCTTTTAACAGTTTTATTTGTACAAGTGACAGCTCCAGTGTTGGTGATGGCTAAAGCAATTACATAAAAACTGCCGGTTAAATCACAGACTTGTCAAAGAAAGACTACAGTAGTACGCATTTCTATCCCTTACATGTGCATCACATACTTTTTTATCAGTTTACAAATAGAGTTTTTTTCTGAGGAGGTCATTCTGTTTGATATTTCCGTTGCTTTGAAGAGCTGCAGTCACATAAATAAATGGCCGTCTGTCAGAAAAATGAAAGAACCTGTATTGTATGAATGTCTGTGCTTGACTTGATGTTAGTCTAACCTTGTCAAAGAAATACAGAAGTGACCTCGCTGATTCGTGATTTGTGAGTGATTCCACATTAGTGTGGGAGTGAATTTAGCTTTTTCCACTGATCACTGGCAAAAATATGGGCTGAGCTGAGAGGTGCAAAAAAATCTTGCAGCAGCTGCAAGTCAATCTGTATGAAGATGGTTTTTTGAAGGCCTTCATATCGATGAGAAACCTCTTATTTAAAGTTTTATTTAAAGTTAAATTTATGGGATGTTTTACTGGGAGTACCATTTCACTTTGAACTTTTCATAGCATGGGGCACCAAAACAAATTCACTGCATCCTACATGTTGGTGAAATTATCATTAAAAAATCATGTGTACCATTACATATCATAGTCTCATTTCCTAGGTTAGAATTAGACATTGTAGACAGCTCTTTGGCACATGCAGCTTCTGATAATCTTGTTAACTGATAAAGAACTGATAAGGTTAATTAACTTTAATTGATAATGTTTCCTGCGGTTTTATTATGACAGAAAGAAAAGGCTGCTCAGTTAAAGGGATAGTTCACCTGGAGGATTTTTCCCCTCTATGCAACAAAAAGGGTATATTTTAAATGTGCTGGTGGTTCTTCTCCATGCAATTACGATAAGCTTCGAGCTTAAAAAAGGACATAAAATCTTCTTAAAGTGTTAGTTCACCCAAAAATGAAAATTAGAACATTAAACTAATCCTTTAAAGGGATATTTCACTCAGAAATGAAAATTCTTTCATCATTTACTTATACTCAAGTTACATATCCCTTATGTACTGTTGGGGACGTTTTTGTCCACTATGGGGTGCTGTTGAGTCTTAATTTGGCCACAACTTTCTCTGTGTTTCAGCAAATGGAATGATTTTTGGTGACAAATGTTATTGTGACACATATTTTAGGAAAATGCTTTGAAAATTTTCAAAACTCAACAATACAATGTGGGCAAATTCACTACCCTTTCGTTATGTTCGGGATGAAAACATCCACTAAATTAAAGATTACCTCAGTCCTGATCAAAACTACTAAATGTTTTTAAAAAAATCCAGGATTTTACTCTTTAATTGCCAAGTTCATAAATAATGTCACTGATTTGGGGACAACACACACAAAATGACTTCTTTTCAATATAAAAAGTGATTGTGGACTAGATTTTTTTTTTTTTTTACCTTTTATCACAGTCTTGGGCATGTCAAAGATTATTAACAACATTGGCTTTGATGCATTGTTAGTTTTTGTGCAGCATCATATTTAATTTTTTTCTCCCTCATTTACTGTTTGTGGCTGTTTTTGCCCCATTGACTTTCATTATAACAACATTTTTTGATTGTATAATATAATCATTATAATCATGCATTCTTGATTGTTTTCCCTGTTGGGAAGAGGTCAAATTTGTCATTTTTACTGTTGATCACCAGGTAGCACCATTAACCCTTTAGATAGGCCTGTACAAAAAAAAAAAAAAAAAAGCTTAGTTTCTGGCTTGTATATGGAGTTATATGGAGTATAACAGCATATTATAGTGTGTGTGTGTGTGTGTGTGTGTGTGTGTGTGTGTGTGTGTGTGAGAGAGACCTTTGCGCACTTACCTTGATGTATCTGAGAAAATCAAAATATGCACCTCAGCTCTCAAAACTACATGGAGTAAACAAAAACAAAGTAAGTGTATTTATGCACCTGCTGCCTTTTGATGGTGAGAAGTACAGACTAAACAACATGCCCTCCGGCTGGTCATTTGATGGTGAGAAGAGCAGCAAGCAACATGAAAAAGGGCTTGACTTGTACCGAAGTTTTAGAAATGATTATGCAGCCGGACCCCTCCAGCAAGCTGCAGGATGTATTGTCTTCTCCCTCTGACACCACAGACTCAGGAGAGTCAGATCCTGATTTTGTTGTGGCACCCTCATCATCCTCTCCAGCTTCCACTGAAGGCGAGGAGGATTCAGAGGATCCTGGATCTGGGTGGATTGGGAGAAACGGCGAAGTGTGGTTTTCCACCAACGTGGAGACAACTCCCTTTCTTTAGTCAGCGCTTGCATCTGTTGTGGTTGACACACTTGCAAAGAGCACCAAGTGATATGCTGCAAGTCCTGCTAGAAAGACTGAACACACACACACACACACACACACACACACACACACACACACACACACTAAATAGTTAGTTTAATTGTTTAGTTCTCCATCCATCCTCAACTCTTGCACCATTGTTCAGTTTATTTGAAGTTGTTGTTGCATTTTGGTTCATAATAAATTGTTCATAAATCTGATGCAGAGTAGATTTTTTTACAGAAAAAAATGTAAAAGTGTATCACTGAAGGATTTTAAGGTTTTAAACTGGCTTTACCATCAAGAAAAGACAAGCATTTCACACATAGGCTGTCTGTACTTCTCACCATCAAAAGGCAGCAGGTGCATAAATACACTTACTTTGTTTTTGTTTACTCCATGTAGTTCTGAGAGCTGAGGTGCATATTTTGATTTTCTCAGACGCATCAAGATAAGTGCGCAAAGGTCTCTCTCTCACTCTCTCTCTCACACACACACACACACTATAATATTTTGTTATACTCCATATAACTCCATATACAAGCCAGAAACTAGGCTTTTTTTTTTTTTTTGCACAGGCCTATCTAAAGGGTTAATGGTGCTACCTGGTGATCAACAGTAAAAATGACAAATCTGACCTCTTCCCAACAGGGAAAACCACCAACAATCAAGAATGCATGATTATATGGTGTCATGGCTTTGCAATCAAAAAAATGTCGTTATAATGGAAGTCAATGGGGCAAAAACAGCCAGGAACAATAAAAGAGGGAGAAAAAATTAAAATCTGATGCTGCACAAAAACTAACAATGCATCAAAGCCAATGTTGTTACTAATCTTTCACATGTCCAAGACTGTGATAAAAGGTAAAAAAATATCCAGTCCACAATCAGTTTTTATATTGAAAATAAGTCATTTTGTGTGTCCCCCCCCCCCCCCCCCAAATCATTTATGACATCATTTATGAACTTGGCAATTAAAGAGTAAAAATCCTGGATTTTTTTTTTTTTTTTTTTTTTTTTTTTTTAAGATTTAGTAGTTTTGATCAGGATTGAGGTTGATCAACAGATTTATGCAAAAAAAATTGAAAAAAAGTATTTATCTGATACAATTTTACAGCAGTTTAATTTAGTGGATGTTTTCATCCTGAACATAACTAAAGGGTAGTGAATTTGAACAATGCACAAGGTTAAAATCTGTTTTTCTTGTGTTTGAAGTTTGAAGAAGGTAACCATTGATTTGCATTGTATGGACCAAAAATAAAATAAAATTCTGTGATATTTCCCATAATTATACAGGTTTAGTGTGCATGATCGTGAGAGAATGGAAAACAAAAAATGAATTTTAATATTGAATTATAACTTAAAAACTTAACTTATAAATTATCCCTTTAAAGTTCATCTATACGTCTTGTGAACTATATATACCATTTCATTCAAGTATTTCATGCAATGAATACAAGTATTTTTGAAAGAGTCACGTTACCATGATTTGATTATCTCTTTCTTGGTTCACAGGAAATAATGTCAGTAGACGATGAATCAACCTCCTGCTATTGTCTGATGGACTCGCATAGCTGTCACTTGTTGCTGGATCAGCCGGGCTGTTATGCACTAGTGGGGGAACCCATCACCGATGCTGCCATAAAGAGACTAAGGATTGCTGTGTTCGGCAGTATGGAGGCCTCCTCCGTGGACTACAGCCTGCGAGTGCACTGTGTAGATGACACACCGCATGCCTTTCAGGTGACAGCAGGACAGTGAACGTGGTCGTAATCACATTACTCAAATAGAGAGCAGCAGTTGGGCTCCGAAAGTAAAAATCCCATTCAGTTTCGTTGGGGAATTGATTTTTAATGATAACTTACTGTGAACTACAAGGTAATCATTGATATAGGCTTTTGTTAAAGCAAGCAGGCCATATTTAATTTAATCAATTTATTATTAATCATGTTTAACAACTTATTTCTTTGTGAAAAACCACATTAACCCATGAGTCAAGTTTTAAATAGTGCTCCGTTGTTTTTAATTCGGATGTCATTGACAGTGCTTCTTGAGATTGTAGTTCACTCTAAAATAAAAATTTGATAAGAATAAACTCATCCTCAGGCCAACCAAGATCATTTAAAATACTTTTCAAATACTTTTTTTGCTTCAAATAAAAGTTTTGAATTACCTTGTAGCTTAGTGGTTTGGTTCAGGGCTTATAACTCTAAAAGACTCTTAAAAAATCCCTACGGGGAAAATAGACTGCTGAAAAAGTTGGCAGGCACTGTAGCATTCTATGTTTAAATATCTCGAAGAACTTCCTACATTTTAGTATTTTAATGTAAATCTGTGGTGCATTGCAAGAAGTTCATAGTAACTCTAGACTGCATTTGCAGCAGAGGTGGAAAGAGTACGAAGTAAAAGTACCATTACATTAATGAAATTTTACTTAAGTACAAGTAAAAGTACCAGTCTAAAAATCTACTCAAGTAAAAGTAAAAAGTAGCTCATTTAAAATTTACTCAGAGTAAAAATTACTTTTAACAGTGGGAGGGATGCAAAAATGGGATAGGCCAAGGGTGTCAAACTCAGTTCCCGGAGGGCCACAGCCCTACACTGTCTAGATAGAACCCTACTTAAACACATCTGATCCTGCTAATCTAATCATTTAGGCATATTAAAAAACTCTGCAGGACTGCGGCCCTCCAGGAACTGAGTTTGCCACCCCTGGGACAGGCCTGTAAATCTCAGTTACAAATGCAGAAATAATGTTTTGATATATAAGACATAAAATGTTGAATACACATTTGAAATTATAAAAAATAAATAAATAAATAAATAAAAAGATACTTTTAAATGTGAAATTAAAACCGCTAGTAGGTGTCACCAAGTCACTGTTAATAAGTGAGTCATTGAGATTGAACCGAATCATTTAAACAGTTGATTCATTCAGGAACGAAACACCGTCAAACTACTAGTTTGGTCTCCCTAGGCAAACACAGCTTACACTGCATAATAGAGCATACACATGGCCAGGGGTTCACTTCATTTCCTTCGAGTTAGTCTTCAGAAGAATACGACGGGGTTTGGTTTTCAGCTGGGTCTGCACCATTAACGCCTGTGTTGTCCTTCTGCATCTTTCTTCTGATTTTAGCGCCAGTTTATTCTCCTGCCCATTATTTACCGCAGTAGTTTCCAGGGAGCGAATTTATTTATTTTTACTCAGTAATTAATGTGTTTTAAAATGTAGCGAAGTACAATACTTCAAACAAAATATACTTAAGTAAAATTAAAATTACACATTTAAAAAATTACTACACAAAAAAGCTACTCAATTACAGTAACGCGAGTAAATGTAATTTGTACTTTCCACCTCTGATTTGCAGTAGGTCCAAAAGTCTGAGACCAGTGGAGAATGAGTTTGTTTAGAATTATAATGGTTTAATTGTGTGATCAAAATGTCTGCTTTGGCCAGTGCTATTTTCAAACACACAACCAGAGGATACAAAAGTCAAAGCCAATTACTGTTGTCTTGCATGAGTGCTCAGACTCCTGTGTGCTCACACACACACACACACACACACGCACACACACACACACACACACACACACACACACACACACAAAGAGAACACTCATCTTTGCAATGCAGCGATACACAAAGCAGTTTTGACAGATGAACATTGCCACGCTTGAAATCAAAGAAGCCAGTAATCAATTTAAATTCAATTTTCTTTTCAAAGCTTTAACCAGCACTTTGTTTGAAAGCTGTTTTTTTTTTTTTTTACATTTCTGAATGTTTATTAGCTGAAACGTTTTTGTTCCTTCCAAACACTGTACCTTTTTTTAGCTACTCAAGATGAAGTTAAGATAATATTTCTTGTATTGAATTTGAACTACAATGGATTGACAAGATGTTACCCTTTAAATTGGCTTAGTGTTTTAGCCTTTTTAGCCATTGCAGGAATTTCTCTTCTGAGCACCTCCTAAGTGGAGTAGATGCAATACTGTGGTTCTTGGTTATGGTTGTCCAGTCTATCCACATTTTATTTCTGTAGCACTTTCTGCCCTGTCCTATGTTTTTCCCCAGTGTTCTCACTCTGTTTTTCCTGTACTTCCATTTTTTAGAGAGTGGTTACTGCTGAAACCAGTAGAGGAGGTCAGCTTCTCGAGGAGCCCAAGGTGCTGTTCTTCAAAGGAAACTGCCTCAGTCTGCAGGTGTCCATCCAGGATATCCCTCAGTTTCTTTGGAGCATCAAACCCTTCACCACCTGTCAGGTAACATGCTAGCATTAGTAGTCTACTCTGAGCAGTACTGTAATGCGTAACAGGCAGCTGCTTACAACTGCATTGTAGACATCACAGGTAAAGCTAGTCTATACACTGTAAAAAAATTTTTAAAAATTGCTGGATTTAAAAATGACCACTGCCGGGCTATTTGGCAACCCAGTTCTGGGTAAATAATGGACAGAACACATGCTGGGTTATTTTGAGCCTGCTCATTGGGTTTTATACACATTTTCTGTGTTGTGTGCTGGGTTAAACAACCTGATACTGAAGGCTTTTCATTTCAAATAATATTAATGTGATCTGTTCTCCATTATGGACAGGGATGGTTCATATGTTTCAGTATGTCAAATGAATAGCGTACTAGATCAGCATCATCCATGGTTGCACCATTTGTTTGGCAGGAGGTGAAGCTTTTGTTGGCACTTCATAGATCCAGTGTATGCTGCTGCATTTTCCAAGCAGACATTAGCTGCATTGCAAATGAAAACAAAAAAGGTATAATGTACTTTAATAACTAAATACATTTTCCTGTTTCTACAGTAATAGTTTGATAGGAAAACAATATTATATACACCTTAATTTCATTTGAGAATTTCATTCTTCTCGGCAACGCACAATGCAATGACCACTGAAATTTGTCTGGTTTTGACCAGTTTGGCTACCCAACACTGGGTTACATAGCAACTGAGTTACATAAAAGCTATCCAGCACCTGGGTAAAAACAATAAAAAAGAGCCCAATGAAATGACCCAACGTGCTGTACACAGCATTTGGGTTAAGGAAAAAATAACCCCAAATTTTTGTAGAGTATACATAAAATAAGGTGAGTTTATGTGTTCAAGATTTTTGTTCTGTTTTTCCGGTCATTAATTAAGATATTAAAACTTGTTTTTAGAGAACAAATTTAATTAAATATTTTTTTTTCAGCATGAAACTGCCATCTTGATGTTAGATTTATTTACTGGCTAATTGTTTTTTTATTTTGTTTATATTATTTAATAAAAACAATTAGCAAATGAGGTAAGAAAAAAATCAACTATTCTTTGAAAACAAGTCTTAATGTTTTATGCAATTTTGCAAGTAATTGTGTCTTATTTTAACATCTTTAGAATTTTGTACTGTACAACACTGAAATTGTTAAAGTCGCTTTCCTGAATATTCTGTGCTTTCGTGATGAGCAAAAAGCCCATAACTGTAAAACAAAAAAAAAGTTATAATAAAATCTAGTCTGCATGTGTGCATCTCGTATAGGAAGCATAGAGTAAGTTTTAGCTTTCGGTCATACAGCACTCCAAGTTTCAACTTTGAAGACCGACACTGTCCTACCTAGCGTGCAGATACAGTGACAAGTGTTTGGTTCTAGGCTCAGGCATTTGATCAGTTCAGAGGTGCTTCTGTCTCCTAGAACATGCTTTTGTATGCCTACTCGAGGGAGAAATTAATCCCGGCATTAAGGCATCTGCTGTCCCATCAAGCATCTCTTCTGCTCAGGGTTCCTATTACTGTTGACATGGAGCATCTCGCAGGTCATTTCAATATGCAGGGCTGGAAAAACGGTGCGGGAGAGGTCAAGGACACTCCCTGCAGACGTGCTGCTTCACAGAAATTAATTATACATCAAAGGCAATTGCTTTCCCTTCTGCTGCCCTGCTCCCAGATACGGTGTGTTGTACATACCCCAGCACTGACCCCTATCATCGGAATTAACAGGGATTAGAGTTTGTGTCTCTTTTGTACTGATGGTCTCAAAGACGAGTTTCTTAACACGCATGCTTCCACATTTTTCATGGATCAGGCACTTTCCCTGACTCAGCTCTCTGATCTCTCTCTCTCTCTTCTTCTCTTTATTTCTGGTGTCCTCATCCCTCTGCAGGAATTCTCCTTCACCCAAGTGTGGTATAGTAACCAGCAGCCTGTGCACTGTGCCTTCTCACTGCAGAGACATAGCGCTTCAGCCACACAGCTCTCCTGCAAGATCAGTGTGCGGCAGGTCAAAGGTCACGAGCAGATCCTGCAGGTCTACACCTCAGTGGGAGAGGTCAGAGTGATAATGTCACTGGGTTTAATAACATCTCTGTCTGTCTGTGTCTCAGCTTCACTTTTCTTTTTTTTGTGGAACGAATAAAGAATTTTAAAGAGTCTTGACATCTTAACAAACAAGGACAGTTTTTAGTGCCAGGCTGTCAAGCTCTAAAAAGGAGCGCCATGAACAAATTATTTAATGATTTCAGTGCAGCTCTCAAATCAAATATGCCGCTAGCCTGTACCATACACTCTGAAAAATAAAGGTTCTTTATTGGCATCTATGGTTCCTTGAGGAACGTTTAACATCCAGGGAAACTTTCCATTGTGCAGAAGGCTCTTACAGTGGAAGAAGTTTCTTTAGTTTACTGAAATGTTCTTCATGCCAAGAACAGAAAAGTTCTTTGGGGAACAAGAAATAGTTCTTCTATGGCATCACTGCTTGAGAGGGTGTCTATCTGGATTCAGAATCACAGTAGAGTTAAAGAGTGATGTGAATAATGACTTAAAATTCAGTTCATGTTCACTCAAAGCTTGAAATATAGTGCAAATCCTGAACTACTGTTTGTGATGAATGAAAAATTTGTGGTGAAAAGCTGTGGACAGTTATTTTTGCAGCTGACCTTCTTGCATATGCATTTGTAGGAGATTCCCTTTTAGATGCAAAATACATGGGAGGAGATTTATGCAGTCATGCAGTGTGATATACTACGGATTTCAGTAGTCAATTTACTGCAATTCTTAAATGCCCCCCAAAAATTTAGTCTCAACCCATTTTGCACTTAACATGGCTGCAATAATTAGTAATTTGCACCGCTCTTGGTAGTTTGCGTTGGTCATTATGGAAATGATTCTGCTGCGTCTGTGTTATTTAATTTGCTCATTGTCAGTAGATCAACCGCAGAACTTTCCCCTCCCATCAGCACTTTTATAGGATTGTGGTCTCACGTTAAAGGAACACTCCACTTTTTTTGGAAATAGGCTCATTCTCCAACTCCCCCAGAGTTAATAAGTTGAGTTTTACCGTTTTTGAATCCATTCAGCCGATCTCCGGATCTGGCGATAGCACTTTTAGCATAGCTTAGCATAGATCATTGAATCCTATTAGACCAGTAGCATCGTGTTCAAAAACGATCAAAGACTTTCGATAGTTTTCCTATTTAAAACTTGACTCTTCTGTAGTTATATCGTGTACTAAGACCGGCGGAAAATGAAAAGTTGCGATTTTCTAGTCCTATTTGGCTAGGAACTATACTCTTATTCCGGTGTAATAATCAAGGAACTTTGCTGCCGTAACATGGCCGCAGCAGGCGTAGTGATATTACGCAGCACCTGAAAGTAGTCCCCAGCTAGGTAACTAGTTATAATATAGCTGGGGACTACTTACAGGCGCTACGTAATATCACTGCGCCTGCTGCGGCCATGTTACGGCAGCAAAGTTCCTTGATTATTACACCGGAATGAGAGTATAGTTCCTAGCCAAATAGGACTAGAAAATCGCAACTTTTCATTTTCCGCCGGTCTTAGTACACGATATAACTACAGAAGAGTCAAGTTTTAAATAGGAAAACTATCGAAACTCTTTGATCGTTTTTGAACGCGATGCTACTGGTCTAATAGGATTCAATGATCTATGCTAAGCTATGCTAAAAGTGCTATCGCCAGACCCGGAGATCGGCTGAATGGATTCAAAAACGGTAAAACTCAACTTATTAACTCTGTGGGAGTTGGAGAATGAGCCTATTTCCAAAAAAAGTGGAGTGTTCCTTTAATATGGCCTGTTTATTAATTCTGACCCTATGTTTTCTAAATAAGCCATGTTTATTTTAGTGTTTTTTTAAGCTCCTTTGTGGGTTAAAAAACATTGCATGCCAAAACCATGTTTTGTTTTGTTTTCTTTCAGAGTGAGAAAGAGACGGTCCCATTTTTTATGCAGGCAGATTGCACAGTGACTTCACAGACGGGGGCCAAAGCCTTCAAAATCCCCCTGTCCATACGTCAGCGGATATGCACCACCTTCGATACTGCCAACGCCAAGGGCAAGGACTGGCAGCTCTTAGCTCAGAAACTCCACATTCAAAGGTGAGCACCGGAGAGAGATGTAGCCAAGGCAACGGGACTGATTGAAACTTATTGCAGCAGTGCTCACTTTAACAATGCCCTTGAATAATAAGCTGAGACTGCACTCCACTTTGCTCGATCATTTCACTCAGAACTCATACTCCTCAGGCTTTTCATCTTTATTGAATTCAGTTTCTACAAAGGTTAGAAGTTAAAGAACCACTAGAGATTTGAGAGATATAAGAGCCACCACCTTCCCTTTATCTATGAAGCCATTGTATGGCACATTGTTAGTTTATACAGATTTATTTATTTATTTTTCTGTGCAGATGATCTATGGAGCTGAATGTAATCCAAACCCTAAAGTTTCCTTTTAAATCTGAACATTTTATTTATCATTTGGGTCCAAAATGGGTCTATTTAGTTTTTATTATATTATTATTATTTTTATTTTATTTTAACAAGAGTTGCATCCAAGTAACTCTACAAAAAGAAACCATGCAAATAAAAAGAGAACTGATACAATTGAAGATATGCTTTTCATTCCTACTAATACATTTGTGCATCACAATTATAAAGATATGAACTGGTATTGCAGCTCTGTAATTTGTGCCACTTGAAATAAATGGCAATTTATATTTATTCAGAAAGCAAACATTTTGTTACCTTTTCTTGAACCTGTGGCATGACTATTTGACTTTGGAATTATATTACAACATTGCCATCTACTGGCACATTTCAAGTAACAGCACACACGTCATTTATTAGTTTCAGCTGTCGTCCTTAAAACACAACAGAAGGATACATAAGGATAGTCAGAGTCAGGCTATAATGCACATATAATTTAATGCAAATATATTATCCAGATGTGCTTGCAAACATTGTCTATGGGATAGAAGGATGACATATATAATATGCTCTTGCTATGTACTCAAATAACGTCATCTCTTGTGAATCCTGCCTTTCGTTTCGGCACAGGAACCTGTCCTACTTTACCAAGCAGAAGAGTCCCTCTGCTGTCATTCTCAGTCTCTGGGAGGCCAGGCATCAGGACACTGGAGATCTTGACTCCCTTGCAAGTGCTTTGGAGGAGATTGGAAAGATCCACTGTAAAAGTCTGCCTCAGAGTCCAGATGACAAAGAAACAGACTTTACGTTTTGAAGGACTACTGAAGACTACATGTACTCCACCAGATGCAATTCCCCAGCATCTTCAATTTAGAGTCCAAGTGAAGCTAGCTAAGGCATATCCAGTCTGACAGAAGACTCAATCAGATGGCGACCAATCAGATGGTTTCACATATCTGTACATGTGCAACGGAAGTATGAATTGGTATGAATTTGGCACAGATTCAACAGCTTCAAAATGCTTTTCTCAAAGTGCCAGGCCATCTCAACTTTCATAAAATCTCTCCTTAGCCTTTCCTTGTTGTTTATGTTTATTATTATTATTATTATTATTATTATTATTATTATTGTGTGGATTTTAATGGTGGTCGGACTGGGATGTTCTTGAGCATTTCCTTGTGTCAGCATCATAATTACAGGAATAGTCCACCCAAAAATGTTGTTCCAAACTATTTGACATTTTTCTTTGGAACATAAAAGAAGATATTCTGAAAAATGTTGGTATCCAAACAGTTTCAGTTTTTTTTTCTTTTCTATTAAAAAATACAATGGAAACAGAAACTGTCAAAATATCTTCTTTTGTTTGAAGAACTTTTTTATTTTTGGCTGAACTATGCCTTGAATCTTTTCATGTTTTTTTCTCTAGTGCTCCAGAGTTGCGAAGTATTTATATCCCTTCTGCATGTTACTACTGACGTGTGCTTTGTTTGCACTATATGACGTTTAGAGAAGGGAAGAGAGGGAAATACACTCCTGCAAACTGCCCTTTTTGCTCATCACACATTGTGATCGTGGCTCACGATGTTCTTTTATCTACACTGTTGTTTTATTGTCATTTTGCAGTCTTAATGGGATCGGTTGAAGAATAATTCTGAATAAGATATAGTAATATAAAGACTCTAACCTTGTTTTCAACTATGGCAGAGTACTGCGCATTAGAAAAGAACCTCATTTACGCAGGTTAGGGGGGTAAAAATGCATTACGTTTTTTTTTCCTTAAAAAAAACCTCAAAGCATAACCCGCTTGCTCAAATGCATTACTCTGTTCCAGTAAGCGTGTTTGAGTCATCAGGGAGGACAGCAGGATGGTATCATGCCTTTAGAGAGTTAGGCCTGAGACTAATATTGACCAGAAGAAGCGTTTACTTAAGCCATGCAAATGGCAGCACATCCCTTTTGTTAACACTTTTAGCTTTCTTTTGAAACACATCTGAAAAGGAAGAGCTCCAGGAGACCTCTGTGAAATGAAGCCTCTCTTATCTCCTCTGACCAAGTACCATCGTGCGGTGGGAAACACAAAGGGGGAACATGGACCGGTGAGCAGTGAGAGTTATAATTAAGGTTTGATAAAAGGAAAAGAGCTATGTGGAAAAATGCTGTCCTCCTTTTCCAAGTCATCTACTTCATTAACCTTCTCTCTCTCAAACAGAAATGCCTCCAAGAGCTCATTTTAGTTGATTTTCAGTGTACTAGCCACTACAATGCTTGCCAATGGTTTAAAATGTTAAGCTTTATCTCTTACTCTGGATATTCTTTTTATATAAATATTTCTTTTTTGTATTTTTAACATAAGTTTGATGAAGGATTTAACTGATTTGCTGTCCACTTTATGTTGAGAAGCACTGAGAACAGCAACCTGTTTGACGTGTGTATTACTGTAATTGTCCACAACTATATTAAATTGCCCAAAAATTTCATTTTTTTATTATATTTCCTTTATTTTCATTTATTAGCAAATTTGCTGTCACTCCTCTAAAATTTAATTCAAACATGTAATTGTGTTGTCATGTTAATGAATTTGAAAGAAAATCACTTTGGTGCTTATTAAACTTTATTAATGTTCACATTTATGTCCAAATATTGGACCATGATGTTAAATTTACAGAAATAATTATAGAAAAAACAAACAAACAAACATAATTCTAGAAATGGCTACAAACCAAACTTAAGATTTTGCCCTATTATTGTGAACTGCATTTATAGTGGTATGTTCAAGCCTTTGAACGGTCAAGTTAACAATGTTTATCCGTCCCACATTCATGTTATATTTAGGCCTTTGCTTCAAATTATGATTCTTGTGCCTTGTATAACTTCTGTAAATGGTGAATGTTGTACAGGTTAAGATGGTTCTGAATCATGCAAATGTACTGTAAGATTTCAGTTAAAAAAAACACTATATTACACTGATATGCAGGGGTCAAGAGCTTTTCTAGTGCTAAATATACTTGTTTGGTATCGCCAGGCCAGCTTTGTGGTATGATTATGAACATTTTGGATGTTTTCTGTACAGTAGAGTTTGCTGATGTATATGCAGTCTTTTGGAAATAAATGTACTGCTGAAGAGAGCCGCAAATCTAGCAAACATGCCTCATGGCTTTATTTTATTTCCAAGAGCTGATGGTTTTCTTTATTTTCATTTAGTGTCAGACAGGCACTCTTATGGGACAGTTAAACACGGCATGCCTGACTTTTTCTGTGCCTTACAAAAAATTATTTTATTTTATTTATTTATTTTTTGATTTGCTTTGTTCCAAATGTAGTTCTCACAAATTAAACTAGTATCCTGATGTATGCTAACAACAACAATGTGATTAACACATGCACTTCTGCGTGTGAGAAAAAAATCAGCCGGCTCCTCTCACAAAACCGTAGCTGATAATTTAATACACATTTAATGATTAAAAAAAAAAAAAAAGTTAATTTCAGCAATGCTTGAAAGTCTCAGACACGCAGTAATTTAAGGATCATAAATGGCTGATGCAAAGTCCACAGTTGGTCTTATCTCAAACAGCCCCTCCTCCTTCACAACTTTCTTATCAAAGGACACATGAGTGACTAAAAATTCAGTCCATAACCATGGTGACCAAAATGAGTGTTTGTTATTAATGATATTCAATCAATCGAAATATATATATATATATAAATTATAAATTCTTAGAGCAACGAATCAAAACTACATTTTAATAAATCCAAATTCAAAGATTATACAACCAGACATTGTAATACGCTGAATAGTTATAGCCTTGTCAGGAAATGACTTTATAGAAAAGTGCTTTTGTCAGTAAATGTAGACATAATTGGCTGTCTGGCATCTCTAGCTGAAAAAAAGATGGGGGAAATTAAACTAATTCAACTGCCAGGAAGCAACAAAACAATGTAGTGACTAGATTTATTGAAAGCACAGAACGAGAGAAAGATGCTTTCAATGAGCCACAGTAATGCCTTACAACAGACCATACAAATATTTTAGTTTATCTAGAAAACAAACAATTAAAAAACTCTGTCGAAAATCAGTGTAATCTAATATAGCTAATGAATGGATCACGTGGTGGAGCGTATTTGCTCGAAGTCAAAGGAGTTGACCTTTGTCTGCGTTTTCTGAAGCAGCAGTATGAAATTCCCCTTAGACTTGGTAAGTGAATAAACAAACAGGAGTCCCACCTTCTTCCGCGCGCATTTCTGGAGTATATCAGCCAGTTTCCTGTTTTACACTGTGTCACTCAGCAGTCATAGTATCGCACTCTCACAGTCAACTGTCTGCTAGATAGCGCCAAACTGACATAAATGCCTTTGCATTTCGGAAATTGATAATAATGATTACGATTGTGTGTGCGTTCACGCGAATTTAGAGATTCACTCACACTGGGTTATTTGACTGACACCAAAGTTTACACGGGGAATTAAGATTATATGGCCATAATTACCTCACAAAAGAAAAAAAAGAAAATATTGAAATATTTTAAGTAGCTATTCAACACAAAGTGAAGCTTGTAGGCGATTCAGGTGCCAACCAGGTTGTTTTGCGAATTTATGAATCCCACTATAGCGAAGGCTTCATTAATATTAATTAGGTCATGTGACTGGACGCTAAGAAACTTATAACAACAACGTCACCAGAAACTAATTCATAATCATAAGCTAGGCCTCGACCATAGTAGGATTCGTAACTTCGCTTGCGGTTTGTTCTGGTTTAAAGAAGCGCTCAATTCCATAATATAAGACCGGAAGTTTTAAACAGCTAAATACACAGAGGTGCGCTATCAGTAGGATGAGGAGTGTCTTTCAGTTTATCCGGAGAAAGTGACACAATGCTTTGACTACTATGAGACACATAATTTTCTTGGTAAGTGAATGCAATATTTATTTAATTTGTCTTATAGCCTACAGTATATTTCCGTGAATGTCGGTATAGAGAAAGTTTCAAAGTTTAACGTTAGTTTGCTTCATGACGCGTTAAAATTGAGACGTGTTTGGACCTGGCACTATACACTATTACAGATACTTGTCGGAAAAAAACAAAACAAAAAAAAAAACTTAAACTTATGGAAAATGATTTTAAATATAAATTACATTAAGACCAGTATTTCTGGGTCATGATTTAGAGACACTTGATCACTCTCCAGATACAGATCCTCATACACCATAGAATGATAATGATTTTATTTAACAAAATTATAAACAATTTATAATAAAAGTATATATTAAATTTAAATAAGATTTGGACAATTTTATACACACACACACACACACACACACACACACACACACACACACACACACACACACACACACACACACAGTGTTTTGACATAAAATAGCAATACATTCCCATTTACCTAGAAATAATAGGGCAGCTCATTTTCTGAATTTATTTAAATACTGAAGTACTAAGATAATTTCCAAAACATCTTTGTACAGAGAAGGGACTGTATGTGAAAACGTCGTAATAAAACAAAAGCAAAACCTTCAACTCAAGACCGATAGGAGCCTGAAGGTCTTTAGTTTCTAACAAATATAAACACACTTAAGCCAGAGACGTAAATTAAAGTTTTGCACCAATAGGTGTCAGTATAAGATCCAGGTGTCAGATTATTGACCAGAAAGCCAGTCTTTATTGAAAGTATATGTTGCATGCATCATCTTTTTAAACGTTTCTTTTGTGTGTAGATTTTGTTGTTACTAAGTGCTATACATGCTGCTAAAGTTCACTTGGATCTGGCCTTGGCTCAAGGATCCATCAAGAACAGATCAAGCCGGGATGTTGCCTGCAGAGAGAGCATGGAGTATGAACATGATAACATCTGCTGTCTGAACTGCCCTGCTGGTGAAAGAGAATTATTTTTGTTTAAATCCTTTTATTCTGATTAGACAATGTTTTCTTGTATGTGTATTCACATTCCACTGTCTCATATTTTGCAGGAACATATGTGAAAAAGGCATGTCTTACTCCTTCAGAAAAAGGAGTGTGTGAGCCGTGCGAGTTTGACAAATACACTGAGCATGACAATGGACTGCGGATGTGTTTATTATGTACCAAGTGCCGTATAGGTAATTCTGTTATTTGGAACATTTTATATGGTCCCATACTGTCAAGTCTTTGCAAATTTTTATAACGGAAAACCTCTAAGGTTATGGAAGCCAAATCAATATTGTGTTCACACAATGTTCGACTTCCATTAGACATATTTAATTCTAAATTGCATGCTATTTGTGCACCTTCATTACTTCTGCAGATCAGGAAACCACAGCGAAATGCACAAGTACCCAGAACACACAGTGCAAGTGCAAACAGGGGTCATTTTGTTTACCAGACCAAGCATGTGAGGTGTGCAAGAAATGCAGGAGGTATGTTCTAAATGTACCATTTCATTAACACTTAGGTTTCGGTCAAAAAAAGTGTCTGGATCACTAGTTGTCCATGAATGTTAAAGGGATAGTTCACCAAATAATGGAAGTGTGCAAGAAACCTCACTGGTTCGTATCTGAGTTTCTGCCATATTTGATTTGTGCTCTACTTATGTATCTGTGTTTATCGATGTTTTAGTGTGAATAAAGGTTAAATCTGTTCATCAAATAAAGCAAACATGTCTCTTTAGAATTAAATTGAATTAAACGGCCTGATTCACATGGATTTCTTTTATGATGTCTAGGAAGTTTTTAAGATGACAAAGACTTCAATGGAAGAACAGCTCAGGTTTCATTAAAAATATCTTTCTTTGTGTTTCAAAGATCAGTAAAAGCTTTGGAGCTACATGAGGGTGAGTAGTTGACCAGTTTTTAATTTCTGAGTGAACTCAAGATCATTTATTTTGTTACAACCAGATGCAGAGAGGATGAAGAGACTGTAAAAAGCTGTACAGACATTTCCAACACAGTTTGTAGAAAGAGAAGCACTTTGGCCAGCTCTAACTCAGGTAGTAGAAAACCCTTCTTACCCCATAGCTCAATGAAATTAACTGTATACATACTGTACTAGATGATTACAGCAGATCAAATGTAGTATTTGCACAAGGATATTGTAATTTGTTTATGGAGACATTAATCCCAACATTTTCTTTTGAGTGGTGTATAAAGACATTGCTTCCATATTGTGTTTCACATAGTGATTACGTCCTATTTGTCCTACAGTGACTTTCATTGTTGTTGTGACATTCATTGCAATGCTTGCATTCATTGTGGGTATTGTCTACTGGTCAAAGTCAAAACCAAGTAAAAAATCAGGTACACACATCTTGAAATCTTTCCTCAGTTCTTTCAATATTTTTTTCTTATTTCAGTTGTTTCTTTATTGCTTATCACACAGTCTTCTTCAATTACAGTAACATCAAGAAGTCCAAGGGAAATGGTTAGGATCTGTATGGTAGGTAAACAAAACGTAGTTAGTACATTTTCTAAGCTTTTGGAAAAAAAAAAACACAGAAACTACACTGTGCACGTGACTAACCAGAAGACATATTTCTTGTCCTATAGGGTGACAGTGAGGAGGTGAAAGAGGAGAGGCAGAATGCCCACAACTCCAAGATTGATGACTCCTCTCAGCTCCAGCCGTTCCTTGAGCAAAACTGTGTGGTGGGTACCAACATTCATGCTTCAGCGGAGACTGAGAAAGACAGGGGACTAGGGGACAGCCTCCCCAACACCGCCAACTCTTCACAAATTAGCCTGGCTTTGTCTGCTGTGCCTAGTGATCTCCAGTTCTGCCACACTAACCAGCCTCCAAGCTCTGCCACTGCACTGCAGCCTCACATTTTGGTGAGAGTTGTCTTAACACCATTTCTACTATCATAACCATCTTGGAAGCTTAATTCTCTGCTCCTAAGCCTGAGTACTTTGCCTTGGGTAATGTGTGGGGACAATATAACAAAGCTTGCTTTCGTTCAAAGTTTAAGTATTTTCACTTTCATGCTTTCTTAACATGAAATTTACATGCTGTGTTCATGTGCTGCAATATTTTCACACTTGTTGAGGAGACAAACTCCTGTAGTTTCTTGTCTCTTTTGGACCTATTGTCTCTTGTAACTCCTGATGCACTTTAGTGAGAAGCAATCTGTGTGCTGATTTGGAAAATAGGTGTTGCTTTATTAAATAATGAACACCATATTCTGATTTTGATTTAGAAACTATAAATTCTGAACGTATTTCCTGATCCCAGTTGTTATTTGTTATCTGTTTTAAATATTTAACTGAATGAGGGATGCAATACTAAAGTAAGATTTTTCTCAACAATGCCTCTGATGCATAGTTCATAATACTTTGTATTAATACTAGTTCATAGATATTGGCTGTTGTAGATAGGCCAAGTTTGGTATAGTACAGTTAATTGATTGAAACGTGTTATAAGCCTCGTATATAAGATCTTTGCTCTGTTGGTTTGTCAATCTTTGAGTGTCGTCTTAGTCAAAATCGCACTGAATGTTTAACATAATTTCTTTTAGTTAATACAACCTGGAATAATCTCTGTTGTAACTGTTTCACTATGCCTTTAAGATGTTAAATTCTTACATCTCTTTTAGGAAAGAGAGTCAATAAGAAGACTTGTTCCTTTAAATGGTAAGGCCATACCTCTTTCCTTGCATAGTTTTATGTTAGCTTTTAGGGAGACTTCACTCAAAAAAGGAAGCCTGTCATTTACTCATCCTCAAGTTGTTCCAAACCTGTATGAGTTTCTTTCTGCTGTTGAACATAAAAGCAGATATTTTGAAGAATGTTGGTAACCAAGCAGTTGCCATTGACTTCCATAGTGTACTATTAAAAAATACTATAGAAGTCAATGGCTACTGGCAACTGTTTGGTTACAAACAACGTTCTTCAAAATATCATCTTTTATGCAGTAGCAGAAAGAAACTCACACAGATTTGGAACAACTTGAGGGTGAGACCTTTCATTTTTGGGTGAACTATTCCTTAAATTAGCATTCCTAAAAAATCTAAGTTGTGTTGCAGTGTTTTCACTCTGTCTCACCCTTTCAGGAGAAGAATCGTTGAAGAAAAGCTTTGATTTCTTTGAAGAAATGGATGTCCACTATCATAACAGATTTTTCAGGTTCATTGGACTGAGTGATAATTCAATCAAAAGTGCAGAGTCTCTTTTTCCGGAAGACCGAGTTTACGAACTGTTAAAAATCTGGATGGAAAAGGAGGGACTGAAGGCTGATTTGAATAGTCTTATTGAAACATTAATCTATTTAGACCAAAAGCTGTCAGCAGAAAATATCATTGCAAAGGTAATTATTAATGGTTACTTTAAATATGAAGATGAGTGACTGGAAGCATGCAAATATTGTCACTACCTTAGTGTCCTCAGTGGGGAAAGGTATTCTTTTGATTTTTATTTTGTGCTTACCTCATGCAGTATTATTTCCCAACAATTCCAAAATGTAAAGTGTTTCACTGACATATGATTGTCCAACATAATAAATATTGTGCAAATTTTTTAAATAAGATGCTATGCCGCTGTTTACAAACGTTAGTTACATTTAAAGAAAAATATATATATATATATTTAAGACTCCTAATACTAATACCTGTTACTGCATGTTTAAATGCATTATTTCCCGTTTTGTATACAAAATTGTGATGCATTTAATGATGTTTACATAGGATTATTTTGTGAACTAATAAAAGCAATTCATTTGTATATTTGTTTTCTTTAATTAGTCTGATTTTACATTAACGTTCTAAATATAAAGCTCACACATACTTCTGTTATTTTAAAGATGTTTCTTAAAAGTATGAGTATGTAAAAACTGCATCTCAGCCTGCTCGCCACCAGAGGTCACCTGAACTCTGGAAAATGGGGATTTCAACCTCAAACTTTACAAACAGGGAATAGAGAAGATGACACAGAACAGAGAATAGAATTCTCCGAAAAGTTGCAAACCACAGCAATGGAGAAGAAAATAAATACATGATACTAAATGACAATCATAACTCCTGTTAAAATAAATACAGGTTTTGTGTATTTTGCTCAAGGATGTTGGCAGTGGATGAAAGGCTTTTATCGCTTCTAAAACTCGAATGTAAATATGTGTGGGCTTTTGTGCACTGTGGTGATGTAGTGTGCAAAATCCATAACTTGTGATTAAAACAATTCGTAATTTTGGGACATTTGTCTTACCTAACCAATGTAACGGTTGTGGGGAAAAAGGGCATTGCAACTGGATACTAACCTAGCAGCAAAGTTTAATTTCCGTTTAAAGACACATCTCATGAGGAAAGAATATCACTTTTGGGGTTTTTTTATACTTATGTCGTGATTTATTTGGGTGTTTTGACGAAAAGTAATCGAAATATAATCTAACAAATACTCTAGGTTCTGTTCACTACACTTCCCATGCCACCTTGCGGTTAAACAGGAAATTATCATGTCGGCAAGCAGGGCCGCTTTTCTCAAAAACATCGTAAGCTTCTTCCGTCGTTAAAGTTTGTATAACGTTACATTGGTTTTCTCTCTAGCAAAACATCAAGTAAAATCACATTATCTTATGTTAACAGTCAATATTGTTATTTTAACAGGCGATATTGAAGTAGTTTGCGCGGGTACTTCGTCTGTTTTCGAGTGTCCTCATACTGGCATTGCGTCACAGGAAGAAAAAAACATTTTACGTACAAACGACAGTAATAATGTAAAACTACAAAATTTTAGAAATAATAAAGCACTCCATAAGCACCACGGGTCTTATTTTTAGAACAACAATTTTTTATTATATTGTTTCCTCGTGTCATGGAAGTAATTTGAACAGTTCTCTATTTGTACGTTATTTGTAGTGTTGAGTGACATAATGTCCAATTCATCCTTATCATTGCTAGTCCCTTTTTGCTGTTCCTCATTTCTGCTATTGTTTGCCATCTGGTCTGCTGGCAGATGAAATCGAAAATCATGATGGGGAATCATGGAAAGAGGAACTGAGATCAACAAAACAAAAAAACGCTGTCACGAGGCACTTTGAAATTTGTAAGACATCAGATAAAGGTACTGTACATTCAGATGTGCTGCTTTTCTAAAAACGGTTGTCCTGTTTAAAATTAAAGTGGAAAATCGCTAGACTATTTGATTTTGAGACATTTTTATAAGGTAAGTTTAATATTAGAAAATGGCTATTGATGTTCCTTATGTCTTTGTAAACACCTCTGTAATTAATACATGTGTCAGGTAAAGTTAATTTCTCAAGCTAAATAACTTCAAAGATTTTCATGTGCATTGTTTCTGCAGCACTCACAGGATGAGAGGAATTGTTGCATTTTACCTAACCTATCTGCTGTGCCTGATGTTGGGGATCACCTGTGTGGCATTAGTAGTTCACTGGAATTACAGCTATAGAGGTGGATTTGCATGGGATGGCTCAGTCAAGCAGTTCAACTGGCACCCGGTCTTCATGGTCACTGGCATGGTGGTGCTTTATGGGAATGGTATGACTAATTTTAGTTTTATTATGGCTTCTGTTTCATGCTACTGTAGCTGTAATATGATAACACTGCATTGCAAAGTTAATATGTTGTAAAAAGTGTGTGGTTGTTTTATTGTTAGATTTAAGTTTGGCATGATACATTGAAGTATTCTAATATTTGGCACATATTGTTTTTTAGTTTACAGACTTTCTGACGGTTGTCATCAGTGTCTTTTTTTCCTCTGTTAACCAGCGGCCATATTGTATCGTATTCCTCTGACATGGGGTCACAATAAGCTCCCGTGGAAGCTGTTACATGCTGGGCTTCTGCTCCTTTCTTTCGTTCTGTCCGTTATCGGGCTTTGTGCAGTGTTTGACTACCACAACGCAAACCACACAGCCAACCTCTATTCCCTCCACAGCTGGGTGGGGATTTGTACCACTGCACTTTTTACTGCACAGGTGAGTATCATGTTGAAAATTGTTTATCTACAGTGTAGTAGTACAGTTGTTTCTGTAAATAAAAAGTTTAGTAGTGGATAAACAATGAAGTTTTTCGAATTCTTTTTCTAGTGGGTCATGGGTTTTACCGCATTTCTCTTACCCTGTACTCCAATGACGGCACGTGCTCTTGTAAAGCCAGCTCATGTTTGGATGGGAGGAATCATCTTGGTACTGGGCATTGTGTCCTGCATCTCAGGGATCAACGAAAAACTCTTTTTTGCACTGTAAGTGATCACACTACATAAACAGTAGCATGCATTACCTATTGCGGTGAAGACCTGAATAACTTATATTTAACTTCATTATATATAGCTATTAATCTTCATGGAGTGTTCAGTGCTCTGTTGACTAGATTGTGTTGACTCATTATGCTCTAATCAATATGTTTTAGGTTTTGAGGTATGAGGTAGAAAGAAGAGGGTTAAAAAACACATGCTCATAAATGTAGAACTCAAAATAGGTTTAATGTAATGTCACGGCAAATGCGTTGTTCTATTGGTTCTTTCTTCAGAAAAGGAAACACCAATGGGACGCTGCCTTATTCCGCATTACCACCAGAGGCAATAACTGCAAATGCATTGGGAGTCATCATTGTAGCATTTGGATTGGTTGTTTTGAAAATCTTATCCAATCAGATATGGCAGCGCCCTGAGCCAGGCTATGAAGAGGGAGTTTACCAGGTAAAAGACAAAGGATTTCATGATGTCTTTGTTCTTTGAGTTTGGTGTGCTTAATATTGTGACAAAGTAATGCTAATTATCTTGTTTTAGTACAAACCTCACTATTTTCATAAATTAGTAGTCAAGAAAGTATGCAAAGAGTGATGCTTTTTTCTGACAGGATTGGTTTGATATTGTTCCTTTGCTCTCATTTTCAGCCACTGGGGTATGATGGAAGCTGATGAGCCAAAGCTGAAATGTCTAAAAGCTAAATATTATCTGCATTCTGACTGATCTGCACTCTTCAATGAAATCAAAGTGCCCTGATGTTACAACCATTCGTCTTCCAATTCCTAATTACACAGAGCACTGCAGTTTTCTGCAAATCTCTTTATTATATGTTTTGTGTTTGTTTTATGTGATTCAGCTGCTGCTGCTGTTGTTGTAAAGCATAAGGAAATCACTGCTTGATTGTCAGTAGTTTGTGCGTATTTATTATCTGAGAAGAATTCTATAACAAATGATGAAAATAATTTCATTAAACACTGTTTGCCTCTGTGAATTGCCTCTTTGTTGGTTAAACCGGTTCAAACCGGCTGGGAAGGGGATTCAAACCAGGGACAAATCACCACGCGTCGTCATCAGCGAATAACCAATAGAAATCGAGGCTGTCGCGCACCAATCAAAACTCTTGGCTGAGGTGTATGAAATTTACATATCTTCGCTCTACATATGTTCCAGTCAGTTATTCTTTGATTGTGTGAAATTTACGCTCTCAGAGACAAATGTAATGGAAATCCGCGCTGAATAATGTCACAAAAGAATTGTAATTAAAATATTCAGAAAAACTTGAAGTCACAAACAACCATTCTACAACATAAGAAGGTTAATCCTAATTACTGAAATGCCACACGAATACCACAAAATAAAGAATAGCGCGCTTGATACGTGTTTATTTGTTCTATCTTTTATTCGGTTCCATGATCTATAATTAAATAAAAGAAACGATGCTCAACAGACCTATTTCCCTACTTTTTCTGCGTCGTTACATCAGCCCCGCCTGCAGTCGTATTGTGGCAATCATGGTTTCCACTAGGTCCGCTTGAACGATTTATATGTCAGTCTTCTCTAAAAGCCCTCCCATTTCGATTTCGTTCGCGCTCTTTGAGTTTTCTCTTAGCTATCATGTCTGGCCGAGGAAAAGGCGGTAAGGGGCTTGGGAAAGGTGGTGCAAAACGTCACCGCAAAGTTTTGAGAGATAACATTCAAGGAATTACAAAGCCAGCTATTCGCCGTTTAGCGCGTCGTGGTGGTGTGAAGCGTATTTCCGGTCTGATCTATGAAGAGACGCGAGGTGTACTAAAAGTGTTTCTTGAAAATGTTATTCGCGACGCTGTGACCTACACCGAGCACGCCAAGCGCAAGACTGTGACTGCTATGGACGTAGTGTACGCTCTGAAACGTCAAGGCCGCACGCTGTATGGTTTTGGCGGTTAAATTTCACTCGGACCGGATTTCCCTAAAAAAAAGGCTCTTTTAAGAGCCGCCCAAACATTCAATTAAAAGTGCAAATTAATGTGTCTTAATGCATTTTCTTTTCTACAGTAGACTATGTTCCCCAAAACACATTAAATCGTGTTTTAATCAGATCACTAGTAGCCTACTCGAGTGCTAAAATAGAACATAATAAAAAAGCAAGCCATTTATGATCATGTAATAATTGTCATTATTACATAAATTAGTACTTGTTCTAATAACAAACTATGATTTGATTGTTAATTAAGTGGTGATCGGATAGGAATGTCAGTAAACCTTTTGATATTTACTCGTAAATGTACCTAAACTAGGCTACTAATTATAAACTACCAATTATAATATAATTAATGTTAATTAGTAAGATTGATTTTAATAATAAATATGAATGTGTCCTTGAACATAAATAAGCAATAAGGCACCAGAAGTTGTGCCGTATTGTTAATATTTATGGCTAAAGGCGGTTGTCAGACACACAAGGCACAATCTAGACTAGAGTGACTTGTTTTTATCATTGTCTTTATAAAACGATTGCACCATAAAAATTATTAAGGAGTACCTGCGTTCTAAAATAGTCATATCATAAAGCGTCCCGTTCCTATCTGTCCTTATCGGTTTATATCGCCTATCATGTTACATTCTACAACATCGTCCGATATCACTGCACAGGACCGATAGCGGATTGTTATTTTGTTGCATAACAATGTTTTGTAATGTCCGGGACTTTATCTTCAAGCGGAGGAATTGCGCTCAGTGAATTTGCTTAGTAAAATGGTTTAATACATCTTTAAGTTCCAACACACTCGATTAAGCACAAGAGTCATTTAATTTGGATAATCAAAATTCCCGGCCTGTAATTTGTGCATTTCAATACACAAACAAGGTGTAAGAGGCTTGATCAATTGTGGCCTTGGTTTAAATGGCTTTGTTAGTCACAACACACAGCGGATTGACTGTATTCACAAACGATACCACATAGGCCTAATAGAATAATTAAGAAGACAAATTTTCATCAACACAACATTCTATTAAGCAAACTCATTAAGCGCCAAAAATAATCGCTGGGCATGAACACGTCAATCGAAGTTATCCCTCAAGGAACAACTTATACTGACCGATCACCATCCTTTTTTTTTTTTTTTTTTTTTTTAATTATTATTTATTTTTACGGCAAATTAACTATTAATAAAAGTCGTATTTATCACAGAAATTAGCTTTTTGTGCCCTGGTAGATGTTTAATATTTCTTAATTAAGCCACGAGTCCATGCTTTCAGGTAGGCTACATTAGCCTAAGTGATCAGATATTGAAGTAGCTACAAACAAAACGCAATCTTCAAATTTCGCCGAAAAAAAAAGTTAAGATTTTGTCTCACGAATTTATGAAATATTTCATACATGTGTGTGACAGATAAAAGCACTAGTTTTATTGTTTAATGTCGATCAACATCACAGTACACAAATTACGTGCAGCAGTAGTTCTCCGCTGGACAATGAAGGAATGTAGAGACAATCCTCGACGTTATTAAGCCTCTTCGGATAAAAAGTGGCTAAGTGGCCTTTTTACAACCACTAAATATAATTATAAGAATAGTTAGGTGTTTGTTAGTATTATAATGTTGCAAAATGGCTATAAATTCATCAATACAACATTATACACTATAAGATAGCTTCCCTCTGTTATGGCACTCCTCGACTGAGGAGAATACTTTCCCTTTAGACAACACAAGCACCCATTTTATTACTAACAGGCAACGTCTTTAAATGTGTAATGTTGGGAAACTTGCTTATATATAAGTTACTCGAATCATGTACTGGATGTACAGATATGATTATTAATAGATCATTGTAGAAAGAATCGCTGTGAGATTAGGGGAGGCTGAAATGGCGACAGCGCTGATCTGTGTTACCTTCACTAAAGAAAAACGCTTCAGAGTTTTATTCCGTGAGCTTTCTTAGTCTAAAACCACCGCACATGTGTAGATTAGGGTCTTCTCTATGCAAAATGTCCATCATTTTAGTTGTTCTTTTCAAATTTTGATATATAATCTACAAAAGAACAGAGGAAGTGCGATATTTCCCGCTGCGACTCGCACTAAATTTGGACGCGTTTTTATTATTGTACAATAAACCAATCGATGTTTTGCACAAAACACAAGCTGCCCACAAAGAGGAAAGACTCAGCTATCGGCACGTGGTTTAAAGTCTACAATCCATCGCTGTTTATCGCGGAAAACCTTGTGTTTTTCAAGATCAGAAAACACATCTACGAACGAGTCTGTCCTGTTGAGAGCGTCGGCTGAGGCGGTTGAGTCTATATGGTTCTCATCTCCCGTTTAAATCCCGCCCTCAGCTGTTGGATGTAAACATTGTTTGTTTGACAGCTCTGTACTACGTGACATCGGTTCCAAGTTTACTGAAACTATGGCAGAAACAGCTCCTGCTCCCGCGGCTGCTCCGGCTAAAGCCCCGAAGAAGAAGGCGGCAAAGGCGAAAAAGCCTGGATCCAGCGTGTCCGACCTTATCGTGAAGGCGGTCGCCGCTTCCAACGAGCGCAAAGGAGTTTCCCTGGCGGCTCTGAAGAAGGCTTTGGCAGGTGGTGGATATGACGTTGAGAAAAACAACTCTCGCGTCAAGATTGCTTTGAAATCTCTGGTGAAAAAGGGGGCGCTTGTTCAAACGAAAGGCACCGGGGCGTCTGGATCTTTCAAGGTGAGCAAGAAACCAGCCGCTAAGAAGCCCGTCAAGAAAGTTGTGGCAAAACCGAAGAAGCCAGCCGTGAAGAAGGCGGCGGCAAAGGCAGCGAAGCCCAAGAAGGCAGCAGTAAAGAAACCTGCCCCGAAGAAGTCTCCCAAGAAAGTGAAGAAAGCGGCTGCGCCCAAGAAAGCCGCCAAAAGCCCAAAGAAAGTGAAGAAACCGGCTGTGAAGAAAGTTGCAAAGAGTCCTAAGAAGGTCAAAGCAGTGAAGCCTAAAGCAGTGAAGCCTAAAGCCGCAAAGCCCAAGGCTGCCAAAACGAAGAAGACGGCCGCTAAGAAGAAGTAAACTGCCAGACTTCACTCCATCAACCAAAGGCTCTTGTAAGAGCCACCCCATCTTCACAGAAGTGCAAATGTTCCTAATGCATGTAAGAAGGCTAATGCCTTTTTGATAGACTGAGAAAATGGTTTTTGGGTGAGATGTGGCACTTTTTTGAGCTGTCTTGTTGTATAGAGTCTTCTATTGCTTCTGAATATCACCAGCGCGAACGAGCAGCACAAATGTTGCCGTGAAAGACTTTTATCAAGATCGGTTTGTATAAACACATGACAGTCTCTACCTCTGTACCTGGTGCACAAAGCCGATTACTTGGTGTAGATTTTCAATCCTTCACAGATTAGACAGAAGAGTCCGCTGGTTGGAAAGTGTCCAAAATGTGCATACATTAACATATATAAGTACAGTTTGTTTAAAGTTTATCGTGTGCGAGCGTGTGTGGCTAAACAGGATGAGTGTGTTTTATCACTATGTCACTATGATTCAGGTTATATTTATATTTTGTATTGGATTATAGAAGACTTTCCTGTAAATACAGCAATACAACAAAAAAAAAAACATTTAATTTATTCATTGTTAATGGTTTGTTGAATGTTGCTATTAAAGGCAATATACATTCCATCATTTTTTTGTATACTATTGTTCTTAACATTTACTTATAAACATTTTAGTACAAAACTCCCAATAAAAACAAATATGGTATCAGAAGATGAGTGATCATTTGTTTTCTTTATCTGCTTAAGAGTTTAACGTTCATTTTGATGTTTTTAAATTAAGGAGAAATTTATTTTCCTATTAAATTATTTGATTTATGTTTTTCACAATTTAGATTTTTTTTAACCTTTACTAATTTGCTTTAAATGGTCCTGTGGAGTGGCAAATGTACAAATATTCTAAGTAGTCCATCAAATATGAGCAGTATTATGAAGGAATGATCATAATACTGCTTAAAAAAGCTTAAGATGAAGTATTGCAGGACAACAACTTCCCTAAAGTATTTTGTGTCAACTATTATTTTGTACATTAACACCTTTTCAGTATCACTTGCATTATCTTTAATAACTTCCCAACTTCCAACAAAGTAGACTTAATGTGAACAAATCCATTCATTGAACAGAAGCTTTTTTTTCAGACAAAAGGTGACTGTGACTGATAAGTAAAGATTGTCAATTCTCAGAATAATTGCATGAAATCTTGATCTCATATTTTCATTTGATCTAAAATGCAATGCTCAGAAATAAGAGGGGGAAAACTTATAAACAACCTGTCAGTCTGTCAGTGCATTTTCCCTTTTGGAGTGAACAGAGGACATTTCAAAGTCAGGTGTTACTCATTTTCAGTCAAATCTTCAAGCTGACAGACATATGATTATTATTTCCTCCATTAACACATTTAACTGAAAAAGATTGAGCATTATTCAGATAGAAATATGTTGATACTGCATCATGAGCTTTATATGTAAAGCTCTTTATGGAATCTCTATAGATATCTCACACTGAGTGACCTTTTGAATGATTCATGAGCATAGCAGTGTAGAGTAGTGTAGTAGTGCAGTTCAATTACTCACAGTCTTACTCAGTTTATTTAATACATATATAATTATTTTCAAAAGACACCGCATATTTACAGATTACAATATTCCAGAGATACTAGGAGATTCGATTTCATTATGAGCCACACATTCAAGAGAGGCTAACTCATCTTCTTTTGTAAATGGTAGGATTTTATCCAATGATAGTTCTGTTTCTCCACGATTTAGCAGAGGAGGCCTTTCCCCATATACAAAGTTGCATTCAGCCTCACAAGGGACTTCAGCCATCTGTGACACTGTGTCGAAGCACACATCTTTATCACTTTCCTCCCTGACAGCGTGCGGATGCAGACAGGGGTGACCGAAGAGGTGAGCATCTCGAAGGTTTGTGGAGTCACGATGGTAGGACACCAGCTCATTGCTGAAGTCAACTGTTTGAACCGTATTCCGAGAGCACAGCTTCCCACATCCCAAGAGGCTGGAGAACGCTTTGCGGAATTCTGCATTAAATGCATACACCACAGGATTCAAGGTAGAGTTCGCCCACCCACACCACACAAACACATCGAAAGTCGTCTTATTGACACATGGGATCTGCCCGGCGTTGTGAAGGCCAGGGTCACAAAACGGCACCATGCAGTTGAGAATGAAGAAAGGGAGCCAGCAGCAGACGAACACACCCATGATCATCGACAGGGTTTTCAGGACTTTGGTTTCTCTCTTAAATGAGCTTTTTAACTTCTCTTCAGGTGCTTTACTGCAGCTCTGGCAGGACTGAACATGCTTAATGCTGCACTCTTGCATTGATATCCTTCGGATCTGCTTTTGCGCTATGAGGAAGATGCGAGTGTAAGTGACAATCATTATGGAGACGGGGATGTAGAAACTGATTAGAGATGAAGTGATGGCGTAAGTGCGGTTTAAACTGGCATCGCATTTCTCAGCCATTTCTCCCAGGTCTTCTTTATGGCGGAGACTCTTATGCCAACTCAGCTGGACAGGAATGAATGAGATCAGAACAGAGAGCGCCCATGCCACTCCAATCATGACAAATGCCACTCTTCTTGTCATTTTCTGCTCATAGCTCAGTGGGATAGCAATAGCCCAGTAACGATCCACGCTTATAATGCACAGGTTAAGAATGGAGGCAGTGGAGCACATGATGTCAAAGGCTATCCACACTTCACAGAAACTGCCGAACGGCCAAAAACCCACAATCTCTGCAGCTGCCTTCCATGGCATTACAAGAGAGGCAACTAAGAGATCTGAGACTGCCAAAGACACTACAAACACATACGCCACTTTGGAGCGCAGATGACGGAACCGTACCACTGCGGTGCACACCAGAGCATTCCCTAGAAAGGTGGAGAGCACAAAAATGAAAAGCAGACAAGCAGTCGTGGAGCGAGTTATTAGCTCTGAGACATAACCTTCAGTCTGGTTTACCATTTTCCAGGATGTCCCTATTACCCTGGCTGCAACCTGAAAAATGAAGTCTTTTGATCAAGCATCCGTTCTTCAGGGTATCTGTAGAGAGTTTAATATCCGAAGACTTCAGGAATTCATCCATTAATGAGAGAGTTGCCTGTAATTGAACATTTCTCAAATAACCTTCCCTCCTTCCTTCAGCCAGAGAAGTGTGTGAGGATACAGTGCAGAGGGTGAGACTAATGATCTTGGAAGTAGGACTAGGGGGAGGAGCCTAAGAAAATACAGGAGAGAGGGAGACTGTGACTGCTGTCATGTATATTATGGGATATTTATTATTTATTTATTTTTTATATATATTGTTTTCAATCATCAGGCCTTTTTGAAACCATTCTGAAATGGATTATTAAACAAATAAAGCAAGTGGAAAATCATGTTTCTCAGGACACATCTGCTATCTGACCAGTGAAGTCTAATTAGCATTTATGGATTAATTTACAGTTCTGTTCCCCTAAGTGCACCGTTATCCACAAGATGGCAGTATACATACATTAATATCCCACAAGAGCACATACAGCTGTTCTAGTGATGAGAGGTCTGACTCATTTCGGCAAAACGATTCTTTTGAACTGTTCGTTTCAAAGAACCAGTTCAAAAAAGCTGTTAGGCTATTTTCAGCTGTTGTTTTATGTCTTTGAGTAATACGTCATTGCGTTCTCCCTGATCAACTCTTATTTATTCGGACCAGTTTACAGCCATGATTCAGTTCGTAAAATATATCTAGGACCTAAAATAATTTTGCATTGGTTATAAACAATCGCGCACAATTCAGTCCAAATTTATTCGCTGAAATAGGCTATGTTTCGTATGTTTCCTACTATTATACAAAATACTACTATTATATTTATATGGCAGAAATATTAACACTCGTAGGCCTATGTATTCTAGGTCAAGCGACTGAATGGATGGATAGTATATATGCAAGTATGCATGCCATGAATCCAGAACGAATCATTCAGTCCGGCTTTGCGAACCGGTTCAACGGATTCATTGACAAGATCGCATTAAAAAAAGGATTTGTTCAAGGTTTGAACATAACGATGCATGTGTCTTACTGGAGTATTCGTCCCAACCCAAATTGTTTGTATACACCAAAACTGATTTTTTTTTTTTTTAATGTATTTTAAATATACTTAAGCTACAACACCAACCTACAGAAGTAGCCTGTGAAATTTAGCCTCCCCTCCTCCAGAAAACTCTCCACAAGTCACCCAAAGTGCTCTTGTCGGGCTAGGAGACTATTTAATCCATGACAATTATTATTTTTGTTTTAAAACTACAGACTTCTTTTAGGCACGTGCATAATGTCTGTTTCCTCAAAAATTGCAGTTATGTGGAGGTCCATGAGGTCACCAGCCCACAGTGGTGGGCGTGAGGGGGCAGTTCAACAAGGCGTAACTTTGTTTCGACTTTCCTGAAATTGTAGGAGATCAACCAGTGAAAGTTTAGGGGATGTGCAACAGCTGAGAGAAGCAAAAATATCACATTCGAAGGACTATTCTACCGTGATAATTGCACTCGCAACAAAAGTAAGCTAACAACTACCTCTGCTTTGCTTTAAGCTATATTGTATAATCGCATTTTTTGCTTATTTCAGAGAATAATAATTCGAGTTGTAGTGAACATTTCGCTTTAGAATGCTTTACCGGACATTCTGGTTTTGCAATACAGCACGTTTACGTGTAAAATAGAAAAAGGGGGAAAAAACAATGGTTATGTATGACGTCATGCTTGAGTCAGTGGGATAGGATGCAATCTGTATATGACTAAATGAGAGATTAAAGTTGTGCCAAGGTGTTGGTTTGTGTGATTTCATAAGATATATATATATATATATTCAAATGTTTTTAACAGCCTGTTCACATTATTCATCATTTATTAACATTACAGCCTCTGCAAAAGTGGGTCTGTGCCTTTGCTTTTGGTTCAGGTAGAACACTGGGTTATTGTGTTTAGGTTGGCTAGTGTTACACAGGACTGTCTGTGACCCCTTGACATGTGAACCCTATCCTGTCAGAAATCCTATTCATGGTTCATGGTGGTCTGGTGACTTGCTGTCTGGAAGTGCAAAATACTAACAGACAAGAGCCAGGTATTTAGGACAGGAATGCAAGGCAGTTCTAAAACTTTAGATGGCTCAGAGCAATAGGTCTTGTCCTGGCAAACAAACTTATACCAAATACACTTCTGTATAAGCTGCTTGGTTTGTGTGATGGGCTTTATGTAAATTCAGTTTAGACCAAGCACATTTTAAAACTGCCTCAAAGGCTGCTGTAGAGAAGAAGATGGAAATTTTAGCTAAATTCATTGGGACTTCTGGGGTCCTGTTTGCCACATGCATTAGGAGAATAGACCCTGAAAAGATTCTGAAAGATTTATTTATGCTTGTGTAATTTAGTTTACACATTTAATTTTAGTTTAGGCTTCATGCTTCTCCATTTTGATGTATTTTAGACAACTTTTGAATGTGTTAGAGAAAGTGAGCGGAAGTCTTAAAAAGTGCTTTTGTAGAAGTGCCTCTTTTATCTTGGAGTGGCAATCTTAAGGGAACCCTTGGAAGCATGTTTTTTCCTTTTTCTTTTAAGATAGACAGTACAGCGCTTGCAGTACATGCCAGTGGGTACTGGAGAACCAAAATGTCTTGAAGACTCACTCTGTTAATCACTTTTTTTTTTTTTTCTGCACAGTGGAGTTCAAATGTCTGAAAACCCTAGCATGTATTTAGCTTTTCAAATGTAATAATATTTTAATAATTTTCATTGTCAAATTATTATATAATCAGCATTAGAATTAGAGGTAACTGAAAAACAGCATTGCACATGTTCATGTGAAACCTGATGAGCCATGTTATATGTTTGAAAATGACCTTTTGTATGAAAGTCTTCACTAGCGATATCAAACTAGCACAGAACCCTAAATAATTGTTAATCAGTTTACATCTTAAAACATTTTGTGTATTTCTTTGTTTAAATTAGATTTTAAATGCCAGATTTTAAATTTGAATTTTGTACTCCGCTGTGTATAATTTTTATTTTCCCATAGTCAGGAAACCATAGTTATCTCATTTACTCATGCTTACCATACTTCCATCAGTACATCCTCTTGTGTTATTGAAAGAGAATATCTAACATCCCAATCAAAGTGTCATCTGTCAAACTTCTATGCTCAATTAAACTGTATTTCCTGATAAGAACATGATCCTTCTCCTTGGTATTCAAAGTGAATTTTATATTTTTTCTGCTTAGCTCATATCTAATGTAGATGAATAGCATGCCACAGTGTGGACTAAACAAGTCTCTTTGTCCTCACTTGCGCTCTTTGATGTGGGCTGATTTGGTGATGGATGAGAATTCCCATGCTATTTCCCTTGAGCTCATGACTTTGATAAAAGTGCTTTTGATGAAAAAAAGTACAGATAAATGGCTAGCTGGAAATCCTAAAACATATGAATTATGTCTGTTAGCATCAATAATGTTTTTCTGTGCTGCCTTTTTAAATAATAATAACAATAGAAATTAAATCCATTTCTTCACTTTCACTTTTTTTTGTTTTTTTGCAGGCCATAAAAACCTTCTGAGCCTCTATCATTATGCTGGCCCTCTGGTCTGTGTCATTTGTACTATTGTGCGTATGGAGATCCAGTTACGCACAGTATGAGCACTTGGGTTACCTCCCGGGCTACCCAGACCCTGCACAGGACCTTTATACTGCTCCAGAGCTTCCTAAAGACATACCCAGGATACAGATACGTCTGGCGGGAGAGAAACGCAAGCACAATGAAGGGCGTGTTGAGGTCTTCTATGAAGGGGAGTGGGGGACTGTGTGTGATGATGATTTCACCATTCATGCAGCCCAAGTTGTATGCAGAGAACTGGGTTATGCTGAAGCAGTCTCCTGGTCTCCATCATCTAAATACGGGAAGGGAGAAGGTAAGATAGTGTTCAGAAGGATATATATTGTTAAACTGATGCATTTTTTCGCAATTAAAATGATTTGCAGTTAAAGAAATAGTTCACCTAAAAAATGACAAATTGATGAAAATGTACTCACCCTCAAACCATGTAAGATGTAGATAAGTTTGTTTCTTTAGAAAAGATTTGGAAAAATTTAGCTTTGCATGTCTTGCTCACCAACAGCGTGAATGGGTGTCATCAGAACAAGAGTCCAAATTGCTGATAAAAGGATCACAATAATTCAGAGTTAATAATTCAGATGTTTGATGGCACCCATTCATTCCATTGGTGAGCAATAATACAGATTTTTTTCAAATCTGTTCCAATGAAGAAACAAACTCATCTACATTTTGGAAGGCCTGACAGTGAGTACATTTTAGAAAATTTCCTTTTTTGGGTGAACTATTCTTTTGATTGTACTGGTTAGTACAAGGTGTCCATGTACACCTTTTTTGACTTCAGTAAATTGTTTTAAATGGACCAGTTTTTTACAAATATCTCAAGTTGCATGCATAATAATTATGAAAGAATTAGCAAAACAGTGAATGTCAGCAATGAGAATTGATGACTTCTCCGACTTCCTGTGTTTTTAGGCCGTATCTGGTTTGACAATGTCCACTGCACGGGGAATGAGAGGAGCTTGGCCCAGTGTGAGTCTAATGGCATAGGCATATCTGATTGTAAGCATACTGAGGACGTAGGGGTGGTTTGCAGTGACAAGAGAATCCCAGGATTCAAGTTTGTTAACACCCTTACCAACAACATCAATGTAAGTGAATTCAATACAGATGTGTTTCCTCCTTTTTCTAAGGCACATAGATTTGGAACACAACTTCCAAAATACACAAATAAATATTTTTACAATTATGTTACAGTTATTGTATAGGTACAAAATTAATTGTGCCCCTAAGCCTTTTGGTGAATTTCACTCGTTTTAAGGCAAAAATATATCACTTAGTGATGTATGTGTGTGTGTTTGATTAGGAGAATCTGTGCAAAATTTTTACAAAATATTACTTTGTCAACATAACACAACAACCAGTTTTAGCATTTAATGAGAAATGGATTATATATCCATTTAAGTGTCACTCTTTTGTGAAAATGACTGCTGAACTGCATGCTAGGATGTCTTTCCTAGGTGCAACGCAGCCTTTGATTCACAAATGCACTGTAAAATGCCGAAATAAGATGTAGTTTAACCTTGCGGTGTTCAGTCCTGAAGGTTTAAATTAATTTGTTTCTGTAAGCTAAAGAATACATGGAGGACTGAATCGATGCAGGCCTAAAAATCATAATATTCTGGAATAGCAGCAACAAATGTGTTAATAATGTGTGTTTTTTTATTTGGTTCATAATTCGAAACTGGGTCTCATTGGCAGTCAAGTTTTCAATCTGGGCCCAGGTGTAGGGTTTTGTTGCGGGCCCCCAAGAAATCGTTTTCCAGGCAAAGGAAACTAGGTGTGGGACACCTCTGAAACTATTGTTGCTTTTTTTCCCTTTGATCACTTTTCCAATCGCTTGATGCATTCTTTTCCATTTATTTTCTCACCCAGAGCTAAGTGACTTGGTTGCTAGGCATGAGACGATGGAATGTTCAAACGCCTTTTTGGCACGGTTTTTATGCTACCCAGATTTATGCTACTTGGCTTTATCTAAAATCATTTCTGTGTCCAGTTAGAGTAATAACAGGATTTGTCCCCATCCTCTGTTTCTTTCCATGCACAAGCTGCTCAGAGCCAGCAGTGTCATCATGAAAAAATGCAATAAGCATGCAGAGAAATATTTTATAAAAGGCACTCTTGTAAACAAAGAGCAGTGTAATTCCAGCCACAGACTCTAGAAGATGTTGACAAATATGATTTCAGAAACTTTAATTGTAATTCTCTGTGTAAAGCCAAATGGAAACCTTAATGAACGCCCATCGGAGCATTCATCACTAATCTAATTTGCAGAAAGAAAATATCTGAAAATATTTACACATGCAGTTTTTAAAAAGATACCTAGTGTGTCTGAATTTCGTTTCAAAGTATTATCGGGAATATATGAGTCAAGCAGGGGTTAGGGGGAAGTCTAGACGCCTTAGATCAGCTTCTATTTGGTCTCCAGCTGAGAAACCTGGAGAGAAAGCCAGAGTCAGCTTTTCCATCTACTGATAGCCTGCACGGGCTCCACATTAAGGCAGTTAAATCACAGGGAGGTTTACCATAATGCCGGCCATATTCAAGTCATCTGGGAATGTTCATAGGCAGCCCACTGTGGCCTCCCTTGGGTTAAAATGGGAAAAATGATGTAATGTATAAGTGTGGTGGAGAAATGGTGGAGGAGAGTCCAAAGTTGAGACTGCAAAAGAACATGCAGACAGGCCTTGGGGGGAATACATGAACACCAGGTAGTGGTATAGAATAACTGTCGTCAGAAAAAGTGTATTATTTTTTTTACAGTATCCCCCGGTTTCATAGACAAGGGTTAAGCCTAGTCCCAGACTAAAATGTAAGTCTGAACTGTTTTAACTGAAAGAAACTTGCACACACTGATCTTAAAATATAGCAGTGCCTTTGTTTTGTCTCAAGATGCACACCAGTAATGTTTTCTCTAATTCACATTTATAAAAATTACTTAAATGTAGAAGGGCTGAACTATGGCCTAATCCTGGTTTAGTCTAAATTATTTGATCCCCTGCTGATTTTGTACGTTTGCCCACCGACAAAGAAATAATCAGTCTATAACAGGGGTCGGCAAGTAAGTTTGGCGTCGGGCCAAAAAAATATTTCACCATTAGATGGCGGGCCAGAACATATTCAAAGGATAAATTAAGAAATTAATTGATGAAAAACGCACCTAGAACCCACCCAGCACCAGACGTCATTTGGATGTCGTTTTTTGGGCTAAATCAAGTCGGCCCGTCATGGTCTTATTTCAGACCAAAAATCGACGTTGAAAATTGGTCTTTGTTTGGTCCGTCAGATTTGGTCCAAAAATATTTGTTGAAAACTGGGCTTTGTTTGGTCCGCCTAATTTAGTCCTAATTTAGCAGAAGCACGTTTTGTTTCAGACCACATATAGCCCTAAAATAGCCATGAACATGTAGCAAGTGAAGAAATAGATTATAGACATCGTACATAGCCTAGGCTATATCTGAAGCACTGTTAAATATATTGAAATATATTTTGAAAATACATAAAACAAAGCTTAAATGTTGTTCCTCATGATACATGTGTAAATAATTGCCTGTGACAGACTGTTACAGTGTCTTTTGTGAGCTGTTACTCTGTGTTAAATCCTGTAGGAGGTCAGTCATTATTAACAAAAAGCCACATTTGTGTGGTGGTGTCCGGCAGAGTATGCGAGCGGAGTGGAGTGTCAACAATTTCCCCTCCGCTCTCCGAGCATTTAATAATCACTCCGCTCCGGCTCATTGATAACAGAAACACCGCTCCGCCTAAGGTATTTATTTGAAATATCACAGTTCTGTTCATAGCGTATATTAAAAAATAAAATAAATAAAATAATAGGAGAGTTTCAATGTGGCTTATTGGAACAGTTCAAACTTTTTTCCTACCTCATGACAAGCATGGTTGTCAGCATTAAAAGGTATAATTTTGTTTGTGATGAAAATAACAGTACGTTTTCGTTTTTTGTCTACAGATCGATGCATTTCTTACAGATTTCTGCTCATTCGAAATCGGATACAGATGAAGTAGCACTGTAAGATTACATTTGTTTGAATGCATTATTGAGAGCGTGATTGCGTGTGAGTAAGTGTTGTAGTAGCTACTTGTTTAAATCATGCTTGACAGCTGAAAATATTCAGTATCTAGAAGGAACAAACAAATTCCTTGATAACTATAACTTCCCGCTCATATCCATATCCCGCTCATTAATTCTTGCTAAATATGCAGTTATATTACAGGCCGTTGGCATGAATTCTGCTCGTGATGGAGCGGTGATGGAGCGAGTGAACACCACGACACTCCGACTTTTAAAAAATCACTCACTCCAGTCAAAATCACACCGCTTCCACTCCGCTCCGCTCCGCTCAATTACTCTGATTGTGAGTAGCCTAACTGTTGCTGTCGTGACAGATCTATTTCAGAACCAGCTGCCATCAAAATAATCTGGCTGCGGGCGCGAGCCAGATATTATTGCTGGCGGGACAGTTTTGGCTCGCGGGCCGCCTGTTGCCGACTACTGGCCTATAATTTTAATTGTAGGTTTATTTGAACAGTGAGAGACAGAATAACAACAAAAAATCCAGAAAAACACAATTAAAAAAAAGTTATAAATTGATTTGCATTTTAATGTGTCAAATAAGTATTTGACCCCTTTGCAAAACATGATTTAGTAGGCTACTTGGTGGCAAAGCCCTTATTGGCAATCACAGAGGTCAGCCGTTTCTTGTAGTTGGCCACCAGGTTACATTTACATTTACATTTATGCATTTAGCAGACGCTTTTATCCAAAGCGACTTACATTGCATTCAAGTTACAGTGTTTACATTTTTTTATCAGCTCTTGCTTTCCCTGGGAATCGAACCCATGATCTTGGCGTTGCTAGCGCCATGCTCTACTATTTGAGCTACAGGAAAGCTTTTTTTTTTTTTTGCACACATCTCAGGAGGGATTTTGTCCCACTCCTCTTTGCAGATCCTCTCCAAGTCATTAAGGTTTCGAAGGCTGATGTTTGGCAACTCGAACCTTCAGCTCCCTCCACAGATTTTCTATGGGATTAAGGTCTGGAGACTGGCTAGGTCACTCCAGGACCTTAATGTGCTTCTTCTTGAGCCACTCCTTTGTTGTCTTGGCCATGTGTTTTGGGTCATTGTCATGCTGGAATACCCATCAACGAACCATTTTCAATGCCCTGGCCCTGACGGTACATGGCCCCGTCCATCGTCCCTTTGATGCGGTGCATGTTGTCCTGTCCCCTTAGCAGAAAAACACCCCCAAAGCATAATGTTTCCACCTCCATGTTTGACTGTAGGGATGGTGTTCTTGGGGTCATAGGCAGCATTCCTCCTCCTCCAAACACAGCAAGTTGAGTTGATGCCAAAGAGCTCGATTTTGGTCTCATCTGACCACAACACTTTCACCCAGTTCTCCTCTGAATCATTGGCAAAATTCATACGGGCTGTACATGTCTTGAGCAGGGGGACCTTGCGGGCACTGCAGGATTTCAGTCCTTCACGGCGTAGTGTGTTACCAATTGTTTTCTTGGTGACTATGGTCCCAGCTGCCTTGAGATCATTGAAAAGATCCTCCCATGTAGTTCTGGGCTGATTCCTCACCGTTCTTATGATCATTGAAACTCCACAAGGTGAGATCTCGCATGGAGCCCCAGTTCGAGGGAGATTTACAGTTATTTTGTGATTCTTCCTTTTAATCACACCAAATGTTGTCACCTTCTCAACAAGCTGCTTGGGGATGGCCTTGTAGCCCATTCCAGCCTTGTGTAGGTCTACAATCTTGTCCCTGGCATCCTTGGACAATTTTTTGTTGTTATTCTGTCTCTCGCTGTTCAAATAAACCTACCATTAAAATTATAGACTGATCATTTTTTTGTCAGTGGGCAAACGTACAAAATCAGCAGAGGATAAAATAATTTTTTTTCTGTATGTAATAATATGCTGATCCACTTTATCAGATGCATTGATCAAATTATCTTGTCAAGTTGTTTTAGACCCAAAACCTGATCAAAGATACAATGTACTTTTCTGAACCCAACCAAAAAGCTGCAAATATATATGTGCCTCAAATATCCAGTGATCCCGTGAACATACTGCAAATCATGGCATTACATGACTTGTTTACAGCTAGACCTAATTCTTTTGTGAATAAACAAGATGTTCTCCCTGTTTGGAAAGAAACATATGCGGTTAGATTTAGTGAATGTGTTGACGCCCTTTACCTAGCTCTATACGTAAAAACTAAATTAATCCATTTTTGATAATTCTGATCAATTCAGGCAGTCCAAGCCTTATATAAATCAGGACCAATGCTCTTGTCCACCATTATCATGTAAGAGTGGGACACGCAGAAGCAGCTGGAAGCCTGCACCATGCAGAAACATGTTATGCAATACCTTGATTGCAATCACAGAGAGTTTGTGCCTTTATGAGATACTATAGATTTCAGGGGAAGTTGCATTATTCATTTGTTGAAGAGTTGATGACTGTGTTTCTTTCATCTTTGGAGGATTATAGAACATTCACATTGATTAGGCCTACAACATAAAATCCTAGTATTTTTAAGGTAAGGCATTTCATAAATGTGTGTTAGAAATCAATTACATTTTGAGAAAAAATTTTACAACAGCTGAAGATAAAAATGGTCACCACCACTTAATGTCAGACAGCTGCTGCAGATCAGCTCGGAAACATTCAGCCATTATTTTTCTAGTGACTAATATGTTCCTCATCTGTGGAGTCTGGCCCAGCATGTACAATTATTCTTACTCTACTACAGGTTCCTTGAATCCCCCTTTTTTAAACATTTTCTTTTCTTTTTCAAACCTATACTTAACAGAGAGTCTATATAAGCATTATGTAAATGTTATGCAGTATATTCCCTATTCATTTCCTGCACGTCAAAAGTGAAAATGTGACTATACCATTCCTTATCTTTGGGTAGGTAGAGAATATTTTAGTATTCTTGGTTAAAGGAGTCAAAATTACATTTGAGGTAATGAACAGCATGCCAAAAATGCTCGGTGGGTGTCATATTGAATAAAAACCTGTAATATTCCTACATTTCAATGATCTGTCATTTGCTCAGTTAGCAGTTTCATTGCTATCATAAATAGTTGCTTTCTCTGTCTCTTTATGTCAATTTTCATTGTGTTTATTTATCTGGCTGTCCTCCCCTTCAAGTTACATATTTTAGGGGAATGACACTCCCTTATTTAGTAGGATGTTTATCTCTAAGTGGCAAGCTTAATCTCTGAAATTGAAAATCAAACCACAGCCAAGTGTATTTACAGTGGGAAGAGTTGTTGTTTCAGTTTTAAGCCTAGCCTTCAGTACTTTGTCATCTTACAATCAGTATAGCATGCAACTATTGCTTGTGGTTTTTGTAGTACATTTTGCTTTTGACCCAAGTGGAAAAACACATTTTTTACATTCCTGAGGATTACAAGATTTCTGTACATGTAAAATTTTCCTTGAAAACCGACACCAGTGTTCAATGTTGTTTTTTTCCTCAGAGTTCTTGTAGGAGACTGTTAGGTCAGTCTGAACTGCTCACAGAGTCAGTAAAATAATAAAAAGCCAATTAAACATGGGCACCAGATCAGTGGAATGGACCATGCTACTCTAATCTTGCTATTTTAGGAAACAGATAATCATCACTTGTGCTTTGGCTCTCAGTCTGTCTAACAAGACAGGCCAGGGCAGTTGTCCAGCAAAGTGCAAGTGTTGTTTTTAAGTGTTGTCTATCTACCCTGTTTTGAAAAGCTAACAGGCATGTTTATGTTAAAGTATTTCGTTAACACACTGTTCTAAGTTGGGGGAGGGAAACTGCTAATAGGAAATGGGCTCCATCTGCAGAGGAGGCATTCTTTAACATGTCTTTGCAAAGAGTTGAAAAAAACCAAACGAACAATAGCCATCTACTAAACAACAGAAGTCACTAGAGTTTCCAAGACATGTTCAGAATACAGAAAGATGAATGTTCAAAGTGGTTAAAGATGTATAATAAAATCGTCACTGCAAGTTTTTTTACATGTTAAAGTTTTACATTTTAGTAGCTTTTTGAATGACAGTTGTGGAATAGTTTTATGTTATTTGTATTCTGTTTAGCTGCGGTGAACATGCTCTCTCACTCTTCTTCTTGTTTAAAGGGAAAACAATGTGGGGTGTGTGACATTTTCCTTTTCACAATCTGTCTACTGGCCAGTGGAAGAACGCCTGTCAGTTCACCACTTGCGCCTCTGACTCCTTCTCCTGTATGAGCAGTAGGAGGGTTCTCTTTTTTCTTTTTGAAAGACAGACTAGCCTCCTGAGACGCTTACTTACATCCACAGAAGGACAAGCCCTCACAAATCGATATCCCAGCTGCTGTATTTTTCTTTCCTAGCTGCAAAATCCCCTTCTCTTCCAGTTACCATGGAAGCCAGCCACACGTGTTTAGGAAATCTTTTTCTTCCTTTTGTGCTAATAAATCACACATCAGGTGTTTTTTTTTTCTTTCTCCCAACCTGTTTTGAAACCGTCCACATTGCCTGTTTAGAAAAGAGTTAATTGAAACCCCATGCAGCTCAGATATGTGCACTGGTCTTTGAACTTGCTGATCAAGTCACAAAGTCCTTCAAAAATGGAGTTTTTTTCTCCCAAGTTATAACGCATGGAAAATCACTTTTTATTATCCATCAAACAGTTTGTTATGTAACACATTTAAAAATTCATGATGCTTTGTTTGGATGATTGCTGTGCTGGGATGATTTTTGTTGCTTTTATATGCCATTTTAGTTGGTGTTTTTTTCTGTAGCTTTTTTATTTCAGCCCTTGAAAGATTTGTTGCGTCACACAGTAGTTTAGATAACAAAAACTGTTTATGAAAAGTTTACTTGGTTTTGCGCCAAGTCACGGAAACCACTTCTATATTTTGATGTCTTTTGCTGACCACAGAGCCCAATTTAGATTTTGGAAACGCACAGTTCTTCATTAAATCCCTTCAACCTGCAGCTTTAACCGCTTGGTCAGAGACATTAGAAAAAACAAACAAACTGACCATTCCATTCACAAAAAATGCCTTTCTCTTCATTTACAGAATTTACAGTGTTTGGTCTCTTTTGTTTTGCTGCATGAGAAAATTCTGGACATTTTAAAATAATAACATAATAGTCTTAAGGTCATGAGAATGAGTGTTTGTAATTCTGGAACTCTATCCAAAGTGTATCCATGTTGGAATAATCCCATGTATTTGCACTGCTTGCATTTCCAGTGTGGTACAGTAAGGATATACTTTTACTCTGCCACATGTTCATCCACTATACGGCATTCTCATTCTTAGTTCACCTCCCTCTTTTCTGGTTTATGTCATTGGGGGGGATCACAAGAAAGAGTCTCCCAATGGTGACCACTTCATGTTCTCCTACACATTTCATGAAAAATTATGTTCTATAGCAATGGTTCTTCAACATTTTTCAGGCCATGGAGCCCTTTTATGCCTGGCCATTGCATAGTCATTCTTTATATTTATATTTAGTTGTATAATTTAATTTTACTTAATACATTTGTATTGTGTGAGAGACAATGAAAGACAATTTTAAAGCATCTTAATCCTAATAAATAAATTCAAAAGACATACTGTTCAAGAGTTTGGGGTCGGTGCAAATTTGTTGTTGTTGTTGATGATGATTATGTTAGCGAAAGTCTCTTTTGCTTACCAAACGCTGCATTTAGTTAATCACAAATACAGCAAAAACTGTAATATTGTGACATATTATTACAATTGAATATAACCGTTTTCTATTTTAATATATTTTAATGTAATTTATTCCTGTGATGGTGAAAGACTGAATTTTCAGCAGCCGTTACTCCGGTCTTCAGTGTCACATGATCCTTCGGAAATCATTCTAATATGCTGATGTGATGTTGAAGACATTTATCAATGTTGAAAACAGTTCTTCTGCTTAATATTTTTTTCAGGATACTTTGAGGAATCCAAAGTTCAAAAGAATAGCATTTATTTGAAATAGAAATGTTTTGTAACATTTAAAATGTCAACTTAATGGATCCTTGCTGAATAAAAGTATTAAAATATATCTTTAAAACAAAAATCTTACAGACCCCAAACATTTGAACGGTAGTGCATTTAAAACAATTGTACACATATTTCACAAATATGAGGTCAAACCTCCCCTGTTGAAGACTCTTTATCTACATCATAAGGTACAGAGGGCAATGGAATATAATGGAGTTTCACTATATTTGCTGAGCTCAGCATCTCATACAGCCCTTCACAACTCAACCCACATGGTCTCATTGCGTAGGAATGTAGATCTACTGCTAAAGCTCTTCATGTAGTTTTAGAGTCTACTGAAATGATTTAGCTTCATTCCTTCTGACGTATTTACAGTTCAAGTAGGCCTAGATACTCCCTGGAAGAATTTGGTGTTAGTCCATATAGTTAATGATACATAAAGAAATGGAATGAACTGCATTTAGATGCCATTATACAAATCTAATGTCATATGATAAAGAACTGCCTGCTGTTCAGTGTTGCATAAGATGTTCTCCATGTGTTTCAATTTTCCAGACTCTCCAGTAAATTTGGGGAAAGAATTTCAAACACACACCTTTGCCTGATTATCAAGGTGTCTGGGATTATTTGATGTGAGCTTGAAAGCAGTAACCTCTTCTTTGCCTTTTTCTTCTATATACGTCAGAACCCATTAAATGCTTTTTACAGTCTGGCTACAGACATGAATTGTAGTTGGCTTAAGGGTAAACACGGCTGGAAGTTTTTTTTCACAGGTGGAGCAGGTCAACAAGTCCTGTTGATAGGATGTTTATAATGAAATGAAGAACTGTAAAACCAGTTTAGTTTTATAGTAGCTGTGGTTAAAGTGTCCAGTTAAGAGTTTCACAACATGGGTAAATTGAATAATGCTGACATAGAACAAATGTAAACTTTATGCTATTCAGAGGAAACCTTATATATATTATATACTGTATATATATACAGTATATATCGGGCAATGGAAAAATTTAGCAGAGTAACCCTTCTGACAGGACATTCCTTGTTAAATATGTCTAATATGTCTGACCTGCTGTTTGCCACCCTGCAATTATTTTTATTGCTAATACAAGAATCATTTTATATCATAAATCAACTTTAGTTTTGTAGTAACAGCACTTTTTTCTTTCGCCCCCTTAGAGTCTGAATATTCAGGTGGAGGATGTTCGTGTACGCCCCATCCTGTCAACGTATCGTAAGCGCATCCCAGTGACAGAGGGTTACGTGGAGGTGAAAGATGGAGGCAAGTGGAAGCAGATTTGTGATGATGAGTGGACTCACATGAACAGCAGGGTTATCTGTGGCATGTTCGGCTTTCCTGGAGACAAGAAATACAACACCCGTGTGTACAAGTGAGTTCTCAGTTTCCCTTCAGTTGAGATGTCTTTTGTGCAAATATTCCTTAAGTATATATATTTTTTCTTCAAAAAACAAACAAACAAAAAAAGGAACTTTGGTGACCTCAGAGAAATTTAGAATTGTAATATTTTTCATGGAGGTACTCCCTTTGTGGTAATAAATAGTGTACTCCTTTCAACTCCCACAACAGCACAGTGCACATAGAGTCTTTTATAGATCCAGGGACCCCTGGGGGAGCTTAAAGGTACTGCAGGGGCTCTGTGAGCTGACGTATGAAACATATACAAATTTCGTAAAAAGTATGAAAACACATTATAACATTACAGATACATATACATATACATTATAACACTTATCAATGAATTGTTACACTATGCATTTTATGTCAAGTCACCATTATTTATATAACGCTTTTTACAATGCAGATTGTGTAAAAGCAGATTTACAGTATTAAATGTTGAAATAGTATGTCGAAATAGTGTGCCGTTCTCCTCTGGCCAGACGAAACCAGCAGTTTAATTCTAGGCTGAAACAAAGTCATATTGTGCAGAGGACTCATCTAGTTCCCATGGTCTTGTCCCGATGGCCGTCTAGGTGACGAGGTCTTCGGAGGATATCTGTCTCTGGGGCTCATCTAGTTGACATGCTCTCAGCTGACATTCAGGGCTGTCGAGGTCATCTCTAGGTGCTGATCCACCATCTGGTCTGGATACGGACTGGATCCAGGTGGCTTCAGTGACCATCTGATCTGGAAACAGTCTGGATCTGGTGGCTACGGTGACCTCGGAATAAGAAAGAAACAAACTAATATTAGCATAGATTCCATTCTTCTAATGATGTAACAAGTACATCGGGTGTTATGGGAAGTGTTTCCGGTTCCGGGTGATCTAATTAATGCAGCCTGACAATCTTTTAACGGATTTGAATTATAGAGATGTGTTAGTGTGTTATGTGTAAGCCAGGTTAAAGAGATTGTTCCAGAGTTTGGGAGCTAAATAGGAAAAGGACCTTGATTTTGATATTCTAGGTACTATCGAATGGCCAGAGTTTTGAGATCGTGGGGGACATGAAGGACTATAATGCTTTATAGGTAATTAGCAAGTTTTTGTTGACAGAACCCAGTTTAATAGCTGCTGCATATTAAACAAGCTGGAGTTTGTTTATTAAGTGTGCAGAGCAACCAACCAATAGAGCATTATAATAATCTAACCTTGAGGTCATGAACGCATTAATTAATGTTTCTGCATTTGCCATTGAGAGCATAGGTTGTAATTTAGATATATTTTTGAGATGGAAAAATGCGGTTTTACAAATCCTTGAAACGTGGCTTTCTAAGGAAAGATTGCTGTCAAATAGCTCCTAGGTTCCTAACTGATGATGAAGAATTTACAGAGCAGCCATCAACTAGACAGTGTTCTAGGTTATTACAGGCAGAGTTTTTTTGGTCATATAATTAACACCTCTGTTTTTTCAGAATTTAGTAAGAAATTACTAGTCATCCAGTTTTTATATCAACTATGCATTTCGTTAGTTTTACAAATTGGTATGTTTTATCAGGCCGCCAAGAAATATAGAGCTGAGTATCATCAACAGAACAGTAAAAGCTAACACACCATGTTTCCTAATGATATCTCCCAAGGGTAACGTAAAGTGTGAAAAGAAACGGTCGTAGTACTGACTACTGAGCCTTGAGGTACTCCATTCTGCACTTGTGATTGGTATGATACCTCTTCATTCTCTGCCACGAATTGATGGCGGTCAAATAAGTTCAATTTGATCCATGCCAATACACTTCCTCTAATGCCAACATAATTTTCTAGTCTACTCAAAAGAATGTTGTGGTCAAATGTTATAGTGGCAAACGCAGTGCCAAAATTCGGTTAAATTCGATTTAAATTAGGTTATAATTATTTACAAGATATAATGTATTATGCTCAATATAAATACATATAATGCATTGTACCCTTTAATAACCCTTTATAATGCATTGTACATAAAGGCTTTAAGTAAAGTGTTACTGAAAACATTTCAGCATTTCCAATTTATGCTTAAATTAAACATTTTCATTTATTTAAAAAAAACATCCATTATCTAATTTGCTATCATACCTTAAACAGCTTGACACTTTCATGCTGCCGTACATCATTTTTGTTCGACAGACATAAATCTTAATCTGTTAGCTGTTGGAAGGAAGCCTGAAATCAGAATATCCTCCTTTGGAAATAACAAAAATAGATATGCTGCTTTTCCATCAGCACTGGTCAGAGAAACTACTGGTTGCCTCTCAAGCAAATGAACCTTATTTGAATCACATCATGAAGGATGTTTCTTGCGAGTTCTTTAAGACTTTCCTTGCAGATGAATCAGTGCTCCTATTAGAAAATCTGCAAATAAATAAGAAAATCTGCAGAGGGCAACTCAAAACTTATACTTTCTGCTTAGCTATTACATTCCATACCGTGTTCGTAATGTATGACTCAAGAGTTGCATAAATCTTCATGAGCACTTTCGTAACTATGAAAAATATGGAAATCAACACTAAAACGCCTAGTTAGTAATTAATCTGCTATATGAGAAAACACAGGCACAATGGAAATTAAAGCTTTATTGTTGGTTATATGATCTCTTCGGCTAAGCTACGTGCTTCCCCGCACGCGGTGTGCCTTATGAAATGTGCAGGCGCTGTCTGTTTTTTTAAATCGGTGCTTGATGTTGGGGGGAGGGGGGACACGTAGCCAAAGGCTGTAGTTTTTTTTTTTTTTCTTTTTTCAGTGTGGAGCCAAAAAGGGCTTCTTTTCAACTACCTCAGTCTGCCCTGTGGCTTTAAACTGTGCTTTCATAAGAAAACTTGGACTGTCCTTTCAGAGGACCGTGCATGAATGGCTCCTGTAAATAATATGGCTCTTTCCCTGGCTGGAACATGCAGACGATGTTCTCAGATGATAAAGCACTGGCGTGGAAGTATAACAGCTTTCCCTTCAGCTGTTCTCGCAAACAATATAAATTAACTGCCCAGTTACATGTTCCGGCTTTTGTAACAAAACTTTTTTTTTTTTTTCCATCTTTAGATTAAATCTGTGAGTTAAATACTATGTCTAGCATTTCTTCTGTTTTTACCAAAGCCTATGTGTGTGTTTGTGTCCACATTTGTTTTCACAATAGTGTTTCCAGTAGGGATCTGAAACAGACTTTGGAGCAATTCCAGTGGGAAACGTTCTCTCCCTCAGAGTCTAAACAAAAAACAAATGTGGATTGTGTATTTTTTTGTGAATGATGGCCAGTATACTTCTTACAGTGAACTGTCATCATGGCTCTTCACATGAAGCTTGTTAAATATTCTGTTTGTAGGATGAGCACCATTTTTCCTGCAGGAATATATGACGTCACTTCAGCAGCGCTTCTTACAGTATCAATATGTATCAAATCTTCAATGCAGTGATGAATCATTTACTAGCCATATTATGACTAGAATCCACTTCCACTTGGGCCAGTACATGGGTTTTGTGTGAGTTATGTTTAATTCTTAAATTCCCTTTGCTTTATTTCTCAGGATGTTTGCCCGCCGGAGAAAGCCAACATACTGGGATTACTCTATAAATTGCACCGGAAATGAAGCTCATTTGTCTAGCTGTAAGCTGGGCCACACGCTCGCCATCAAAGCCAATAGCACATGTGAGCAAGGTGCTCCTGTGGTAGTCAGCTGCGTCCCTGGCAGAGCTTTCGCCCCAACTCCCATGGCAGGATACAGGAAGGCCTTCAGACAGGAGGTGAGGCCAGATTATGCATGTCTTCCAAAAATACAAGAAGCCACATGTCCACATGAGGTATTGCTTTGTGCTGAACTTCTTATTTTACCTTTAAGGAGACTATTAAGTATGGAACAGAGCTCAGCACAATTTATCAACACAGTGATAGTGAATCTCGATCTAGACTAAGGGGTTACTTTAAAATGAATCGTTTCTTACTTATTTAAAGATGTTTATATGGCAAAAGTGGTAGTTTTCGAGTCCAATATTTTAAGATGCCACAAACTGTGATTATATGAATACTAATGTTAGAGAGCGAATACAAGGATATTTTTGAATCTCTAAAGCACTGTGATGACAGACATTTTAGCCAAAAATGACATCACTCTTTCCAAATTATACGTTTAAGTAGTCCATGTGGAAGCTTGCCCATTGCATACCATTCAGTGAGGTCAGTGAGTTCATTAGCATAATGCAGATCTGCACTATTTAAGCGTCTGTTGTGTATTCCTGAAAAAATTCCTGCAGAATATATACACATTCATTTCATGGTTACAGGGATAGTTCACCCAAAAATGAAAATTCTGTCATTAATTACTCATCCTTGTGTTGTTCCAAACCCGTAAGACCTTTGTTTATCTTCACAACACAAATTAAGATATTTTTTATATAATCCGAGAGCTTTCTGCATAGACAGCAATGCATCTGAAATGTTCCCAGACCCAGAAACGTAGTAAGAACATAGTTAAAATAGTCAATGTGACATTAGTGGTTCAATCGTAATTTTGCAAAGCTATTTCATCAAAAATATCTTAACTTGTGTTCTGAAGATGACCATAATGATGTACAATTATGGGTTTGGAACGACATGCGGGTGAGTAATTAATGACAGAAATGTCATTTTTGGGTGAACAATCCATTTAAAGATTAAATATTACAGGACTATTATTGTAACACTTCACAAGGAGCTAGGGAACGAGGAGATGTGGGAGATGCTCAAAGTAATAGTCTTTAATGGAAACACAGAGCAATCAACTTAGGAAGACGAACAATGCTGAACACAGGACACTGGAAACACTGGGTTTAAGTACACAACTTAATCAGGGGAAGACGAGACACACCTGGAGTCAAACTGGAAACAATCAGGGAGCTGGAACAGGGAGACAAAATAAGGGCATGACACATGAGGGAACTAGGTTGACGGGGAACACATGGGGAGGGAAAATACAACAGAACAGGTCTATTTAAAATAAATTCTTTCTTTTTTTTTTTTTTTTACTTTCTATTTATCAAAGAATCCTGAAAACAGTGTACCATGGTGTCCACAAAAGTATTAACAAGCCCAACTGTTTTGCGGGACGGAAATGGATTTATCAACTTTTTGTATGTTTTATAATGATGTTAGGTTTGTGATATCTTGAGGTTTGTCATGCACAACTGCCATAGGAGTTTCCTGAATTTCTGGAAAACTTCTCAAATATGAACTTCCTTAAATTAGTTATAACCAAAAATTTCAGCTCTTCTGCTAAGAGGAATCATTCTCCTTTTTCATCACAGCAACCCCTGGTGCGTCTCAGAGGTGGCGCTGTTGTTGGAGAGGGGCGTGTGGAGGTGTTGAAAAATGGAGAATGGGGCACGATCTGTGATGACAACTGGAATCTCGTAGCAGCTACTGTGGTGTGCCGTGAGCTTGGATTTGGGAGTGCCAAAGAGGCGCTTTCTGGAGGTCAACTTGGACAAGGTGCATATAGTTGAATTGTTCAGAAGGTTAGGTTACAAACTCCCTGATTTCTGTGCATATTGTCATATTCCTGTATTTATAAGTGTACTATTTTACTCACTCAAATGGATATTGAAAATATATAGATGACTTTATATGTTATGAATATGTTTTATATTTATATTTATGATGATCATGTTTATGCGTTTTCAGACCCCTGGCCTAAATAATGAATACATTAATGCATTAATACATTATTTTGTAGTAGTCCCACCATGCTATGTCAGTTAAAGGTGTTTGCTTTTGACAAATTGTATGTTTTAGGTTTTTATGATTCTTGCCATACCTTTAAACATGCTTTATTGTTTGAGCTATAGGAAGTTATTATGACTAAATATGTGTTTATGAATATTTATGGATGTGTCTCTATATGAAAACATGTATTTTCCAGGAATGGGCCCTGTACATATGAATGAAGTTAAATGTTCTGGCTTTGAGAAGTCTGTCACTGAGTGCCCCTTCAATATGGACAAAGATTCTGAAGGCTGTAGTCACGAGGAAGATGCAGGCGTCAGGTGCAATGTTCCTGCCATGGGCTTCCAACAGAGGGTAAGAACTGCGTCTGTGGTAACTTTAAATGACTGAATATTGAAATGCATTTTTACTGTCATGGCATAACATGGCCACTCTGCTCTTCATTATTGCAGCTACGTTTGAGTGGAGGTCGTAACCACTTTGAAGGCCGTGTGGAGGTTCTAATCGAGCGCAACGGTTCTCTGGTGTGGGGGACTGTGTGCGGTGAGGGCTGGGGCACTATGGAGGCCATGGTGGTCTGCAGACAGCTGGGCCTGGGCTTTGCAAGCCATGCTTTCCAGGTATGTTTACTCTCAAAACCTCATCAGAAATGGACATTTAAGTCTCACATTGGGGATTATCACACTATGTTTAACCCTGGGTTACGGTAAGGCATGTCTATCCCTCTTCCCAGATCATCCCTTGATCTTAGTAAATTGGATGTTGGCCCTTCGTGGTATTCCAACTCCACACTACTGTTCAGCTCTTTTTTTTTATAAGCAGGAATGGTGGAAGACTGCTGTTAGTGAAATCAAAGCTCTGTGTGGGCTGAAGGTTTTTCAGTGACGCCCTACTGTGATTTCTGAATAAGCAAAAGCTTGAGAGATCTCTACTTAAGTAGGTTTATCAAAACCAGCTCATATCAGTTCTGGAATGTTTCAGGCCTTTATTGATTGTCTTATGTCAACGTGATTCCTTTCGTGCCCATTAACTGTTCCTGCTGGTTGTAAATAAGAAATCACAGCGTTCCATTCCTCAGGCACGTTGTCTAGTCTAATGACAGCACATCTGTCAATTCACAGATGGGATTTTGTAAACAGAGCCGACTGGTGTACCTTCTAAAGAATGTCCCCTGATTCTGTTTGTCAAATATGTCCATAAAGAAAGTGTTTTTCAGTGTTTCTCCCAGCAGTGAACTCTCTCTACTGACTTGTACTGCATCCAAGATGAAATTCTTTCTTTTTACAGCCTGGGACAAATGAGTTACTGCAAGGAAACGTATGTACTTGTATCTCTGAAGTCTGAAATGAATCCCATTTGAGTTCTGTTAAGAGTATGATGTGTTTTCACGTTGCTTTGATCCGTTATGCACAGCTCAGCTTGTGAGAATGATGGTTCTGATAGAGAACAACAGTAATTAGTAGAACAACCAGCTGTTTAAGACATGTCTGTTTTCCTCAGATTAACCTTCTTAAATACATGCTTTCTGACAGTTATAGATGTCTGTGTTTACGGTTGCCAAGAGAAACCGTTTCTCCCTTCTGGTTTGACAGTGTTAAAGATAAACAGTTACACCTGGGAAGCGTTTAAGAGAGTTAGAGACTCTCTGTTCCAAGAGGAAATTATATCTCTTCATCAAATGGATCTTAAACAGATGATAAGCAAGAACGAAACCGTTGACTGCCGCAGGGTTGGAAAAATAAGGAGAGGTTAGCTTGCGAAGATCTTACTGTTGCTGTTGTTGAGTGATTCATGACTGGAAATGGTTAAACAATATGGACTGCGTTTGTGTTTCTTTTAAATAATTAAAATACTTTAAATAGTTTGATAGGAAACGGATAGCCTCACAACTTGAAAGTGTAAGTAACTTTGTGTAAAATATAATATCAAAGAGAATATTTTGTCACCCTGGATATTGAGTTTAACTATACTATGGGAACTATTGAGCGATTTAACTTTTTCACTGGTTTGCTAAGCTAGGTCTAGGGTGCTGAGGACTTTTCTCCATTAAAACAAAGAAGTCCCTTAGGTTTTGATTGGGTGACATGCAATAGCGCCATCTTGTGGTTATTTTCCGTTTTACTCTTAGTGATTTCTCTTTCTCTGTTGACTTTTTCCCTCAGTTTTGTTTTTGTAACATCTGTTCCTTCGTAAGGGTACATTCAGTGCATGCATTTTTTTTCTTCTGTTTGCTGTTCTTATAATGACACCTAGTGACGTGAATTTAGTTTCACAAAAAAGCATTGGATAATTCTCCATTCATAATCAGTTTAATTTATGAAAAATTACCAAATAACAGATGAATTACTGATTATTAATTTTGAATTATCTTTCATTTTTAGATTTTAAGTTTTCATTTTAATTTTAGTTTTTGTAATTTTGCTGTGTGCTTTTTGTCATATTTTTAATTTCAGTCTAATTTTAGTATCTTCAGCTTAAAATTAGGATGCCAAGACAACCTTTATTCATTTTTTAAAGTTGAAGTTTTTCATATGATATTTTATATTTCTTATTTCTGTCAATATAAACAATTTTTATTAGTTGTAATTTTAGATTTAGTTAACAATAGCAACACTGTACTGAGATATATTATATACGTCTTACATCTCACGTCTGCTCACTTTATGTAAAACAAAACAGCTTTTACTGGGCTATGAGTCAAATTTTTATCATATAGAGTCATATGAATCTACTCGTGAATATATATTTTCAAAAGTGCTTTAATGTTTAAAAATGAATATTTTAAACACATTTTTGAATGAGTAAAAATGACTGGGTACACCTTTAATAATGTAACTGTGTAATGAAAAATGCTGTAATGCTGTCTTTATATTCAGTGTATCTGCACTTCCTTTAATTTGCCTTGTGGATTGGATAAATGACTTGAACTGAGGTGTAATTATGTGTTTGTATAGGAGACATGGAACTGGCCCGGTGCAGTCACTGCAGATTCAGTGGTAATGAGTGGGGTGAGGTGTGCAGGAACAGAGATGTCTCTCTCCCACTGTCTGCACCATGGAGAATATCTCAGCTGCCCTAAAGGTGGAGGACGCTTTGCTGCTGGAGTTTCCTGCTCTGAGAGTAAGATTATTTCATATTCAAATACTCAGATCCAGTTACTCTTATATTTATGCATTTAATATAATATAATAAGAAACCAGTTTATAGGGAGAATCAGTCCCTATACTAAAGTGTTACCTATAATTCTTGTGACTACAGTTTATTTGTTTCTGGAGAAACACCGACCTCTTCTGGTCACTTTAAAACACATGTTTGCATTTATTAACACTAACAAACTACACACAGAATTATGTTCAAAGAACATGTATACCCTTTTCAGCATTTGTACAAAAAAAAAAAAAAAATTAGGCAAACAAGCTTTTTGGTATGCCACACCAAGTGGTAGCAATACTTTGCAAAATGGAGTGAAGATGCAAAGTTTGGAGTCAATGTGTAGGCTACTTTTAAATCTTTGATTTGTGAGCTGTTAAAGGAATAATCAAAATGCAAATGCTTTTAAATATGCATTTTGTTTTGTTTTTTTGTATACACTGTACACATGTCATTAACTAATTGCATGATTTTACTGTACATTTCAGACATCACTTTGACGTAGTCACCACTCATAAACTACTCCTAAATGTAATGTAGAAACTTTCATTTTCTGTCAAGCTGCTTTGCAATGATTTGCAGCATGAAAAGTGCTATACAAATAAATGTGAATTGAATTGAATTGTTTCATTAATGGGATGTCTGTGGCTGCTCATCTTGGCCAGGATACTTCTGAAAAAGAGATTTAATCGCAGAATTAATAAAGTACAATAAGTAATTAAAGGTAGTAAAAGTAATTAAAGATAATATGGAGTTAAAAGCAATGAAGAAACATGCATAAATCAGTCTTTAAAAAAGCACTGGCAGCGTTCAACATCTGTTTTAAAACTTCAGCTAAGTGTTTTTTTATGTTCCCTGCAGCTGCCCCAGATCTAGTGCTCAACCCCCAAGTGGTGGAGCAGACCACATACTTAGAGGACCGTCCTATGTTCATGTTACAGTGTGCCTATGAGGAGAACTGCCTGGGCTCCACTTCCAGTTCCACCCCAGCCAACTCCTATCGCCGGCTCCTCCGGTTCTCTTCCCAGATCCACAACAATGGTCAGTCTGACTTCAGGCCCAAAGCCTCCAGAGAGACCTGGGTTTGGCATGACTGCCACAGGTGAGGGTCAGATAACTGATATAATATTAATATGATTTCTAAAGCATCACGTGGCAATAAACTAAATTTTAAATTACAACAGTAAAACGGTATTACTTTTTAACTGCATTTTTGATCAAATGAATTCAGCCTTTGTGAACATAAAGAGTTAAAATAATGTTACCCACTTCAAACTTATAACGGTAATGTATATTTTACTTGTAGTTACATTTCTTTTTTTTATTATTGTTACAGGCACTATCATAGCATGGAAGTATTCACCCACTATGACCTACTTAGCAACAATGGCACCAAGGTGGCAGAGGGACACAAAGCAAGCTTTTGTCTGGAGGACTCGGAATGTGATGAAGGTATGGAAGAATGTGGCTTTTATAGTTCACAACTGAAAAAAATGTCACCTCACTCTGTGTATTTTTGGTATTGAAACTGAATCAGTACTACATTACAGTAGTGTGATGATATGCCCTTTGTGTTGTTAACTTTATTAGGAATTGAAAAGAGGTACGAGTGTGCAAACTTTGGGGAGCAGGGGATCACAGTGGGCTGCTGGGATACATACAGACATGATATTGACTGCCAGTGGGTGGACATTACAGATGTTAAACCGGGAGACTACTTATTCCAGGTAATAATGACATTTCCAAAGTAGTAGTAATTTTAGTACCAAAGAAATTCTTTTGAATCATATTACCCTGGTTCTTGGAAATGGACATTGTGATTAATTGTTTTTACTGACTATATTCACTCTTTCTGGCAGATCGTAATTAACCCCAATTATGAGGTTGCTGAGTCGGATTACACCAATAACATTGTCAAATGCAGATGTCGATATGATGGTCACCGTATATGGATGTATAATTGCCATATAGGTAAACAAACATTTAAACATGACTTATGCCTCTTCACATTGTCTTGTTATGAAAATTATTTTCATGCACATGCAGGATTCATTTTGGACGTGACTAGTCCCCTCATCTTAACTATGAATATTTCCTGTAAGGTTTAACTACCAGAAAGTGTTTGAATACTATTTTAAACATTTTATTATACAAATTTTATTATTTGAAACTTCTATTTTTTTGTTTCATTTAAAATGTACATTACCGTTTAAATATTTTAGGAGGTTTTTTTTTTTTTTTTTTTTTTTTTTTTTTTAAGAAATACTTCAAGAGTGACCGTAAAACCTTTATTAATGCCAGAAAAGATTATTTCAAATAATTTCTGCTGTATTGAATTTTCCTCATGTCAAAGAATCCTGAAAATAATGGTTTTCACAAAAATATAATTATCAATTAACATTCATAATAAGAAATCATTCATCTTTGGATCATATGACACTGAAGACAGAAGTAATGGCTGTTGAAAATTCAGCTTTTTCTATCACAGGAATAAATTTTAAAATGTATTAAAATAGAACTGAGTTATTTTGAATTGAAATAATACTTCACAACATTACTGGTTTTACTGTATTTTTGATCAAATAAATGCAGCCTTGGAGATTTCACTCAAAAACATAAAAAACCTTTTTGTGTAGTACAGTACCCTGGTATAGCTGTATATTAAACATCACTGTGATTCTGTGTCTATTTTAGGGGGCTCCTTTAGTGCAGAGACAGAAGACACCTTTCCTGGCCTGATCAACAACCAGGTGACCCACAGGTAAAAGAGGGGCGCTGAAGAACATCCAGAAACCAGTGAGATCATCCAGAGCCCTGAACCACTACACCTCTCTAGAGGACCTTTCATCTCTCAGCAGTAATTCCATGGTACTCTTTCAGCGATGCTCAGTGTCACCACATAGCCAGCGCAGTCCTCTACTGTATTACAGGACTAAACATCACTTTTTAAATTGAGAACTCAGATTTGAGACAGGAACTGATTCTGAAATCAGCTCTTTGACTCAGATTTACAGAGTGAAATTCTCTCTGACCGCTGAGCCAGTAGCAATTCTGAAACCTCATTCTTTCTCTGTTTGCTGCTGGTGTTGAAGATGAAACTGTGGATTACTCTCAAGTGAGCTCTCTTCAGACATGAAAGGAACTCTGGTGCACTTTTTACTTTTTTTTTTTTTTTTTTTTTTTTTTAACTTGACAGGACTTGTGGTTTAGGTCTTTTTGTAAGCGTTTTGATAAGGTGAGAGGACTTTCCTCAGATGAGTCTTCTAAAAGAATATTACACAAATCTACAGTAAAATAAAGGCCTGAAGAGAGAACGTTTCCTTTTTTAGTGTCATGCATTTCAGCTATATACTTTGGCATTTCGAAAACTAAGCTGATGACTTCTGCTTATAGATATTATTGGCTATTATTTAAGTACCTTATGGGTTTGTAGTGGAAACAACTGATGCATTAGAAAGACATAATGAGCCTTACAATATTTTCTATCAATGTCCAATTTCAAAAGTATTTTCAGAAATGATATGTTGTAACGTGATGAATTGCAGTGTAAGAAAACTTTGAATATTGCCAGTAACCTTAAGCCTACTAGTTCAGGTCAAACTGGCAAACTAATATTATTTTTGTTTTGGATTTTTCCCCACCCTGTTCTTGTTGTTATTTTGAATTGACTGACTGTGGACAATCGTTATGAATTATTTATGCTAACTCTGTTGAAGCTGACTGGAAACATCACAAGCAGTCTGATCCTTTCCAACTATTCATACAGGGGTGTTCATATAGTATTTCATCATGCAAGCATTAAATAACTTATTTTAAGACAGGGATTTCAGATGCTATTTCATAATTTCTTTGTTTTTCAATGTGGAATGTCTTTCATTTGTTGTCTGTCAATGGTGCTAACATAGTGTTATCCTCTGTTTTTTGAGGGACCATATCAGCTAATTTTACATTATGCTTACTTGAATGGATGTCGAAATCATGGATGTATGCTATGTAGCGTAATAAACTTGCATTATTTGGCATAGAAAAACAATATATGGTATTCCTACAGTTTGGGCAAATTAATTCTAGTTGTTTGTTTCCAGTGTGAAGAGATTTTATATTGCACCCTCTTGTGGTGTATTGCAATATGGCAAGCACGTTGTAGTAGATGTCATATTCACTTCATCCACTAAATGGTGCTCTAACAAAATTAAAAAGGTGGAATTTTGGACTCATCAGTACTTAAGTACTGTTTTGTGTGGTGTGTATATATAATTTGCAGCATTATTATACATACTAGTTGGCAGAATGCAGTATACACCCAGTATGCAGTACAGTAGTATTTCATTCGGATCAACAAAACTCTTTGCAACCTGAAACCTATGTTTTTACTTGGCCACCATATAACTCCAATTTATATTCCATACAGAGCAGCTTATGTGAAGATTAATGTCTGTTTGTCCTTTGCTTGTTAAAGCATTCAGTGGTTTACTTAACAGGCCTATGCTCTTCAGATGATTAATTACATATCTGTTTTTTACAATAACAACATAGTTAACATAGGGTAAACCTATACGCCGGTGTCACTGAATCTGACCATATTTCATTTCTGTTAGGTTTAACATATTAAAAATCTTGTAATGATGGCTAGTTTTGAGATTAATGTTCATCATATTTATTGCTGTAGGGGATATGGGAACAGAGCCGTTTCCTCTCGATGACAGATAATTTTCCTTGATTTTCCAATTATACGTTGGAGGTCTTTTTAAAGTGACAGTGAGAATGGTCATTGTTCTTATTGGTTTAACCTCAAGCATTAAATGTACAAAGACCACCCACACGATATGAAATCAAGTGGCTTAAATGTTCACAAAGAAACAGGGAATGAGGCAAGTATATTAATTACTGAATCAGATTTCCAGGACAATGGAGACTGGCTACAGACCTTCACTCTCAACCTCATATGCACTCTCTCTGGAACCAGTAACACACTCTGTTGTTTTAATGTGGTACTGTTTGTTGTCTGTTTATAGAATAATTACAGTAAATGTTAGGCTTCAGCATTCATGTGCACAATAACTGTGAGAACACAACCAGGAGAAATGGAAAGAAAGAACTGAAACAGAACACTTTTAAACTTTTTTCATTTCAAGGAACAATAAATTATAATTATTTAAGAGAAAAATAAAATGCATGAAGCATATGTCTTACGGCCCTTTTTTGGCGTGTTCAATGCAAATTACTAGCTGCAGGAATGCACTTCCTCAAGAGTCATCAAGACGCACCTGTTGTGAATCTGGAGGAGTTTTTTTTTTAAGAGATTTTATCTTGGCACATATGCAAATTGTATGAAAATATTTATGAAAAAGGCCCACTGTCTTCTAAAACCCTGTGCCAAGAAATTGCATTACATAGCCAGAGGTTCGATCTGCTTTGCTCTGATGGTAGCAAGCTTTTCAGTTTCTCCTGCTGAACCTCAGACCGAGATGCTTCGATCACTGTGCACTGTATTTGGATGCACCAAGCATATAACTTTACTTTCAAGCCAAGGAGCTCAGTTTAAATCTCACTAGACCACCAAAAGTTTCATGTTTTGGAATCTAGAAAACTTTTGACGTGATTTAATGTTTGCCTCTCCAAGGCTTCACATCAGCCAAATCCTCTAAAATTCTCACAGTGTTATAATCTGTCTTTTTTCTGCCAATTGTCCTTGTCCAGTTGCTCAGTTTGGGTGTCTGGTTTTTATTATTTTTTATTATTATTATCAAAAAAAAAAAAAAAAGTTGAACTTTACACTAAAAGGGCCTGGCCTACCCAAAAGCCTATAAACCCTAAACTAAAACTGAAAATTTCATGAAACTAGGTGAGCACGTGGTTCTAAATAAGTAACCTTTATGGAGATTGTGCTACAGGTAAACCTCATATTTCTATGGTAAATGACCTGGAAGTGCCAAAAAAATGCTCTTTTTAATCACTGATATAGGTAGATACTAGCTTGCTAAATAATTTTGCTTTAAAGCACATGAACATAGCTTGCAGTTAATACATGGAGGAACATTCAAACCTTTCTTTCCAAACTTTTTAGATCTTTCTTCCAAATCGTAATTACAAACGACTGATCTGGTTTGTTTTCCAGACCTCACAAAAGATATTTTTGTGCAGCTAAGCAATTGAAATCATTTGACATATTCAAAGAGTTTTAGTAAAAGAGTTTTTTTTTTTTTTTGCACATGAGTGAAATCATATCTAATATCACTCTGTCTTTGTTGCTTGTTTTCACTTTAAATCCTAACTAAAATAGGAATTGTTGCTGCATACAGTGTGAAGAGTAGAATTTCCTGTTCGCTGGCATGAGACGATGACTTAGTTGTTGATAGAAGAACACCATGTTTCTTAAAGAGCTTAAACAATCAAATCCCACACGAAGAAAAGAGCAAATTAAAACCATGCAGAAAAATCTGCATGCCAACTTTGTGCAGGATAGACGATAGCCAGACAGACAATCAATATTTGTTTTGATGAAGTGTTAGTTGGAGGCTTTGGTCTGTAGAGAGAAAAAAAAAACAGAGCGTGCCGAAACATGGAATTTGTGCAGTGTAAGTAGCCAGGCTTTGTCAAACTCAAAGTTATGTTTCTCTGTCTAGTGATTTAACAAGTTTGAAAACCTCTCAATGCGATCATCAATCAGAACATCTCTTTGTGTTCTCACTCGTCTCAAGGAACATTTCTTCTTTTCTTCTTCTCTTTTGGAACTTGTGGACAGATATTCTGGATATATATATATATATATACAGAGATATATGTAGTGTTATATAATATAGTATGAAATGGCTGGGGACTAAATGAATAAAGCTGTATAAATAAATATAGCATCAATTATAGGATAGGGGGAAAATAGCAGAATACTTAATTCTCTATTTATAAATTTTAAATGAACATTATATAAATGTGAAGAATAAGTTCTTATGTGTACATATAATTAAATTAGATTTAATTATAAAAACTAAGGGATATTAGGTAGCTCCACAGTGCCACACATAAACAACTAAAATATGACAAGAAAACACAACCCGTCATTAAAATGGATAATCAATTTGACTGCTCTACGGGTTTCATCCTCTGTCCTCACTGAACTTTGCCACAGACAGATGTTTAATTAATGGTAAGTTATTGTTACATAAAACATAATTAAGGCATAAGGGCCTAAATGAAAAGACAATGATAGATAATGATTTTATTTGCATAAATGAAGTTATATAACAGATAAACAGCGGTCTACCACATTGATTAGGCACAGAGTAAGGCTGGACAGTGTAGCGTTGCATAACATGGCATAATAGACTTGATAAGATTAATTATGTCTCAACTAAATAAGCCAAGATGTTTTATCATGCATACTTCACTGTTACTCTGCTTGGATGAGTGATTTCCTAAAGATACTTGACATATTTGAACTGATAGAGAAACCATTCTGCCTAATCCTAGATCATTTCTAAATGTCTCGGTGGAGTATTTGCCTTTAGTAGGCAATGACAGACAAATCGAGAGAAAAATAAACAGCAGGCCATTCTAAAATCAACTTGAAATAACAGTGTAAGAATATAAAGTAGCTTGATACACAATATCAGACTTTGTTTAGAGAAGATAGTAACATGCTAGAACTTCATCCTCATCAAATTCAAATATTAGATTTTGGTTTTGGCAAAGTGGTAAAAATACACAATTTTTTCATCTTGTTTTTTTTTTTCTTCAATATATTTGTATTGCAGAATTGAAACTGCAGTTCATATCATTCATAAAAGGGAAACATTTTTAAAATATCAGAAAAGAGAAGTTTTTTGCTTTTTGTAGTCCCATCTATTGCATAAAGGAGAATGTAATATAAATTAACATAAGATGTCATTTATTGTAACATCCAAGGAAAAACACTTACAAAATCTATTAGTACCTCTTTATATATATATATATATATATATATATATATATATATATATATATATATATATATATATATATATATATTATGTGAAGTTTATTGACTGCTTTTCTTTATCCTAAAATTGAACCTAGATTTTCAACTTTTTAAAGTAATTTTAATAATATGCAAATACTACATTTACAGGGTGACTTTAGCACAGCTCCTGTGAATTAGTAATTCAAATGTAAAAACTACCCTCTGGATATCATTATTTTCCCCGATTTATTGTGCGTCTCATTTTTTTTTCTAAGCCCTAAGCACACATCCATAAAAAAGTACAATGAGGACAGATCTTAATGACCGCTCAGGAATAGGTTTTACTGTGCTGTACGGTTGTGTCGTCCCAGCATAAATCAAGGCCGTGGGTCACACTGGTCAGTCTGTGGTGATACGCTGCCTCCATGAAAGAGCATTAATATGGGCTGAGCAATAAAACCAGCCATTAAGCAGCAAAGCATGTAAATGGCCACCCCAAATGATGTTTGTTAGAGTTCTGTCTGATCCTGGAGAAGGCCATGCACAGAGGACAAATAAGCCCTGACAGAGGTAATGAAAGGCCATATTTATAGGACAGGGAGGATGATGAGCCATATTCTATCTAGATCCAGGGGCCTCATTTATAAAGCGTGCGTACGCTCAGATTTGATCTTAGAGTGTGCGTACGCTTGAATCCACGCCAACGCTCATTTTTGTAAAAATTGTATTTGATGTGGAAAAATGCTTAGTGTCACGTCAGGGTCTATAAAAAAGTTGATTAAATCATTCTGTGTATCAGCGCCTGACTGGCTCGTTTATTACAAAGCAACTTGCATTACATTTATAGACTTAAGTATTACTACTTTTCATGTGCTCCAAATATTTATTTATTTGGTGAGTAGCCAGATAAAGACATTTGAATCAATAAATATGAGAGGCAGTAGTTTAATTAAAGGTGCTTTTCTAATGGTGGCTCGGGACCTTTCTTATTAAAATCTGATCTTGTTACAGTTTTGACAGGAAATATTGTAAATGAAAAATAGGTAACATTTCATATCTTGGGATTGTGCATACTTTAGATGTAATGGTAACAATATTTGATACTTTAAATGGAAAGGCATGTTTTTGGAGATGATAAGAGTTTAAAATTGGATGTGGATCAAGGGAACTGTCCGATACAGCTAGCAAATAGTAGAATCCAGTGTGAATGAGTGGATAACGTTCCTTAAAGCAATGAATGAAATTACGAAGGAAATAAGACTCTTGCTTTCATTTCGTGTCAGCAGACCAGTGATGTGCCAATGGAAAACACATAGAAACAAGTAAATGTATTCAGCTTTTCACCAACCTGTCCCACCACAGCCCCTGATGGAATTAAAGACAAGGACAGTACTGTTGTCCTGATATAACCCTTTAAAAATCAGTTCACTTACATTTGTTAGATTGTAAAATGGCTCATGTGTTTTTGGAATTGGAGGGATATAAAAATATTACAAGCTATGCAACTAAAATGTACTCTAGAACTTTAAGTATTACATGTGAACCTCATGAGAAAGCCAAGTATTATTATGACATGTGAATGTGTGTATGTGTACTTTATGACCTACTCATAAAGCCTTATTATATCAAGTTTGCGCATTTGAGGGTTCAGAATTAATGCAATAGTGAAGTTTAAGATAATGTTTTACCTCCATGACCCTACAGTAGAGTTCAAGCTACAGTTTGCAATTCAAACTTAAGGTAAACATGACATAATTATGGCAACACACAACAATCTGGTCTAAGTGGTAAATAATACATCATTTTCAAAGGGGATGCGACTGCTCTATTGAAGCAGTACCTTATCTATGCTACAGATGGCACTAAGTGCTATGTAAATGTTCGAGAGACGTGCAAAAATGGAAATAGCGGCAATAATGCAGTGAAGTGATGTAAATGAAAAAGATCAAATCAAAATGGGATTTAAACTAAGTTTACTGCACATTTGAATATTTCCACATAGGCTATCTCAATTTCAGCACCAAAGCCCATGGATTCCATTGAGCTGACAAGTTAATGGTGTAAACAACAGATGTTAGAGTGACCATGAAAGAATATTAAAAAAAAAAATTGTGCTTGGATTATAATGAGTAATACCTGTTGTTCTGGGAAATAATCTAAATATGTTATCTCTCACATTTGGGTAACTCAAAGGCAGGCGACTTACTGTTACATCATAGCACAGTGATGTGAATGAGTGCTTAAAATGGTAGCTTTACGGGCGAAATAAAAAACACAAAAACAATCGGCAACAGATGTGGTGAATTTAGGGCACAGAGAAAGCTCCCTTCAACCGTTTCTGGATCCAGTCCAACAGCAGACTTCAATATGCCAAACGTCAGGATGGCTCAGTGTTCAAGCTGAAAAAGAAAGAAATAAAATGGTCGTGACAAAAATGAGGTATTTGCTAGTTCTTTTCTACCACTAATTTGAAAGCGAGAAATGAGTTACCTGAGGCCAGTCAGCGTCACAGAAAGCCAAATACTGAGCAGTAACTTTAACAGTAAAAAAAATATTTTTGTCTAAGACAAATAACACAATTTCAGCTGTTTAAAGAAAGAACATTTTCAGCCATCAATACAGCCTTTGTTTTTGGTCATATTATGGTCTGGACCCAAAGAGAGTAGAATCTCAGGTCAATCCATCTCATCCAGTTGTGCGTGCACTGACACGAGTAACCTTCGAGCGCTTCCCTGCCCAGCATTTTTCACACTTGAATAAGCCATGCATTAAACTAGCCATCCAACTGTTTATAGACGACTTCATTTGGAGTGAGTATAGATAGATTTCTAGACAAGGGTTACCCTGGTTTTTGGCTGCTGCCCCGTGGCCTTGTAGATGTGCCAGCTGGTTCCTTTTAAAATGCGATTTATAACTGTGAGACTAATAAATATAGACACACAACTGGAACAAATTTTCACTTTTATTTACCAGAATATAAACCAAAAGTCTGTTTTACGTTCTGATGGATTTCAATGTCCTCCTGGCTTCCAAATTTGTGTTTTAAGCTGATAAATTGTTTTAAACTGCATCTTCTGATGTATGAAATGTGTTAACACGGCAAGCATGCCGTCCAGTGGTAACAGAAATAATATTCAATAAATCATATTTTTACAACTGTCTATGCAACCGCACAGTACTTGGCACAAAATAAATATATAAAGAAAGTAATAACATGTGTTTGACATATCCTGCATTTAGCTAGTCTCAACCATTGGTTTGGAACTAATGAGGCCTTGTTTTTGCAACACATGGAAGGCTACTAGAAAATGTTCCCTAAACACATTAATTGTACTAGTGAGCCATGATGTTTTGTCAAGCTGGTAAGCATTAAAGAGAAGCAAAGCATGTCTCTTAATGTTTATTAGCTGTTTAATATCCTGCTTTGAGTCTTTTTTATCATTTGGTTACATTTGATTCCTTTTTAGTCATTACATTCCGGTTTAACCCACTAGCTCCTTTTGCTCTCCATTTCCTTCAATCAAGGGTAACATTAAGTCTTGTTATTCTAACTTAAGCTGTGACAATGAACCTGTGGTCAAAGCCTTGCCACCATCAAAAAAGTAATTTATGATGATCCTTGTCCTTCAAAACAAAGCTTCTCTAATCTTTACTAGAAATGGAGTATAAAGTTTGGCGTCTTGTGGTAAAGCATTTGCATGTTGCTGATGACATTCATTGGCACTACGGGATCATGTCTAGTCGTACCCCAACAAGTGAATTTAATTTAAGTTGCATGTTTGAACCAGAGGTGAATTACTTCATGTTGCACTCATCTCTATAAAAGCTGTTAATCAAACAGTTACTGTGAAATCTGACAGTTTCATTATTCTCTCTCCCAAACTGTGCGTGTTTGTGCGTGTGTGCATGTGTGTAAACCGCTTTGACCTTTCCTTGATTGTTTGACGTCCCCTTTTGGTGTCTGCATCAAATTCAATTCGCAAAAGTGATTTTATATACATAGAAAGCATATTAGATGCAAGTAAAGTGTCTTCTCTAATGTTTCAAATAACTTTTAACTAACTGTGAAAATAAAACGTCAAAAAAACATTTAAAAAAATCGTCATTCAGCATAACATATAGAATTTATCTTAAAATGAAACCATACGTATTCTTACCTGTACTTATTAAAATATCAAAAAGAAAAAGGGATGATACTAATTTCTATTACATTTGAAATTATTCATAACATATTGCTGACAAATAGGTAAAACCTAGTGGTTTGAAGGATAGTGGCAAAGGTTGGTCAAGATTTCAAATGACTGCAATGTGTCTTTAATGTCATCTAATGATTCTTGTTCTAAATATGGCTGGCAATATTTGTTTGGTGTATGAACTATTGTTACACTGAATCATATTTTATTGGGTGTCTTGGTAAAAATGTATGATTGTTGTCTTTAATTTTTTTCTCAGGGAAAAATAAATAAATAAATAAACAAACAAACAGGACACATTCTTATGTACAGAAAAAAGTTTAAAGCTTTTTTCTTTTCTTTTTTTACTTTTATTGTTTTGATGCTTGAAAATCCCTTTTTGTCTTTGACCCTTACAACTGTACATGCTGAGAACAATGCTGCAAATGATAATCATTATATAAATGTATATAATTGTAAATGGCAAACAGTGATAGATGCAGTATGATTAATGAGAAACATTAATATGGATGATATGATTCATGTTTGACACACTGTTATATTTCTTATGTGCCAGACAATTCAGACTACTTGTTAATCAGGGTTCTTCACCGTGGTTTTGTACTTTTTATCGGCCACTTTTCTCCCATACATTCAAAAAATGATCATACTCATATTATTTGTTCTTCTCAAAATGTTGTGATTCATGAGAAGCAAGGCTGAAGGTGTTGAAAAGATATTGCTTGCTCAATAAAAAGTGTGTTTTCCCCCTCCAGAACTAATAAATATTAAACAGTCCAAATTCAAAACATATTTTCTGTCCTCTGGATTTGATTACTGAAGGCATTAGGGTTGTAGATATGTTCAGTACAGTCGTATTCATTTCATTTTGAATATGCTGTGTTTAAACACTGAGGTATCTAGCAAAGAGACTTTGTGTCTCAGAGTGCATTTATCACTCTATCTCAGCTGTAACAGTATCTGTACAAGATATTTCTCTGGAATGCCTTTATATTCCTTAAAGCCATTTCTTCTCCAAACAAGGACACAACATTTTTCTGCCTGCTCATTGTCAAGACCTCTTCATCAGGGTCATAAAAAATAGGATTCATTTTTCATCAACCATAAGACTCTTTTAGGAAATATCTACGCATGCTTTTTCCAAAAATTCTAATTTACGCTGAATTGGTAACTTATAAGTAGTTTTACGAGGAAGTGGAGAACTATATAAGAATAAATTTGATGACACCGAGATAAAACTGAAGTTTCATATCTAAAAATACAAACAGCCTCTCCAAATCTGAATTTAAAAGACAAACAACATCATTCCATCTGAAGTATAACTTTGGTAAGTAGTGTAAAAGGAATGTAGCATGTTTCCAAGGCCCTTTAATCTTCTGATTATATTTACAATAAGATCGGATCTCCATAAATGGAAGGATGTGGATAAGAACAGAACCTAGCGATTTTAACAAGCAGGGAAGAAACGAAGCAGAGTAAAAAGGAAAAAGCGATATCATGCTTCTGATATCTGAAGGTAAATAGCTCATCTTTGCATGAGTGATTATATAAGAGAAAGAAAGAAGCCAGAGCTTTTCAGACTTCTCCCAATCTGCGTTTTATTATCCTACCATTTTAATACCAGCTGAAATTTCTTGATAAATATTTTGTTTCAATTACCAGCATGTCAAGCTGTTCCTAAGCAAGCAAACAATCATGTTGTCTTTCATTCTCTTCTGATTACTTTCACTTGAAAACACTTATATTGATATAAGCAAAGAAAATGGAATAACAAAAAAATGTTTTTCCTTTTTCATCTCAACTCACTGGGTGACAGGTATATTTTTCTTGTGAAGCAATAATGAATATAATTTCGCCTTCATTTTATCATCAAGTGAGATGAATGTAGCCATCTGAAGATTTATGAACTCCAGTACGTGTTTAGACTGAAACAACAAGCAAAGCAACTTTCCTCACAGGTTTAAATGATAGATTTGGCACAGAGTGTCCTAATGCTTCAAATGGCGCAATCAAGACAGTTTGATTGTATACAAGAAGAGGAAGATACAAGAAGGGGAAGAAAACAAACTGACATATGTGTTCATCTGTTTAGATAATGCTGAGAAAAACAAGGGTATATCCTAAAATCCCGACCTTACTGATGAATTTGAAATCCACCTTGAAATGACCCAAGGGTAGAGCCTACATAGCCCTCTTAAAGACCCCTGAGCATAAAGCGAGGAGGATTGAATATGGAGTGGTGGTGAACAGCGGAGGGGGTAGATGTGAAAGCAACTTAGACAAAGAGCCCATTTTTCCAGGGTCCAGACGACCCCCACTTTTGCCATTCAACATTCAAAATAAATAAATAGGAATGGAGAAAGAAACCATATACGCCCCCTGAAAGACTCTAGGCTCGAATGAGTGACAGACAATTGAAAAGACAAATTGTTGCATTGTCTTTGGCCATGGATGGCAGCAGGGTTGCTGCAAAAAGGCAATTATGGGCTGATGTGAATTGTGAGGTCAAAGGTCAAACTCTGTGTCTGACCCCAAATTTGAAGGGGGTCCTCAAACCGAGGCAGCATGTAACTGACCTCTTGTCTGTCTCTTCGTGCTCTCTCCTTTTCTCGGTTTCTTTCTCTCCTTCTCTTTGTTTGGGTTCTCCTTCGGTGCCCCTTCCCTCAAAAAGCCGACTAGCTTTCTCTTGCTATGTTGAGAAGTGCTGACGAGGCATTTGTCCTGTAGTCACTCACCCATGTTTGATTTAATTGCTTTTCCAGTGCCTTGAAATGCTCTCCCTGGACTAAGCTCTCAGGGGTGAGAGAAATATATGAAATCACTGCCAAAACATTTTATATCCTAACAGTTTTAGGTTCCCTTGTAGCCTATAGATTTAGAGACCATGATTAAGTGTAATCATTGGAACAGTCTTGACCAGACAAGTCCGATTAGAACCGCACTTAATGGCATCAAGTTGCCCATGGGCTGCCAAAACTCACATTACATTGACAGTCAGTTGAGACGACGGGATGACCTACTGCGCACCGGTGGAGGCAGCACTCCCATGAAGCTCGCGGGCTGGAAAACCCTCCCTTTTCCTGTCACATCCAGCCTGTCTCCATAAGCAAGAATCTGGACGCTGTTTTCTCTGGGAACTTTGCCACCAGGCAGGTGACCTCCCTCTTCCTGGCCTCTCCTTCACTCTTAGCAGCACCTGGACCTATCATTAATCATACGTCCACGCTGGTATATCATACATGTAAGTCAGAAATCAGAAACAGATACGTTTTTTTGCTTTTGTTTCACACATTAGACATTGCATCCCCAACCCAGCTAACAACGTTAATGTTTTCCTGAACATTTCTGTAACCAGCGAAAATGTTCTTTAAAGATAAAAAACTGGATATTTAATCATTCGCTTTTGGAAATAATGTTTTTTACAACTATATGGGAAAACATATTAGCTGGATAGCCTTCTAGTTAAATATATTGGCTCAAATAAATAAATAAACAACACAACAATTTGCATCCATATTTTTAGGGCATCATCTAAAACCAACAAACTACATTGAGGATTTGATTATTTCAACATTTATTCTCTTTATTCAGTCCTATATGCAAACCATACTGGGAAATGGCAAATCCACTGCCCAAGTTATCAAGACAACTTTTTTATAACTATTATTATTAAATCTCCATTAATGCAGAGATTACAGTTTAAATTACACACAATATTAATTATGTCAACAGAACTCATAAAAATGTTTGCAACTTGAAAAGTTAATTAAATCAATACATTTTTACATCTTAACTTACAACCGTGTGTTTAAGTTTGGTAGTAGGTGTTTTACTCTGACAATAATTAAAGTGTCTTGTAATTATAATTTAATGATTAATTTAATTAATCTTTAACCTATTAAATCGCTGTTTGTTCATTAAGTCATGGAGTTATTTAAAAATGGCCAAACTTACCCATAGTAATGTCTAAAGAAATTTACAATAAAGAATGAGTAATATTTTCATGCTAAACTTTGGTGAATGTTTAGCAAGCTTAATAACGCTGAAAGAACGTTCAATCTGAGAATGTTCCTTGTTGGGATATAGACATAATGCAATGCACAAAAATTATTGCACATATGCCAGAATGCAAAGCCATGTTGCAGTAAACAGGGGAAAGACTTGTGGGTGAAATGTGGAGGTTCTGGAAGGACAGATTATTCAGTGGTTGGAATAACTAAATGCAACACACCATGCCTTCCTCGTTAAAATGCAATGAGTTCCTGATGAGACCACATTAAGGCTGCTTTGTGAAAAAAGAAATGCATAGAGCTGGACAGATTCCCATTTTGTTTACAAATGGTCACCAGTGAGGTGTTGCTCTCAGTGCCAATGACTTAACTCTTTGTTGTCAAGAACACAGTGCCAGTTACATTCCATTCAGTTCATTGGATAATGAAGAACTGCCACATAAATAGCCTTATCTGCAATAATCAGCAGCCACTAAATTTGAGGGCCATTAAGGGATATCATTTCTTTAATTAAAGGCACTACTTCCACAGCAAATCTCAGCTGATTAGAAAATAAATCTAGTGAGCGCTTGTAGTTAGCAGGGGAAGATTTGTAGTAATTTACTAACTTGCTGATAGTCTCAGGCGAACAGTGATTCACAATTAAATGCGCTGAAATGACAGCTGATATGTCTGGCACTCATTTAAGCTAGCATTGCTGTGAAATGTTGTTTATGTGATGGTTTATATGTGCTAATGTTAAACAGGGTGTCCCAAGAGCCCTGTTTAGCCTCATACTGAGTAGCGTGCAAAAGAAAGATGAGAGCCCTGAGGCTGCAGAGCTGGACAAATGTCTCTGCCCATGCATGAAGTCACAGAGCCACCGCAACACATGTTTCTATGTCTGGTGAATGTCATGCATCAGCTGACCTAATTCCTTTTACTTCAGTCCTTCTTTGTGCTGGAGGTCTCAGAGCCGTGGGTGAAAAAGCTTTTGTGGTTTTGATTTGTATACAGCCTTATAATTAAACTGTTTCATTTATAGATCATAATGATTATTTACATGTTTTTTTTTTTTTTATTTTATTTATTTTTTTTACAGCTGACAACACTGTATGTACATGTAATGGATCAAAACAGATTTTTGAAGGAAATTGAAAAAGACTAACTAATTGTGGAGGTCCATTTTTTATATAAATAAAGAGAACATTCACTCTTTTGAAAGTTTGTCCCATTAAAATCAAATTAAACAAAAAATCCCTCAGGGATATTGAAGCACTTATATGGAAGAAGGAAATAAAACAACACACCAGCTGAATATGATTTACAGATGAAAATATGTTTTGGTGGTAAAATACAGAGGAGGAAAAAGTGTGTTCTTTGGTGGCATGAGGTTCCTGTAATTATAAACAGATGGATGTCAAAACGGCTCTGAGCTCCAGCATTCCCTCCCAGTCACAAACTCGTTCCCCATATTTATTAAGATGTTCTGACATGGATTTGGTAAAAACTCAGTTTGCGGTGTTCCTCTTTGGAACATAAAACTGTTTCGATATGAGTGCCTCCTGTGATTGAGAGATGTAGGCTAATAAATCAAAACTCAAATAAGTCCTTTATTTATGATAAGCCAAGCTATCCTGACTGGTTGGTTGAATCTTATTATTTGCATTTAACATTGTTTAATCCCCGCTGTCTGTGACAATTTTTTAACAGTATACAACCCATTTTCTGAAAACCGCTATTTTACAAATAAATATTTAGGCTTGCAAGTGGCTTAGAAGATAAAATGCAGTCATATTGTTATGCTCCATTTGGCTTGTATTTGTAAAAAGTGGTTTAAAGCATGCTGTCATTGTATTGTGATTATAAACAGACATAAAATTTAGAAAACGCCAACATCTAATCTGAGCTGATTTAATCAAACGCAAGCTGGTAATCATGCCCATGAGGTTAGATGATATCATTGCTGTGTAAAAAAAAAAAAAAAAAAAGCGGAGTTGGTAGACTAGAGCGGTTATCAGTTGCGATGGCTCCTAAATGGACTTTCAGAGGCAAAGGGATTTTCTCTGCTTTCCTTGGCTTTGAGCTGTGAAAGAAAAGTAACAGCATGTTTGTTTTACTGCTCCTCACTTTTTCCTCTTTTCTCCTCAAAGCAAATCAATCTGTCAGCCTTGCCGGCAGTTTGGAGAGAACACTGCGAATGTCTGAGAGTCCATCTTTTACTTTTTGGCAAACTTTCTGAAGGCCTGCGGTGCAGTGTGGTGGATATATTGTCTCTTTATCCCGAAAAGCCCTGGAGATGTTATGGTGGGCTACAGAAAAAGGATTCAATTGCTATGCCCAATTTAAAAATGAATATTTTAAATGCTGTCTCCTACTAAGATCAACTTAAAATACATCACCCAAATCAGCTCTTCATAAGATTCATATAGCTTCAGATTCAAGGGGTTTTTGAGCACTAACGTTCAACTGTCATAATTTCCTTTTCACAATGCAGTTACTTTTTTCTACTCCCACATAAACTAGTTGTTTGTTTGTAAATATAATGGTTGCTATGATCCACCTTGGCAATCAATGGCACATAGAAAAAGTTGGCTATAATTAATTTGTAATTTGGGTCTAGTTTAAACCATAAAATTAAAGATTTACAGAGCAGCCAACCCCCAAAAGGCACAAGGATGACACTCTGCTTCAACTCATTTGACAAGCCCTAACAAAGACACAAATTAAGCAACTGATTCAAGTCCAGCTCAGTCTTGAGAGACGAGCAATAAACCAGAATCAGTTTCTCTACGGTAAAGCTGACTGCTTTCTCCCTCCTGAGTGATTATGGAGTGTGAACATGTTTTATAACTTGACATGTGACATATAAAAAATGAATCTCTCAGCCTAAATCAACAGGAGTGTATGAACGGCTATTTCCTTTTTGCTCTCTCTCTCACTGTTTCCTCATCCCGACATGAAAGTTTAAGCTATCTGTAAATGTTAGTCATTGGCTTTGCAACACATGCAGACAAGCACTCACAGGTTGGTGTAAAATGTGGAAATGTGGTATACAATCTTGTGAATTCCCCAGGAGGTGTCAGGACAACATTATTTTAAATGAGGCCTTAGTCTTCAATTATATTAAAGTGGGATAAGCTGTGAGTAAATGAAATGGTATGCGTATTTTCACTTTATCAGAACACATGAGCTAATCTGGAATTCATGCGACACAGGTTTAATTAGTCCTGATGCGATTTGTTGAGTAACTTCATTAAGAATTCTTATTTTTCACACATGGGTGCGGAACTCTACAAAGACCTCCCATTATGCATCATCACATTCCTGCATTTAGCCATCTATTCTCCTTTAAATTAGGACTGTTGCTGTGTTTAGGTGCTGCAGTTAGTATAAGATTAGACCTTTCGTATACCCGCATGCGCATTTTACTGATAATGATCTCTATTGTGGCTAAGGAAACCACTTCGCATAAGGTCCAATGGGCACTCAATACAACTACCACAGATTTGCTTTGTTAGTTTAAATGTTATGTTAAGAGGCCTACTGTTGGGTCACTTTTCCACTCACAGCCATTCAATTAGCATTCATGCAGGCATCTCTCAGTGTGATATTAGCTTGATCAAGCCCTTTTTCCTCTATACCAGAGGCTATACAAACAGAAAAGGCATTCATTTATTCAGCTTAAGCGACTCCCTAAACTCCCAGGCCAGCCAACCCGCCGGCCAAGAAATTCTCTGGAAAGGTGCTGGCTGAAAAATGCTTCAGTCGAAAAGCTGTTGAGGGCTTCACGTTGTTTCTCCCGATAAGCCAGCACTCCCTTTTCCTGACACTTTTGCTGTTTTAGCCCCATATCTTTCAGATATGTTCACCCTCATGTAGCCCATGTCATGTTGTTTAGTTTAGCACAGATGAAGTGCAATCTCAGCTGACATATGTTTAACCAAATTCATAGAAACATATAGTATTTCACACTATAAGAGATTATGCATAAGTAGTGTTTGTGGAAATGAAGCCTGTGGTGTTTCTCTCAATCACAACCACTAGATTATCTTTATTTATCCTTTTTTCTTCTTCTATGAAGCCTTCTGAAATAAATAAACAAATATGGAGTCAGCATATATGATCAAATATATTAGATTGTCAAAAGCTGAAAATCAAAAGTGTCACCATTTGAACTTAATCTGGTTGCAGTAATTGTTACCTATAATGATACTGGATGCTGGAGTCAAACAGTCATTAAAGTCATCAAAATGTTTGCATATGTGTTTTGTTTTATATAATATTTGATACATAAGGCCTTTATGGCCCATCTAGTGAGAATATAGAACTCACGCTTGAGGAGGAAAAAAAAATCTGATTTATTCAGAGGCCCAATTTAAAATAATAATAATAATAATAATAATAATAATAATAATAATAATAATAAAATGAATACAATTTGGTTCAGAGGTTATTTATATGACTGAAAATATGAAATTCTGATTACTTGCATAAAATGCATATAAATGTAAGTAGTCACTTGATAGATGATAGGCCATTTTATGATCAGTATCCTAAATATTTATCTTGAAATACTAATAAAGTTATTTTTGCATTTATTTAATAGATTTTCCATCAAAAACACACATACCACAACCTTAAGGTGGACATTTTTATAATTATACTTCAAGAAAAAAGTATTAACTATCCGTCAGAAGGCAGAAGATATGTAGACGGTATGTAGAGACCATAGAAATTAATGTAACAAATGATACAGTACACTTTATAGGGTTAAAACGGTGCTGTCTAAAGTAAATTAAAGTTAAATAGCTATATTAATTGTTGTAAAAAATAAAAACATTACCAGGACTATCACCCTCTGTGGTGATTTAATCGTCTTCTAAAAATAAACTAAGAAAGGAAAAATAACCTTTGACTGAATGTGTTTTAATGTACACACATTTGATCTATCCTGACAGCTTCCTAATTTCTAACATTTTCCTACAGTCTTAGTTTATGTTAAAACGGTGCTGAGCACATAATGACCGTCTTGCTTTAAAATGGTCTTGACAACGGGAGTTTTGTGGTAATGAGCCCTGAGCTATCTTCAGACTTCATTATCTCACCAATGTGATTAGCAAAACAACTGCACAGAGGAGAGCTAACATTCGTCGGGCGATTTCACACCTCACATTTTAACTTAATTTGGCTCGTTGAAATACAAATGAGACCGCGAACACAGAGCAAATAAAGTCTTATGAAATTATACACCTTTAAACGCTCGCTCTGTGGAAAGAATTTACCTATGTGACGGTTTAACAAGAAAATCGGTATTACGTTGGTTATTCCGCGCAGACTAACGTTACATTGCATGGAATTAAAAATGCACGGCAAGCCACAAAGTTCCGTGATAATGCGTGCACGTTTTACTCAGGTAATGGCTCTTGTCGGCTTTTCAGAATATGGTAAATACAATTATCACGAGCCTTCAGCGAGTAACTCCTCATGCATTTCAATGCTTCCAATAATGTTATCGAAATGAAGTTATTAAGGACCAGTTTCCACAGAAGGCGAGTGAGAGAAACGCATGCGGGCGGGGATATTGGCTCATTCATTGGGTCATTGAATACTTTGATTGACACGTGAGAAGCAAAAGGTGCAGAAAGTTTCCTATTGGTCGCCGAGGCGGTCTCGGTCTCCCCTGGTCTCGAGCGCAGCGCATTTCAAGCAACTCAGCCGTGTGAGTCAGCAACAGCTACGGGGCTTCAGAGGTGGAGTTTCCACAACTTCAATACTTTGACTGCGGAGTCTTATAAAATTCCGAGGTATTTGGCTCTCCCTCCTCATTTTCTAGACAAAGAGGACTTCATTTCACTCAAGGCTCACCGCTTTGGGGGCTGCATTGACTGGGGATCCTGACCAGGAGTTCACAATGAAGTCCCTTGCATCTTTGTTGCTTTGGAGGATCATCCTCTTGATAATGCCAATGGTCTCATTGGGCCAGACATCAGAGTATGTGTATGATACCTGGAAGGCAGAGTTGTACAATAGCGGCCGTATCTACGACAAGCCTCCGCAGTGTGTGGACATCCCAGATGACCTGAAGCTCTGTCACGGAGTGGGCTACAACCAGATGCTGCTGCCCAACTTGCTGGAGCACGAGACTATGGCTGAAGTCAAGCAGCAGGCTGGGAGCTGGGTGCCCCTTGTGCACAAGAACTGCCACCCGGGCACTCAGGTGTTCCTGTGCTCCCTTTTTGCACCCGTGTGCCTGGAGAGGCCCATCTACCCATGCCGCTGGCTCTGCGAAAATGTGCGTGATGGCTGCACACCCATCATGGAAGCGTTTGGGTTCCCCTGGCCTGAGATGCTCACTTGCGAGAAGTTTCCGCAAGATGATGTGTGTATCAGTGCACCCAATGCCACAGAGGCCTCCAAGCCCACTGGTAAGTCCACATGACTTAACACAAAAACGTATAGCCTGCATTTAAATCAGGTGTGATTTCACTAAAATAAATGTGCAGCTAATCAAAAACCTGTCAAATAAATATACCAAGATGCATATTTTGACACGCAAAGAGAATTTGGCGAAACAAAAGTTGTAATTATTTTGCAAATACTGTTAAAAAAAAAAAAAAAATTATCCTGATAAACATGTAAGGTTATACTGACTGTTTCAATGTATACTGTATACATTTAGTATAATTTTACCTACTTTACAACCTTTCACCTTTTGCTGTGTGTGAGAAGTAACACCTAAACTTTTTAACGGCAGTTGCAATGTTATTTCAGGGACTGGTGTCCATTTGGGGGTTTTCATCTAGACTTATCACACCTTTTGTTGCCTCTCAGCCCCTCAAATACCTCACGTTTGTGTCTGATTTGACAAATGATTCAGTTTTGGGAACATTTCTAGGTAATGTGCTCCTTACAATAACATCTGTAGAGGATGCAGGGGATGTGGCTTCTCGGTAAAGCATGATAGATGAATATAGTTTTTGCTTGTTTAACAGCTGGTAGCAATTGATTTCAGGGTGTTAGTTGAGTTCCAGGACAACACTGGGATGTGTTCCAACAACAGACCATTACATATCTATTTATTTGGTGTTATTTCGCAACTGCGGCACCTAATTTGGAGAACAGATCCTTTTCTTTAGTGTAGATTCTCTTTGTAATAAGACATTATAGGCAGGCAGCAAAAGTGATGTAAAATGAGTTACTGTATTCAGGAATTACCCTATTATTTCTGTAAATGTAATGCTATTTCAATACGACAACAGCAAAAACTTTGCCAGGCTTCCCCGCTGTGCCTGTTAACATGTTTTTTCATAAGGCAATGCAGGAGGATAGTACTTTAGTTCAGACAAAGACAGATTTGAGCAGCTGCTTTTATTTACTGGTGGCACCAAAGCAGAAAATTTTAATTTTCCGGGGTTAGAAAATAAATAAATACATTTCCATACTCTTAAAAAGACTCCTGTTAAAAACCTCCCCTGTAATTTAAAGCAAATTAGGTGTGTTAGTAGGTAGGTTATAGTGTATCTTCTTGTAGTCATGCAGACTGTTTTCTTTTACCAGGTAAGTCAGGGCATCTGGCACCAGTCAGACTTTCCCTATGGAAACACTCAAGCCCTATAGTTGTACGTCCCAGACAAGGGAAAGTACAACTAGCTTATGTAGATGGCTCATAAATTACAAGGGAATTTCCATTTCAAAAGTTACAACATGGTGTTTTAGAATGAACAGACTGTGCCAGAACGATGTACCACACTGAGAGAAGATACATTTGTGACTTCAGCCATCTGCCCTAGCCTGCTGTTAGTGACGCACAGTCCTGAGTGAGAGATCACTAGCATGGTGGCTTGGAAGTCGGAATACCAGAGAAGTTAAATTAATAAGCACCCCACAGAGATCCCGTCAGCTGTTATCACATGCTGTCAGCATCACGGTCAAATGAACCCAACGCCACAGATACATTAGACCCTCCCTCGCATATCGACCCACTGTAAGCTTCAAGCAGTGCCGGGTTAAAGAGAAGAAAGGATTTCCTCTCTTCCTACTCTCTACAAGGGGTTAAGCCCTAACCATTTGTTCGCTGTTTTCTTGTGATTCTGTGGCAATAATGCCTGTGGAGAAAGTAACACTCAACAAGAGCCACTGAAATCTAAACTCTGTTTTATCTTCCGCAGGGCAGTTTACGTTTACTGCTGATATCACCACACAAAAATGCAGCATTGCTTTAAAATACTAGTTTTTGCACAATTTTATCCACTGGCAGCTTGCAAGTGGGTGATAATTTGCATTACGTAGAAAACTTGGGGCATAAAAATGTTTACCTTTTGAAATTCCTTGCCAACAGCTGTCTTTACAAGCTCTTTTCACCTGAGTGCAATTTCCACAATAATCTGTTAAATAGATGCAAATGAAAAAACAACTAGTCACCAAAAATTAAGTCAAAGTCTTGTCAAATAGCGTAAATAAAGATGGACGGGAGTTTTAGAAAAGTAGATTATAATGATAATTTGCTTGAATTTTAATATAATTTTTTTTTAAATCTTAAAAGGTACTAAGTGAATTTACTTTCAGGGGTTAATTCCTCTGTTTCCATGACTATAGGGAGGCATCTGTGGAACAATAGTTGTCTTAATTACAGTCAGCCCCAGTTATTGGGGTGTTATCCTGTGCCTTCTTTTTCTAACCTGCATAACTTGTAACAATGGTTTATATACAAATGTAAACTCCGCGGATCAAATTGGTTCACTTCAAATTACCATGTGACAGGCAAAGAAAAAAACAAGCAAACATATTTGTCTATGTAAAAAGACTTGATTCTAATATTTTAGTGCTATGAGAAAAGCGGAGTCAAACAAAGGAAGTATACTAACAATTCAAAGCACAGAATGTCTTACAGGCCCTTTCAAAATTAGAAGAAAGCCAGGAGAAAATCCCGTAGCTTGCCTGACAGGGAGATAATTAAAGAAAGTTGAACAAGTTTGAATTCTCTTCTTTTTGAAAGAAAACTGCACTGTGATTGCTGTTAAAAGCCAGTTGCAAATCTTCCAAAGAGTTGCACGGAAAAACAATTCGGGACAAACACCAAAGTAGACAAAAACATTTGGTCACAATTACTCTGGATTTTGATATCGATGGTGAATTTCTCTGACAGCATTTCCTCTGTTTTAGGATACTCTCCTGTTTGTCCTCCCTGTGACAATGAAATGAAAACGGATGTGATTCTGGAGCACATGTGCGCCAGTGAATTTGGTAAGAACATCAGTACATACATCACACATGCCTACGCACCGAAAAAACACACATTCATTCTATTTTGCACTCACATACTGAACGTGCCAAGACTGCAGCCCATCTTCCCCTCTCATCTTCTGTATTCTGGAAATGGAGTAGGCATGCAAGAGGTCCAAGACTGATATATATATATTAGTTTGATAGAACAGCCAAAACCACACAGTCTTGAACCAAAAATATTCACCTATTCCTTCAGCTTCCCCAGCAGCCTCATACAGATGCCTTTAGTTCTCATGGTCTTGTGATAGAATAATGAGGGAAAACTTTATTCTTCCAGGAGCGGAAACCATAGCAATTCATTTTTTTATAATGACTTGCTTACCGGTTTATTAAATCTTTCAGTTTCGTTTAGTTTTAAGACGAGGTCCACCTTTCACCAGTGTTAAGTCATCATGTTGAGTCATAACTTTCTTTAGCCCTGAATGTTGAGTGCCAGAATGATATTTTATTTCACGGCCATTAACACTGCTTTTGGGACAGATTCAAACACTTTTAGAATCACTGGATCACAATTTTGTTATTTTGCACATATTTGACTGTCTTGACTGCCAAATCCACTTTTAATAGAACAATGGAATGGTTTTAAACACTTAAAACAGCAGCAGCAGAATGTTTTAACCCTTGTAAATCTATGTCATGGTTTGGATTACCCTTTGAGAGGCCATGACTGTTTAACTAATGAATTGAAGTAATTCACAGAGGCCCTAAAGTCTTTATTTGGCTGTTACTAACAGCTCTAAATTGGGATGTTTGCTCTCCTGTCTGGATGTGACAGCAGCCCAGGGCTTGACCTCTGGGCAGAGACTGACAAAGTCTGAGTTTACTCTTTGGTCACTGGAGTAAACTGGAGTATCCAGTATATGTAGTCATTTCCAACAGTTTCCATATATCACGTTACTTGTCTGGGACGCTTAGTGCTTTTTCTTATATAATATATTCGGAAGGTCAGTAAATGAAAAAAATAGAAATTAATCGATGCACTTAACATGCATTAAATTGATCAAAAGTGACAGTAAAGACAAGATTCATTACAAATTGCATTACACACATTACAAAATATTTAAAATAAATGCTGTTTTTTAAATTAAATTTACATAAATTATATTTTAGAATATTAAAATAAAAAATGTTTTTTTTTTTTTTTTTAAATAATGTTAATATTTGACAATATTGATGTTGTTACTGGTCGTATAAATGCTGCCTTAGTTAACATAAGAGAATTAAAAAATATCTGAAAAACCCAAACTTTTGGTACACTGCTGGTCTTTTTCCCTAATCTTAAGAAAGTTGGGTTTAATTTCTTGTTATTGGATTTTCAGTGTGACTGCACATTTATATTTGAAGATGGTTAACAACAATGACTGTTAAATGAGCCTATAACTGCAGCCATTAAGGCCAATCACAGCAGGAGTTACCTCAACAAAAGGAGAGCAGTGCGAGAGTGACTTCCTGCTTTCCTCTGAAGAGGAAAACAAAAGCTGGTTTTGGTTAGCCTCTGACAAAACCATAAAGTTTCATTCAGTGTTTGAAATGGGTAAGCTATCTCTGGAAAGCTGCCGTCTTTCTCTGGTCAGCTTTATGTAAACCGACCCCACTGACACTCTCTCTGTGACCTCAGCACTACAATACTTCTCTGGGATATTGCCAGAGACAGACAGTGAAGGAAGACAGGGTTCACGCTGTGAAGTATTGCTTTAAGTAATTAAGTAAATGTATGGATTAGTCTCTCTCCGTCAAGTTTAGATGCATGTTGTCTTGTTAGACATTTCGAACTGCCCTGGATACTCCTATGAAAGTTTAGTTTCCCTCCAGATGTTTGAATCCCAGATATTTGAAAACGTTGTTTTTCTCTCTCTCCAAAACAGTACCGCATTAACACACTTTAGTTGGCTGTCTATCCCGTGGTCAGTGATGCATGCTCAGCTTTCCTGTAGTAAAACTGTAGTAAAAGCAGCATTTTAACTGGAGCTCACCCCGAGCCACAGGTGCCATGTTTGTGAATTGTTTCAGCCCAAACTCTCCCTACTGAGTTTATGGCATCGTTACATCTGGCTGCGGACATGTCTCCAAAATGACAGAGGAAGCCAGGTCAAAGATCAGGGACAAAGGTTAAAAGGTTTTTTATCACATATGAAATGTAAATACTCTCACTGCTTTTTATCAAAATGATTCATTTCAGTTTGGAAAGAACACTGATTGTGACCACACAATTTCTGAGATATGCTCTCTTTGTTTATATCTTATTTATCAAATATTTACCAGAGCTTTCAAGCGTGAAGTACTTCTTTGGACCATCTGAGATTGAAACATTATCTGCCCCGGGTTTGTGTTTAGAGTCTGATCCACCGCCTGTGCTTGGAAATGGTGGCTGCTTCGTGTTTTTGTAGCATGTAGTATGAACGCAGCAATTATGTGCGATCTTGGCGTGCAGTGTTTGCTTACTGTCTTCACACGGTTCGGTAAACTGGTTTTACTGATGCGGATCTATCTGTGAAGTATTTGCAGTGTGGTATGCTAGTCAACACCCCCTCGTTTACTGATATTGTCTTATCACTTTGAGGGAGATTGGAAAGGCATCTCAAACGGCTTGATTTATATGGTGCTTTATTGTGGCTTGCCCTTTTTGAGACACTGGATCACAGAGAACAAGAGAGACTAACCCTGTTATAGCTTTCCCATTGTTATTGTTCGGAAAGTGTGGTGTTACACGTATTAGCTGTAAAGCCACATCTGAAGGTTTTCAACCGTACCCATGTCCCTGCATTTGTAAGGATTACATTCACAAACACAAGGTGCAAATGGAGTTCACGGTGGAGTTAAAGTGGGATTTGGACTAAGATAAAGTGTTTGTGGGAGGTAGGCAAGACTCTTTCTAGCCTGACTTGATAATTCTTTAACCTTCAGACCATTTTTTTTATTTCATCAAACACTAAGCTCCTTTATAGTCTTCAGATCAAGCTGTAATCCCTTCCATGTGCACTAATAATACTGGGAAGACTGGCTTATTTCTGCAAGAGTCATTAGAAGTGAGGAGGTGTGAGATATGAGGTTATGGGTTGCGGACTAAAACGCATTTCATCATGTAGCTCTTTGAATAACAGTGTGAAGAGCTGCTTTCATGACTTAAACGGGGTCCCCATGGAGGACTTTAACTTTCCTTGGCAATGATAAAGCATTATATTTTCATGTTCCAGGCTGCAGAGGATATATATAGAAGTCAAGGTTCAAGAGGATATGAGGAGGATTTAGTTTCATTGTGGTCTGCTCAATGACAGCCAATGGAGACTGATCAGGTTGTTAAAACATAATTAGCAGTAAATCTCAATACCGATGTCTGCTCATTTCCACGGGTCTTCGGGATCGGCCTGCTAATTGGACCAAATTCTTCTGTAGGTGGCAGACTGCCTGAAGTTCACTGGTGGGTCACTGATGTTAGACTGTTGAAGTTGATAAGATGTTACGCTCTGCATGTTTCTCCATCGTTAACCCAGAAGGAAAAAAAAAAAATCACCTGCGAGGCGGTGTGAGGGAGGAACAGCCATTGAAGTTTCACTCTGGCAAGACCACCATGGAGCTGACTCGTGCATAGGAAATGAAAAGATTAACAGGTTAAAGAGAGTTTACTGACAGATCAGACAGATTAAGGCAAATCTAGGAATGTGGAGTAAGATTAAACCAGGAGTTAAACGGTAATGACAGAATTTCCCCATGTTTTCCCCAAAATCAAGAGTCTGATAAGGTACATCATTTATGAAATCTTTGCAGAGGTTTTTACAACCATTTTCATTTATGAATACACCATATGAGTTATTAGCCATATTTTTAATTTAACTGTGCAGGTTGATGTTAGACATTGTCTTTTATTTATCAGTATCAATTGACCTGTCGGTAAGCCCCTCCCCTCGAACGCAGACTAGCCAATGGCAGTCGAGTATCAGTTGCACGGGGAGCGGAACTCGTACATCTTTAGGTTTCAGCGCCATAGAGAAACATTGGAAGATCCGAAGCTCGCATCGGTTTTATGTGGTTTATACTTCAAAAATGGAAAAACAATGTGCCTGGGGTACTTGTAACACTGATTCCAGGTATCCTGAGAGGATGGGCAATATCATTCATTTTATTACATTTCCTGAATCCAAACAAAACAGAGCAAAATATCCCTAAGTATTCAACCCCAATTTTCTGGTTGTCATACACTCAGTAAGTTACAATTTTCATCTGCTCAAGCAGAAGGTTAATGTTATCTTGTGCTTTAGCAAGGTATCTCTGGCTAAAACTAGCTAACATTAACCTAAATAGTGGACTGTTCTCGCGTCTTGTACAGTGTAGGTCAAAAACACATAAACGAAGGTCTACATTTCAGTGCCTCTCCATATTAAACTGGTTAAATGTACATTAATTTAATTGTACCCTGCGATAATGAACAGCGTTGATCTGTGATCGTGATGACCGACTGTAATATGAGACTTCTCCCGCTTGCATTGTGATCTGTAAACCCTCCTTCGAGTTACCCACCGTATTTATTTGTAAATATTTTATAAATCTCCATGGAATGTTTAATTCCCATTCGGTGGCCTTCTGTGTCCAAAATTGTGCAAAAACATTGTGGGACAAGGTTTTCACTGCACCTGTCATTGTAAGACAGTGAGCAACTCCGTTTGTTTGTCCGAGGGAGCAACAGTAACTAAGGGGGGCGGGGCTTACCGATAGGTCAATTGCTATTAAATATATAATTGTTCATAATCATTTTCCCTTTTTTACATTTAGATCACCTTTGCAGTCCAATAATGATCCCTTAAAAATTTATCTTAAATTTTAAGATGAATTATTTATATTTAATTGATCTTTAGCAAATCTCAAAATGAATATCTGTTTTCATATTGCACATTAAGCTGTGATGCCTAAATTCATTTCTAGCATTTAAAACGATTTATTTTTGTTTTATTGTTCATTTATTTATATTTCGGCTTGTCGAACAGAATTGTAATTATCAGTGCGTCCCTGGTTACTTTTAGGGGACCATTTCACCTACGGCCAATATATCCATCTAGAAAAATTCTGACCTTTGACTAATTGCCCTAAGCTTATAAGAGAGGTATTCAAAGGAACAAAACCTAGTATCCAGTTACATCCAGTGGGGCAGGGGGCAGTGAAGCTGCAATTTGGGACATTCTTGCCCCCTGGGAAAAAGAATAAGGCAATGAGAGCGGTTTTGGTTTGCAAGGATATCGATGCTTTTTCTTGAACTTGACGGAGTTCTTGACAGAGAGACCAGTATCATGATGGCTTTGCCCTGAGACCATTGGCAGAGAAGACAGGCTTGATATTGATTACACCTTCTCCTCCTTTTTTTTTTCTTTTTTTCTCCATTCCTTCATCTCTTTTTGCCCCCCGCATTACTTAGCAGTCTAATCTCTCTTTTATGGCTCTGGACGTTTGGGAACCGCCAGCGATACCCCTTGCAACCCAAACCCTTCTTGGCCTCTCTGAACCGAGCACATGGCCTGAGGGATTAGATGACTTTGTGTAGATGAGAGAGCGCTGCACAGTTCAGGGATACGATGCAAGATTGAACGAAGCTTTGCAATATCATAGACCACAACAGAGGCAGTAGGTGGGAGCAGTGTTTAAAAACATTGTGGGGGCTTTTCCAGGCAGCTCAAAATCTACATGTCATTATGGAAATAAACAAGGCTCAATTTGAAGAAATACCAAAAACTAATATTTACTGTCAGGATGATGTAATCTTCAGTCTCCTCTCCACCCACTGGAGAAGATTCAGAAAGCTGATCACAGTTCTCACTGTTTTCTTTATCCATATTCTCAACCTTATCCATATCTCTGTTTTCTTTAGCCATAAAGACCAAGATCAAGGAGGTCAAACGGGAGAACATGGATCGCAGAGTGATCCTGCAGAAGAGGAAAAAAACTCTAAAGCTGGGCCCTTTGAAGAAGAAGGACCTGAAGAAACTCACTCTATACCTGAAGAATGGAGCCGACTGCCCCTGCACGCAGCTAGAAAATCTCGGAAACACATACCTTATCATGGGACGCAAGGTGGACAAACAGTACCTTCTCACCGGCATTCACAAGTGGGACAAATCCAGCAAGGAGTTCAAAAAGGCCATGAAAAAACTCAAAAGCCACAAGTGCCCTGCCTTTGAGAACGTCTTCAAATAAACATTCTCATAGCTCCCACTTACTTTATGAACTTGCACATCCAGGCAACCCAAAATATTGTTTTATTTTTCATTGTTTTTCATGTACTATATATATATATATTTCCCATGTATTTTATAGATCAAACACTTGAGGTGTTTTGTCTTGGATCTGTGCTGTTTAAGACTGAAAAGATAAGGAAAGATACAGTAGACAATCTCTCCACCACAACCAACTGATCACTTTTGTATATATCCAAACTGTTGATAGTGTGTTGTAAAATGATCAGAATTCACCTGCAATTGATTGTTGACTTTTCTTTTAAATTTTTCTAAGAAACAGATTTCCAACGCATAGTTCTCCGCCAAAATCTTCGCAATTTATTGATACAATTTTGTACACACTGTGAAAGTACATACCATACAAGCCATTTCTTTAGGCATATTGAGTCTATTTTGCTAGAGATACTCCAAGTTTAATAGACGACATTATTTTGCGATGTGCATTGGTCACAGACCTTTCTGTGACCTGAGCCATTGAGTCATCAAAAATGTTTGGCAGTTCTCTGTTACCTCTGGTGAAGAAAAGAGGTCTGCTTTGCTTAATTACTGGCAAGATATATATGCAAAACATTTATTGCACTGCTAAAGCCATGTTTATGACAAATTGAACTGCCCGATCCCATATAACTGAGTTGATTATGGACATGTTTGATATTAGAGTATTGTATACATAGGCCTATACTTTATCTGCTGTAGAACAAACTGTTTTCTGACTAGTACAATTATTATAAAAGAACAGTACTCAATAACATATAACATCAACAATACAGATAAAAATGTTCATTGCTACAAGACATTTTTCCGTGTAATCTCACAACTCGCTACTGTTATTAGTGCATAATGCTGTTAGCGTTGCAGGTTTTGCAAAACTCTTGACATTTTAGTCCACACCTTTGTCTAAAATGCATGTCACCACTCATTTAAGAATGCATAGTACGAATCGCGTGAAATGTCGCTTCCTTTTTTACTTAAAGTTATAATCTTGTTGTGGCGTAGCACTATTAGTTTGAATGTTTCTCAATTCCCATTTTTATGTTGGCAATCATTTTGTACATAAAATTCTAGCACAAATATAAAATAAAGACTATACAAATGTTAATATCTTTTGCATACCAGTCTTTATTAAACTAGTTATTCAAAGTTTTAGGCAGAAAACATTTTGTAAATGTATATGTGGTGGTCATGTACAGTCATTTTCCAATGCAGCGAATGTATGTGGTCAATATGTACAAAACATCCTGACCAGTGTAGCCACACCATTACAAAACACTAGAATTCAGTTAGCACAATCATATTATTTTCATTTATTTTGCTTAGTTGATCTGTGTATGAGGGACTTTTCATAATGAGGGCTATGCCATGACAGGTAGCAGCTGGAAAGTTCAGGCCAAACACACAGACTGGGACATAATTACAGAGAAAAGAGTACACGTACTGTGGCCAAGATAAATTATTCACAAAGTGAAATTACTTCAATATACATTTATATATATAAATATATAATAAAATGCAGTGTTCATTCTTACTGCATGTTTTTCGAGCATGTTAATCCTGTCTGGAATGTTGCAACAGTCTTATATCAACAATGAGCACAAGTTCAATAAACGCCAATTTCACTGCCATGTTTCAGATGATTTATGGGCCATGCTCTACGTAAAAAAAAAAACAAGCCAGCTCTGGAAACGATTGCATGGATGAGTACAATAGACTGTCAGAGTTAATCAAACTGTCTGCATCCACAGACATGACTGCCAAATACAGCTAATTGTTGTTTTTAATGCTTCGTTTTACCTATGTAGTGTTTTGAGAAGAATCCCAACCTAGGCATGCTTTTCTTATTTGTTTCAAAATGGGTATGATATGAAACGCTAACTCTAACAAATCTCTTATGTTTCAGCTGTCAAACTGATTTCACAGAGTTGGTCTTGGATGATGGCATATCCGTACCAGCTATACGCATGTCGGTCGGTGCTGACAGCGCTGTTTTAATAATGGCATATGAAGTGATACGTTTTAATGTTGATAATGGTTCTTCAGCTTTGAATATTAGTATGGTCTGAAAATAAGCAATACATTTTAATAGTCTTTCTTTGTGGTCTAGCCTAGCACTCTCGCCACACAATGACTCACTTGTTCAGGTAACAATAAACCACATCAACCGATCGACTAACATGTTAAATCAATCAGCGAGACAACTACATAACCTCAGACTGATTGGTGTGGTGTTCAATCACAGAACTATTATTAAAATGCCGATAAATGCAGTGTTCCTGTTAATGCCAGTAAGAAATAAAAAGCCAATTACTTTGGTGTGCATCTCAGTAGAAAAACATACAAGAATGAAAAATGCAGGAATAATACCAAGACCAATCTTTGGACATATGGTTTTAGTAAATGACCTAGTATTGCAAAATGTATTTCAGATGTGGTTTCATCCCCGTCATAGTTACTGCAGCTGTCTTCAAAAGCCTGGAAAGAGTCAGGATGCAGCTTTGCCTTATTAGGAAACAATCTTTGATTAAAACCCTCTCTCTGTTTCCAAAGGTCAGACAACACCTTCTGCTTTTAATTAGTTTTTGTTAACAGACCATATTTGCATACTCCAAGTGGGGTTTATTAGAGTTTACAACTGCAAAACATCAGGGAGGTGAGTTTGAATAATAATGAATGCTATGAAAATATGTTATAACATCATGGTTTTGATCAAGAAAAAAATATGTGGGAAAATAAATTAGATGCACAATCCATATGACAGGTTATTATGATAAACTATCAGATAAGACAATTTGGCATACAAAAAGCTTGATGCACCATAAATTAAGATGGTACGTTACAGGTAATTTTCTGCCATTTTTTCATTTTAAGTTATTGCAACAAGTTTTACTTGCATAGGCTACTCAGGTGCATAGCCTTGTTTGAGGGCGGGACTAACGCACAAACGGTAATCCCATTGGCTAGTGCTCACATTTTACCGTCCGCATTTTGATGTCAGCAAATCACTTTTGGCAAGTGCAAACAACTTGTTTAATATTCATGAGCCAGGAGCAACAGACGCTCAGCTGCTGACGGTTTGTGACCTGAGGAAAAAGGCATGGGCAAAATAGAGATGTCTTCTTTCTGTTGTAATTAGTTACTACACTGTAAAAAGTGATAAGTTGACTTAAAAAAATTGAGGTAACCTGTTGCCTTAAAATTTTTAAGTAAATGATAATTTAAAAAAATAAGTTAATTGAATTGTTAAGTTCACTTAACTTTTTTTTTTAAAATTATTATGTACTTAATAATTTTAAGGCAACAGGTTTCCTCAATTTTTTTAAGTTAAGTCAACTTTCACTTTTTACAGTGTACTTTTTCTCCTTCAGAAAAACAGAATGACCAATGTCTCAAACACCACTACCAGCCCATGTTCAGTTTAATATGAAAAGCATGCATTTTAATTCAGGACGCTTGATTGACAGATGTTTAACGTTCAGTTGTTATGCTTTCAAACTGTGTCCCATATGAATTTATCTGTTTAAACGGCGTTTAAAATTGTGTCATGTAGTGAAGAAAGGCTGATGGAATTTGAAACCTAAAAAATATCAAATTTAAACACTTTTTTAGGTCGTTCCTAAGCCCCTGCTTGTACCGCGTTCATTTCCAAAGCCAAAATGATACTTAAAATTCTGTGTTTTCATGAGGCAGTCTGAGGATGATGGTTTAGGTTCCTCACAGATATTATGTAATGATTGCTTTCTGTAAAATGCTTGCATCAAAGAATGCTAAGGTGCTTTGTATCTCCCAGTCACTTCTGTCTCCATTTGGTTTCTGACTCCTCTCTTACTTACATAGGAATTTGCTTCATAATGTTCAGGAATAGATAACAGGCAACATCTTGATTAAATAAATGCTGATAAAGCTGGAAAAGCCATCTGCAATTTTTAAAGGGATAATATAAACTGTAAGTGCTACTTATCTTCATGCAGTGGCTAAGATGAATCCAAAACAGAGTTCTGGCGCTACTTGGGAGGTCTGATCTTTCCAGCAACTCTGATATTTGATAAGTGGACACACTCATTTGACCCGACTGAATTCCTGTAGATTTTGGTCATGCCTTGGTACAGTTGACCTGACTAGAGAAAAGGAAAGAAAAGAAGAAAAAAAAAGACTTGTTTTCTCTAGTGAATATCATTCATTCAATTTCTATGACAAGAGTTCAACTTATTTGTTAAATCAAGTTATGTAGCCAATCTTTGGAGCCTATGAACAGATTAGTAATGATAGTTTTGTGGTGAAGCACATGAAGCAAAGGAAAACAACCTATGACAAGCAAAATATGAGGATGCCAACAAAATGACAATCTTAAAAGTGGTGCCATTTCTGTGACGTACATACATTTTATTCCTGACATGAATAAATAATAATGCAACTCATGACAATATCTGTAATCATTAATCACAAAAATATCTGTAACATTGCCATTAACCACAAATATTAGCTAGTGAAAAATATTTTAGTCAATCACTTTTATGTTAAATGTTCATTGCTGCTTGATAGGAATAAAATATAAATCCAAAACAGGATGTATGACTGTGAATTAAATTGCAGATTATTGGTTTAGCTTAAACAGAATATACAAATGATTGGGGGGAGGGGGGGGGTCTTAACTTTTCACTTACTGATAAAAAAAAAACTTATTGAAAATCAGTTGAAATGGATAAACAAATGCATTTCATAATTAAAAATTAGACACTTAATTTAAAACCACCTTAAATCCTATAGATTATGGAAAAAATACCTATTTAATATTGTTTTAGTAGTTCATAATGTTCCATTATTTGCTACAGTTCTCATATGAAAGCCTCTAGTCTCTTGGTGCTGGAAAAAAGGACGCAATTTGGCAAACCCAGGGTTTTATTTAACAGGTTCCTGTGTATTGACGTAGAGTTTGCAAGAGAAAGAAAAAATGAAATTTCCTCCGTGCAGGATTTTCAGTTGAAAGTTCAGTGCTCTGTGTTGCAATTGTTGGATTCCTTTGGGTATACCAAAACCCTAAATGTAAAAGTAATTTACAGCCTGAAACGTTCACCTTTAAGCCTCCCAAAAACCAGACAGGGAATGAAGGTTAAGGGGTTGAACTCTCTTGAAATTAGCCATAAACATTACATTGAGTAATGAAGTGTTAAGTGACCAGGGAAATTAAAATGGTAGCATTACTGCAGAGACATAAATGTACAGGTTAGCCGAGTGTTTTATTGAAACATGTCACACTAAAGCTTTCAGTCTGAGGGAAATGTGCAGTAATTGTACATTACATGCCATATAATTTATGCTTTGCCAGAACAAAACATGATCATACAAAAGTAGCTTTATCTTGGTTTAAATGCCATACTTGCCGTTCTCTGTAACTCCCTTCTGTCTTCGAGATGTCTCCTGACGGGACTAAGATGAACACAAGTGTGCAAAGCTGTCCCGGACCCCTCACACACCAAGAAGAGGGGGTGCTCAGAGAGAAATAAAGGCCGAAAGAGTGTCAGGGTGGGGGTGTGGGAGGACAGGGTTTGCCAGCTAAGCAGCTCAGGCAGCTATTGTTGGTGCACCTGGCCGCAAGACTCATTTCTAATTTATAAAGCGCCTCCCAGATCTGCCAAGGGGAGCTTTACTCCTGAGGCACCTCAGACCACTATTGTTTATTATTCTCCCCCAGCTCCCACTTACAACTGACTGTAGAACGTTGACCAGAAACACACTTGTGGCTCGATCTTTCATTTTAGTGTGGGGCTTGGGAGGTGAGTCATGGTTAGAATGCGTTTTATACCAGGCATATACAGCACACACATTTATTCATATTGTAAACACACTTAAACCCACTCGGACAGAGCACAGAGCCATAAATGTACATGCTCTACAAACTGCTCATTCCATCATTCAGTCATCATTAGTTTGTGTGTATAGTCCCAGTGAAGTAATTACAGCACTTTCTCAAAAATCACTATAGTTAACATGCTGATTTTTGGGTGGAGAATGATGGACAGGTCCTTTTGAAAGACTACTTTTACATAGCTTTTTGGGCCAGACGATGTATCTTCATGACTGTCAAAATTAATGAATCACTTCTGCAATTTAAATATTGAAAAAGTCTGTTTTGATGGTATATATTTTAATGCATTATACACATCAATGTTTCTTTCTTAGTAAAATACCAATTTAAAGGAATAGAGATAACAGAGAGAACCTGAAGCGAATGGTGACTCCTTTGCTACTGTATATTTTAAGTGTTCTGATTCTAAAGATGTTTGTGCAGGCACGTGACAAATAGCAATGATATTTTGGTCAGTAAAACAAAATGCATTTGAATTCTAATTAACATAACAATTTGTACAAAACAGTAATTAATCGCTCAAAAGTCGGAAAATTCCTGTTTATTTTAACATATCTGTCAATCTGAGGCGTATTATTACAATTTAAAAGAATGTTTTTGTATTTTAATACACATTTATACTATTTTAATAAAATATAATTTATTTCAGTGATTCAAAGCTGAATTTTCAGCATCATTACTCCATTCTTCAATGCATGGTCCTTCAGAAATAATTCTAATATGCTGATTTATTATCAGTGTTGGAAACAGTTGTGCTGCTTAATTTTTATTATTATTATTTATTTATTTTTTTTATTTATTTATTGGAAGCTGTGATACTTTTGATAAACAAAACCACATGTAAATAAAACAAATTAACAAATAAAATAAAACAAACTCATTGATAAATAAAAAGTTAAAAGAAAAGCATTTATTCAAAATAGAGATGTTTTCTAACAATATCAATCTTTACTATCACTGTTTCTATCAATTTAACAAATCCTTGCTGAATAAAAACTAATTTATTTAAAAAAAAATAATAATAATACTGACCTCAAGCTTTTGAACGGCAGTGTACACTGTAAAAAAAAAAAAAGTTGAGCGAACTTAAAAAAATTTTTTTTTACCAGCTTCAGCAGATTTTTGAGTTTGCTTATTTGTGTGGGAAATTCTCAATTTTTTGTTGTATAAATTTAAAACGACAAGTTGAAAACTCAAAAATCTGCTGAAGCTGGATGCCTTACAATTTTAAGTTGGCTCAGCTTTTTTTTTTTTTTTTACAGTGTATATTGTTACAAAAGTTATATTTTAAATAAATGTTTTTCTTATTTAACTTTTCATTCATCGAAGAATCCTGAAAAAAGTATCACAGGTTTTCAACATTGCTAATAAATCAAGTAAATAACGTAAATTAATAAAGTATATTAAAATTTCGATCAAATAAATGCAGGTTTGATGACTATAAGTGACTTCTCGTAAAAATATAAAATAGTAATGTATCCAGTCTTTTGACCTCTATATATAATTATTTTCCTCATATTGCCCCTTTTTTTACATTTGAGCCCCTGCCCCTGAGGAACTCTCTGCACGTCCCTGTGTTTGTGCGAGAAACAGACCGAAATTTACATCATAGTTCACTGACAAACTTCACCACAGCTCTCGAATCTCATTCATGTTCACATTGAAATATGGTGCATCAAAAGGTGTCAGACCTTTGATTTTGGTTTGATGTTAATAATGTTAACATTGTTGGTTCTCATGTGTCTCCCTATCAATTTCAACATTGCATTTTCACAAATGAGAATTGAGAGGCACAGCTGAGAGGGTTATAAATTTATGTTGAGTTTTATGTTGAATTTTGGTCTGTTCCTCACACAAATCTACAATATGTCAAATTAATTATTTTATGTGTCCTTTTGTCATATTTGCAGCTTGACAGCCCCAGGTCATTTTGACACATCATGGGTGTCCTGCCTAACATCTCTTTTTGTGTTAATCAGAAGAAAGTAAATCATACAGGTTTAAACTGACATGAACTATCCCTTTATGAGGTCAGCTATGCTGTAATTTATGAATTTGCCTCTATTTTCATTGTGCATGCAAAGTTCCAGCTGGAACCAGAAAATAATGAAACAAGATTTCTAAACACACATCTTATGTGAAGCACCCCCCCCCCCCCCACACACACACACCCCACACACACACACAAAAGAATTACCTTCTCATTAAAGAATGGTCTGAGATTAGATTCAAACTAATGAGCTCCAACAAGAGTCATACCTGCGTTTTTCTCCTGGACAATGTTTCTTTGTGCTCAACTTGGAGATGGAGAACTATCATCTTTCCAAGTGCCTATGGCTAGTCAGACAGAGAAAGAGAGAGAAAGAGAAAGAGAAACAGAGAGACAGAGGAAAGATACCAATCTCAGAAGACCTTTTTTTTTTTTTTTTTTTGCTAAATTTGACAGGACATTAGCTTGCTTAAAAAAATTATAAATAAAAATAAAATAAAATAAAATAACAGGGAGAAGAACAGATAATGCTAGGGAGATTTTATCTGTTGGAGAATCTAAGTTTCCCCGAAGTTTGCCAGAACTCCCACAGTAGTGTCTGTCTCAAGTCTCCCCCTGTTGGAGAAAAGTGGAGATTGACGGTTTTTCAGCAGATCACAGAATGCAGATAGCCTGTGGAAAATGAAGAAGATTAACCTGTTTCTGAAGCTACTGCCAATTTGACATTTTCCTTTGAAAAGTCCATTGCTATTTGAGTGCAAGGAGTTCACTCTTCCATCTGTTTATGTATGTGAAAGAGAAACACATGCAAAATAGTACTCTTGTCTTAGCCTGAGGTGATAAAAAAAATTAAAATGGCAAACGACAGCTGTGATTATAAATATAATTGTTTTCTTTATGCACTGCCAGTTGAACCCTCTGTGGTATGATTGATTGATTGGTTCATTTAATAAAATACACTCAATAACAGGCAAAAAAAAAAAAAAAAAAAAAAGATTACAAATTAAGATCATTTAAACTCAAAGCCCAGACATAGTCGGTGAATAAAACAGGCACAAAAAAAAAAAAAACACAACAACAAAAAAACTCCTCTCTTTGTAAGAGTTTTGTTTTTTTCATCAATTCTTAATTTGTTATCAATAGCTCCACCACATTGGGAGAACAAATATCTTTTATCTCTTAATACCACTCTTAAAAGCCAAGCTCACGGTCTTTCTATAGAAAATTCTGTAGAATTGCAGTAATGCATTTCCCCATTGAGAAAATACATTACTTCAATTGTGGAACAAAATTGCCTCAAGGTTCATATTTTCTACAACAGAATGAACTGAAACTACTGTATAGATAAAGTCTATCTGTGAGCAGAGACATCTGTTTAACTTAGTGATACACCAAAAATGTTTCTACACCCCATTGTGATTGTTAATTGCAGATTATTTATACTGTTGTAAACTGTATTTTCAAAAGTCAACCAGGCCAGGAAAGAACTTACCTTACTTGGGAAATGAAAACTGTCTTGTCTGGCATTCATTGTTCACTGTGATTCACTTACTGTGATCTCCAGTGTGCAAGGAGGTGAGACGTTGTTGGACATTTACACCCCAACCTGATACTCCCTCTGAGAGGAAGATGGGGACTTCTCACTGCTGCGAGCTCAAGTATGTGATGAAGAGGGATTCCAAGACTAACAGCACAGTCACTGGCTCTTCTCCATCCCTCTGGGCAAGGCTGGCTCCCATCATGCACTTCTCTGCCAGCGCCTCATTGGCTCTGACTGCCTTCTCTAATTGCAAGCACCACGCATTCCCAGAATGCCTCACTCAGTTTTCCAGCTCATATTTTTTCCCCCTAAGATTTTCTTTAAACGGAGTCAGACTAGAGATGTGGTTTAGGAAAGCGAAAGCTTTGATTTGGAATGAAATAGTATGAAATGAAGTGCAAAGTGGGAAGCCCTTTACACTTTCCTGTGGTAATCCGCAATAACTACTCTCTTCCTTCCAGTTTTCCTCCTCTCGTCCCCTGACTACCACCCTTAGTCATGACTTCCTGTAGTTAATCAATATTTTTCCAGACCACCACAAGAGGGAGACAAAATCGTTTGCAACAGCCCACTTTGATGTTCACGAATAGGCCCTGAATTTTTAAATTTAGTTTATCCAGTTAGATAAGAACTTACAGTTTCCAGGTAATATTTTAATAGAGGAATTAAAATAATAATTTGTAAATAGTACTTGATCTCTACACACATAATCTATCTCAACCGTAGCCACTAGCCAGCATATCGTCATGTGTGTAGTTTGATGGATGCTGTATTTGCTCTTGGGCACATTGATCTGTGGGTGTTTGTGGGCAGATTGTATGAATAGCCCTGGTCCTCTCTGCCCACAGTGTTTTCAAATCTCTTATGCTCTTTATAACTTGATAGAGACAATGATGAGAGATACTGCTATAAGAAAAGATAGTTTGTCTTTATATTAACGCACTGTATTGTAGCTGTGCTGTATACAGTAGACCTACATCACACAAAACAATTGGCTATATGGTGTGTTTTAGGTTATTATCAAGATTAGATGAGGATTTTTGCCTCATTTGCAGGCTCTGCAAAAAATAAAAATAAAATAAATAAATAAATAAATGAATAAATTCTCTCCTGATAATAAAAGCAGAACGGGTGACATTGACAATGTTTCAAAAGTATAGCATAGAATACCTTTCAATAATTTTTAAGGGAATAATCCAAGGGTTCAATCTGTCTAAATGAGTGGAGAAGTCTGACGTTTCACAGGAATGTATATTTCATGGGGACTTTATTTTTATTTTTTTCACATTAAATTTTGTTTATGTCTTGTAGCTATTTTTTTTTTTTTGAGTATTTTAACACGTACAGAGTGTCCCCATTCACTCCAAGTAAGTGCCTCTGACTATAACCCAGATTTTTGCATTTTATAAGATAAGGACGTACAAATGGAAATGAATTTTTGTGGAAATCAAACATACGCCACAGGTTCTGAATACACCTCTGAACAAGTGCTCAACCACAAGAACACAACAGAATGTCTAGAGCGGTTTATGTCAGCAATAAGACAAAGGAAGGAATGAATGCTCTTTTTAACAGTAAGCACACAGGAATATGTTTATTAAATTAGCCTTGAACACTGGCACAGAGCGCTACAGGCTGTCCTTGCCCTTTACAACCCTCAGCATCACCAGTGGTGGCACACAAGAGCTTGCCGCTGCGTGACCTCAATTTCACAAGGGCCTGATTCTACTACACTACTGATGCACACTTGGAATGGTGTCAGAGGGAAGGAAAAAAATCACATCTCCTCACATCATTTCCTTGGGCGTATTCATTCACCCTTACTACTTATCAAACTTTAAAAAATACCTGTGCATAAGTGACTGACAGCCCAGCGGAATCAACCATGCACTGATAAGACATCTTACCTTTAAATTGAAAACTGAATTTATTTTACTTCAGACTCCAGGTTGAGGCTGCCTTCATGTGCTTATCTTAGACTAGCTTCCATTATCCAGACGTTAACCGTTCGAAAGGAAACAGCAAAATTGGTCTGGGTTCAGCTCGAAACCACTTCAAACTTCACCAAGAATGTCTTGACACCTGCGGGTCCATTGAACATGACATCACTGTGAATGTTTTAGCCTGAGAACCAGTTTTCTGCTGTACAGTATATAAATAAAGTGCTTTGTATAACAGTTCTTGACATTTCATATACTGTATATATACTGTATATGTGGCACTTTTTCTCAAAATTCAGTTTTTATCATTTTTTCTAATTGTTTATATTTGCAATTCTGTCTTTTTTCCTCAAAATTGTGAGAAATAAAATCTCAATTGTGAGATAAAAATCACAACTGGCTTATGTATTAATGAATTAAGCTTCCATAGGAAAGACCTTTGTGTCCAATTAAGTGACAAAATGACAATTTGTTGAATGTGTCTTAATTACTGAATGCTTTATTATGTTCACTGGAGCAGTCTGCTAAATCCTGCATTACATCCTGTTAAGTTACAAAGCATGGAGGATGAAAATGGGATCAAATCCATTGCTGTATCAATTCTGTCACACTGCATGTCTATCTGTATGTATGTACCATATAGAAAATTTCCCCATCAGTTCCCATCCCCCATTTCTCCTCTTTTTCTTTTCTCTCTGTGTTTGTGTTGGGGGATTGGAGTTGCCTAAGGAAGAAGCTGTGACATCACTGTAGGTGACCTTGGTTCCCTGTCAGCCACAGCCGTATGGAAACTGGTATGAGTGTGTGTGTATGCGTGCATGTGTGAAAACGTGTGCGTGTGTGTGCTCAGGCAGCGAGCTGTGCAGTGGCTGTGAAGCAGAACATTAGCTTAACTTTTGAGGTGCGTTTGCCTAAAGCCTGAATGAAAGAACAAACCTGTTCTTCACATGTTATCTTCTCCTTTCTTGTTTTTATCAAAAAGGCTGTAACCTGTATCATAACATAACTACTTTTAAAACTGACATAAATGCCTGGGTACTAAGCTTAGCAAGCACATTGTCAGTGCAATTCTATTTTCATGTAAAAAAAATAAATAAATAAAAAACATGATCTGGAAATCATCCTATAACCTCTTATGCTACAATATATCAAATAGTTGCTTAATCCTGCTTAACAGCTTTTACATTTAAAATGAGCAAATAAATAATAAATTACATTTAATACAATTTATATTTAATTGCTCAAAACCAGATTTTCCTGATCCAAAATGAGTCAGTGCTGAGTCAAGATGCACTCTAAAAAAAATCTGTAAAAATATGGCAGAATGCACTGCATTAATATGATTTTTTTTAAAAAACTGTTGTTTGTATTGCGAGGTGTTTGAGAGTAATGTCTATAAAATTAATGGATGATGTCCTAGCAGAAAATTACAGTGGGCATGGCTTTTTAGTGACCCCCAGATGACAAAATGAAAAGTACAAGAGACAGGGTTGTGGGTGTCATCTGTAAAGGACCCCAGGCTGGATCTAAAGTCTATGTCCTGACATGTCAGATTTGGATCCAGCAGAGGCATGGACAAACTAATTTTGGCTTAAAGAACCTGTTTCTCACTCCAGCTCTAGAACATGGAACAGATGTGGGATGAAATACAAATATGACTAGCTAAGTTAGCAAAATTGTGTGTTATCTGCTTTCACATATAATGGATAATTATTTTAGCTTCATTTATGAACCACATTATCCCACATTCTCTATTTTCTCAATTTAAAAAGAGTGTTTAATTGCTTCAACCATTTAGGCCTTCTCACAATCTGTGCACACTTTAATGTTTTCAGTGTAATCGAACAAATCATGGGAAGAGGACGGTCAGTTCAATAACATAGCCATTCTTATTTATAACTTCTCAGTCTCCCCTCTTTTCAGTCTTTCCACATACACTCTCACAGCCCCTAGCGGACTGGAAAAGTATTGAAGTCTAGAAACACTATCACAGAACAAAAAACACTGCACTGCTATTTCAATCTGCCATGAATGCTTTGCTTGCCTTTGTGATTTATTGTGAGATGGCCATTGAACAGTGAAAGTCACGCAGTAACCAGCAGCTTCTACTTTTGAATTCTAGGTTTAGCTAGAATTCCTGTAGAGAATGTAAATGAGCCGATGGAAATTTGAATGTAGCCAGCTATGAGACTAAGAGTGGAATAAGAAAGGAAGAGTAGAATATACAAGCCACAGGAGATTTTTCTCCAAGGCACTCCCCAGAATCTCACAATAGTTTTCTTTGAGAATGAGATGTAGGCTTAGAACCCAGATTTAGCCTTTTTACTTTAATAAAGGAAACTATTGGAGCTATGATTGGGTTGATATAAATAAGAACCTTCTATTATTATATTTAACATTGGGGATTTGTACTGCAAAGTATTCTGGTGTAGACTGAACTGAACGTCTTTTAAAAGTAATGTCTAAGCCCTTTTAATTTTTGGAAAGCTCTTTTTTTTTATGTTTTAAGATATGCAGCTCTTTCCATTCTTTCAGTAGCCCAGACATCAAAGATTTGCTTAAATTAATTTCAGTTATTCTGATGAATTGTAAGTAAAAAGAAAATTCTCCCAGAAATGAAAATTCAGCCATCATCTACTCACGCAAGTTCATGGCTTTCTGAATATACAATTAAGCTCAATGATATCGCATTAACTATGAAAATTGCAAACTTGCAATAAATCTAGCAGTCCTATTAAAACCAGTAAAGAATCCATCTGATCGTATTTGCATAAAAGCATCTGCTATTGTGCATAAATGTAAATGTAATATTTGAGCTTGTGATTTTGCAAAGTTCTTGTCATTTTTGTTTGCAATATGCATCAGACAGTTCTTGCACAGTCTGTCTGAGATTCTGACCACAGCGATAACAGCTGGTCAGTTGCAAACGGCTTTGTCCTCCTAATCTGTCCACAAATGAATCCTCAAGACATTTGTCCCTTCCCCATCCAGACAGCTGTTCCTTTTAAATGGTCAAACCATTTATTCAAACAGAACCACTGGTGGCAAAAATGGCAAGAAATAAAGTCCAGATATATCAGGTGCATATGTGTATATACTGTACACGACAATAGTGGAGAACTAGCAGACTATGGGGAGGATAAAAATACATTTTATTTAGAGGCCACACACCATTTATTCTATCATACTTTTGCCTACATTATACACCTCACAAATTTGGAGCACAGCCTTTCAAACCCGGTTTATGTGGGGTTGTGAAGCTTGTTGAGTGAATGCTCACACATTTTCAGAGTGTGACAGCTCATGTAAAACGGGCGTAAATCGGGATTGGCTTGTTACCAGACATGGTGACCTGAAAATGAGATTTGAGGCTGAGTGACTCTACAGACACAGGAAGTGAGTGGAGCGGTTTTCATTCGTTTATGCAAACCCAAGGATAAAGTAGCCTTTCAGGCATTTATGCTTTAATAAACCATGTAGACAAGAAACACTAATGACAGAATACCGTTCATTGAGATAATTACGTCAATAATGAGTAGACGTCATAACATAAACAATGTTGAGCAGAATGAACAAAATCAATTGGGCATGTTTAAATGTGGATGGGTATATTATGTCACAATATGAATCTTTTTCCTTTATTAAAAAGGAATTTTAATTTGACGTGAACAGATGTGTGGCCGTCTATCTGATGAATGGTTTAACAAAAGGGAATATTTGCTGTTTTGCAAAGGATCTCAAAGTCGAGTTTAGCCTAAGGCCACATCCTCTTTAGTGTCATTCTGATGAACTGCTCCCCACACAGCCTGGCATCACTTCAAATCATAATCAAAATTCACTCTAAGGTCAATGGATTTTTCAGAGTTAAAAGATGCAGTATGTTTTCTTTAGAACCTTTTCAAGGTGTCACGGTCCTGTGCAGTGCACACACAAGGAGCGAAGACGAAGGTTCAAAGGGGACAAGAGTTTTAATATAACTGGAAACGAGGAGGTACACACACAGGGTAACATCAACAATAACCAACCACTGGAACTCAAAAGGACAGCAACTAATATAGTGCAGATAACAAGTGGCAGACAGGTGAACACAATGAAGGTGATAAACTCATAATTGGAAAATGGCAGAAACTAGGTCACATGGAACACATGGGGCATGAAAACACAAACAAAATTCCATGATTGTGACACAAGGTAAATATTTACATATGAAATTGCAGGGCATACATTTATTTATTTATTTATTGGTCTATTATCAGATATGAAAAGGACTTTATTCATAGGCCCAAGCTGTAAAAGAAATCATGTTCAATTAAAAAAAAAAAAAAAAAAAAAAAAAAAAAAAAAATATATATATATATATATATGTTACGTCCTCTGTCCTGTATGTCATGTGTTCCCGCCTCTTGTGTCCATATTTGGTCTTGTTCCTGTCCTCGTTAAGTGTGATTATTAGTTAAGTCTTGTCCAGCTGTGTTTTAGTAATTGTCATGTGTATTTAGTTCCTGCCTGTTTAGTTAGCTTTTGTCTGGTCTACTCGTTATTCCCCGGTGTTCCTGTCCGTGTCTGCCTTGCCTTGTCTTGCCCTGCCTTGATGTCCTCATTAAAGACTATTATTTTGAAGTTACTCCTCGTGTCCGTCTTCCTCGTCCCTCCCTGCTGTGTGCACCGTAACAAAATATATATATGTGTGTGTGTATGTATATATATATATACCTTCCACAACTACAGTTCCCAGATATTCACCATAAAAATGACAGTGACGAATGAGGTATGACAGGATATTAATAAATAATAAATAAAATTGCAAAATAATTTCTACAAGGTGTTCAGCAAATAAATGACTTATTGATTTATTCAATTAAATATTGATTTTAATTAATTTTGAATGATCTTACCTAAATTATCTTAAATATTCTACTAAAAATAGTCCACTTCAAAAAAATTAAAAAATGCAGAGATGTAAGACCTGTAATACCTACACTTCCAATCTTTGCACTTAAATACTTGTCTACTTATTGTACATGACTGTATTTCTTGTATTTGGCCCAAGTGTTCAAGTGGGCATGATAATCACAACCATGTGTACAACTTTTTATTACCCAATTCTTTTTTTTTTTCTATGCATTTCGATTGTCAGCACTTTTTTGACTGTCAGCACCTTAAAAAAAACATTCTAAATATCTGTTTAGCCCCTTAACTGTCACTCACAGTTTTGAACAGAGACATTATAGTGCACTATCCAAACTTAAATTTTTATAATTCATGAATGAAAATATTTTGTAACATGATTTTAATGTACCATTTCCATGTTAATGCAATGTCTGATTTTAAAATGGGTTTCAAAGGATGAATTTTGAAATTTTAAGTTTTCTACTGATAAATAATTTCTTCTGATTTCTAATTCGTGATAGAGAAAAAGGCAACTAAGAAGACTTTCTGTGACAAAGGTCAGAATTCCTGTTATGATGTAGATTTTTTTCAGGTGCACTCTTGTCATAAATTAATCTATTACTTTTCCTACATCATTTTTTAACAGAAAAGGTGGTAAAATACCTATTTAGGAGTCTTAGACCTTTCCAACGATATATAGTTTGTCATGATTAGATCAGGATTTAATTGTAAAATAGTGAAGGAAATGTAGGCGTCCCACAGGGGGGACGGTGACAGTTAAGAGGTTAAAAGTTCCTATGACAGACAACACAATTTAATTGTGGCAGTTCCAATTAAAGTGATAACACATATAACAAGTATAACAAAATACACAGACTCATCTCTTCACCAATACAATATGCAACACTTTACATTTTACTACCAATCATATCTTATTTATTTTTACATACACTAGAAAGGTTTCCTTAAAATCTTGCACTTTTGGGAAATATGAGTTCCTGAACATGATAAATGATTTGATACGCTTAGCCTCAAATATTGCTCTGAAGTGTGGATAGGCTGGAAACAACAGTTTGAAATTAAAAATGTCTAAATGATGGGTTCATTTATTAATTTTTTTCTTTTTTCTTTTTAGACAATCAACTTTTTACTTTACAACACAGCTTTTAGCAGCTGTATGAACTGTATGACGGCACCCATTCACTGCAGAAGATCCATTGGTAAGCAAGTTATATAATGGGTAACACTAATAAGTATACAATAATAAATTAACAAACTATTGTTTTATAGTTTATTCATAGTTTATAAACGGTAGTTAATACATTAATAGACTCTATACAAATAGCAAGTTCGGTCACACTTTATTTTAAGGTCCAATTCCTGCCATTAACAAACCATGAACTATAAACTCCTAATTTGCTGATTATTAGGTTAACACTTTATTTTAAGGTGTACTTGTTGCACCTGTTACATGTACTTATTATTATTATAATATAATAATAACAACAAATTATGCATAATCACATGCAAATAACCCTAAACCAAACCCTAATCTTAACACCTAACCATACAGTAACTAGTACATGTAGTTAATTAATATTACTCAGTACTTAAATGTATAATTACACTGTAACAAGGACACCTTAAAATAAAGTGTAACCATAGTTAGTAAGGTAGTTGTTAAGTTTAGGTATTGAGTAGGATTAGGGATGTAGAATATGGTCATGCAGAATATGTACTTTATAAGAACTAATAAATAGCAAATATGTTAGCAATAGCCATGCTAATAAGCAAATAATTAATAGCGAGAATTGGTCCCTATATTAAAGTGCTACCGTGAGTTCTTCATGTTTTATCACTGTAATTAACAAAATTATTATTATTAATTTGCTTATTATTAATAGTAAAGGAATTGTTAATTGCTAATAAAGAGTGAGTAGTTCTCATTTTAGATTAGGTCACAGAAAAAGGGAAATTACTTTAATTAAGTGCTATAAACCAACCTTTATTGAACATTAGTTGCATTCATATTCAGTATCCCTTAAAATGTTTACAAATTCATTAAGGACACACACACATTTGCATATGTGGGTTACAGAGACTCTTCATAGGTGTTTTTTATACAGTACAAACTGTATAAAATTTCCTGTTATGGGTATAGGGTTAAGGGACAGAATATAGTTTATAAACTGTAAAAACCATTATGTAGTCACGTCAAGTCACTATTATTTGTATAGCGCTTTTAACAATGCAAATTGTGTAAAATCAGCTTTACATCAGCTTGATATAAAGCTGGGTAGCTTTATATCAGCTTTACAGTATTTAGATTGGGAAATAGTTTGTCGAAATAGTGTCATTCTCCTCTGGTCAGACAAAATCAGCAGTTTAAATCTAGGCTAAAGCAGAGCCAAATCATGCAAAGGACTCATCTGGTTCCTGTGGTCTTGTCCCGATGGCGGTCTAGGAGACAGGGTCTGGGGCTCATCTAGTTGTCCTCGTCTCCGCTGACGTTCAGGGCTGTAGAGGTCATCTCTAGGTGCTGATCCACCATCTAATCTGCATACGGACTGGATCCGTGGCTGCAGTTACCATCTGATCTGGATACAGTCTGGATCTGGGTGGCTACAGTGACTTCGGAATAAGAAAGAAACAGACTAATATTAGCGTAGATGCCATTCTTCTTACGATGTAACAAGTAAATCGGGTGTTTTGGGAAGTGTTCTCAGTTCCGGTTGACCTAATTAATGCAGCCTAACAATCCTTTAACGGATTTGAATTATATAAATGTGATAGTGTATTATGTGTAAGCCAGGTTAAAGAGATGGGTCTTTAAACTAGATTTAAACTGACAGAGCGTGTCTGCTTCCCGAACAGTGTTAGGTAGATTGTTCCAGAGTTTGAGCGCTAAATAGGAAAACAATCTCCCGCCCGGTTGATTTTGATATTCTAGGTATTATCAAATGGCCAGAGTTTTGAGATCGCAGCGGACGTGAAGGACTATAATGCGATAAGAGCTCACTCAAATACTGAGGTGCCAAACCATTGAACACCTTATAGGTAATTGGCAAGATCTTAAAATGTATACGATGTTTAATGGTGAGCCAGTGCAGTGATGACAGAACCGGGCTAATGTGGTCATATTTCCTGGTTCTAGGAAGAACTCTAGCTGCTGCATTTTGAACCAGCTGGAGTTTGTTTATTAAGTGTGCAGAGCAACCAACCAATAAAGCATTACATTAATCTAACCTTGAGGTCATGAACGCATGAATTAATGTTTCTGCATTTGACATTGAGAGCATAGGTCGTAATTTAGATATATTTTTAAGATGGAAAAATGCAGTTTTACAAATGCTAGAAACATGTTTTTCGACGGGAAGATTGCTATCAAAAAGTACGCCTAGGTTCCTAGCTGATGATGAAGAATTTACAGAGCCGCCATCAAGTATTAGACAGTAATCTAGGTTATTACATGCAAAGGTTTTTGGTCCAATAATTAACACCTCTGTTTTTTCAGAATTTAGCAGTAAGAAATTGCTAGTCATCCAGTTTTTGATGTCAATTATACATTCTGTTAGTTATGCAAATTGGTAAGTTCAATCAGGTTGCGAAGAAATATAGAGCTGGGTATCATCAGCATAACGGTGAAAGCTAACACAATGTTTGAAAAGTAAGGGGCCAAGTACTGAGCCTTGAGGTACTCCATACAGCACTTGTGATTGGTATGATACCTCTTAATTTACTGCCACAAATTGATGGCGGTCAGATAAGTATGATTTGAACCATGCCAGTGCACTTCCTCTAATGCCAACATAATTTTCTAGTCTATTTAAAAGACATACTGTACATGTAAATACTGTATGTAAAAGTAGCTAAAGGTTGGTGTACAGCACTTAATCAATGACATTTTCCCATTTTCCATGACCTCATCTAAATTTACAACTATTTATGGTTAATAAATCGTCAACAAAGCAAGTCTTTACATATTAACTAATTAAAAAAGAATAATTTGGTTAATTACAGTGACAATGCATGAAGAACTCACTATTTGTAAAGAGTCTGTTAATAAATGAACTACAGTTTCTAAACTATGAATTAACTATATAATAGTTGGCAAATAATCTGTAAGTAGGCTACTTTATTAGTGTATACTTATTATTATAAAGTGTTACCACTTAAGGTCAAATTTCCACAAATCTGCTCCGATTAAGAAACGAACTCGTCTACATTTTGGTCCCGAGGAGTAGGCCTACATTTTCAGCAAATTTTCATTTTTGGGACAACTATTCCTATTAACTAAATAACATAAAATATGACATAAAACAGGTGCAGAACTGATTGCTGCGGTCTGTTTTCACTTTAAGTGACTAGTATTAACTTAGATGGTAAAGCATAATAGCAACAAAATACATATGCTGACTTAATTCACATTCATCTTTCATTTTACCTCTAATCCTTCTCATTTGTGCACTAGTGTCTTGTTATAAACCCGAGCTTGTAAAGCCACTACTGCAGAAAAAAAAACTACTCCAGCCATCCAGCCAATGGAGGACGGCGGGGCGGAGAACGCTCTGCAATTGAACTAAAGGACCGCAGGCAGCTGTACACGAGCATCCTCTATTCTACACACGCGCCCACATCACACAGTCAATGGATTACACCTTCTCTCTCCAAGTGCAACACCATCTGACCGTATACCCGACACACTTATACGAGGACTACAGCTTAGAGTTACAGGTATGTTTATAAAAACGAAGTCAAAGTCTGTGCTAGTTTGTTTAGCGGTGATACGCGCGGCTGCAAACTAACCCTTCTCTCGACACTGTTGGAGATACTTGTTAAACACACGAACAACATTAGACGGGATACTCTAAAATTATATGGTGGTGTTACACTTTCTCAGATTTCTTGACGCTGTGACGCACGAGAGCCAGTTGTAGCGCGAATTCGATGAATGCGTTGCGTGCTGTGATGTTTACATGATAAGGGACACAGGAACTGTAAATACAATGAATAGTATCATACCTGGCGTTTCATTTGAGAGACCTCACCAGTATCATTTTCTTAAGCTTTTTGTTGTACCAAGAAGCAGTGATGATGACCCCAAAAAAAGGCACATTTCGGTGGCACGAGGCAGTGTTGACAGATTGCTCTCGGTTTCGTCAATCTCACAGCTGTTTCATTTACTGCAAACGATCAATTATGTATCACTGTACAGTCCTGAGAACCCCGTCGATGCAGACAGTGTCAGTTTTCAGTCAAGTGCGCTTTGATCTTCGTTTTCACCTGTTGTGATCTGGGTAATTTGCCGAGACAGTTTGATTGTAGTAGTGTCAACTCTTGAATATATGAAGATTTAATGCAGTGCCCTGGGCAATTGTGGGATTATTACCTGTCCTTGATCTAGCCAAGTGAACGAACAATTGATTTAGACTTATACAATTTGCAGTCTCATGTACTAGGAGACCTGTTAAAACAATTCTGCAAAGCAAATTAGTTTAGTTTTGTGCATATATTATTTATTTTCAGAATCCTTGTTGAATGAATGACCTTGCTTTAACAGGTTTTCTTTACATTTAGGGTACAGGTTGTTCTGTACAGTACATTGAAAAGAAGCAGAATGTTTTATAAACTTTTTCATTTTTATAGTCTTTGTAAGTTTAGTAGACACTCACTATAAAAGCATTATGCCCAAATAAGTAATCAAAGTTATTTTAAAGCATGTTTTTTTCTTAATAATATTATTAACAGTTATTTTCCTGTTCATTACTATGAAGCTGCTTTGAAACAGTGTGTAGGCTAATGCATCATATAAATAAATGTGGCTTGACTTGCTTTGAGGAATTGAAGAACAACCATTGGTATTTGTGTTATTTTTTCCAGTTATTGTTATTAACTTAAAATAATGCATTAAGCATTTTTTTTTAATATATGTATTTAACCATTTGTTTTTGTATTTTAGGCCTTTGAAATGAGTCTGTCCCTTTAAAGTTTCTCCTCCAGGTGCTGCTTAGATCATCTTTGTGCGGAACAATGGTAGCATTAATATTCTCTTTCATATTCCTTGGAGTGCAAATACGTGACACAGAAGCAGATGTATTTTTCGTAATAAGTGCCTTACCTTTTCTTTTACCCTGGATATGTAGTTTGTCCGCTAAAGATGACATTTGCTGTAGTTAGTGAAGAGCCAAATCTAATTCCTTTAGTTTGAACTTGTCTATTTGTCTGTATTAAATTCTATAATTATCATTTAGGATTAGAGATGAGAAATACATTATAAGTTTTCATTTTTAGCCATTCATTAGTGTACTGTCTAACAAGCTGGGCTAATAAACAGTTGTTAGGAGAGAGCAGAGAGAGAGAGTAAGATGTGAATTATTGATGTTTTCTTGACACTCTTTTTCTGTGCAGAGAAAAGAGGCTCATCTTTAATTTTTGTTATTATGGCGTGTTTACAAATTAGCAGTCTCTGCCTGCCAGCTAGCCAGTGGAAAACAGTATAAGGGGAGAGGAATGCCAGATATAACAGCATCACACTTATTGCATTTATAATCTATTCATTATAGATGCATCATAGTCCGAACCGTCCCGCTGTAGTGTGGTTTTCAGTGATAAGGGAGTAGAACAACTTCAAAGTTTGCTTATTTGAACATTATTTCCCTTCAGCATTCACACGTGAGCCTCCCTGCCTCATGCCATTTTCTCAGTATTGGGGGCAGTAAAATTGCACAACGGTGGGTGGGTTGGTGGTTTGTTTAAACTGTCAGAGAAAATCATCCGTGTACCACAAGGTGGCTCTGTTAGTGTAGAATCACCTCAGAATTACCTCTGGTTGGACCTTTTTTTTTCAAGACTCCTGTGCAAAGCCTGCCATACTTACAGTTGCACATTCTGTTGAGTTTCATCTTTGTGGACTGTCCTATCCACAGCAATGGAGAGCCTTAATAACATCAGAATTGGTGAAAAAAATCAGAATAATTGAGATTTCAAAAGAGCCGTTGTTTACATGATGTGTATCTTAGCAAATGTCTTTCGTAATAATGAGCAGTTGAATTCTTTGAGACATACTTTTAAAAAAAGTGATATTCTAACATAAAAAGAATAGAAGAATCTGCTGTTTCCATAACCAGAGCATCTTAATTTGTCTCCCAGGACTTCTGAGGCAGAAGTGACAGCCCATTGCCTCTCCAATGCTGTTTTTCCATTGGGAGGGACAAAGCCCACACTTATGGAGAAGCTTATGGAGAGGAAAATGCCTTGCCAAAGCCCAGGGATATGATATGATATTATCTTACACTATCCATCTCCATTTCTGCTCACAGGCATTAAGTAGCAAAGCTGAGGTTTAGACTCCCAGCAATATTTACAGCAATACTAGCTATCCTGATTAAAAACCTCCTAAAATGCCAGACATGATTTTATTTATTGAAAATATGGTGTTGTCTAGTCATCTATTTTATAAAATAGGTAGAAAAATTCAGTTGTTTGTCTAAACATACCGCTTTTATCAAATCTTATTATGTTGTTTATCGGAAGTAAGGGTTATTAGCTTTGAAGGAGTGAGGAATGTGTCCTTTATATGAACCCTTCCTTCATTTTATCAGATGTTGTTGGAGTCCATGGGGTTCTAGTGTGATGAAGAAAATGAGTATTCTAATTGAATCGAATTTATAATACATGGTCCAGATAAAAAGCCCTATTCTAGTATGAGTAAGACAGGTTTGTTGTGTGGTTTCACACCGAGGGTGTATATTCTCAGCTGGCGTTGAAAGCACCCTGCAGATTTTAAAAGTGCAAAAAAGGTAGCTGTAAATGAAATGGCACAATGCATAACCGATGGCGGTGTTCAAGGTCGATTTTTGTCCTTACACCCAGTGAATACATTGTCAGTTTGAGAACCTTGCAGTATTCTGAACTGTTTTCCAATTGCAAAACATGATTTGTGAAGAATTAAATCAAAAAGTCACAATTTGATTTGCTTTGGGCTATTGGCTGATTCATAGTTCAGGTGTGAAAGAGGTGTGTACTTTTCTATTAAAGTTACATTACACAGCATTGGAATGGTGTTTCCATATTATGTCTTGGAAACTGGATAATGTTGTATGATAAAACAATTTATTGCAAAAATGCATTTTTTTTATCCAGTTTTAGTGTATAATTGTTTGCTAGACTAAAAAAATATTCTGTGCAGTTGTAAAACAAAGATTATTGGAGTATGATTTACAAGAAAAGACTATTTCAGTTATATTCTTAAAATTTTAATGTGTTACTTGGCATGTCTTTGTAATTTCTAGTTGTTGTTTTTTTTTGGTAAGATTCCTGTGTGATAATTGCTTCCTCAAGTTTTTACAGTACAACAGTACAGTCAATGAACCCTTAGTGTAGTGGTTCTCAATCTTCAACAATATTCAAAGCCTACATAATTTTGAAGAATTTTCAAATAATCTTGGGCCCCAGCCTGCTGGTTGAAAACCACTGCCCAAGTGTATAGTAGGGATGCAATGATATTCAAATTATGGCTGATACTATAAGTCTGATGATTATTTTCTTGTACTATTATTGACTTTTTTCACAAAAAATAATTCAAGATAATTGGCAGATCCCCTGCAGCATTGTCACAGGCCCCCTAAGGGTCACACGCCTTCTGTCTCTCTGGTTTTGTTTTTTGCTTACATGAGGCCCATCTGAATGTTGCACGGCTTCCAATTAAAGCGATAGAACAGGATAATGATGTTTGACCTTCAGCTGGCCACAGGGAAGAAGCAATGAGCAATGATTTTGCTTTGAGAAATGAACTGACTTTGAAGCAGTAGAAAATTTGCAAAGGTGAGGAGGGAAATAAGTGGATAAATGTTAATCCTTTAAGTGAATCAGTAATTATGTTTTGTATTGTTTTAAGATGTGCTTAAAATGTCAGATATGTAATCGGTTCTATTGTAAGTTGATTGCAAACAGGTCTAGCTCACCAACCAACAATATATTTAAATGAGTTAGATGCTGGCTTATATCGTAGCATGGCCACATTATTACATAAACCCGTCTTAATTTACCCCATGATAATCACCCACCGTGACAAATTTATTATCTGCTGTCAGGAACAGGTCTCTTTCCTTCATCGCGCTACAGTAAATTCTATCACATCTCCTTGCTCCTCTGCACATGACAGCAGATGTTTTCCCCATACCACCACTGTCTTCTGTAGGATGGTGGAAAAAGCATTTTGTACTATGCACACATAACAGCCCATGTCCATGATGCATCCAAAATTCATGAGTCTGGCAAAGAGAGATACTTTGTTCTTGTGCATCGAAACATCTGCTGTGTAAAAGAATCTCCTCTGTCGCTTTATTTTGTAAACCATCGGGGGTCAGGAGTGGACTCGTCCCACCCAGTATTTGGCTCATGAAGCTGTTCATGGAGTTGGTGAGAAGTCAAATAGCATCATTTTCCTCTCATTATTTATCTTGGCACATACTGTACACAGGTTTTGAATTATCCATAAGCACTCCAAGGGTAGTTTCAAAGCCCTGTCAGGGAGGCTAAACAACTGTGTGAATACAACACAACATTAGAAAGATTAGCAGATGAGAACAGACAGATGCTGAGCAGTGCAAGGCTCTCTTTTCTTTCTTTTACATTATTTATCTTATTTTCTTGAGACATATCTTCTTCTGTCAGTCCTGTTTACGCAGTATGAGGAGCTACTCAGGATGTGTTATTTTGTTTAGGCAGAGGGGAACAAATCTTGTTTCTTACCCTGACGTTTGTTTGCTTTTGGCTGCTTATAGACCTACTTAAGGGATGTTGATTCTGAACTTAACTTTTGCGAAAGTGTCACCAAGTTATATAAAACATGGTTTTGATATTATACTTTTTAAACCCAGCTTTATAGCGATCTTGCGTTTCTGTCTGCTCTTGAAATGATCATGATAAACTGGAGTTCAGTAACACTCCTGAGAGATGAACATCCCATTTAATCTCTGTGCTTTCATGAATCTTTTCTTTTCATTTTGCTATAAGTTTTTGTCTTAATTTTGTCCCAATTTTCAGTTGATTATGTATGCTTATGAAGAGTTTATCTTTTAACTAATGTTATCAAGTTTAGATGAAAAGAAAAAAGTTTGTATAAGCAAATAATAATTTAGGTGAAAATTTGATTACGTTTTTAAAATATGAGTAAATAAGTGCAATTGAAGACATTTATAATGTTACAGCATTTATGATGTAACCGTTTCCACAAAAATATTAAGCGGCACAACTATTTTCACAAATATATGTATTGAGCACCAAATCAGCATATTAAAATGATTTCTGAAGGATCATGTGACACTGACTGTAGTGGAGTTATATTATATGTTATAAATATATATTTAAAAAAAACAGTAATTTTACTGTTATTTCAAACTATTACAGTTTTACTGCATTTTTGATCAAATAAATACAACCTTTGTAAGCATAAGAACCTTAAAAAAAGATTTTGAATATCTTACCAACCCCAAACTTTTTAATGGTAGCATGTATACTGTATATATAGTCAATGTTGTTAGTAGTCATTTAAACATTTAAGTTATTATAGTGTTAAAACCAATTGATAATCATTCAGTTTTTGACAAGCAAAACAGCAGTTTGGAGTTGCTGTAATCCTGCTCAAGACCCCTCATGCATCATTAAAATCCATTCCTCGTACTCACAATGTATGATTGCAGCACACTCATTGATAACTGTATCGATGTTCATTTCATTGTTTTTTTTTTTGCATTAAGACAATCTAATACAAAACCATAAAAGTTGTTTTTTCCGTGTCTACCTGCTGCATATAGCAATTTTTCTTATTAGTATAGAGGACACACAGACACTCTCTCTGTGATTCCAGTTGCTTTTCTCGGTGCATTGGGATGTGTTGCCTCAGAATGCTAATGAGCTCAAGTAGGACATGAGGACATTACTCAGCAACCAGCACTGATGTGTTTGCATGCCTGTTAAAGCACCAGCAGGGATTGGAAACGTACTGACTTGGTTAATATGCTGCTGTGTTTGGTTGCATCCTTTTGAGCCTATTTTAAATCACTGAAAAATAGCCAAATGCAATATACTCATGAATAAGTGTGTTGTTGTTCTGAATATCACTTTTTGGCCTTAGGGTCGAGGTCAAAGGATCCAAGGCAGCAAGCTGGAATGGAGTTTATGAGCGGAGTGACAGTTATTTCCTGCAGTTTTAAAGAGTGAGTGAGATCTGAAAGTGTTTTTTCAGTGTCGGGACTTTCTTCAGCTGAAGTGACAGTAGAAGACCTTGAAGCAGCTGGCGTCCAGCTCAGTACCTCCCCTCACTGATTACAGCACACCTTTGACAGCCAGAACATTTGTCAGGGCCGCCCACTGCACTGCCCTCTCTGCACTTCCTTCTGCAGCCCACATGCATGCTCCTCACTGTGGACACACATGCACAGTATTTCTCTAAATTATATTTCATCCTCTTAGTCTTAGGTTCAGTGCAATCGTGTGTGGTTTGGGAGTTTGAGTGATGGATGGTATCTGTTCACTCGGCTTTACATAGTCTTTAGATGATGATTTGGACTACATGGAAAAGCATTGACAAATAGGGTAAACATACCTATTAAGCTCACGTACGCATTAAGCACACTTCCATTTTTTAACTCAGATTATAAAAAGAAAAAATAATTTATTGTCCTACTTGATGTCTTAACCAATTGATGTGTTTGTTACAACATACCTCCTGTAATTTCAAGTCAATCAGACAATTGCATATGGGTCCAGGTATGGGTCTCCATATGTTCATACTGTCTGGCGGCCATTTTGAAAGCTTTCTGAAAACTTTCACCAAAAGAGAAGCCCTTTAAATGTGCAGTTTTTATTTTTTAATTTTTTTACTGTTAGATCCAAAAGAGACAACCCGAATTCCGGAAATGTTGGGACGAATTTGAATAAAATGAAAACTAAAATAATTTCATATCACATGAGCCAATATTTTATTCACAATAGTACATAGATAACATAACAAATGTTTAAAGTGAGAAATTTGACAATTTTATGCACAAAATGAGCTCATTTTGATGCCTGTTACAGATCTCAAAATAGTTGGGACGGGGGCATGTTTACCATGGTGTAGCATCTCCTCTTCTTTTCAAAACAGTTTGAAGATGTCTGGGCATCAAAGTTATGAGTTTCTGGAGTTTTGGTGTTGGAATTTGGTCCCATTCTTGCCTGATATAGGTTTCCAGCTGGAGGGGAGCATATGTTGCTCTAAAACCTTTATATACCTTTCAGCATTCATAGTGCCTTCCAAAACATGCAAGCTGCCCATACCGTATGCATTTATGCACCCCCATACCATCAGAGATGCTGGCTTTTGAACTGTATGCTGATAACACGCTGGAAGGTCTCGCTCCTCTTTAGCCCGGAGGACACGGCGTCCGTGATTTCTAACAAGAATGTCAAATATGGACTTGTCTGACCATAGAACACTTTTCCACTTTGAAACAGTCCATTTTAAATGAGCCTTGGCCTACAGGATATCATGCCGATGAGTGATGCAGTGTTGTCTGAGGGCCTGAAGACCACGGGCATCCAACAAAGATCTTCGGCCTTGTCCCTTACGCACAGAGATTTCTCCAGTTTTTCAGAATCTTTTGATGATGTTATGCACTGTAGATGATGAGATTTGCAAAACCTTTGCAATTTGACGTTGAGGAATGTTGTTTTTCAAGTATTCCACAATCTTTTTACGCACCCTTTTACAGATTGGAGAGCCTCTGCCCATCTTTGCTTCTGAGAGACTCTGCCTCTCTAAGACATCCCTTTTATAGCTAATCATGTTACAGACCTGATGTCAATTAACTTAATTAGTTGCTAGATGTTCTCCCAGCTGAATCTATTAAAAGTTTTTTTTTCAGCCCTTTGTTGCCCCCATGTCAAATTTTTTGAGACCTGTATCAGGCATCAAATTTGAAATGAGCTCATTTTGTGAATAAAAGTGTAAAATTTCTCTGTTTAAACATTTATGTTCTCTATGTTCTATTGTGAATAAAATATTGGCTCAAGTGATTTGAAAGTCTTTTAGTTTTCATTTTATTCAAATTTAAAAAAACGTCCCAACATTTCCAGAATTCTTCGGGTTGAAGTTTTAGCAAGCTGTATAAGATTGTGTGCTACACTAATATATTACTTCACATGCATTACTGGCTTGTACTTTTACATCAATAATATTATACATTGACAGTTTATTGCTGGTCTGTGGTTTTACACAGCTTTTATTTTGAAAGACTTCATATTATTTTAAGGTGACCTTAAAGGGCATGCACTGCTATGAAAATCACACAGCTTCAGTGTTACATCAATAAGAAAAAGTATAATTTCATAGATATTGTTAATAATAGTTGTTCATATTAAAATATGTGTGAACGTAATACATGACATAGATTATTTATTTAGCAAAATCTTGTCATTTTAATAATTATTACATTAAATTAATTAAACATTGTTGCTGCTCCAATTAAGCTCAGTGTACTCTCTTTAAGCTCTTCCACATTGAACATCTTTATAAATACTTCATAAACAGACTTGAAATATTAACTGATGGTCGTCACTTTAAGTTAATCTTCATAAAATTATTAATAACTTATTTTAACAGCTTTAAGATGACAAAATCGAGACATAACTACTTTATACCCAAAGAAGAAAGAGGCATGTCGTCCATTCAAAGAAGGAGCCATTCGAAATCTGTCATATCTGTCCAGGAAAAAAAACAACTAAAGGCTGGAATACACTTGACTTTTAAAATGAGAACAGATTTTTAAAACAGTAGGCTTCGTACACTTACAGACCTTATAAAAAAAAAAAAAAAAAAGTTAGTTTTTAGTTTTTTGAAAATGTATTACTTCGCTGAATGTGGACTAGTCTACATGTTGCTTAAATGACACTTCACTATGAATATATTCAGTCATGCCCAAAAATATCGGCACCCTTGGTAAATATGACCAAAGAAGGCTGTGAAAATTAATCTGCATTGTTAATTCTTTTGATCTTTCATTTAAAAAAAATTACAAAAATCTAACCTTTCATTGGATAATAAAATTTTAAATGGAGGGAAATATCATTATGAAATAAATGTTTTTCTCTAATACACATTGGCCACAATTAACGGCAACCTTTTATTCAATACTTTTTAAAACCTCCATTTTCCAGTTTAACAGCTCTAAATGTTCTCCTATAATGCCTGATGAGGTTAGAGAACACCTGCCAAGAGATCAGAGACCATTCCTTCATCCAGAATCACTCCAGACGCTTTAGATTCCCAGCTCCATGTTGGTGCTTCTTCTCTTCAGTTCACCCACTCATTTTCTATTGGGTTCAGGTCAGAGGACTGGAATGGCCAGCAGAAGCTTGGTTTTGTGCTCAGTGACCCATTTTTGTGTTGTTTTTGAGGTCTGTGTTTGGATTATTGTACGGTTGGAAGATCCAAACATGGCCCATTATAAGATTTCTAACAGAGTCAGTCACTTATTGTTTTTTTTTTATCTGTCGGTATTTGATAGAATCCATGATGCCATGTGTCTAAACAAGATGTCCAGGACCTCCAGCAGAAATATAGGCCCACAACATCAAAAATACAGCAGTATATTTCATTGAACACATGGGGTACTTTTTATCCCTGTGTGAACCAAACCCATTTTGAGTGTTTGCTGCTAAAAAGCTCATTTTTTAATTTCATCTGACCATAGAAGCCAGTCCCATTTGAAGTTCCAGTCGTGTCTGACAACTGAATATGCTGGAGTTTGTTTTTGGATGAGCAAGGAGAATTTTTCTTGAAACCCTCCTGAGCAACATGTGGTGATGTAGGTGCTGTTTGACAATTTTTTTTTTAAGGTTTCTGTTTTATGAATGGGAATATACTTCAGAGATATTTTATTCATAAGAATTTCTAGGGGTGCCAATAATTGTGTCCAATATGTATTTGAGAAAAACATTTATTTCATAATGATATTTCCCCTCATTTTAAATTCTTATTATCCAATGAAAGGTTAGATTTTTGTGAATTTTTTAAATAAAAGATCAAAAGGATTAACAATGCAGATTAATTTTCACAGCCGACTTTGATCATATTTACCAAGGGTGCCGATATTTTTGGCCATGACTGTAACTGATCAAATTGAATGCCTTGTTGCTTGATTTTAGTGTTCTTTTTTTTTTTGGGGGGGGGGGGGGGGGGGGGGGCGTTGACTTTGTACCTTCAAATACATTTTTTTTCAATTTTTAAAAATACGTTTTTTAAAATAAACAATAATTAAAAAAAAACATGATGTGAGCTTAATGGGAACAGTGGTGTGCTTAAAGGGTACAGAAATTTACCCCTTAAGCACAGCCGGACTTTTTGCATTTAACGATGTACATCTTAATTGAAATGCTTTTGTCATTTAAAATAAAATTTAATATTTTTGTGTGAGAGATTGATATTTTATTTTAACATGACTTCTTGTACTGAAACCAATATCTTGTGCACTAAAAATGACTCAATGTAGATTTTGCTGAGCTTAGTAGGTACGTTTACCATACATTTAAGTGGAAAATGTAATAAAACAGACAGTACTGTTCAATGTATATTATATAAATTGGGTCCCACTTTATATTAGGTTGTCTTAACTACTATGTACTTCCATTTAAATTAATAATTTGGTACAATGCACGTATTGTGTACATACATGTTTTTACATTGTACTTATATTTTTAAAAATACCTATATGTAATTACATCTGTAACTAATTTCTGTAATTACATTTATAATTACACTGTTGACCCCATCCCTTACACCTAAACCCACCCTTAAAAGGATAGTTCACCCAAAAATTTAAATTTGATGTTTATCTGCTTACCCCCAGGGCATCCAGGATGTAGGTGACTTTGTTTCTTCAGTAGAACACAAACAAAGATTTTTAACTCAAACCGTTGCAGTCTGTCAGTCACACAATCTTTTGGAGAAAAAAAAAAACATGCACACACAAATCCAAATTAAACCTTGTGGCTCGTGATGATACACTGATGTCCTAAGACACGAAATGATCGGTTTGTGCGAGAAACTGAACAGTATTTATATCATTATTTTACCTCTGATAAACCTCAATGTCACTGTCACAACATCCGGTGCGTGATGCATCAACCTGCTCTGGCACATAGAAATATGTACATAGATGCCTCTTTAGCGACGGTTTCTATGGGCCGCAATACGTAAGGATCTATGAATATATCTATGTGTATGTATATATATATATATATATATATATATATATATATATATATATATATATATATGCTCCAGAGCCATTGACGCGTCACATGCTGGATGTTGTGGATGAGCTCAGGATGGTTGGACATTGCGGTGTATCAGAGGTAAAAAATGATATAAATACTGTTCAGTTTCTCGCACAAACCGATCGTTTCGTGTCTTAGTACATCAATGTATCATCACCAGCCACAAGGTTTAATTTGGATTTGTGTGTGCATGTTTTTTTTCTCTCAAAGATTGTGTGCCCATTGACTGGCATTATAGGACTAACAGACTTCAACTGTTTGAGTTAAAAATCTTTGTTTGTGTTCTACAGAAGAAACAAAGTTACTTACATCTTGGATACCCTGGGGGTAAGCAGATAAACATCAAATTTTCATTTTTGGGTGAACTATGCCTTTAAACATACCCATACCACCAAACCTGTCCCTAACCTTACCCGTATCCCACCTCAAAAGCAGCAATAGTGTTTTACAATACAGTATGAACACAATAAGTACATTGTACTTCTTTTTTTTTTGTAGTAAGTACATACATAGTAGTTAAGATCACCAAATATAAAGTGTGACCATAAATTGTTATAATGTTTCATTAATGATATTCTGGTCACACTTTATTTTAAGTATGAAATAAAGTGCGATTATCACCATTAACAAACCATTAACTATGACTTTTGCCTCTATTATAAACACTAGTTTAGGTATTAGGGATGTATAATATCATCATGCAGAGTATGTGCTTTATAAGTACTAATAAACGGCTAATATGTTAATAATAGTCATGCTAATAAGCAACTAGCTATTAGTTAATAGTGAGAATTGGTTCCTATACTAACGTGTTACCAATATTCTTATAATTAGCACTCATTCTTATTGATTTGGTGCTCAAGAAATAGTTTAGTGTTGCAAACGGTTGTACTGCTTTTTTACAAAAAATAAATAAAATAAATAAATAAAGAAAACACTTTCTGAACTTTCCATTAAAGCTTTCCATGCAAGTTTGAAGGTCCTTGGCAGTCTGAAAATCTGTTGTAGACTTTCTAGTTTTTATCAGCAGAGGAGTTCGAGTCAAGTTATTTTTATTAGTGCTTTTTGCATTTTGTTCTGTGATCCATGTTGTGTGACAGTAGCTGAGGCAAAGATGGTTTTTGATTAAAGATAAGGAAAAAAGCTTTTGAATTACATGCACTGATAAACTGTGCACACTAAAGCCAGAGACATTTTAATAAGAAAGGAAATAGGGTAAATTTGTATTATGTTGCCTTTTAATCACATTCACATAGCAAATAAGTAAGGGGGAAAACTCTTCAACTCTGTCAGCCCCATTCCTCTCTCTAAGCAGGCCTCAGACTGATTAATAATGCAATTGTTTTTTAGATGTGTGCAGTGTGTGTGTGTGTGTTTATGTGTACATGAGAGTGATGCAGCATTGGGCTCAGTGATGGCATTTTGCCTATTTTGTTCTGCTGAATTTATGCACGGTTTCCTTAAGAGAGGGAGAGTGAGCTCCTCTCCCCACATCATCTTTCGACTTCTATTTTCATTCCCTCTGTCCATTCCTCCCCTATTCTGCAGCAGTTCTGGTTATCTTTTATAGGTTTTTTTAATCTTCATCTCTGCAAACTTATGCTGCTGGAATGTCTGTGCAAACTTATTGTCTGAATTCAGCACGTCTACAGTCCTTTGTTTGTGAAGGTTGCCTTTTTTTCTGACGATGGGTAAACTGAGGCTACAAACAAAAGGAAGCTGAAAAACCATGCACGATATCCTTAATGTTGGTGTATGGTTTTGCAGATGCATCACAAGTTACAACAGCAAAGTACTTTCCACATGTCCCTCAAAGTATGAGAGCAGAGAGTCAGAATCTGAAATTAAAAATTTAGAAAGCGCAACTGAGCACCATTGAAGATTTACCTGAGCTTTAAATCTGATGAAGATTTAGAAAATATCTAGATTAGCAACAGCCTGGGATAGATTTGAGCCACTGAATGAAAGATTATAATAATTTGAATAATAATTTGAAATAATATGAATATGGTAATGGTGTGATATCTATGTATGCATGAATTAGCGTAACAAACCGACTCTAAGTATGCTTTTTTTATTCTGTCTTCGAGAAGTTGCAGTCATTAGCATTTGCAAATCAGGCCATGCTAAAAATGTGAAAATCCCTGTGTCTTAATCTGCTTGCATAAAAATTCACCCATCTTTTTAAATGCATGTTATTGATCTTGTGAATGATCCATCCATGAATTTCTCTTGTTTTAAAACTTTTGTAATTTTTAATCAAAATGTCATAACTTGATCCCTGGTACTAGCGTATACCGGACTTTCATTTACCCTGTTCCTTTCTTAAAATTGACTGCATTCAGATCTGCCTCCATCCAATCAACTAGATCAAGCCAAGTCCCTGTCCTATTTTTTTCTTTTTACTTTTTAGATAATTTTTTTTTCACTCACAATATAGCCATCAGGTGAACTGGCTTGTCTTACAGGGACTTTAAAACACTCAAACTAGCCAATCAAAGTTTTGGGGTTTGGTTAAATTATAAATTCATTAGAGCACAGTTGGAACTGAATTTTTCCAGAAGGCTCCTGGTCTAATGGATTATAAACATTCAAGTACAACACCAAAAACATCAAAATAACTACTAAAGTGTCATGATATCACACTTTAGAGCAAAAAGTGTGCATCCTTGCAGGGGTGTGTGTGTGATAAAGCAGACAGAAAGAAAACAAAAAGATAAAAAATATATATATATTACAAAAACACATCAAAGATGCCAGCTGCTCAATCCACCAGCGCTTTTTTCAAACTCTTGCTTGCCTGCAAACTAAAGAATGCTTGCAGGCAGTCTGTTGAGATTGAAAGGCGTCAATGCATGTCTGAATCCAATGTATTCATTGTTGCCTGGTAATTTTCTTTTAAGCCAGCATATATATATATATGATATCCCACCATTCTGTGTGCGTGGGAAGACGTGTGTAAGTGCAACTGTGTGCCCTTGAGCAAAGATGGCAGCACGCATGCTGCATCCTTCCACATGTGCTGTTAAGATGAACAGAGATGCTAACGGACAGCTCTCTCCAGGTATTACACCTCTCTTTGGCCTGAGTCCAGTTTCCTTAGGAAGTGCCTTCATACAAATCTGCTGTCTGTTAAATCAATAATCAATTGTGCAGCATGGCAGCTGCTTTCAAACACAGTCTGTAGGCATTTAAAACCTTAACTGTTAGTGATTGGCAGTAATAAAGACACTCTAATTGGTCTATGAGGCAGAGTGTGCAAAGGGCAACTACAGAGTGATAAGTTCCTTCATTACCCAGGACACACACAAATAAACTGAACAAAAATTTCAATCTAAAGTAAAGCTTAGCATTTGCCGAAAGTAAAACTTATAATCCGAGAGCATTTCTAGTTATTGCAAAATGTTTTCTACTGTTCCTTTATCTCTTTATTACTTTTTCCCTCCACCTGTATCTGGCTGCAACCATCAAATAACTAATATGGGAATTTTAGGCCTTTGACTTATCATCCAAAAAGCACATTGTATTTAAAGTTAACTTTATTACATGTGTTTTATTTTTTGTGCTTTGCAGTGAATTGCCATTTAAATGCATTTATTTTTATTTTTCATCACATGAAGGTCATATGAAGGTTTATATGTTGCTCTAAAACCCCTGCAGTCCGTCTGGGAGTGAACTGCAGCTCCAATAGAGGCATGTCATGTCCTCATGCTGGTTCGGTGTTTTATTATATTTGACGCATGCTGAAATAATTAAAGTGACAGAAACAACATGTCTTCATGAATAATTCATGTGAGACATGTTTTCATGACACTGTTTTTCCCAAAAGTACGTCTAACAGTGCAGTACGTGCAGTGGTTTCGACTTGTGTAATTTCCAAATTCAGTGTTTATTGATGGAAGTGTATAATAAAGTGCTGAAATATAATAATGTTTTTTTTTTTGTTATTGTTCAGATGAAGTCAACAGAGGTGGATCAAGGCCTTTTCACAGACAGTTACTGCAAAGTGTGCAGCGCTCAGCTCATCTCGGAGTCACAGAGAGTGGCACATTATGAGGTGAGACCTGCTTTCTGTCTACATCATGTCTGCTTGTACGTACAAATCTCCCTCTGCCCTTTTGTTTGTTTGATGTTAGTCATTTTAGATGTTGTTATCCAAAGTGTACTTACAGGGACAATCCTGTCACACACAGTGACAACTAGTAACTAGCCTGCTTTCTGGACATCTTCTACAATTACTCATAAGAGGTTCTGTGTGCATGTCCTCTGGTCTGTGTTGTGAGGAATACTGTAGCAGCAAAGCTGTATTACAGAGTGTTTCCCTGTGGTCATTGAACGGTGAATTATATGGCCACTCGTCAACAGAGCTGTAACCTGAACGGGCCCAGATGGGAACATAATGTATTTGCCCAGGCAGGCATGGAGTACAAGAAGAAGGTAGTGTGCTGGGCAGTGTAAAATATTAATTCTGGGTTTGTTTTGTTTGTCTGAGCTCAGCGTGTTATTGGCTGAATTGTCCCATGTGGACTGAGTGATGCAGGCCTATTGAGCCACTTTGTCCCTTACCAATGCCCAATCTAACTGCAACCGTTTTATGCATTTCAACAGTACCTGACCAGAAAAATTGGCTTCCTGTGAATCCCTAAAAGCTGCTGGTCTTGAATAAATTACCACATCTAAAATGATTTAGTTCACAAATATAAACTGATTGCATTGAAGATTATTTAATATAGCCTAACTTCTATCATATCAAGCTAAGCTCTGGCACAAAGAAGTCAATGCTTACGTTAGCGAATAGTGATGCAATGGAATTTCAGCAACCAAAAATATTCAGCTGGAAAAAAGGTTTGGCTGAAGTATTTTTGGAGGGACAATCACTGACAGAAACAGTTGTGGCTTTTTTGTTGTGCAGTTGTGTTTTGGCTGTCAGCAGGATAAGCTACAACAGGCAAACATGTCAGCAGTGTGGATGTATCCACATCATGACCAAAAGTGAGGCAAGAGCAATATGTTTTGTTTGGCTGAAATATTGAGAGGTGGCTCGTTGTCGAAAAAATTTTCACATACGACTTGTTTTTGTTTTCAGTTTTTGGATAAATAAATAACTTAATTTCGTTTCGTTATTTTTAGTTTTTGTTTCGGTGCATCACTAATTTAGTCTTTTCAGTGGAAAAAGGCTATCTGGTGCATCTGAGGCTGCTGGGTAAATTACTAAAAGCTGCTAAAAAGCTTAAATCTTTTTGCTGATTTTTGCTTAAATTTTGCAAACCTCCACAGGCATTAAATGAAAAATGCTGTCATGCTCCTAATTTGGAAAGACATGCAGTGGGCAACAGTAATTTTTTGTGGAGACCCAGATTTGTGGAGGAGAGTTTTTGTCTCTCTTACTCTTGTCTCACCTCAGACAAACTCCAAAGTGGATCAAAAAATTTCATGAAAGTTGTCCAAAGACAAGAACGCATTTTGGTTTTAGGACAACTTTGATGAATGGTTTTGATCCACTTCAAATGTTGACTATAGTGTACAAAAGAAGTGGACAATCACTGTTTATTTGCAGCCTGGCAAATATCACCCGTGATGCTCAATGTTTATAGTGGCAGCAAAAGGGAAAGTATGATTGAAAAGATTTTTTTAAAAAAAAGCAGATTGCATCATAAAGTACGGAGTAACAGCATTCTTATGAAATTTAATCGTAAACATAAAGGGTCTCTCAAGTACACTCTGACGGTAATCAGTAAACTGAAACATAATACGAATGACAAAACTTTTCATTTTAATTACATGGTTCATTTACTAAATCCTTATATAGTCTACTCAATCCTTTCTGACATTCAGAAGAAACTTACAATGTGGTTTCTTTAACTAATGAGGGGCTTTGTCACAATTTTGGCATTGGATTTAATTTAAAAACAAAATAATTTGTGTTTGCATTGAAAATGCCCTGAAGCTCATTTTATTGAGAAGGGAGCTGAACTGTAGGGGCTGTAACATCGACAGAGGCTTTAGCACTCAGGTCATGGTTTTAGAAATTATGCTGAGGGCACAATTTTTCCTCTGCGATGAGCTTTTAATCCTCACTCCTGAAACATCAAAGACTGAAAGAAAGAGAGAGAGAGTGAGACAGATTGGAGGAGGGAGAGAAAATCCAGACATTTGAACTGAACAATTTAACAGCAGCTGTATTAAAAGGGACATTAATAATGCAGAGAGACAATCATGGACAGGAATAGCACTTCCAGCATTGGGTTTCATTTTATAGTCCTCAAGGCACTGATCCAGGGAATCTATTTATGTGTTCAAGGTTATTCCATACCTTTTCATGTAAGACTATGAGACTAACACAAGCACAGGTGTGATGCTGTAAATGTAATTGTTGAGCTCCAGGCTAACATCCTCTTAAATCTTAAATCCAAGCATATTGCTGTGCTGTTATGATTGCTAGCACCATGCTTCAAGGTGACTTTTTTTCTACATTTCCGCTACTGACATCAGGTATGCATTACCAAAAGCAAACAGAAGTTATCTGGTGTCTTTTAAGCAGTAAGCGAGGTCTGTGGCCTGTGTCTCCTATTGAGTGTAATCTCTTTGGTGCGCTATGCTATTTGATTTCTTTTTGTTGTCCCGTTCTCTTTCTATCTGTTTGTGTGCCCTTGGCTTATGTGTTTCGTCCGTGCAATTCCAATCAGAGTTCTCTAATCTTACATATGTATGAGCAGCATGGCGGAGAGCAAGAAGACTGTAGGCTTTTATTTACGCCTGGTCGTGGTGATATTATCAGCGTTCAAGGACAAACCGCCCTCTCATTGTCTTGGATCCTCCTTTACAAGATTGGAATGGTCCATGTGAGATTCGCTTTGGATAAAAGCGTCTGCTAAATGACTAAATGTAATGTAAATGAGATTCCAGATTCACACTATAAGGACTAAAGGACAATAATCACAGGTGAACGTTTCTTGTTTCATGTAACTATTAATGTGCATAATTCTAGGAAACAGTCACACCTATGTATTGCTTGGAAGTTGATTGATTCTTTTCCCAACCCGACACAAAACTAGACCTATGCAAATTATCATGATAATATCAATGTTTAATCTTATTTCTTTTTAACATAGTTTACCATGTTTAATATATTCTACAGAATTGATGTTAATTTTCCTGTAAAATTAGGACAGAAATTGGAGAAAAAATTATAAGATTGAATCATTGGCTGCCATTTTTTTTTTATGTTAATTAAAAAAAAAAATTCTGTGGTCTTTCAAACTTTTGAACGCATGTATGCAACATTCAGAAATTTGGGGTCAGTAAGATTTTATTGAAAGAAATATTTTTATTTAGTAAAGGTGCATGATACTGATCATTTATAATGTTACAAAATATTTAAATATATAAATGATTTTTTATTATATAAAATATTTATTATATAAATGCTGTTCTTTTGGACTTTTGATTCAGAATTCTGGAAAAAAATGGCACAAGATTTTTCACAGTAATATTCAGCTGCACAACTGTTAATTAAATATTAAGAAAGAAAATTTACATTTTCAATAATACTTATTTATTAAATAATATTTTAAAATATATCTGTTTTACTATATTTTCAATCAAATGCAGCTTTGGTTAGTATAAAGAGACTTATTTCAAAAACATTAAAAAAATCTAACCAACTTTGAGCAGTACTGTATATATTAATTATGTATGCATAAATAAGCCTCTAAGCCAGTTCTGCTGCAGAGGATGAAAAATAAGCGACCCAAATTGTGACTTGATATCTTGCGGTGTGACTTTATTTCTTAATTTAACCTTTTTGTCATTTTTTATTCTTGTGAAATCAGCTTCTACAAAAGTAGATTAAGTGTGATCAAAAACAAACAAATAAATCCTCATGCTGTTGTAGGATATAGGCTGCCTTGCATGTGAATCTTGTATTGTGAGCTAAACTTGCCACTGAGCTGTGAGAGGTCTGACTTTGATTCAGCACAGCTCTATTAAACACACCTACTCTGTTATTATCTAAGTGTGGATCAGTAATGTCTTTAAATATGGCTCTAAATTTGGCTTCCTCAATTAGCTCCTGTACAGTCGGCTAAATCGGGACGTTCTTGTTGGCCTAACAGCCATTAGAGTCGTATAAAGAGACTCTTCTTAAGAGACTCTTCTTAAGACTCTTCCCAATTAAAACAAGTTAGAATAAAATTGTGATGCATGAGGCCAACCAATAAATGTGATTCTCATCCCAGCATCTCTTTCAAATGCAACAAAATGTGTTTTTGCAAATGCAAAAAAAGGCACCAGTAATTGTATTTCTTAGTAGCACATATTGTACAGTTACAAAATAATGAATCCATTGTCAGCTGATTTTAAGAACAAAGGCAGTTATATAAAGAATGTTTACCAGGTCAACCTTGACAGCTTGCTTTCTGGAATACACAAAACAGTCTGGATCGTTTTATTTAGAGGGTTTTTTTTTATGCTTTTTTCAAAGGTTATGCAGTTACATTGTCCAGTGTGTTAATGTTTATTTTGTCTGTGTTGTGATGACTGCATCCAGCACTCAATTGCAGTAAAGGCTATATATAACTTTTCTTGCACAAACTGCAGAAAGCATAATTGCACCATAAATGTTTTTCTGTTGATTCATTGTCAGAGTGATGAGTTTACAAGTTTGTTTCTGTCACTTTGACCTTTGATAATTTTTTTTTTTTATGAGTATAGAGATATTTTGTTCTTATTTTTAATTGGCATGAAATTCCTAAACAGTTAACATAACACCATATTGAAGGCACAAAGCACAATACATTCATTGAAGAAAGCATTTGATGGATTTAAATCTTGCTGCAGTGGATTTTTATCCTTTGAGGGATATCTTAGGATATTTTCTTTAGGTCTTAGAAGTGGGGAGGAGCGTCAATCAAATTGGAAGAAGATGGTGTTAATGGACAGAACAAAGGCTTGTGAAGCTCTGATGAAATATGGATGAGGGCCCGTCAGGAAAAACATGAAAACATATCATGTGAAGAGTCCTTGGGTCTAAAAGAAAGTCTTCCATACTCAAAACAAAGACTGATTGCTAATGAACTCACTTTTCCACACTTTGATTCCTATTTAGATTCACCATGCTCCACAATTTCAGAATGTCAAGTCACGTATTTGTTTGATGCTCAGGATTTTTACTACCAGTAAAGAAGTATTTGGTATATCATGTATTCATGTTAATGCCATTTATTTTGTCTGTTCATTATTTTGAGGCTGTTTCTTTTTGTAGTACTTTTCAGTATTCTATCCTTTAAATAACAAAATACAAGGTGCTCATGTTAAAATATCTTTGAAGGTTTGTTTGAAATATTTTTAAAAAGAACAATAAGAAGCTCTAATAGCCCATCCTATTTTTCCCCCTTTTGTAATTTACAGATGTGCTGTGATTTTGTCTACAAATCTACTGTCTTCATAGTGAATCCGATTGCACAAGGAGGTTTTGGCGTGATTCTGAAATCCCACTCAGTTTCCTGGCATTCTGTGATAGTTTTCCTGCTTCCAAAACTGGCTCTGAACATGTTCTAGTGACTAAGCAACCAGAGGCCAAATAGTGAGGATGCATATAGTGCCTTGGAATAGAATATGCAGTGGATCTGTGGCATGTTGATAATCCAGTTTATTTGATGCAAATGACTAATTAAATTTTTCAGCATCATCTGTTGGGTTTTTGCACCTTTACACATTTTTTTAATATATATCTTGGTATACTATTAGAAGTGGAACTGGAAGATGGTGTAAATGTATTGGTATTTTTATTTGAGTAGCTGATTTGAATTTTGTGTTAGGACCCTTGCTGTCTATGGGAGGGTTAGAGAACTCTCGGATTTGATCAGAAATATCTCAATTTGTGTTATGGGTTTGGAACGACACGAGGGTGAGCAATTAATGACAGAATTTTCATTTTTGGCTGAACTATCCATCATTATCCCACTGGTTAGTTCTAGGATTCAAAACTTTACCAAATTAGCCATGCAGTAAACCAGTACTGACAAACCTCAGAACAAAATATGAGCAGCTCGCAGCATGAGCAGGATTTAATATGTTGAAGGAAGTAGGCTTTTCCTTATAAACATTTTTTCCTTCGAATTATGTTGTCAGATTGAAAAGCTATGAGACAAAATTTAACACACATGCTGTTGTTATCTCTAAAGGTGACAGATTCTGCTTTTTGCTTGATGAATCCATTAAAAAGGCCTACTTACACTAGTTTAAAAAAGTTAATTAGCAACAAGGGTATCAGAAGCTGCAGCATCATCTATACGTTTGAGGAAAGATAAAATGTTGTTGTAGGTAAACATGAGTCTGTTTCAAGCGAATAAACTGGAATAAAGTGAATCCTGCCTGCAGTATTGACAGGGTCATCTAATCTTTAACTCACTTTTGATATGAAAAGATAAAGTAAATCCTGAAGAAGACATGTCTCAGTAAACAGTCCTTTGTCAGTGGAGTGTGGGTCCTTTTACATTAACGAGTCTTGAAAGCTTTCTCTATTTGCCAGTTATTTTTCCCCTGTGCTTACCCATGAGTAGAGCTTGATGTTTTCCTCTGGCCAAACGACAGTGAGGTTTGGAACATCATGGGCTTTATGTGCTTGGAGCTAAATTGTGGCCCTCTAAATCTATTGCTGTGACAGTTCAACCCCAATCTGAGTTTCCCTAACCCTTTGAGACTAGTTTGGTCTACCTCCATGTAATTACAATACCCAAGACTCCCTCGAGTCAAGAGTACTTGACAGTAGACTTTGGGTCAGATTAGTCCACAAGTGTCATTTATTCAAATACAAGCCCACTGTTTTTTGCTGAGGATTGTGGCTGTGGAGTGTTATCTCAAACATGATACACACACATGCATGTATAATATGTATTTATGCAAATTTTATTAAAGTGTATTAAAATTTATTATTAAAGTGCTTGGCCTGACAATTAAAAATATAATAAAAACTACAGTTCATTAATAAATATATAACGTATCTTATTTATTTATAGAAAATCAATTGATAACACCTGACTATTACACACTGACAGGCAAGAACAGAGACAGACAAATTTGCATATTTATTGCATGCTGGTGTTATAGGAAACTGAGAAATTATGGATAGAATTGTTGCTGAAGAGGCTGAAGAGAAATATGTTTGTATTTGCACACACTTCAGGTGCTGAAGCAGCAGCATTCTCAATAAATCTTGAGTTCCATCTGTCCCTTTTCATCTCTCTCTGTCTCATTTCATATTTACTCTCTTGAGGGGAGAAATAGGAGGACCAGGCTAATAAGATTCTCTCAGGCAATCTTCAAACACAAGATGACAGATCATATTTTTGAACCACATTCATCTGTAGTCAGTCAGGTCTTTTTCATCCAGGTCCATGTGTCATTTTTTGGGAGTCCAAGAAAAGCAGACAATCTTTCACTTCTTCAAGAGGAAATGAGTTGCTTTCAGTGCAGATTATTCCAGTGCCACTCTCTGTCCTTCTCTGCCCACACTTTGCCTCTTTCCTTTGTGTTGACGATGAAGTTCAATTATCCTCTTGTCAAACAACATCATTTTCAGGTAAACTGAGCAGTGAATTGATTTGGCCCACTCTCTGAAAGCTGTGCCGTCAAATCCAAGTAATTGATGGGTTTGTGATTTGTGGCTCCACACTCACTTATCGCCAACCACAGTAATTATTTATTGGCCTGTGCATGAGACGGGCGCTGCCATTCACTTCTCACTCAGTTCCTGCTCCAGTGCTCATCTTTCTTTGGTAATTTTGTGTACTTTTTCTTCACAATTAAGTCTGTTAATAAAGGTACAGATCTTTCACTTTGATTTATTACATCATCTTATTCTCTTATAATATTCATTTTGCAGAATCATCTGATTGTGTACAAGAAAAAGAAACCTAAATAATATTTTTTTCATTTGTGTTTTTCAGAGCCGGAAACATGCAAACAAAGTGCGCCTGTATTACATGTTGCATCCAGTAGACGGGGGATGTCCAGCTAAGAAGCTCAGAACAGATGACGTGAGTATCTCTTTCTATTCTTCCTATTCTTTTTTTCTGTAATGTGTTTATAAATGACTTGCCCTAAACCATTCCTTGAAAAGATCAAGGTGGCAAACCTTTTTTCTTTAATGAGTTCTAGTCATTGTTTTCCGCAGCCAACTTTTTTTTTTTTTTTTTACAATAATATGCTTCATGAACCCCAGCCATTAAAAAGCCCCTCTGGCGCCGGGCCTGGTCATAACTAGTGTATTGCAGACTCTTGGAAGAGCTCTAGCAATCCCAGGTTAGAAAACCCTCTTCATAGTATGTTTGTTAGCACGGTGGATACTGGTGAATACTGGTGATTGACTGGTGCCCTATTTATGGATGATTGTAGTGGTGACTCAATGGTTGTAGCACTTCAGTCCAGCATTTCATCACAAGGAGACAACAGCTTGGCATGTGTGAAATGTTTTGATTCATCTGGTTTTGCACTGCATTGTCACTTTGACTTAATAGGTGAGCCTGTGTGTTCAAGCTTGGGTTTAATAATGGAGCATATATTACATGAAGGCCAATTCAATTAAAAAAACAAACAAGAAAGTTCGAGAAAGTCTTAACTCAACTCTGAACTTCAGCCATCTTCTGAGATGAGTCTCGCTGAGATGATAGTCTGTGTGCTCTGCTTCTCTCAGTAGGATAAAGCAGGCTTCTGCTTTATCGCCGTGTTTGATGGGCTATTCACACAACGAGAGGGGTTCACAAACACAAGGATGTGTGAATGTTGCTGGGATCAGCCTTTTTGCATTCTCGGCTGGGCAGAGAAAGTCTATGATGCCTGTGGTTTTTGCAGATGTTACATGTTCTTTAGACAGCTTCCAAACAGACCAACAAAGCTCTCACTGCAGGAGACCAAATGCACATCTAAATGTTTATGCGAGAGTCAGAGAATGCGAAATCGTAGCCATCGGCTATGGGATACGGTTAGAAATAAATGATATTGAATGTGGTGTATGTTTTATTGATATTCCTTATGGTAACAGTACTTTTATACATCATTACACAAGCTACTGAGGTGAGGACACTGGCAAAGAATTGCAGTAATGAAGGTGATTAGTGTACAAGAATTGTGTAGGGAACTGCCACCTTCAATGGCCAGATTTCAAAAGACTATCATGCTGCTTTTGAGTACTTTGACTGAACTATAGCTTGTATCAGATCGATAGCAATGAACAGACATTCAAATAGTCATTGATCTCCATGTGTCCATGTGTCTGTCGTCTGTCAATAGGCTCTGCAGACAAACTCGACTTTGTGCAAGTTGGACAGCAAATTTGAATGAGCTGTTACCCACTGAAGCTGATGTTAATGAGGTAGACATATGGACATGTCTTGTCAATGAGTACAGATCATAGGCCAAAATTGGCATTTTTTCAGAAATGAAAGAGAGAGAACAAAATTAAAAGTTGCTACATTTAAAGGGGTCATCGGATGCTACATGCACTTTTACAAGTAGTTTGAACTGAAATGTGTGTTGGCAGTGTGTGTACACAACCACACTGTAATGCTTAAGATTTTTTTTTTCTTTTTTTCAATCTCGTTAAATCATTTCCCATTTCTCGAATCGAGCCGATCTCAGATGCCTGTCTGTGTGATAGTTTCATTGACAGTAGCCTTTCAGCACAGACTGGACCGGGGCCTTACTTTAGACCCGCCCTGAGTGAGCTGTCATCAGTCCGCCATTGTTTCACCGCTAGAGCTGATCTAGACAAGAATGTCTCCTAAGCAATTGAGGTTTTTTGTTGTTGGATGTAATAATGAACATAGCAGTCTTCATTTACTCCCGACATCTGAGCCGCTGAAGATGCAGTGGATTACATCTGTTTTTGAAGGGAATACGCCCCCTGATCTACCTAAATGCGTCTATCTTCCCGCAAATCATTTGTGATCCAGCTTCACCAACAGAAGAAGTGAGTATAAGGTTTTTTAATGAATCTTTGCAAATCGAAATATAATGTGCTAATTGGCAAGTTTCACGATGAATGCGGCAAAAGTAAACAGTCCCTTAAGCCCCGTTCACACCGCCAGCGATTTTTTTTTCGCTATATGTTGCTAGACTCTGTACTGTTAAGACGCTTGTGGGCGTTCCTACTGCTGTCGCTTTAATGTTATTGGTAGACTGCATGTCTGGACATATCTTTAGAAAATGCAAACTCACAAACAAACTATATATATATATTGCCGGTAAATCTAAGATATCATTCTAATCTGACTAGAAATTAGACTTAAAAGAAATAAAAGTAGCATTCTGCTGTTGTTATATAAACTACAGCACTGCTCAGTGCATTAAATCATTAACCTGTGCTGAACTTCTCAGTGCATCATATAATTAACAACACGAACCATCGATGTATGACTCAAACTCACTTTAGACTGCCAACAGTTTATTTTCCACACATCATTTTTATGTCGTTACAGTCAAATCTTTTAAAACAGTGAGATAGCTCCGGAACTCTGTCCTGTCTTGCGTGCACTCGAGACGGTGACGTGTGAGCGCCGCTGAGAGATTCTTCACTCCTATTGGTTGTCGCTTGCGAAATTCGCTGTTCATTTGCATAAAGTTGAGCAATCCTTAACTTTTGTCGCTTGACCCGCATCACTTGACACGCCCACATTCCGTTCCCAACGGTCACTGTCACTCTTGTCGCCGGAAGTCGCCAGCTCTCCATTGAAAATGAATGGGATCATGTCGCTCTGTCGCTGTGTGTCACTGGCGGTGTGAACGGGGCTTCAGAGAGCGGCTCGGAAGAGAGGGGCGGAGTCAGCAGCTCATTTGCATTTAAAGGAAAATGCTGCAAACGGCTTGCTCTGAAAAGAGCTGTTTTTGACAGGGTAAAAAGATGTTTTTTACACTACCATTGAGAAATTTTAACCAAACTATGTTACAGACTTTTCATTAAAACCCTAAAGAATCATATCAATCCGATGACCCCTTTAAGAGACTAGTTAGGGCACTTTCAGACCTATGGACTGTTAGATTTGTAACAAGTAACTGACTGTTTATTAACTGTATATTAAATGTATATTATACACTCTGGTTTTGAACTGAAATAATGAAAAATGTGCCCACCTCTAGAATTACGTTATGCTTTATAAATTATGATACAGCTTGGTTAGATTCCTTTCTCACCACAAGTGAGCCACTCCAGAGTTCCCATTCAGTCGGTCACGTTCGACGTACGTCGGACTGACCGACGAATAGGAATCTCGCTAGAGAGGCCAATCTACTTCGAGTGTAACTAAAACGAGCCAATGCACATTGGCATGCAATCATATGCAGCAGCTGCTCACCTCGCAGCGCGGGTATATAATGAGCAGCAGGTGCGTTGCATCTTTAGCTTTTCGCTTCGGAGCCGAACAGTGTTCTCTGCTGGAAGTGGTAACTGAAGAGTCTCTGCAGGACGATCTCTTTGTGTGAGGAGTGCGGGCGTACAGCACAGCAGTGGGGTCGATTCTCTCCAGCTTTCCTTTTCTTCTCTTCTCTCTTTTCTTTGCCTTTTTTTGAGCAGAAAGAGCTGCAAGAGCCGTTCTCACGGCTGGTAAACGGGGCGCTTAAACAGCGCGTAAAAGCCGTTTTTACGGCTGGTAAGAGAGCGTCGGAGAGAGGGAGAGAGCGCACACGACAGGCTGCACAAATCCCTGTCCGTGTTGCCGCGGCCATTCCCCTGCGTGCTTCAGCACCAGTTAAAAGAGTAAAGTCCCTAAAAGAGCTTGCACAAGTAGAGCTTGCGTCTTTTTAAAGATGACATTCTACTTGTGTGTTTCTGGGTGCGGTCGTTACCTGGCACCGAGGGATGGTCACGAGCGTTGCATCGCGTGCCTGGGCTTAGCGCACGCTGAGGCAGCGTTTGTGGATGAGTCATGTACCCATTGTGGGAGGATGACCATCTCGGAGTTGCGGTCGAGACTCCAGTTCCTGCAAAGGGGCGGAGTCCCAGTGCCGCTGCCTCGTTCCAATCCTCCTCAGAGGGTTGCCACGAGCGGTGGCACTGGTGACCTGAGGATTACAGTGAGTGCGCTTCCTTCGGGGAACCAACCCCCTAGGAACCCTCACTCCTCCTGCACTCCGCAGCCAGTAGAGCTGCCGGGGGAGCGCGGTGGGCCATCTCAAAGGTGTGTACCATCCGTATCCTTCGGCGCTCCTCCCGATGACCAGATGTCGATAGCTGCATCGGAGGGTGAGTCAGACCTTTCTGGAGATGACGCGTCGGCGCAGTTGCCTCCTTCGGGTACGGTAGCTGTGCCCGATACAGATCCGGAAATGATGGCTATGCTTTCCCGGGCCGCCAACAGGGTCGGGCTCGTGTGGAATCCTCCACCGTGTCCCGAGCCCTCAAGGCTGGACGATTGGTTTCTCGGGGTGGCACGAGCTGGTTCTCAGCCACCCACCCCGGTTCCTTTCTTCCCGGAGGTGCATGAAGAGCTCACTGGTACATGGAAGGCACCTTTTACTGCCCGAAACCGTGCCGGTGGGCCCTCCTCCCTCACCACCCTTGATGGCGGTGTGGCTAGGGGTTACACGCGCATCCCCCCTGTGGAGCGGGCCGTTGCTATGCAACTGTGCCCTAACTCCACCTGGCGGGGGGAGCCGTCTCTCCCTTCCCGGGCCTGTAAGCACTCGTCGGACCTTACCGGCAGGGCTTACCAGGCCTGTGGGGAAGCCGCTTCCGCCTTACACGCTATGGCGTTGTTGCAGGTCCATCAGGCCAAGGCACTGAAGGACCTGCACGAGGGTGGTCATGATCCGCAAGTTCTTCATGAACTTCGTACCGCGACGGACCTCGCGCTTCGGGCGACGAAGGTTACGGCGCGGTCAGTGGGTCGTGCGATGTCCACTTTGGTGGTCCAGGAACGCCATCTCTGGCTGTGTCTGGCCGACATGAGGGATACCGACAAAGTCAGGTTCCTTAATTCCCCCGTGTCCCAGACCGGCCTCTTCGGCGACGCGGTCGAGAACTTCGCCCAGCAGTTCTCGGCTGTACAAAAGCAGTCTGAGGCGATCAGTCACATCCTGCCACGGCGGTCCGCTGTTGCATCCACCCCGCCGCCGGCAGCACCTCAACCTGCTCGTCGCCGAGGGCGACCCCCTACGGTTGCCCCCGCTCCCGCGCCGCAGCAACAGCCTCCACCCAAGCGGCGTCGTGGAGCCAGTCGTAGGCGGGGTCCCCAGCCCGTCCAGGCCCCCGCCAAGAGGGGCGGCAAAGCCAAGAGCAAGAGGCCCTAGGACGGGCGACCCGGAGATGATTGGGACTGCTCGTCAGGAGGTGGTGATTGCACCGCTCCTTCCCCCGGAGGAGGGCCGGGTGGTAAATCCTTTGTTTCCTTTTCTTTCTGTTCCGCCGCTGGCCCAACGGTCAGCGGTACCCAAAATTTTCAATAAAAGAGCAGTTTCCATCATCTCCGGGTCCGAAGAGGGCTCGGAGAGTAGTGGGAGGAGTGAAACCTCTCCACTCTCATCCACCTCTTCTGTCGCCAGCGGACAGCGGCGTGCAGTTCGAGAAGGTCACCCGAGCCTCTCCTGCACCCCCTGTTCGACCGTGGAACCAGGTAAGTGTTGCACAGCACACTCAGACCCCGCTACGGGCCGCCTCCCAAAGAGAGCCCCCCGAGCCGCGTCCCTGCGTTCCACCTCGCTGCCCCACTGCGGGTACGCCTACGGTCCCCTTGGTCCCGCTTGCGCGGTCTCTGCGAGCCTGGTTAGTGCTCCCCAGTCCGTCTCGCTGGCTCATTCGGACCATCAGGCTCGGCTATGCGATTCAGTTCGCCCGGCGTCCCCCCAAGTTCACAGGTGTCCACTTCACTTCAGTGAAAGTGGTCGATGCCCATGTCTTGCGTGCGGAGATCGTAGTCCTACTGGCGAAGGGCGCGATAGAGCCGGTCCCTCCAGCCGATATGAGGTCGGGGTTTTACAGCCCTTACTTCATTGTACCCAAGAAGAGCGGTGGGTTACGACCGATCTTGGACCTGCGAGTTTTGAATCGGAGTCTTCACAAGCTACCGTTCAAAATGCTCACGCAGAAACGCATTTTCGAGTGCATCCGTCCCCGAGATTGGTTTGCAGCGATCGACCTGAAGGACGCGTACTTTCATGTCTCGATACTTCCTCGACACAGGCCGTTTTTGCGCTTTGCGTTCGAGGGTCGAGCGTATCAGTACAAGGTCCTGCCCTTCGGGCACCTCAGCCAGTTGGGCCTTCAGGTCAACTGGGAAAAGAGCAAACTCGCCCCAGTGCAGAGGATCTCTTTTCTCGGTATGGAGTTGGATTCGGTCAAACAGTCAGCACGCCTCACAGAGGAACGTGCTCAGTCGGTGTTGAACTGCCTGAATGCATTCAGAGGCAGGACAGCGGTCCCACTGAAACTTTTTCAGAGGCTCCTGGGGCATATGGCAGCCGCAGCGGCAGTAACCCCGCTCGGTTTGCTTCATATGAGACCGCTTCAGCACTGGCTTCACGGCCGAGTCCCGAGATGGGCGTGGCAACGCGGCACGTACCGAGTGGCAATCACTCTGGAATGCCGCCAAGCCTTCAGCCCGTGGTCAGACCCCTTGTTTCTTCGGGCAGGAGTGCCCCTAGAGCAGGTGTCTCGGCATGCCGTGGTCTTCACGGATGCCTCTGCCACCGGCTGGGGTGCCACGTACAACGGGCATGCAGTGTCAGGGGTGTGGACGGGCCCCCAGCTGCATTGGCATATCAACTGCCTCGAGTTGCTAGCAGTACACTTTGCCCTGAGCCGCCTGAAGGGGCCGTTACGCGGCAAACATGTGCTGGTCCGGACGGACAACACTGCGACCGTTGCGTACATCAACCATCAAGGAGGTCTGCGCTCCCGTCGCATGTCGCAACTCGCCCGCCATCTCCTCCTCTGGAGTCAGAAGCATCTGAGGTCGCTTCGCGCCATTCATGTCCCTGGTGTGCTCTACCGTGCGGCCGACGAGCTCTCACGAGCTGCGCTACCGGGAGAGTGGCGACTCCATCCCCAGGTGGTCCAGCTGATTTGGGGAGAGTTCGGCGAAGCTCAGGTAGACCTGTTTGCCTCGCCAGAAACCTCACATTGCCAGTTGTTCTATTCCCTGTCCGGGGGGACACTCGGTACAGATGCACTGGCGCGCAGCTGGCCCCGGGACCTTCGCAAATATGCGTTTCCCCCAGTGAGCCTACTTGCACAGACCTTGTGCAAAGTCAGGGAGGACGAGGAGCAGGTCCTGCTGGTTGCGCCCTATTGGCCCAACCGGACCTGGTTCCCGGAACTCTCACTTCTCGCGACAGCCCCTCCCTGGCGAATTCCTCTGAGGAAGGATCTGCTTTCTCAGAGACGGGGCACCCTTTGGCACCCGCGTCCAGACCTCTGGAAACTCCATGTCTGGTCCCTGGACGGGACGCGGAGGTTCTAGGTGACTTACCCCCTGAGGTACTTAACACCATCGCTTCGGCACGTGCACCGTCTACGAGACGTGCTTACGCCTTGAAGTGGAACCTGTTCGTCGAGTGGTGCGCTTCTCGCCGAGAAGACCCCCGAAGATGTTCGATCGGTGTCGTGCTTTCCTTTTTGCAGCAAGGGTTGGAGCGTAGGCTGCCCCCCTCCACCCTCAAAGTTCATGCTGCGGCTATTTCCGCATGCCACGACCTCATCGATGGTAAGTCTGTGGGTAAGCACGACCTGGTCGTCAGGTTCCTTAGGGGGGCGAGACGGTTAAATCCTCCTCGACCTCCCTCCATACCCTCTTGGGACCTTGCTCTGGTGCTTAGAGCACTCCAGATTGCTCCCTTTGAGCCTTTGCAGTCAGCAGACTTAAAGATTCTGTCTATGAAGACTTTGTTGCTGGTTGCATTGGCCTCCATCAAGAGGGTAGGGGACCTGCAGGCATTTTCGGTCGACGAATCGTGCCTAGAGTTCGGGCCGGGTGACGACCACGTGGTACTGAGACCCCGGCCTGGCTATGTGCCCAAGGTTCCTACCACTCCCTTCAGGGATCAGGTAGTGAGCCTGCAAGCGCTGCCCCCGGAGGAGGCAGACCCAGCCTTGGCTTTGCTCTGTCCAGTTCGTGCCTTGCGACTGTACATAGACAGAACTCGAAGCCTCAGGACCTCAGACCAGCTCTTTGTCTGTTACGGAGGCCAGCAGAAGGGAAAGGCGGTCTCCAAGCAGAGGATGGCCCACTGGATAGTGGATGCCATCGCCTTGGCTTACCAAGCACAAGGCGTGCCCTGCCCGCTCAGGTTGCATGCCCACTCCACGAGAGGCGTGGCATCCTCCTGGGCGCTGGCTCGTGGCGCCTCGCTGACAGATATTTGTAGAGCTGCGGGCTGGGCGACACCTAACACGTTCGCTAGGTTCTATAGCCTTCGTGTCGAGCCGGTCTCCTCCCGTGTTCTCACCTCAGGTCAGAGGCATGGAGAGGTCCCGGCTTAGTGTCGGCTTGCTGCGTTACATACGCTTATTGCTCCAGAGAGTCCCTACAAGGCAGACCCTGTTGAGTCCTCCGATCACCTTCGGCAGCCAGATGTGGCGGAGCATCTGGCGCCAGGCCTTTACTCCGTTGTATCCTTGAGAACCGGATTTAGGCTAGGTTCCGTATGTGTGACCCTACGGGGATCCCATATGGGGTATTCCACGGGTTGCTCCTAAACAAACCCGTGTCTTTCCCTCTGGGAGAACCCACCTCTCGTCAGGGTTGGAGTCACCCCAGTACTTCCATATGTAGTACAGCCCTACGGGGTTAGTCCATATGTACTTCTCCACATAACTCCTTCGGGGAAGGATGTGGCTTCCGCAGCGTTCCTTTCCAGTGAAAGGGTTCGCTTTCCCAGTGTTATCCAAGGTCTCACTGAATGGGTTTTGGGGAACAGCAGTGATTGACACTCTCTGTGTTTGCCCTGTCCCACCGTCCTTAGGCAAGGGGGTACAGGAGGCTGGCTACAGAGCGCTGGAAGGGGGCAGCTCCTGTGGCGCTTTGGTAGGGATTCCTATTCGTCGGTCAGTCCGACGTACGTCGAACGTGACCGACTGAATGGGAACGTCTCGGTTACATAGGTAACCCTCGTTCCCTGAAGGAGGGAACGGAGACGTACGTCCCGTCGCCACAGTCGCTGGACCCCGCTGATGCTGCCGCCTTACCTGTTCGGCTCCTCAGCGAAAACCTAAAGATGCAACGCACCTGCTGCTCATTATATACCCGCGCTGCGAGGTGAGCAGCTGCTGCATATGATTGCATGCCAATGTGCATTGGCTCGTTTTAGTTACACTCGAAGTAGATTGGCCTCTCTAGCGAGATTCCTATTCGTCGGTCAGTCCGACGTACGTCTCCGTTCCCTCCTTCAGGGAACGAGGGTTACCTATGTAACCGAGACGTTCACCACCTCATTTAGGCAATCTCATACAATTGTTTTGATGCACATCCAAGCGTGATTGTCATGCTCATAAATGCCTAGGGAAAAATTCACCAGGTTCCAAGACAAATGCTCTGAACGAGCCAGGGGTGAAAACACCCTTTCAGTATGTTTCTCAAACAAAGTTATCATACGACTCCATGAGACCTGATATAAAGCATGTGAATCATATTAGCCAATTTTATGTTACTTTTTTAAGTGGGGAGAGAGAACTGTTCATTTAAGTCTTTAGTTTGAATTAATTAAATCTGAATGTTTAGGGTAGATTTTCCCACTTAAATATTGAGTTAATCCTCTTATACTCTCTTATCACTAATCAGTTAATGCACTTCTGAAAATCAATATAAAAATAGTGCAAGATGTGGAATTTTTGTGATTACCTTTTCTCTGTCATTAACCTATAAACGTGATAGAGAAAAACTAAGTCAGGTGGCGTTCAGTCAAAATCAGCACTTTTCACAGTGGGACCGAGGGAGTAGAGTGGAACTGAAAGCAATTATTTTTCCACCACATTGCTCTTTCTGATATTTATAGATCAATGAACTCTACATGGCTACTGTTGTGTGAATGCTGTTGTAATGTTTTTGGCTCCACAGCAACGAAAAAGAAAAACAGAAAATTTTGCGCCAGCAATTTTGCTTCAGCGTAAAACGCTTAGACATACTGTTTTTCTTGATTTCTTCAATAACAATGTTGTGTGAACATTTATTTCCAAACCATTCTTTAAAAAAATGCAAAACTACATGTACAGTTTAAATGTTAAGGGGAGTGCTGAAATGTTAATAATTAAAAGTAAGTCATTTCATTATATTGTCAACCAGTCCAACTGTACAGTACCTGTCAGTCAATGCTAAACACAAAGTGCTGCCCCCAGAGCACAGGGTTATATGAGGGTAAACTGGCCCTTGACCAGCGGAGAACTAAAATTCACCTGCATTAAGAGTCAGTAAGCGGCCAAGTTCTAACAAGCTGTCCTCTGCTCTCTCAACGCCTAATAAAGAGGCCACAGATCGTACAGGAGATCACTGGTCACATCCATCTGCTTAACACAAATCAGCTGTCTGCAGCAGCTACTAATAGCTACATGGTCCCCTAAGGACACTTTAAAAATCTCTCCCCAAGTCTCCAGCACACTGTAACTCAATGCAAGGGCTGTGGCAGAGGATACAATTAGCGGCCTGGGACAACTTCTGCACTGATCGAATAGCCCATCGGATACTTACTCCTATTTAATTAGCGGTGATTAAATCAACCCCTGCTGGGGCTCATGTTTCCAAGGGAGAGCAGGGCAGACGGAGCATGTGTGGAGGACAAGAACAGAAAGAAAGTGAAGAGAAGAGAAGAAAGTGAGCTGGAACTCGAGCCTGGATCTTCAGCTTTTGTTCTAGACTTTGTTTCACTGAGTTAATGACAGATCAGTGACTGTGTGTGGAATGTCCAGACAGCCTGAGAGTGATACAGCAGTTTCCTCTTTACATTTACATTTCAGTTTACGCTTCTCTCTTGGGTATCAGCAGAACTCATTTTGTCAGGGTTCCACATGCATTAATAATCACAATATATGTATATGGCAAACCTATAAAAACACTGAAAAACTAATGGGATGCATGCACAGATGAACCTTTGTTTGTTGGACATTTTCCAAGTTGGTATGACTCTTTAGGGTCTTCATAAAATGTCTGTAACGTACTTTGGTTAAAATTCCTCAATGCTTGTGTAAAACAACAACCTTTTTACCTTGTCAAAAACAACTCAAGCTCACTGAAAGACACCGTTTCAGACTCAGACAGACCCCCCAAAAAAAAACTGTCTGCGTGTTTTATTTTCAGAGTTTTGGAGCTGGCAGACATACCAGAAACCTACTAAATACAAAAAAATAACTAAATAAATTTAAAAAAGTGAAAATTTCAAAACTATCTGCTTATTTTGACCTGATTCACAACGGTTTTAATAATGTTTTCTAATTTGAGTGGTACGGGTAGGATTTTGCGGGAAATTAGAGCATGCTGCTGCGTCATTACGTCACGTCTGTAAACATAAAGAAGTTGTCTCGGCTTCTAGGCTTATTGCATGTGAGGATCCTGCAGGTGGCAGATCGTTTATAGCCTTTTCTCACAGCAGCTAGAATAATTAAATGTAAAAAAAAATCATTTTGATGGCGGAAACACATGTGAACAAAATTAAATTATATTCCAGTTTTAAATGTGCTTCTGGGATTTCGAAGGGAGCATAATTTGCTTTTTGGTTTAAAAGAATTTCTTGGTATGAAATTCGAATGGTATGACAATTAGAGATTAGACTGTACAGAAATTGAAATCTACATGCTCTATACTCATAGTCACACAATGCTGATGTTATTAACATTAATAATTTGCAGGGATGCAAATTTGTCACCTTTCGGCGAAAATTCGCCGTTTTCACCTTGAAATAGGTCATTCACGTGAATCTGTAAAAAATAAAAAAATAAATGGGGTGGGTCGTATCTGCGAGTCATCTGTATCACGTCACCTGTAGCGTTTTTTTTTCCCTCTGTTGGCAAAGGAATGGACCCGCCCTACTCTGCCTCTGATTGGCTTACCTTAATGTCCTTTCCAACCTTTCCAATCTCACTCCTGAAGCCTAATGTTTAGACGCTGCAGGCAACTGTCCATATTTCCAGAGGCTACGTAAAATGTGAAGGAACAAGCTAATGGTAAGCAACTTATTTGTGAAGTAATTGGGCTATGTTCAGACTCAGACTCAACTTTATTGTCCCGTAGGGAAACTAAGGTTGCAGCAAAGTGCCAATACACTAACCATTTCCATGCACACATAACCATTACCCCCATAAAAGCATACAATGTACACATACAATTTCCCAAACAATAAAATCCAACCAAGCGTTACTCAAGTTCATACATTTTGGGTACCAATACATTCTCCTCCCCACCAGACTTATTCAATAACTTAATAGCCACAGTAACAAATGAATCTTTAGTTCTTTTCGTCCTGCATACAGGAACTCTAAAACGACGGCCAGATGGCAACATCTGAAACTCAGTATGTAGTGGGTGGTCAATAGCACAGAGAATGACCTGGGCTTTCTTAACAACAGAATTTTGGTAAATTTCAGTAGGCACAGTTTAATTAACACTGATAATTTTGCCTGCCACCTTAACAAGGCTACCCAACCTATTCTTATTTGACAGACTCAAGTTACCATACCATGCTACAATGCAAAAGGAAAGGACAGATTCAATAAATTGTTTGTAAAACAGTGACATCATAAAAGAGCAAACACTAAAAGATTTTAATTTCCTCAGAAAAAACAATCTTTGTTGAATCTTTTTACCAACAGCCAAGCAGTTGGGTTGGAAAGTCAACTTATTATCTATAACTACCCCCAAATATTTGTGTGTATCAACAAATTCAATGTCCAAACCTTTAATTATTGTCATCCAGGGGCTAGGAGAAAACCCCCTGTAATCAATCACCATATCCTTTGTTTTATTAACATTCAACTGAAGAGAAAATCGGTCACACCACGAAATTAAGTCCTTCATGACAGGACCATGCCCCAAATCCTGTTCGTGAAGAAGACTCACAATCACTGAATCATCGGCATATTTTATGATATAGCTATTCTCATGCGTGCTCCGACAATCATTTGTATTCATAATAAACAAGAGAGGTGAAAGACAACAGCCTTGAGGGGACCCAATAGAACAGTACTGAAGGTCAGAAAGAACACCATTGACTCTAACACACTGAAGACGTCCTACTAAAATATCCAAAATCCATCCAGAAATATTAAGATCCAAATTAAAATGAGAAATTAATTTCTCTCCCAACAAATGTGGCTTCATAGTGTTAAAAGCAGAAGAGAAATCAATAAATAACAATTTAGCATGTGTCTTAGGCCTTTCCAAGTGACTAGACAGATAATTCAACAATGTAAGATTAGCATCAAGTCTATCTAAATTTCATCTTTAACTACTTTCTCAAGACACTTCATAACTAACGAAGAGCTACTGGCCTGAAATCATTTAGCTCCTGTGGAGACCTTGTCTTAGCTACAGGGACTATAATAGATTTTTTCCAAATTTCAGGAACTCTTTGTAACATAAGAGACTGGGAAAAAAATGTATTGAAATATTTCACACAGCTGTTCAGCGCGTGTACGTAACACCCTACCTCCGATGTTATCAGGACTTTTTTTTAGTATTAACTCTCTGGAAAAGACCTTTAACCTGAATCATACTAATATTAAAAAATTCGCTACATGCTAGATCTCGTTTTAAAAAGTCAATTTCTGACTTTAAATCACTATCATCAAACCTTAAATAAACTGTGTTAACTGAATCCTCTATCCCCTAATATCTCTATGTTGGTGGTTAGATTAGCCTGTTTGTAGCTAGCTAAATTAAGTTCGCTGTAGAGCAGGACGGAATGCATTTGTATCTGCTGTAAATTATGGTGTTCCAGTATAAATGGTGATTACCGTGTGAGGCTGCTGTTTTTTTTTTTTGTTTTTTTTTGTGTCAGGCCGCTGTTGCAATAGCTATGAAGACTGTAAGTTACGTTATAGCTAAATTAGTTTGCTACCCTTTGCAAAATGCTCCTCAGTCTCGACCTTAAAGGAACACTCCACTTTTTTTGGAAATAGGCTCATTCTCCAACTCCCCCAGAGTTAATAAGTTGAGTTTTACTAAACTAAAACTTGACTCTTCTGTAGTTATATCGTGTACTAAGATCGGCGGAAAATGAAAAGTTGCGATTTTCTAGGCTGATATGATTAGGAACTACTCTCATTCCAGCGTAATAATCAAGGAACTTTTCAAGGCTACCGGGCACTACTTTCAGGCGCTGCGTAATATCACTACGCCTGCTGCGGCCATGTTACGGCAGCAAAGTTCCTTGATTATTACGCCGGAATGAGAGTAGTTCCTAATCATATCAGCCTAAAAATCGCAACTTTTCATTTTCCGCCGATCTTAGTACACGATATAACTACAGAAGAGTCAAGTTTTAAATAGGAAAACGATCGAAACTCTTTGATCGTTTTTGAACGCGATGCTACTGGTCTAATAGGATTCAATGATCTATGCTAAGCTATGCTAAAAGTGCAATCGCCAGATCCGGAGATCAGCTGAATGGATTCAAAAAAGGTAAAACTCAACTTATTAACTCTGGGGGAGTTGGAGAATGAGCCTATTTCCAAAAAAAGTGGAGTGTTCCTTTAACATTTGCCTCACATATCAGTAAGCTATTATTCTGATATGAAGTCGATTTGAGAACTGTTCGACCTACAAGTAAAGCATACTGTTTAATGTAACGTTACAGTAATATTAGTGTCACTCAGTTCAAGTGGAAGCATCGCTAAGCTAGGGCTGGACAATAATTCAATATCAATATGTATCGCGATCTAATTTTTTTCAATAACAGTGATATGATTTTTTCCGGTATACATTTCCGGTATTTCGATATACATTACCAGTGTTTCCCATACATTGATTTATTTGTGGCGTTTGACTTCGTTGAATAAACATGAGCACTGCACGTTTTAAAAAGCGGGTGATTTATGTGAATGTATCTGTGAAGGGAAAATACTGTCTTCAGAATAGTTTTGATGGCATTTTCATTTTATCTGATAAAGTAGCGTTCATGAGCGGAGCTGCTTAGATTACAGCCATAACCGGGGAAACCGCTGGTTCTACCGCTCTCAAAGCACCTCCTACTGGCAGACAATCAGATTTTACTCCGCTGTTTTCAACATAATAATAAATGTTTTTTTGAGCAGTAAATCAGAATATTAGAATGATTTCTGAAGGATTATGTGACTGGAGAAATGATGCTAAAAATTCAGCTTTTAAATCACAGGAATAACTTGCATTTTAAAATATTTTCAAATAGAAAACAGCTATTTTAAATGGTAAATATTTCAAAATGTGACTGTTTTTGCTGTATTTTTGATCAAATAAATGCACGCTTGGTGAGCAGAAGAGAATTCTTTAAAAAACTAAAATCTTACTGTTCAAAAACCTTTGACTGGTAGTGTATGTTAGCCTGTAGTTTGAAGTTAAACATATTAATAAGGTGAGTCGGAGATGTTTGTTTGACAGTGATTTCATATTTCTTGTTTGTATGAAGGCTAAATACAAATAAAAGGTGAACATTAATTTATTTGTGCAGTCCCCCCCCCCAAATATCAAAAAATTCTTTATTTTACAAATTATTGTCTTGTTTTCAGAAAAAAAAAGTCAAAATTAAGTGAGTTTTTCCTTAAAACAAGCAAAATAATCTGCCAATGGAGTAAGCAAAATAATCTTATTATTTAAATTTGGTTAATTTGGTTTGTCACCTTTTTCACCCCTGACAAGTTTGCACCCCTGAATTTGAGAATAAAGTAACAATAATAATAATTTGCTTGGTTTGATGTGATATGAGCTAACTGATCTTTAGATTAAATCACCATTGGTAGCGCGATTTATTGTAATGCTTTTTTCCCTCAATTGGTCAGAACAAATATGGCAGACTTGTTCTATAAAATAAATTCTTATTTGGGTCATATATTCCAAGACGTAGGCTAGAATCTGTGATTACTAAGTATAGGATTCACACCGGTGCGGTGACTGACAGATACACATACTTCTCAAAACATTCGATTTTTAAACATTAGTCTTCAAAAGCTAAGATCTAATGTATCTTTCCAGTGTTAATAAGTACTGCCTACTGTTTAAGGAATGATGCTGTAATAATTAAATATGTTTACACTATGGCTTACAAGATAAGTGCCTCAAATATGGGGATGGTTTTGAAGTATCCATTGAAACCTGACTGATGTGATGTGAACTGACAGCACTGTGCTTTCCATGGTTGGCATAGCATCTTGTTCTCATGGAGACGCAGACCAGACTGAGTCATGGGTTCTCTGACCTTTTTTTCTCTATCATTGTGTTTCTTTCTCGAAGTGGACACTCTTCCATTCTTGCTGGAAGAAATAAGTAGTAAACAGTAAAAAATATAAGTGAGTAATCCATAATTAAACTGCAGTTAAAAGCACATTGTGCTTGTAACATTTGGTTTTGAGCATTCTGAATCCACAAAGCAATAGCCATGCTGCACAGCAACCATATATACAGTGTAAACAGAATTAAGTCTCAAAAGGTTTTCCACTAAAGCAATCTCTGCAAAGCCCCCAGAACGCTTTCACCAGCAACTACTGCCTGAAAGCCTCAGATGCAGTGCTGAATTGAAGTCTTTCGTTGTTCACAAAAATGTACTCTGCTTTATGATCATATATAGGCCTATAGGTGCACAGGCTTAAGCATCAGATCTAAAACCTAACAAAAAGAAAATACATGGCTTTTGAAAAAAGGTGTGAAAGTTAAATGCATAATAATAATAAATTGACATTGTCAGCATTACACTATTGCTCCCAAGCCAAATTATTTGTGGCAGTTTTATATTCATGTTTTATATATATATATATATATATATATATATATATATATATATATATATTTTGTATTTATAAATGTGCATTTGTTACATTATATACAGTTGATATATTATTGTAATCTACTTTTTATTTTTATTTATTTGTATATTGCTTTTGTTACATACAGTTGTTATATTTTGTCATTAATTTACTGGCAGTTTGATATTCTTACAATTTTATTATTATATTATAGTTATTTTCTTACATAAAAATATAAAACAGCACAGAGATTGTACATAAAAGAATGCACTTTATCTTTCCATTTGAGACTCGTTGATCTTCTGTATACAGTCAAATCTACTTCTCTCTTCTTGGTATTTGAACAGCAATTACAAATTCAGCATCTCTTTCCCACAGGCTGGTTCTGCTGTTCCAATCAGATGGTTATCAGCCTCCTGATTATTCCATCACAGCCCTGATGAACTCTGTCAGACTCTTAACAGTTCTGTCTCTGCTTAGTTGGGCAATAGGCAGTCATTTGTCACTTTGAATTGACTTTATTTGATACTGCAGAGATATGCAAAATGCTAGACTGCTGCATAAATGAAGCACTAAAATAACAGACAAACTAATTTCAGTTTAGCTTTCAAACTCTAACTCAGTTAGAACTGCATGTTTCTGACACAAGTTCATGGAAATGTCATTAGAGTCAGCAGTGTTGGGCATGTTACTTTAAAAAAGTAATCAGTGATAGTTTCTAGTTACTTCTCACAAATACTAACTGAGTTAGTAACTGAGTTACATCATTATAAAAGTAACTAATTACCAGGGAAAGTAACTATTGTGTTACTTAAAAAAATAAAAAATTAAATAGGCGATGTCAAATGACTTGGATGCCCACAATATTAAATATGTTCAATGAATGAAATGGACACTAAATAGAATAAATTATTATTATTATAAAATATTGTACACTAATCTACACTATTTTAATGTTCCTGTGGGACAATGTGAGAGACACCTATCAAATTCAATATATGATTATAAATATTATCCACCCCATATGGACACCTTGGCAATAGAATTGCAATAGAATTGCCATTGGCTAGTCAATTTTTTATTAAGTTTACTCACCAGACTAATATTAATTATCTGACATAGTATTTTATATTATATACAGTATGTATATATATATATATATATATATATATATATATATATATATATATCTGACACTATAACATCAGTCAGTCAAGCATTATAATATGATATTATGATAATTTAGCATTACATGATGATAGAACTTTAGTAATTAGAATAAACATGTATGAATGCATATTTGTCATGTTGACAGAACTTAGTACTGGTGGTGGTTGTTGAGCGATATGCTCAATTTTCATATCGTCCTATTGCCAGCCTGTGAGATCGCCGATACATGAACAACTCCGCTGTTCCAGCGATGGCTTATCTGAACGCCTCTGATTGGCCATTGCATTCATAAACTCAGCATAATCGTGTGATTGGTTATAATAATGCGCAACACTGTAAAAACGCGGAAAAAGAAATATAATGCAACAAATAAGCTCTAATATTAATTAGATAGTATTACTAGCCTGATAATAATAATCGTCTAGCTATCGTCAAAGGCATCATCCACAGGCGATATCTCTGACTATCGTCGATACTAGGCTTGGGCGGTAATACGGTAATATGGTATACCGCGGGATCTAAAAATAGCAACGGTATCAGTTTCAATACCGTTATACCGTCATAAAAAAACAATGCACTTATATAGGAGACGAGGATTAAATATTAAATATAATTTATTTAATGCCTAAAAATGCGTATGCTTGGTTGTCCTCACGTGACAGCGTGGAGGAGAAAGAGAGAGAGGGGGAAAGATGGCGAGTCGCGCACCAAGTGACCAGGGTAGGGTTGCACCAGCCATTCGTAAGTTCTTACTTAAATTAGAATGTTAAGTTCACACTAGAGGCTAGTAACTACTTGCTAGTTTGTAACTACATTTGTACTTACTTCGGTTGCACCAGCTGTTCGTTAAGCAGGACGTAGCTAGTAGTTCTTAAGCTCTCCGTAAAGTAATGCGTAGTCGCATAAAATGACGTTTACCCTAAATCATCCAATAGAAACCTTCAAATACACGAGCAGAACTTGTTTAAATGTTATTGATTTTAATTTTAATTAATCCTTCATTCTAACTTCTTTCGCCTCACGTATACTAACGGTAAAAACAAGTTTCCATTAAAAACGATACATTAATAACATTAGTCTATATGTAAGCTATTTTTATATGTAAATAACATTCAGAAACTGTAACTGAAATAAATAAGGATCAATAAATACTGAAAGAAAAAAAAACCATAAGAAATGCCATTTATTTATTGTTTCATCTGACATGCGCAAACACGGACCGAAGTGCACAGAGGCGCGCTGTAGATGGGGTTGAAGACGGGCTAAAAAAGAAACAAAGTACTTTTATTCACATATTGTTCTCTCTGTTAATATGTACATGAGTGTAAATGTCAGCAGCATCATATATGCCTAAAGGATTGGAGGTTGTCAGGTAAAAGAAGAGCATATTGATGCAATTCACTCAGTCTGCTATTTTATTCCAACCGTTACTCCTGACCAGACGCATCCGTAAATATTTAGTTTATACGTAGAGTTACACTTCAACTAAGTGTAATGGTGCAACGAAGAAATATTTAGTAGTGCGTAAGTTGTAACTTAGTGCCCATTTACGTCAAAACTAGGCTAGGTTGTAACTTACGTTCAGCTCGTGCAACCGGCCCCAGGGTCTCGAAAAAGAACACAACTTCTGCAGTTTGGCAGTATTTCAGGTTTCGACCGAACGAGAAGGGAGAGGCGGTAAATACGGACGAGGCAATTTGCAAATTGTGCAACAAAAAGGTGACCGCGAGAGATGGAAATACCTCGAACCTAAGGTGACACTGTCTGAGCCTTATGTCATAATTTTTTTATTATTCACGGTAATACCGTATACCGAGGTAAAATAGGGAGGAGGTTTGACGGTATCAAAATTTGGATACCGCCCAAGCCTAGTCGATACACAATACAATCGTCTTGTTTATTTTTGTTTTTGTAACATTGTTTATTATTTTTGCATGTTATTTGTCAGCAAAATCTGCCAGATGATGTAATGATGATGTGCGCCAGGGATTTTGTGGGAACTACAGATTGTACTTCTGCATTTTTGCATACCTGCTCACAGACAGTCAGATTAAGCCCACTGCATTATGGGTGTTGATGTTTTCCTACCTTTTTTTGCCACGTTTTATCTCTTGCAAGCGGTGAATTAGCCTATCCATTTAACCAGCATATTGTATGTAGTTTTTACCATAATTTTATTCTCAGCGGTTGTCAGAATTGTGAATGACATCTTTAAGTACAAAGTAAAGTTAATTTAAGTGTGCAGTTTAAGATTACAATTTAAAAATAGGCAAAATAGGCAAAAAGTGACGAAAAGCACTATTAACTGTTAGCACTATTAACAATAGAATTTTTAGAATTTTAACAACATAAAACAGTATTTGCAAAAACACTTCCATTTAGGTCCTCTGAAGAGTGGTAAATTAACCTAATAAGATATAATTTATATAGGCCTATCTGTTGCATGTGACTTTATGCTTTGGTAACACTTCTTTTGTGCCACAAAAAGTTTGGAATTGAATGTAAACCTCATTTATAAATCAAAATCTTACCTTCATATTGCTTGCTACTGTAATTATGAAGAAAACTGATTATGTTGAAGCCATTATGTTATAGAGCAGTGGGTATGGTGCCATGTACTGTTCCCACTCTCACTCCATTTTCTCTCCTTGCTTCATTTCCTGTCTGCCTTCAACTGTCTGTCAATAAAAGCTAAAACCCGAAATGAAAAGAAAAAAAAAAGCTCTAGTCTAAACTGAGTAGAGTTGGCAAAGATATTCATGGGCATGCATGCATGCATTCAGAAAAGATTAGCTATTGCTGAAGCTGATGATGGTTGAATGCAAAGAGGCTTCATTGTTTTGTGTGAATAGGCTGCATTAGAAAACATGCATTCGCCAAGCATTAATCTGGAGTAGAACAACGTTAAAGACCATGTTGTCTACCTAGGTCATAGTTGCAGTTCTTTGAAATGCAGAGATGTGCAGAATGTTTATTTTCTGTTAAAGTGATGTGTGTTAATTAAAATACTTTCTCATCTCCAACCTTAATATGTAGGGACAACAATACGTAAGCTTTTTGCTTGTTTGCTTATTGAAGTTGCCCTGATATTATTATGAGAGTAAAGCTCTATGGAAAACACTCTGTTTTGTGTTGACAGTAAAGTGAATTTTCCGCTTTCAGATAAAAAGATTATTTTATTGCATGAATGAAATAGACACAAATCCGTTTTGCTGAAGAGCAATGCGTCTTTCTTAGTGACAGGCTGTGAATTGCTGTGTAGACGTATATTCAGACGTGTAATTATCTTCAGCTTTGCGCATGACTTTAGAATAAGTGAGCCGCACATATCTGACAAATCACATTGGAGATTAAATCTGGGGGGATACAGCTGAGTCAGCCCTGGATGTCATTTTTCGGTTCAAATGTTATCAATATTATTCATGCACGCACATGTTTGCGGGTTTTGCCTTAGACTCTGGATTTGATGCTTAAATATATGCATTTATTTTTAATTTATCTAAAAGACAACATAGATTGTTAACATGGCACAGTTCACTTCCATAATCTGATGTATTTCCAAGTGAATAAGGACAGTCAATATGAAAATAATATAGTTCAACACTCCATTGGGAATTGATACACATCAAAATGTCTTTAATCCCAAAGCCGCATTCTCTAATTTTTATGCAGTTTATAACATTTTGTTAAAAAAATGAACCCTAAAGCATGTTGACTCGTAAACATCTTTCCACTTGTTAAAATTTACCATTTACATAAATATTTAAAGTCATATCGTAACTCGAGTCAAACTTTTTCATCATGTCCAAAATTACCAATTTTAACAACTGAAATACTCTCAGCCGGTGCAAATTTGCTACGCAATGGTAATTTGCACCATTATGCATATCCAAATCATACATGTCCAAAAAAACCATAGACAGTAATTTAACAATTAAACTGCTGTAATTTGTCGAGCCAATGCAAATTTGCAACATGGTGACCTTCCCCTTTTGCAGATGGCAGTCATTAACACCTGTGTACTTTATAAAATTAGCTTTTAATAGAGAGTCATTCTGTTTTGCTCTTGTCAGTGATTTTATTTTGCTGTATTTCATAGTGATTGCCACTGTAACACAAAGACCACAACATTCTGAATGCACTATATGAGGACTTGTGTGGGAGATTCTTCTTTTCAGAGCAGGTGATGTGGTAATGGATATATTGAATGTACAGTACACATACTGAAGCACAGAGCAAGGTCATCTGGAGAAGTGCTGTGTTGGTGTGTGCTGTGTGTTCAGCTCCCTACATTAACACTGAGGGTGCTTGGTTTCTATGATACTTACAAACAGAGAAAACAATGGATTTTTGCAGGCCAACCTGCAGACCAAATATAGCTTCAATGCAATGGACAAAACCAACATGGCTGCTGTAGTATGTCCGATAACGTTTCTCCGTATGGATAGAACATACATGAATTCTGACCTCATTGTTGTCTAACTCTCTTTTAACATACTTCAGCAGTGTTAGTATTTCAGTCTAGTAGTTTAGGAAGACAGACAAAGAGTGAGTTTGTGTGTTTGTATCCTTGTGTAAGAATGCCTCCAAGCGCAACCTAAGCCTGTTTTCACTCCACATGTGTCATATCATTTTGCCCTTCCTATGGTCCAAGGCTCTGTGTGGCAATGGAACAAAATTGCTGGAAAATTTATGCAAATAAGCTCCTTGTTTTATTCATAGAGCTGGAACCTGAGCTGTAGGGCACCCATTGTTTTTGATTACTATCAATATAAAGTCTCTTCCTGTAATTACAGTTAACAGCTACAATGCCTGTAAGGAACATCTAACAAGGCCAAAGACTAGAAAATTTCACAGTGGAATTTTAACAAAATTACAGTGTTTTAGGGAAAGGAAGAGAGAAAAGTTGAATGACTGGACGAGAAAAACATCACATCAGATTTGTCGCCTTATTTCTGTTTTGACGATGTTGAAGCCCTTAGTAGGTTAATCCAATGTACAGTAGCAGCTGGGATATCAGTGAGGGGTGTTGAAGAAGGCAAAATTCTGGATATCATCTGATAATACAGCTTTGCTTTATATATTCTTGATCAAAAATACAGTGAACTGCAATATTTTAAAATAATATTACAATTGTAAATGTATTTTAATATGTAAAAAATGTCATTTATTTTTGAGGTGGTAAAGCTGAATTTTCCAGCAGCCATTACTCCAGTCTTCAGTGTCATGTGATCCGTCCTAAATCATCATAATATGCTGATTTTGGTGCTCAAAACATACTATTATTAATATTATTATTATTATTATTATTATTATTATTATTATACAAGAACAATAGTGCTGTCAAATGATTAATCGCAATTTAATCGCATTCAAAATAAAAGTTTTTGTTTACATAATATATATGTGTGTGTGTGTGTGTGTGTGTGTGTGTGTGTATTTATTATGTATATATAAATACAAACAAATGCATGTGTATATATTTAAGAATTTTTTTTTTTAAATATTAAATATATATATATATATATATATATATAATATAAAATATAAGAATATGAACATATAAATGTATAAATGTAAATATTTTCAAAATATGAACTGTATGTGTGTGTATTTATATATACATAATAAATATACACTGTACACATACACATATATATTTAATTAATCGCAATTAATCGTTTGACAGCTCTAAACAGCATTTATTTGGAATAGAAATCTTTTGTAACATTATAAATGTCTTTACTGTTACATTTGCTCAAATTAATCGGTCTGTTTGAATGCATTTCTTTTAAAAACTGACTAAATAACTTTAAATTAATATTTAATAATACAAATAATTGAATAATTAGCTTGTTTATTAATCATTTATAATTGAACCGTACTGGCAAAATGAGTAGGAATGAGCAAATTAGAAAAATTAGTTATTTTTATTTTTACACTCTACATTAAAATGCCTTCAAAATGATATATGACTTGTCGGAATCGGACGTTACAGCCATTTTAAGGCAACAGTGTCAGCAGAGTTGATTTTGAGAAAAATCAATTTACAGTTTTCTGAAGATTCCAAAGCAAAATCACCAAAGCAACGTTGCATATTTTCCTTCAATTCTTTTCTTAATAATAATTACTATATTATTAATCACAATATAGCAATTTTTTAAATTATCTTATTTTATCTTATTAAAAAATAAGAACAAAGATGCAAATAAACTGACATTTTTCACTTTTTTGCCTGTAGCTCAAAATTAGACTGTGCGCATTCCGACTCATTTTACCAGCACGGGTCACATATACTGTTCGGCTTTTTGGTATAGACGAGAAACCGTGCATCCCTAAAAGTGAATTCTATTGGATCTTCAGCCCAAGCATATACTAATGAATGCATCACAAGGAAGATGAACTCAGTCATGAAATGGCTCCATAGATTCCGCATCTTGTATTTGATGTAAAGTATGTAATAGATGTAACTGCTGGGTGATCGCCTCACTTTCTGCCTGTGATAGTCCAATCAAACTGGCCCCATTACTGTTAAATCACCTCCATTTGCATCCTGCCAGTAACCACATAAGCATTCCCAAAAAAGCCGAGACCCCCCCCCCCCCCCCCCCCCCCCCTCCTCGCTTTCATTCTTCACTCTTACATTTGTAGCTCATTTACCCTCAAACATTGCTGGGGGGTTAGGAGGAGAAAATCTGCTGTGAGAAATATTGTGCTAAGCTCCCGATTTCCTCTTTTAACCCCGTGCCCTTGCTCCGTCTGACCTTCTGACCGTGATAAATGTGTCTGATGTGTTGCAGGGGAGTGAGGAGGGAGATGTGGATAAGAACAAGTGCTGTACACTGTGTAACATGTCCTTTACTTCAGCGGTGGTAGCGCAGTCTCATTACCAAGGCAAGATCCATGCTAAGAGGCTCAAACTTCTGCTGGGGGAACAGCCTGCCATAACAGCCAAAGGTACGTGTTTCCTGCACAAACACACACGTAGCACTAAAAAGTTCTCTAGGAGGGTGTTTATGTATGAGGAGATCTGTCGTAGATGAGCGCGTGTGGCTGGAGGATCAAGGCAGGCGTTTGAAAGAGCCGGACACTCACAGCCTTGCACTGCACATCATTGCTCGCCGCCTACTTGCCTACAGGGGTAATTGACCTAAAAATAAGGTCTAAGAGTGTGTATGTGTCTGTCTGCGACTTTATAAAAGGAGCTTTACAGAAGCACCCGAGTGAAAGCAGAGAGTTTGAGAATACTGTTGTCACACTGTCTGCATATTTGTGTTTATGTCTGTGTTCATTCTTGCATTAGGTTTCGGTCATGCAGTGCTTTGCTGTGCATGTTAGGTTTCTGACCTGTTTACAGCACAATAGAAATGAGCAGGAAACACTCGGGGATCTGTAGGCTCTCAGAAATCCTCTGCCTGTAGGAGGATGCACAAAGGATATACAGTGTGTACAGTAGAGAGAGGCTTTATGTCCATTTCCATTTCAGCCAATGGAGAGAGACTACACTGGCTCTCAGTTGTGTTCAGTATCCATTAGTTACCAGCTTTCCTACTGGCTGTGCTTCCAAATGCCCAATGTGTTTATTAATTACACTCTTCGCTGGACAGCTGTGCCACATATGGCATAGTTAGGAGGCCCACCACATCACATCCAGTGTTTAGGATCAATTACACAATTCTAACGCTTGAGATGGAGCCACAGTCTGTCCACTATCTATGTCAAACTGATGTAATCTAATGGGCGTTCAAGGCAGACTGGTGGATGAACACTACAGTGTATCCTGTGGGATATATTGTTATTATTATTAATATAAAGTATAAAAGATGTATTTTTATTTTATTATAATTATTATGGATATGATTGGTCAAATATTGGACTTTTAATATAATAAAAAAATCAATTTAATGATAAAATACATCTAAATAAAATTATTATCATTATTATTATTATATAGAGTTATTTTTATAATTACATTGGGCCTCATTCATGAAACACAAGCAGAACGAATTTTTGTGTAAATCGTTCGTAAAGCTGTTCTGACGTAAATTTTCGGATTTGTGAAAATGTTCGTATTTTCAAAATGTTAGTTGGTACGAAAGAAATCTACACCTCAGGCACGTGCAGAGAGTTCCTCAGGGGCAAGGGCTCAAATGTAAAAAAGGGGCAATATGAGGGGGGGGGGAAATTATAGGTCAAAAGATTGAATACATTACTATTTTATATTTTTACAAGAAGTCACTTATAGTCATCAAGCCTGCATTTATTTGATCAAAATTTTACTTGTTTACTTAATGCATTTTATTAGCAATGTTGAAAACCTGTGATAGTTTTTTCAGGATTCTTTGAATAAAAAGTTAAATAAGAACAGCATTAATTTAAAATATAACTTTTGTAATAATATAGCCTACCGTTCAAAAGCTTGAGGTCAGTATTTATTTATTTTTTTAAAAGAAATTAGTTTTTACTCAGCAAGGATTTGTTAGATTGACAGAAACAAGGATAAAGATTGACATTGTTAGAAAAAAAATCTCTATTTTGAATAAATTCTGTTCTTTTTTAACTTTTTATTTATCAATGAACCATCACAGATTCCAATAAAAGTATCACAGTATCACAGATTCCAATAAAAAAATTTTTTTTTTAAATTAAGCAGCACAACTTTTTCCAACATTGATAATAAATCAGCATATTAGAATGATTTCTGAAGGACCATGCATTGAAGAATGGAGTAATGATGCTGAAAATTCAGCTTTGAATCACTGAAATAAATGATATTTTATTAAAATAGTATAAATGTATATTAAAATAGAAAAACATTCTTTTGAATTGTAATAATAATTCACAATATTAGGCTACAATCTTTTTCTGTACCTTCGGTTTTTTGTTTGTTTGTTTTTTTACAGTCAATGGGGAAAAAAACGCTGTGCCACCAAAGCGTTTTCAAGCGCCACCAGCTGGCCGTTTTCAGAAGAGCTCCTGTCATTTTTCAGGTGGCTAAAAACACTTTGGTGGACACTCCTTATTGAATATTTATTGTTAGCCATATGCCCTATTAGTCTTTATTGCATTTATGCAATATACTTGAGCCAAACTTGAGAAAGTGAACCAGAAGATTCCACTGCGTTCCTGGACACGAGATTTGCGTAGCTGTAGTCATAGGCAGGGATTATGCTAATTGTGAATGAGCGTGCACGAGCGCCCTATTTACGAATAATTGGAATTCATTAACATACGCATGTTTTACTATCAAATCGGACGTTGAATCCGGAGGAGAGTTTTCGGGAAGGTCCGTTTTACGCACAAATTACTCAGAATTTACTCCTATATTTACGAATGTAAAATGAATTTACTATTTGAAAAACAATCATAATTATTAAAAACAATAAAGTAAAAGTACATCTAAATAAAAAGCAATAATAATATTTTATTATTATTATTAAAAATATATATTTGTTATAATATATCTAAATTAAATAAATAGTAATATTTGTTATTGTTATTATTAAATTAATATAAATATAAAAATTACTTTTAATTTCGATTTATTAATATTTTATTATAATAATTATTCTTATGCTTTTTCAAATATTACACATTTAGTATAATTATAAAATCAATTTAGTGATTAAAAACATCTAAATAAAAACCAATCATAAATTATTATTATTATTATTATTAATAATAATAATAAACATCTAAATACAATAAACAGTAATATTTACCATTATTAGGTTATACCTTTTTTTGTTTGGAATTTTTGGTTTAATATTACTCCTTGACCTTATCACCATGAATGGGCTTATTTTTGATAATGATTGCACATTTATCCATTATTTATCAACCTCATGGTGCAAATTATTGTTTAATGGTCTTGTGTGTTGCCATGTTTCACAGTCTGGTTTTAAATGCAAGGCTATGTAGCATATCTGGCTTAAAATGAATTACCACTGTAGTCTTGTTTTTTTCTTTGCTCTCTCTCTCTCTCTCTGCTTGTTCCTCCCATGTTTCCTGTCACTGACTGATGCCATCATTAGCTGTGCCATCTGCGTCTGATGGCTAGAGACAGACGAGGCTTGTGTCCCACTCCGAGGGGATTGAGGCAGACCATCAATCCCTCTGACATGTGGCATACTGAGACAGACTAGCTCAGGCCCAGCTTAACTGAGCAGAGAGGAGTTCTCTTGAAACTCAGTAAGCTTTTCAATGCCCTGGCAATCTGGGGACAAACTGTAAACATGTTGCAGTGCCACTTCAACATGTTCACGGAATCCAAGTTGCTGGTGCTTTTAGAGAGAAAGATTATTTGTATTTTTAAATGTAATTATTGACTTTAAAAATGTTGCGTGATCATTTTATAATGAATTCATGTCATTAAGTTGTTTACTTGTTTGATCTGAAATAACCTTGCCACCTTATAAAAATGCAGAAGACTAGGCTGGCTTTTTATAAAAATCATTATCACAGTCACATTGTGACTTTAAGCTCCACAAAAAATGTCAACATAATTTTAGAAATTGAAATTATTTATATTCTAGTCATTGAACCGGTTACAATTTAAGGTATTTCTGAATAGCTTAATAGATCAAGTTAAAAATAATTGTGCATGCAAGTAATGTAATGCTCAGTGATGATGGTTTTAAGAAGTTAGCTTGTATTGTGTGATGTGTTAGGATCTTAGTGGCTCTAGCTCAGTTTGTGTGAAATAAAACCAGGCCATTGAAAGGCCACCCTTATTGATTTCTGCATAACACACACATAAGTGACGCGGCTGAGTGAAGCCAGTGACCTGAGCCCAGCTCATCTCCTGGGAAACACTATTGTTTCTGCCGGATATCAGCTAATAATACAAAACATCCTGTCTCTTTCTCCTTCTCCTCCTCCTTTTTTGTATTCAGTAAGACAAATGAGAAACCACTGGAAGGCTGTGTGTATTGACCTGCATGTACATTTGTTTATTTATACATGACATTTAAGGGTACTACATCCATCTTATTAAATTACTCAGCAGGGTGGTTTGCAGTCAGGTCTGGTTGCCTGTGCATCCTGTTACTATAATAAACATCTTTGCTTCTGGTAAATATGGGAAAATTGTTTGTGCAAATGTGTGTCTAGACAGCAGTTTATTGTGGAAACTGGGCAAGTTACCTAATTATAATTTAAATATAATTACGATTTTCATTTTTTAAGCCTTCCAGCATCTTCAGAAAGCTTTTTTTTTATGCGAAGTGCTTTTATCTTGTAAAATATTTCAAATATGTGGTCAAAAATTCCCTGCTTATATAAAGCAGGGGACTAGATGAGATTCAGCAGTGAGAAAATTGAACAGAAACTCCAGTGAGGACTTTTTAGAGAGGAAAGCGGATAACTGCAAGGATTTAAAAGAAAAAAAAAAGCCTTTGATCCTGTTCTGGTTGATCCAGAAATGGAATCTCTCAAGCTGTACACCTTCATTGCATTAGGATAAGATTGCATGTGAAATGCACATTCGGTGGTTTGTGCCTTTTTTTTTTTTTTTTTTGTGCACTAAAGCTGTTTATAAGGTTCTAGTAAGATTTGTGTATTTGGGGGAAATGTATTAGGAATTTACTTCGAATGAGACAAATAAGAAAACCTTAATTTACAGAAATATAGTAATAGTAATATGAAATTTTGGCGTTTTTTTAATGTTTTTTTTCTATGTAAAAATAGCCTATAATATCATATGCATTGAATGGTTTCTGTTATGTGTATATGTATGGCAATTTGTATTTGGAAAAATTAAATAAGTCATAATGATTTTTTTCATGTGCTATGTCTGAGTCAGAAATGATTTATAAAACTTCGAAATTTCACGAAAAATCAGCTAACGTGTGAAGGCAGCATAAACTTCATAACTAGGCCTTGCATGGATTCTACAGCTGTAAAGTTTGACAAAGCATCATAAAGTTATACACACATCGCCTGCACCTTTCATGTTCGCTTAATAAATATATCAGGTATTTTACATGTTTCCCCCCCACAGTTAAATGTGATAAAAATGTGTAGACGTGTGGTTGTACTCAGACCTGACGACGCGCAACAATTGTCACTAAGAAATCACACAAAGTTTTGTGCATATGATTTGTGCAGTCTTTCTGCTTGGATGAATGATCTCTTCGAAAGTCCCTCTCCATCTTTATGTCACCCAAATCCAGTAGCTGTCTTTGTGCCTGCAGTAAATCTCCTGATAGATGACTCTTCCCTTATTGCCTAAACTGTCACCTGGAATTACCTGAAGTTTCTCTGTTATTTCCTCCCACAGAATCTCATTAATGTTTGAAATCTCCTGCCTGCTGGTGTCAGACTATTGTTTGTTATAAAGAAGACAGTAAACGCATTACCGGTGAATGTTTTTCACTGCAGCAGTGGCCATGAACTGAATTTTTTAGAACGTGAGAGGGTATGAAATGATTTCAATCAGTGCACTATGAACATTTTGTTGTTGTTTTTTGTTGTCACTGTTCACGACCTGCTATCCCCTCGTCTGTTCCTGATTCCATTTCAGTTACTGTATATATATATATATATATATATATATATATAGATAGATAGCCTTTTCTTAACCAGGGATACTCGAGAGCCTTCTAAGTGATTTTAAAGTGCTTTTATGCTGCAGTAGGCAAAGGGCAGCAAATAAATGGAAGGATGGAGTTGTATCTGTCTTTTGGGGAACAGACATGCTCATCGCTCCTCCCTGAGCTTGCGAATAAGAGGCACAGTGGGGGAGTGGACAGTGAGGTGCTAATGATACACTGAAATAATGTTCAAGAGCAGGTTTCATGCCCAAAAAAAGATCAAGGAGTAACAGTTCTGAACAAGGTTTTGGCCACCCCCGGTGACCAAAAGAACATTAAGTAAAACTGCAATAGCGGTAATGAATGACTTTAGTGCCACAGGCCTGTGACACCAAATTTAATTTAGGCAATACAGAAGGACTATTAAGGCAGAAGTCTGGTTGCAGTAATTACATTGGGTGAGACATTGCCGTCTGCATTGTGAGACTAGTGATGGTGAGTGATTGCGTTATTGGGGACATTCCCTGGGAATATATTCATTTATCCTGTATCACTTTTGTGAGGCTCAGTGTTTTAGCTAATATGCTTAAATATGCCCAGTGAATTGCTGCGTGATATTTCTGGAAGGACTTCACACTGTCCTCATGAACTATATTTGCAAAAGTTTGGGGTCAGTAAAGCCTGGAATACACTACACGGTTTTTGCCCCGATTTTCCAGTCTGAACAAGTTGACGCTAGTTGAGGAAAGTCATAGTCAGTCTACAGATTACACAGAAAATCGCATAGTGTATGATGGTCACAGACTCCGATTTTTTAGCTTCTGGCTTTGATTCCATCCAGTCGGAGGATATCAAACATGTTTGATATTTTCAGCCGATTTTAGAACACATATTGTTTTCATTTGTCATGCGTCTCCTTGCAACAAGGCACACGTATCTGTGTGAGTTTGTCGTGATCAGAACAACTTTAAAGTCTGGTAGTGTATGATCCTCGGTCGTGTAGTGTATGATGCCCAGTTTTCCTTTGTCACTATTTACACAGTCTTGCAAGTGTATGATGCCTGGTGTTTTAAAAATCTGTTCAGATTTTAAAAGTCGTATAGTGTATTCCAGCCTTCAGTCTACTTTTTATTCAAAAGTAACAGTAAAACATGTATAATGTCACAAAAGATTTCTATTCCAAATGCATGCTACCTTTTGACTTTCTATTCCTCAAATAATCCTGAGAAATGTATAACAAATAATTGAGCAGCTAAACTGTTTTCAAGATCGCTAATAATAATAAGAAATGTCTCTTGAGCTCCAGATGAGTGTATTAGAATGATTTCTGAAGGATCATATGACACTGAAGGTTAGAGTAATGGCTGCTGAAAATTCAGCTTTGCCATCACAGGGATAAATTACATTTTAAAAATATATTTGAAAAAGAAAAGAGTTATTTTAAATTGTAATATTTTAGAATGTTTCACCAAACAAGTGAACTATCATGTGATGTCATGTGAGCAATGTTTTATAATGAGGGTCTGTGCAGAATAAGGCCGGTGGAGTGGTGCATGAGAAGTGCATATTTTTTTAGGCATGCATGTTAACAAATGAGTGTGTTCACGCTGGGAGCAGGAGTGGCGCATGAGCAGCACTGAAGCGATGGTTTCAGTTTTTGTTGCGCTGCTCACGCTCAATTAAAGTCACAGCACTTTTGATGGACAAAATACATATGATTTCACATAAAAAGTGCTAAGCATGCACAGAATCAAAAATATGTATAGAATATGTATTTAAACTTTTTTTTAATTGGGTAAATTAAGGTATTATTAAAAAAAACACTATTGAACATTATTGCTGTTCTATAGCGCAGTATGACTGAAATGACGTGATCGGAGCTCTTTTATTTGTTGTTTACTATTTACATGCAAATCCATGTTAACAAACTTTCAATACATTAAACAATCAGGTTTACAGCTGACCAACTTCTAAAAACAAATTTATAGTTGTCTTTGTAAAGAAATATTTAGCTTTGCTTTGGCGCTGTACAAACGCTTCCAATGTGAATACTCTGATGATCCTGCAGCTGCAGTGATGATGTATTTACGCTGACATGAAGCTAACGCGAAGCTCAAGCTTGCGGTGTGAAACAGGCGTAAGAGTATATGGCATGTTAGTACACAAATCTAACAATAAATCAAGACATTCATGCATATTGCATTCTACACACAAAACACAGTGACATAGCAGTCGCCAAGTTGTCACCATGTGACACATGACTCAAAGGTAACAACGAATACAAAAAATGCAGATAATCTAGGAAATAATGTCAAAAAGCTTGGTGACCTTGTATTAAACATGGAATGAAAAACTAGAGTTGTGCAAAAATGTCTGTGTTAAAGCCAGGGATGCCTTGGTTGTGTGTTTATAGGAAACTAGAAACTTTCCTGTTTTTCCTTTTGATGGATGTCATTCCATAAACCCCTGAGCTTGTAAATCAATACTCCAATGTTTCAGTGCCGGATTCTGCTAATATCCATAGTGTTATACTGCAAGAGTCTGTCAGATACTCCAATAACGGCGGCTGGGGCTTAAGGGAGGTTTCTGAATTACACGTTATGTGCTTTCCTTTACTGTCACTTTCATTAAATTTGTATTTGCTTTGCACTTTTAACATTTGTTCTTCATAGACAGCTAAGCATTGCCACACATAAAATGCTATGTAAATTTCCTGTAAGAGGAGTGTGACCCCACTTCAGGCAGGATTAATTCATTTAATGGCTTTAACGCAAATGTATTGTCTTTCATTGTGCCAAGAACTCATAGGCCCTGCAATAAACAATATTTCTTTTACAGAGAATGACCGTCAGTTAAAAATAAACTAGATTAAGCTTTCTCAAAATGAAGTTGTCTGCTCATGTACAGGCGTCCTCTCTTGTGGCAGCTCATTTATCTTCTTTAAATTTTCATCTCATGTAGCATTTTAATTTACGGTATCAAATTTAATTTTTGCAGCAGTGGTTGTTAATTGCCTAAATTAAATATTGTGTCCCAACCAAACCGTGCATTATACTTTTATCAACCCCACTGGAAAGAATGTAAAAGAAGAGCGAAAAACAGATTGAAGGAATAATGCACGTGTTTTGGCAGGGTATAAATTTCCTGGCACAACATGAGTACTTTTCAACACGTCTCTTGTTCGTGTCCCAGTTTTTACAGATATGCTAATAAATCAAAGCTTTGTAGGAAGCTCTTTAGCCTCTGCCATAGCTTTTGCAGTCACTACTAATGCAGTTATATCAAATCATATATAAAGTTGCAAATAGGGCTGAAAAACAGAGTTTGAGTTTAGGGCAGTCAGTGTAAATGTACACAAACTCTGTCAAAGATATTGGATCAGTTCAATCTCACCGCTCAATAATACTTATGAACACTAATAAACTCAGACAGGAAGTGGCTTATTCTTTCCAATTGTCCCTTCTGCCAAAAATTTGATATGATGTCAAGGCTGAACAGTAAACATTGTCCATGGCAGAGTGGACAGCCACTGAGGTGTTAAACCTGATTGTTTGGCCTGGCATTATGATTCTCTGGTGTGTTTTGTGTTTATTCTGTCTGCTCTGTGGTGATGCCGCCATCCATGCACAACAGTAAATGAGTAAAGAAGCTTGGCTTTGTGTGTGTGTGGGTCAAACTCAGGACTGTCAGAAACAATGCAAAGCATCACCTTCCTGATAAAGTCAGTGGCAACCGCTTGTTAGTTACTGTATGTAGCAGAGGACACATCCAAACACAACGATGAATAAAATCTCAATAATTGGGTTGTTGCTGTCAAGATCAGAAATAATTTCCGACAACAATCGCTGAAGTAAACAAGAATAAGACATACTTTTGTTTGTTTCACTGGGTTATCCAAACAGTAAAATGTCATCACATAGCTGGGAATAATTTGTTTTGTGAGTTTCTCTTTTGCTTTCTGAGCATGTACTTACAGAAGATCCAAAAATCCTCAAGCTATCTGGATTGCAACCAGGGTCCTTAAAGCACCAAATGAGAGTAAAACATGGCTTTGGCAAGTGAATAAAACAAAATTCATTGTAAGTTGGCGGATAATTTTATTAGAAATGGCAACATTACATGATTTAAAACAGATTGTGTGTCCCTTGTGATGTAAGCAGTAGAATCAAAGCAGCACAAACTTTAAAACCTTAGCCCCGAACCTTGCCTCTCCTAACAACCTTTGAACAAAGGCATTTTTCCTCAGAAAACCATGTTGTGACAAAAGTATAGAATATTCTTCATGTTAAGCTTCTAAAACAGCAATTAGAAAAATTTCTGACTTTGTAGCAGAGGTGGAAACAGAAGTGTTGCAAGTGAATGGAATTTGAATGGAAAAATATAAATAACAATCTATAAAAACATAATTGAAATATAATAACCATATCTATACCATAGATTATTTTCCTCAGGATTCTTGATTAATAGGAAGTTCAAATGAACAGCATTTATTGGAAATCAAAATCTTTTGCAATGAAGTACAAGTGTTTAATGTCATTTAATGTCTTTTAATTCATTTAATGCATACTTTTGAATGGTAGTGTATGTACATTTAAAATAAAATAATACAAAATATAGTTTAATGGCCAGTAAGAAACGTTTATGACTTTTATGTAAATTTTCTCCAGAATTGGTTAGCAGTAACTTTGTATCACGATTCCAACAAACATGTACAGAGAGTGTGATGGAAATATGGAGGAAAAAAGTCTCCTGCAGTTTGCAGTGAATCTCTCCTACAATATTTATGGGTATGTCCCAGAGAGCACAGAATCTTGGCCATTGCCTTAAGTTTTATATAGCAATCTACAGAATTTACCATCTTGTACCTGGCTGCCAAACTTCTGCTGCCTTACCAAACACACCTCTCCAACATATTTTGCTTTTGCATTCAAATCTGGTCTTAAAGGGGTCATAAACTGCATACTGTTCTCTGAGGTCCACTTATAATGTTATCAAGTTTTTTTTTTTTTTTTAATTTTTAATGAAAACATTACTGTCAGATCCGTAGAGTTGGCAGAGTATCGTCTTTTAGTTTCAGACTTTCTGAAAATCCTGTGTGGAATTGTGCCTTGTTTTTAAACGAATCCATTGTATTGAAGTGAACAAAGGACCAAGTTCTTACTGACGCAGTCTGTATCTTTATAACAAGTAAAGTTCATCCTCTCTTTCCTAATGTTGGAATCAGAAGGAAGGCATATACTGTGTTTTTTTGGCACTGTACAGTGCCTTGTTTTCTTCAGAGCCATCTTGATCATTTTGTTTCTGCGTAGACTGTTCGCCTCTCTCGTTATTTACACTACGTGTGTGAATCGGTGGGCGGGGCTAAACAGGCAGTGATGTATAAGCAGGTGTTGATCTTCTGCAGAGGCAGAGTTGAGCCACACTATTACATCATAGAGTGGTACATTCCAAAACGAGTTCAGAAAATTACAGAAAGTTTTTATAGCACAATGACCTCATGTCAATAGATCAAGGGAATTATGATTTTTTCAGTTCATGGCCCCTTTATATATAAAACAAATCATTATTCTATTCTAATTCTTGTTCTGCTTTGTTTCTTCAGAGGTAACACCTAGTCCAGTGAAAACACCCTCCACAGAAACCTCACCTGTGAGCTCGACCCGTCAGCACCGGGATTCTGATCGCTACTGTCAGCTGTGCAATGCTTGGTTCAACAATCCTGGAATGGCACAGCAACACTACGACGGCAAAAAGCACAAGAAAAATGCAGCACGCGCAGACCTACTGGAACAGCTAGGGAAGACTTTAGACATGGGAGAGATGAAAGGTACAGACACACTTATAAACTCTCTCTTAATGGCTGTTTGGCTGCATGATTAATTTGGCTGTTAGTTCATTAGATGATGAAACACCGAACTGAATGATAAAAGATTTGTATTGCTTTACTGTCCTGCAGGTCTTTGATGGAAATGAGAATGTTGATTATAATGGCCAGTGCAACTACCTAGAAATGAATTGGTTATGCAAAATTACATACTCTGTCATATAATTAGGCTTGAAATGACTAGGTGTGATGCCATTTAATGGTAAATGAGGTTTAATGAGAAATGGATTGAATACATGCAAATATTTTCCTTATGGTTTTTGTAAAACATTTCAATGTTTTACAATAGTAATTTATTATATTTCATTTAAACAACCCAAGTATTTACAATAGGGTCCAAAAGTCTAAGACCATTCTTCAAAATGCATCTATTTTACATTTTTCTTATTAAATATATAAAATCATTACAAATTATATTATCAGCAAAAGAATTAGAATGTAAAGTAAAAAAATAAATAAATAAATAAATTGTTTGTCACCTTTTTGCTTATTGATTGCAGCACTTGGTTCTGTGAACCGAAAGTTCCATAATCAATGCTCATCAAACATCATAATGGTTTTTTTTTTTTAAATCTTATAAACTGTTTTTGGTCTCAGTATTTTTTTTATATTTATTTATTTATTTATTTATTTTGTCTATCATGCAGCACAGATATGTCATAAATCTCAGCTCCTTTTCCTTTGATGCTGTGATGTCTTTAAAAGTAACAGCATTGAAAAAGGTATTTAGAGTTGTGTGAATTTTTATATGACCTCTTTGTTACTCAAGGAATGAGAGCTCAATGGCAAACCGTGAGGTCACAAAGATTGACCTGTGTTGCTCATGTTATATTTCACTGTGTTCTTTTATTGAAGGCTATTCCCTGCTCAGAGGGGTAGTTGGTGCCATGGGGCTCACTTCCTCGATAGATTAATGAAAGCGCTCACATAATACAATAAAACTTCTCAATGTGTCTTTTACTTCCCTTGCCTCTTCTCCAGCCTGGGCTCCAAGAGAATAAAAGCAATAGGTTTGTGCGTCCAGAGACTTTGATACAGGCTATTAATTTCCCAGGGATGAAGAGTGTGCTTTCCCATTGTCTCATGACTCACATTATGTCAATAACAATTACAAATAAATTTTCTCTTAGGTGAGAGGGAAAGAGACCAGACCAGCAGTCATTGCTGTGAGGGCTTCCAACTCCTAGCAGACCTATTAGGTAACATGGGATGTTTCAACTCATTAGAGCTATTGAGGTACAGATCAAAGCTTCGGTGAGATTGGCACTGTGAGACTGAGATGAACACTGAGCTGAGGTTGGGTTTAGTTTGTTTGGACTGAAGGTTATCCCTAGCTTAGAGTGATGGATGGTGAATTCAGAGCATCCTTGTTAATGGAAGACACACTGAAGACTTGGCCAAGCTCAGAGTGACTATTACTCTGTCAGCACAAGATTAAAATGGAAAACAATTAGGCTGAGTGCCGAATGAGAAAATAAACTGGAGATTTTTACTTCACTTGAGGATAGAAGTTATCTACATTTCCCAAGATCACAAGAGAATTATGAATTATTTTAAGATTTTATCAAACATCCTCCTTCACATGCAAGCTTAAAGCTGTAGGTTACACTTACACATATTATACATATTTATTTTTGTCTCTTAGAAATGCACATTTGACAGTAGTAGCTTGAGTTAGGATTTATGTTCATTAACAAAAAACAGTAACATCTGCAAAAACTGTAGCAACCTCATTTTTATATGGTGAAATGTTTTTATTTGGTGAGAGTTTTATTAAAATTAACCATTGGTCTTCCACGCTAGCATACATTTAGATTATGATAACTACAGTTAAAACCACACATATAGCACCTCAATACCATGGTAAAATATGGTTCTCCCACAATACAATGGTGCAGTTTGTGTTACTACTGTAAATTATGGTAAATGATGGCGAGTTATAGATTGAATAGCCTTCTGACTGTATCGTTGAGCACAGTGTTTCACCTGTTTGTCAGCGCTTTCATCTGGCTTTAGTTTAAATCTCAGATTCATTTGTATTCTTCATTGAATTCAAGTGCATCACACTGGATCTCAGAGTGCTGTTTAGTGCTTGCGTTACTGAATCTTATCAGCGAGTAAATGCATCTGCTGAAGTAGTAAGCTTGCGCTGAGCTGCCGTTTGAACTTTGAGCCAAGCAGATAAACAAGTAGCACTATTTCGTTCCGCTTTTGGCACATAAACATTATATTGAACGTTTATCAAACTCTTTTTATCATTTTATCAAGGAAAATTATTTAGTGATAATTGCTGTTACCGTTTTACCGTCCAGCCCTATTGTACATCGTGATTTACAACTTCTTTCAGTTTAAAATGGTTTAAGGTCTAGCACAGTTATCCTCGGCCTCTCCTATTTATCCATTTTTAATTCGTATTTACTACCACACACTGTGATTTCAGCATCAATAAGACCAGGACTAGGGCTGCACGATTATGACAAAAATCATAATTGTCGATTATTCCCTTGAGATTGTAATTGCGATTATTAATAATGATTATTTTTAAGAGATTTATGCCATTGTTTGAAGCTGCATGACATATTTTTATATAAAATATATATTTTAAAAAAGGCTGAAAACACTCTTCCTGACCTTTTATTGCTTTTCTATAGCATTGAGCCTCAAATGTCAACTATACATTGGTTTGGTTTCTTCTATTATGTCAAATTATGCATGGAAAATAATGTTATACTAAAACTAAAAGAAAAAAAAAAACGCATGGTTTACTAAAGCTATATATTTAATTTACAATTAAACAGACAAAATTTCAAATTACAGTAACATTTTACAGTACAATTTGTATTATCAGGGCTCCAGACTAACATTCGAGAGCAGTGGCACCAGCACCTGATTTGGTAGCACTGAACATGTAATATTACAAGTTTTGTCTCTTAGAAATGCACATTAGAACAGGAGCTGGAGTTCAGAGTAGCAGGAGCTTGAGTTGGGATGCAGATGTACATTTGAGAGTACCATTGTGAAAACTGTAACAGCCTCATTTTTATACATAACCAAAAGTACAGCACCTCATTACCATGGTAAAAAAAAAAAAAAAGTAGCCTAACTATATGGTTTCTATGGTGTTTGCATTGAAAAACAGTAGCCTAAAGACATTCAGTCAATTACAAATCCACATCAACTGATAGAATAATTAACAAAATAATGTACTTATATTCCATTACTCCTTTAACATATTTAGTATATTAATAATATAATAATACTCAATATGAATATCCTACTTTTCTGCCACCTTACCATTGTTAACAGTAAAACTATGGTAAATGTGGATGATTTGTGGATTGAAACGTCTTCTAATTGGATTGTTGTTGCACTGTTTCTGCTGCTTTCTGCATCAGTGTTGATGAGAATAACAGCTCTGATTTATTTGGCTTTAAACTAGTTTAAATGAAAGAGACGTGATTTGTACTGGAGAACTCCTGTGCTGAACTCGAGTGCTTCTTACTGGATTTCACAGCGTTGTTTTGTGCGTGATCGCGACTGGTCACTGTAATAAACACATAAGATACGCTCTAAGCTCGCGCTGCGCTGTTTTCTTTTGTTTTCTATTTTGTTCCGCTTTTGACACGTTTGGCGTTTAACATATCTATCATGCACAACAGAGTGACAACGACTATCAGTTAGACAAAATGTCTTTTATCCAGTGTGTTTGAGTTTGTTAAACCTCTTAAGCACACAGAATAATGCAAGTAGGTATTTTTAATTATTTATTTTTGTAATCGCAGCTTTGAACGATTATGTAATCGTGGCATCCATAATTGTTATCGCGATTTGAAATTTGATTAATTGTGCAGCCCTAACCAGGACAAAACTGGACCTTTAGAAATAGCCAGTCGGTATACTGCACCATAGCTGATCTTTCACACACATTTCCTCTTCACTGGGTTAAGGAGGGAAAAATGGATGGGCCAACCATCTCTGCAATTTTCCCCTCGGCTGCCCGTTCTCACTGTCTGCCCTGCAAGGTCTCTCACTAATGTCACCTAGTCATTACTCCAGCCAGGAAATGTCAGCGCAGACACCGCAGCGTTCGGTAGTATGCCTCTGATGGCTTCTCTCCAACGTGATTATCAATTAGTAATGATGTGGCAAATCACCCTAACGGCCAGAGCGAGAGAGAGCGAGAGAGAGAGAGTTTGGCAGAGAGGGAAATGTTGCAGGAGAACTTGCTGTCTAATTCATCGGGCTGGGAGCTGCTGGTGGCAGGCTCATCTTTCACACAAAGCGTTAGCACCTACAACACTTGCCTCTGTCTCTCTTTCAGTATCCATCCCATGTTTTTTTTTTTTTTCCTTCAGTCTGCTCGCCTTAGATTTTTCTGCCTATTTCTCTGTTTGCATATATCTGTCCCGGGCATCCTTTGAGTGTTGTCTGATGTTCAGAGCATCAGAGAGGGAGGCAGCAGTCACACTTTGAAGACTGCAACATCATGAAATATTCATAGCTTTTCTGTTGAGCACTATGTCTGCGTGGTTTCTCATGAATGTGTGTGTGTGTATCTGTGAGTGCATGGCACGTTTTTTTTTTCCTGCTGCTTTGAATTGCAGCACCTTTTTATTTACACAAAGGGAGGGCTAACTGTTGCTTCGTTGTTCTGTAGATTTTTGGGAGGGTAAACATCAAGTGGGTCTCCTGCATTTTTCTAAAGTGTATAAATGGGGCCACTATCCAGGTGATACCAGTTGAATGTTAAAATTGTTTTACACACCCATGAACTTAAACTGCAGATATTGGTAAAGCTGATGATGACTGACAGAAAATGTTGGAGGTTGTCTTTTCTTCGCACCTATCATGATGTATCATGATGCTAGGACAAAAATACATAATCATTTAATATGTGACATCAATTATTGATCAAAATAAATGTATTTGAGTCAGATAGAGGTGTTATATATAATTATTATATAGTATGATTAATGTATCTATCTATGTATATACACATTCATCATTCATGACATACATAATTATTAATATTATTATTATTAATTTGTAATTATAATTGACACCTTTTTTTGGAGGTTATCTCTTCTTCGTAACTAGCATGATGTACTGATCAGATTTTAATTTAAATGTATAACACAAATAAAAATGGTAACACTTTATTTTAGGGTCTCTTAACTAGTTGCTTATTAGCATGCATATTACTATATTAGCCATTTATTAGTACAAATTAAGCACATATTAATGCCTTATTCTGCATAACCTTATTCTACATCCCTAATCCTACCCAATAATTAAACTTACTACCTTACTAACTATTAATAAGCAGCAAATTAGGAATTTGAGAAAGTAGTAGTTAATAGCGAATAAGTGTTCCCTCTTCTAAAGTGTTACCATAAAAATAAATATACAAATAATTTAATACATATGGTATTTGAATTTCTATAAATGTATATATTTATATAATATTTTTTATATATTTTTACTTTTACTATTGCACAGGGTTTTTCCCTCCTTTTATCTCCTCTTTATATTTATTTTGTCTTTTGTGGCTTTTTAGGACTCTGTGCAGTAATAGGTTTCTAAAGCCTGTCAAATGTTAGTTTTTCAGCAGCGAACTGAAGAGCAGACCTCATTTAATGTCTCTTTGCTCTTCACTCTCCTCATGTACGAGTGTGTAGTTGCTATTTTCACCCTCACATTCATCCAACCTTTCCTTTTAACACTTAACATTGCACACTGCACAAAAACCCAACTCATTAGAGGGCCAATCCGTAGTCATTTTGAAGGAGAGGCAGCAAATTGGGATTATTTTCCACTTTCTCAGCACTCCATGGAGGACGTGGAGGAAGCCCTTGTGATTTGATCCGGCATTCCAATGTGTTCTGTTGGAATTATACATAGTGGGCTTTTTTAACATTCTGTCTCATACAGCTATCATGTAGCTATCACCTATCACAACATTTTATGTTTTCAAAACTACAAAAATAGTTTTAATTCAATCTCTGTACTCTTTTTACTAATGCAAAACCTCCCAAAGAATAACATCAGAATGAGGTTTTCATCATATTTTCAATAAAACAGCATGCTAACCTGCTTTTAATCATGGTCTCATACAGTTCTTTTATTATTGGCATATATTTAGCAATGCAGTGACCAGAATGAATGCCGAAAACTGGACTTTAGTTAATGCTTTGGTCTGCCTTTGAGGAAAAGAGCTTTAATTTCAAACACTTTATCAATCATCAAGTCTGCTTAGCTGTCCTCATTTTAACAGAGAATGCTGATATAATTCAAACTGATATGATTTCAGAACTGATTATGGCTCTTTTCTCTGAGTTTTTTTTTTTTTTTTTTTTTAGTGTCATCACCAAGCCAATCAGGCGACGCCTGTGACAAATTCCATCTATCCAAACACAGTCCTGCTGGTTAATTGGAAAGACAAGTTTGGAGATATAATTTGGCTCGTCTGGTAATCAGCATCTTCACTCCGAAGGACTGTGCAATTACATTCTCCCTGCCTAGTGCTTCAGTGTACAAGCCATTAGTCTTACGTGCTGCCCTGAATCCAATCGAGGAGTGTTGGTGGTTGTTGCGATTTCATGCCAACGTGACATGTTATCTGTATTCTTTTAGGCTTTGTTGAAATGATATTTTATTGTACTAGTAAGACGTTAGCTCTTGTTTCTAAAATGATTTTGGAAAGACCTAAAAAGCAGTACTTTATTTTTGTAGCATCTATGTCCTGGAAAAAGATCTAATTTAAGACATCTTGCACCAGCAATTGTCAGAATTTATTTAAAGGATATTTCACCCCAAAAATAAAATTCTGTCATCATTAACTCATCCTTATGTTGCAGTTTCTTCTGTAAAACACAAAAGAAAATGTTCAGAGGAATGTTCTTTACACTCTGCATCTTTACACAGCTGTTACAACGGCTGTCACTTAAGATGGTATCCTTTCAAAATATGTGCACTTTAAGTTACTAATAGGAGTCGGTTTGTTTTCTGCAGAAAAAAGAAAGTCATACATGTAAATGGTGGCCAGAATAAACTGTATAAGGTACTTTTATCACATAATTGAGATACTGTAATTATTAGTATGTAAATGTAATCAGATGCTAAATGAATTGTGTTGTATTGTATATGCACTGCTAAATATGGGCACTAGCCATGGGCTTTTTCAATTTGATATGGTTGATCTATTTTCTTCTGGAGCAGAAGTAGATCAGTGTTTGCTGAATTACCCACCATTTAGATGCCATCTGCGTGTCACTGTACATATATGGGCATATTTTTCTCATTCATTGTTGTTTAGCATGTTTAGCATATCATGTTTGAATTCACACAGCAGAGCTGATGACAAACTGAAGCAGAAACAGTGTCTATTTACAGTGCAAACATGCTGATTCAAGCCTGTCCGACAGGTTAGTGGTTGATAATGTGCTGAATATGAGAGGATGTTGTGAATATGACCCCTGCCCTCATGATCACTGCCCATGTAAATGATGTAGTAGTTGGAACACCTTATCCTTTACAGAAACGTACTATAATAAAACATATGCTTGGGTTTTCTGGCGCACTGAGAGAGTCAAAGTGAGATCTGTGCTGTACCATCAGGAGGACAGATGCCTGGAGGTAAAAATAGATGAACTAGTGTTGCTTTAAAGTTCACAAATGATCAACTTGCCAGAGACCATGTCCTATAGAGGCAAGATTGAAAAAAAAAAATAATAACATGTGGGCGTGCTAAAGCATTTTTCTAATTAGTAGTAGTAGTAGTAGTAGTAGTAGTAGTAGTAGTAGTAGTAGTAGTAGTAGTAGTAGTAGTAGTCTGATTTCTGAAGGATTATGAGACACAGATAATGAGAGTAATAGCTGCTGAAATTTAAGCTTTGTCATAACCGAAATAAATTACATTTTACAATATATTCAAAAAGAATATAGTAATTAATTTTTATATAAAGAAAAAAAAAACATTCTAAACAGCTGACTCCGACATTTGAATCCCACTGTATATAAAGAAGCAAATGAAAAATGGCCAAGCACCTAACTTTTACCTTTAAAAAAGTAAATACGTAGCTAAAGCCTGTTTGAAGCGGAGTCCTATAGCACCTATAGTTGCTACACATTAGTGTCTGTTGAAATCCCAGCTGATGAGTGTGTCCTGGTGTCTTATATGATTATTGATGGCAAAATGAATTGTCGTAGAGTGTAATGGATAGTGACTAATAGTCTAACTAGTTTAAGTTGGATAAACTGTAGGATCGACAGATGGGAATCTCAGTAAGTATGTCCCGGGGCATGTCCCAGTTCAGTGGTGTTATGATCCCTGACGGGACCAGAAGCCTGAGGTGATAATATCCCTGAAGGCATCATTAAACTTTATTGTGCTCCAGGAATTCTGAAAGCTGTATGTTCCATTCCATCTACATTTTTTATTCTGAATAACACTCTCAGCCAGATGGTCAAAATGTAATTCCTAATGTATAGAAAAATTATTTCCTTGAAAATTCTACATTTCTGTTTAAGGGAGTCTTCATCTGCATCCATATGTGAAAAATTATTTACAGCATATATATTCACCGTGCAAAGAGTCAACATTCCATCTAATTTTTTCCACTTGTGGTTCCTCTATTCCCATTCGGAGGATATTCTGTGCTAACGGCAATAAATCTGAGGCAAGGGTGACACAGATGAGAGAGACTTCATAGGAGATGCGCACTGGTCGACTCTTCATTGCTCATTTGTTTCGTGGGCAGTGCGACAAGCAGAACGGATGGCTAACATTGATGGATGCCTGGGCGGTGCTCCATTATTTCACCTTTTCAAAAAGCATTTGAGAGGCGGCCTGTCAAAAGGCCAGCTGGGAGTCACCAGAAGCTACACGGCTCTGCCACATCCTCTCAATGTTAGTACCCAAGAGTGTGTGTGTGGGGGGGGGGATAAAGCAAGTGGGTGTATTTATCCCACCAATAAAATATACCAGCTAAACTAAACAGTTGACGATATGGTCAGCTGAATCGGTACCCACAAAACTCAGCAGACTTTTTATGCAGAATTATGCAGAAATTTCTGCCCAAAAAATCAGTGCAGAAAACACAATAAACATATGCAAATTCTTTCTGGGCCATCAGCCTGAGACAAACCATGGGCACATTGTACAAATGTTAAACTGCTGAAGTAAAAAAATATTTGGTTTATCACCATGTGTCTAGGAGCTTTAAAAAGTTATGGAGGGAAAGGACTTTTTTTCTTTTTTTTTTTGCTGTGCTTTTCAGTTTCACTGTTTCTGATATGATTAGCAAGTTTTAAAAACTCCTGCTGGCTGGCCAGTGGCAGAAATAATCAGACTCTTGGGTATAACACAGATAGACACAAGGAAGACTTTGTGTCAGGTGTTTTTTTGTTTTGTTTGCCAACCTACTGTAATACACAGCAAGTGCATATCAACAGAGGCAGCAAACTCTAGATGTATGAGAATGAGTAAAATTAAGCATGATGATGAATCAACAGTACAACATTAATTTCTCCATGCCCTTCTCCTGCAAACGTTGTTTATGGGTTTAACTCAGTTTGGAGAGGAGGAGATTTTTCAGCTGCAATATCATTAGTGCAACATGACAGCAATTATACGGGACACTTAATCCATAACGGGGGCGCAGGCAGGAAACAGCACTGATAGAGAGCCAAAGTGCTGCTGTGTCACGTTAGTAACACGCTTTTTGTCAACACGAGTCAACACACAAATAGGTAGAGGAGGGTAACTTTAAATAGGGATGCTACTAACTTAACTACATTTATTAGTAGTGCCAAGAGGTAGAAGTGTGACCGAATGCTATATATTACTGTATTTTTTGTCTCATTTTATTTTATAGCAGACAGAGCAAGCTGAGGCTGTGATCAGACATGCTATGTCTTTTTTTGTCATATATAATAAATCCACTTGTTTATGTAAACAAATGAGGTTTTGAGGTAGTGTTTTTTGAATTAGTAATATAAATATATAGCTTTCTTGGTTGTTTAGAATCTAACTTAAGCATAAGTTCAATTTAATGTTAAAAGTATCGTCTGTTTATAAACTACTTAAAATTCTAAGTAGCTTTAAAGTTTTAAAGTGGCTTCTCAATTGAATGATAATATGAAGTGTTATTTCGTTTCGGACAAATTTCACTCCACTTATATTTCTTCATAGCTGCACAAGAGCGTCACAGTTCGTGGCTTCCCCTTTCTTGCCCTTATGGGTGCAACAACATCAGTATCCCAAGCTGCATTACAAGCCACATGGCCTTCTCAAATATTTATAATGTCACTTGACACACACACACACACACACACACACACACACACACACACACGAACAGAGGAACTTGTCTCCTCTAAGGTCCCCCTCCCTAGACACGGATCGCATTTCATGGAGAGATCTTCCATTGTAATTGTTCTTAAAAACACAAATAAATAAATAAATAAAGAGGCTTGACATTTCTATATTTATATCTCTTTAATTGATTCTCTCTACAAACACATTCCCTCAGGGTACGGTAATCAGGAGAGTTGATCAGGCAGAACTGCGAAACACAGCCGAGCAGTGACCCGTGCTGAGCCTCGGCTGACTGAGAGAGATAGAGACCAGCGTTATCTCATTCCCCAGTTAGTCCTTCTGTTCTCGGGAATGACATGATAAGGCTTTATTGACCACTCTGCTTTCAGCTTAGCATGGTGCAGAGACCGTGGACAAAAAATAGTCAAAGGATATGCGTGTAATGTTATTTTTTATGATTCACCCCAAATATAATAAGATCGTTTTGTCCTCTAAATGATGATGTCATTGAAATATATACATTATGAGATTTCACAGCTGAATATTCTTGCTATGACTGTCATGCTAGATTATGTGCATTTGAATTTGTACTTGCTAAAAACAAAATTTGTGTGTGTCTCTTTTCTGTGTAGGTTTAAAACGCTGCTACACATGTGATGTCTGCAGTGTCACACTGAATTCAGTGGCACAGTATCATGCACACCTGCAGGGATCCAAGCACCAAAACAAGTAAGTGCTAACGTGCACCTCATGTGCAAAAAAAAACAAACAAAAAAAACGCTTGATTTTGGAGGTGGTTGTTTTTTATTTAATTTATGCAATGTGTTTTTATATTTTTGTTTAATAGCAATAAAATAAAAAATAAGCTAAATTAAATGTCTTTTTTTAATTAATAAAATTAAATATTTTGTAAATAATTATGTAAAATAGCAAAATTAAACCTTGTGTAATATTTCACATACCAATATTGATCTCAGTGCCTAAGGTAGCCTATTTAAAGCCTCTGGAACTCATTACCAAAAATTGTATTTTAATATAATGAAGCAAAATGGTATGTGCATATTATATTATATATTGTATGTATGTGTATATATACACATACATAAAACATAGAGTATTATAATATAATTAGCTGCGATCAATAGTTAACTGAAATATGACCGATTCTAGTGGAACTAGACATCAGGTACATTGTGTGTTTCTTTTCCATTCGATATCTGTCAATGAAAGTGGCATATTGCAATTGTAACTCTACTAGGTGATGAGGATAATAATACAAACAGAGCCCAATAGTTTAGTTTACTAGACAGATTTTCTGGAAGTATTGGTAGGTTCCAGGGCATTTTTGAATGTTCCTAGATTGTTGTTGAATTTTTGGACTGTTCTTCTTTCATTTGCCCCTAAAGTGGAGTTTTGGTCCACTTTGATATAGCCTACTACCTCTTATTGCTCACAGTCTTTCAGACCTCTGAACTGGCAGTCTGACTGTTTGTTCAGAATTTCCCCCTTCTTTAAACACTCTGCTCCAAGCGTGTTTGAAGCAATTACTCCATAATTTTGGTCCTGACCCCAGTTCCTCTGTTTACACACACATGCGGGTCATTAGCTGTGCAAACATTAGGAGCACATCCAAAATTGAGATTTTAGTGAGAGCTGAGACTAGACTCTCAGTCAGCTCTCCATCACTTATTAAAAATCATTCTCCATTGCTCCTCACTAGACAAAATCTACTGCTCTATAACTCTGAGCCCTGTAAAAAAAAGAAGTGCAGCCTGACTCCATCTACATACCTGTCAGATGTCCAGCCCTTTTATCACCCTATGCCGTCATATTGGATGTCTTCCCTCTCGTGTGGTCCAGTAGCATATGTTTTGGGGGTGTACTGTTCTACACTCTGCCTGCTGATCCTTATCCAGGTGGTTGGTTTTGAGTGGACCACCTCAACGAGTTGACTGATTGAGATACAAATACACACTGTCACACAAACATATAACCAAACACAGAGAGCATTCTGGCTTGCTGCCTATAATAATGGGGCCCTATGATTTTGTTACGGTTTCTTTGCTAACGAAGCGCACGAAGGAGTAATGTCCAAACAGATTCTTTTAATATTAATCCACACAAGAAACAGAAACAATCCAGGAGCGAGGGGTAGCAAACACACAGATCAAATAATAGCAGACCATGAACCAGGGGAGAACACAGGCTTTAAATACTAGAAGTAATCAAGGGGAAACAGAAACAGGTAAGCTAATTAACTAATATGGGGAACTAAGCAAACTAGGTCAACATAACATATATCGCCCCCTCCCGGAACGATGCGTCCACGCGCCGACAAAGGCAGTCCAACAGAGGAGGGAGAGTGGGGGTTCTGGAGGTGGGCGTGGAGCAGGGGAAGGGACAAAAGCAAAAAGAGTACAATACATAAGTCCATGGGGGAGTGGAGGGTGGGAGGAGCCAGGTGGCAATCCAGAGGCCAGCCAGGATGGCAGCCCACGGTGGAGTTGACGGCGGGAGGAGCCATGGTGGAGAAGGGACCGTCGACACCAGGGGACCAACTGACGGAGACTGAGCTGCTGGAGGTGGAGACCCAGGTGGAACGGAGCAGACAGAGAGCCGGGGCGAAACAGGATCCGGAGGGCCAAGGCAGAGCTGAAGGCTCAGGCGACTGAGGTGGAGGCGGGGATCCAGAAGACCACGGTGGCAAAGCCAGAGGAGTGGAGTCCCGAGGCGGCGGATGGTCGATGACTGAGCAAGGCGGAGCCAGAGGGACGAGGGAGCCCGGTGGAGCCAGTGGGATGACGGGCAACGGTGGAGACGAGGGAGCTAGGAGCTGAGGCGGAGCTGATGGGTCGGAGGACTGAACTGTAGTCCAAGGCTCGGAGGCTGGAAGTGGAGACAGGGGATCCACATGTCTGGGCGGAGCTGGAGACTGGAAGTCCCGAGGCGGCGGAACAGAGTGCATGGCAGGCGCTGACTAGGGTGAGCCGAGGGACTGACAGGCATCAGCGGAGATTGAGGCGAGGAACTAGCTGGTTTGAGAGGAGGCGGAAGAGGGAGGCTGGGAGGGAACACAGGAGGACTTGAGCTAGACGGAACCAGCGGAGACGCAGGAGATTCAAGGCTGGACGGAACCAGCGGAGATGCAGGAGATTCAGGAGCACAGGTTACTACTTCTCCAAACCAGTCTATAAGGTCCATCTGGAAGATGTCCATGAGTTCCTCTTGATAGCTCCTAGAAACCAGATGCAGCTCACTCTCAGTCACGGGAGTGTGGGCGGGGCTTCCCTCCAAGCTCTCTTACACCACCAAAACTCCCTCGAGGACGGACGATGTTGCCGGCTCACGCACTTGGTCAGACGATATTTGAGGCTCAGGCTCTGTGGCGATGATGGGCTCAGTCTCTCCGTCTGCAGTGGGCTCAGGTAGTAGCTCCGTGTAATGGGGTGACGGCTGGCTGGTCTCTGGTTCGGGAGTGGGACTGGAGATATCCTCCTCTGAGGGGCAGATGGAGAAAAACAGTCCATTATTCTCCAGCACCCACTCCACACAAGTTGCGAAATCCTCTTTGGGACCGTTAGCTGGCAGGCGTGCCTTACACCGCTCGCTCAAGCTGGAGATGGTCGGGGAAATGGGTAAGGCACACTAGATCTAGAAAGACCCTGGTATGGTCCTCCAGCGAATAGTCCATCTGCTCCAGGCACAGGAGTTGGTAGGTGGGCAGATCCATTCCGGGAGAGGGCCGTGAAAAAAATAAACAGAAAGAAAAACGCAGCTTAAAAATAACTCACTTTTCCGTCTGCTATTCTGTTACGGTTTCTTTGCTAATGAAGCGCACAACGAAGGAGTAATGTCCAAACAGAGTCTTTTAATGTTAATCCACACAAGAAACAGAAACAATCCAGGAGCGAGGGGTAGCAAACAAACTGATCAAATAATAGCAGACCAAGACCCAGGGGAGAACACAGGCTTTAAATACTAGAAGTAATCAAGGGGAAACAGAAACAGGTAAGCTAATTAACTAATATGGGGAACTAAGCAAACTAGGTCAACGTAACAGATTTCTGCAACGCAGGATTTGGCAAAATTTTAATAAGTGTTGTACACTTAAATCACGATATGGAATAAGGTCTGTGAATATTAATGAGTGAAAAGACATGCATGTTCTGTTTCGTCTACTACACATTTGTGCCATTTTCATTAAAGGCACTCCACATGAACTCCGAAGCGGCTTTGAGAGTTCACTTCACAAACATTTCATTTGATTAAAAACAATCATCAGATATACTCAGAAACTCAGTGATAGTATACACACACACACACACACACACACACACACATGCATAATGAGGAAATTCAGTTCGCACTCTTTTCTGGGGGGATGGTGAAACAAATGACCCTCTTGTGTTAAGAGTATCGATAAGTCTGCAGATCAATAGACACACTCCGCGTCTCCTCAGACAGACTAAATGAACCCTCCTGCCCCTTCCTTTCTTCATTCAGTCGAGCACACTCCTAGCCAACAAGCCAAATATGTTTCCCCTGCCAAATTGAGAGCAACCTTATATTCAGTAATTCAGTTCAGCTCTAAGGGAAGTATGCATTATCTACACTCCATTAGAGTATTTTAATTTGGAGAGACACTTTTTCTTTCTCTTATGCTAGGACATTCATTGCTGATGAATGTGGTATCTCCATCTAGGATTATGACATGAGGCATGTATACTGTATGCAGCAATTCTGTGTCACACAAAAAATATGTTTTGTGTGAAGCACACAGGACAGTTTGACATCTGAATGTTTCTAAGTTAACATCCTAATCGTGAGCCCCCAAAAAACACATCTATATATTTATATTTTATATAGGGAAGTTAAAGTATTTGACAAGGTTGAAAAAAAAAAAATCTTATGCTACATTTACTGTATTTGATCAAAAATAAAGCAATAATATTGTGAAATGTTTAACTGTTTGAATATATTTTATATATTTTTTATCATTTATTCCTGAGATGTGAAAGCTGAATTTTCAGCAGCCATTAATCCAGTCTTCAGTGTCACATGATTCTTCAGAAATCATTCTTATATGCTGATTTAGTGCTTAATTTTTTAATTGTTATTTAAAAAAGGATTGTATGATAAATATAGAGTTCAGAAGAACAGGATTAATTTTGAATTAGTAAAAACTTCTATTGTTATGAAAGATTCTGTCACTTTTGATCAATTTAATGCATCCTTGCTGAATAAAAGTATTTACTTCTTTCAAGAACACAAGGTGTCAGAACCCATAAATTAATAACTCCATTTTATAGTATCATTAAAGCAAATATAAAACATGCATAATATGATTTAATTTAACATTACTTTATTCATCAGGGCATCCCAAGGAAAATGGGTTTTCCATAGCTTTTGTTGGATGAAGGTTCAGAAGGTTTGGAGTATGCTTGTAATAACACTTTAGAATAGGTAACGCATATTCACTATTAAGAGTTTTCACTCAATAAACTGCTAATTTGCTACTTATTAATAGGCATGTATTTGTTAAATTTAGGTATGAGGTGGATTAAGGGATCTAAAATATGGTCATGCAGAATAAGGCATTAATATGTGCTTTATACCTACTAATAAACAGCCAATATGCTAGTAATGTGTATGCTAATAAGCAACTAGTTAGTAGTGGAAATTTGTCCTTAAAATAAAGTGTTACCTTGTTTTCTTGATTCAGGGCTCCTCTATACTCTTAAGGTTTCTGTAAGATACGGTTATACACACACAAGCAGGTGACCCATGACACAAGGGTTTGTATACATGTGATTTCCTGATTAACAGAGATACAACAGAGGCTATGGGACATGAGCAGAATAAGAAAGAGGTAAAAGACTCATTCCTCCTCTACTCCCGTATCAATAGGTCAAGCCATGGACGAAAGGCTCATTACCGTCGCATCACTACACTCCTGTCGCACCATCCATCAAATAACTTACAAACACAGGAACAGCATGCTTACTACATACAGAAACATGCCTTTCTCTATCCCCTAATCGACAAACACACTCTTTCTCTTAGCAAGTGTTCGCACTTTCTGATTGATAACTACAACTGTTGTTTCATGAAATATGTCTCAGAGCTAACAACATTCTAATGGAGAACATTTATGTTATTCTTACAGATGTGAAGATTCAATCAACTCGCAATGCGATACGATTCACGATATTGATTTCACAATACGATTTTTCATGATTTTTTCTTATATAAAATGAGATTTAAGAAAAAATATAAATGAAAAAGTGTCTTTTTTGTGTATTTTTCCAGCTCAGACGTTGGTACAAATACAATTGAAATTTTACGATTGTGTATGTGTGTTCTGAGTTCTTATAGTGTTGGGAAAGGGGCCGTGCTCGTTGGCTCGATTGCATCATCGAGTCATGATTTAGCCCCACCCAAAAATTTCTGATCACGCAAATGGTGAAAAACTCCACAATTAAGTAGTTCACAGTCTTCGTAACATGTTTCAGCAATGCATTTCTAACATTTATAATGTGTTTACAAACAATTCTCAGAATTGACTTTACACAGACTTTAACCACAGGGGCACACAACAAAGGCATGTAGCCTTCACTGTAGAAACTGCAGAAAGACGATAACAAAGACAATTAGCTTTGACTATTTTTTATATTGCAGTATCAATTCGGTGCAAAAGTGTGGGTACCTTTGACTTAATTTGTCTCGCAAACACCTTTTCAGTCATTATTAATTTGTTCTGTAAATGTTTGCCTCAAGAGTAAAATAAAAAAGACTCCCACACATCTCAATTTACTAGCCGTCACAAACAACAACTTAAAGGTTATGAAAGTGCCCATAGAATGCATCAGGGATCTTGTCTGTCTCCCCGCTGCTCTTCAGCTGAAGTGATTAAAGGTGCTGTTCAGTACATTAAACGGTACACAGTACGACGCCTGCCTTATAACTTCTCATCACCGTCCCCCTCCCCCAGCCGTCCTTTACCCCAACCGCTGCTTTTAACCCTGCTGGTTAATGAAATTCCTTCATCTTGATCCCTCTCCTGTCCATCATCTTATTCCCCCTACAATTCTCCTGCTCAGCAACCTTACAGCCAGGAGGATATGTCTCCACGCAGCCACCTGACAGCTCTTTCATTCCAGTCTCATCCTGTCTGAAACAAGCTATTTGCCTTCAATCTTGCTTGGCCCATTTTCCAAACACCATCTTGGCTGATTTGTTTGTCTCACACAAGAAGTAAGCTCCCTAGGGTAATCTTGATTTTTCAATGTAAAATAAACATGTCTACACTCTAAGCGCCGATAAAACATGAAGTATTGATTTTGTTACAGTCTGAACAAATAGCCTAAGACAGTCTTCAAACAAAATTGTTTGCTTTTTGCATCATATTGTGATGAGACAAGATGAGGACTTATTTTGTGTGACACAAGATAAAAACAGAGCGTGGAGCTTTTTATTTTTTTTGAGGTGAACAATATTTCAGTGTCACACTGTGCTTAAGTCTTATTAATCCCAATATCATCTCACAGTAAATTCTTAAATTTACTAAAGTTTTTACAAAACTCAGTAGCATTGACATGATTTATATCACGTTGGATGACTGTTGTCTTTGGAGAAATTGAGATTGATTTGATGCATTTAAAAATTCTCTTCTCCACTTAACTAAGATACGCTACTTGTCTTGAAAAATTACAATGCGGAGAAGACAAATGTTTAATAGCGACTGTGTTCAACGGTCCTGATTCAGCTGTAAATTAAAAGGATAAAATAAAGCATTTGCTCACCCTCATGTTATGCCAAGCCTGTATGATTTACTTTCTTCTTTGTAACATAAAAAGAAGATATTTTGACGAATGTCTCAACTGTTTGTCTATACAATGAAAGTCGGTGGGGTCCAAAACCTCACTGGACCTCATTGACTTTCACTGTATAGTGCAAAAAAAAATAAAAAATGTTTTGGTTTCACAAAACAGAGTATAACATACAGGTTAGAATAACATGACTGTGAGTAAATGACAGAATTTTATTTTTTGAGTGAACTCTTTTATCCCATCCATTCTACAAACCACTCATCCTTTGTACAGGATCACAGGGATGTTGGAGCTTCGTCAACCCCACTTTAACATTTATTGATTTGACAAGGACTTTTATCCATAACAATTCAAAGTGTGACTATTTATATATTTCATCAGTAGGCTTATGTATTCCCTCAAATTTTTGACCTTGGTGTTGATTGTGCCATTATCTACCAGTTAACCTTACAGAAACATGGCTTTAAAATGTGACATTGAAAAACCTGCTGTGACATTAATGGATGACTCATTCCTTAAACATTGTATTTCATCTTGAAAAGCCACCCTTTATATAGACTTGTTTGTTTTATACAGACACGGTTGATTCCATTTCATTATTTCTTTGAAGAGAAAAAAAAAAATGTTTCCCATCAGCATGACAGTGATCTGTGGGTTTGTTCTCGGTTTTATTTTTCTTTCTCTGCTTTGCATTTTCTTTCCTTTTATTCACAATTAGTTGTCTTAAGAAATGTCAGATGAAAACCTGACTTTAGAATGCCTAGGTTTCTTATTTATGGGCTTTTTGATTTATTTGGGAAAATAAAGGAAAATGGAAGGAAAGATAAGAGAATAAGAACTTGAACTTGCTTTGACATGAGCTAGAAATAGACAAGAGCTGTGCTCTGCCCTATGGAGACATGGCTCTGACACATTATTTTCTACCGCCCATCATTTACAGGTAGTGTTTTTACAGTTCACTATGAGCTTCACTTTTAAAAATAATGACTTTAGTTCTTGAAAGAAACATTTTTCCTACTCTTAAAAACAAAGGCTCTTCATTGGCACTCAATGCTAAAATTATTTATTTTGCCAGAATTATAATGTTGCAGATTCTTTCTGGTAACTACTAAAAAAATGTGCAAGAGAAAAGTTTTATTATTGTTAAAGGTTCTTCATGGAACCATAATGCCAAAAAAACTTTTTGGTGTTAGTTTATTAATTATTATTTATTGTAAATATTAAACTGTTACATGTCATTTATGCCTGTGGATTGCCTCTTGGATTTTAGACTTGAAAGATCCTAATAAGCATCTAGGTCTGTTGAAACCAACCCAAAATAAACAGCCTCTTCATCCAACATAAAGCTGCACTTATGTTATCTTATATTTTGACTCAATGAAAACAAGTTCTTTAATTTCTGAAAAACAATTTCAGTGTTGACTATTTAATATTCACTGTAAATGACTGTAAAATGCAACAGTATCACTATAGTGGGCTGATCCATTATGAGGACCCTACACATGAAGAGCAGCATTTAACATACACAATCCCACAGCTTCAATGCAAATTGTATGCCCCAAGTGCTTCCTACATTTTACATCACAGCTGCGATTGCAAAAGATCAGACCATGACTCTTTGATGTTTCTATCCTGAGACACCCACCCTCCACTCAGAAGCATAACAGGGAAGCTGCTTGAGCATTGCCTTAAGAGAAGAATGAATCACCACTACTGCAGCTCATTCACTTTCAGGGTTCTGCTGCCTGAGTCCTGCTCATACAGAGGTCTGGGTAATTGAATTCGCACAAGAATGACCCAGTGGTCATTCTGGTAGGAACTGAAAGGTCTCAGAATCAAAAATACAATGTCACTGTGACATTTTATGATTTTTAGGTTTTTGTCATTTAACAGTTTATTTTCCTCAAAAAACTGAAAGGAACATTGTTAAATGTATTTGTCTCAATTGCTTTGTAAGTGAAACCACAAAACACTGAAGGGGCGAAAATCGGACCGTTCCATTACATTCAAGTTCACCACTTGAAAACAACACCAGAGGGAGGAATGAATGGAAGGTGGGAGGGAGAAGGTGGATGGAGGTCAGCGTTGGTTTGGCAACAGCAATTTCATTTGAACGTGGGATCTAAAGCTGTGAAGATTATTATGTAAAATTTTGCTCCAGGCTACTTCGTTTGGCTTAATTTGGGATGTGAGCACTGTAAATTATTAACAACGGACGGCATGTTGAATACAGCTATTTTAAGAGGAGCGGCAAGGATTCAAATGCTGTATGAAAACCTCATGACGAAGGTAGGCCTTCAGCTTGTGAGCTTGACCTGTTAAGTAATCAGAAACATCTTGAAAGTAAGATAAAGCTTACTTTTGCAACAAAGTAAAAAAATGCAAACAATCAGATGTGGCCAAAATTTGATTGCTTGGATTATTTTGGCTGCTGATAAAACAGCAAATCTAATAAAAACACATTGAAATACACATGGGCTCTGAATTGCCTGAGCAACTGGATAAATATACACATAACGTTTTGATCTTGCTTTTTTGATTTTGTAGAATATTTTTAATTGAGCCCATTGCCTATCCAGGGTTTAGCTTTGTTGTGCATTAAATGCACACTATAATTTTTTAAGGTGAAAATACTAAATTTTATTATTGAGTGAGTACTAGCAGCTTATGTTACTTGCTCGGGCAACATTTTTCACATGCAAGTCTTTTAGGACTGACGTTCTTCTTAATGTCTAAATTATGTATATTATATATATATATATACACAAACGGTTCATCCACAGATGCCGATAGTTCTGTTGTGCACCTTCATAAATCTCTTAGAATCATACATCATCAAGTATCACTATGATAAATTATGCATATTAATTTAACTCCCCAAGCAGTGCATTTTTTATTTTAATTTATTTTATTTTTTTGGAAAAAAAAAACATTGTGTGAGGAAATAAAATTATAGCATACTGTATTTAAGCAATTATGAAACAATTAGCAAAACAAGTTACTGTCAAAGAGGGCTTTTCATTCACTTTAGGCTTGAAGCTGTGTCAGGAGACAAGTAGGTGGTGGGGGAGGTCGTTCTAGATTTTACTGAGCTGTTTTAAAGAGATTGTGTACTGCAGAATTTATGTGAATAACCCTCTGAGGCCTGGCATTTGGAAATGAAGGATGGTTTTAGTGTTGAGGCCTGAAATGCAAATTGCCCTTTGAAGAGGCATCTGGGGTATTTCATTACTATGGCAAAGATAAACAGTCCTCTCCCTCTCACTGTATCAAGTGACCTGAACTTCAGCAGAATCCTTCGAAATGTCACATGAATTGGTGTTTTCACAGGATTTTGTGTCCGTTCTTTGGCTTACGTTGGCTGTAACAATACTGGGGTGCATCAAAGATTAAGTTTGTAATTAAAGCCTGAAGTGCTCTCACTGGTGCTGTTATTGCTCTATGCAATCAGTTCCAGTGTTACTCAAACCGTGTGCTAAATTTAACATAATGAGCCATGTTAAAAAGTTTTCACCAAATGCATTTACCTGTCATGCTTTGGTTTATGGTTATATATCACATACAGTGCAAGTCTCTCATTTCACCTCCTTGATGCTTTCATTCTTAAAGAGCTGAAAAAATTAGTAGTTTTACAGATATGAAATCCAGATTTTCAGTTGGATCGATGTCAGAACATTTAGCAGACTATTGTAGCATGTTCTGGGGCCACTCCAGTGTTCATATGATCTCCTATTTAGCGGCATTGTCCTGAAAGCTTGAATTTATGGTAAACTAAAACCATTCATTACTCCATACTGTTAAAGATGCACAATATCAATGCTGATTAAAAGCAGTCTGAATTTAAGGTTAAAAAAGTCTCTTGATATCATCTAATAATAGTTTTATAACTCTGATTTTAGCTTAGTCACAATCATCTTTTGACATGGTTGTTTCTAGTTAGTAGCTTCTTTTGTTACACCACCTCCATATTTCAGTCTCCATAGCTCGTACTGCTCATTATGGCTTCGCTGTGGCTTCCCGACCAAGCCTTTATCTTGTTTGTTTAGAGAGTTTAGCGTGACAACCTGTTGTAAGCAACATCTGGGTAGATACAGCCTCTTGATCTTTATTGTTAAATCAACAGTGCCCTCAAATCTCTAACTTCAAGGAATGTTCTTTTGAGCCATCACAGTGTCCTTGTCTTTAAGATCCTTTGAATTATCCAGAAAAGGAAATATAGTGTTATTGACACTTAAAACTTGCAAAGAACTTGCACAAATTCCAACATATACTAGATGACAATGTTTACTGGCTTTGGGCCCTATCATACATCTGGTGCAATGCGGCGCCAGGCGCAACGCAGGTGTTTTCTGCTAGTTTCAGCCTGACGCAGTTATCATTTTCACGTCCTGCACCACGTTGTTTAAATAGTAAATGCATTTGCGGCCATTTGTGCTGGTCTGAAAACCAGGTGTGTTCAGGCGCATTGTTGGCACGTTGCTATTTTTAAGGCAACTGAAATAGACCATGCCATAAAACCTAGTCTAAAGTCAATGGCATAGTATTTTTTTGTTAATTAAAGAGCATGTTAGTAATATGCGCAATAGGCGGGTCCACAACACACGTACACTCTGCTTATTACACACACAGGGAGACGCAGCAGCACACAAACATGCCAAATATCAAAAATTAAAGGATTACAATGTAAAAGATTATTAATGTGTAGGCTACATAAATATAAAAATATGTCATAATGGATAGGCAATGCATGTATCAGAATTAGCCTACCTATTTGCTCGTGCACGAGCAGCTCCATTTCCTCTCTCGAGACACGTTCAGTTTTTTCCACCATGTAAATAGCGAATCTGCCATGGCACGAACGCAACTGGCACTTAAACTGAATGGGAGATGAGACTCTGATTGGTTTATTGCACGTTATGCCCAAAACACACCTAATGCTCATTAAGAGAATAGAGACAACCCTTGTGGACCGGGCGCGCCGACTGTTTTTCTCGTTGTGAAACTAGCAAAAGTGGATTCGGACACGTCCTAAGTGCACCTGCGCCGTGCGCTTTAGACCATGTGCTTAGATCGTTAAAATAGGGCCCTTCATCTGTGAGTTTACTGACAACCAGAAGACAAATAACACCAATGTTCCTTCTGAAGATTTGTCTTTTGCAAGGGCGAAAGTCACTTATCAGTATTTCAATGTAAATATTTAATGAGATGTTAACATGGTTTACAGGATATAGAAATGATTCTGCTGGCAAATTACAGGCCTCAAGCATAATTTCCCTTTCATCTTTTACTGTGAGCACTCAACCTGTTTTTTTCTCTATGGCTGCATCGGTGTAGAGCATTAGAGTCAGAGTTATGGTAATGTGTAATGACATAACACCCTCATGTTTCTACACAGCACATTATCATCTTTTGTTCCAGTGAAATTTTTCACAGCCCTGTCATTAGAGGGGGAAATGGATGGGTTCTTCTCTGTGGAGTGTGGGGTACATTTACTGTGTTTTGACTTTAGACTTTAACTTTTAAACCTATCAGATAGAGACACTGGATTAAACAGCAACCACTCAAAACCCTAAAGCTGAGCTCCGAAAGGTTTTGGGATGAAATGACAGGGTTGGATAGGTGAAAATGTAAATGTTTCTACATTAAAGTGGTTCTCCACTGCAGTGACCATAGTATCCTATTGGATCATCTGACCTTCTGAACTTTCTTTCTTTTTCTCTTTCCAGCCTAAAGAATCAGCTGTGTGTCCAGTGAACCAATAGGACAAACAAGATGATTGGATTGATGTCAGACAAGCTGTGATCAGCTTGCCCAGGATTTTCTGCCTCTATTCTATCCTCCCTTTCTCTCTCTGTCCTTCTTTTACTCTGTTGTCTTACTCTCAACTTGACTGCAAAAGAAGATCCTCTTAAAGTCAGCCTTTAGTCATCCTGAACCCTTCCTCTACAGCAGCTCTCCTCCTCATGACTCAAACACAGACATCAGACTCTGAATCTCTGGAGGAGATGTGACTTCATCCAGTGACACCCATCCGGTACTTATTCTGTTATGGCGCCAGAAGTTTATATAGCTAATCTCAGTCAGTTGTTGTGTGCATGACTGAATAATGTATTCGTTGTCACTTTCTCAGCTAAGCAATATTTGTCCAAAATCTGCCAAATTAATAGTTAAAATCATAAAATTAACATAAAAAGAGAATGCACTCTATAGAAACTGTTGTCCACATTTATTTTTATGTCTCTCATTTTTAAAGCACTGTTTGTTGTTTGTGTTTTTGGCCTATAAATATGGGCATTTGGGGCAGGGTTCTAATGAAGCAAAATTTATTAGATGTGTTTGTTGTATGTATGTGTGATCTGTAGATAGCTGTTTGATGAATGGGCATTTGAGAATATTTGTAAGCTAATGTGAGCCTATTCAGATTTCCGGTCTGGTTTTTAATACATTTTTGACATTCTGAACAGAATGAAGTTCTAAAGGTCTTCAGAAGAAGATCGAAAAGCAAAGATCAAGCAGCTAATCCTTCATATGGTTGTCCGTCACTTGTTTTACATGTCACAGTGGAAATTAGATGCGTACAAAATTGGTTTTTGATAGTATTCTAACAGTATTTAAAAAATGTAAAATAATAGGATTTTAAAAGATAATATAGTTATTCAGAGGTCATTACTCATTTGCACTACCTGTATTTTATTTGTTATAAAAGTAACAATTGGAAGGTTTACTTTAAAATTGAATTTTATGACTTTTTAATTGCACAGCTCTTTGAAATACTTAATTGTGATCAGTCAATTTTTGCAATCCAATGTCAAATATTTCTGCATAATGCAAAAGTGTACAACTGCTCACTCATCTAGGTATTCTTTGCTGCGTGCTCATGGTCTGTTTCTCGGTTGTCTCTACAAGTGAGCTAAGTGAGTCATTTCAACCCAGATCAACTCGGAAATATGTATGTTAATGTAAGTACAGTTACAACGTCATCATTTTTAAAGTGATAAAAAAACACCTGACAGGGTTAATTTTTTTGTGATAATGGTTGACTGCCCATTATCCCGTCCCTATTTTACACTCTATAGAAAGATGTCAATGTTTATTCCTTCTTACAATCAAGAAACAGCAAAATCTCTTAAATGACACATGACGTCTAAGCCAGATCTTTAGATCAAAACAACATATTTAGCCAAGTGTGGTCGAACTTAATTGGTCATAATGTATATAAAGATTTTAATATAAGAGCAATTCAGTGCACAAACAATCACCGCTCCGCCACAAAGATGGAAGTATCCATTTATGCATTGTTTCATTGGAACTAGTGTGTGTTCCCTTTAAGAGAGCAACTCTCTCCCTCTTTGTGCTCTGGGTCATGTGATCTGAAAACAAAATAAAAGTGTCTGAAACAAAATAAAAGGCACTTCAAATCACTTTTGTTACACTGTTTTGATTTCTACTCTCTTTCATTAAGACATGTACCGTAGATATGCTTTTACAGTAGATATGCTCAATGGGTTATTTCTCGGTGGGACATCATTATTTCCAAATTTGAGCAGCAAGGAGTGCCACAGGTTCATAATTCACTCTGCAGTGAGCACAAGCCTTCATCAAATGTAATTAATATTCAGACGTCCCATTTCCGACACTAATTAAGCTGCAACATGTCATGAAATTGCCTGCCAGAATCCCACTATGCTTCCGATACTTTACCCTTCGATAATAAAAAACAATCAGCTGTTGCGCTTTTCTATCCTCCTTTTCCTCTCAAAGGACCGATATTCAGACTGCCATGTTCATTCAAAGCACATCTCCACCTTCGGTCTCTCTGCGAGTCAAAGCTATTTATTTGATAATGAACTTTTCTAATGAAACGTTCCAATGCTGTGCCCCCCTTTCATGCATCCTGACCCGTAGAGATAGATTATTCTAATTAAGTGATGCCAGCAATGGCAGCACCTCATCAGAAGGCCTGAGTCATTAATTCTGCTCATGAGGAAATTTAAATAATGGAATGTAAATGGGGAATTCTCCCAAAAGGGAGCTGACTGTGTGGAGATGTGTGTAATAAAGCAGCCATGTCCATCCCAAAAGAGTCCAGTGACTGGCCTGACAAAAAAAAAAAAAAAAAGAAGAAGAAGATACAGCTCGTGGCTAAGTTCAACGTGAAAGTTTCAATGTGCTTTCAGTCTCACTCAGGTGTGCAGAGCTATCTACGTCTGCCTGACTGTTATTTTTGGTATACAGGTAAGTGCCTTTTAGGCCCCATAGACTGCAACTCACCAGAGCCATAAATAATCCATTGCTCCAAGCCCCTGTTCTGTGCCCTTGTGCTGGAAAAGCAGATCCATAGGAGGCCTGTAACAGTCAGGGGTATCTGTTTTTCCACATTTGTGTTTTCAAAGGATATCCACTTTGTGTAGAGCTACAAATAACGGAAAGTCAAAGCAAGTCAACAGAGAATGCCTGTGTAGATGTGCATAATATAAACAATCTTCCAAAACCATAACATGGTTTTTCACTACTAAATAACTGCATGTTAGTATGAAAAACAAGACCCAAAGTGTCTTCCTGGTACACAGCAATAAGAATGGCCTGAGGGTTCAGTTGATGGAAAAGTCGCTTGTGATTATGAATTTATACTTTATAGCTTTCTACTTTCCAGAACACAATATTTATTGAAAAATATAAATATTTTTGGCAAACATAAAAATATACTTCAAAAAGATTGTTCATTTGTGATATACAGGAACAACTGGCTAGCAGTAAATATAAATAAATAAATAAATAATAATAATTGGTGAATCTTGTTTCCACTGTAAATTAAATTTTTCATTTAAAACTTTAATGCTATTATAATTCTATTTCCCCCCCTAAAAAGATTCTAAGCATTACAAGCCATCAGAAATGAACAAGAATCAATTTTTAATTATTCATTAATATTTTTTCCCTTTATGCATAAATTCATTATGCATTAAACCCAGGGGGGTTGTGAGGGAACTGCAGGGGGCTGCAAAGATAAAAAGCTAATATTTAATGAATTTGTAAAAATGTCAAATTTAAATAAATAACTTTAAAATAAAATAAAAAATCTAAATAACACAATTATTAAAATGATTAAATATTACTATATATATATATATATATATATATATATTTTTTTTTTTTTTTTTTTTTTTTTTTTTATTATTTTAATTAATCATGTCGTGTGATCATTAACCAATTGCAGAAATAAAATGAACATGAAACAGTCTGGAGTGTGGGAATACCTGCTCTAGAGCATTTCACTGTACAGAAAGAAAACTCACAAGTACAGTTTCACAAAAACATGCATATTTGTAGATAATCTCCATACAGAATAAGAAACTTCATCGGTTCAATCATATAAGCTGCCTTAAGACACTGACAAGACACCTGAAACTTACTCACACCCACATCTCATCCAGAGAAAGTGGTTTTGATTGTTCCTACACGGAAGCAGCAACAAATCATGATTAACAACTAACCATAATGCTCATACGTAACCACAGAGCGTAAATGGAATGAGTCATATAGAGTAGGTTTATAAAAGAGGAGAGAGTGGAATAGATTAGCTGCTGTCTGTTCCGGTTAGTTCCAGCATGTCTGAAGCCCAGGCTTTAGCCAGTGGGAGACGTCCAGGTTGTCAAGGTACATCCATCCGGACAGTCTCCCACATTGCCCGTGCGTGTCTATCCATCGCGGCAGTATAGTGGTTATTTGCTTTTAGAGTGTGTGTTTGTAAACAGCTCCATCTCTCTCTCTCTCCCTCGTCTCTGACGTTACTATGCTGTGGGCAGGGGGGTGGAATGTCTGTCAGTGTATGTTAGTTCACCACCAGCCAGGGCCGGCAGTCAGAGGCTAAACCGGAGCAATCTTTCTGCCGCTGTAGTGCCAGTCAGCATCACATAGCTCCTGAGAGCCAGAGCCGTAGACCCTGGCACCCATATCCTCAGCTCGGGGCCGCCTTCCTGGAAAGGAGACTTAATTTAACCCCTGTCCTCCCAAGGTTTTCCATGACTGTCTGTGACTCCAAAAACCATCAATACGGCACTGTTATTTCCCAATATGAGGAAGCACAAGGAGCTAAATTTGTCCTGAGAAACACAGTTATTACGTTCTGTGGCTTTCTAACATGCATTAATAATCTTTTTAATGCTTCACCAGACCACAGTTTATTCAGGATGAAATGCCCTGCATGACAACATTACGGAGCTGAATTAAACAGAATTATTAAATTATGTAAATGAAGAACCAATCATGTGTTCACTTTTAGCTACTTGTGATGGAGAACAAGAAAGCATGTCTGAAAAATGTGAAGGTGGAACTGTATGGAACAAGGTTATATTTTGGTCAAATTGGTTTGTGTTAAATTTGTAAAATTACTTCACATATTATAAATAAATTTGTTTTGGTCCTAACAAAACCGGTTTGTTCAAATGCACTGATTCAGGAATGAAACTTGTGGCTGCGTCCAAAATCAAATGCTTTGCAAATGTATGTTACATACTAGTATGAATGTGTATGTGGAGCAAATGACATCCGGATGCAATCCATCAAGTTGTCATTATTACATGACCTACGGTGTTCATTGCCATTCACAACTCCTCTCCTGTGGCCTCATTGGATAGTAAAGTGTTCACTGGATGCACATTTTGGAATCTTGCTGATAGTTGGTCATCCAGGTAGATTTTGCCTATTGTGTTGTACAAATACAAAACACCTTTTTTTTTTTTTTATGTAGTAGGGATGCATGCATATTCAGATGCAACCAGTTTATGAAAATGTTTTTAACTTAGTCAACATGATTTCATAATTTTAATTTTAGAGTACAGAAATAGTAACTCTGATTCAAAAAATGTGCAAACCAGACTACACTAGCAGCAAGTTCAGCACTACCAAATAAATCATGAGAGCAAAACCCTAAAATGATCCAGAGTTCCTTCCTCTGTACTGATTACATAAATCACATTACTCACTCGTAATCACTAAGTGAAAAACATTCAGCTTAGTCTATGAAACTTTTCTTCAAGCTTCAGAGAATAAATATCCATTCATCCATTATTCATTAGTTCAAAGGCCAGCAGCTACTCCAGAGTGCAACCGCTCTTCCTTCTCCTCATTCCCCTTTCCATCATCCCTGCTGGATCAGTTTTACACAAACTCAAGCTGCAGTGGGTCTTCTGTATAATATATCCCAGTTCATTTCAGGTCTAATTGAAGAAGAGCACAAGACATCTCACAAGCTATTATTGCAGGAGTATAATAGTGAAAGATCTTAAAAGAGGACTAGAGGCCTCAAATCAAGGTCAAGCTATTTGTCTGCTTAAGTATTCCATTCTTAGCATTCAAGAACAGATTCACCTAAAGGTAAAATAGAATCGCAACCTTTAATTTTTCAATTTATCAAGGCCATAATTCTGCACTGCATCATATATGTGCAAGTTTCAGCTGTCAGCTCGAGCTGCTTGTACCATGCCGGCGTTCAGAACATTACATATCTAAAAGCATATCCTATATTTTTCATTCCACTTCACTTTAACTGTATTTGTTTCAATACTTTAATGTATCTACCGTATGTGTTTAGATTAATATCGAGCATAGGGTAACAGAACAAAGGTTTTATGTATGATCTCCAAACTTTAATAATTCACTCATATGCCTTATTTAAGTCATGCATCTTTGAGACACAATAAATCATTCTTCCACAAGCAAAATGAAGGTCTACTTACATCAGACAAATCCTAGTATATTGTATGTTGCAAAAACTGTAATCTGTCATGCACATATCTAGTGCATCTTATCTATCACACCCACATCTAGTTCTACTGTCATATATCCTTAAAGGAGTAGTTAACTCAAAAATGAAAATTTTCTGAAAATTGATTCACCCTCAGGCCATCCAAGATGAAGATGAGTTTGCTTCTTGCTTCTTCTTCTTACTTCACTTGCTCACCAATGGATCCTCTGCAGTGAATGGGTGCCGTCAAAATGAGAGTCTGATAAAAACATCACAATAATTCACAAGCAATCCTACAGTCCATCAATTAAAATCTTGTGAAATGAAAATCTGTGTGTTTGTAAGAAACAAATCAATCATTAGGACGTTCCTGACTCAAATCGTTCTTCTGGCTAAAATACGTGCCCTCTAATATTGCTTTCTTCAATGTAAATTTGTCTCGTCTGAATCAGGAGAGAAATATGCACAGATCAAACACCGTTTACAAGCAAAAACAGTCAGTGGATTTTGAATGTGAGAGGACTACAAAGGATGGACTTTTTCACCTTAGGAAGCATTATAGTATAGATTAATTTTGAGTATTTTGACCGAAAATGATGGTATAATGTTGGTTTAATGACAGTTTGACTACAGCTCCTCTGGAAAGGTTGGTTGCAGGCAGCCCAGGCAGAGCTATGAAACATTTGAGTGGGATGTATTTTTACATACATAAATAGGACAGAGTATCATAGGACAGGCAGATCACGCACATGCAGTACATAAATGTATAATGTAAAATGATATTTGGCTTAGAATTCTTGATAGAGGGCTTTTGACCCTCAATTATGGGTGAAGGACATTTGCAGTTTGTTGTAAATTAACCCTGCTGGACACTCAAATGGCCACAGAGGTTAACGTTTTAAAATTGATAATTTTCATAAATAATAGAACTAGTTCAACATCTGCTACACCTGACCTGCTGTAATTTCACTCCCAGGATATAATATTCTATGAATAAACCTGCGCCTCATCATATCAGGGCAAGCTTTACATACGTCTCCTGAGAAAGAGGAAATTATTTTCATTAATATGAAATCTACCATTAATTTATAACCCTGCAGCGACAGATGCTCCATCTCTCCGAGACTCATACCGTGGTTCTCGGTCCTTCATTTATATCTGGATTCTCTCCAATACTCTACAGATACTGTAAATGTAGATGGTGACACAAAAAAGAAGTTATCAGTGTGTCATGTTGGCAGGGTGATTATGAATTCCACAAACTGAATCTCACTGAAATTATGATGCCATATGCTCATGCTTCAGTTATTAAAAGCCATTTAACTGATACATAACAAATAATGGCCCCATTAACATGTTTCATATTAAACATAAATAAATCTCCTCTAATTGCATTATGATTGCAAAAAAGAGGGCGGTAGCATTTGGCTGGGATTGCTCTCAAATGGTTGTTACTTTTCCACTCAGCAGTGAGATAGTACACTGTCTCTGTTCATTGTGAACTAAATGGGTTTTTTTCAGTGGATCCAGCATCAGCAATAAGGGGGAGGACATGGGCCATTAAGGAGCCACATTATGAGATACATGAAATACAGTTATGAGATACAGATTTATATTACAGCGTGTTATTGTAATGGATTTAGGTCATATCCATTCACATTCATGTCTCACTTCAGTCCTCCATGCAACTTTCTTTTCCAGACTACAGCTTTACATCAGCCCTCTTTTTCCCTCACCACAATATTGAACCATTATGGGAAAGAAGCTTATATCTGTTCAAATGAAGCAGGCTATTTTAATGGCTTGTTTCACTTAGAGTTGTGATTGATTCAGTCTGTGACTGAAATATTTTATTATTCTGTTTTTGCTTAGTAAACATTGAACCAAAAAATCAAAGGCAAGCTTAATGAATTCGAGGCTAAACGCTGATGAAGAGCATTTAAGCTCGAAATGTCACCTGAGGTGAGAACATAAATAAATATTTTTCTATTTCTGGAGCTATGGTGTGCCCACTTTGATTTTTTGCTTCATATTCTTGTGTGGTGGAGCACCCACATTGAGCTTTTTGCCTGTTGGATGTGTGCTCTTGGACTGTTTTTGTTGCTTAGTAAACATTCAAATTAATTTATCACAGTCCAGGACAATACTTTCAAATGTAATCAGACTGCTTATCAGTATATTGAGTTTTCTCCTTAGCTTAATTTTCACAAAGAAGAAAAGCTGTTCACAAAGCCGTTTTAAATGTTAACTCCGTTTAATTCTGTCAGGAGGCAAAAACAAAAGAAGCTACAACAAATTCACCTCTAAATCTTAAATATTTCATACCCACAAGAGATTCAAAAGGATCCATGCCAGACAGGGTTAGGTATCTGAAACTAAATCCATTAAAGAAAATACTTTTAGCTAGTTTCTAAAGCAACATTTCTCATTTTCATTTAGTCGATGTACTAAATGTAAAAGTAAAATGTAGCAAAATTGATCAATTTAAAACTGTTTTTGTCACGAAAGTAGTTTTAAGAGTTTTTTTTTTTTTTTTTTTTTTTAGGTGAGAATGTAGTTATTTAGACTTCAAATATGTGGTTTGTTAATAAAGATGACATCGGAGAGCTCCAGGCCATCAGAGGCCGTTCAGTGCTCATGAACCCACCGAGAGCAGCCTTACTTCAGCCAGTTTTTCTGGAATTTCTGGAATCAAGTGTCTCTTGAATGATCCGCTGAGAAAAGCGATATCTTTGTCATACTATCCTTTCATATTTTAAGGGTAATTTCTGATCACAGCACTGCTCAGTGCATTTGTTGGCTGTGTCTTACAAGGTGTTATTGAAAGTAAAAATAGCTTCCTTGTTTACAACCCTGTTTCAGTCTCTTTCAATTCACTCAACTCTTGTCACCATCTAATGGCAGAATATGTAACTAAAATCACCATCATGAACACACTGTTTCTCAAAACTAAATACTGTTATTAAATAAAAGCCTACTGTTATTTATATACAACATTATGTATTGAATAATAATACAAATAATAGATAAATGACCAAGCTTGTCTTTAGCATTTTGAAAGTTTTTCTTATTTGCTTGTTTCAGAAGTATTTTATAGTTACTTGTGCTTTGAAAGAGAGGGAGGTCATAACCTGTGGATAATACAGGACAAAGGCTCCAGAGCCCAGTTATTCCTCTCACCGTCGGTGCCGTGTTACTGTCCCCAGCAGTGATCTGGAAGGAACATGTTGACATGCTTCTAGTCGACCGGCTGGCATGCTGGATAGCTGATATGAGCTATTGGACCCTTTGTACAGGCCCTGTCAAGTATCAGGTGGTCTTTAGATGTGAGAGGAGACAAGATGAGCACTGACCCTTATTAACTTTGCTACATTACATGGCTGAGACCCAGGTTCATATAGAACCTGTTGCTGGATCTAATTGCGGTTGAAACAAAATATCAGATTCAGCTAAATGGTCAGACAGTGTCAAGTTACAATGTATCGTTAATGGACGATTATACCTGCTGTTTTCAAAAAACATATATTAAGAACAGATCAGATACAATTAAGACAGTTTTTCAAATTATCTGATGCCAAGAATCCTTAAATAAGACGGCATGTAAGAAGGCAGATTATAAGAGAGAAAATACCACTGCACAAATACTAGTTTTCTCTATAGCAGTGGTTTATGTTTGTTGGTTTCAAACACCAATCAATCAATTATTTACTATTTAATTCCCTAAATAAAGAAAACTGAGAAATCTATCTTCTCATTTCCTTATCTTTCCTTCTGTCTTTTCAACTCGCTCTCTTTTCCAAACATTAAAAGAGCTTTTGGCCCTAGGATGCTGTTATGCAATGGTAGCTGGTCAGGGCCACTCAGCCACTCCTAGCTCTATTTGACATGAAGGTTGTTTCAGTAATTGTTCTGAATGACATTTATGTCAGCCTTTCCTTTGCACAGCCCGTCAGGCAGCTTTGTGTCAGAAAAAGACTGTTATAATGAGTTATAATGCCAGGAAGCTAGTATAGTATGTGCTTTGTGGTGGTGATCTGACATCGGTGGAGGTTTTCACCTGACTGCAGATTAAAAGATGTGAAACTTTTCTGTGTGTGATGAGACAGAGGTGAAGAAAGAGTCAAATAATATTTATTTATTTAGAAAGAGAAAGAATCAAATAAGTTATCAGTGCTACATCATCAGAGTGCACTCACGTACTAAACTTTATTGCCAGTGATTAAGATAATGTTGTTTTTATGGATGCCACTCTGGTGATTTTCACCACATTTTACTTAGTGATGGTGTAACTGAAACCAATGAATTTTCCAGTAAATGTCTACTTATTTAAAATGACTCATCTGGGCAATGTAAACACAAACTGATTTATGACAGAGAGTTCACAGGCACTGTTCTCAACTTCTGGCAGCTTAGAAGAAGCAGTGCAGAATGATAATAAATGAGATGAAGCTAGAGAGACACTTTATTTGGAAGCAGACAATTCCATTAATCATATCTGAGATCAATCAGTACTGAACACAGACCCATCAGCTGACAGCAGCTGAGTGATTCAGCAATTACTACAGTATAAATCACCCTTTAAAACACATTATGAAACAAATTGGATGTTTTTATCTTGTCTGAGCACTGGATTTCACTGACTGGCAGCATGTGGCACAGGAGACCATGCAGAAAAAGCAAATATGATGTAAATAATCAAACCTCTTTCGTTTTTAGCTTTGCTTTTCCTACTCAGTGCTAACAGTGAACTTCTGGTGTGAATTAAAACTTGTTGGAAAGGTGACAGGTTCTCTCAGGAGGCCTCATAGGGGAGCTTTTGCTTCTCTGTCCAGGCTCTTCTCACAGTGGAATCGCTTGACATTTGGGATTTGACCATTCTCTGCACCCCAGTTCCTTCCTGCTGGCAGATAATTGCATCAAACATTCATGATGACCTATACAAGTAGGCTGCATGGAGGGCATGGCTCATCTGATCCACACACTGAGAGTTAACTGTGATGGATTAGAATAGAGTATGCAGATCGCTCATGATGGAACCAGCACGCCTGGAGAGACTGGCCCACTGATGTTTTTGTTATCAGTATGACACTAGGAGTCTGGGCCACAATGGATTACTTCAAAAAACAAATTATTTGTTCTTATATCTCCAGAAATAAAAAATAAAAATAATAATAATCTTCAACAAGAATTCCAAAATCCTTTAAATCCAAAATAGCTTTAAAGATTTAAAAAAGATTTAAATGTACAGGACACTATCAAATAAATACTGGAATTTGTATGGGGGGAAAAAAAGGGAAAAAACTGGCAGCTGTGGTTGTCAGAATAATTCTGTTAAAACTCAGCAAAAATGTAAATATTTACAAAAGTTATAAATATTACAGTAAAATAATAATAATAATACAAATTAAAATTAAATTAAACCAACAGTCATTTTCTGCTTGGGAAGGCCACGCTGCTACAAAAATCCGTTTTGTAACATTAACATATACTGACAACCACCATAATAACACAGCTAGTAAAGATAAAGCCACACGGTGAAGCAAAGTTCATCATAAGGTTCACCGTGACAAACACACAAATAGAAAACACCATCACGGTAACATATGACACTAAAATAATGCCATAAACATGAACTGTAACATAAATTCCTCACATACATAACTGATAACAAAAACTATTAAGAAACACAATTAGCTGTCGAAGAGGAGTTTCTGGGAATGCGAGATTACCTTTTTGAATTTGAATTTATTAAGGGAAAGCCCCTTGAGATGCTTCATCTCATTTTCAAGGGGGACCCAATAGCGCATACATAAAACAATACAAGATACAACACAAGTAATGTGCAAAAAAACAAAAAAAAACAACAACAGCTCACTCCCCTATTCACCCACCCACAGTCTACAACTATAAACAAAAACATATACATACAAGAAAGCATACATTTTAATACAAGCATGAAAAACCAAATTAATATAACCAAGGCAATACTCAACCCAAAATTAAAAACATAAACAGGTTATTTTCAAATGAGATAGTACATTAGTTCTGAAGAGACAGAAAGATGAAATTGATCTAAGGGAAGAAGGAAGATTATTCCAGTCAGATGGAGCTTTATATCGAAAAGATCTTCAACCAACTTCAGTAAAAATTCTAGGAACAAGAAAATGTGGATACTGTATATGTCGAAGAGAGTAAATAGATGAAGATCGAACCAAAAACTGTTTTAAATAAGAAGGACAATTAAAATAAATACATTTGAAGAGAAAATGAAACCAGTGATATTGCCTTCTAGATTTAGGTTAAAGCCAATCGAGAGCTTCATACAACATACAATGATGAGTTCTATAAGGACATCTTAAAACAAACCTACATAAAGAATTATGAAGAATATTTAAAGGTTTTAAATTTGTTTCAAAAGTATTTTGATAAATAATATCAGCGTAATCAATAATAGGAAGAATTAATTAATCTTTTCCTTACTTGAAATGAAAAGCAACCATACTACAGGACTTCTTTTTGTTAAGGACGAGTTTATTTTTATAAAAACCAATGCTTTAAGGAGTTAAAGTCTGACTGCAGAGAGGACTGAATAAATTAAATACCAGAATGGGAAGAATAAATAACAGTGTCATCTGCATAAAGCTGGATAGAAGTGTGTAAACAAGTTTTGGGAAGGTCATTAATAAATAAACAAAAAAGCAAAGGACCAAGTGTTGATCCTTGGGGAACACCCTTATCAATAACTAGATAATCCGAGTTCGAACCTTGAAAAGAAACATATTGTCGTCTGTTATGAAGATAAGAATTAAACCAAAGAAGAGAGTTTTGATCAAAGCCTAAAGAGTGTAACTTATCAAGCAGAAGATAATGGTCCACCATATCAAATGCTTTAGAAAGATCGATAAAAATAGCACCAGTAGGTTGACATTTATCAAAAGAAATAAACAAATCATTGGTGAATTTCATTAAAGCTGTGGTGGTGGAAAAGTTAGGTCTAAAACCTGACTGAAATGGAGACAAAATATTAAACTGATTAATATAGTTAGATATTTGATTAAAAATTAATTTCTCAAAAACCTTTGCTACAGTACAAATAATAGAAATTGGATGATAGTTGTTCGGATCAGATGGGTCACCACTTTTGAAAAGAGGAATAGTCTTTGCACATTTCCATATGGAAGGTATTGAATAAGAAAACAATGACAAATTAAACAAATCAGTCAAAGGATACATTAAAATGTGAGAGGCAAGTTTAACAAATTTAGCTTCCAAGCACATCTGGACCCGGTGAACTATTACATTAAAAGTACCTGAAGGAGAAATTTTACTAAAAGAAAAAGACTGATTTGAACAGCTTCTGGGAAAGTGAGTGTCGGAATATTTAATAGTAGAGTGAGTTCCTATGGATGTGAAATACTTATTAAATGCATACGATATCTGTAAGGGATCAGAAATATATTCGTTATTTATTATTAACTCTTTTGCAGAGGTTTTATTTTGCTTATTTAAAACGTTATTTAAATGATTAAATAAGCACGATCCAACCAGTTACAATTAAAGTCTCCCAAAATAATAAGTTCACTGTGCCTTCCTAAAGAATTAACAAATTAATTTGTAGAATCAACAGGAGCAGATAGATGGTGGTCTGTAAAAGCAACCTATACTGTTTGTTATCATGGAAAAAAATATTAACAAATAAAATTGACCGGTGGTATTAACGGAGTTACACACACAGAATTCAAATGAGCAGCAACATATATAGCAACACCACCACCTCTAGAAAGCCTGTCAGCTCTGAATAAAGCAAAATTTTCCATTTTAATATCCTCATCCCTAATTTGACCATGTAACCATGTTTCAGAAATAGTAACAATATGAGGTTTGTAAAGAGAAACCCAGGCTCTTAAAAGATCAGTTTTAGGGAGAAGACTTAATAGATGGGCAATTTTTAAGCCTTTTAATAAATCAATAATTAAAAGTAAATTGTAGAATTGATTAGGGTAACATAAGGGTAAGAGCTGCAAGACTACACAATCAAATACACAAATAACAACATAAAAATAAAACAAAAACATAAAATGATCAATACTCTGAAAAATAAAAGAAAGGAAAAAGAAAAATAGATGACCAAAAAAAGGCTACTACAGGTTCAGTCTGATACAAAATATAATATACAACATAGAAAGGACCATGATTATTCAGGTCAATAATATATGCAAATAGAGAATAGATAACAACTGTTACACAACAGAAGTAACATCACACTGTAAAACCGAACAGTGAAATGAATTAAATGAAATGAGTTAATTTCACTCAAATAATAATGAAAGTTCATTAGACTTTTTTGAAATTGAAATAAGTTCTGCAAACTCAAAATGTTGTTGTAGTAAGGTGAACTTAAAATGATTCTGTTTTCTAGTTCCCAGCATGCTTTGCATCAGACAACAAGGAAAATAAATGCAGAAATTAAGTGTTATCAAAGTCTCTAATTACAACCTAAAAAAAAATAAAAAAAATTCAGGATCCTACTTATAATCACACAGAATCCTACAGTCATGCAGTAGAGAGTAAATAATCACGGAAAAATAGATCGGCGTCCTTGGGGCAATGAAACAGTTTGGGCTTTCCATCCACCATAACTCTTAGAGTTGCGGGAAAAAGTAGAGAATATTTTACATCAGCCGCACGAAGAGTTTTTTTAATAGTGTCAAACTGTCGCCGTTTCTTTGTAAGAGCTGCACTGTAATCCAGAAATGTAGACTCGTGTGCCCTTGTAAACAAGCTCATTTTTCTCCTGAGCCAAACGAAGAATCCTGACTTTATCCTGAAAATTCAGAAACTTAGCCACAATTGGTCTCGGTTTAAGTTTTGGTCCGGATAGGAAAGTTGGAGAGCGGTGCGCTCTTTCGATGACTGGAGCCATAGGAAAGTGTTCATTACCAAGCAACTGTGCGATCAGTTGATTCAGAAAGCGAAGATTTGATAAACGACTTCTGTTTTCAGCCTCTTCCGCCTTTCCACTGAGGTAAGCATTTTCTTTTTCAAGATTTTGAACACGCTTTGTCAAATCCTCCATGTTGTCTTCGTTTGAGCTCACCCTTTGTTCAAGTTCAGAAACTTGCTCGGAGAGAGAAGAGAGGGAACCTTGAATCGTGCACAGGTCAGTTTGTAAATGATCAATTTTTGTGTCGAAATGGACAATCATTTCAGATTTTATCTGTTGTATAGCATCTCAGATTGATTGAAGAGAAACTTCGGCCTTGTCCATTATGAGATATAGACAGCATATAACGTTAAACAGAAATGTGCTCTGATCAGGTATGAAAGCAACAACGATGAAGAATCCAAATGTTAAACTCTGATAATATAATAATAAATCAAATAAAGTATTAAATTTAAAGGCCCATTTAAACAGAATGAAGACGAAAACCCGAGGTAAACTCGTAAGCGCTCAGGCAGTAGCGGCCATCTTGATCACTTGATCCCCAGATGTGATTGTCAACATTAACGCGTGTGATTAATCTAAAAAACTGAACGCGTTAATATTTTTTTAACGCAAATTAATCGTTTGACCCCAACTTCTTCTCGTCATCGCAGTGCGGAAGGTCATCTATCATTGTGTGATGAGGGTACAGCGAACCAGTGTTGCCAGGGCAGCGGCACAAGTGGAAAAAATGTTTTTGGGCCACTTTTATAATGTACCACGGCCGCCCAAGATGTATATAGACAAATAAAAATTAAAATAGATCCTTTTACTAATGTGTATTATACTTGGAATGTATCCCTGGCCACTTAAGAACTGAGAGGTGGTTGTAACATCACAAACAACGTGAGTTTCAGCCAGAGCATACATGTTAAGGTTTTTAACAACAGACACTATAGATTATATGAGATAATAAACAAGATTACGATAGGATATTTGTACGTGATTTTCTTGAGGAGAATGTGTACATCTGAAATGCTAATTTGTGCAGCGATATAAAAGGCTATAAATAGCATATTTTAACAACAGTAAACGACCAAATTCCACATGTGATCGTAAAAGGAAGTTATTACAAACACTCAATGGTGGTTTGAAGTGAGTTCTGAGTAAAAACGTACTATTAATCTCATAAACTGTCTTATGAAGCATGATGCTAATATTAGCTGTAATGCACCTGCAGAACAGGTCAAATTCTTCTTCATAATGCATTTTGTCATAATACTTAATGTAAGGTCGCAAGAAAATGTTTTGTTGTATTTAATTAGAAATACTTTTGATAATAGTTGGGTAAATAGTTGGGTATACTGGGTTTGAAGCAATGTGGCTGGGTAAACTTTTTATTGCCAGTATAAAGGCTGATAATGGCTGAAAAAAACCCAAAAGAATAATGATAAAAGAATAATAAGGATTATGTCTCATACCTGGCAGAGGTGTGAAAGGTTCTGTTTCCTTAAACTAGTTTATCAACACAATTACAGGTAAATCCTAGTATTTTAAATTTGTGATTAATCATGATTAATCACAGTCCATGACTGTGATTAACGCGATTACATTTTTTAATCGATTGACAGCACTACTTTGTTAAAATGGTACATTATAAGACAACTTGTTCTTTTTCACTTCCACAAAATGTATATTTAACAGCATTTTACTGTAAAATTACATTACATGTAAGATCTATTACAGTTTTTCACCATATATAGCATATAGTTAGGGAACTGCAGCATTACACTCTTTCACAGTTACAATTAGAATCATTCTTATTTATTAGACCACAACACATGTCAAAGGTCCTGGAGGGCCACTGTCCTGCAGAGTGTAGCGCCAACCAGCTCCAAAACACCTGCCTGGATGTTTCTAGTAATCCTAAAGACTTTGATTAGCTGGTTGAGGTGTGTTTTAATTTGGAGCCAAATTCTATAGGAAAGTGGCTCTCCAGGAACTGAACTTGACACCCCTGTATTAGTCTCCCTACATTAAATTATGCACCATGAAGAAATTAGAAATAATTTATGAATTATATACTTTTCCCTTTCACAACAAAACCTCCTTTTTCTACAAATTCAATCAGCGAACTATAAAGGAAAAAAGAGGCTTTTTGTCAAAACCATCAGGTGTTAGTGATACAATCTTCGTCATCATGCAACAAAAGTAGATCTGGGGTTAAATCTCTCCCCGTGTGACCTCAGTGCAAAATATTGTGCTAATAAATCAGCATTTGGTTAAGTGGAGACCGCAGAGAAAACCCTCCTAAACTCCTAAATTAGTGTGCAGAAATTATATTGATTCATGTAAATGTTTCTTTGCTGTGACAAAGAACTATCCGCCTGCTTGTGTGAATGTAATTTTGTCTGTGAACTGTGGGCAATGTTATCTTTTGTAAAACGTGAATTGGTGAGGTGGAGCAGGGGTTTGGTTATTGTGATTGGTTCAAGAGCAGGGTTTTCTCAAATACATCTTTTACAGATAAGCATATGCTCTCATAATTGTATATAGAAATATAAATGCCCGTCTTTGTCTCTGAGCACGGAAAATATTCTGGGGCTTTACAATGCGCTTGCACTGACCTTTAAAATGTCACGCCTGAAGAGGTCCCGTTAAAGTTCCATTACCTACAACCCCTCACTTCCTCATCCAGTTTCAGTATTAAACCTTAAATATTTTATTTTAAACAATGTCGCTTTACGACAGTGTTTTATATAGACCAGGAAGGTGACACTATAAACTAAACAGACACTATCAGGATTTCAAATACAATAGTTATTTAAAAAATATGTAAATGGGTAGCACTTCAGGTTCATGAATTATATGCTAAATGTTATATGCTAATTTATACAACATGAAAACATTAGTATGCGTATGTAAAATTAACATCAAGATTAATAAATGCTGTAAAAGTGCATTTAATACAAAGGCCAAAATAAAATGCAAGCAAACACTATTTCCAGTAAGGCAAAGCAGAAACAATCCATTTTTCTGTGAGAGATTGAATCTAAAGTCATATTCTGCTGTCTCAAAAATCGCTGCAGTAGTGCTCCATTATTCTAGGCCGATGTTTCTCTCATTTCTCTCTTCCAGGAAGGGGTGGGGTTATTAAATTCTAACGGGACTGCGCTGATACCCACATATCTGAGCTCTCACTTCAAAGGCTGCAACTTAAAACACCTTTCCATTGATCTCAGGGCCTAAGTAATTGAAATACAATTATACATGCTGAGGGGAAAATTAATAAAGGAAACAGAATTTAAATTCAATCCCCGAGAACAAGAAGACAAAGGAGACTGATGACCCTCAGAAAAAAAAGACTGTTGGATGCTGGTGTGCTGATGTCTCCACAAGCTGTTTAATCAGCTTAACTAGCAAGACTTCCTTGGTCAACTAGCTATGGATAGACCAACACAGCACCAGTATTAACTAGCACAAGCCAGCCTTGTCTAAGCTAGTCTTTTTTGAGAAACTTGCTGTTTAAATGTTGAATATTATCTGCAAGATGAATAGGAAGTTGAAGTGAGTGCAGTTCTCGGTGTTAGATGAAACCACATGCACCAACAGAAGAAAAACAAAGAGGGAAATATGCATCAGCTAATGACATTAAGTCAATCTTCATCATCCATGCAAGTGAATTACAAACAGACATTAAAGAGAATGTTCAGTCAGACACTAGTTTGATGCCAGCAGCCCCCCTGATTATATATGAGGACTGCATATTCAATGAGAAACAGTCCAGTTTCCCTTCTAGCCTGTGTTTGATCACTAACTAGTCACATGCATTACTGAGTAGAGGAGAGATACTCCATTTTATTTGCTTGTTTGAGCATTTCAATTTTTCAAAAATAGTACTTTACAAACGTAATGACTGGGTGGGTGCTAGGGTTTTTTATCTACTCGGACTGTGAAATGAATAGTTGCAGCGAGAGAGAAGAAGAAAGGCAGAGCAACTGCAGTGCAGATCAAGATGAGAAATGTTGTGTCACATGCATCCTAATCAAGTTTTGAAGATTCAGCATAATCTAGCAGCGAAGAGGAAATGCGTGCTAAATGAGATGGCAGAGCAAAAACACCAGTGTTGGTCCACACTGTTTTTTTTTTGTTTTGTTTTTTTCTCTCACTTTTGCTTGACTCATAGTTCTGGGAATAGCGATTTCTGCCTTTGATTGCATGGTAAACATATTCTCTCTTCAGATGGTTTTGTTTTACACAGTGCACCACAGATTTAAATGACCGTCAAGTGATTAAGTGCAGTTTACTGGGCTATAAAATCTATGATACAGGATCATTGGTTTTATAATAATTCATTAACAATGGTCCATGCACAGCATTAGAGATTTACAGGTGTGCATACATACAATATCATACATGAATCCATTTACCTTCCAAGTAAGGTGAGATTTCTTTTGGGGAAGGTTTGAAGCTAATTGAAATTTCCATATTTTTATCAGGTATGTATTGTAAAATATTTTGTCAGGTAACCTAAACGGTTTTTCACCTTTCATGTACGTCAAAATATGACCAGATTATTCAAATCACTGAGCAGGAGGGGGATCTGCGCCCAGGCCAGTTAAAATGTTCTGTTCACAAACGCACACACACAGTCATTAGTCAGATAAAATATGAAAATATCCATGGCCTTTAATTAACTGAATGAAATGTATTACAAAATACAATGGCACCACAGCATCAGGAAAAGAGATGGCAACAGAAAGAGCGAGGAAGAGAGAGAGAGGGAAATAAGAGAAATACGAAGAAGCTAAACCAATGGAATGAGAATAGAATGAAGGGAGCTATTGGTGATATTGTGTTTGGCATGCATAAAGTATGGTGAATATAGGCTTTTTTAGGCCTAATACATATGTCCCAGATTACAAAGTGACCTGTCCCAGATTATCAAATTCCGCCAGAATGTTTTTTTTTTTTTGGCACAAAAACACTTAATAGGTGTGGCATGTTTCCTCTGGGCATAATATCTACATTATTTCTTCTGATGTGGTTAGAAAACATCTTAGGGATTTCAGAAAAGTCTAATGTGTTGACCTAATGTGTTAGATAGATATCGAAATAAATCACAGAAGTCAAAGTTGCAAAAAATGTCCCAGATTACCCGAATTCACCCTATTAGGTTACTTTGACCATCACCCTCTATCAACTAACATAAACTATAAAGGTGAAAATCAAGATATTTCATGATATAATTAATGCGTTTGGGAATGTTTTGAATAAAAGGAAAAAATAAATAAAACATAAGTGATGTTGTGGCTGCTGTGTGTCACATGACGACCCCCCCCCCCCAACACACACACACCAACTTGTGCCCCCTCAAAAATAATGAGTGCATGACGCCCCTGATGTTATGCATCCTGTAAATAAATCTTCTCAAAATGTTAGACATCCAAAAGGAATAAAAAGCTTGTGTGGTGTGTTAGCATATTCCCTCCCCCTACATAGAGACAATTGATTTGTGGCTTTTCAAAATTTAAATAATGGATGGATCTGGCAGTCAATAGTGCATGGCCATTAATCTTGATTTATGTGCTGTAGGGGCCCATATGGCTGCTCTGCACATTATTCTCAGTGGAACCCATTGAACAGAGCATTTTACACTAACTCCAAAAGTGCCAGCAGGCCAGAACATCATGCCTTTTCAAACTGACTTTTGAGCCAAGTGGATTTTAAATGCAACTTCCAAAAATATTTCAAAGTTAACCTGAATGATTACTGTAATATTATTATACTAAAGTTATTATTTAATATCAGTTAAAAAAAGAAAAAAAAGAAAGAAAAAAAATTACGTTTATCAAACGTAGATTTTGTTAATCTTTTTTTTCTTTTTTTTTTTACTGATAGTTAGTTAATAATAGTTTACACTAAAAATTATGTCATCTACCCACCCTCATATCACCCTTAATTCATTACTTTTTACCCATGGTTTAGCTGCAAATTTGCTTAAATTACTGAATAAAGTTAAATAGAGTAAAATAAAATGAAATAGAATAGAATAGAATAGAATAAAATAGAATCAAATAATATAAAATTAAATATAATGGTAATATAGGAAAGGAAGGAAGGAAGGAAGGAGGGAAGAAAGAAAGAAAGAAAGAAAGAACAAATTTGATCAGTCAATAACATTTTTTGTACTAATAATTCTGTCCTCACCCACCCACCTTCATGTCACCCACAATTCACATGATTTCTTTTTAAAAAGCAATGTGAAAAGAATGCATGATCACTGTCTGTAAGGTTTAGTTGCAATTTTGCTTGGATTATTGAATAAAATAAAATAGAACAGAATGGAATAAAATAAAATAATACAGAATAGAATAAAATAAAATGGAATGGAATAAATGGGAAGTAAGTAAGTAAGGAAGGAGGGATATATAATGAATATATAATGAATTATTATTATTATTATCATCATCATTATTATTCAATTATTATTAAAATCATTAATTGTTTACTGACAGAATAGTCACTAAAAAAAAAAGGTCACAAAAAAAAATTGTCACTCAAAAAATAAAGTTGAAGGGATAGTCCACACCCAAAAAAAAGAAAAACAAGTAAAAGAAAAAATTCTGTCATCCTTTACTCATCCTCAAGTTGTTCCAAACCTGTATGAGTTTCTTTTTTCTGCTGAACATAAATGAAGAAAATCTGATCAATGTACGTAAATAAAGTTGCTGGTCCCAGCACCCATAGTATGGAAAAATATATTATGAGACCAGAACTGTTTGGTTACCCACGTTCTTCAAAATATATTTTTATGTGTTCAGGAGAAGAGAAAAATAATATATACTGTAATAATTATCATTGCGTACCGCTTTTTTTTTTCCCTTCCCGATACTGGTGCCAAATCAGTGCTTTTAAAACAGTAAGGGTGCCTGAACCAATACTTATAAAAAAAATAATAATAATTAATTTTTTTTAAATTACCAATTAATAATCGGATTGGCCATTAGCACTAAACACATGATGTCTTTTTCATTCATACTGGACGCCAGAGGGCGCCCTCGCACAGAAAATCCACATATCCAGTCACAGCAGTAGCAGAACTCATGAAGCTCCAGGAAATCCCCAATATGGACAAAGGCATTTCCATCGCTGTAACTGAGTAAACAGAAGATATAAACATTTTGAATTATAAAACAAATAGAATAAACACTCGACTACGACAATGTATTGTTTATCTGTGTTATTCAAGTTATTTCTAGTATTTTCATAATAATTATTTATAATCCATTGCTAATGGATGTATTAGTAGCCTATGGAACATATTTTCTGCCTCATACTGACGACAAGGTGACGTGACATTACATGTGGCCAAGTTTGGTGACCCATACTCGGAATTTGTGCTCTGCATTTATTCCATCCAAAGTGCACACACACACACACACACACAGCAGTGAACACACACACCATGAACACACACCCGGAGCAGTGGGCAGCCATTTATGCTGCGGCGCCCAGGGAGCAGTTGGGGGGTCGTTGCCTTGCTCACGGGCACCTCAGTCGTGGTATTGAAGGTGGAGAGAGCGCTGTACATTCACTCCCCCCACCGACAATTCCTACCGGACCTGAGACTTGAACTCGCAACCTTTGGATTACCAAAGGCCACGACTTCAAATTAGGCCACATTAGGGGAAGTGACAAGAAGCTACATCAGATCACAAAAGGAAGCATTTGTGTTGTGGACTAAAAAGGTTATAATGTTCTCTTTTGTTGGACAACAGGTTTAAAAACATGAATACAAGAGAATTTTAGCTTTAGGAATTTTAATTTAAGAATGTTTAGCTCAACTAGTTAATGGAAGGCTGCCTGCTGCCGTCAGAGCAAGTGTAATTTCTGCATTCAAACGCTTCTCGGATCTCTCATTTCCAGAGTTGTGCTTTTAAAGTCGGAATGTGAAAACAGCACACTCGCGTTACTACAAAGATTTGTTGGACTTGTATTATTAGAGCTTTCCAACTTGAGTTCACATGCATTTTCTCAGTTGGGAAATTATTTTTCACGTAAGGTGCCGGTGATGATGCTTCTAATGTTCGTTTTGGAGAAACAAAGGACAAATATTTCAATCGATCGCTCAGGCATGGCACCGGAATCTGCGTTCTGATTCGGTTCTAGTACATAGCGGTTACATAGTCGGTACCCAACACTAATAATAATATAAAATATCGTCTTTTGTGTTCAGCAGAAGAAAGAAACTCATAATGGTTTTCGGGTAACCTACCCCGATCAGTGCAGTACAGACTGTTTCTGCACATCTTCAGTAAGCTAATTTATGACTTCATATTTTGACTTCAAATATATTTGAATTACTTTCTTTTCTGTGCCACAGTTTATGATCCTTTTTGGGAATCTTACATTTATTTATAACAACATTTTGAATTGACCATATAATGTGCACTTCATTCTCTTGAATACAAACGTGGGACACTGACTCAAATACTGTGTCACAGAATGTATTTTCTGCAGTGACAAGGATAAATACAATGACAAAGTATTGATCTGCTGAAAAGTCAGTCAAGAGGTCAAAAAACTATGATGGAAGACCTGACACTGTCATACTGGCATGCTAAGGCTATTCATCAATGCAGCATGTTTTACCACAGAAAATCAAAGGTTGCATGTCAAAAGCTGAAAGACAGACACAGAGTTGTTTTAACACCACAGGATCTTCAGAGAATGCCATACTAATCTTAACTTTCATTATGATCCAAAAAAGGAGCAAGCATATGCTTGATAATATGCCATGCCACAGTAGCTATATTAAAAGATGTTTAGACTTTGTAAATTTAGGCTAATGCAAGGCACCCAGCCATCACATATAATATTACTATCAAAAAGTCATCTTTATTAAACTGAGACATCTGTGCTAAATTAACTTAACTCAAAAGAAATTCAAAAGATAAAACAGTAGTAACTGCACATAATATTTAACAACTGTCTGCAATGCTTTTGAAATAAGTATGAATATTTGCTCTGCTAAGTGTCTCACTGTCACAAACTGAATAAGAGTAATAAATGATATCGTAGGGTACTGATTTGTTTGTACCACTACACTGTTAGACATTTCAAAGGGTTGCCAGTAAGTTACTGTAATTAAGATTAACTGCATCTGATTTACAGTTGCAAACTAAACTGTTTTGCAGTAAATTACAGCAGTATACTACTGTAATTCGTTCATCAGTATACTACTGTAATTCATTAATTTTAATATAGATTTCAACAGATTTGATTTTTTTTTTATATATAGAATTCATTTTATTATTACACTACATAGGTACTATTGGCATTCAGTTAAAACAGACACAATAATTACAAAATATCAAATTCTTTAAATAAAACATTGCATGTATCACACTTAAAAAGTCTTCCAATGCTGGAGCAGTGCATCTTCACCATTTCTCCTGTCTTAGGACGTTTTGCAGTACATTGTGTTGTGTCCTCTGGATTTATCCTCACAAAGAATCTTTAGGCAACAGAAACATAATGGGGAAAAAGACAAACATCTGCAAAACCCAGGTGCTGCTCCAAAACATGGCCACCACCTTTGCTCACCATCCACTTTGTTAGTGACAGAAATGTCTTCTCTGGCACACTTTTAAAAGGCAAACTCCATATAGAATACACAAAACCTCTCAAAACCATAGTTGGCCAACATTAACTACTAACACCTGAACAAAATTTCACATTAGTTAACCTAATGTTAATATAAGATAAGCGTTGCTCGTTAAAAATAATTTTAATTCAGTAACTTAATTCAATAAGCTGACAAACGTTGTTTGAAACGACAGCGCAGTTTACCAAGTTTGTTACCGCCATGTTGACGGGTAAATGTTACTAACGTTAGGTAAACTAGTGTGCAAAACTCTGGCACAAATACACAGACAAACGTACATATATTTTTACCTTGCTTGCAGGTCTTATTCTCTCGTAAGGTGCATCGACACACAGCGCAGATGTTCCCCGGAACTCTCCCACTCTCGCTGGTTCATCCCAGGCAAAACCCGCGGCGCTGCCTCGCTACTTCTGTGTCTTCCTCGGACGCCAGCGGCACAGCGCGACTCGATAAAAAACAATATAGAACCCATTATATGTAGTATATGGGCATTTCTTCAACTAGGGGCACTTTTAGCCTTGTGAAGTTGAATTTTAAAAAAAAACTTGTTCAAAAGTCACAAACACAGTCTCATAAGTTTAAATAATTTGTCTAGTTTTAATATACAGCTGTTATTTAAATATAGAATAACTTATGCCACTCAAGAATTGTCTAAGATCATTTTTGTAACTAGTTTTACCAGTTTTTCCACAATGTACAATAATTATACATTTGTCAATGAGATAAATTAACTGCCCTAAGGACCAAATGCTGAACTGTACACCTGTCACATTCTGAAATTTAATATTGTTTTGGGTAAGAGCTTATTAGAAAATAAATAACTTGAATTTTTATATTAAGTAGAGCATGATCTCATAAATTGTGGATACATTTTTAATGTGCAATGAGAACTTTTAAAATATTTTTTTAAAAATGTGTGGTGATGGAAATGACAGGGTGTTGTGGAAATGACAATGAATTAACGTGAATGTAGAGAAACAGCAGAGATATTTATTAGAAAAAGTCTTAAACTCATCACACTCATTAAACTCAATTCACAAAGTCATTAAACATATCAATTGTACTTTGTAACCATAAATGTCATTTCCACCACAGAGGCAGTGTGGTGGAAATGACTGTGGTGGAAATGACATTTCTGTAGTTTTTTGTGAAAAAATGGAAGACAGCTTCACCGACTAGCTTTGAATTAATACTTAGCATTTAATGTATGCAAAATACTCTTATTTAACTTAAAATTTTTAGCTTTTTAAAAACACCCTTGAAGGTACAGCATGTTTGGAAATGACGTAGAATAATAAATATATTAACTGACCAAGCAATATTTACCTTGATTTTTCTTCACATGTTGTTGATGAAAATTTAAATTCCCTCCATGTCCAACATGTGCTCTGATGTCACTGAACATTTCCATAGAAACCACCTAAACAATCTTTCACAAACTTTTTAAAGGGACATTACAGTGTTGTGGTGGAAATGACACAAATACTATGTGACAGCTATATTTTGTATAAAAAGTAATATTGATAGTAGTTTCACATTAAATACTATAATGTATTTTAATTATTTTACTAGTGCTTAATTCAGGTACATTAGGAGTTACCATATAAGTCATATTTTTAAACTGTATTTTCATTGTTGAAGTTTAAAAGTCTGGGTGTGCAACAAGGATTAGGTTTTGACACCTATAAGGAGGTTGAAAAGTATGAAAAAAATCATAATAGAAAGGTAGTAAAATTTTTTAAGGTGGTTTCATTGTTAGTTTGACAAAGAAAGAGGAATTTGTCCAAAATTATATGTATTTTTAAAAATACGACCAAAGAACATAAAAGTGCCCATAGTCTAAGAATCACTCATATATAGTAATATTATATACTATCTACAGTGGATGCGGACAGTAAAGTGATGCCCCAGTATATTTATGACATACAGATGCACTCCAAGCGCTTGCGCTGTTTCTGACACGAAGTACAAACGGATTTTCCAATCATTACAAGCGATGTAACACGTCCAGTGTAGTCAGTCCCAAGCTGTTGCGGCATAATAGACACGGTGCAGGGCAAATCGTGTCAATTCAAATGTAAGAAATGAGGAAAATAAAACAACCTCAACAGAATGGCGCCAAAGAGGCCGTTACAGCAAATACAGTAGTATACAGCAATTTTTTTAAAATACAGTAAGTCTCTGTATGTGGGGTTGACGTCACAAAAAATTCCCATGATGCAAAGGGTATTACAATTATTTACTGTAAAGGTAATTTGCAGTATTATACTGGGTGATATACAGTAAATAACTGCAGAAATTACAGAAATGCCTAACAGTGTACATGAATTCCACACAAAACAAGGCATCTCTCAGACAGACAGATCATGAATAATATATTGCACAAGGCTGTCACACAGTTAGTAAAAGTAGTGTACAAGCAAAAGGTGATGATTTTGGACATTTAGAGTCAACTACTTTCTCTTCCTCTGAGATTGCTGTCTTGACTATTTGTTTGTTGTTGCCTCTGGGCTGCCTGAAATTTTACCACCAACTGATACACAGGAGAGGAACAAGCAAACAGTGTTTCTGTAATGATTTTGTGTCAACACTTTGTTTGCTATTCAAGGGATGATGACTTAGAGGTAATGCAGCTACTGTCACAGACATTTGGGAAATACATTGTGAGACTGTGTGAAACTGAGCCAGGAAGGGAATGAGAAGACAACTACAATGTTACATACTGCTATAGTAACTATGTACTGACCTGACATTTCTTCAGCTCTCAGAAATCCAATAGCCAATTCCTGTCCTGTTTCTGAGGTCACAAGTAGATACTATCTGAATTTGGACCTATTTGGGGCAAAAAAACAAATCAAACATTCTCGTTCAATTATTGCTGGTAAACAGAAGTTTCAAGCATGATTACCACAAGCTTAAGTCTAACCTGAGGCAATCATATTATCAGTTTAAAAAAAAAAAAAGAAGCTATTCCCGGCATTAACACTGCAGAGAAAGAACTTGAGACTTCCTTTCGACCTTATCCTGGTATTCTGCGTCTGAAACTAAATCCTCTTATTTTTATAATTAATCAACAGGAGACTAGATTATTATCTGAAACGTTATCCCCCAGCACTATGCAAACTGAACAAAGTCTTCATCTGCCTGCCTGTGCAATGGTATTTTAATAGGCAGAATTGAAGATCAAGAGGGAAAAATCAGAAAAGTTAAACTAATGTACAGATGAATTACTGTTATAATTAATCAGCAGGAGACTAGATTATTATCTGAAACATTACCCTTCAACACTATGTGCAGACCCACCTAGCCACTTTTTACCAGCAGAAGTCAAGAAGGAAATTACACTAATGAAGAGGTGAATGGATAAATTTACAGATGTTTTAAATGCAGCCCATTTTACATTCACCTCACGTCCCCGTGCAATGTTTGATTGAGTTTCATGTTTTAAAGCAAGCTCCCCCCACAAAAGAAAGAAATTGTACTAATATGCTTATTTCTTTCTATAATCAATGTTGACAGTAGTACTGCTTTAATATTTTTGGGGAAACTGCGATACACTTTTTTTTTAGGATTCTTTGATGCATAGAAAGTTCAAAAGAACCGTGTTTATTTAAAATAGCAATTTTTTCTTTACTGCTGCTTTTGATCAATTTAATGCATACTTTAAAGGGGTCATATAATGCTATATCCACTTTTACAAGTTGATTGTACTGAAATGTGTGTCGGCCGTGCCTGTACACAACCATCCTATAATGATAAAAATCCATCCAGTGTTTTTTTTTTTAATCTCCTAATATGTTTCCCCCGTCTCAAATCGAGCTGTTTGTCTTGTGACGTCACAAGATCGGAGGCCCCTCCCACGATTGTTGATTGACAGGAGTTTCAACACAGACTGCACTGGTGTCTTACCTCAGACCCGCCCTGAGTGAGCTGTCATCAGTCGTTTCACCGCCGGAGCAGATGTAGGCAAGAATGACTCCTAAGCGATTGGGGTGTTTTGTTGTTGGATGTAATAATGAACATAGCAGTAGACATTTACTCCCGTCATCTGAGCGGCTGAAGAGGATTAGGTTTGGTTCTGAAGGGAATGCGCCCTCCATCTACCTAAATGCGTCTATGTTCGCGCGAATCATTCGTGATCTAGCTTCACCTCCAGAAAAAGTGAGTACTGGTACAAGGTTTTTTAAATTAATCTTTTCAAATGGCCTTTCCTAATAATGTGCTACTTAGCAAGTTTCACAATGATTGCGGCTAAAGTAAACAGTCCCTCAGAGAGCGGCTCGGAAGAGAGGGGCGGAGTCAGCAGAGCTCATTAACATTTAAAGGAGAATGACACAATACCACTTGCTCTGACAAGAGCTGTTTTTGACAGGGTGAAAAAGGTGTTTTTTACACTACCAATGAGAATTTTTTACCAAACTATGTTACAGAGTTTTCATTTAGACCCTAAAGAATAATATCAACTTGTGGAAAATGGGCATTATATGACCCCTTTAAAAATAAATGCACTAATTTCTTTAAAAAAGAAAAAAATTACTGACCCGCAAATTTATAGAGCATATAGAGGTCTAGAGCACTAACGCAATGTAAATGTACAAAGGCATATCGACCGTCATCAAATTGATCACTTTGTAGAAACTAGTGTGAAATCACCTTGATCCTTAAAAATAAGCAAGGTAAAAAGAACATATAACAACCCAGATTATTAAATACAGGTTTACTTGCAACAAGGATAAATATAGTTTGTAAAATGTAAACTGTCGAGAACCATTGGTTTTGGTTAAGCTAGAGGCACTAAAAAGACAACCCTTCAAAGTCACAGCATAATTCTTCCATTGCTGTTCAGTCACTGATTGTTGTAATTTGGCCACTTACGCAGTCATGTCATCTCACTTGTTTTGTGCAGAGAGAGAATGAGATGTGAAGATGTGGGAGGTTTTAGAGTGCTGCCCTGATTAGGTGACCTGAACCAGGGGGAGGATGTACAATTATGTCTCGTTTGCTGAGGGCAAAATAAAGCTGAGGTTAATGGTAGGAGACAGATGGACTGGGGGTTGAAGAGCTGCATTACTGCAGTGCTGGAAGTGAGCTAAGGTCAAACTGAAAGATGGATAAAACTTCTGTTCATGTTACTATGATGTATGGACTGGATTTTTGACATTAAATGTTAAGTGACTACTGACCTTCATCTCCTTGTTTTCTGCCCTAAAAATGTCTGAGGGCGTCACAGCATGTAAAGCAGAGTCAGAGACGCTAACTGGGTAGGATGGTCCCAAATCCCATGCCATACTCAAGCTTTGATAAGCAAGTGGGTGCATACACATTCTCCAGACACTAGGTGTCGCTGTAATAAGCAAAATTGTTTTTTCAATTATAAAGAAATCTTTTCACTTTTTTGACTTTTTCTATCTTTTTCATGGGCTAACAAGGAAATGCTAAAAAGCCAAACCTTGACATCTCTGTCAATCGGCCTTCATTTAATTTTAGCAACCAGTGATTTCAGTTCTATGAATAAGGGATCGTCATTAAATTTAGGATAGTCCATGGTGCCTTCAAATGTTTTCTCATGTTTTGCCACGAAATGGCAATTTAAAAATATTCTTAGGACAGATATTTGTCATAATCTAAATGTAAAGCTTAAGGTTACCAGCTAAACCCTGACCCCTTGATCTGACACAACTTCACCACAAGATGGTAGTAGCCTATCACAAACATGTTTATCATATCAACACCTGTTTATCACATAAAGTGCATTGATATCATTTCTTCTCAGAAATCTTGTGAAAAGGAACTTTACGCCTAATTCAGATTTTTTTAAATTATTATTTTATAACCACAAAAAAATAGTTTCTCTTGTTTATACAATAAAAGAGCTTAAAAAATACTAATGGAGAATACTGCCTCAGTACTGCAGCATTTTTATCAGTTATCATTTTTGAAAGTGTACACCAAATAGGCAAACATTGTTTTCATATAATATGCTGTACATATTGATGCAAAATTGTTCTGATCCTCCACTAGATGGCTCCCCTGACCATTTCCCAAAAAGAGTCAAGAAGCAACAAGTGTTCTTTCATTTGTTTGCAGTCAGAACATGTAAGTCTGCACAGAATAGCAGAACAAAAGAACAGAATGCTGCAATGGTCAACACTGACTGACAATGACACAAAAACACTAATGAGCATTCAGGACTAAGTATTCATGCCAATTAGGTGAAAGATCAGCCTTATTTTAGACGGCCTGCAAAATGAATGACTTCCCTTCTTTCTCTTCTGTTTGTGTACACTCTTTTACAGGTCAACAAAAACACATTTAGGAAGCACATGCCTAACCTGAGCTAAGTATGCTTATTCTTTCTTTCTCCTCTTCACAAACACACACACACACACATGTATTCTCGATGTTCTTAGCAGACGCCACGTGCCTGGCTGGCCCTCTACAAAGTCTACATAAACAAATAGCACTTGTGAGTTTGGCACATTCTGTTGGATAGGCTATACAAAACAGATGAACAGTTTGATAAATAATCTGAAGACACTATTTTTGGCCCCTACTGGATCAGAGCCACACACTTTTGTTAAACAAACTTTCTTTACTTGCTCTCTGAAGGGCTTGGGGTGATTTAGCACACTTAGCTCAAGTTTGTGTGGAGTCCAGTTTATCACATTAACATTTTTAATGTTGTTTTTGTAATGGATAAGAAAGATCTTAAAGTTCTGTGGACCAACATATTCTGAGATCTATGATACAAACGCATGTAAGAACTAATGTGGGGCAAGACAGGGTTAAGATTGTCCCTCCGATCCAACTTAATTAAATTTAATGAAACTAATATGTTTATTTATCAACCATTAATCTCAATTTATTAGTAAATTGTATTAAATGTTGCCCTTGCTCTACTTCTTTACATAACTATTTCCACTCAGTCCGATGTTTTCTTTCATGTGCAATACACCTGCCAAATTTACCATTTGCCCTTTTGATCCAAGACTTGCTTACGCTAACCGAATTCTAGTCGAACTCACAGTAAAACGAAAATCTTAAAATTTCAGCATAAAGTCAAGTCACCTATTTTTTATAGTGTTTTATACATTAGAGATTGTTTTAAAGCATCTTTACAATATTAAATAGGAAAGTAACATGATCAATGATGCCAACTTTATATGAGACAAATCCGAATTCTGCCATAAAGCAGCTCAATAAAGACAATAGTGTTAGTATTCAGCTCTAGTCAGGTTATCATTGATTCAGTTTGGTTCCAAAACAAGTTCAATCCAGCTTTAAGCAGCTCTACTGAAGACAGTAGTGTCAATATTAAACTTGAGTAAGTTCAGTGTTGATTCAGTTCAGTTCAATAACAGTGTCAAAATTGCAAAATTCACTAAATCAAAACGTCGATTCAACTATGAAGTAGCTCTATATAAGACATTAGTGTCATTATGCATCTCGATTTAGTTTTGTTCAAATCCGATAATTAATAATAATAATTATTATTACTAAAATGTCTTTTAAAGTCAGAGAGGATATTCCAAACCAGCTAATCAGATTTCAGTAGGAACAGGAGAAAGCCTGAGGTAAGGATGAGTGTTTAGATGACCTAAAGCTTAAAGGGGTCATATGATGCAATTTCAAGTTTTCCTTTCTCTTTGGAGTGTTACAAGCTGTTTGTGCATAGATAAGATCCCTGAAGTCGCAAAGACTAAAGTCTCAAAACCAAAGAGATATTCTTTATAAAAGTTAAGACTCGACCACGCCCCCCTAAAACGGCTCATTCAAACACACCCCCACATGTCTACGTCACAGTGTGGGGAGATTTGCAAAACACCGCCCAAACGTACACGCAATGAAAGAGGGCGGGACTATTATTCTCACTGTAGTGTTGTTGCTGCTGTCGGCATGTTGTGGAGATACTGTGTTTTGTTGTGAAAGCGAAACTACTTTGTTTGGGCTTCCAAAAGAGGACACAACTAGAAATCAGTGGTTAAGTTGTATTTACAACACTGTTCCAGAACAGTTCAACCTAAATATTTGAATGTGTGCAGCACATTTTACGGAGGACTATTTCCTGAACCTGGGAGTAGCCTGCCAGCTATGCTCAAAGGCTGTTTCTATAAAGTGGGGCAATTCCAACTTTGCAAGGACAGTCCGGTGCTTCTGACTCACAGCCTGTAAGTATGTTTTCATATTATTTGCCACTGACTGAAATTATGAAATTAATACAAATAATATGAAGTTTTGAGTAACGTTAGTGCTTGTTGTTTGTCGTTTCTCCGATCACAAATGCAGACATGGTAATGTTTACAAAAAGACAGTATATGCCATTACAATCAGTAATTATGTCCCCACTGGATGCAACAAATGCCTCGTTTGTAATTGATTTTATTGTTTTTGTGTCGTCGCGTCGGGACACGGCATCACAGTAAGGTAAGGGGCGTAACATTTCCGTCTCGCGCTTGAGGTATTCGGCCAATCACAATGCACTGGATAGCTGGCCAAACAGAGCACACCTTGCTTCTCAGAACGATGAGCTTTGTGAAAATCGGCGTGTTTTAGAAAGGCGGGGCTTAGAGGAGCAACAATAGTGTACAGTATGTGGAAAATGTGTTTTTTGAACCTTAAACCGTATAAGCACACTGCATTACACCAAACACACAAAATAATGTTCTTTTTAGCAACGTCACGTGACCCCTTTAAGACACAAGCAGATTTCCCTAGCCTAGTGGGGATTGGAGGAAATCTACAAGCTGGACTGTCACACAATTTACGTTTAGATATAACAGATTTTATTATTTTCCTCATTCAGGTGTGTTACATCAAACCAGCTTGTCAAAAGTTTGAAAAGCAGCTGTTTGCGTGCTGCTGTATTTAATACGCACAGCATGGTTGGGTGTGAAGTGGAGTTGACAGTGCACGGCTCGGACAGCTGAGCTGCTTAATGGATTTAGATACCAGGCGGCAGCAGCATTAAGCTCGTGTCCTCTCCCTTCTACTCTTGCCGGACTGACCTGGCTATCGTTAAGCTGAACAGGTTTGAGACTGGTTCTTTTGCAGGCCCAGAGCGCATGCACTCACTTACACTTTGACTGCTGCTGAGAAAAACACAGCCAGATGTCTTGGATCTCAGATGGCTTCAAGAAGCGTCACTGGGTGGTTAGGGCTGCGTCTGTTATTTTCATCATTTCAGTGTGGTCTTTTCTGTTGATGTTATGTATTATAATAGAAGTCAACACAAGGTTTTTTTTATGCTGGAACCCTTCCCAAGCACTAAACAGAAAGTATACTGAAACTTATGTAATGAAGACTTATGTAATCAGTGCTGTTATTATGAACGACAAGAGAGTGACACTGTTTATTTAGTTAAAAAATAAAGATAATTTAAGACGTGTGAAATCTTCACCTATAAATATAAATAAATAAATAAATATATATATATATATATATCCATCCATTTCCCATTTCCTTTAACACTAAAACAAAATGCAATACATAATTAAAAATATAGTCAAAACACCTGTCAAAACCTATACAGAAAATTCCTTCATATTTGCACAGCACAGACTTTTGTGCAGATGCTTTCAATCAAAGGGACATAACATTTTCAGTTCATGCATTCACCGGAAATCGAACCCATGATCTACTGTTTTAACAGAAACAATATTCACATGTATTTGAAATTGGTGCAACTCAGACTGCATTCAATACATTTTATCAGTTCTTGCATTCCGTGGGAAATGAACCCATGACTTCAGCATTGTTCAGTGCACTGTTCTTCTGTCTGAGCTACAGGAAGACAATGTCGAGGAATAAAATGTATATGACCATTTTAATCTCTCCTATTTTTTCCCGGACGTTAATCTTCACAGTAATGTCAAACAGTGGGTCTGTATTGTTTGAAACTGTAATCTAATTTGACCTGTCTATTATGGCTTCAAGATGTTCTATTCCAGTAATAAATACAAGAATTTTGTCAGCTGGTGCCAATTTAGGTCACATTGTATTATGGGTGCCCCTGATGTGACCTGGTTCACTTCCCATTGGTTCCCCAGTCTAATCCTCCGCACTGCAGTGGTCATACTCCCATCACGTGGCCTCCTTGTCCTGCCAGATCCCTCACCATCACCACCCAAACTACTACAGCATCCATCTCATCTTTTGCATTCATTCTCCTGCTCTTACTAATTTCTCTCTTCCCTCCTCCCACTCTTTCCTTTAGACCCAAGTACAGAAGCAGCGATAATGGAATGAGCAAAAGAGTCAAAGAAAGAAAATACAAAGATCCCCATAATATTTCTTAAAATATATCACAAGTTATATAAATGGCAAAAACATCTCGCAAACACAGACAAAAGATTCTGGAAACTGAAGGGAGTGAGAGTTTATAGAGAAGAGTTACTCAGAATCATTATCAACACTGATTAGATCTTTCCGAAGACGCACTGAGGAAACGGCCGAGTACTTCACAAAGGCAGGCTCACAATAGCTGACATAATTTATGAAAGCTTTTCTTTTTGATGTTATCATAATGGCTTCACCTGAGTCTACAACAATGAGTCCTCCCCATGACTGCGCGATAACATCATGTATAGGAAGTTAAGAGCATTTGCAGGGCCTCAGAGTGGCGCAAGACTCAACTGGAATAGGGTGACAACGCCAGGCTCCTTTCACTTCCTGCCCAGTCGTTGGTAGGTTCAAACACTGTACATACGGATCTTGAGAGCATTAGCTTCCCTTATTGTTGTCCTGTATTAAACTCTACAGAGAGCACCTTAAAGGGATAGTTCACCCAAAAATGAAAATTAGCCAAAGATTTACTCACCCTCAGGTCATCCTAGGCATGTCTGACATTCCTCTTTCAGATGAACACATTCGGAGTTATATTAAACATTGTCCTGTCTGGAACAATCAGTATAATTGCAGTGAATGGTGCCCCTGTTTCTGAATCCGAAAAAAAAGCACCCATCCATCGCAAAACTACTCCACACGGCTCCGGGGTGTTAATAAAGGACTTCTGAAGCGAAACGATGCGTTAGTATAAGAAAAATGTTGATTCTTAAAACTTTATAAACCGTTTAGTCCAGCTTCCTGTCTCTCGAGCAGGCGCGTTCCCGACAAGGCGGTTGAGATTATGACGTAGGCGCAGCGAAATACGCAACGTAAGCTCCGGGGAGAAGTGCGCAAAAATATCAGTCTCCTCTTGCCTTATATCGAAATACTCCGATATTTTTCACTTGAATCTTCATTTTAATAGTTAGTGACAGGTGTTTTGTTTTCCTTCCTCCTCTGTGCTTCCGTGTTCGTCACTCTCTCCCAGGAGCTTACTCTCGCGAGACTACGCACTTCTTCCCGGAGCTTATGTTGCGCATTTCGCTGCGCCTACGTCATACGCTCAACCGCCTTGTCGGGAACGCGCCTGCTCGAGAGACAGGAAGCTGGACTAAACTGTTTAAGTTTTAAGAATCGACATTTTTCTTAAACTAACGCATCGTTTCGCTTCAGAAGTCCTTTATTAACACCCCGGAGCCGTGTGGAGTAGTTTTGCGATGGATGGGTACTTTTTTTTCGGATTCAGAAACAGGGGCACCATTCACTGCAATTATACAGATTGTTCCAGACAGGACAATGTTGAATATAACTCCGAATGTGATCATCTGAAAGAGGAATGTCAGACATGCCTAGGATGACCTGAGGGTGAGTAAATCTTTGGCTAATTTTCATTTTTGGGTGAACTATCCCTTTAATGAAAGAGCTTTGTATTAGCCAAGATCTTGATTCTGAAGTACATAAAGGGAATTTATATATTTCACATTTACATATTTCAGGTTAAGAATTTGAATGTTACACCCAGATATTACTGAAGGCATTACATGGAAACACACCTGTACTGAAATTATGTGTGTAGATATCAAGACCGGAGGACAATATGTTTCTCAATTATCCGAGTCATTTTGTATGAGTACGAGGTGTTTTTTGTTTTGTTTTTTCCTGAGGAGCCTCTTTATAAAAATATCAGAGAAAGTATTTTGTATTTTATTAAAAAGGACCAATCAATGCATTAACTAACAATAAGCAATGCATAGTAATCTTTGTTAACATTAGTTAGTAGAAAAACAACTGTTCATTTTTAGTTTGCTTGGGTCTACAGATACAACATTTGATTTCAATTCAAGTTAACAAATGGAAGCTTATTATAAAGTGTTACCAAAATCATTTTACAAAAATTCTATTTTTCATTTAATATCTGCTTTACTTTAAAAAAAAAAAAAAAAACATTTGTACATTTGTCTTGGTTTCCACTTGCATGAGATGTTATACAATGTAGACATGCCGTATGATATGGTTACAATAAGTCACCTTACTAAGTGGCATTTCTTTACGTTTAGAGGCAGACAGGATGTACTAAGAAATCATTTACTGTGGATAAATAAGTGGCACAGTATTTAACAGGTTCCTCAGACAACACTCCTTGAGTCATTGAACACCTCCACGCAACAAGGGCCAAAGGACAACCTCTCTAATTTGTATAATGCTGATGTGAAGTAAAAGTGATGACATCTATGATTTATATTGCAAGTTACTGAGATCTCAAAGAGACTCTGAAATTCCCACAAATGTCTGTCCAAAATCTAAACCATCCATTACATTTAACACCTTCTCTGTAACTAAGCCGAGAGACACTGTCTATCTGTCAACAGGCTTAGTGAAGAATCCAATAGTTCACACATCTTCATATCTGTGTGCTTGACACAGTGCACCTTGCAAACAAACACAAGATTAAAGCTTAAAAGTCTTTAAAAGATTAACACAACAGCAGTCTGACGACATTTAGCCTGTCATCAGTTTTGAAACAGACTTACCTCATTCGCCCTGATGAAACACTGAAACATTCTGTGACGTATCTAACTACACTCCCTCATTCTGTGTAATATGTGTAAAGCCCATATAGATGAATAATATTATAAAGAACTGTTACATCACAGGTGATTTCTTCAGTTTTCCATGAAGAGTAACTAATATTAGGGAGAGACATTAAAGGAACACTCCACTTTTTTTGGAAATAGGCTCATTCTCCAACTCCCCCAGAGTTAATAAGTTGAGTTTTACCGTTTTTGAATCCATTCAGCCGATCTCCGGATCTGGCGATAGCACTTTTAGCATAGCTTAGCATAGATCATTGAATCCTATTAGACCAGTAGCATCGCGTTCAAAAACGACCAAAGAGTTTCGATAGTTTTCCTATTTAAAACTTGACTCTTCTGTAGTTATATCGTGTACTAAGACCGGCGGGAAATGAAAAGTTGCGATTTTCTAGTCTGAAAGTAGTCCCCAGCTATATTATAACTAGTTACCTAGCTGGGGACTACTTTCAGGCGCTGCGTAATATCACTGCGCCTGCTGCGGCCATGTTACGGCAGCAAAGTTCCTTGATTATTACACCGGAATGCGAGTATAGTTCCTAGCCAAATCGGACTAGAAAATCGCAACTTTTCATTTCCCGCCGGTCTTAGTACACGATATAACTACAGAAGAGTCAAGTTTTAAATAGGAAAACTATCGAAACTCTTTGATCGTTTTTGAACGCGATGCTACTGGTCTAATAGGATTCAATGATCTATGCTAAGCTATGCTAAAAGTGCTCTCGCCAGATCCGGAGATCGGCTAAATGGATTCAAAAATGGTAAAACTCAACTTATTAACTCTGGGGGAGTTGGAGAATGAGCCTATTTCCAAAAAAAGTGGAGTGTTCCTTTAAAAAGAAATAAAGAGCTATATAAATAAGAAATAAAGGGTTATAAAAAGAAAATATTGGCTATATAAAAAAAAGTTTTCTGTCTCTCTATATTAAACTAAACTATAAAAAGTAGTTTTAGCCCATTATTAGTAAATCACAATCAACAGCACTCCAAAAATACCCAGGAGAATAAATAAATAAGCGGAGAAATGGATATATAAATAGGAGGGTTGTTCTGCCATTGTGTGGTATCGAGGTGGCTTCCTTCTCAACACCTGCAGAGAAAAAGGAGGGCGCTGGGAGTGGGGAGAGAGGTGGAGAGGGGAGCAGGACAAAGGAGAGGAGGGTTTGAACAATGGCAAGGCCGGACAGTGGAACTGCAGCGAGACAGAGAGTCTGCTGGCCGCGACAGCCGCCCTGCCCCGGGGACAGCCAAAAGAGCCACACAGGAAGAGGCTTCACTACTCTGTCCAGAACACACACGACAGGCAAAGAACAATAGAGAGGAGATCCCCTCCAGAGAGAACATATTTGATGACTGAGTCTATCCGAGGTCCTACAGAAACACAAGGTCAAAGTGCAAAGTGCAATACAGTACAATATATGTACATGTAATTGCATGCAGCAAATAACAGCCTTCTTTCAGACTGGCCTGGAACATACAAATAAAATCATGTTAGATCAGTTTTAGATTTAGGATTTTAAGCTTAGATTTAGAATTTTGGGTGTTGGGCGTAAGCATCATCGGAAGGAAATTAACTGCATGTTTTATTCATTATTTTGAATCACAATCATCATTCTTTTCTATATATTATATTGTTTATAGTCAAATTGCATAATAGAAAAAATGCATTATCTTTGCAGGATAAAAATGAATTTCAATGTTACATGCAGATTTTCTTTTCTCAACCTGAATATATAACATTGAACTTATACTAAAATTATAGGAACCGATAGAAGACTGGAGAACAATGTTTCGGATCATATTTTCTGAGGGATTTTGTATGGATGTGACAAGTGTGTTTTCTCCAGTGGATTTTTAAAAACAATTCAGAGAACATAACAGACAGTGCAAAAAAAATACAAGTAAACAAATAACAAAACACATAAGGTCAAATAGTGTGTAAAGCATATATTTTCTAAAATAACAATATACTGTAAGTATTTTCCATTACCTATGCCTCATGCAATACAATTCATTGTAGACACTATAATTCAAAAATATGGGATCAGTGATTTTTGTTTTGTTTTTAAAAGAAGTCTCTCATTCTCATTTAGACTGCATTTATTGCATTTTTAAAATACAGTAAAAACTTTAATATATGAATTATTATTACAATTTAGAATAACAGTTTTCTTTGGATTCTTTAACAGCTAGAAGGTTCAGAATTTATTTTGAAACAGAAAATGTTAAGAATGAAAAAGTCTTTACTTACTTTAAAATAGAATCTGACTCCAGTTTTGAACAGTATAGTGTAGATGCATAGACAAGACTTCATACTGATTAATAATGAAAATTTACTTAAACTGTCTTTCTTTCTTAAAAACATTGTCTTTTATGCATTTTTTTATTTTCGATCTCACTTTTTTTTTCTTTTTTTTTTTATCCACAGCAAAAATCATCAAGTAGTGATGGAGATATGTGTACAGGAAATTGCAGAAATATGGCTGAAATGTCCCAAATATTTTGTTTGGGATGTGGACTTTGCGTCAATGAGTCAGCATAGCTGGTCTCGAGTGACGCCGGGGCTGTAGGGGTCAGATGCAATGTACCATACTGACGTACCACGTATACGCACAAATGTAGACATACACATACAAACAAACACAAAGAATTGATTCATCCATTGGTAACAATGGGCTTTTCATCACTACTGTGAGCCATCTCTCACCCAGCGCCTTCTAGGCTTGAAGTGACTTACAAATAAAGTATGTGATTTAGGAAACAGAGAGTTATGTCCGCATGCGTAGCGGAAAGCAGTCTGAACACACCACTTAACACCTTCCCCACTTGTAATCCCTTATTTCCTGTAAAACAGCCATTTCTCATCCTGACTGACGTGGTGGATGTTTCCCTATCACTGTTATTATAGGTTATTTGATGCAAATAGAGGAACTTGGTCACAATGGGCATAAATGGGCATTAGCGTGTAGAGAAGTTAGTTTGTCAGCAGCTGAGTTGGGCTGATGACATGACCGGTAGAGAAACTAGACTTCTAACTAGTCAGCTGAGGAAAACTTGTTTATGGAAGCATTTGAGTGATGACGTCGAAAAACTGTCTGGTTCTGCTTTTGTGACAGCCAACATGATGTGTGCAGAATTACATTAAACTCTGAAGGACAATAAACGCCTGTTTTCACACAGTACACAAAATGCATTATATGGATTAAACTAGTGGAAACTGTGCAGACTAATTAAAATTCACCATTTTAGATCATGTCCAAATCAAATTTAATTTTAAATTAATTGATGATCAGATGCATTTTTTTTAAAAAAAAACCACCATGCACCTCATTTAAAAAAAATAAATAAATAAAAATCTGACTATTTTTTTTTTTTAAATTAAGGCTATTTTAAAAGAATATGTAGAAAAATAAAGCAACAGTGGATTTTAATATTAAAATTAATAACTATAAATTAAAAAAATACAGAAAATGTTATTTTATTGTTATAGTTTTTTTTTAATGGTTTATACATTTAAACTTGAGAATTTGATGTGATTTGGTTTAAATGCATATAGTATGTTAATATAAACATAAGTATGTTCCACATGCCTTCGATATGGAAACTACATTGGACAAAAAAAAAAAAAAAATTGCTCCATTTCAGAAGTCCATCACATGCCACAAGAATTTCTCTTCTTGTTCGCCTAAATGAACTCCTCGCTAACTCTAATGCAACACCACAAGCAGTTTTGGTTCCTTTATCAGCTGTCAGTCTCTGAACCAGTTTGTACCGGAGAGGCCTGAGTCAAGTGTAAACTGATAAAAGCAGCTTTGCTGTCAGTTCTACCTTGCTCCTTCTGTCACTATAGAAACACACACACACACATTGCTTCCACACAGTCTGTTCACTTCAAAGTTCCCTTCCCTGAACACAGTGAAAGACAGGAAAAGGGTGGGAGAGAGTGAACAATCCTGAGTCAAGCATATCATACAGCACATAAGACAGACAGGACAACTGGCTTAAATATTTAGCCATAGTAGACCTAAACAAGCATGTTACCATAAAAGGAAAAGCACGGAAATGAATAAAACGAATAAAAAAAGTAAAAAAAGTGGTTTGCTTGAACGGAAAATTGGATGCAAGCTGACAGCGAATAACTCAAACATTAAGCATATTGCAGCGTCTGTCTTAACAATATCATGTTGCATTTCATTGTGTTACTGAACTCTCACAGCTGCTCTAGTTCAAAGGTTTTAATAATAGGTCACACTTCACACGACCTGTAGAAATCACTTTCAAATGTGTGTGTGTGTGTGTGTGTGTGTGTGTGTGTGTGTGTGTGTGTGTGTATGTCTCTCCACCATAGTCACCTTTGGCAGGTGAATGTTTACATAGGAAATTCCCTCTTGGCAGCGTTGAAGAAGAGGTAAGGTGTTGGGCTCTGTTGTCTAGACCTTACATGACCGCCAGGTAGTCAGATGTCAGATGACGCATTCCCAGCCCATCAGAACTGGTTTGAGCCAGTACAGTGACCGATCAGAGCATTAAGATTAACAGGCATCCACTGATCTTCCCTCTGCCAGCCCTAATCCTAAATCATGTCAAAAGTCTGACAAAACACCTGAAATGTACAAAATTACTTATCGCTATATATCAAAAAACTGACACAGAGGAGGATCTAAAGAGATTGGTAAAGCTTCTTATCTACACACCACGGTAATGTAATACACCTTTAACAAACACGGCTGAATCAACCAGAAACTGGTTCACACCGGTCTGGTAATCTGCAAAACAAAGAGACATGCCTGAATGAAAGCTACCCAGACCTAGTGGTGAGTGACAGGTGTGACTATCCTGCAAACAGCCCAAAAAGTGAAAGTTAAAAACAAATACCCCTGAGAGCTAATATAAGTTTTATTGTTGACGATAATATCTTTTACAACTCTCAGGATGACTGCTGGGTTTGTAGGTTTCACTTTACTGTAACTAGCTAGTTTTTAGATTAAACACAACAGCAATGTCAAACTCTGTTGAAATACTACCTTAACATTTCTACTGTAAGCAAACTCACCTTTGTACCTTATTTAGCCCTAGGGTAGGCTACATATTGGCACCTTAACTTACTAGTACAAATAGTACCTTTTGAAAGAGTACCACCCCAGTGACAGCTTTTACCATTTTTTTATTGAGAATGTGAAATATAGGATCAATTCTAGGGACCCATGGGTCCAGGAGAACCCACAATTTCTACATTTTATTTAAAAAAATATGAAGTCAAGGAAGAGAAGAGAGTCCAAATGTTTAGTTAATAATTTATTATACAAACAATGAAAAATAATATTGTGAAAAATGCATAACTGGTGTTATAACATTGTGACAAATAAATAAGTGGCCGTTGAGTGTTAACACATATCACAATATTAAACTGGCATAGAGACAAGGCATAATGCTTATAGGCAGTTTTCAGGCAACATAACTTCTGTCTCCAGTCATAGTTCTTGTGCACCAACAAATACACCTATAAGGTGCAGAAGTTCGTGATAAAGTCCATTTTTAAAATGCATAGAGTTCACGAGACGTTTTCGCGCGTCTTCACGTTCTGATGCACGAGGGGCTCGGCGTGCTCGCGCCACGGGATTCCTTCACACTGAGCGCCTCCACAGCTCCAGATCCCGTGCGTCCCGTCCTTCATGAAGGGCTCGTGTCAATTACGAGGCTTTCCTTCATCTCGGTGTGGTTCCTTCTTGACCACTCTGGACGTGTCCGTTATCGCCAGGTTGTTATTGTTACCGGCAGTCTGAAATGAACGACCATGCAACCGCGGGTCAACGCGTGAAGACGCTCAACGCAGCTTCAGAAAGTGTCGCACCATCCCCGCGATCCGCAGGAACTTGTCCTTCTTCCTCTGCTTGAGAGCCATCAGAGCTTTGCCCGTCTCTTCGGGGTCGTGCGCGAAGGAGAAGATGCTTCTCACTCTCTCCTCGGCTTTCATGTCTCCAGTTTTCTGGAAGAGTCTCATGAGCGCGTCCTGGTTGACGTTCTCGAAGATGTTGGCCACCGCTCGCTTGCGGCTCGCCGTGTCAAACTTGTTGCCGTGGATCGAAGGGCAGACCCGGCGAGATTCTGAGTACATGTCGGTCGACATCTTGCGGCTTTGGTGTTGTTTAGCAGCGTTGGAGTCGCCAACTTGACCGATCTGAGCCGCTTTGGTGGCTGTGAGTCGAGTGAGGAGTTTACAGAGAGGGCAAGCTCTTTATAGAGCGACAGCGCAGGTCCCGCTTACGGAGATGACTTCATCCGCTCTGCCTCTCCAGAGGAACGCCTTCCCGTTTGCAGCCAACTACTCGCCAACATGCCTCAAGCTTTGGAAATGTCAGTAATTATGGATGAGAGCGCTGACGACATGAGTGCGCAAGGTTTATCATATAGGGGGTGCATTTGCAACCTATGGAGTTTTTTTTTTTATCTTACCTTTAAGAAATATTATAATAGCTGTTCATTTAGATTTGACCACATTTTGTTAGAAATGCAGGATTTTGGAGATGAGGGAACCCTAAAATCTGGTGAAAATTCTGGTACCCTATACAAGATGACATGGCCTCACTCCCTGAGAAACACACACACACACACACACACACACACACACAAACACACACTCCCATTCAAACCTTTGGGGGTCAGTAAGTTTTTTTTTTTGTTGCTGTTGTCGTTGTCTTGTATTTGTTTATTTAGCAAGGACACCTTCATAAATGTTATGTCATAAATCTAACAGACCCCATCATTTGATTGGTCATTTGATACATAATGTTCTCTGCAAACAATACAAATTACTGTACTGTAGTGTCGTGACAAAAACTCACTTGACTCTTATTATAGAATTATGGTGTCATCACAATAGTGTTCTAATTAGGTATTATTACGTGTATTAACCTGTATAACCAATTCTTTACTAACTATGCCATGGATGACATAATAGGCCTACTTATATGTATTTTTAAAAAACTGATGCAAGTCTTTGAAACAAACGTCTATGTTATTACACTGTCTATGCTGTAGTTATACAGCCTCCTGTAAATGGACAGAAGAACCCAACACCGTGTCTTTTCAACTAGGGTAGGGCTCTTCAAAACTGCTTTACTTGATCGCAAGATAAGTTTAAATTGACTGGGAACGTTAAAATGAGAAGGCATTCCAGTGAAAATGATAAATAGCCACTTTTCCACTTCATCTGATAATTGCTAAATCACTGGGGGCTTTTTAGATAATACAGCAACAAACTATTTTTTGCATGCTTTAAGAAACTTCATATAAACAAAACTCAACACACATCCTTGTGCACTGTTTATTCTCCGTCTGGTTTGCTTTAGAGCAATTCCCTTTGAACCGTCATGATGGAAAACAAGCAAGTCCGACAAAGGAATTTCCAAAAAAATACCAGGTTCTGCAGTGGCATTTTATTTGGCTCCCCAAAAATGTGCCATTGTTGCAATAATCTTGTGGAATGCATGTTACTTGGCATCCATTGTGAGTGTGCTGCGAAACAGGATACCAGTCTTTCTCAGGCTGGCATAACAGTTATGACTGGAGTCAAGGAGGATTGGAAATGTGCGGAAAGAGACGCCAGGAACATGTCATAAATATAAGCAGAGATTTTTCCGGAGTCTTGCACACAGAGCTCAATATGACCTTTTGACAGGGTAAAGGAAGCATTGGTTTGAGAGCCTAGTCCTGCCCTCTCTAACACAAGCTGAGTGTACTTTATCAATCCTAACAATGGGGAAACTAAATTTAACTCAGGTCAAAGGTCGCGTCAGCTGGTCTGCCTGAAGGAGAAGTAGTTCCCTCCCCTGCACACGCCTGGAGCCAGTTGCTGATTAAAAGAGTAAACCCAGTTTCCTCTACCACTGACACAGACATTACTGTGCTCCTTTGAATTTGACACAAATTTGTGCACATACACTGTAAAAAGTGATAAGTTGACTCAACTTAAAAAAAATTGAGGAAATCTGTTGCCTTACAATTATTAAGTAAATAAATTTAAAAAAAAGTTAAGTGAACTTGACAATTCACTTAACTTATTTTTTTTTTTAAATTATAATTTACTTAATTTACTTAAAATTTTTAAGGCAACGGGTTTCCTCAACTTATCACTTTTTACAGTATACAGTAAATAGGGTGGTTTTACTAAATAAATCAATTGATATATAAATAATTATAAATAAATAGAACATGTAAATAAATAAACTTATAAACCATAGAGATCAAACTTCTAAAACTCAATTCATAGTAGAGTTTCTGATTACATTGCCAGTCTGTTATTGGCTGTCCATATTGAACCCCATAAAACTTCAAAGCAGATGAGAAGCAAACACTTTGAGCAATAAAGAAGATGAAAATGAAGTAGTTTAACACATGAAGGCATTTTATTTACTGTGCTGTTTCCACTGACGTTATGTGATTCGCAGACAAGCACAATAAATGTTCAAATTGGAGATCAGGATTGCCATGCTACCAGATAATAACATTCGTTGTGGCTGAATTGCACAGATTTATTGTGTCTGGAATCATGACTTCATGATTTACTATTTTATAAATGTTACTTGCTGCTTTCATTTCTGTAGAGAATGACGTCATGCAACAAAACAAACAGTGACACAGTGTTCACTGTATGTAACTGCTGCTGAATAGTGCAAAAATGAAGGAAGCAGCTGTGAAGATGTTTTTAAAAAATGGCATTTACCTCAGTGTGCTGTATGAAGTAAAGAATGTTGTTCTTTGTTTTCATCCCTTCCTGCATGCTTTGCTTAACTAAGCACCGTGTGGCCAGAGTCTTCAGCTTGTCGGATATGACAGCATTTGTCCCTGGAGCAGATGACTTGATATGCTAAAGCAGACCTACATAGCACATTACCAAACTTCATTTAATTTTTATACTCTGACAATGAATTATTGATCAAATGTTGTAATGTATTCATCATAATTTTATTTTTGCCTCTGAAAAAAAAAGTATGAAACAAGAAAGACAAACAAAGTGGCCTAGTCTTTTTTATTTTGTAGTGCATAATAAATGTTCAAGACTTATTTCTGTTCATTTAATTCACTACAGGAACCATTCTTTGCAGTTTGGAAGCCTGAGATTTTTTTTTTTTTTTTTTGCTTTGGCCAAATAAATGGAAGAAATGAGCAATAATAGTGAACCTGAATATGCATGCATTTTAATTTGATAAGTCTGTTTATGTTAAAATCCATATTTTATCATTTATTTGCAATACTGTGTTGCCATATTGTGTAAATTGTAACCGAATAAACTATAATATAAAACATAAACATGCATACTCAGCAGCACACACATTGTGAAGAATCCTTTAGCACAGTTCTCAGAAGCATTAGCACTGTTGCTATAATAACAGTTGTATAATGACATCAGGGCATTGCAGTCAAATCTGCCCACAGGGGAATGTCTGTAGCAGGAGATTCCAGTTTAATTATACAACTTGTTTTTATAGTATCATTTGCATCAGTGTGTAGAGATTCAGCGTCATTTGAAAATACCGTCAAAGTCAGAGTATTGATTTTTTTTTTTTTTTTCAAAAAACTTGCATCCAAAATGACAGTGAAAAAGTCTGAACTTTAAGAGATATTATTTAAAATAAGACAGATGTCAGGTCATATTACACAAAAATTAGAACTGAACTCAACAACATACAAATCACAGGCCTCCACGGGTCATCCAATCCACAAATATGCAGCTTGATCTAATAGCTCAACATTTGTGAGTCCATAGACTCACAAATAGCAGCTTTTAATCATGCCTGCTGGAGGTCGTTTACAGGAAGATGTGAGGTTAACGGTAATCATCTTTTATGACAGCCTGATTCCGGGACTCAAGTGCTGTGTTTTGCAATCACAGTTTTTGGCACTGAGCTTCATGCATTCACAAAAAAAGAAATAGAGTCTAACAGTTTTTTAAACAGCCTTATACTTCTAGTCATGTCTTGACCTGACCCATCATAAACAGTAAAACCAGAGTTTGATCAGCACGGGAGGGCAGCTTCTGAAGAAAAAGCAATTAAACAGGCATCTAACACCAAAGGCACTATGGCTGGTAGCCCGCCAGTACTGCTAAATCTTGGCCCAAATACCATTCCATTCTCTGTTGTTTTTGCCTGGCTGAGATTCAGGCCAAAATGACTACAGAAACGGAAGTATCCTGGCCATATTAGGAGAGAAAAGCCACTGGAGGTAATATTACTCAAACATGAACAATATCTTAATAAACTGGTTCACACACTTCTTTGATCCTGTTCAAAATTCCTAAACCTCATTAAAGGATGTGTATTAACAAAAGCCTATCTGATTTGCCGAATATAATCTATTTGTGATCCTGGACCACAAAACCATTCATAAGGGTACATTTTTTGAAATTGAGATTTATACATCACCTGAAAGCTGAATAAATAAGCTTTCCATTGATGTATGGTCTTGGGCTGAGATACAACTATTTGAAAAACTGAAATCTGAGGGTGAAAAAAAGAAAACATATCTAGAAAATCGCCATTAAAGTTGTCCAAATGATGTCCTTAGCAAAGCATATTACTAATCAAAAATTAAAGGGGTGGTTTACTGCGATTTCACTTTTTTCATTTTAAATAGTGTGTAATGTTGCTGTTGGTGCATGAACAGTATCTGCAAAGTTGCTGCGCTGAAAGTTCAACGTAAGCGGAAGTTTAATGCCTACAAAAACGACTCATATGGGACTACAACGAGATACTTCCCGGGTTGCATACGAAATAAACCCATCAACCCCTCCCTCCGGAACACGCAAAAAAGGGGGCAAGGCCATGTTCTGCGGCTTTGTCGAAGAGGAAGAGTTATAGTGGAGAGTTGTAGCCATGCCGTCGAAACGGTGTTATTTTCACCCAGCTGTTGGGTCTTCTGTGTTCGGGCTTCCTACGGATGCTGTAGTTCGTCAACAATGGTTAAAATTTATGTTTGATTATGTTCCTGACAATTACAATCTTAGCTCTCTGTGCTGCGCATTTTACGGAAGACAGCTTCCAGAATCTACACGAGTTCAATGCCGGATTCACACAGTAACTATTACTAAAACACGGAGCAGTTCCAACTTTAAAACCAGAGGCAGCAGCTGTTGGGCCACAACCTGTAAGTAAGATTTCATCATTTTAAATGTATTTGCATGTATAATTTCAGACGTAATGTTTTAGTTTTATCAAGGACGTAAACAAATGCCAAGGCTGGCTTTAGTAGCCAGTTAGTTAAATGCTATTTCGTGTGTCTATGACAAACGCCTACAAACATTTTGGACCCGAATTTGTAATTATGTACTAATTTTGTAAATGTATTTTCCATGTATGCTTTATGACGTAATTTTTCGATTTGATCAAGAACATAAACACAAGCCAACGCTGTTTGGTTAGTAGCCAGTTAGTTCGATGCTATTGTGTGTATAAGACAAACGTGTACAAACTACAAAAAATGATATGTAATCACAACAGCAAACTTCCATTCAGAAACGTTTGTAAGAGCCGTGCTTGCGGAAGTTCTGCTTGACTCTCTTCATTACCGCTTTCTGGGTCTGATTCTGGCTCAAACTGATACCCAATATTGACACCATTATTTACATTTGACCGCAGCACGTGCAGCTGTCGCTCATGAAGGTAGTGGGCGTGACGTTTCCGGACAACGTGCAGTACGCAGTTTAGCCAATCACAACACACCGGCCCAGCTAACCAGTCTGAGCCCATCACCTGTTTCTGAGGGAGTGGTTTCAGATAATCAGGAGGTCAACCGGTCGTTCAAATGACAGAGGAGAAAGCGGCTTACAATAAAGGTGAAATATATGAAAAATAAGGCGTTTTTTAACAAACGAAACACGAAGACATGTTATATTGCACCCCATAAACACAATCAAGCAAAGAAAAAAAGCAGTAAACCACCCCTTTAAGTTCTGATATATTTGTGGTAGTAAATTTACAAAATATCTTCATGGAACAGGATCTTTACTGTATAGCCTAATGATTTTGGCATAAAAGAAAAATCAATAATTTTGACCCATACAATGTATTGTTGGCTATTGCTATGCCCATGCGACTTATGACTGGTTTTGTGGTCCAGGGTCACATTTTACTTGATGTACATTTTGTTTTTAATTTTAATAAGAATAATAATTTTTCTTCTTCTTCTTCTTACTATTATAGAAAAAAAATAAGGTCACACTTTATATTAGGTGGACTTAACTACTATGTACTTACATCAAAAAAATAAGTACAATGTACTTATTGTGGTCATATTGTATTGCAAAATAATTTTGCTGCTATTGAGGTGGAATACAGGTAAAGCTAGGGACAGGTTTGGTGGTTTGGGTAGGTTTAAGTGTGGGTTAAGGTGTAAGGGATGGCTCAACAGTGTAATTATAAATGCAATTACAGAAATTAATTGCAGATTTAATTACATATTAGTATTTTTAAAAAATATAAGTACAATGTAATAAGTGCAATAAGTGCATTGTACCAAATTATTAATTTAAATGTAAGTACATAGTAGTTAAAGCCACCTAATATAAAGTGGGACCAAAAATAAAGTTCATTCCAGACAAAAAAATAATAATAATAATGTAAAAATGTATGGAAACCTATTTTCTATTTTTTTATATAAAAGAAAAAAGAAAAGAAAAAAAAGATCTTACTTTTGTAAATCATTGTTGTTACTTTAAAAGTCAAAATTATTAGATACATATTAATTATGACAAAAAAATTATATCATGAAAAATAAAGTCAAAATTTGAAATTGAAATTGTTATGGTGTGTCTGTTGGTTCCCCCTCACTGTTGTTTGTTTGTGTGGATGTTGTTTTGTTGATTTAAAAAAAAAAAAAAAAAAAAGTTAAGTCAAAATTATTATAAAAATTACAACTTAATTTCCGCCAAATTCTGTCATAGTTTCAACTTTTTATCCCAAACTTTTTACCTTTTTGACTTTTTGTGTCATAATTTCATTTGATTTCATATTTCAATTTCAATGTCTTGGCAATGTATTTAATCATTAAATGTATTTGTTAAAACAATACTCTGTTTCAGAGGAAGAGAAAGTTATTATATTTTGACTACACATTACACAAAACAAAAAAAAAATCTTGTGACACTAGTGAATTAAAATGAATGGCAATTAAACCAGAGACACATTATGAATGCAAACAGGGTCAATTTTGATTTCATGGGGATTTATGAAAGAACCCAGTTAATATCAGACAGCCATATTATGTTGGAAAAAGCTTCAAATGTTTTTGGAATAATCCATAATGATTTTTATACAAAAAAAAAATGCAATTATAATAATAACAGCAACAACTGATTAATCCTCTTTTCTCAGAGTTTGCATAACTTAGACATAACTAGAGAGGGTGTATAACTGGTCAACCAGGGCACAGAGCACACTAGAGTGGCCACTGGCACACTACCAAGAGCGACAGCTTGTGTTTCCCCACACTTCCACATGCAGGCTCAGCATCCAGGGACAAGCCCGAGCATGAGGATTACATGAGTCATCAGCACTGCTCCCACACAGGCACCCAGGCAGCATTACGCACTAAACTAGCTAGAACCGGATAAAGCACCATCCCTTCCCTATCTGACAGCGCCTTGCCCTCAGTTTTTGTTTCTCTATCTCTCTCATTCTTTCAACTACTCTTTGTACCGAGCGTGATATCTCGAAGTCAGATGACAGCCGGACCCCATGTGTCCACACCGGCCGATCTGAGTTAGCACCATGACCCATAGCTTTAGGTCACAGTGTCAGGCACAGACAACTCTCTCTTTCTCCCTGGGTGGTTTCAGTGTCCTGTTCCACTAAGCCCCTCACTTGCTTGAATATCTCACACCACGAGCCGCTTGCTCTGTACTAACCGTTCAGATCGCCTTTCTGATTACTCTGGATCATGTAGTGGTTATAGGTGGATATGTGCCTTAGGACAACAATGTTGACATAGTATGCTTATTACATCACCCTGTCCTGGAGCAAATTGTTCATACTCACAAATGACAATAAACTCACAGGAATATTCTGGGTTAAGCTCCATTTACAGCATCTGTGACATCATTGTCAATTACCACGAAAAATTATTTCAACAGTCAGTGTGTTACAATGTATGGGTAAGACGGTCATTAAAAAGAATAAACTAGGTATACCCAAAGCTGATGATTATCTCCATGTTATGGCCGAAAACCTATAAAGCCATACCATGCAGTTAGGAAAATAAATTAAAAGAATAACAATTCAAACACTATTTTTTAAATGAATACTATATTATTTAAATCTTAAAATAAGTAGATAAATTTTAAAGATTCAGATATTGTCACGTGTTTGCCCATCTTTGCCCTTATTTGGTTTAATTCCGGTTCTTGTTAGTTAATCATCATTTATTATTCCCACCTCTTTTGTATTAATCATCTGGTTTACTCCTTTGTTTCCTATTCTTTATAAGCATTCAGTTCCATTAAAGTTTTGTCCGATCTTAGTTATGTTTAGGTGTGTGTTTTTCTGCTCTCCCAAATATTTTATTAACTGTTCCCTCTTACGAAATTGCCAGTTGTCTCCAGTGCCTTCCTGCCTGACACGCACCGCTACAGAAGATTGGACCGACAAAAGATGGACTGCGTCACCCAAACTAACCTGCCGCCATCTACTCCAGGTCGCCGCCGTCTGCAGCTGGTCCCAGCCTGCTGGACAGACTGCCAGAGAGTATGGCAAGCCCACCACCAGAGAGTATGGCAAGCCCGCCACTAAAGAATATGGCAAGCCCGCCAGAGAATCTCACAACTGCCCACCAGTGCCTGCCCCTCGCAAGAGCCCTCCTGTGTCTCCGCTGGTCCTGTCCATCCCTCCTGCGTCTCCGCTGGTCCCGTCCAGCCCCACACTTCCAGAGCGCTCCCCAGTGCCTGCGCCACGAAGGCGCCTCCCTATCTCCGCGCTGCCAGAGTGCCCCCAAGAGTCCGCGTCTCCAGAGCACCCTCAAGAGTCTCTGTTGGTTCCGTCCTGCTCTGTGCTGCCAGAACGCCACCCAAAGTCCTTCCAGAGGGTACAAGTTATAAACTTCACCCAAAAAAATTTTGGGGGGGCGGCTATACCCCCGAGAATCCTGCTCCGTCATGGCCTCCCAAGCCCCCTGACCTGCCATGGCCTCCCGAGTCCCCGGTTCCGCCCTGGAGGTCTCCCTTGTTCTGTTCTTGTTAATCATTGTTTATTATCCCCACCTGTTTTGTATTAACCATCTTGTTTACTCCTTTGTTTCCTATTCTTTATAAGCATTCAGTTCCATTGAAGTTTTGTCCGATGTTTAGGTATGTGTTTTTCTGCTCTCCCGAATATTTTATTAAATGTTACCTCTTACGAAATTGCCAGTTGTCTCCAGTGCCTTCCTGCCTGACACGCACCATTACAGATATTAGGCATATAACTGATATCGTACCAATATATTTTGCATTATTAGGATAAAGTTTAAAAACATTATTATAAAGCAAAAATTATGACATTTATATATCATTTAACAATCAATTTCAGTTGGTTAGAGTTTTTAATGTTTTTGAAAGAAGTCTTCTATGTTTAACAAGGCTGCATTGAATTGACCAAAAATATTTTAAAATATTATAACTTTAAATGTTTCTATTTTTTATACATATTTTTATTAGTGCTGTCAAACGATTAATCACATCCAAAATAAGTTTTTGTTTACATAATATGTGTGTGTGTGTGTGTGTACTGTGTATATGTATTATTTATATATAAATACACATATGCATGTATATATTTCAGAAAAATATGTTGTTTGCATATTAAATATAATTTATATATAATATAAATTATATGAATATAAATATATGCACGTAAATACATGTAAATATTTTCAAAATATATACTGTATGTGTCTGTTTATATATACATAATAAATATACTCAGTACACACACATATATTAAGTAAATAAAATCCTTTATTTTGAATGCGATTAATCATTTGACAGCACTCATTTTTATTATTATCCATGTTAAAAAAATTTATGCTGTTTAATATATTTGTAGACAGCTTTGATTGATTTTTAGGATTCTGTGACAAGAACGTTCTCAGCATAGAAAGTTCAAAAGAACAGCATTTATTTGAAATATAAATCTTTATACATTGTAAATGTCATTTTCGATTAAGTTAAAGTGCCCTTGCTGAACGAAAGTATTAATTTCTTTAAAAATAAATAAATGAATAAATTCTGACCACCATATCCATTGAATGGAACTGTATATTATTTTGTTGAAAACTGTTTTTAATGCAATTTATTGTAGTTTTTTAAATTATTATTTATAAATGGTGGGATGGGTAGAGATATTTCATTATAATTATTTAAGAAACACCGTTCTGTAGTGCATCACAACTGCTACTGTTTCTTATCACTGCTTTGGAGACTCATTGTGTTGTAAACACGACCAGGAGTGTTTACACTGTATATGGTTACCAAAGAGTGTCGCCATAGTATCTGGTGTCCGTGAGCCACTGTCCCCATGACAGCGTAAAAGTGGGACAGCGGAAGCCTTGCCTAAATACAACTGAGCTAAAGCATGTGTTGACTTTGAAAATAGTTTGGCGCACTCTTAAAAATCAGTCAGAATCTGTGCTCTTAAATTACAAACGGGAAACTCACAGAAACATAACAGCTTGTCACAGTCACAAACATAAGCAGAGCGTGCTTTGAAAGCAAACTGCGTCATAGCGCAGCCACATTGACAAACATTCTCCAAATGATCCTCATTAGCGATGAGTAAACCATGACTCCTGTAGCCACGTTAGCTAAAGTGAGATTAGCACTAGCCTATCGCTGAGGGCCTAGTAGTTTGTGTCCACATACTGTTGGCCAAACAGGAAATCATTTGCATGGGCAAAGAATTTCTTTTCAAACCTTGTGGTAGAGTTTACCAGACCTATTTTTGTCTGCTTGCGAAAACCAACAAGTGACAGACACATTGAGCTAATACGGTGTTTCCCAGGATTGTGATTTCTGTGTGTACACAAGTTGCTCTGTAACTATAATGACTAAAACTGAAACTAAAATGGATTAAAGCTAGTAAAAGGAATAAAATAGCCTAATTTAAAGAGTTTTAACTAAAATAAAACTGAAAGGCAAAGCATTAAAAAAAAAAACGAAAAAGAAAAAATATAACAGACTAGCATTAGCATTCTTCAGTGGCTCAAGGCCGATTTCCCAAAGCCTGTCAGTCTGTGTTGCTCTCTGTCTGTCTCTCTCCTGTGACCTGACCATGACGGGCGAGATCTCTTTGGAGGACAGCCAAAAAAGAAAGAGAAAGAAGAGTCTGGAGCCCGCATGCCGGCATGTTATTGTTCATCCTGGCCGGGGAACAAGGTCGAGGAAGGCTGCAATTCCCTGCCTGCCAAAAGGCTTTGACCAACAACCCACACCCCGTCAGCCATTTCCTATGTTACTTAATAATAACAGGCCCATGCCAAGACACTAGTTTGGACAAACAGACAATAGGGCCTGTCAAATGGTTGTGCATCACCTTTGTTTTAATGCTCATTACAGACCTGTACCAGCTCAAAAGGGGTTAAATATTGGTATAATATAAGTAACCAGTTAAATATTTGACTCTATAGAAAGGAATTATATTAGATTCGTTAGACTTGATTTTATACAAGTGTAACCAAGTGTCATGAATTGCCTTTGTTTTTCCTTTGTACTGTTCCCTGAAGTCCATGTTATTAAGATTTTTACATTAAAAAAAATCATAATTTAGAAGTAATAGGCTATTTTCTGTCCTGTTTTTGATCCCCCTCATCAGAAAGCTCTGTTTGAATAGGCATGGCTGATTGTAGACTCAGAAGTAAACGCCCACTGCTATGATTGGCTAAAAGTTGTGTATGATTGACAGCCTATATCCTTCATAGATGGCCGCTGCTATGATTTAGGTTAAAACCTGCATAAATCTGTAATAACAGACAAAGCAATAGTAATAAAAACAATTACTCACTTGTGTGGCACGACATTACTGTTGGATCCAATATAGTCTGGACAGCATTGGCTTTTAGTTTCAATCTTTCTGAAAATCCTGTGTGGAATTGTGAAATGAAGTGAACAAAGGTTTAAGTTCTTGTTGTTTGCAACTTCATTAAAAATAAAGTTCATCAAATGAACTTTATCATTTGGTTTCTGCATAGACCTGCATTTGTCTCTCTCATTATTTATACTACATCTGTGAATAGGTGGGCGGGGCTAAACAGACAGTGATGTAGAAGCAGGTGTTGATCTTCTGTGGAGGTGGGATTTAGCTACACTATCATAAAACGGCACATTCCACAATTTTATTAATAAAATTATTTTTTTTATTAGTTTATGTATTTATTAATTTGAAACGCCTACAAAGTAAAATGGATTAGCTCATATTCATCTATCTATTTTACTCTACACACTTTCAAATAAATAAATAATTACTGTATTATAACTGATGCAACAACCTGGCAATGCATTAATTCCATTGTCATAAAGCATTTTTTAAAACAACTGCAAAAGGCTAATTTCTCACTAGTAATTATTCATGTTCATATTTCACTTGCAGATTTACAGGATATGCACAGAAATCTGAACAATTTTTTCCAGATTTCTAGACAGAATTTAGGTAGAGAGAAAACAGCATTGGAGTCGTACAGGATACAGAAACTGGAACTTCAATATCATCTATTTCAGCAGAAGCTCGTAAAGAGGAAGCGCAGACACATGCAAAAATGTGCATTAAGTATGTCTGAGAGACAGATGTGTGTTTAGTGGCCCTTAAGTTTCACTCAACCCCAAAAAAGAGGATAGAAAAATTAACTGTAATTAACCCCTATTCTCTCCAATGCACAACTGTAACATCCAATCTTTCTTTTCTGCTCATTGCCCTGCTCAAATTAGCTTCAGAAATCATGGTTTAATTGGGTTTAATATGGGCGCCTGGAGCGGGCACTGTGCAGTGAGGGGAAAACAAGGCATGGTGAGCATGTCAGCAGCTTTAAAACAGTCACCAAGAAAGGAATCAGTCTTGTGGATGATTTAACTCACCAGAAAAGCCTTGGATATTCATCAGAAGCACAGACAATGGGGAAGAAGGTCACTGAGGTAATATCAGCAGTACAATGTAAGAAATACACACAACAAAGTAGAGGCTGCAAACTTAATTAAACCGAAATCAATAAAGAAAGCACAAGCTACTGCACACAAACTACAGGTATAAAAGAGTCACATCTGTCAGTCATGCCATTTGCTGTGGCACGATCTGATAATTTATCCTAATACAAAGGGCACTGTTTTGCTTTGCTGTTGTTCTGTTTCATATATGCAAACAATCTTGCCTGTGTACAGTGTGCCACATTTGAATGCCAACTCATCTTCCTCACAGACAGGAACAGAATAATACACAGAACATAGACTGCATTATATATCAAAATATGACCATCGTTCCAAAAAGAGAAATACATGGTCAGCCATATAATATTACGCAGATTAAACAAACAATGAAAACACTTTCCCCACATATACACATAAACAGTGAATGAGACATTTGGATTACATTATGAATAAAACAAGCCGCAGACATCATATTAATAAGTTTAAAAGCAATTACATCATCCAAAAGCTGACAACTGCGAGATGAGATCTCCGTCACTTAATCTCTATAAAACTTAAAAGGCAGAAGACTACACAAATCGCATAACAAGTCTGCCAGTCTCTTTTTCTCTTTATATAAGTTCTTTCATCAGTGACTATGTAGGGTGATGAAGGAGGACAAAAACAGACCAAGAAATTAAACACAAATGTTTCCACTGGAGAATTGAGAAGTGAATTTCATAGGTTTCCCACGATGTAAGAGAATTATTTTATACATTGAAAAGGCATCTACAGTTTTGCATAAACTTTTGCATCCACTTAGTGATCATAGAAAGCCCTCTTGTGGCCGCAACAATTTCTGTTTTTAGGATTTAGCAAAAGAGCGCATTATTCCCAAGCATCCTTAAAAAATTAGTTATGTAAACACTTGTGAAAAAAAATGCATAATCATAGAAAGGGAGGTATCATCTTTGTGAGGAGTAATCTGATTTAAAATAAATCTCAAAAATTATTATGCATGTACTGTACAACCTGAATTCCGGAAATGTTGGGACATTTTTAAAATTTGACTAAAATGAAAACTAAGACTTTCAAATCACATTAACTAATATTTTATTCATAATAGAACATAGAGAGCATAACAAATGTTTAAAGGGAGAAATTTTACACTTTTATCCACTAAATGAGCTCATTTCAAATTTGATGCCTGCTACAGGTCTCAAAAGCAAGAAATTTTGAAAATATGGAGAACATCTAGCAACTAATTAAATTAATTGACATCAGGTCTGTAACATGATTAGCTATAAAAGGGATGTCTTAGAGAGCCAGAGTCTCTCAGAAGTAAAGATGGGCAGAGGCTCTCCAATCTGCGAAAGAGTGCATAAAAAGATTGCGGAATACTTTAAAAACAACGTTCCTCAATGTCAAATTGCAAAGGCTTTGCAAATCTCATCATCTACAGTGCATAACATCATCAAAATATTCAGAGAAACTGGAGATATCTCTGTGCGTAAGGGACAAGGCCGAAGACCTTTGTTGGATGCCCGTGGTCTTCGGGCCCTCAGACGACACTGCATCACTCATCGGCATGATTCTGTCATTGACATTACTAAATGGGCCCAGGAATACTTCCAGAAACCACTGTCGGTAAACACAATCCACCGTGCCATCTGCAGATGCCAACTAAAGCTCTAACATGCAAAAAGGAAGCCATATGTGAACATGGTCCAGAAGCGCCATCGTGTCCTGTGGGCCAAGACTTCAAAGTGGAAAAGTTCTATGGTCAGAAGAGTCCAAATTTGAGATTCTTGTTGGAAATCACGGATGCCGTGTCCTCCGGGCTAAAAAGGAGGAAGACCTTCCAGCGTGTTATCAGTGTTCAGTTCAAAAGCCAGCATCTCTGATGGTATGGGGGTGCATAAGGGCATTCGGTATGGGCAGCTTGCATGTTTTGGAAGGCACTATGAATGCTGAAAGGTATATAAAGGTTTTAGAGCAACATATGCTCCCCTCCAGACGACGTCTATTTCAAGGAAGGCCTTGTGTATTTCAGCAGGACAATGCAAAACCATATACTGCAGCTATTACAACAGCATGGCTTCACAGCAGAAGAGTCCGGGTGCTGAATTGGCCTGCAGTCCAGATCTTTCAGAGAACATTTGGTGCATCATTAAACGAAAAATACGTTAAAGACGACCACAAACTCTTCAGCAGCTGGAAACCTATATCAAGCAAGAATGGGACCAAATTCCAAAACCAAAACTGCAGAAACTCATAACCTCAATTCCCAGATGTCTTTAAACTGTTTTGAAAAGAAGAGGAGATGCTGCACCATGGTAAACATGCCCCCGTCCCAACTATTTTGAGACCTGTAGCAGGCATCAAATTTGAAATGAGCTCATTTTGTGCATAAAGTTGTAACATTTCTCAGTTTAAACATTTGTTATGTTATCTATGTTCTATTGTGAATAAAATATTGGCTCATGTGATATGAAATTCTTTTAGTTTTCATTTTATTCCAATTTAAAAAAACGTCCCAACATTTCTGGAATTCAGGTTGTAACTTGACATTGAGTAGTTTGGGGACATTGCCACCAAGTGGACAAAAATTATAATTACACAAAATCTCTCTAAAAATATTTACACAAAACCGAAAATCTTCATCAAACTGAACAGGGATGTAACAGCCTTAAAGAGTAAAGTCTATCAGTTAAGCTTATACACTGATATTCTGTAAATATTCTCGTGTCATACAAAGAACAGCAGAATGAGATATCATTATTAAGTTATTCTTTGTTTATGCTTCCACTAAACAATAAAATCTTAAGACAGAGGTACAGATGGTCCATGGCATGAAACAGCATATGAATCTGTGAATGCATTTAGCAGCTAAAATACATGTTGTAACTGCTACTCAGAGGAAGAATGTGGACACATGGCCTTTATAGGTCTCTGCGGGTTCATGCACGCCTCCTGAAACTAACAATTCTTTGGATTCTTCTGAATTTTCTATTAGCACTGTTTTCTCACAAATATTGCACAACATGTGTTAAATACGGATAATAATAATAATAATAATAATAATAATAATAAATGTTTCTTGAGCACCAAATCAGCATATTAGAATAATTTCTGAGGGATCACATGACTCTGAAAACTGGAGTAATGGGTGTTAAAAATTCAGCTTTACCATCACATGGTTAAAAAATACATTTCAAAATATATTCAGTTAGAAAGTTATTTTAAATTGCAATAATAATTCACAATATTACTTTCTTTTTTTATTTTAAATTTCATTTTCACATAAATGCAGCCTTAGTGATCATAACAGACTTTGAAAACATCAAAAATCTTACTAACTCAAACTTTTGAACAGTAGTGTGGTCATACACGTTTGTCATGACACTTTTATGGTCAGGATCTGAATGTTGATGATGTCAATAGTATTTCTTTACATAAGCCTTTCAGGTTCACTGGGGAATATTACATGTCTTTTTTTTTTACCAGAAGCAACAGGGTTTGACCACATATTGGTTTTTGATGATGCTCAGCTTCATCTATCCAGATCTCAATGAGTAATTCTCACACACACAAGTGCAGATCCATGACAGAACAGACAATTGAGCAATAGGTCACAGAAGGACAGAGAGCAGGAGGAGACAAGGGAAGAGAGAAAAGGGCCAGTTTGCAACACATGCGGCCGTAATGGACACTGCCTGCTTTCTCCACTCCAACAAGCGAACAATGGCTTTGTTGGAGGCGTCAGGAGAAGGCACAATAACTGCATTATTGTCCTTGACTTGACCTTGTGTATTAGAAGAAGAGCAAGAATGCATTTCAGTGGGAGAGGAAATCACAGATGACAGGGCAGGAGTTTCCTGTTTTGGCTCACATTACACATTTTCACGCACTGACATTTTTAAGAAAACCCTAAGGCTGAAGAAAAAGGCAAGAAAAAATGCAGTTTTGAAATTCACAAGACAATAAGACAGTGTCTATAAACAGACACAGTATTAGCAAGTATGAATCTGTAAGTCTTGAATAAAACCGAACAGCATGAGGAGCAACAAAGTGAAGGTAAGGCAACGTATTTTGCTCATCCTCGTCTCTACACTTTTATGTATCTACAAATGCAGCAATTTGCTTTCTATGTTCATCTGGTAACATTTTGAGAATTAATCACTACGTTGCAAGCAATATACAGTGTATCTATCCAACTCATTCTTTGTCAGTTTAAGGTGTACCTGAATAAATGAAGTGTCTAATTTTATGAACATGAAAGAAAGTGGTTAGATACTCTGGTTATTAGGATGGCAAACATTTTTGCAACACTTGCAGTTTAGTAGTACTTCTGAGCTAAGCCTAGTTGCCTGTTTGTAGACTGAAACACTTTTACTTTTAATTTTAGTGTTATGAAAAGAAATAGTGGCCTTCGCGTCTGTCACCGTATGTTAGATAAAGTTGATTTTCAATTAGCTTCTAATGTGCACCAAACTGCATTTTACATTTACATATCACCGTAACAACAATCTGGAAAAAGGAAAGGTAGAATCAGATTGTGCTTGAATCACAGTGGTGTAAAATAACAGACCTGCTTGACCATCTTACCTCATTGTTTGTCTGCATGATTCATTTGACGTTTTTTTGTTTGTTTTTGACTAGCAAATGTTAAAAGACAGGATTTTCTAGAACACACAAGTAAAGATATGTCCCCAGAGTGATCAATTTATATAGGTCACTTTTTTGGAGCAGTTAAATAAGGCCGTTGAACACTCATGCATGATGCTTCTATATAGTGTTTGTCAACACTGAGAGCAAGTATCACTACGTCAGGGTCTGTCTGTATATTTCCTGCATTCTTTTAACACTCTCAGGGGCGTGTCCAAGCATGTCACTAATCTTTTATACCTCTGTGTCATTTCCTGAAAGTGCATGTGTACAGCCTAAACCACACTTGAACTGAACTATAAAACTTTGCTTAACCAAACGATTCTGTTTCAGTGGTTCTGTACACTGACAATGGGCAGAAGACATCTGATGTTGTGGATCTTTACTCTGTGTGTTTCACTCGATCCCACAGGTAAGATACTGGATAGACCAGTGCCTCTTCTCCACAATGACGGATTAACTTATCTCTGCACTGCAGACTGTGGACTCTTCAGCTGTAATACTGCACTGCGCTGACAAAGTCAAAGAGTTTATGAATTGAAAGAGTGTTCGATTTTATAATTATAGAACTTATTGTAAAAATATGTGATATTTTTATTTATACAGATCCTTGATCTTTATCTTGATCCTTTACTAAGTCAGGTAAATCATGCAGTATTTGCTCTGCATGATATATCTTTATGTATAACAAATGTATTGTTTATATTATTTTAAACCTGTATTGTTTTAAATCATTTCAAATCATTATTGCATATTTTAGATAATGTTCCCAAGGAAACATGAAGCAATTAATTCATATGAAATCACTGGTAACATGTTAGATTGTAGTGTCTATGTAAATATAACAAAATACAACTGAACCACTACCAAAACAGTATAATAAATAGTATTAATACTAAAAAGGTTCATTCACAAGCATATTATGTATTCATATTAATTCAGTACTTAACTTTAATATAAACTGTTATCAATTCTTTTAGTTTTATTTAATCTCCCCGTCATGTTTTGGTGCATATTAGACTATTTGATTACACGAAAGTGCTGCAAAAAAAAAAAAAAAAGTTCAAGCTGTCACTGGGGCGTTATCTTTTTTTCTTTTTTTTTCTTTTTTTTTAATTACAGCTTTGTACACCTAAAGAGTGCATTTAAGTATGGGACTAATATATACCTTTAAATGTACATAGTATGGTACATTATGTGTACCTTTTGAAAAGGTGGTGCTGCCCCAGTGACAGCTTTCATACCTTTTGTACCTTTTTTCCTGAGTGCGCAGTTAAATGCCTCAGGCTCAATAACAACAGCACACCTTCTGATTAATGCATTTGCGTTGTATCAGATTTGAGACAGATTGTGTTATTGCTGATGTTGAAGCTAAACCCTAAACAAATACCATGCTTATCTATTCTTTGCAGAGTCTAATTTGCTAAATTGATGAAACATTTGCTACTGTTGAAACAAGAACATGAGCTACCATTGTTTCATCCTAATGAACATGAACAACTCATTTTTATTAGGCCAGATTTTATTACAGCAAATCAAACGTGCTTTAAGGAAAAAGAAAAAAAAGATGATCAAGTTTGGACAGAGATAATTGTCTATCAATTTTGCTCATAACATTAAAATAACAGATCCCTGTAAGTCTGTTGGCAGTTATCACCTAAACCAGCAGGTTCAAGTTTACACTTGTGTTTTCACTAAAATATTTGGATCAGTTGGAATAGTTCTGACATCTAAAAGTTTACATCTGCAGGCTATATTAAAAAAAAAAAATACTGTATGTTTGTACTTTATGACTAATCTGTGATTCAGTGTCTATAATTCCCTCTGTTTGTCAATCTGCTATAGTCGGTCACACTCCTGAACTAGATGGAAAAAAGGTGTATGAGATTGTTCGACCAATCAGATTGCATGCTCTACAAAAAAGAGACTTAAAGGTGAGTTCTCATCTACCCACCTCAAAATTTCAAGTTTAAATATTTTAATCAAACTAAATTTGATTTATTTTCATTCCCTGCAGTCAAGACCTGACACGGTGAAATATGCTATGACACTGGGTGGTAGAGACATTGAAATGCACCTCCAGAAAAATGAGTAAGCTGTCTCCTCAGTTACTCCTTTGTCATCATTTTTGTATATCCACTAGTTGTCATTTAGAAAAGTTCCTCATTGTCAAAGTCGAACATTTGCATGTCATTTTAAAACTGCAGTTCCCACATTACATATTGCGATTTGTCCATTAATGAGTGATTTGTTACTGATCTGAGAAATGTGTGTTGGTCAACAGTGGCCTATTGACAAAAGACTATAGCGAAACTTATTACACTGAAGATGGGATGCTTGTCACAACCACACCTGAGGATCTGGTATACTACAACCAGTATTACTAACATATGATATATATATATATAACATATAATCCATAGAGTGAGAGATTTATTTAATACTCTTTTTCTTCCACAGGACTTATGCTATTATCATGGGAAAATAGTCAATGACAGTAAATCTTCGGTTAGCATGAGCACCTGCGATGGATTACGGTAGGGAACCACAATTTTAAAAGACGTTTCTTTTGAACTTTTACAATCACATATTAACTTGCTTTAACAAAAGTATACATATGCATCTTTAAAAAGCTTCTTTCTGCTTAAAAACTTCTTTCTACAATCTCTACTGCTATTACTATTACTGTGTTCAGTCAGTTTGTTGCCTCAAGCACGTTCTTCACTTTTCCCGTAAATGAACGGAAGTTACAGTGTAACTTGTGTTTTCTACTTGGAAAAATAAGACACACAAATTACACATGGTTTCCCAAGCACCCCTGATTAAGTCACCTTTTGTGCCAATTGCTTTGATTTCACCAGGCTTACTGTAACCAGGCCAAAAGCCCCTACAAACGACATTCAAAAGACATTGTACCCATTATGTGAATTGTCTTCACAGAGGCTATTTCCAAACAGAGGAACAGAAGTTTCTGATCGAGCCGTTGTCCGAGGATGGTGATGGTGACCATGCTGTCTTTAAGTTCGAAGATGTAAATGAAGAGACATCTAGAGTGTGTGGAGTCACCAACACTACTTGGGATGAGAGTGAGGAAGGCGCTCCTCCACGCATTCTCAAAAGTCGTTCTCGTTCCTCAGTAAGATGGTCTATTCATTTACTTTAGCATTGTAAAAAGCAGCAAAGCAAAGTTAAAGTTTCACAAGGATTAACCACATTTAGATGGGTCATGTGATAAAGACTTATCCGTTGTTCTGCAATGTTAAGGTGACTATCGCAATAAATTGCAGAAGTCTGAAGTGCAAAAAATGTCCCAGATTAAACTAATATTGTACAGTACATGCACTAAAGTAGGGTAGTTCATATTGTTTTGCCACTTAAATGTTTATTCTGTTGTCTGTTCTCTATTTTCCATCTATTTACTTCCACTTGATCAGGGGCCAACTTTGTTCCAGCAACAGAAATACATCGAGCTCTTCCTAGTGGCAGACAACAGAGAAGTAAGAGTGGGAATCAATGCACCTTGATGAATAATGCAGCATAACTAATCTAAAAATGATTCACAGATAAAGTTATTTATTTATTTATTTATTTTTGGTGTCTCAGTGACGATCAGATGATATCTGACGTTCTATTACAAAAAAAATTAAAAATCCCTCACTGGGTTAAAGCAATGCACGTGGTATTTCGTGCTTGTTCAGCATTGTGGTTTTTATAGTCTCTGAAAGTGTGTCCTAACAGAAGTATGATTGAGTGACGAAATGCTTGGATTTTGTTCCCCTTCAGTACAAGAAAATGGACAGCGATCTTCAGAAGCTGAGAAAGAGGATATTTGAAATCATCAATTACATCAATAATGTGAGTCACTGCTGATGAAGCATACGTTATCAAATCATTCCAGTATGCCAACCTTTATGGATCATACAGGATATTGCAGCTACGACATGTGATAACAAGGATTCTTGAGTCTGATAATTAATCACATGACTAGTTACAGACCGTTGCCATCGGATGAGTACTGGCTTAGTACTTTAGTTAAAACCATTTATAGTGTCGCGCTAGTACAAAACATGCATAGAGTGGAGTCCAAAAATCTAAAAACCTGAGATTTAAACTCCAATTAAAACTAGTTTCAAAATTGGCTTAAAAAAAGGAACACAATGGCATGAAATGAGTAAGAAATATTTAAGATTCTGCATTTCTAGGTTCTAGATTTATAAAATTTTTGACAAGGTCTACGGCGTCCTTGCTTCCACTGAAGCACACAAGATGCAAATCATGCAGGATAACATGGCTCAAAGTTTTCCACAAGCTTGCGATTCAATTTCAGTATTTTGCATACAAAATACTAATTTTAACACCCTGTGATGAATATCCCATTGTTCACAAAATAACATACAATTCTCTCTTCCACTCTTTTCTTGGTGTGCAGGCATATAAAGAAATCAACACATTTGTTGCTCTGACTGGATTTGAAGTCTGGACAGACAGCGATAAGATAACAATTTCTCCTGTTGCGGGAGCTACCTTGGAAAACTTTACCAAGTGGAGGAACAGTGATCTTGTCAAAAGAAAACAGCACGACAACGCCCACCTCCTTAGGTCAGTTTACATGTGGAAAATAAATACAATATAGTTCATCAGGTCAGCTCAGAACTTCTCTACAAGCTGCTACAAGCTGCACTATGTGTTCTACTTTGAAATGGTTTAGGAACTGAAACCAGAAGAAGACAGACTTTAACCACTAACTAAATGCAAACCAGCAAGATCAGTTGAATGTGGATTAAACAATTGATTTTTTGTCCTCCTCTCAGTGCAATCGACCTTGATGGATCAACTGTGGGTCTAGCTTACATTGGAACTCTGTGTGGAGGTCTTTCAACAGGGATTGTGCAGGTACTAATATTCGCTCATAACAAGTCACAAACATATTTGCCAAAAATATGTAATGAAACTTGCATGAATGAAAATAAATAAATAATATGACAGGATCACAATAAAGGAAAGGGATATATGCAGAACTGCAGTATGGAGATAGTTTGGGGGCGTTTTATTCATTCATGAAGTAACATTATAAACAAATACATTTGCATGTTTTTTGCATGAAGATAATAACTTCACATTAATGGTGGAAGAGGAAATATTTTCTACCACAGCATACTGATGAATCATCATGGTGTATCGCTTATTGTTGCAATGCCTTATGCTTTACTTAATACATCATAATATGTGACCCTCTCGGTGAAATCGAGTAAAGTCTCAAAATCTAATTATGAGATAACAAGCATCAACGTTTGATTTCAGCCATTAATTTCACTATGATTTCAATTTTTGACATGGCCTTACTCAGTCAATATTAAAGATACAAAAGTTACATTATCACAGAATGTTCTTTACCTTATGAAGGATGATTTTATGTAGAAAACAGTAAATCACAAAAAAAAGACTTTAGCTGGGTTTTCACAGAGAGGGTCACATATAGACTAAACTTGAATTTAAAAAAAATATGTTTTCATTAATGTTAAGCCTGGATCTATAGTTGAAGTACTAACTGTTTATTCCTCTTCAAAGGATCACAACTCTAATGCTATAGCAGTGGGGGCTACTATGGCCCATGAGATGGGACACAATCTGGGCATGAGTCACGACAGCAGCAGCTGCGTTTGTTCTGATGGCACTTGCATTATGACAGCTGCTCTCAGGTACTTACTGTGTACCAGTTGAACTTCATTAGCTTAGTATTTTTTTTAACAAATCTGCAATTTATACTGTAATGTTTTATTTTGAAATTTATGGAGAGCCTAAAACAAAAGTTCACTGCTCCATATCTCTGCAGCTATTACATCCCTCAACACTTCAGCAGCTGCAGTACTAATAACTACGTAGACTACCTGAACAGCAAAAACCCAGAATGTCTTATGAATATGCCCAAACCAAAAGAATTGATTCAGCCACCTGTTTGTGGAAATGGATTTGTGGAGATAGGAGAACAATGTGACTGTGGAACAGTGCAGGTAAGCGGACTAGGGTGTCTTAAATGTTTGAAAAATGTTATTTCAACAAATTTATATCAAGTAAATTACTCAAAATACCAAAGTAAAGTACCAAACAAACTTATCTGTTGAAGGGTTCTGAAAAATGTAAATTTGGAATCACATGGGAAGTCAGTCAGATCTATATACAATCAGAAGCAAGATAATGTCAAGACATGCACAGATAATTCTCAACAGGAATGTTTTCCAGTAGGCTATATACTCTACATTTGACAACGAATCACTAAAGTAATGTTGAGTTTGGTGTGCCTATGGGAGGAGATGGGATTGTCCATCTCTCATACATCTTTCTCAGCAGTGTGCAAAATAGATGATGGATTGAAAGTAATAATTACTGCAAATCTGTTTATACATGCACTGCATTAGTCATCTCTTCTTTTTGGCCAGAAATTGTGTAGGATGAACCTCATACTTTTACTGGATGTTCATTCATTCATTCATTGTTTGACATGTAAATTACTTTCAAAGAGCTTTTCTAGATTCTCAGAACTAGTACTTAAAATGCAATTATTCATATGTGCCAGGAGCAAACACACCTAAAATGCTAAGATATCTTAAGACATACGCCTACTCATTGCCTTTATTTCACAACATATAGGAGTGCACAAACCCATGCTGCAATGCCACCACCTGCAAACTGACAGAGGGCTCACAATGTGCAACAGGGGAATGTTGTGAGAATTGTAAGGTAAGATTCAAAGAGTTGGGGCATTTTGCGGTAACATTCATCAAATCAGTGGAGCAGCAGGTAGCACAGCTGCTTTATTACGCTCTATATGTTTTAACAATTCATAAATAAACTGCTAAAGAAAGCCCATATATTTGGCAAAATCTTTATCACTAATAATAAATCACTTTCATCTTCAGCCCAAATGCTTTTCTTTGTGTAAATGGAATATGTGCGACTAAAGGTCTCTGGTTCTTGGCGCACAACAAAAGATTAAAAACAGACTAGACTTACCACACTGAGCTGAAACTGTCTCAATGTTGCCTCATAGTGGTTTTGAATTCCGCTCTCCTGCATCAGGCAGTGATTGGAGGAAAATGAATCGAGGGGCGTTCCCTCTTATGAATAATGAATAGAATAAAATGACGCTTCTCTGCGGGTTTTCGACTTGGTCGGTGTCGTGTCATAGTTGTGTGAGCGGAGTCGGCGTGGGGGAAAACGATCCTTTCCCCCTCATTGGAAAAGCATGGTGTTGACCCAGAATGGTGTACATAAAATCATTTCTGCTGCTCGACAGAGCAAGATACGTTGAAAAATTGAGCTGTATTGTGTCAGACTGTCCGTACGGTATCTGTGACTGGACAAACAACCCAACGGAATGGCCAGAGGTGTCGTTTCCCAACACTTTTTGTTACTTGATTGAGTCTCCAGGCAAGAGACTGCTTACTACAAACCTATACATGACGGCTTGTGAAAGTAAACATCGGTCGTTTTGTTTTGCTTAATTTTAATAAAGTGATAAAGACTAGAGTAAAAGCCTGTCATACTTTTTTATTGATATACAGGTAACATTAAAGGTCTACTGAAGTGCCTTGAAATGCACAGCATTATGTGGTGTGTGCTAAATGTATAGCCTAATCATTTTTACAAATACACGCCGTAAAATAAAAACATATAAAATAACATGAAAACATCCCTTATGAAAATTAACCGTAGTTACAACCAAAAAAACATGGTTACTATAGGTAAACCATGGTAAAAACAAATTAAACATTAAACATAGTTTAACCATGGCATTTGAAGTGAAACTGTGGTTATAGGCTACAACTGGAAATAAAACGCCCAAAAATTACAGTTAGCCGACTATAGCCTACCTTTACTATAATAATACCATGTTAATTTTCGTAAGGGACTGTGTATAATAATAATATGAAATAAATGTTTTAATAGATTATGACATTTACATCACAAAGATATCAGGGAGTGACATTTATTTGATGTGAAGGAGGGTTGCGGTGCAGGGGGACGGGACTATTGACAGGTTATTGAAGGGTAGCCTATAGTGTAGCACACTAACTACTAATACACTGCTTAACACTAGAACTGTTCTTAAATTGTAATTGTTCAAAAATGTGTAAGTGTTCAATAATTCCATGTTGTATTTAAAAATACATTTAAATTTTAATATTACATTACGTTATATTATTTTACAAACAAATCTAAATTAACATACATAAAATATATTTTTGCTGAGATTTGATGCTGTTTTGTATCGTAATTACGCAATGACATCTTCGCACAATGACCTCGCAATGTCATTTAGCAACTTTTAGCAACAAATCGACTTTCCTTTAGCAACTTCCCCAGAAAATTAGTTGGCAACACTGAGTCTATCACATTTATCTCATTTATAGGCCTACTGGTAACTACCAATAACCTGCATGTTTTTCTTCCTCCCCATCAGATCATGTCAGCCGCACATGTGTGTCGTCCAAAAAATGATGAGTGTGATTTGCCTGAGTCATGCACTGGAAAATCAGCCGAGTGTCCTGAAGATGTCTTTACAGTCAATGGACTCCCTTGCAAGAATGGGAAAGGCTATTGCTACGATGGCCAGTGCCCACAGAGAGAGGAGCAGTGCATTAAAATGTGGGGTCCAAGTGAGTCCAGTAATATTTTGATGCAAGTGAAAAATAATTAGTGTTGAGCCCCATATGATTGTGCAAATTTTTCTTTTTATTTAAATAAATAAAGCTGCTGTGGTGGCTCAGGACTATTGCTACAACCAGAACACAAGAGCGGAATACTACGCCTACTGCAAACGCAATGGCGATAAATATATTGGATGCCAAAAACAGTAGGATTTTACATTCATCAGTCCATCCATTAATCCCTTCACATATCCCTTCACTGTCTGATCAAACACCAATCTTTTTTGTCTATCTGCAGAGATGTGATGTGTGGAAAACTGTTCTGTGAAACTGCCAATGAAAGTCCCAATTATGGACGCCTAGTAAAATTCAAAACTTGTAAAGCCACATTCTACAGCGATCCTGAAAAGGATTATGGTCAAGTCGACACTGGCACCAAATGTGGGGAAGGACTGGTAAGACTGGTCTCTAGATACATGCCAGTTATTCCCAAACTTCCTTGTAGTTCAATAATAATTAACTCCTTCAATCACCTCGAATAAAAGAACATTTGTAGGTTTGGTATCAGGAAGTATTATAATTTGCCACTCACAATATGTTTGTTTTCTCAGGTTTGTAACCAGAATGAGTGTGTTGACCTAGAGATGGCTTACAAAGCAACAAATTGCTCCGCCAAGTGCAGAGGCCATGCGGTATGAGCCAAAATATGCCTTTCTCAAACACTAACTTCTCGTTTCCTCATAAAATTAAACAAATAGATTAGATTAGATAAACCTTTATTCGTCCCACATTAGGGAAATTCCCATATTATGTTTTTTTTTATATTTCAGGTCTATTAACCTAATATTCTTTCATAAGTTATACACGCTGTACATCAGAACTTGTAACTTGTTTTTAGAAGAATTAACATAAGTGTATATGGCTGCAGGTTTGTGACCACAGAAAGGAGTGCAGATGTGAAACTGGATGGCTGCCTCCAGATTGTGAAACACCAGCAGAAAGTGAAGGTTCTTCAAAAGGTAGTACCACAGATACTGCATTCAAAATAGCCTCATATTCATTTAGTTTTGAGGATCACAAATATGATTTTTTGCCTCTTTGCATTTCTAGGTGTGACAATAGCCATTGCTGTGGTTGTCTGTGTCCTGATTGGGATATTTCTAATTGGAATGGCCATCTTCTTTTACAAGCGCAGAAAGAGCACGCCACATTCATTCGGGTAAGAGTATAAGAAACCAACACTTAAACACTGGGGGAAGTCAATAAATCAAGTGTATTTAATGCTGCTGTTTTCTTAATAGTCGTCCAAGGCAGCAGAAAGTTCATGTAGTCAACATCCCTGAATACAACCATCAGTCGACACCAAATCAGAAGCCATCTCCGGTAACTTGCAGTCGCATCTGATGAAATTTCATCATCTCATTTAACAAATTCTAATCAGGACTTTGTGATCTCTTGTTTATTCTTAGGTAACAAGGCCTTCAGCACCACCTCCACATCCACCTCCACATCCACCTCCACTCTCTTCAGTTCAATCCAGAGCTCTACATAACGACTACCAAAATGCACGACAGGTAGCAAAGCTAACTCTACATAATGTGCAATGACTGATGTTTACATCAGTATTTAAAGAATAGGAAAAAACTTTATAACATTATAATAATACAGTGAAATTTGTTTGGTAACTCTCAGAGATTATAGCGCATAACAATACAGTGCAGAGAGACAAACGTTAAACAGTAAAGTGTTCAGCAAGTAGACAGCTTAAGTTTTGTTGCAGTCTTCAGTTTCCCGCAACCGTGTCTGTGCATGTAAGGAAAGAGGTGTGATACAGGCTACGGCTCTGGGAAAAAAACTGCTCCTCAGTATTTAAAATTTTTTTTTTTTTTACATACAACAGAAGTAGATGGAGATCAGGGACTGTCAAGTGCCAAAATGATGAAAAAGCATCGCGAAAGTACCAGTAGTCAATGTGACTCGTGTAATATTCAATGTCCACTGAAGAAATGCAATTTTCACTCATAAATTGCTAGTGATATTCACATAATTACATAACAGACTGTAATTTAATGACTGAAAGTGTAGCCTTCAAATTTTGCTAAACAGCCTCAGTCACCATTCAGTGTATTAAATTTTGCTATAAAAACAAGGATGAATTTTGGGTGCACTATACCTTTTCGCTTCCAGTCTGAGGCTAAGAAAATTTATGCAATGATAAAGAGACTGTATTTAACAAATTTAAATTTATTCATTTAGCATCCATGTTTACTTTAAAAAAAAAAAGAGAGAGAACGCATAATTTCTTTAGAAACGTAAGAGATATTTTTCTGAATATTTAGAGCCTTGTTAATTCTCTCCCTCGCAGGCTCTTAGACCACCTCCTCCAAGGGTGTGATGTCTAGCACCTGTCAAACCAGCACTGTGGATGGTCAGAGACTCCAGACCCTGCAGAACGAATATAAGTGTTACAAGCCTGAGGCTTAGTAAACCAACACACAACTAAATGAATTTTACAGTGTGTAAAAGATTGTCCTTGAGTGACATGGTGAATTTTAAGTCATGTTTTGTTTTTAACTGAAAATGAGATTTTTAAATTTCACTTTAATTTATTTATTTGTACAGTCTGTTCCTGTATAATTGAGCCTGCCTTCTGTATAGTAATGGCTTTTATGATTTTCAGTCAGCAAAAATAGCCGACTCACTTCCACAGAAAGCTCACATTATAAAGCTGATTTTCTAAAGTTCATAAATTTTCTCTGTAAAGTCACTACCTCTTCTAGATGTGAATCTATTCTAGTTTTTTATTGCAATATCAACAACTTTATGCTTAAAAAAAGGCTTTTAAATGCTTTAAATGATTAACATTTTTGTGATTACTTTTTAGTTTTATATTTATGAAAACATATTTTGTAAAATGCAATGTGAATGTATGACTGAAATATATTTGCATGTTGAATCACATTCAGATTGTTTTTTAACCAACTGATTAAAAATAAAGAAAATATGACCAAACATGAGGTCCATAGTATTTCAGTTTTTATTTGTAGTCTTAACTGATACATCTACATAATATCAAGAAATTTATGGTGGCCTCGCGTTACAAGTACTTGATAAAATGGTAGTTCAATTAAATCCCCATATTGTATTTTTAATGATGCTATAATTGTGCATAAACAACATTTTTACACATTCCCACAGATGTGTTTCAGGGACTTCATTGAGTCTCTGAGCCTATGAAGGCCTAATACTCAACATTTCAACTCTTGAACGCAAACAGAAACTTAATAGATTTAAACTTCCACATCCTTCCATTAGAAGTTCACATTGCCAGTATACCAAGACCAGCTCACACCCTGTTAAACCATTCAAGGAAAACAGTAGAACTGATCCCAGATCAGCTGCTTAATCCATTGGTATACATGCAAATAAATGTAACAAATGTTCCCTTTAGAGTCCACAGACATACTGCACTGATTATATCCTGCAAAACACACATACACACTTCAGAAAATGCTGTATGTCGGAAGGTTGCACTGGAATCACATATTTATTTGTCATAAAAGCGGAATTCATACACCTAAAGATGAGCACAACATATCGGTCATATCATTAGATTTTAGAAAGAAAGCAAGAAAAAAAAAAGTCTCATGTGAAGAACCGGTCATGTATTTAAATAAAAAATAAGTGAAAAACCAAAAAAAAAAAAAAAACATTTTACAAAATGAACTTGTCTAAAATGTACATTTCAAATGCTTCCAGAAAATGGGGTGGGTTGCTCATGTGCATAGCATCAGACATTCAACACCATCGCAAACTCATGATTAAACTTGCTTTAAAACCAGATGAACTTGCTGCTCCTGTTAAAGTGAATAAAAACATGCATTAAAAGGCTTAATGCCCTTCCTCTATAGTCTCTTGAAGTTCTGTATCTCAACAGTAGGTGGAGACATACCACAACATTCCCTAAACCTGTTAAAACAAGCAGCCATGTAATAAAAAAACCTTACCACAATACCTCACATAGTGTTACAGCTCAAACCACCAAGTCAGTTTGTGACACGTTTATCAAGCTCAGCATGCTTTGCTAATGTCTCAAGCACGAACTGGATGAAATCAATAGTCTGTACGAGCGAAAGCTGAATACTTTGCATTAAGTGATGGCCTGGAGGACATTCTTTAAAGAGAGAATATTCAATATTACGTGTATTTACAATGACTTGCGTTTAGTGCAATATTCCTCATTACCTCCCCATCATACCCTAAATTAGGGTTGGTTAGAGCTCTGGCAGCGAACTCATCACAGCACAAAAAAAAGAAAAGACTTTGGCGTTTGAGTCGATCAAAGCAACTTCACACGTCCCACATTGGCTGTTACAAGAGTATATGAGCTTATAGGCATACTAACGGATTTCACTGTATATATTAACAAATAAAACTGGTTGGTTGCATGCCAAATCTCATCTATCATCTTTTTTAAGAAACAGCAAAAAGAGAAGTGCGGCAGAAAGAAATAAGGGAAAGACTGAACGACTGTCAAGAGATGTTTCTAAAGAGACTGAAATAGCTTCAAGTACAGATGCAGAAGTAAGATTACATGAAGCTTTCATAAGACATGCTTTGTTTTAGAATCAAACAACTTCTGTTTAAATCAATGTTACGGCTGCTTTCATGTGGTGTGTCATCTGGCTGTATTTGGACAAAAAATGCTAGTTTTTCCAAGTAGAAAGAGACACGTGGAACCCAAAGCAGCTAATATTTTCATCTTGCTTGAAACTGAATAATATTAAGATATAAAATATTTTTCAATGAACCTACAGTTTAATTTATTTCCCTTAGGTTTTTTTTGTTTTTGTTTTTTTTTGTCTTAATAAATCCCTTACAGACATACTTATTGATAACATACATCAGCATATTCAGTCAAACCATTCCTTGCGACACATAATATTATAAAACCGGGATTAACTAGATCTTCTGATCTGTGCAGCATCTTAAACCCACATCTCTGCTCTCGAGTTACAAAACTGTAGTTTAAAGGTTGACACATTGTGACTGTATACCTGTTTTTTGCACACTTTCAAACGTTCACTCATCTTTAAAATGTTGCTATCAAGTACATCTAATACAATTCATTTAATAAATAAAATCTCATGTTTGTAAGTGATTTCTCTCTCTGTCTGTGGAATGATTCCTCTCCACATCCCAGGCCCTCCTCTGCAGGATCCAGCAGTTGAGGGGTCTGTCTTGTGGAGAACGTGGCAGAGAAAGAGACAATGCTATGGAGGAGAGGAAAAGTGCAAAATCTCCCCTTACACATTCCCGTCAGTGCCGTTTTTCTCGTTGGCAGCATTAACTGTGGTACCGTCAGGTTGCTGGCCGTCCTTGCGAGGAGGCATCCGTTCGTTTATTCGGTCCAGGCCACGAGCTTCTTCGAAGTTGCGGATTTTCCGTGTAGGAGAGAAGCCTTGGATGGCTACCGGGGAAAAAAGGGGAAAAAAAAAGGAAAATGAGGTCGAGAAAAAAAAAAAAAAAAAAACACATTTTGAGACAATTAACAAACGGTGTGCCATTTACTGAAATAAGTTTACCTTTGGGCACTTGCAGTGATCAAAAAGCCTATTCATTGAATGATTTAACCATGAAGGAAATGCAATTGTGGTGCTTTTTAAAATGGACTAAATTAATAAAAATCAAACATTCATGCCACATGATACACAACACCAAATTTTTGCCTCATGCTGTGTACACTACAGTTCAAAGGTTTGGGACTGGTAAGAGTTTTTAATGTTTTAAGTAGCTTATGCTCACCAAGGCTGCATTTATTTGATCAAAAACATAGCAAAACACTAATATTGTGAAATATTATTAATACATAACTTAATGTAACTCTATAATTTTATTATGTTCAAATGTAATTCACTGATGTGATGGCAAAGCTTAATTTGGTGCTCAAGAAAAAATTCTTATTATCAATGTTTTGTGGAAACTTTTTTTTTTTTAATGAATACAAAGTTCAAAAGTACAGCATTTATTAAAAAAAAAAAAAAAAAAAAAAAAAACTTTATTAATGTCTTTACTGAAACAAATGTCTGATGCTGGCCAATTTAATGCATCTTTGCTGAGTTCAACTAAAATAAATAACTAAATTAAAATCTTACCGATCCCAAACTTTTCAACAGTAGTGTACAGTATATCCAGTAAATTAGTATAAATATAAGAATATAATATAATAAAAAAACAAAAAACAAATGGTGGTCTACAGAAACAGGAAATATAATTGTAAAATTGCAAGTTACTGTAGTTACTTGTTACCACCATTTTATAAGATGCAGTAAAATATATCATAAAAATGTACAGAAATATTAGAATATATATAAATAATATTTTAAAAAATATGTATCTTTTTTATTTATATAATTTGTCATTTCATTTATATTGTGTTTATCACAGGTCATATGTAAACATTTTTGAAATTTTATTTATATTGCGCAAAAAGAGAAAAAAAGTGCATTATTTACAACACTGAAAACAAATGGTATGGAGTGTCAATTCACTTCAATATTCTGAAGCTATATGTTTTATATCACTCATACTTTAAACCACAAAAAGTGCAGAACACGTATTTAACCGAACAACATGCTCAAACAGGAAAGCTGATTCTTGCACAACTAACAGGCTTATTATGTTCTATGGCATTTCTGAAAACACCAGGCAACTGCCAAGGTGAATCATGACCGTTTCCAGTTGACAGAGCAAACACAAGACGCCCATTCAACACCAGTAAAAATGGAGATGCAGCTGAACTTAGAAATCAGGTCAGCAACTCGAGTGTCTTGCTCTGGCACACTTAACATTTCACGCCAGAGCGTTTGTTTGTGTTTGTCTGCACAATAGCTTAGAGCCTCGGTGCATTACAGCAGCGGGCGAGAGGCCTCGGGCAAGAGTGTTACGCGTGAACGGGAACAGCCAGTCTTAGGAGCGCAGAGTCGTAACGAGATTACAATCTGAAAATGCTTGGCGGAGGAAGGTCTTGGCCTCTCCGCCAATCGCATGGCAGCATGGGAATTAGCACACTCTAGCCAGGGCCCGGGACTAACCAGCAAACCCCTCCGGTCCACAGGCAACAGCTAATTAATGAGGTGAAGCAGAGCCTCATTCCCTCACTGCATGGATGCTTTCAAGTGTCCACATCCATCATTTATCATAAAAAATTATATAATATACATATATAGGCCCGGAGTCATTTCAGGCTCTTTTGTAAAATCTGAATCTCATAAGGGAAAGAAATGCCTTTATGAAACGTGAACCGTTGCGTTCAATTCAATTGGTTGGTGCAAGAATACAGATTTTCCATGATTCGTTTGAGACGCACACACACACACACACACACACACACACACACACACACACACGCTGAGGTGAACGGCAAGGCACGAAAAGACAAAGGGGAAGAAAGCACAGCATATAGGGGCAGGATATGACAGTACTGCCAGCGTACCTCGACCCTCCTTTGCTTCTATGGCGGCTGTATTAGCAAGCGCAGCAGGAAGTAGCCCAAAATGAATGGAGAGAGAGGTTATATCAGTGTGATTATATTACACCCCAAGCATATTAACCCATCACACCACAGCAATGCAATCATATTAGTAGTTAAAGAATCCAACAGTAATATAAACAGTGCACAGAGCAGTTAGTGAGGGGGAAAAAAAACAATTAGTTCTTTACAACCAGAGTGACTGTTTGGCCATTAAAAACAAAAAAATGGTTTATGCATCACTGAAATACACTTTCAGATCTATCTACATACATTTAGGTGTAATCTCCGACTTGCCCAATCAATCAATATTGGTCAACACTACCAATGACATGTCATCATTATTTTTATTAATAAAAAAAAAATACTGACACATACGACTGAATTAATTATATTATTATTCTATATTAACTATATTTGTACTAAAAAACAAAAAAACAAAAAAAAAACCCAGTAATTATTATAAAATTACAGAACAAACTATAATAGAATTTCAATTTTAAATATTTAAAGATAATCATGTTTGCTTATATATATGTATATATTAAACACTAAATATAGTGATCTTGCATGAAAAGTATTATTTATATTAAATATATATTTTAGTGCTGTCAAACGATTAATTGCAATTAGTCGCATCCAAAATATATATATTTTTTTTACATTATATGTGTGTATATATATATATATGTGTGTGTGTGTGTGTGTGTGTGTGTGTGTGTGTGTGTGTGTATATATATATATATATATATATATATATACCTAAGCACATACAGTACATATTTTGAAAATATTTCCATGTCTATATTTACATTATTATAATTTATTTTATATAAATATTTTAAATGTATAAACATAACATTTTTCTTAAATATATGCATGCATGAGTGTGTATTTATAGATTCATAATAAATATGCACAGTACACACACATATTATGTAAACAAAAACTTTTATTTTGGATGCAATTGACTGCGATTAATCATTTGACAGCACTAATCTATTCTGAATTGATCTCTGATTTGGAGATTTCTACAGGCAAGAAATTTAGCCAGACACAACTAGTCTATGCTGTATCGGCAGGTAGTCAGAAAACAAGCCATCTCCTAAAATAACATTATTTTCAGACTATATGGTTATAGCTGGCAATGTCCTATTGTCCTAAGGTCTTCTCGTAAGATGAGGCCAACAGCTTCTTAGTTTCTTTAATATTCCTCTCTGTTCTGCAGGTCTGGCTGGCTTGATGTCCGACCCACACGGACAATGAAGCCAGCCTCTTAAAGGTCACTGAATTTTCTATATGTACTTCAAACAGTGACAACCACCCACTGTCTCCCTCCGATTTCCCTCTCTCACTCTATCACTACTCACTTGCACAAAGTTCCCTACGCTACTGGCCTTTAATGACCTTTATTCCTGGACACCTTGCCAACAGATTCGTCTACTCAGAGCGGACAGGTCAATCCAAAGAGTCATGATGTGGCTCTCATGACAATCAGCCTCTGATTGGTTCTCCGAATTCTCAGAGTCTCTGTAGTGCAGGTGGCTAAATCACATGGCTTAATGTGAGCCTACAGGGAAGGGCTTTACACAGCACATAGGCAAATAATCAGTGTAAACATTGTATTAGTTCATAGGTGGACAACAGGATGAAACAGGTGTTCATAGTGCAGAAAAAAAGGCTTGACTGTGTGTTTGTATAATTGTGAGAATAATACAATATTATATTGTAATTAAAGAAATTTAAGCCTATTTTTAAGACCATTAAGCTTTTTTTAATTGAGACATTTTCCTGACAATAAACATTTACACCATAAATTCTCATGACTTTCTATCTATCTATCCATCTACCTATCCATCTATCATCAAATTTTTAGGATCAGTAAGATTTTTTTAATGAATACATTTATTCACCTAGAATGCATTAAATAATTTCAAGACTTCTACATTGTTGCAAAAAAGAACATCTATTTTAAATGTTGTTCTTTCTATTCATCAATATTTCTTAAAAATAAATAAATAAATAAAAATTAAATAAAAATGCACCAAATCAGCATATTAAAATGAGTAATAGCTGCTGAAAATTCAGATTTTCCATGAAAGAAATGAATTACCTTTTAAAATATTTTTTAAATTGTAATTATATTTTAAAATGTTGTTTTTTATATATTTGATCAAACAAATGCAGTCTTGACTATAAGAGACTTTAAAAAAACCATCAAGAAAAGTTTTGTACCGATCCTTTTGAATTTGAAAGTTTAAAAGCCTTATACACCCATCAAAGAAACAAAAACAATAACGCAGAATTGTAATTTTTGCATAAAATTTAACTTGTGAAAATGTCTCAATGCAAAAAAGTTCTAATTTAATGGTCCTAAAAATAGTTTCTTTTTCATTATATAAAACATTGATTTTTGACCCTGACGGTTTCATGAGATTTACCCATTTAAAAGACCAGCAATAAGGATCTGAGCGGCTGGGGGTGTGGGTGGTAATTTTGTAGCTAGCACTGGAAAGTTGCTAAGAAGTGAATTAAGCAGTCGGACACAGCCCAGAAAAGCTCACGCAATGGAGATGGAGAGCACAGCCCTCATCAGTATCTGCTGCTATGAGCTCTGATGCAGTTCAGCATGAGGGGTAGAGACACATCATATTCATTAGTGTCTCGCATGCCAAAGCTCATTCTAGCAGCTGCATGCTGGTACTTTCTGCTTTTGTAAGAGGGTGATGAGAGCAGTGCTGGATCACACGTGGCGATGATGATCCACTACGATTTCCGGGTTGGATGCGAGAGGCCTGCAAACCCACTTTACTAACCTACCATTAAAAAAAAAAAAACCACAAACATGCTCACTTACCATTCTGTAAGGTCTGCTTGCCTCCAGACAACACTCCTAGAGGTAGCGTTCCGGTTGGGGTGAGCCCTTTGAGGGTCAGTACACTCTCGCTCTCTTCCCTGAGGCATAACACACACACACACACACAGTATTAGGTTTGTGTTCAAAGAACTAAACGGCACATAATCAATTAGGGTGGGGTAGGGGGAAAAAAAAAAAAGAGGAAACTTATGGTAATTTGAAACTTTGCTGCAGCGCCAACCTAATCTGAATATTGCTCAGAAAACCAAAGACAAAAGACTTCAAGATGTCCTCTGTTCCTCCATTATCTATGGCATTGTTCATCTGGAATAATGTCTAATATAATTAGACCGCTATTCCGCATGATGACTCACTGACGCCAGCTCATTAATCCTAATGGAGGAAAAGTGTGTGTGTGTGTGTGTGTGTGGCATTAAAACAAAACCTCACTAAACACGGAAATTTTTCCTGCTCTTTATACAAACACTTTTTTTTCTTTTTGATAACTGTAATTATCTCCCAAGCACACACACACACACACACACATACATATAATTGCATACAGACTGACCTGAGAACGGAAAAGACTCTGGCCATTTTCCCAATGGCACGGATCTTATTTCTGATCACCTCCTTACGGACAGCTGGAATTCCACCTTCTCCAAAACACAACAAAAAAAAGCAGCATCAAACACTGTGACCCCATAGGACCTCTGACCCCAAAACCAGCTAAGGAGGGGGAACCAAAAATGTGGAGATGCTGAGAATCAGACATCCTGAACAATAATGGTTTATTTTGAAAATTATGACAACTGAATTTTGAACTGCATTTGAAACAGTTAATCTTTAACAACTTAATAATAATAATAATAATAATAATAATAATAATAATAATAATAATAAGCAATTAAATAACTAAATTTTTTTTTACAATATAAGTAATATATTTCTATTGCAATGTCTTCAGTTTTCTGTCAAAATTGCTTGGTTTTAATCAGACCATTGCGACAGACATATACAGTATTACTACTACTACTACTACTAATAATAATAATAATAATGAGGACAATAATAATACAGTATCTCACAGAAGTGAGTACACGCCTCACATTTTTGTAAATATTTTATTATATCTTTTCATGTGTCAACACTGAAGAAATGACGCTTTGCTACAATGTAAAGTAGTGAGTGTACAGCTTGTATAACAGTGTAAATTTGCTGTCCTCTCAAAATAACTCAACACACAGCCATTAATGTCTAAACCGCTGGCCACAAAAGTGAAAATGTCCAAATTGGGCCCAAAGTGGTCAATATTTTGTGTGGCCACCATTATTTTCCAGCACTGCCTAAACCCTCTTGGGCATGGAGTTCACCAGCGCTTCACAGGTTGCAACTGGAGTCCTCTTCCACTCCTCCATGACGACATCACAGAGCTGGTGGATGTTAGAGACCTTGCGCTCCTCCACCTTTCGTTTGAGGATGCCCCACAGATGCTCGATAGGGTTTAGGTCTGGAGACATGCTTGGCCAGTCTATCACCATTACCCTCAGCTTCTTTAGCAAGGCAGTGGTTGTCTTGGAGGTGTGTTTGGGGTCGTTATCATGTTGGAAAAGAAGGGAGGGGATCATGTTCTGCTTCAGTATGTCACAGTACATGTTGGCATTCATGGTTCCCTCAATGAACTGTAGCTCCCCAGTGCCGGCAGCACTCATGCAGCCCCAGACCATGACACTCCCACCACCCATGCTTGACTGTAGGCAAGACACACTTGTCTTTGTACTCCTGACCTGGTTGCCGCCATAGACACTTGACACCATCTGAACCAAATAAGTTTATCTCAGTCTCTTCAGACCACAGGACATGATACCAGTAATCCATGTCTTTAGTCTGCTTGTCTTCAGCAAACTGTTTGCGGGCTTTCTTGTTCATCATCTTTGACCAATATGATGCAGTGTGCGGCGTATGGTCTGAGCACTGGCAGGCTGATACCCCACCCCTTCAACCTCTGCAGCAATGCTGGCAGCACTCATACGTCTATTTCCCAAATACAACCTCTGGATATGACACTGAGCACGTGCACTCAACTTCTTTGGTCGACCATGGCGAGGCCTGTTCTGAGTGGAACCTGTCCTGTTAAACCGCTGTATGATCTTGGCCACTGTGCTGAAATATGTGCTCAGTTTCAGGGTCTTGGCAATCTTCTTATAGCCTACGCCATCTTTATGTAGAGCAACAATTATTTTTTTCAGATCCTCAGAGAGTTCTTTGCCATGAGGTGTCATGTTGAACTTCCAGTGACCAGTACAAGAGAGTGAGCGATAACACCAAATTTAACACACCCGCTCCCCATTCACACCCGAGACCTTAGCCGCTTTTCCACTATCGGGCCAAACAGTTCTCTTTGCTTAACCGTTCCGTGCCGATCCAGGCCAGTCAGCACAGATACGGTTTCATTTTCCACTGCGGGGCTGATAACGGATCCCTTTGGAATGCAATTCAAATGCATCAGTCGTTACAGTGGTAACAAGTGTTTACATATGATATGAGGTGTAAATAACCACCACGTTATGGAGGATGATCAGAAATGTCTTTAGATTTTATTACTAATTTTTTTTACATTGTGTTGACATTGCTCAAAATAGCGCGCTTAGCAAGCTAAGGAGAAATTAGCAACCAGGCAACAGATAAGTGACAGATCCTGAGTGGCAATGTCACGCACATGCACTCTACCAGCACGGTTGTCTAACCGGGCTGAGAACGGTTTGTAATCGTGCCGCGCCGTACCAGGCTCACGTGGAAAAACAACTGGAACCATACCTGACCATTCTTAGAACCGTTTGGCCCGATAGTGGAAAAGCGGCTATAGTAACACTAACGAGTCACATGACACCGGGGAGAGAAAATGGCTAATTGGGCCCAATTTGGACATTTTCACTTAGGGGTGTTATACAAGCTGTACACTCACTACATTGTAGCAAAGTGTCATTTCTTCATTGTTGTCACATGAAAAGATATAATAAAATATTTACAAAAATGTGAGGGGTGTACTCACTTCTGTGAGATACTGCAAGTAAGTTGCTTTGGATAAAAGTTTCTGCTAAATGCATAAATGTAATAATAATAATAATTATTATTATTATTATTTATTATTATTATTATTATTATTATTATCATTATCATCATCATCATCACAATTTTTATGTAATTTTCAATTGCTTAATATTTATTAATTATATTAGTATAATTTTTAATATAATATATAATTTTTATTTTTATGGTAATACCACTATTATTAATTATTATTCAATTGCTTAATATTTATTATTTTAGCTTTTATCCGTCAGAAAACTGAATGAAGACATCGGTGCTTCACTGTGTATTTGACAATTTAATATATTTCTCATTCTAAATACAGGGGAAATGCTGTCATCTTCACCATTTTTAAGAGTCAAAAGTTGCATTATTACATTTTGTATAATAACTTGCATTGGTCTAAACAGTTTGGAATTACTCAAATGAGACAATAAGGTGAGCCTGAAGAGCTTCAAAGAGCATTCTGTAAGCCTTGTGTGGGCTTGAGAGTATTTGCAGAAGAGTGTCACGCCTTTGCTCTAATTATTTAAGCAGATCTGTTTCCTGTTCAATAATTACACAAGGTGAAACCACAATCGGAGTCTATCCATTGCATTTAAAAATATATTAAAATAGAAAACAGTTAGTTTAAACTGCAATAATATTTTCCAGTACTACTGTTTTTTATGAGTGCACCATCATGTGAATTCTATTCTCCACAACAGACTAAGTAGGAAGTATCATGGGACGACATAAGCAGACATGAGACCTCCAGGGAAAGCATCTTAGACAGCTAGAATGACAGTTGGACACTTCTGAGGACCTGCTGTCTATGCTGATGATGACCGGACAGACATACGCTTACACACACACAGTCACACTCACTCACTTCACATTCAAGCTGTTCTGAATTAAATTCACGTCACTGAACATGAAGCAAGAGGAAATCAGCATATAAGCCAGTTGTCAGCTAACCAAACTTTAATTAATCTCAATTGTATAATACATGAGTGTTCAAGAAAACCCTTACCTTCACACAAGTCGTCTCCCTCTGACATGAGTTCATCATCAGAGCAGATGTTTAGGACATTCACCAACATCTCAGTCACTGTAAAAAGTGAAACTTCAATGTTAGATCTGCAATATAAGCTGCTATTTTCCATGATATCCATGTAGTTCTTTATTCAGTGGTCCAATGCTCCTAGAATTCCTAGTTTAACCAAAATATAAATGGCTTAAAGCCATGTAAAGATTTGAAAGACTCAGCAAGTCTCAGATGATTTTGTAAAAGGTGCCCTTGAATACAGTGGAACAAATAGAATGACGTTAATATGACGTTTCAGGTTTGAGTTTTTCTGTATTCTTCCCACTGAGAGGACACAGTCAGCCACCAAAGACACGTCATCAGCAAGGTCATTCGTGCCTCTCCTCCACGTCCTGTCAAATACTACCAACCATCTCAGTCTCACAGTCCCTAAAAATCACAACCCTCAGGTTTGGACACTTACCTTTCTCGCCCACAAAGGGCAGCGACCACGTAAACACATCCATGAAGTTGGGTAACCAGTACGGGTGAGGAGAGCAGTTGAACTGTCTAATGTTCATGACATTGTTTTCATATTTCAATACAGCCGCTGAGGAGGAAAAACAAGGGGAGATGTCATGCAAACCATTCATGAAAACCAACAAAAAACTAATCAGAAAAGCAACCTGATAGGCTGCCACACAGGTTCACAAACAGTCATCCAATAATTTGCCATTCTAGATTTCTAGACACTTTAGAGTCAGTATATGGTAATAATTGCAGCAGATTTGCAGGGTTTGCAGATTTCTTTATTTGTACAGCTGGCGATTGTTTCATTATGCTCCAACGGTCCAAATTAGAGGCTCCAACAATAAATATATAAAATCAGAAGTCGATTGTAAATGATTTAAGTAAAGAAAGAAAAACTCATTCTTGTTAGCTGAGAATGTGAGACTGCTAAGTTGGTTGTGAATTCAGTTACATCACTCGTAATGCTTTATCAAAGGAGCTGCAAATTAAGTTTCCAAAGTAATAATGACGTTAGGTCTCTTTTTCAAGGTCTGAGAACAGACCAACATACTAGAACATAAACTAACATACCTTTGTTGTTATAGACATCTAGGTAATTTGGTGCTGAGAAAATGGTAATTAATGAGGGGAAGCCTGTTGTCTGACTTTTTCTGTACATCCTGTACCTGAAACAGAGAAACACACAAAATTTGTAGATTAGCTCAGCGTGCCAACAAGGCATCTGGCATAGATCAATAAACAAAGCGCTCTCTGTCATTGTTAGATAATGTACTCGTCAAATTCAGTGAGTAATGATCCAAGGATCCACAGTTGCAGATGGTATATATTTTTTAACAGACACAGAAGGACTACATTGACATCACAAGATTAAACTAGCAAAAGTGCAATTTAGCTTTTTCAATCTCACTATCATGAAACATCATAATCAATACTTACCCTGCGTCTTGTGCTTCATGTGCTCTGATTACTGACAACAGGTTGTTGTTTGTCAGAAAGTCACAAACTGCTGCATAACTGTCAAACAAGAGAAAGACAAACCTCTGAGGGTCTCATAATGAAAGACCGCAAGCAATTTATCAGCCCTTTAAACATCTCAGCCCCACTAGCTCATACTGAACCAAGCACGAGCCAATGTTCTGAATAAAGCTCTGGGGTTCTCTTTAAGTCCACTCGGTCTCGATACAGTAAACTCTCAAGCTATTAGACCACCACCTGCACTGTGTTAACATTCAGTTGGCGTGGTACAAACAAATGCCAGCTGGACAAGCAAACAGTGAACAAGCACACTTCTATATACACCCAGAACGAAACCAGCTGGGTGACACAGATCAGGTTATTTCCAGGAGTCGCTGCAAATCGGACAGGATTTCCGTACCGGCTCCCAGATGCCCGAATGACTCAGACGTTTATGAGCAAGTACAAAAAAAGCAAAAGAAAAAGGTTTTACAACAACGTTCCAATCAGCTGTTTTCCTCAATACGCAACCGAAGCATTTTGCTTAAACCTCAATAAGTGTTAATAGTCCTAATTAATAATCCTGATAAAAGTAACTGATTACTCATGCAAACATTAAATACCTACATGCATATAGGCTACATATTATATACATATAATATACAATTCAACCCATGATTTTTGTTTGTGTAAATTACAACAATATGAATTAAAAAAAAAGATCAAGATTTAAAAAGCAAAAAAAAAAAAAAAAAAAAAGTAGTTATATGAAAAAAAAAAAACTGACTTATTTTTGCTACTTTTAAATAGTTTTATGTATAGACACAAACAAGAACAGAATACACAAATGATGCATAAAACCGTTATTACTACAAGTATAATTATAATAGAATTATAAACATAATTTGGATAATAATAACTTAAAATACTACACTGATTTGTTATGTGTGAATAAAAAGAAAAATGAAGGTAAATATACCTTTAATATAATATTTCATAATATTATTATAATGTAGAATAAATGTCCTTTTCTCAAAAATCTGCGAGAGCTACCCAGTGAATAAAGCTTTGCTCCTGTACCTGAAGAAATAGGAGCAGCCTCTGACTGAGTTGTGGTTAAAGTGCTCTGCCGTCTTCTCACTGCCGTAGTCCTCTCCCGGGTCGGCCCAGATCAAATCACACATAGGCCCAAATGCCGGGGGCTCCTTAAACCTGTCTAACTGCAAAATACAGCGTACAGACAAAGAAAGAAAAAGGCATGAACACATCTTGTTTTATAATAAAAAAAGCTGTAAGGAAAGGACAGGACATAAACAGATGCTTACTTTCCTAATGTCATCTAAGCAGTTGATTTCCGGTGAGAGGCCACCGTGTACGCAGAGGAACTGCTGGTTTAGAAGAGCTGCAAGAGGCAAGCAGTCGAAGGCCTCCATACATGCATCATAAACCCTCTCCGAATACTTTATTTTACCTGTGAGGAAACGAAGACAGACAAGCACATCTATATCAGAGTTAAGAACACTGAAGTTAAGAAAATCCCAGACAAACTAATTTCTCCTTCCCTCAGCATATGATTCACTGAGCTGCATGGTTGCATTTATTTCATGAAATAAATAATAATAATGATGCACAGCTTGAACTTGAAGCAATCAAGAACTCAAACTTTTCAACAACAAATTACAAAGTCATTTATATGGCAGTACATCACTCATTCAGTAACATGTTTATCTAAGGTTGAACTTGACATGAACAAACAATTGATTAAATAAAATACAGGTAGAGATCATAGGCTATGTATGATAGCTGGGACATAACATATGTCCACCACTTATTGCTATGGTCGATTTTGTCTCAACCACTTCATGAAATAACTTATGATAATGATAAGGACGTGTCTAAATATCGAATTAAAAGTGTGAATATTTGAGTTGAATGCTCAGTTCACTGGTTTTTGATTCAGTTCAAAAAGCAAAACGATTCAATTTGATCTGTTATGCTCACAAAAGGCTATTTATTTAAAAATATAGTAAAAATAAAGTAAAACATTAATACTAATATATATATATATATATATATATATATATATATATATATATATATATATATATATATATATATATATATATATATATATATATAACAATTTATTAATCTATATGCATGTTAACTTATTCCTGTGATGGCTCAATAAACATTTCTTATTTTTATCAATTTTGTAAACGGTTAATTTTGTACTGCTTAATATTTTTTGTGGAACCCATCAATTTTTTTCTAGAACTGTATGATCATTATAAAGTTCAAAAGAACAGTATTTATTTGAAATAGTCGTGTTTTGTAACATCATACTTTTTTTTTAAATCAACTTAAATCATCCTTGTTCAAAATAATTAATTTCTTCATAAAAAAAAATAAATAAAAATTTTTTTACTGCCCCCCACAAGAAGGAATTTGTAGCGGTACTTTAAAACATATTCCAGTATATTGCTTGCTAAAAATAATGTTACTAATGAATTTATCAAATCAGGACTTAACTACAAAAACAAGCAACTCCATGTGCTGCTGAAATACAGACCTGATCTTCAAATCAGTGCATACACCATTTATTTAGTAAACCAGTAAAAGTCATCATAATTTTGCATCAAAGACCATGCAAAATTATTTGTTCATAATAATATTCCATGATGTCACTCACAACCAGCATGTCTGTATGCAGGCAGACAGTAATAACTATACCTAAAGCGACAAAACCTGCCACGAACCAGACACAAAAGCAGCAGGGACTATTCAATTAAATTCAAATGAGCCTAATTAGTGCAATGTGAATCCTTAATTCAGCTGCTGATTAAGCTTATTAATACTTTAGTATCTGGACTGAAGTAGTCTCATTAGTCTTGTCTTCTGGTTTCCACTAAATACAGCTGGGTTATTCACCAAACCGTATTACACATTCGCTCCTCGAGCGAGGTCTCATGGAGAGCACTTGGGCTTCCACTGAACATTCAGCCATGAAACCACTTCCATCTTTGTTATGCAGAGCACAATAGCAATGCTATTGTATGAGCTTAATAGCAAACAGTGCTCATTTCAAGCACAATAGCCTAGTACCACTGACCCATACAAAACCAAAATCAGGGATTTAATCAGACCTTCAAAAGAACCTTCATTTAAATCCAATTTGGATTTTACCAAGAAGCAAAAGCATAGTATATTATAGCATAATGTAATGTGCTATAGCATACAGTGCTATTACATAAGCAAAGACGACACACATGGCCAGGATAACCTTATGAAAAAAGTATTGGAACATAGGGTACTTTTAAAGATACATTTTAAAAGTACATTTATAAAAAAAAAAAAAAAAAAAAAAAAAAAACTGTACTTGCAGATAACAATATAAATGAAATAAAATATATAACGTTTTAATAAAATATAACATATTTAATCTTATATCTGTTAGTGTGCCATTCAATTCATAGCCTTCAGTCACGTGACCGGCTCGAAGACTTGGTGGGCAAAACATCCATAGATTTAGATCACCTCTCAAAAGAATAAAACAGAAGGTATTTCTGAACAAAATGAAAGTTTTGTCCATTTGCAATCCATATTAAGCACCCACGGCAATATTTTAATCATAAACAGTGCAACAAAACTTTGTAAAAACACTTAAAGTGCTGTAATATATTTAAAACAGTAATATTAAAAGATCAATTTCAGTATTCATCATTTTAATGATGCATAGTTTACATAGGCAAGCAGATGAGGCCGGAATATGAACGGAATCTGCTAAATGGTTCAGTTTTTTCCTTCGAATGGTTTTCTATGGCAAGCCATTTAACGTGAAACTTTGCACATTGTGTTTATATTCTGGTATCATCTTTTTGCCTGTACAAGATATACATAAGGTGTTTACTGAATCTCGCCTTTTAATATCTGCGTTTTACTACATTTTTACTTGATGCAATCTGCGTAAAAATAACTGGCAGTCAGTGGAGCAAAGCTTTGTTTTGCACACCGGGTGGGCGTTCCTATAAGGGTGTGACATCACGTAAAAACAATCAATACCACATTTAAAATGTAAAAATGAAAAATTAACCCATTTTAAATGTACCTAAATATGACATACACGTTTCAAACTGACATTAAAGAATATTTTAGTTTACCACAAATGTTCTCAGTACATTCAGTATACTTTAACATCATTAAAAAAATTTTTTTTTTTTTTTTAAAGGTAGTAATTATGAAATTACTAGGGCTGCAACTAACGATTATTTTAATAATCGATTAATTTGTCGATTATTTTTTCGATTAATCGATGAATCGGATTAAAAAAAAAGAAGAAAAAAAAAGAAAAGCATTCATTTCCAACCCTTTATTCAAAAACAGAACTAAAATCTTTAGAAAGTGCACAAACACGTTGCATCCCTGAGCTGTTATAATAATAAAATAAAATAAAAATGGACTAACACAAAAAACATACACATGTATGCTTTACATCTGCCAAATATACATACTTTTTTTTTTAAATAAAGTGCCACCTGAGCTGCCAGAACAATAAATAATTTATAAAAAATAAAGAACAATACAAATCAGAAAATTTAACAGGATTTGTTTGAATGTCAGAACTTGTTCTCTACACTACACTGCAGACACCCACACTCACAAACTCTCACACTGAGAAACACACACACACACACACACTCTCTCTCTCTCTCTCTCTCAAGTTCACTTGAAGCTTATTTATTAAATTATTACCATCATTGTAGTAAGTGCAAGGTTCATTTATACACCACATTTAAACACAGCTTAACATGACCAAGTGCTATAAAAGAACTTTAAAATTAAATTAAAAAGTACGACACACACAAATATATTTGTCAATAATAACCTATATGGGACAAAGCACAGAATATACACTGCAAAAAATGCTTTTCTGACTTAGTAGTTTTGTCCTGTTTTCAGTCCAAATATCTAAAAGATCTTAAATCAAGATACATTTACTGTCTTGTTTTCTGAAAAAAAAACACCTCAAAATTAAGTGATTATTTGCTTAAAACAAGCAAAATTATCTGCCAATGGGGTAAGAAAAATAATCTTAATGAAATATAATCTCAAATAGAGGTTTTAAGCATCACTTAATTTTCTCATGCCATTTTTCTTGTCTAGTAATCTTGATTTAAGGTTTTTTAGATATTTGGACTGGAAACGAGACAAAATTACTAAGAAAAGCTTTTATTGCAGTGTACAGCTATACATGACAACAGATTGAAAAATGAATGGTCCAAAAAAGGCGAGTGAATAAAAACGTGTCTTTAGTCTTGCAATACAAAGTGCAAAGTAACTATACCACCCCTGCTTTACTACTATTATTAACGAGCTAACGCTAACTTGTCATGCAAAGACTCCAACATGTTTGCGTTTCAGGTGCTGGATCATTGCCGTGGTGCTCCCGTGCCATGCCATGTCGCTTTTGCATATTTTGCAGTTAACACACTTTTTCTGTTTATTTAAGCCCCTTTCACACAGCACATTGGTCCCGGAAAATTGCCGGAGTGCCTTGTGTGTGAACGCAAACACGACCCGGGATCGATCCCGGGTTGGGGACCTAGCAACATTGCCGGGTTCAGTCCCAGTGTTGTGCCTATTTTCGACTCCCTGCCAAATTATTACCCCCCTCCTTGAAATCGCTACCTGATTGCCTAATCTTAACCCCACCCCTAATCCTAACCCCTCCCCCACACCTAACCCTAAACCTACCAATACAAGGGGGGTGATAATCTGGCGGGGGTCAGAATTCGGCACAACACCGGAACGAGCGCTGTGTGAACAAAAGCCAGATCAATGCCGTAAAGGGTGTGATGTAGTGATGACGCACGTTATCGTGTGACTGTTTTACCGGGTGTTTTGAAGGCAGATCAACGTTCGTGACGAAAAAAATATGTGCAAACTGTAATGAAGCAGAGATCAGGGAGCTCCCCACTATCCGCGCTGAAGCTGAGATCGTTCGCCCGCTTCAGTGAAACGGTACGTGTCACATTACCCGTCACATCGTAATGTCACGTGTCTTACGGGTTCTTTACGGCATGTGTGTGAACTCACACAGATTCCGGAAAATCACTGGCAGTGTGAATGAACCAAAATCAAACGATCCCGGGACAAATCACGGAACACATTATCCATGCATTTTCCGGAATCTCTGTGTGAAAGGGGCTTTAGTGTGAAATGCTCCCACACATTGGATGACTTGTATGGCGGACTTGGGGTGCACGGATTTCTCTGCCTCCGCCATGTATCTTTCCTCTAACGTACCGCTCGTTTTTTTTATTTGTGCTCCGCCCTGTCTATGAGGCGCCACACTCTGCGAGCATCAGTGCGCGAGAGAGAGTGTGTTCACTCTGCTCCGCGCTCCACTAAAGTTTTTTTTTTAATAATCAAACGTCTCTGCGTCGCGCGACACGACGAATCGATTATGAAATTCGTTGCCAACGCTTTTAGTAATCGATTTAATCGATTCGTTGTTGCAGCCCTAGAAATTACATATGAACTTAAGTCTTAGGTGGGTCAAAATAAGCACTCTACAGGCTATCTAACTGGATTTAATATAAATTTAAACTATATTACATTTTAATTTCACGGCTTGTGAAAGCATCACATTCAGATGTACATTCTTTTAAAATGATTATTTCCAAAATAAGCATGCTGAAACATGCTTTTTCAAAAGGGTAGTCATGGTATTAACTGAAACCCTGAATTTAAAAAAAAGATCAGTAAGCAATTTTTTTTTTCTTCACACTCATGTTAATACATACAGGGTTTACATTTTGTAGCTATATATAAGAAACTATATTTTACTAATTACAAACCTATAAATGAAGCAAAGATGTCACACTAGCTGATACATTCCATATGACAAGTTTTTTAAAATTAAAGGGGTGGTTGACTTTTTTCTATGCTTGTTTGTGTTTATGGGGTGCAGTCTAACGTGTTCATGCTTCGTTTTTTTTTAAAAATGCATTATTTTTCATATAATTTACCTTTATTCCACACCACTCTGTCCCCTCTCTGACAAACGCCTCGATTATTTCCTGTTTTTATGAAGCCCCTCCCTCAGAAAACGTAATGGGCTCTGATTGGTTAACTGGCTCAGTGTGTTGTGATTCACTAAACCGCCGAGCGTGCGTCTAAATGTCCCGCCCCTCAGCTCAGCGGCATGTGCTCCAGTTGTATTGTAAACAATGGCATCGTCTATATTGCTTATCAATTTGAGCCCGATTGAGACACAGAGGATATTAGTGAAGAGGACCATGCAGAACCTGTGGAAGCACGGCTCTTTATTCTGATTAAAGCTTTATTACAGTACAGCAGCCGCACATGCGTCCGTGTATAACGCTTCTCATTGCTATGTGAAAATGTATAATTGGAACAGTTTGTTGGAGCTGATCTGATGATCTGAATGAGAGAGAGAGAGAGAGAGAGAGAGAGAGAGAGAGAGAGAGAGAGAGAGAGAGAGAGAGAGAGAGAGAGAGAGAGAGAGAGAGAGATGCGAGGAACAGTATTAAGAACGGCTATTTTAGAACATTAATTTTGAATCTTGTGAAACCATTAGAATCGATAGAAGACAGAATCGCGATTCATATATGAATAGATTTTTACGTGCACCCCTAGTTTTCTCTTCCTCTTCTCTAAAGCAGCACAGCATGGCCTCGCCCCCTTCCTTACATGTTCCCGAGGGCGGGGTTTATCTGGGTCCGTGATGTATCAGACCCGGGAAGTAGTTCGTTGTAGTCCCTTATCAGCCGTTTTTTTGTAGGCATTAAACTTCCAGAATTTTAAAAGACCATATCTCTGTTTGCATTGAACTTTCAGCGCTGCAACTTTGCAGATATTGTTTATGCTCAAACAGCAACATTACACACTAACTAACGTTAAAAAAGTGAAATTGTAATCAACCACCCCTTTAAATAAAAAAGTGGCTGCTGCTATGACATAACGGGCAGGTTGGTCATGTGATCTCCTAGCAGTGGGTTTAGAAATCTTGTAATAACCTCCGGGCAGATGGGTTCCGGGCTCAGTAGATGTAAACCCGGTTCGACCACATCAAACAAGAGAGAAGAAATCCCTGTGTAGAAATATTCTTTGGGACAACAAATATGTCTCTGTATTTGTAAGCAACAGGAGCATGAATAAACCCAAGCCAGAAAAGCAGCTAAACAGCTTCTTGCGCGTCTATCCTGGCCGGTCATGCTCCATTGAATTAAGGTTTTAAATAAATTATTGTAAAAGAATGCTAATGAGAGGCTTCACAATGAAAAGACATTACTCTCTCATAAATCAGAAGAGGTAATGCTGCGTATAGTGTACAACGGCTCATCAGGTTTGTCTCTTTGTGAGCCAGATGAGCCCTATCCACTTCACTATGCAGCATACTAATAACTCACACCTGGACACTTTCTGGCTGCTCTACAAACCTTACTCAAATAGAGCTGTCTGTTAGCCTGTTTTCTCAGAGGGACAAAGTGCTGTTTGCAGAAAACAGAGCACGTAAAGCATGTAAAACAAAGACAGCACCTCTCTATGAACTTCTCTCTCACAGCAGTGGGAATATTCTTTCAGTCTTAAAAAGGCTGCTATAGATCTTTGGGAGAGTAGAGACCCATTTCAGACAGTGAGGGACATGAGTCTTAAAGGGATAGTTCACCCAAAAATGAAAATTACCTCATGACTTACTCACCCTCTAGTCATTCTAGGTGAATGGACGGATATTTCTCTCAAACAAACTAGAGAAGCACCTATTTCCGATTTGTTTTTTTTTGTTTGTTTTTTTTAAGTGTGACCTGCCAATACCGATTTTTGCTGATTCCGATTTTCTTTCTAAAAACAGCATATACAAACAAAAATCGATATATGTAAAAAAAAAAAAAAAAAAATTATATATATATATATATATATATATATATATATATATATATATATATATATATATATATATATATATATATATATATATATATTTACATAATTCAAAATTATTAAACATTACAATTCCCCCAATCTGGACAAAGTTACAGATGTTCTCTCAATTAAACAACTCTCAAAATAAAGTGCTCTGCGATTAGAAGAGAGATAGAAATAACAACTAACTGAAAAGGAGTTGCTGAATATAACAGAACAGATGTCATTTTTCATTTTTTCACAATACTTATTAAATGTTTCATCCTTCACGTCAAATTCTTACATTGTTTCAAATAATTTATTTAGAATAATAACAAACTCTGGCGCTGCTAACATTCAAATGAAATCAGTATCAACAAACTGAGGTGCCATAAATGCATTTACGCTGCAATATTTCGAATGCATAAAGAATTTAAGATTGTTTTAAATATTTTTTAAAACATACAAATAAGAAATGTTTGGGAAAATGCAATGATAGTTTTAAATATGAAACCAAACCAGTAGGTGGCGGCAAATGACTGTTCGAATAAGTGAGTCATTTAGTCTTTCATCCAACAGATTCGTTCAAATGGCTGATTCATTCAGAAACGAGGCAAGTGACTACTGCCTTTATGAATGGGTCACTGAATCATTGCCTCACTTGATTCGTTCAAAAATGTGGATTCATTCAGTAACGAAACACCTCTGTTGCTTGACACAAAACAGTTCTGTTGTGGCTTTGATTGGAACTATTTTCATCAGCGAAACTGAGCAAAAACAGTCAATATTGTGTCTAAAATGTAAGTCACTTAATTTTAACTTCTTGTTTATTGAACTACTATTGCATAAAATCACATTGCAATCATGTTGAAATATTATATACCTAAATCATATATTATTAGGGCTGAAACGATTAGTCGACATTATCGTTATCATTTGTTGTCGAGTAATCGTTTGAGATCACATGACCTAATGCAAGAGCCTGCAATACTGCGGTTCGACCAGTGTGGCGCTGTAGCGCAAGAATATAATTCATCCCTCCTGGATGCAATTCAAGAGAAGACGACACACCCGAACCCGAGCGGCGTTTGATGAATATGTAAATATATATTGCGTGCTTTCCTCTCAGTGACAAAATAAACACAACAAAAACTGACAGCAGTGTGAAAGCAGCAGTTAAAATGCATCTGATTACAACAATGTGGATGTTTGCATGAGCTCTGCAGTTCAGTACTCAAGTAGAGTCCGTTCACATCATGTTTATTTATATAGTACTTTATGCAATAGATAGCCTTAAATCAAGCAGCTTTACGGTATTAAACATGAAAACCCAGAGTTAGTGTCGCTTTCAGTTAGAATTACAACTTGATTTTCTGAAATAAAACAGCTCTCCAGTGTGGAGCTAGCTAATGATAAAATGTTTTTATTAGTGGGGAAAAAAATACTTAATTAAAGTGATAGTTTGTTTTACAGAAATCATTATCATAACCCTATACGGTAGGCTATTTTAAGACATTATGTTTTGAATAAATTAGTTTATCCAAAGCATCTCATTACTTTCCTTTATTTTGATTCTTATCGCTTACAAAAGGAGATGTTAGGCAGAATGATGTGTTACTTTTCCATGTAGCTAATTAAATGGTGAGAGTGTCTCTGTCTGTCATCTCATTTTGTGTGCCAAATACATCTATTTGTATAATGAATTGGTAACACTTTAATGTTAACAAATGATACCTTATTGTAATGTATTAATTAACATGATTGAACAATGAACAATACATTTATTAAATTCATGTATTAATCTTTGCTAAAGTTGGTTAATAAAAATAGTTATTGTTTGTTCATGTTAGTTCACAGTGCATTTACCAATGTTAAAAAACACAACTTGTGATTTTTATATATGCATTAGTGAATGCTGAAATTAACATTAACCAAGATTAATAAATGCTGTAGAAGTATTGTTCATTCTTAGTTCATGTTAACTAATGTTAACCAATGAACCTTATTGTAAAGTGTTACCAATTAATTGTATAATAATTTTAATTACATACTATGCTTTTCTAAAGCTGAATTGACCTTTATATTAGAATATGTATCACTTAATATTTTAACTAATTGCAAAAGCTGAATAATCAAAGTTTACTGATTAATCAGTGAAATAATCGATGATTAGTCGATTAATCGTTCTAATAATCATTAGATTAATCGATTATCAAAATAATTGTTTGTTGCAGTCCTATATATTATACATTCTTTTTATTCCTACAGCAGTATGCATCTATAACTTGGCCGTTCGTTCGGTGCATCTCTAACTACTGCATCACTTTGCTTCAGAAGGCCTTTATTCAGGTGTCATATGCGCCTAGGATGGCTTGAGGGTGAGTAAATCATGTAAATCTGGATTTTTGGGTGAACTATCCTAAAAGTGTCTAAATTTCTCAACCCGCTGACATCCACTGGAAAATGTGGGTGGATCACAAGTACTGTTGCTGAACACAAGCTCTTTGGTGAAATGAACAGACTGCACTTCTACCCCCAGTGCCTCGATGGCAACAAATTAAATATAACATCTACTCTTATTAAGCTCTATAGATGTTACAAATGACATGTGACGTACAAAAATATGAAAGTATTACTAAAACTCGCTTTACTATAGAATAGCAAACCCTGTGGTTTAATAAAATAAATATGCTGCGCAATTCGCTGTGCAATTCATAGCGAAGTGCGGCACTGTGTTATTTTACACGTGAGCATCTATCATGAGCATCTTTTTTTTTTTTTTTTTTTTCTTTCTCTCAGAACAACTCCTTTCACAATTAATGCCGTCTCCACCTCCATCTCTGAATGTGTTCTAAGTTTGGGTTGATTACAACATATGCATTTTGGAGCACAACATGTGCCAAATATCTTCCAAAACTGAGAAGTGCTTATAAACAAAAAAGAAGCTTCAAGGCTGCTGCAGTTTTTTGAAAAATACATTGATGGTTTAACGTTTGAAAAAGAAATTAAGCCATAAATATTTGTAGTGAAATTTCACAGTTGCATAGTTACAATATTTATTTAGTTTCAGATCTATCTTTTGGTAATAATAATATTCATAAAAATAATGATAATTATTATCATAGTCATTGATATATAAATCAAAAAAATTATGCAGCACTAAAAACAAGCACAGCAGCAAACCTGGCTGGAACTATTTTTAAAACCACATTTTAAATTGCATTTAAAAAAAAGAAAAAAAAAAAAAGAAAAAAAAAAAAATCAAATACTTGACTGAGGAAGATTGCGAAATTTGATCCAAAACTGTCAGCAATGGCACCAACAGGCAGTGACCATATTGTGTGATTCTGGCATGCTGAGAGATTGAAACAGTAAATATGTTCCAGCCAAACTTGATGTAATAATACATTTCGCAGCGTGAGCAGCTGCCTTATGTAGTTTTAACCCACATTAAGAAAAACAAGTTATTCAATTCATTTAAACAAGTATTACTATTTTGCTAAAGTGGTTCTCTGAGGCAGAAAGATAAGTGAGACCACACTGACCCTCCAACTCCAACAAAACTGCACTGATGTGACATTAGCCACAGGCAAAGTAGTAAAAGAAAGTTATAGTCACCACTAGCAGTTGGCTCAGTATAAAAATCTGCGCCAATTATATCAAGTAAAAACGAAACACTATAAAATAAAGTCTGCTCTAATAAGGCAAATCAATTTTGAACCCTTAACTGCAGGAGAAATGTTATACTATTTGCACGGTAAATGAAAGTGCTAGCTGGTGACAGCTGGCTGAAAATGCAGCTTTTCCGACATCAAAGAGAGAACATCAGTGAAAGCTGAGGAAAAGAATGGCGGACGGTTTGAGTCAACACATCACTTAGCTCTCAGCACTAATAGATGCTTCATTCCCACAGCACTCACATTCCTGTTTGAAGGTGAAGTATTCTGTGAGGTGCCGACACTCATGGTTGCCTCTGAGGAGGAAGAGGGTGTTGGGGTGGTTGATCTTCAATGTCCACAGGAACAGCACACACTAAAAAAGTGAGACAGAGAAAGAGACTTACAATCATGAAGATAGACTATTAATGCCAGTCGGCACAGCTATTAGTGGAAAAGGAAGACCGGTCTCAGATTTTACATCAATAAACAGGGGAAAACATCCCATTTTAATCATTTTTTGATGAATAAAAATGAATAAAAAGTGAGTCTCTTTATTCAAATAACTATGCAAAGGAAAATGTGAAATTATTATTGCATTTGAAGTTTTTATTTTTAATTTTATGCCTTATAAGTTTCAAAGGATATATACACAGAAAGCTCAAAAGTAGTAAGGTTTAAAGGAATGGTTCACCCAAAAATGAAAACGTTCTTTCCCTCAGGCCATCAAAGATGTAGATGTGTTTGTTTCCTCATCGTAACAGATTTTGAAAAATTTGATAGAGCGGTTTCTTACAAATGTGCAGCTTTTCACTTCACAAAATGTTAACTGATGGACTGGAGTCATGTGAATTATTTGTGGATAATTGTGACGTTTTTAAATCAGCTGTTTGAACTCTGACGGCACCCATTCACTGCAGAGGATCCATTGGTGAGCAAGTGATGAAATGCTAAATTCCCCACAAATCTGTTCCTATGATGAAACAAACTCATCTACATCTTGGATGCCCTGACGGCGAGTAAATATTGAGCAAATTTTCATTTTTTGGTGAACTGATCTTTTGAAATAGTCTTAATAAAAATAATAATTCAATGAATGGTATACAATAATCTCACAATATTAACTTCACAAACAAACTAAATAAAACAGATAAATAAAAATATACACAATCTTCCAATTTTATAATTTGATTTAAAAAAAAAAAAAAAAAAATTCCAATAATTTCCCCATGAGAACCCATTTTAAAAATGTTGATAAGGGTAATTTCTGATGTCAAGAAAAATGTTTCCTAATATCATTTAAACCAGGACACTAAATGAAACATTTTACAGTAAGGGAAGATTTACCAAAATAGAAGAAAAAAAAAAAAATCGTTATATTCCATTTAAAGATAATTTGACTGTTTTCAATGCTCAATGGAAGATCATGGCACAATCAGTGTCCTTTCACTGTTTGGTGCTCAACAGATGGCCAACTGGGTGCATGAAGGACTGCAAAAGTGGGAATGAGTGGTCACATGGTAATTATTTCCAATGACATTATTCTAAACAACAGGTTTGTTTGGTTCATTTACACATCTAAAATTCACACTAAAGTACAGAGCGTGTTTGGCAGCAAACAACACAAAGCCTTGGCAATACACTGATCGTTTGAGTGAGATGCCTGATCTTCTGAACAGTACAGAGTACATGCACACTCTTTACAGCCTCATTAAAATCCATTTTTCTTAATCCCGCCATCTAATTTGCATGCAAAATCCCAGACACCACTCAATGTGGGGAGAACAGGACACCAAGGTAACCAAGGACGACAGGTGTGCATTTAAATGACATGTGAAATAATAGAGACGTGGGAGGGTGCGAGCGGGGGGTGGGATGCAACAGCGCCGAGAGCTGCGACCTGAGCCTACGCAAGAGGAATAATGAGCTGAAAATTGCAGGTAATAGTGGCCATGAGAAGAGGACCTGAGCATAGGCTATTACTGCCACTGAATGGCAGATGACACAGAGAGGAACCAGTTTTTTTTTTTTTTCCCTTAAAAAGTTTACATGGTGCTTCAGGTTACCGCCTGGTTTCATCCACTGGTCACCTGGTCATCCATTAAAGAGTTAGTTCACCCCGAAATGAAAATTCTGTAATTAATTACTCACCCTCATGTCATTCCAGACCCGTAAGATCTTCGTTCATCTTCAGAAAACAAATTAAGATATTATTGATGAAATCGGAGAGCTATCTGAACCTCCATAGACAGCAACACAACTGAAATGTTCCCAGGTCCAGAAACGTAGTAAATACATCGGTAAAACTGTCCATGTGACATCAGTGGCTCAACTTCAGTTTTGCGACACTACACAAATACTTTTTTTTTTTTTTTTCGCAAAGAAAACAAAAATAACAAATTACTCAACCATTCTTCTCCCGAGTTGCGTCTTCCGCCATTTCAGAAAGTATCACAACGCATATACATGCTTTCCCCTAAGTGTAAACAACGGTTATTACGCAGATTGCGTTCATGTGCGCGCTTTCCCCCCGAACGTAAACAACGCTGATAACGTCAAATACGTTTTTAGGTACTCTCCAAATTGGTGGAAGAATGGTTGAGTAAATTATGTTATTTTTGAAAAAAAAAATAAATAAATTAAAAAAAAAAAAAAAAGGATTCTTGTAGCCTCGCAAAACTGAAGTTGAGCCACTGATGTTGAGCCACTGATGTCACATGGACTGTTTTACCGATGTATTTACAACGTTTCTGGACCTGGGAAAATTTCAGTTGTGTTGCTGTCTATGGAGGGTTCGATAGCTCTCCAATTTCATCAAAAATATCTTAATTTGTGTTCATTTTGGGGTAAACTAACCCTTTAACCAATCAGTGAGGTTGATTCATTTATCTATTATTGTTTTATTATTATTATCTTTTGTTTTAGCTTTGTTTTGTGTTGTGTTATGGTGTTTTAAAGGGGAGGAATTCTGAGACTTATTCAAGAGTTTTAGCATCTAGACAGTGTGCTGTTAGACTTCCCGTACAGTAAACTTCATCTGAGAAGTTGTTACAGCCAACACAATATTTAAGAAATATTTGGTTGAATGAAGTAAATAAGACATTTTTTTCAGATTTCAGACTGACTGAATAGACATATTTTTCTATTTTAATATTTTAAAATTGCAATAATATTTCTGGTGTATTTTTATGTAATAAATTCAGCCTCAATGAGCATAAGAGACTTCTTAAAAACATTTCAAAATTGGTACAGACCCCAAATTTTGAACAGTAGTGTAACTACATGTACATACACATAATAAGGCTGGACTATTAATCAAAAAGTAAATCGAAACCATAATTCAGAAACTCTAACCGACGTAATTACCACTGTCGGTTATTTCGGGATTCTAATCCTGTCAATACATTCCACAGGGTTGCCAGGTCCACAAAACAAAACAAGCATGATTACTATTCAAAACTAGACCAAAACTAGACCTCTGTTAGGCGTCCCCTTTATCAAAATCGCGTTAAGGGCGATTGCTTTAGTTTAAAAAAATGGACTAAAAACCAACCCACAGCAACAGCCCGAAATGGCAGCCCTGACTTTCCCCTTAAAAACATGCTACCGCATGTGTAGTCACGTGACTCTGTCCAGTCAGCGGCATGGAAGCAACACTGAACGCAGAGTCATCTGAGCAACCGGAGTAGCGTAAAAATATGCTTTCTACATTTTTTAATGTGAAAATATCCTTTTTATATGGATATGAAAGGTGACTTTTTTTTATAATTTTTATAGTTTTGATTTCAAGAAATGTGTGCTTTGATTTCAATTGATCAAAATATTCAATAAATAACCATAAATAGTTTGTTTCCTTCGATTATTTTAAAATCACAAAGATAGGAAATGCACTCTTTCATTACATAAAATATCCCACCTTAGTTGAGCAAAATTACAGTACAAACCTTGTCAGTAAACTATGAGGGCAAATAAATAAATTAAATAATCTTTCATTAATTGTAAAATGCTCAATTAATCAGGATTTTGATTCTAGGTCATATTGTAATACATAAATAAGAATATTATGAGTCATTATGAATATTATAAGAATTCAAATGAGTCAGGACTGAATAAAGTTCAGCTCTGTTCATGTCACTGGAAATTACCAACTCTCACTGAAAATGAACAACTGTATGCAAGTCACTTCGTGAAAGACACTCAAGAATGTCAAACTAATGAACTCCTCACACAGGATCAAAGTGTGAGCGGTCAGTGACACAGTCATTCAGTGGAGACCCGCGACAAGCAGAGCGGTCCATGCTTTAATGCTCTATGACTCATCTCTTATGAAAGGGTACAGTGTCTGACAGGTTATCAAATAGCTCCACTCAGACAACTCCTGCAGTGACACATCCAAATGAGGCCGACTGAGAAAGAGAGGTCATTTAACCGTACAGCTTAACAAGGCCTCTGATACTTCTGTTTTTCATTCTAAAGCATTCACAGCTCCTGCACAGCAACGTTTTCTCTTTTAAGAGTGCCACTTAGTGAACTCACACAGCCTACGCTTACCAAAACCAATTAATCACACAAAAAGTAGAGGCTTGAATAAACTACATATAGGTAATTACTACCTTTTAAAGTTTTGTACAGAAAACATACAATACAAGCACATGCATTTTTTTCTAGATGTCTAAAGTATATAAAAATATTTCACTTGTCTTACAAACTCCATGACTTGATTTAGCCTTAAAAAACACACACACACACACACACACACACTGAGGAATCAATTCCAGAGTTGATTCGAAAGATTTTGGAATTGAACAGCCCTACAACTCAGCTCTTTTTTTAGTTGATTTTATCAGGGTTATATAGGCATGCTTATCTGTTGTAAATCAACATTAAGGCAAAGCAAACCATATTATATTGTCCTATCAGAGCAGCCGCAGTAACTATGTAAAAGATGACAGAGTAAATTATAAGACTAAACACGATTGTTGACCAACAAATCTTTACTGGAGATGTTATAGCATAATCTGCTTTGCCTCTCTTTTGTGCTTATGTGTGGTAGTTGATGCACTGTTGCTAATGTGGCAGTGTAGCCATTGATAATGCCTTAACAGATGGTTCAGAGAAGACGTCAGATTCTCAGCCAAGTAAGAATAAGCCCAGACATGCACGCAATTCCCACTGGTACATGTACAGATCCCTGAATCCTAGGGCTCTATGAAATCGGTTTTCTTTGTTCCACAATTCCGTTTTATTTTTCTCCAAATTCTGTTTAAATTTTCCTGGATTCTTTTTTTTTTTTCCTTATTCAGTTTAAAATTTTCTATACTCTGCTTTAATGATAAAATATAATTTTATTAAATCAAGAAACATGTCTAATTATTCGAAATCATAAAACTTACACAATTTAACAGCAATTTATCAAACATTTAACAAAAATTACATTTATAAGGCCCTGTGAAATGTTTTATTTATTTATTTATTCCATATTTTTTATTGTGTTTTCCATTACTTTTTAATGTTTTCATTAAATTAATAAAATCAATAGCATCTCCAATCAACTGATTTCATAAAAAATGAATGTATTATTTTATTTATTTCAGAAATACTGTGCATTTAAATTTTTCTGCTAAATAAATTCTGATAAATATTCCTTAAAATTTATGTTTTGTTAATTTTATTATTATTAGCAGTACTATCATTACATTAAGTAATATATTTCAGTCACAGTTTCATCAAGTTAAGCCGAACGTTTATTTTGACAGGTTGCTGTGAAGACTGTCAAGTGTCTTTTTGTAACCTATATGATATGGCAATAGTTTTCCTCAAATGAAACTTAAAATGCTCATGAAGTGACTCTCAGAGCAGTTCTAGAGATTATTCATGTTCATGTACTCGTATATTGAGGCGGCAGAGGCCGAAAGCACCACGAGCGTCACACTGCTTCCGTTTGTGTGTAGTAAACGAAACCACGCATCTGCATTATTCATTCACACAGAACATGCAGGATTCATATTTAAATGGTATTTTGTGACATTCTGCGTTACACAGTAAATTCATTTTTTATGACTGGATTCCACGATTCTGTCCATGTTTTCCACATCACGGTACTCTCCACATCATTTGCCACCATCGCTTTTTCAATGATGTACATCTCTAATTGACAGGTGAATATCCGATCTGTACACTTAGATGGCAGATGCAAATGCACGTATCCGATTCATATTAGATTTATTTTCACACATGAATGAGGTCTGAAACTGATCTGAGAACATCAGAACCCAAGCGTTTTACTCCTGTTTACATGTTCACGGGTCGTATCTGATTTTTTTGGAATTGGGTCGCTTGAGCCATGTTATTTAAAGGCAGCCTCATTGGTTGCTATATAAATAAATTAGCCAAGACTTTGGGGGAAAATAAAACACACACACACAGAAATCTGTGAATAACAGGTGTTACAGTGTCCAGTGAACCAGATTCCTGCAGGTGCAGATTCTGTGTGGGCCTCTTGTTCTAGGTTACTTCAGCTGAAGAACATGCACTCACCTCAATACTGAAGTATCCTCTGTCTACATAATCGCCCAGGAAGAGATAGCGCGTGTTGTCGGGGGAGCCACCAACTTCAAAGAGCTTCATGAGGTCGAAGAACTGTCCGTGAACATCACCACATACTGGAGGTGAAAGGGAAACAAAATAAAAGCTTAACATTGCACATCACATTCAGTGAATGGTACTTAACGCCCACCTCATGTTGAAATCAACAGCAACTGTAAGCAAAGCGGTAAAAGGTTTTCTGTATCACATCACATTATAAAACAAATGCCACAGGGAAGTGCTGGACTGTACAGAGACCAAACACTTCTCATAAATCCATCCTACCTGCATCATCCAGCCAGCAACGGCCACATGTACAAGACTGCTCTGTCACTTAGCAACAACGACACTATATCTGAAAATACAGAGGCTGGATCCATTTATAAAACAAAATGCATCTAGAGCCAGAGAGGTTTGTGACATCTATTAATGCATGCTCAAAGGCAGCGATATCTGTAGAGGACAGATGAGCTCTAATTCATTTGCATCATAAAATACCATGCCATGACGCACACAAGAATTAAACCTTGAAGCACATCTTCATCGAGTAATTGAGTAAGCTTAACAAGCTCTGTTTGTCACTGATAAGGACCAGCTGAATTTAAGATTACTCAGATGCTATACAGATTCTCCTGTATAATCTGTAAATTGCTATTATATGATTTGTCTGTCATTTTCTATTTGTCAAATAAAAGAAGCAAAACCCATAACTAATTGACAATTATGCATTTTCTCACAAACTAGACTGACTAGGGATGGATCAAAATAGTTGACTAGTCGTCCAACATCTAACTAGCCAATTACTGAGGTAAACCAGTTTGTAATCTAGGATTTTTGTTGTATTTTAGTGGCATTCTTTTATTTGTTTTATTATGTTTATTTAATGTTGGTTTTGTTATTTATGTTTGCACTATTATGCACACATGCACTCTGGGCTCAGAGAAACGCAATTTCGTTCTGCTGGACACTTGTTGTAAGGCTAGAATGACAATAAAGTATTTGAACTTGAATTATTTTGTGTGCTTGTATGATCAGCCTCTCAACATTTTTTACATGTGTCATGAATTTAAAATTATTGCTACTAAATTTATGGGAGATAATGAAAATTATTTGCATGTTATGGCTAATAAATTGACTGATATTACAATTTATATAAACATAAACCGAAAAATAAAAATGAAATCAATCATTTTAAATGCTAAAAGTGAATTTAGGCCTTAGAAATGTATATTCACAGTATGAAAAAAAGATATTCATTTTGAGATTTGCTAAAGATTATATTTAACATTGTTCTTATATTTTTCAATTTTTAAAAATGAACTTGATGACAACAAAAGTAACACATTCAAAAATGTGTGAAATGTGCAAGTGCAATATCCACTATTGGCTGTCTGATACAAAATCAATCAATCAATTAAAAAAATAAAAATAAATATCACGCATCCCTAATTTATTTAATAAAGTTAAATCTAGACAGGAAAGCAGCACCGTTCAATCACGGTCAGTTGCATTTGTTCCTTTAGAGCAAATAGTCGACTTGTCATTCAGACAACCCTCCATTTAGTTGATTAGTTTCTGCACATCTCTCCTAGTGTTCACTGAAGCATCACTGACCACATTCCACAGCAGAATCTGTGACTGTTTTCGGTGTTGCGTGCCACTGATCTGCAGACAGTATCTGTCATTACGAACCAACGGCACTGACACGGAACTCCATATGAGTCAGTTTGCCGAGGCTGATTCTCCAACGTGACAGTTAGTAACACAAATCAGGTAATCTCTGCAAAGAACTCAACAGCAATGCCAATTTAGTGCGCCTGATGAAAACTGCTTTCACAGATGGAATATGGGCCTCCTTGAATAGTTACTTATCAACCAAACCAATCGTTTTACGATTTATTATTTTATTGTTGGCTAAAGGTACACACGCTGATGCCAATGAAGTGTAATAATGAATATTTGAAACGTTGCATGAAGTTTCCAGAAGGAAAAACACCTTTTTTGGGGGGAAAATTTTTTCTTAGAAGCTAGGTTCAGCCTCAGCAGAACAAAAATCGCAAGTCAGAACAAAGTTCATTGTAATCTAAACAGATGGTCATTTCCCTCAAGCCCTACTAAAGATGTGCTCTTGCTTTCTTACCGGTGATTGGTGCCTCCACCTCTAGCATGCACTTCTCCTGCCTTAGGATATTGGCACCCTCGTTTATGATGCGCAGCGCAGTGTCCTCCTCCACACGTCCCTCTTTGACCAAATGGTTCTTCAGTATCTCGGTATTTGGCTTACCATCCACAAATAGGTCCTTCGCTGTCAGCCGCTGGTGAGGAGGCAGTGGCACTGCTGTAGGTGCAACAAGAACAAAATATCAGCTGACAATTCGCACAACTCTATAAAGCAGCATGGAAACAAGCTTCAGTCATAGTGTAAAGGAAAAGATACTGAGGCCCCGTTTACACTAGTGCGTTTTGGTTTTAAAAAGCATAACTTTTTCTATGGTTACGCTTATTGTTTACACTACTCCGGCGTTTTCGAGGTAGAAAACAGAGACTTCTGAAAACGATGGTGTAGCTGCCCACATTCCCTCTGCGTATCCTTGACGACCGTGTAAACAAGAACATCATTCTCATTGTTGTACCCATAGATATATATAGATAGATGACTCATTCGACCACTCCAAGCACGTAGATGCGTCCGCCATCTAAATAATAGGGAATCTATGGTTGTACTTGCATGAATGGTCATGTGACATGAGATCGTTTCTGAAACGCAGTGAAAAATGAAAACGCACTAGTGTAAGCGATAAGTGCTAGCGATAAAGTGTCATTTGAAAGTAGTTAAGGAATATAACAATTTAATTATTCAAACAATGTAAATAATTCACTTTTTAAATGGACGAATTAACAGACATTCACTACATTTCAAAAGTTTGGGGTCAGAACGATTTTCTAATGTTTCTGAAAGCGTCTTTATGCTTAAAGGTTACATTTATTGAATAAAAACACAGTAAAACAGCAATTAAATCATTACGAATTAAATAACCGTTTTCTATTTGAATATATTGTCAAATGTAATTTATTTCTGTGATGTCAAAGGTAAATTTTCAGCATCCAGTCTTCAGTGTTACATGATCCTTCAGAAATCCTTCTAATATAAAAACATTGTTATCAATGTTGAAAACTGTTGCGCTCCTTGATATTTTTGATAAAACCCCGACATATATTTTCAGGAAACTCTGCTTAATAGAAACAGCATTTATTTGAAATAAAAAGTCACTTTTTATCAACTTTCCATTCTTTTTTCTTTTTTCATCCCACTTGAACGTACGCTACAATATGGAAAAGATCTGTCGCCACCTCAGTTTCATCGCGATTAACCGCAATTTTAAAACAAAGATTACAATGTTTTTTAATCTATTAAAAATATTTAGTTACATTACAAGTAGTAACTTTACAAGTTAAACAAAATAGTTAATTGTTTTATTAGCCATTCATAAGTTATCAGTCATAACAACAAAGTAATAACTTATCGGTTCATCTATAAAAAAAAACATTGCACATTTTCACATCGTTCGCTCTCGCTCCCGAGGATGCATCTTTAAAAAAATAAAAAATAAGGTCGCAGACGTGTATTTTCAGATCTGCTCTTTATTAGTTTGTGCCGCTCTCTGGAGCATCATGACATTTGCTGCTGCTGGGGCTAATAAGAAAAGTTATGGTATCATGAGGATTCTATTGATTCAGCTCTCAGGTTTAACCTTCACAGACGTGAAAGGATACCGAGATGTCGCGCAATAATCCCTCACCTGCGCTGAACTGCTGGGTAATCTAACTCCACCAAATCCCTCAGCGAAAGTGCACAAGTTGCCATAGAGAAGGCTGCAGCTCAAGACACGATAGGAATGAGATGATGAGAAGCATAAGAGCTTCTAGATGTAAACAGATGTTTTTAAAGATAATAAGCATAGATTTATCAAGAGTATAGCATGCTAATATCTGTTCTGTCTCTGTATCCTCTGAAGAGTTCATTATTGAATGAAGTGAGAAGCGTGTCTGAAGTTCTCAAACACCATGAAGAAAACAGGAAGCCGTGTGAACAGCAAAGGCCCCTGGCAGTCTTTTCCCCCAAGTCTATCACAAAAGCTAGGGCTGACGCTGCTGCTTCCACCGCGACCTCATTTGCATGCATCCGCCATAGTGTGTTTTGGCTGCTCAGCCTCCGGCTCTGAATGTCTGCTTGATCGATAGCCAGCGAGAGCCCATATGTTTCAAAGGAAGTCAGGGTTGATCTTAATTTTATGGAAAGTGGCTTTTAAAACTATGGCGTGATTGCTGATGCTGAGGGACATGTAACTAAAGACATCTGCAACGCGTTCGGAGGGAACAAGCAGCTGTCTGGCGGCACCGCAAGGTGCACCGAGTCAGGCTTTGACAATGCTCCCGTTAATCTGGCGGTTCTATTAAACGTGCGCAGAATGCCAGAGCAAATGATGTCTGAGCCCTCAACCATTAGGGATTCAAATCAAGCCACTGGATCCCACAGCCAATCAGCTGCGTATCTGTACGAGGAGACTGAAACAGTAAGGCAATGTCTCATTAAAACCGATGACATGGTTTCAAACTTTGTTTTTTTTTCAAAATATTTCTGAGGCCACACTCTAGGCATATGTCAATTTAAGACATCACTGTTGACAGATCAATCAAATAGAAGACATACTGATTAGGGTTTTTTTTTTTTGCCTTTTGTTAGATTCAATTCTGACCGAGCAGCTGCTTTTTTTTTTTTTAACATTAACTAGCCATGGAAACAATGCAAGCTGCACAACAGATTTTGCCAGTTTTATGACACCTGTGGCCTGTTGTATGAAGCTAGCTGAACAAACTGAGTTTAAGAGTAGATTTAGACTTGACAAAACCAAACAAATCCAACCTCGTTTAGATCCGGTTCAGCGGGCTCACACACCTCGATATAAATGTTCTCTGTCAACTTAAGAGTTTGATCCAGAGTTTGTGATTAACTCCTGAAAGTGTGACGTGTGGCAAACATCCAATCAGAGGGAACAGTTCGATTCACTTCTCTGCTGAAGATTAAGAGTCATTATTAAAAATCTAGTGCATTTAAATGCATTTACAAGGCAGGAATAAACACTGTTGCTGCAGCAAAAGTTTGACAGGGCAGCAGAAAGAAAATATCTGACTATGCAAATGAGTCAACTGAATTTGATCAGACAAAGACCTTCAAAGAAAACGGTTTAGTTATTTTAAAATCTTTATATTTTAAAACTTATTTATATAATTTAAATGCATAGTGTAATATTAATTGGCAGTTAACAATATTTATTTGAATATATTATGACTTCTAAATAATTACAATTCATATATTATGAATATAATAAATAATTACCAGCAAAAGATGGGCAATTCTGTCTCTAAAGTTGTTTTGCTGTAAACTCTTAATATGAAGTGAGAAATACAAGGGGAGTGGCTTTATTGCATCAGATGTGTCACTTTACTCACAGCTGATTGGCCCAGTTTGAGTTTGAGATCTTTAACCCAGAATAAAACCTACTCCGGAGGTTTTATAAAATCAACAGAAATGGACATATCTTTCTACACAATGTTGATGTTAGATATATAAATACTGTTCAAAAGTGTATACAGTAAAAATACAGCAAAAACAGTACTATTGGGAACTATTATTACAATGTAAATATTATGACCGTTTTAATATACTATAAAACGTAATTTATTCCTGTAATGGCAAAGCTCAGTTTTACTCAGCCTTCAGTGTCACATGATCCTTCAGAAACCATTCTAATATTCTGATCTTGTGCTCAAAAAAAACATTTATTATTATCAATGTTGAAAACAAATGCTGCCTAATGTTTGTGGAAACGTAATAGAAAGTAGAACGTAATAAAAACAAAAAACAAAAATAAGAATAAAAAAAAATAAAAGCAGTAATTTCTTTAAAAAAAATGAATAGTAATGTATATACTAAACAAATATATATATATATATAAAAACTAGGGCTGTAAACACAATCAAACAAAAATAGTTAAATACTTCTTTTTAAGCATTAAGCCTTATGGTAAATTCGATTTCCAAAGTTTAAAAACCCCTGTATGAAAATATAATAATACCACAGAAGTGAAAGCTTTTTCTGCAACAACTGAGCCAAAATCATATGAAAGTTATTATTTTAAATTGAGATCTCAATAAATGTTATTTGAGAAGAAATGATGACTGAAGACTATAGTAAAAGTCAATCTAACACTCTTGCTTTTGGCATGAAGACAGAACCCAAACATTTCAATCATTATGATATCCTCAGGAGTGAGCTCTGACAGTTAAAAAAAGATGTGTTATCATGACGCATGACTGAACAGGGTTGATCTTAGCAGAACCCGGTAGACTTAGTCAATAACCATTTTCAGCTCATGTACAATAGTTCAGTTGGCCACACTTATCCACAATAAAAAAAAATAAAAATAAAAATATATATATAAATATATGTGGTTGGAGTTGGTGACTCCACCTTACCTGAGTTAAGGATTTGTACAATATGAGCTCACTGTCATAAGGGCATAAACGTACATTATCTAGACTCTGACTGCTGAGGAGTATAAATAAACAGTAAGCAGCCCTGGGTCCACAACACAGGCTGGGAATAGTGACGGTAAGCTGGGTACGAGCACTAAGAACAGATTAGACAAAGCCTTTATTAGCCAGGGATTCCAGGTTCAGAGTCTGTTTATTTAGGGACTCTTCCCACTGCAAACAAGATCCTGACCCTAAAGTTCAAAAGAGAGGATGGAGGGTTAAGGCCGATGTGGAGAAACGTCAACACATTCATGCTTCAAAATTCTGTGGGATGCTTTAAACCTTCATTAAAACGCAAACACGCTTTTTCACAGCTGATAGAGTCTAAAACACAGACAAAGACGCATGTGTGGCGAGAAGGGTTAGACACATAGATCTTCAATCTAAGTTTAAACATTTGCATACGGCACAGTTCTGAACCAAACGCTTTGCATTTCAGTGTTACCAAGGACAGGCTCTGCCTTCAGGATGACATTTCGTGCAACGCAGATTCTGGGCTTTTCTAGCCCTGCATACAACTAGACGCAAGGCAGGCTACAAGTGTTCACTCAAAACCTGGATATTTGAAAGGCAAATTGGTTCCTGTGCTGACCTACTAATGTGCTATAAGCGTCTACATTTTTTCTTGCTTCTCAACCCAACAAAATAATCTTTTCAAACTCAATGCAATAACATGGAGAATAGAAATTCAGCTTCTGTGACATTATTCTTGTGTAATATCTGGTGATCCATGACTCAAATGTCAGCAAATGGCCACAGAAAGTTCTGATTTTACATTTCTGATGAAATGTAATTTGGCTAGGTTTACCTGGTTTGACCTTATTGGGTAAACTAGTTACCTGGTCATAATGAAGCATGAACACAGTGAGCCTTATTTAGATCATTATTCTTAAAAAGCAAAAACGCATTTGTTTTCTATTACGATATTTTCCAGAAAGCCATAAATTTATGTAATCACAATCGCACAAATCTAGCCGAAAACACGGTCTGAAATCTGTTTCGAATTAAAAAGTGTTCAACAGAGTTTCTGTCTAACTAACATGTCATAACCTAAGTTAGAAGGATTTAATTTTCCACAAAAATGAAAACCAAATTGTAAGTGACAGGTGTAAAGTCTGTTCAACAGGCTGTAAAGTAACTTCAATGTTGATCATTCAGCTGATGCAAAACTGAAAATATGTCTTTCCAAAAAAAAAAAAAAAAAAAAAAAATCTGATGACAAACTTCTGGAGAAATGCACAGTATTGCACAGACTCCATGTATAAGGTTTATATTATAATGAAAATACTAAGTATATTACAAATACATAATCACAAAAATACAAAGTATACAGTATATTATAAATATTCAATAAATATTCATATTAAATAACCCTGACTAAGGTCTATTGCCTGCAAACCATTAGCTGATGCTAAGACATATAGGAGGCTTGTATCTTGAACCCCATTTTAAAACCATTACTGCATGCTAATTCTCATGGCTTTCTCTAGGAAAGTTCTCAAAACGGATCCAAGCAGGTAATGCGAAGCATGTGTGTTTCAATTTACTCCATATTATTTATACCACAAATAATGATAAGCCCCTACAAAGACTGGCTGACAGGAGCACATTGCTGGATTTTGAAATCAGGCTTGCTTTATACCCGAGACTAAAAAGATAAAAAAATGTAATGATGCTGTCCTCATACACCAGGTGTGTAGAAAGAAATATTCATATTTTACATGTATGTGCCAGAATCTTGGGTCACTCCCACCTTCACAGTTACAGGCATGGCTGATCTCCAAAACAACCACAGCTTTACCCAGACACAGTTTAAACGGCTGTAAATACTAAATGATGTAATGAAAATTTTGACTTATTAACAGTTGAAAAGCAGTCACATGTATTTCAAAAGTCTATATTTAAATTGTTAATATAAATGGGTATGCCCTACTTTTATTTGCGATGGGTGCAACAGGATAATTTATCATCAATTAAAAAGGACTCGTGCCAAGATTATAAAACAACTTTAATTCGATTTAGTGGCACAGTTAAAAATAAAGCTGTTTGAAAAATTGGGATTGGCAACCCACACATCGCTATCACGAATTACAGTGCAGGAAATCAATCAACAAAACCTGGAAAATCCGTCAGGCTGTCAAGAAATGATTCAGATGAATCAAATGATTGGCGAGTCAAATGATTCACCAAAATACCAGAGTGGGGCTCCAATAGAATCAACTGTAATTACCCGTCTAGACACTTCATACTCAAACTGAAATGAACTTACTTTTAATGATTCGTTCGGTGGTCGACAGCTTTTCTTTCGGCTCTTTAGTCGACATCTTCTCACAGTTCGGTCAGGGTTTATTAGCCAGCAAATGAGCAAAGATATCCTCCGTGTTTGCTGGTGCCAGTCCGAGGAAGGAGAGATCGCCAAGCGGCCAGTGACTCCAAAGGGTCCGAGAACTGTTGAAATTCAGACCAGCGGGCAGGTTTAACGCTCTAACACAGCTAATTTAGTCAACACTGAACAATAGTTGGGTACACGGGTCACAGGGCAGCATAATAACATCGCCAGCAGACGCACGGACTCGAACGCTTGCCCTCGCTGACAGAAACACAACCACCGATCGTCGCTGATAAACTAACGTTAGTAGAATCGAGTCCGGTCTCGGTGTTTTCCTGCCGACATTGACCTATCTATCTAGCTAGCTATCAGCTTTTCTCTATCAGATATCTTGGGCTCGTAGCAACGGGAGCCAGCGACACAAGATGATTAGGGTTTGGTGCGCAATCTTGAACGTTAATCCGATTTTCCACTTTTCAGAGTCACAACGTCAACTCGCCAGTTTAGCTAGACTCTCATAAGAGAGTTCGGCATAATAATAACGTGCCGAACCGCGCCGATTTGTCTTAATAAACATATGTCCTGTCGTGTGAGAACAGCGATTGCGCGATCTACCCGCCCACTCGAGCTAACCATATGCCTAGCAGTAACTTCCAATCACACTCTCGTTCCCAGCTCCTCAGATTAAACGCTAATCTCTAAACCTCAGACGGATTTCCTGCAATATGGCGGAGCTGTGGCTCTCGACGCGCTGGCGTAGGCGTGACGTAGCACGTAAAATTTGACACGTGCGCTGCAGATGGTTAAATGGGTCGTGCTGGAGGTCCCTCGGTCCCTCAGCGTGGATGTGGAGGGGCTGCTCTGCTCTGCAGAAGAAAGCAGAAAAACTACAAGGCGAAAGCAGTCCATTAAAGTTAGTGTTATGTATGTCTTTTAAACCCACACTGTAGGCCTGTTTCCACAAAGGGGCACTTTTTGTCAAAGATGTTCTTACTGGAGACTGTATCATCGTTCATTTTTTACTTTGTGTCACTTCATGTGCTGCACACTTCAGGCCATGAATGGGTAACAAATCATCAATGAGCATTTGCACGAGTTTGAATTTTTCTTGGGGTCAAAAGGTCATTTAAAGTAATTGATCACTGGGGTTGGAACACACCTATGAGGAAGCAAGGGGTGCTGATTATTTAAGCATAAATAAATATTTATGTATTGTTATAAAATATTGTATATATATTGTTATTTTTTTAGGCCGTCAAAGTTAAAGTGCACTTAAGAAATTGAGTATGTTTAAGTTTTTTTTTTTTTTTTTTTACAATAAATTCAGTTAAAAGTAAATCTAAAACTCAAAATTAGTTGTATTAATTCTAATACTTTTTTCCTCACCTTTTTTCATGCTTCTAAGAAACATAATGTGGGAAATTGTTAATCTCAGATATGCTGTCAACAACTAAATATTTTCCACATAATTTTTTGAGGATATATTTCCAGTGTTAAAGCTGTGAAATTAAAAAAATCAGCAACCCGTAATGCTTTTCATCTTTTTTTTTTGGCACTCAAGTTTACCCATATATACTGTGGCTACCACTAGTTTACCAACTGTATATGCATAGTGGTTACTAAATAGTGCATAAACCACTACATTTACTGTATAAACCCTTGCTAGTTGTATATTTATAATTGATTGTAAACTCTAAATGTGTGCAAAAATTAGCATGAATATCACATCACTGCTATTTTTCCTGTATCCTAATACCATTAAAATATTCATAAAATGGAAAGATTTACTTTAACTGCAAAATGAGGTGCAAATAGTTGCTTAACTAGGGGCCTTTGTCACAATTGCAGCAGAAATTCAAAATGTTGCAAGGGTATATGACATTACTTTGTGTACTCACACTTGCATCCACCAGGGGGAGTCAAATTCTTTGTTAGGGCCTATTAGATTTATACAAAGAGCAATATTTTATTTTCAATAATTAAAACGAACATAACCCTCATTCCTGAATACAAGACATGGAAAGGCTGAACTCACAAAAGTGATGGTATATCATTTATTATCTTTAAAATAGAGATGTCAGTTCCATTTGCCATATCTTCCACTTTGAACAGACATTACCTAGCACTTAGTCTGCATATTTTACATTAGGAAATTACAAAACACTATTTTATTGCCAGCAAAAGCATACAGCCAAGTTACCTTTTACAAACCTAGCAATCATTATTATTTTTAAGACAAAGAAAGACCATGTTTATACACACAAACAAACAAACAAACAGTTTTCAAGGGTGGAAGCTGGTTTTTCCAGATGGTTGGCAATCCTGTCATAGTACATAATGGTTTTCACAGGTATTTATCCAATGTCTAGACATAATGCAGCCTGATTCATGAGGAACCCAGATAATTCCACCTCTCGATCTGGTGCTCATCAGCATCAACATAAAGCAGATACCCAACCCAAGTCTGACAAACACCGAGTGATTTAATTCAAACAGAGCCTGCATACTAACATCATCTTGGTTCAGCTCATTAAATGAATGTAGTAGCACCAGTGATTAAAGAGAGGACTTAATCCAAACAACATTTCTATCATGTCAACTTCCTGAATCTGAGGCAACGTAATTATGGCTCTAACTGGTCAAATATAAACAATAGATATTTAGGTAAAGAGCACTTGCAAAGATGTTACCTGTGTAAACAGCATATATGTTGAAAAATAAATTTCTAATTGTTATAGAAATCTGTTTTAGAACGGGAAGGCAAGGAGGAATATGAAGCACGCGTGTGTATACACACACACACACACACGCACACACACACTCTCACCACAGTGAACAAGCTTTCATCTTAATACCCAGCAAAGGCACAAAGTGGCTATTTCAGCAGCAGACACATGAAGAGACCAGAACATACATATTGAAAACAGATGCAGGGTGAAAACAAAAGGGATGAATGAAGGTTATACTACATATTAAGGACAGAAAACAAGATATGATATGTAATAGACCTGATGGTGTATGCAAGTCCAATTTTACCACTAAATTTCTGGGTTAAATGGTATGGCTATATTAGTTTGGGGCTTAGGGAAAGGAAGCACATTTCCGATGAACATCTTCTCAACAGATGGCAAAAATAAACACAAGGAGGATTATGGTGTTAGTTACAAACGTTAAGATGGTAAATTATGCATCAGTGCCAGTTTAAGCATGCATGGTAATGACAGTACAAGCACGTATGCTTCACAAATGTTCGCGCTAAAGCCAAAAAAAACCTCATTTGCACATTTTTTTCCCACACATACTACAGTTCACTCACACTCCTTTCAAATTCTAGCCAATAAGCTCCTTCCAGCGCGAGTTTGCTCGTATCTGAGACATAAGGCCCTCTCCATTGTAGTGGTAGCTCTGATCTCCCAATCTCATCCACATCAGTACCAAATGACTTCACCCACATTTAACTCAGTTTTGAATTAAATTGTCCTGTTTTTCTGCTACCAGCACAAAACTGGATCCAATGGAAAAACAAATAGCATCTTTGGCTGCAGGTTTGAGAAAACCTGAAGAGCAAAAATGGTTTTGTTTCTTCCCCCCTAAAAAAAAACTCAGCACAGTATGGTCTCAGTCTGTTTGCATAGGCTTTACTTTTTTGTAAAAGCAGCTTTTTCAGGTATGAAATGTCAGAAGTTATTAAAGTGGTTGAACTGACATATTAGCATGAACTTGACAACTCAGATGAAAACATCAAATCGTAGCTCTTCATATCTGTCTAGATGGCCTAACAGAACGCCTGTTCTTGAACTTTGATATCTTCATTATGTATGGAGGCTCATGTGAACTTTTTTTACTTGATCTAACGCTACTGAGAAGGGAAGAACGGAAGAACGGGAACAGCATGACTCCATAACCAGCCATGACTGATCAAATACAAAAGTAGTCTAAAGTGCAAATTGAAGTTCCTGTTGCAGATGCCTCTTTGATTGCAGAAAAGTCTTGTTAATTTTGCACTAGACAAGACTCCATCTTGGCGCACAATATTTTATAACATGCAGCTTGAAGGACCTACAAAAGGCTTGAATGAATGTCCAGTGTGCATTTTGTTTTTTTCTCCATAGACCGTAATGTTCCTTGTTCACTGCATGATGAAGCCTGGCTGGGGTGCCATGCGTGGTGGGGGTCTCTGGGGCACAGGTGGGGCATATTGCTGCATGTACATGCTGGGGTATCCCTGGTTAAGAATGGGTGGCGTGTTTGCTACCCTAGGGGGAATAGGGGGGTATGGAGAAGTGGGAGGGAATGGAGAGGCCGCAGCAAACGGAGAGGTAGGAGGGTAGGAGACGGCTGCGGTGGGCTGAGCAGAAGGAGTTTGGGTGACTTTAAGTGGGGGGAGAGGAGGAGCCCGCCGGGGCATTGGCATGGGGGAACCATTAACCTCTCTATGGAGAGCGGCTGGCCTGGAGGGAAGGTCCTGAGAACGAGAGGGCTGAGGTGCAGCTGGGGCCATGTGGTGTCCCTTCAGCACCATTTCCTGGAGCTTCTCTATCTTGACTCTCCGCATGTGCGCCAGTTTCCTTTTACTCTGATACTCGTCGATGAATGCGTCCAGGGGGGTCACGCCATCGAGGAGCGAATCGGCCATGTTCTGATTTGAAAAAGAGAGAAATAATAACATGATCATTGACTAATTAGTCCATCAGATGATGAAAAATCCCCAGCAGATATATAGTGCGACTTTAAAGAGTGTTTAAGCTTCGTGGAAATGGAGGTACCTCAGTTTCTTCTTCGATTTTGGCTCCTTCTGCTTGTAGGAGTGCGAGGAGTGTGTCCAAGGGAGTGTTTCCACATCTGTCATCTGTGAGGGGACAGAAAGAAAAAGAGGAATGTGTTATAATTAAGGTGTTTGAAAAATTGTGACAATAAAATACTGCCTTCCTAGCTCAAGCAGTAAAGCATGGTGCTGGCTAGGGCTAGGCGACATGAGCAAAAATTCATATCTCGGTATTTTTTGGCTGATGTGCAGTATACGGTATATATCTCGGTATTTTGTATTTGGATTAAACGAATAAAGTGAATGCAAGCATGAAGGCATATATTATGTGCAAATAGGGTTCAAATCACATTACATTGTAACATTGTAACATAAAAAAAGCACAGACTAATTGAGTAAAAAGGCTATTTTGTTTACCCCATTACACTTTACAGTTAGTGCTATCATACAAATACACTTGTCGGTTTAAAATTCTACATATGTCACATTTATTTTCCAACTACAAATATTTCAGCAAAATGTATATGTTATTCAGAGTTATTGCGCTCTGTCTGTTTGGTGCGCATGCGCGTGGAGGCGCTCGTCCTAAATGGTCTGTGAAGTTTAGCGGAGAATCGCAAAGCAAAGGCTCACGCACTTCTAACTGCAAAATGGAAATTTTTCCATGGCTTTCTAACATTTACAGATGGAGAATATACCTGTGAAATGTAAGTTATGCGTTAAGGAAAACAGCACGTCTCAAACACATTAAACAGCGTGTCTCTGTCAGAGCCGCTTTAAACTGAAACTATAAACTACTATATCTTACGATTTTTTTTAAAGCCCTTCATATAAAGCCTGATACATGTAGAACACATTGTACTATGCACTTTCTCCGCAGCAGTTAAGTCTGTGTCCTCCCTAGATATTTTTTCAGATGCGCTCGTATCAAACTACTTATATCGATATTAACGGTATTGCTTCATACCGTATCGCTAATAAAGAATATATCGATATATCGTACAAACTCGATATACCGCCCAACCCTAGTGCTGGCAAAGCCAAAGTCATCGGTTCAATTTCCAAAGAGTTCAACGCAAGTTGCTTTGGATAAATGTGTCTGCCAAATGCATTACTGTACATGTAAACAATATTTAATCCTATACTGAAATAATAAATGTAGGAATTTAGGAAACTTGTATTAGCCTGAAAAGGTATTAAACATGTTTAGAGATAAAGGAAAACGGCACCTTTTGGCTTTAGCCATTGTGCAACATCAAAGGCAGCAATATAAATCTGCCAACTTGGGAGTGCATGCCTTTAGTAAATTTGCTAAGGCATCAACAGGGTGTGTTTCACCTTTCAGTTCAGGAGCCATGGCTTCAGATTTCACAGTACAACTGAACACGCCTGTCAGAAATTCTCAGAGGTCAACAGACATTTGCGTCAGAAATGAATTTAATGTATTAATATGCTTAAATTACACAACTGCTTACATAACAGCAATTCATTATCAAGAGAAAAATGTGTAATGTTCTACACTTAACAGACAGCTCAAAACAACGAGGAAAATGAATTTGAGACCAAAAAGAGATCCAAGATCACAAACCAATATTGTATACATATAATGGAATGCATAAATACATACAAGTAAGCTTTGATCAAATGATAGATTAAAGCTGTCGGACATCTTCTCAAACTGCATTTTGACAGCTTGTAATTCATTACCTAAGGGCCACTTTCCCTCATATACCATTCCATATCAGTCTAGCTCTCTTCGCTGATTTACATCTATTTACATTTATTTTCATGGCAGAGTCAACTTACAAGTGTCATTATGCTTTGTTGTTGTTGTTGTTGTTGTTGTTGTATTACACCATCCATAATTCTAAATGTCGTCCAACCACTCAACAGGCTGCTTCTGCCATGTTTACCACATTACTTCCAAACTACAACACTCGACCGTGCTGAGTAATGCTGTGTTTCTGTACTGGTCAAATAAACGTAAATACTGTAAGCTGTCATTTACTGTTTATCATTGCAATTGTTTTCCTGGTAGAAAACGCTTTTTAATTTTAATTAATTACATTAGCCAGTGTACACTGCAAACGAGTGATTCAACAAAACCTGAATGTTCCCATTAGAATCAGTAGGACCAATGGCTTTTTTCTGTCCTCTTTTGAATGACAGGCTACGATTGACTCATTGCTTGTTCTTAAACAGTCATCTGATATCCTGCCAGAGCTGGGTAGATTACTTACAAATTGTAATCCGTTACTGATTCCAGATCACATGACAAAAATTGTAGTCAGTAACGTAATCTGTTACATTACACATTTTAGGTAATATCATCAGATTACTTTTGATTTAACTCGTTTATCACATTCATTTAAATAGCATTATCTTGTACCATAATGACTATAGAATACCCATACTCTATAGAATAATAATAATAAAAGTCTTAAAGAGACTTTGCAGTCAATGTGCTCAAAGCTTCGCAGACCGTTCCAAAAATGGCAGATGGCTTACGTATCGCAGCCCATAGAAAGTGTCAATAATGAGGCATCTAGGTATATATATCTATGGAGCATACTACTAAACTTCAGCCACGAAACTGGCTAACTAGCACATTATTAGGAAAGGCAATTTTCAAAGATTCATAAAAACCCTTATACTCACTTCTTCTGTAGATAAAGCTGAATCACAAATGATTCGGGAGAACACAGACAGATCAAGATCGGCTCATTCCCTTCTAAACGAAAGTAACGTTAAACCTCTGCCTCTTCAGAGGCTCAGATGACTGGAGTAAATGACGACTGCTATATTCATTATTACATCCAACAACTAAACACTTCAATCGCTTAATCTGAGACATCTTGTCTTCCCCTGCACAACAGCTCTCAGCTCACTCAGGGTGGGTCTAAGGTAAAACGGCCGTGTCAATTAACTCTCGTGGGAGTGGCCTGTGCAGAACTACGTCATTCTGACAGGGCTCTCAGAACAGCCTGATTTGAGAAAGGGGATTTTAAAATAGGGATTAAAAAAAAAAACACTGGTGGATTTTTATCATTATAGGATGGATGTGTACACACACTTCCAACACATATTTTGTTCAAACAACTTGTAAAGTGAATTTGCATCTGATGACCCCTTTAAACCTGAAATGATTTTTGTAAATCCAGTGGTCAAATGCTGTCGCCACCTGACTAATGACTGATCTTTGTGTGAATGTCCACAAAACTGGACTATATATATACACATATATAATCGGTAGGCTATTTTATAAAGGAAAATGTAAAAGATGAAAAAGAGAATTTAGGGAGAATCAATGAATTAAGAATAATTTATTGCTATTGTGTGAATATGTAATCATGTAATCCATAAAAAAGTAACTGTAGTCTGATTACGAGTGTTTTAAAATGTAACTTACTCTAATTACAAGTACTTTATTTTTGGAGTCTGATTACGTAATTACATGTAATCAGTTACTACCCAGCTCTGTATCCTGCTAATTAAAACCAGCAATATCTTAGCCCCGCCTCTTTTCAGCACTGCACTGCTTCACACATTACAATATTCATAACTTTTGTTAACTCTACAGTAAGTAAAGCCACTTCACCAGCTGATAAGTCTTCGCCAGCTGTGTGCTTGTTTCTCTTGCACACAACAGAATCAGTCACAGACTTATCAACTGTATGAATCAGCATACTTGACTAGAGATCTACATGCTTCAACAACAAACTGAGACTGACAGTAAACATGACCTAAAAGCTGTTTCTCTTATGAGACCAATGAAAATGGAGCAGGAAAGAAAGGAAGGGCAGGGCCTTTTAAAGGGTTGCGTTTAATACACTAATGCAATCACTAATGCGGGATAAAGTAACATCACATTAAACTTCGGATGAAACTGGTTGTGACGCTTTGGCTGATTTAGAGACAGGAAGGCGTGGCCGCCTGTATGACATCTGTTTTTCCAAGTTAACAAGTGCCCACTTCATTACTTTTCAACTACCTTATTTACAATTTTTAATGTGAATTGCAGAGCAAATAAAACTTCTGCCCAGAATAAAACCGTGTCTATGCAGAATGACTCATCAATTTTGCCCGTCCTGGACTTCCATTTCCCAATCAGACTTTGGTGAAGTGCACATGCACATCCTACAATCGACTACTTACTAACAATAAGGGCACAATATGCAAATTTTCCGGTACATTCGAAATACCCAAATGACCCATTTTATTTGCCTAAATAAATATCATACAAAGCATACTGCTTGAAATACTGTATCCCACAATGCATTACTTGTATTTCATTGCAAACATCCCGCAGATCATGAGACTGCTTTCGGTCTACAGCCAGCCCAGCTTACTTTGTGCTCTATGCAAGTGTGTGACAGACCAGACAAAGAGAGAAAATACTGAATGTATGTGTATGTGTGTGTGTGTGTGTGTCCGTTTTGTGTGGGCATACTCCTTCCCCCTCTCCAAGCCCTGTTCCTGACATTGCACAGGGCACAAAGCCACACTGTTACTGCAGAGATCTGCTCCACAGCAGCAGCATCAGAATGGGCCGTCACGCTGAAACACCCCCACGGAGCTGCTCCGTTGTTAAGGCTCAGCTTTGGGAATGGGGGTGGCGGCGGGTTAATGTACACACAGGATCCTCACCACACAATTTAGCCTGAAGACTAGGGCTTTTGTTTATCTGGGTCAAGTGAACGGCTGACTAGCCAGCCTGCCGGCAACCCTGTCCAGATGCACTGGCACTGCTGCTGCTGCTATCCAGTAAATCCTTATCTGGGACAGATAACCACCCCAGCCAGGGAAAGTGGGTAACCTACATTTCACCAAAGCCATTATCGCTCTTTTCATCTGTACACAGATGACAACTCATCATGTTTATTTCCTCTATGCAAAAATAACAAACAGTAACTAGACCGGGTGGGGGGGGGGGGGGGGGGGGCTCTGATGTGAAGGGCTGGAAGTGAAAAGTGAAACATGCATATAAACAAAAGCCAGTGTCACAGGAAAACTCATCTTAACTCTTCTCAATTTGAAATGTAATACTGCAATACTGATCCACATATTTTAAATGTTACTAAATATACAAAAATATTTTTCTATTTTTTTTTTAAATAAATCTTTTTTTTAGCCTTTTGACAATATCAACTTTCATATTCAACTTCATATTTATTTACACAAAAATACTGAATGAGAGTGATTTCCCCCCATTCAGACGAACACGATTTCAATTTAGATTAATATTTATTTGTTTACTATCTAAATATAAATACATCTTTAAGCCTTTTTACAATATTTGATATACATCTTGATATTTATGTTTTTATCACATTTTATATCATAATAAAATATAGAATGTGGGTGATTTTTAACTAAATACGTGAACTATAATTTAAAGGCTTAGATTTCCAAAAAAATGAAAATTCTGTCATTAATTACTTACCCTCACGTCGTTCCAAACCTGTAAGACCTTCGTTCATCTTCGGAACACAAATTTTTGATGGAATCTGAGAGCTTTCTGACCCTCCATAGACAGCAAGGGTCCTAAAGCCCTGTTCACACCAAGAACGATAACTATAAAGATAACAATATTAGCGTCCACACCAGCGAACGATATTGTCCGCGCACACGCATGTGCCGCTTTAAATTCACGAGCTCCTTATAGCAGGATGGATTCTGATTGGATGTCAATGTTTGTATCGTTTATCAGCTGGAAAAAAATTGGTTCTGGAAGTGATACCAACAATATTGTTTCTCTGTGCCTTTATCGTTATAGTTGTGGTGTGGACTCTGCTATTCTTCAATATCGAGAACGATTTTTAGAACTATATCTTTATAGTTATCGTGCTTGGTGTGAACGGGCCTTTACACGATCAAGGTCCAGAAACGTAGCAAGGAGATCGGTAAAATAATCCATGTGACATCAGAATTTTACGAAGCTACGAGAATACTCACCCTAGCACCATTTTGGAGAATATCCACTGAACGCACACAGCGTATGCTCTTCTGTGTCAGCAGCGCCACACGGATACATTTTCTAAGTTGTATGTACACTTTGATCCGTGTGGTGCAGCTGACACAGAAGAGCATAAGCTGTTTGCGTTCAGTGGATACTCTCCAAAATGGCACTGAGGTGACATGGAGGAGACTAATTTGAATAAAGTTTTTTTTTGTTTGTTTTTTTTGCGCACAAAAAGCATTCTCGCAGCTTCGTAAAATTATGGTTGAACCCCTAATGTCACATGGATTATTTTACCAATCTCCTTGCTACGTTTCTGGACCCTTATCTTGTAAGGACCCTTGTTGTCTATGGAGGGTCAGAGAGCTCTCAGATTCCATCAAAAATATCTTAATTTGTGTTCCAGAGATGAATGGAGGTGTTATGGGTTTGGAACAAAGCAATTAATGACAGAATTTTCATTTTTGGGTGAACTATCCCTTTAAGAAAGAATGTTTTTGAATCATTTCCATGTATATTTCAATATAACTCCGAGCAGATGAATCCTTAACCATCTTCAAGAATCGTCTAAAAACAAATCTCTTCCATCTTTATTTGACCCTCTAACTCTAGCACTCTCTCTCTCTCTCTCTTCCTTTCGGCATGCTCCCTTTATCAGGGCTCGCCACAGCGGAGTGATCCGCACAACCGATTTGGCACATGTTTTACCCCAGATACCTTTCCTGCCGCAACCCAGCCATGAGAGTGCACTCCTCTAACTCTAGCACTCTCTATTCTAATTCTATTCTTAAAAAAAAAAAAAAAAACTTGCCCCTTTTAGACTTGCACTCTATTCATTTACTGCTTGTTTTCTTAAAAAAAACTAAAACACTAGCTTCTCTTTTCTTTTTGTATTCTTTTTCTTTTCTTTTTTATACAATTAAGAAAAGCAAAAAAATACCTCTAACACTAGCTTGCTCTATTCTTTTTCTAATCTGTTTCCTTTTTATTTATTATATCATCATTTGAAAAAAAACCTTGCTACATGTACTACATTAAGCTAACTGAGACTTGTTATAGCACTTGCGTATCATTGCTCTTTTGATGATTTTGATTGCTTCCATTGTCCTCATTTGTAAGTCGCTTTTGATAAAAGCATCTGCTAAATGACTAAATGTGAATGTAATTAACAATAAATATTAACAAACAGCAATATTTACTTTATTAACAAACAAACAAAAAACACACATTTTAAATAATATACAATGAATACTCAATTTATAACCTAGTCCTGTTCTACACCACAGATCCAATACTAGATCCAGCTCAGAGAGAGTGGGAGACGTCAAGGTTTCCAAGTTGTACTTTAGTTTTAATATACACCATAAATCAAAACCTAAGCCACATGACATTGAGTGTACAGATGGTAAAATGAAACGTGTGTTAGTCTGCTGTTTGGAATCAGCTTCCAAGCAACCGCAGTGTCACAAAGAGTAATCAGTGACAGCGTTTTATTCATGATATCAGCACACACACAGCGCAGAGGGGCATGGAGGGACGCTGAATACCATTCCCTGTTCTCTTTAAAGTCACAGATCCTTCTCAGCTGTGACAGTCATCTGCTACCGTTTAGTTCTGCCCTCTGTTTCCATGAGGAAAAGACATATAGGGGGAAGTGGTGCACAAAGCCTAAGAATTTGTGAAAATTACAAGCAAAACCTGAAAAACAGGCCCTTCAGGGAGTTATCTTATAGCTGGAAAAGATGACTAAGTTCATATGTTCACATGCCACAGCAACATAAAACACCTAGAGGGACGCTTCATACATTTACATTGTTTTCATTGCAGCTTTTCAAAATTACATATTGTAAAAATAGTCCCAAGTCCATAAAGGACATAACCACCATATACAAAACAAGTTTGTAATTGTAAGAGACATATGCTACACAGAAAGGCAGAGAGATGTTACATGTTAATCCCAGTGTTTTACCTAGAGTGGACTTGCGCAGCTGATAGGCCTCAAACAGCTCCTGTAGGCTCCGGTACCGACTGGTCAGTTCATTCTTTTGGTGGTCAAGTCTGGGTTGTAGTTTAAGGTTCTGCTCAGCCAGAAGACGGTTACTAGCCAGGGTCATCTCCTTGTTCTGCTGTAGTCCTTTAATCTGAGGAAAACACAAGGAACATGTTAACTCAATAAACAGTGAGTATACATACATTTCTACATAGATTACCATTTAAAGGTTTTGGATCAGTATTTTTTTTTAGAATTTAATTCCTTTGTTCAGCAAGGACACATTACAGTGATAAAAAGTTACAGTAACTTTTACATGGTTACAAAAAATATATTTCAAATACATGCTGTTCTTTTGAACATTCTATTCATCAATGAATCCTGAAAAAAAATATCACTGCATCTACAAAAATATTAAGTTTGCAATAAGTTGTTACAAAAGATTGCTATTTCAAATAAATGCTGTTGTTTTGCACTTTGTATTCATCAAAGAATCTTAAATTAATACTATCTTAGGTTTCCAAAACAATATTAAGCAAAGTTTCAACACTAATATAATAATAATAATAATAATAATAATAATAATAATAATAATAATAACGTTTCTTGAGCGCCAAATCAGTATATTAGAATAATTTCTGGATGATCATGTGACACTTTAACATCACAGGAATAAATTACTCTTAAAAAAAATCAAATAGACAGCAGTTATTTTACATAGTATTACTATTTCAAAATATTTCTGATTTCACTGTATTTTTGTTCAAATAAATGCAGTTGCGATGAACACGTGAAAGAAAAAGAAAAGTTGCAAAGTCACCATAATATCTGTAACAAGAGTAAATGTTTTCACATGACAATTTTTAGAATTTCTCACAGCATCATGTTGCAGTTCCAGGTGACGGAGTGAACTGTCAGGTACATTTCTATAAGCGTAAACAACATGGTATGTGGGCAGTGGAAAGTGAAGGTTAAGTCTATAACCCATGTACTAATGTACATGTACTTTCATAATTACTAAAGGGTAGCATATATATTTGTGGGCCCCAGATCTAAACTTTTCAAATGTCAAAGTAACAAGGTTTTGCAAATGATCATCGGCAATTTCTGGTTTTGTACCTCATATAATTACAAAAGTTAAAAACCATGCAATCCAAAAACACCACAAAACCAAAAAGAGGCAGAAACGTAAACACCACACTCGTATGTAATCGTTTAAATTTAAAACTACAAGCATTAATAGGGAGTTGGCCCTCCTTTTGCTGCTGTAAAAACTCCCACTCGCTGGTAGATGTTTCAGTGTTTGTTAAAACAAAGTTGGAGGGATTTTCTCCCACTCAGACACAAGAGAGAATTGAAGTCAAGCGCTGATGGTGGGCGACGGGATGATCTGTTTCACAGTTCAATTCATCCCAAACGTATTAAGAGAGAGGCATGGCAATCTTTTAGGTAGGTTCAGTCATAGACGCCTATGGGTGTTCTTCAAGTCGAAAAATTTGAGAACCAGAGTTCTAGACAAATTGTGGATTGTTTATATGCATATAAAAGAGATTCATCATTGAGAATCAGTTAAGAGGCTTAATATTAGTTCTGCACAAATTGATTTGAATCAGCTAGCCTTTGATAAATAGGTCACCCCACCTTAAGACTATCCTTGTACTGGATGATCCCAATGTACGTTCTGCTGCAACAGATGCACAACATTACAGGCCCCAAAGAGGAGTTATTAATAAACAAGTGTAAAGCTGGAACCCTTTACCAAACACAGAGAAACACATCACAAAAATCATCTTCAGAAAGCACATCCCATTTCCAAGAAACTCAGAATAACAATATACATTGCGACATGCCACCTCTAGTGACTCACAACCCAATGACTGCCATGATGAGGAACATTTAACCGTATTTAACTGTTCTGACTCCAACCTTTTAACAGGTGCACTTCTGCAGTTTCAGTTTAGGGATCATGTGTCAGGAAGAGCTGAGAGATTTCACATGTTTCTCAAACACCTGTCTAGATCAGCTGGCACGTCAGAAAGCATTTGCTCTTTACATAGTCTGTGCTGGGATGTCCTATATTGGGTCAAAAATAAAACAAATACCCAAACAAGCACTCAAAACATTCAAGTCAGTGTCTAACACAAAGAGATCTGAAATCACGAGTCATATCACATCAACCAGACGTTGACAGACAGCACTGAAACCAATTCTCCTGGTAATGCACCAACCCTTGCTTGAGAAATGCAGATCATTGCTCATCACTGATTATATAAGGCTAGTTCTCAGCAAATCTGACTAAGGATAGGTCTTCTCATCATACACATGCACATCGCCTTCTAAAAGACATTTAGACCAGTGTACGAGTCCGCAACTATTGTTTTTCTGTGGCAGATAATTACAGTCTACATATGAAATGTTACTATATATGGCTTCTGGAGCACCATGCCAGCAAAAACCCATTTCTTTCAGTCCCCAATTTCAGTGAAAGCCAAGTTTTAAGAATGCATATACTTGAGAAATTTGATTATTTAAACAGCAACAGATAAAAAAAAAATATATTCCTTATAAATAACTTATTTGCCCTGGTAAATAAACATTACCTTTTAAGAGTGCTGCCAGATTAAACATGCTCTCATGACACATACTGAATCAAGGTTGACATCTTTCCATGAATTTGGAGGTCAAATCAACTCAGAACTGTGAACATGCCCAGAATACTATTTATTTGACAATACGCAAACACAACTAAGCAAACTGAGCGGTACTTATATTGTGTGCATTGGCAAAGCTCAGTATGTTGTCTCATGAGACGTGAATACATTTACGGTTATGCATCAACAATTATAATTCATATGAATCTTTGATTAAAAATCAAATGACCTAAAATCACTGAAATAAAAAAAATACTACACTAAGATACTGAAATACTATTGTGTTATTGTAAATAAAAACAACAAGTTTATTTTAAATTAAAAATGTATAATGCAAACAATCAATAAATGTTTCCTGTAAGCATTATTAGTGCTTGGCATAAAAATTAGTATAACAATGCTCAAAAACCCAAGGTTTCCTCCAACACATGACAGAAGATATGTTTTCAAAAAAGTAACAAAAAGTGAAGCTCTACAAAAAATTCATTACTAATAAAAATAGAAAATACACAAGTCCAACGTCAGTACAAAAGAGGATCACGATAAAATGACTTGCATCACTGATGGGTGAAATACAAACTTCTATATTCTCTATAGATTCTACAGAGGAAAAGCGCATTGTTGTATACGGTTGGTTGACCTGTTTCTGCTTCCGTGATAAGGGCATGTTGTCTTAAATGATAATATGTTGTTTAACGAATGACATCATTACACTTAGTCATCTTCCGCGACGTCAAAAACAAACCAAACTGAAGTCTCGCGCAGAAACGTTTAAACGTAAACAGTTCCCAATAAAATGCAATGACCTCGTATAAGTGTAAAACAACCCATTTTAATGGATAAAAAATAAACACGGCCTACCTCTGTATAAAATGGTGCTGTTTCAAATACACATCAACTCGCCACGGTAACTTCGCGACGCTCTTCACGAGAAACAGAAACTTACCTCTTCCGAGTCGTCGATACATTTGTTGAGTTTTTCATCATCCTCGAGCAGTTCGTTTAACTGAGTTAAGGTGTAAGAACTCAACTTATTCTCAAAGCCAGCCATGTCTGGCACAGCGGTGTCTTTCACACTTCGAACTCTGTCTGTGGATCGCGGTCGGTCGGACTGGGCAAAGCTGTTATTTTCAGCCGGAAGACGACAGGAGGAGATGCGTGACGTCAAACCGTACATCTTTGTGTGAATGGCTTTTTCATTTGATGCTCGCGAACTTTCTCCAAAATCATAATTACGTTTCTTATATGTCTTTCAAAATATGTAAATCATACACTTGTGCATCACACTGCATAAAACTTTTAATTGCAAAAATGGCAAGCTTCAGTGTTGTTATTGTTTTAAACTATTAAAAGACTATTAAATAAATCTGTAATAAAATAATACTGCTGAAATAAAAATTAAAATGAGAAAACTAAAAATAAAATATGTTTAAGTACTAAAAATACAAATGAATTTAAATAAAAAATTCAATCTAAAGTAGAATAACAAACATAACAAAACTCTAAATATTAATTAATACTATATTCTACACACTATTAACTGTATTAGTAGTATATGGGACATTTAAAGAATGAAACAATTTTGAAACGTTTGATTTTCATAATTAAGTTTTAATGATATGTTTGTACTATTTAAGATATTTATATTTGAAACAATAGTACAGTACATCAAGTATATCAAATATTTATTGCTTAAAGCTTTATTCAGTGCAGTACTCCTGTCCTGTCTAGTAGTAACACACTGTTAGACATGCAAAATATGTGATGTATCCCCAGATTAGAATAAATAAATAAATATCTGTCTAGGATTAAGGCCTTCATACAATCAAGTGAAGCACATTTCAACTTTGTCTTAGTAGCGTGCTTCACACTCAGTGTCGCTACAGTCCTCTGCACTCTCCTTATCTCCTTCCTTCAGCTTCCATGGTGGGGCTGGCGATGGGTTGTGAACATCTGCGTCCGTGTCAGTCCCCAGGATCTGCCTCTGCACCAGCTTGCAGTAGAGGCCTCCTCTGGCCATGAGTTCAGCATGCGGGCCCTGTTCTACCACACAGCCTTTGTCGATCACTAGGATGTTATCTGCTCTCTCCACTGTGCTCAGTCTGTGGGCAATCACTAAAACCGTATGTTCTCGCATTAAGTTGTTCAGAGCCTGCTGAACCTAAAACAAAGTAACGACACAAATGAAGTCTGAAATGAATGTTCACTTAAGCCACATCCTTTCAAAGCAATAGTCATTGCTTACCATGTATTCGCTTTCCGAATCCAGTGCACTTGTGGCTTCATCCAAAATGAGAATGCGAGGGTTTCTGATAAGAGCCCGAGCAATGGCAACTCTCTGTTTTTGCCCACCAGACAGCTGAGCTCCCTTCTCTCCAACCCCTATAACAGAGGACAGAGCAGCAGGATGAATTATCAGCCGAACTCTGGTTCAAAACAGATGTGTCAAATAAGTCAAAAAACATCAACTCAAGCAATTATGTATTTGAATATCTATTGTCATTATTGTAATGCACAAAGCATTCACATAAAAAAGTATGATTCTGAGCATAATGAGCATAATATTATTAGTAATATGATATTAATAAATATACAAATCTAAAAAAATATATATATACATATATATATATATATATATATATATATATATATATATATATATATATATATATGTAGTATAATTTAAAACAATAAACATAAAATTATAATATAATACAATATAAAATAAAATAAACTCTGATACAAAACAATAATAATAACTAACCAGTTTCATAGCCTTTGGAGAGACCTGTTATGAAGTCATGTGCATTGGCATTAATGGCAGCTCTAATGACTGCCTCCATGGGGGCTTCAGGTACACCATAGGATATATTCATCTGAACAGTGCGGGCAAATAGAACAGGCTCCTGACTCACCAGTGCTACCTGTAAATAAATAAATAAATAAAAACATCTTTAATTTGCATTTGTTAGGCCACTTCATTTGCATTATCAGCAACTACTGCCCTCTTACGACCATAGAATGTACTACAAGCTGCACTAACAAACTACATAAGTATTCTATGTATCCAGATCAGCCTCAGCATATATCCCACCTTAGAGTGATAGTATTTGTGCTGGTAGCTGTTCACAGGTCGGCCATCCACTAGCACTTGGCCTTGCTGAGGGGCATAGAAATTCTCCAGCAAACACACACATGAGCTTTTTCCACCACCAGAGGGCCCTACCAGTGCAGTTACTTGCCCTGGGCGAAGACTGAAGGAAACATTCTGAGAAGAAAATGTGGGTTTAGTTTTCTTCCTGTGTCTAGGAATTCTGTTACTGATTCACAAGCATATCCGTTTAAAAGAAAACAAATAAATGTAGCATTCAGAGGTACTTGCAATACACTAATTGCAAGGACAACCATCAATACTCCCTACTAACATCTACCATAGCAACCTAGTTTAAGCTTTACACACAGGGGCACAACTGTAATAAAGTATCTCAATAATTCTGTAGTTAACCCTTGTGTTTTTAGCCTAAATCATTAACATTAATCAGTTCTTACACATAAATATGTGGAATTTGTCTGTTCACACTGAATGTGACAATGTGGTGTAATGTGACACAATCACAGCTAATGAATCAGAACATATGTTATATGGTCAGAAACCAACAAAAAAATGGACTTGGAACAAAAATCTGTAGCATTTCTTATGTCTGGTTAGGTTATGGTGCTGTACTTTGCTGTTAGTTTGTAACCTTCTATCTAAAGTCTACTTTCAGTGAAGAATACCTTTAATATATCCATCTCTGGCCGTGTGGGGTATGCAAACGCCACATTTTTGAATTCCACCTGCCCTTCAAATGTCTCTGGATTTTCTTGACCATCAAGGATATGTTTAGGTTTTCTGTCAATATATTCGAACACTTTCTCTGCAGCGCCAACGCCTTGCATCAGACCTGTGTACACTGACGATATACTCTGTAAAAAGAACAGAAAGTAAGACTCTGTGTTTCGTATGAGTATCACACACACACTTATTAAAAGAAAAACGCCATACCTCCAAAGCCTCTCCGAGCTCCAGCTCATAAATGATAAAGGAAATAAGGGTCCCTCCACTCATCTGATTTGTCACCACTAGGTGGCCTCCATAATACAGGATTGCTACTTGCAAGGCTAGCTCAGAGATCTAAAGATTACAAAAATTAGTATCATTGTTCAGACTGACACTGCTGATTTGATTTTTTGGACCTACAAGATACCTCAAATGCCCCAAAAGAGAAATTTAATTATAATATAGGAAAGAGAGAATAAAATGAGAATCTTGTTAGAACAAATATTGAAGGCTTCAATATGCTTGCAAGATACCCACATAACTGGACCACATGAAGCAGGCATAGGCAACTGCTTGTTTCTTATTAAGAGCGAACATCTCCTGCAGTCTGCTGTAGTACGAGTCTCCCTCCTGATCCTCACTTGCAAAACTTCGCACAGTTCTCATGGCTGATATTGTTTCCTCTGCCACTTTATTGGCCTGAGCAAGTGCTGTCTGAACTTCTTTGGTTAATTTCTGTTAAAACATCAAAAATGTGCATTAAAAATGCTATTATAATGTGTATTTGTGAAATATACAACAATATAGAGTATATGGTGCTATAAACTACAATGCACCATTTGCCATTGTTTTTTTTTGTTTGTTTGTTTGTTTGTTTTCAAGCAGTGTATTTGCAGATGAATAACTTGCCTTGTAATACTCTCCATACAGCTTGGAGACCACAGCTATATATGGGAAACCCATGATGGTGACTACCGACAGTTTCCATGACATCCCAAACATGAATATGAAGATGCCCACAGCTTTCACAAAGCTGCGCAGGAACAGGTTAACATTTTGTGAGATGAGGTCGCTCACCTGAGTAGTGTCTGAGGTAAGTCTAGAGGTAATGTCACCTGGAAAGCAAACCGTTGAAAGCTGAATCATTTATGTCTTCTCTACTTCCACCAGTCCAGAGAGGTCTTTGACACAGTAATGTTAAAAACAACACTTGATTTGCATTTCCTGAAGGCAGCTAAATAATAGTATTACAGTATTAGATTTTAGGCTTTGGTTTTTCTCTAAATAAAATGCTGCATCATGACATTTTTTTTCTATCGGCTGCACACAGGAATCAACACAATAAAATAATAGCAAAGAAGACAAGGCAGATCACAATTCAGTATGCAAAGAGATGCATGAAAGAAAACCAACCACAATTCAGTAGGCAAATATTATGGTGATGTATTTGCTGCATATTGAATGCTGACCATTCTATAAATGTAGGTCAAAGAGAGATTTTCAAATCTTAAATTGCTTAAGAAATAAATGTAAAAAATTATATATATATATATATATATATATATATATATATATATATATATGTGTGTGTGTGTGTGTGTGTGTGTGTGTCTGTGTGTGTGTGTGTGTAAGATAGATAAGAATAAATATAAGAAAATATAAGCTATAATTGGAGCCATAACATTACCTGTATGGTTTGCATCGAAGAACCCAATCTCCTGATGCATTAGTGATCTAAAGAGAAGGTTCCGAAGTCGAATGTTCAACCTGGCAAACGTAACAGAAAAGACACCTCCACGAAACCCAGTGGCTATGGAGCTAAAAAAAATAAATAAAAAAAAGAAAAAAGAAAGATAAATGGCATTATATGATATGGGAAAAAAAAGATAAAATAAATCTCTAATGTCTATATAAATTGAAGAAAAGTGAAATCCAGAACTGCTCACCTGACCAAAGCCAAAACACTGAGAGTAACCAGTGGTTTGGCAAAATGATCCATGCTTTTCTGAATAACTATGCCATCTATTGCTTGCCCCGTGTAATAAGGTATGAAAGCTTCACCTATGGGGAGGAAAATCAAATATTAACACTATGAGCTGATAAACTCACCATCCAAGTGTGACAAACCAAGGCATTGACAAGCATGTAATGACTAGAGTAAAGATTAGAGGTGTATAATAAGGTATATAAAAACTTTTGGTTACACTTTACTTGAAGGGGTGTGCATAAGACTGACATGACACCTTCATAATCATGACATGAGTCATTACACATGTCATGAATATGAAGGGTTTTATGCATGTTTATGACAACTGTCATTAAGTGTCATTCGCTCAGTTAATGCAAAGATGACATTGTTTGAGATGTCTTTGTTATGGGCTAGGGTTAGGGGTAGGGGTAGGGTTAGGTCAAATAATGTCATCTTTGCATTAAAAATGACATAACTGAGCGAATGACACTTAATGACAGTTGTCATAAACATGCATAAAAGCTCCTTCATATTCATGACATTTGTCATGTCATGATTATGAAGGTGTCATGTCAGTCTTATGCACACCCCTTCAAGTAAAGTGTAACCAAACTTGTATATACTCTACTGTTCAAAAGTTTGCGGTCAGTAAGATTTTTTATATTGATTGATTAAAAGAATTAACTTTTTTAAGCAAGGATACACTGAATTGATCAAAAGATCTTTCTGAACGATAATGTGACACTGGGGTAATGACTGCTGAAGATTCAACTGTGCCATCACAGGAATACAGCTTTCCTGTAGCTCAAATAGTAGAGCATGGCGCTAGCAACGCCAAGATCATGGGTTCGATTCCCAGGGAAAGCAAGAGCTGATAAAATGTAAAAATTGTAACTTGAATGCAATGTAAGTCGCTTTGGATAAAAGCGTCTGCTAAATGCATAAATGTAAATGTAAATGTAAATGAATACATTTCGTTTTAAATTATTTTGAAATAGAAACTGTTATTTCAAGCTGTAATAATTTTTAACTATATTACTGTTTTGCCTTATTTTTGATCAAAGAATTGCAGCCTTGATGAGCATACTGTCAGTCCTCTGTCATGTGTTCCCGCCTCTTGTTTCCTTATTTGGTCATGTTCCTGTCCTTGTTAAGTGTGATTATTAGTTAAGTCTTGTCCAGCTGTGTTTTAGTCATTATCAGTAATTGTCATGTGTATTTAGTTCCTGCCTGTTTAGTTAGTTTTTGTCTGGTCTACTCGTTATTCCCTGGTGTTCTTGTCTGCGTCAACTTTGCCTTGTCTTGCCCTGATGTCGTCATTAAAGACTATTATTTTGAAGTTTATCCTCGTCTCCATGTTCCTCGTTCCTCCCTGCTGTGTACACTGTGACACATACATTATTAAATATGTTATTTAAAAAGAGAGCAGGAGCATGTTTTAATTACTTCGCAATAAATCCTCTAAAACATTTCAATTTTCCATTCTAGTCCAAACTCATAAAAGCAAGATTTACCTTATACTTAAAATACATTTCCTATCACTTTACAATAAGGTCTTATGCAGTAACAATCTTTACTGCAGTGCATCGTGTATCATATCAAAGTTAGTGTTCATTCTTAGTCCATTAGAAGCATTGTTGGTTATTGTGTTAACTAATTCTAACATATAAAACCTTATTGTACATTTACTCATGAGATTGTTTATTAAGGAATGAATGCTGGCAATATTAACCAAACTTACTGCTCAACACAAACGACAGAAAAAAAGATTAACTCATGAAATATCACTTGAATTATGATATGTTTAGTTGATTCACTACATTTCTTAGAATATTGAAGTCATAACTGTGAGAGTAAACTTACACACAGCAGAGAGGAGAAGAAAGAAGAAAGCAATGGCCAGCAAACCAGAGTCCTTCTTACAGTACGACAAGAGACGGCCGATTGTGGCCCCTGAATGGGGATCCTCTTTCCTTGATTTTCTGCTCTTCTTACTGGACTCATCTTCGGTCTCGATACCATCCACCAGCCTCTCCGTCTCCTCGCTATCCTCTCTTTCAGATACAGAATTGGGAGTCTGTGACAGCAGCTTCCATGAGATCATGATGCCTATTGCTGATGCACAAGTCCAGGAGAACAAACTTAGGAACCAGGGGTCATACATCAGAGCTCCCTCCTCCGAAAACATTAACAACTTGGCAAGAGCATAAGTCATGTTGGTAAGGCATACAAGAGAAACCAGCGTCCCCAGGTTTGAAACCCTCTGTGGACCATCAGTCCTGTTATAGAACACCCCGATGGAGGCCCCGAAAAGAAGACTGGCCCGTATGAGAACAGTTCCCCACAAGTCCACAGCTGAGCGGTGTATGTCAAAGTCCTCCAATTCATCTGAAAATATATCAAGACTTGATCCATGAACATACAAGACTGTGGTAACCACAATATCCACCAGAGTGAAAACCAGGTTGCCACTAATAATCACAACAACCCTCATTTTCCTACACCTGCTGAAGAGCCTTGAAGCTGCTGAAATACAAATGCTCTCGCTAAACGTGAGCAGCAAAAATTCTACATGGAAGTGATTCTATAGGGCGAGTAAACATATTAATGATACAGCAGCGTGAAACCAGACTGACAGGTCTGGAGTAGTAATAAAAAATGCGCGCCTGAGACAAAATGTAGTATGTGAATGTACTGTGTCAAGTTGGTTCGCTGGCCTGCGTAGCTGACACCCGGCACCATCACAGACTCATTCATTGGGGCAATACAGAATACATTTACACATCCGTCTAAGAATCAGCTCCTTATTTCCTTCGCAAATCAATATTCCCGGTACGACAACAAAACTTAACTTAGTCCCATAATTTCCAGGCAACATCCATCGCCTCCTCTTACCGGCGCGGCGCAATGACAGGAAGGGGGAAAAGAATACAGTACTGAAGCCCCGCCTCCGTGACAGCGACCCAATCAGAAAGGGCTCCGGTCACATTGTGAAATACACAAGTATTTACATATTTTGAAGGAGAGGGCGTGAGGACATTTTATTTCAATAATATTGGCAAATTTTAAAATGGATATAATGGTTTGTATTTGCGCTACAGATTTATAAGGTAAAAACCTAAAGCCAAACATATAAAATATAAGGCGACTTAAATATTTAAGTGACCTTTTATTTTATATGTTAGGTTTTAGATATATATAGTGTATGTAAAGGGCGTATATACGCCTTTTTTTTTAAAGTGCGTTTTATGTCATGCTTTAAGAAGTACACTTATTCTGATTCGTTGGTTGACATACTAAAGCACGTGCAAAGTTTTGCAAGCACGTTTATTTTAGTTTTCTATAAATGATTATCAGTACAGCTGGCACTAGTACACTTGTACATATGAAATAATATATAAAGATGTACTCCAGTCATACTTAAGTGGATCAGAAAACCATTCAAGTTTAACTATTCCCATATTTTTTCTTTTAATTTGTAAATAACATGCATTTTCAATTCAATTCAATTTCAATTTATAGGGAATGGTGTATATGTAGGATTTCTACATTTGTTTATTTTTATTTTTAATTACAAAAATTAAAAAAGTAACACTGTCTGTCCTTATGTTATTAATAATCACAGTTGAGGCTTTGAATGGACTTTAATCACCACTTGGATTTCTATTGTACCAGTGCAGTTTAAAGTTAAAAACATTTTTTTTACAGCTCAAATAGGTTGGGGTGTTATATAAAATTAAATACATTTATAAAATCAGAAATTTATAACAGAAACGTTTTATGAATTATTAAAAATATGATTTTAAACAAGAACACAACATTTCAACACTAAACAGTTTATTTAAAAAATGTTGCCACTTGGCATGCTGTCCAAATCATGATATATGTAACAAGGTGAGGTCAGCCTCATTGTGAAATATGCTGCAATCTGTGGCCACGTTCTTGCACCTTTGTCCAACCCTCGTTATTTCAAAGGCAAACAGGAAGTTGCATGTCACACTGGCCACAGAGTAACCGATTTTAACTGATTATCAAATCTGTTTATTGCAAAATAAAACAGTTAAATGTTGGATAGCATTTATCATAATTTAAAACATAATGGAGCAAAAAGTAGGCTATTTATGAGATAAAGTCTGAAACTTAATAACAAGTGACATATAGAACCTTAATGTTTCCTTTCCACACACATGGATGATTAGGTGATTAAACAATGAAGCAAATTTGCTGTTTGCAAATTCAGGTACAGACTCACTGTCTCAACTATTTTCTGTCAAAATGAACACTGAGTAATACAATCTTCATAATTTACACAACATTCTTTCAGATAATACTGAAATCTCTGTAGCTCAGATGACTCATCTAAAGCAAATACAGATAAAAATGTATTTTGGGACATGAGTCAACCAAGCAAAACAACTAAATCTTTGGGTGTTTAGTTCAATAACTAAACAAAAAACTAAGACCATCATCTGTGTCAATGAACGCCTTGAGGTGAAATACCATATTTTAATCTGCTTACATTATGTTCTGAAACAGAAAGTGAACATGAGTTCATCTGCTTGACCTGTTCTCTGTGGACCACTTACTGCAGATATCAAGTCTTCAAGCTGTAGCCTATGCAAATACACTTTGCTATAGTGCTTTATGAATAGTCAAATCAAAAAAGATTTTCAGTGCACATCAGAGTCTGTTAGAGGATATTCCAAGCCATTCTTCTTGGCTTCAGGTACATTCTGGACTGTGGTTAGGACTGTCTCTACTGGAAAAGACAGGTAGAGGCTTTCCTTGAGCTTTTTTGCGGAGGGCGTTTCCTCTGTGCTGAACAATGGGTCGTTCACAGTGAGAGTGATGGAAGGCATATTTCTAGCCTTGCGTTTTGCATTTTTCTTTTCTTGTCTGTATGCAACATTCATATTTGTAACTACCTGTATAGACAAAAAGAACATTATCAGAAAATGGTGTGAAATTACAAGCTTGTCTGCAAAAAAACAGTGTTTTCAGATATGCTTTTTGAATAAACGCTACGTAATAAATTAACTGATCATTTAGTAAATAACTTTTTAACTAAAAGATTTTAACTAAACAAACAAATGCTCAGACTTTACCATCTGTTTGATGTTATTCTGTTGCTCCTGCAAGGAGGAAAGAAAAGCGTTTGTGTCCTCTCCATTAAGGGTCTCGTCCTCTTGGTCCTGATAGCAACCAAGAGGATCAAACTGTGTTTTTAAAAAAAAAATTAGAAAGAAAAGAAAGAAATTGATTTTTAATAGCAATCTGGTCAGTGTAACTTCTTATTACTTTCTGTGTGCCGTGGGTGGGTTCGACTGATGGTGGTCCGCATGTAGTCACTCGCTCCTCTTTGTAAGGATGATGGGCGTGATATGCAATAAATCTCTCATTAAAAATGTATTAAAACCAAATGTTTTATCTAACCTTTTTCTTATACATCATGAAAATGAATGTGCAAAATAAACTTAGTGGGAGAAAAAAGGAACTGACAGTTCTCAAACACAAAGGGCTGACATTGACAGAGACAGAAACATTTGCTATGTTACTATATACAACACAGCTAAATATGACATCTATTATAATGGGTTTATGCGAAGATTGTGAAGCTGGCTTTAAAAATCCATTTGACAGGGACAGCAGTATCAGTATTGTATTGATGATACTTGCCTTCGTTCATGTATTGCCTTCATTCAAATATACCATCTTCATTTAACGTAGTGCTCACTTTAGAGCCAAATGAAATAATGGGTGGAGGTATGTTTAGCTAAAGGGTAGTAGGGTTAAGGTGGGGTTTGAGTGTCTACCTCCACCCATTATGTCCAGCGAGGGAGAGCTGGACATCAAACTCCACTTTCTACATTAATTTGGAGATTCAGTGTGAAAATATATTTATGATTACAAATTCTAACATTAGGTGCGATTAATCATGATTAACTACAGAAAAATGTGTGATTCATTTTTTTGGACCACTTTTTACAATAAATCACACTACTTATTACATAAAATCATTAATTCATGTCACAAAACCATCATATCTAATTAGTTAATTCTCTTACCTCACTAGATAGGCTGGCTTTTCTGTTAAATATTAAAAAGTGTGGTGTAAATTTTGTCGTAGGGTTGACTGATGTCCTAAAGGTGGCCAAAACTGGATCGAGAAAATCATCCCACTCCACCTGTTTCTCCACCACCATCTGTTTTATGGCATCTCTCAGCAGATTACTGCTGCGATCATACAGTGCGTTCCGCTGTGGCTGGTCTACCGACAACACTCTTTGTGCTATGTTCCACCGGTCACACAGGTGCTTTGTAACCTAAAATAATCAATAATAATGCTGTTAAAATACAATTAATCACCTGTTTTGAATAAAAGGTTGGTATTTTGACAAAAAAGTTTTACCTCCTCACAGAACTCAGCACTTTGAGAGCAAAATATTGTCTTTGCAGGACCAAATCTGGGGGGAGGGGTCACATTTTAGAAAATAAGCATATTTATTCTATATCAATGGGGCAATATTATCTCACCTGCAAGTAGATGAGGAAATGCATCGCGCAACACAGAGACCATCTTTCTTTTGTACAGGAAAGGCCTCTACCCATTTACTGTAGTAATCTGTAATAATAACAATGTGTGTATTCCCTCTATGTGCAGTGCCTGGGAATGGACCTGTTTTCGAATAACACAAGTGAAGACATTTGGTTACACCTTAGAAATGTGTCCTGCTAACAAATTAGACTTCTTAAAAATCCCTTACAAACTTTTACCAATTATTTCAATGGCCAAAATGTCCCATGGACCATCCACCTTGATGGGTCGTACCGTTCTAGCCAGGTTTTTATTCCGCTCTGCGTGTTGACACGTTTCGCACACTTTAATCTGAAACAGATGATAGTGATTTTTTAGATGAAGGTATGAATAAAAACATGACAGTAGCAAACACATCCATTCCTAAAAGGGTCAGATTAATGACATCCACTGCATACCCAATCCACAACATCCTTGACAATGCCAAGCCAGTAGTATTTACTCTGAATTCTGTGAACAGTCTTCTTCTGTCCCAGGTGATGTCCAATGTCATTGAAGTGACATTCCAGGAATATCTGTCTCTTCCGCTCTGCCTCAATCACTACTTCTCGCTTTTCTTCTTTCTTTGGTCCCACATAATACAATCGACCATCTGTAGATAGAGAAAGATTAGAGATAACAAAACAAATAAAGAAAAAATTACTCAGTAAGATTATCTAAACCACTAAATATGTGTAAAAACTGTGCTTATGTTGCCTTTAAAAGCTATTTTACATACTGAAATTGACTGGATTAGAGAAAAAAGCACCTCAAACATTAGGAGGAGATATAGTTTAAAAAAAAAAAAAACTTGAAAATTGTCCAGTGATAATTCTAAAGCACCGAACTGATATAGAGAGAGATGGTTTTTATATATAGGTTAGAGGTTTTTGGTCTGTAAAAGTTAGCATGTTAAATTGAGAAATAATAATAAAAGCTTTCTGTCTTTGTCTTACAGGAAGTGCTGCAAAACACTGAGAGAATCCAAGATTACTGACATTTATTAAAATGATTCCGATTGTAACATATGCAAGATTTGTTCTCACCGTCAATCGTAAATTTTTGAGCATATCTTTTGAGATTTTTCTTGCGAATCGGATTCATGGCTTGAGGATAACAGCCCTCGGCAACAAACGTGTAAATGTCCCCCAGTCTGTTTGAACTGGACTCCACCACCTCCTCCTCGGCAACGGGCAACGAGTCCACACTCAACATTCTGCTGCGAATATACGGTCCCAGGCTTTAAATACATAACAGATGACACAGCTATAAAATCATACAATTTTAAATTCAAAACTACAGGCGCACCGACACAGGGGACAATTAAAACGCGTTTCTGATCAACTCGACTCTTGCCCTTTTACTTGCACGCTCACACAATAATAGTCGGACGGAAGGAATTAAGTGACGTACCACCAGGTTGTAAACATTACTTTTATCAATCTCGGTATTTATCGCTCTTTTTGGATAGGGACTAATGCAAGATATGTCTCGAATATTTATACTCATATACATATAAAAATGTAGCATTATTACATATGAATATTTAAATTAGGTATTAATTTTATCGAAGCTGTTTGTTCCTTTACGGACATATTTCTGGTTGTTCCAAAACAAAACATTCATTGAGTGGGCGGAGCTCTGAACAGATGGACAGCTCAAACTAGTCTAACCGTGTCGAAATTTGTTCTCGTTCGCTTAAAAAGTTGTATAAATAGCTGTTACACCTGTGTAAATATATACAACTATGTAGTTATTATTCAAAATCAATCGGAATCAATCGGTATTAATTAAACTATGGAGAAATTTCACACATGCAGCTGTTATTTCAGAGATAATATTTTTCTTGAAGAATATAAACTTCACGTTCGTTTCGTCTCAGAGAACCAGTTCAGGAAGGACTATAAAAATGTAAGTAATCTACAGCAACACTGGCTATTCTCTTAATGTTAATTACTTCGCCATTTCTTTCTGAACACCTGTGACATTTGCTTAAGATCCTCAGGTCCCTGGGTTGCGTGTCTGAATCTCAGTTCAGAGACGTGCTTGGAAAGGTGAGTGAGCTCTGGAGCAGAAATCACTCCTGTGATAACGATTGAGATCAAGGCCGTAAGAGGATGGTTATTTATTATTCAGTTGTGTATTTATAGATTCATGCAGAAATCGAAAGACGCCAGACTCAGGAATTGAAATCAGCAGAGAGAGCAGCTACCATTAGGGAGATTTATGCACCTCTGCATCAGCATGTTTATCATCTGCAGGTACTTATATTCAGTAGTCCAGGTAGTCTATGATTGAAACTCATTCACTGATATACTACAGTATCATCTATCCTTTCAAGGAGTCATTCCTGGCCCCAGAGTTTTTACAGTTGGTAAAATACTGTAGTTCAAGTGATGCAACCGTGGAAGGACTAATGAAACTCATCCAGACAGAGGCAGGTGAGCTGCTTCTTTACTCAGTTTTCGGTCACACTTTATATTAGGTGGCCTTAACTACTATGTACTTGCATCAAAAAATAAGTACAATGTAATTACTGTGTTCATACTGTATTGCAAAACACTTTTGCTGCTATTGAGGGGGGATACGGGTAAGGTTAGGGCAGGTTTGGTGGTATGGGTATGTTTAAGGGTGGGTTAAGGTGTAAGGGATGGGTCAACAGTGTAATTATAAATGTAATTACTGAAATTAATTACAGATGTAACTACATATAGGTTTTTTTTAAAATATAAGTACAATGTAAAAACGTGTATGTACACAATAAGTGCATTATACCAAATGATTAATTTCAATGTAAGTACGCAGTAGTTAAGGCCACCTAATATAAAGTGGGACCCAGTTTTCAGTTGAAATCTGTTGACTGTCAGATTATGGAAGAAAAATCACGCCAACAAAATTCTGTTTATTGTGTATTTTGCAGCACCAAGGGTCTTCCGATTCCCAGTGTTCCGAAAGGAATTCTGCAAGGACTTTATAGAAGAGTTGGAGCATTTTGAACAGTCTGATGCTCCAAAGGGCCGGCCAAACACCATGAACAATTATGGAGTACACATTTTTATCATACACACTTAATCCAGTTTGTGTGATTGATATTGCCATCAAAAGGCAGACTAATTTTGTTCATGTTGTTCTTTGTTTAATAATAATTTGACATCTCTCTCGATGAATACAGATTCTCCTCAATGAACTGGGCTTTGATGAGAGTTTCATCACCCCACTGAGGGAGGTCTATCTGCGTGCACTCACGGCTCTGCTCTACAGTGACTGTGGAGGAAGCTGTCTGGACAGTCACAAGGCTTTCGTGGTCAAGTATGCTATGCGAGAAGACTTGGACCTTAGCTATCATTACGACAATGCTGAAGTCACTCTCAATGTATCACTGGGAAAAGACTTTACGGAGGGGAACCTGTTCTTTGGAGACATGAGACAGGTGCTGTGAGTTATAGTTTAAAATAGAGCTTGAAAATTATACGATGATTATGAAGACAACTTTTGAGAATTCCGAGTTTTTGGTCTATTTACATTTGTGCTCAAAATTATTCATACCCATGTTAAATATGATCAAAGGCGGCTGTGAAAATAAATCTGTATCATTAATCCTTTTGATCTTTTATTTTAAAAATTTACAAAAATCTAACCTTTCATTGGAGAATAAGAAATTAAAATGAGTGAGAAATCTCATTATGAAATAAATGTTTTTCTCTAATACCCATTGGCCACAATTAATCATACCCTTTTATTCAATACTTTTTGCAACCTCCCTTTGCCAAGATAACAGAATCTTCACTTATAATGGCTGATAAGTTTGGAGAACATCTGACGAGATCAGAGACCATTCCTTCGTCCAGAATCACTCCAGACCCTTCAGATTTACAGCTCCATGTTGGTGCTTCTTCTCTTCAGTTCACCCACTCATTTTCTATAGGGTTCAGGTCAGAGGACTGGGACGGTCATGGCAGAAGCTTGGTTTTGTTCTCAGTGACCCATTTTTGTTTTGGTTTTGATGTTTGTTTGTGGATCATTGTCCTGTTGGAAGATCCAACCACGGCCCATTATAAGATTTTTAGCATGGACAGTCAGTTTTTTATATGTTGGTATTTAATTGAATCCATGATGCCATGTATCTAAACAAGATGTCCAGGACTTCCTGCAGAAAAATAGGCCCACAACATTAAAGATACAGCAGTATATTTGATTGTACACATGGGGTACTTTTTTATCCCTGTGTGCACCAAACCCATCTTGAGTGTTTCCTGCCAAAAAGCTATTTTTTTTAGTTTCATCTGACGACAGAAGCTAGTACTATTTGAAGTTCCAGTCGTATCTGACAACTGAATATGCTGGAGTTTGTTTTTGGATGAGCGAGGAGAATCACCCTGGCATGATAAAAAATACAAATATGAATGGGAATATACTTCATATTAGATATTTTAATCATAAGAATTTCTAGAGGTACCAATAATTGTTTAATTGTCCAATAATTCCTAATGTGATTTTCCCCCACTTTCACATTTTTTTAATCTTTTTTTTTTTTTTTTAATTCCATCAAAGGTTAGACTTTCTTTTTTTTTTTTAATTTTTAAATGAAAGATCAAATGGATAAACAATGCAGACTTATTTTCACAGCCTTCTTTGATCAGTATTTACCAAGGGTATGAATAATTTTGAGCACAACTGTATATATACACACACACACCCTAGCCTGTCAAAATTAACTAGTTAACTTGAGATTCAAATTTTTCATATCTCAATATTCAGGTTTCTACATCTATCTATACTCTAATATTGGGTTAAAAAAATGCCTAATACAACCTGAATAATTTCTTTTTGAGTATTTTCTAGATTTAATACTTAATGTTTTTATAATACCTTTTAAAGCGATTTTATAATCGATATAGAAATCATTTGCTATGGCATTACTTTTGGAAACCACATGCATAATATCATGCCTAATAATTTTCACATGCAAATCAGTACACATCAGTTTATGTAAATGTTTTTTTTTTTTTTTTTTTTTTTTTAATTATTATTACTTTAGAAGAGGGGAGTCCTTACTAAGATGCATTTGCTTCAGAAAGTTTGGAAAACCTGATTTAATGTATAATCTTCTGCTTAATGCATGCAATCAGTCGAATAAAATAAAATGAAATAATTTCACATTCACCATTCATCTCCCCTAAAATCACAAGCAAACACTTTCTTCAAGAAGAGATTTTATTTCATAATCATACAACACTTTAGTTTACTTTACAAAGACATTGACAGTTTTGGATGAAGCAGTGGGCAGCACAAGCATGCAGCCTAGTAATGCGTGTTAAAAGTGTATTTACAGTGTCCTGATCATGTATGTTTGTTTTAGGTGCCTCTGAGTGAGACGGAGTGTGTGGAAGTGGAGCATCACGTAACTGAAGGTCTGCTACACAGAGGCCAGCACATGCACGGAGCTCTACCCATCTCCTCAGGCACACGCTGGAACCTGATCATATGGATGCGAGCTTCACGTGAGAGGAACAAACTCTGCCCTATGTGTGGTAAGAGACCCACACTAGTGGAGAGTGACGGATTCAGTGATGGCTTCACCATGGACCCTGACGACACTAGTAGTAATGTGTCATGTTCTTTAACATGATGTTCAGTCCATATGGGAGCTAATTTATGAGAGTCTAATTCATGGTGCTTTGCTCGGTGAGTCAGCAATCAGCATAAAAACCAGGATTTTGGTGCCTTCTTCAAAATCAGTACTAAAGGTATAAGTGTTGATTTATGTTCTTGAGTAATTTTGACTGTAAATGACCTGATTAAATATTCAATTGATTGTAAATGTAGTGGGGTTTAAACCTGCTATTGATGTTAGTCAATGTCTCATCTTAGGAAAAAAATGTTAATATATACAAGGAATTTGAGATGTACAATAAAATAAACATAAAAATAAGAATTCTAAGGTATATGGCTTAAATGTACAAAAACATCAATTTCAGTAAATATTTTTAATCTGCCACCTCATTCCCTTTACCAAAATTCAAGTTGCCAGGAAACAGAATTATTGCATCTTAAAAAGTTATCTTTTTTCCTCCAGAGGTTGAATCTCAAGGCGGCCAATATTCATCATTTGCAACCTTTCCATTTACACATATTCATATACAGAAAAAACATCTCACGTACACTGAACACAAGTCACACAAGCCTTCTGAAACTTTCAAGGAAACAAAATGCAAGGCCAAAACCTCTTTCGTTTGCTATTTCAAAGCTTGTTTTTGGTTGTTTCTTTTCCCCAGCTTTGATTTTTTTAGTGATATAGGAAGGAAAAGAAAGGGAAAGGAAGGAAAAGCATGACTGTTTGGAGAAAGGCAACACTACTAGACCCAGAGGTAGCAGTTACAGAGGAAAACAAAATCAGAATTGTTTATCCCCGTCACCATCATATCAAAGGTACTGGAATCTTGAATATAAAGTTGGTCTAGGTTTCTAAAAGGTTCGCACTGCATAAATATAAACAGATTTTGTCTAAAATATAGTCTTATTTTTGTAGTAAGAAAATAATCTTTCTGCCTTCCCATTATCTCAGTGTTATATATATATATATATATATATATATATATATATATTTCAATTAATAAAATTGACTGCATTTTCAGCTGTTTTGGCTTTTAAAATAAGAAAGATTCTTAATGCATCCATTGCATAAATCATACATTTCGGCTCAATGGTTGCCCTTTAAAATAATTCAACCTCTGACTTCTTATGCCACGTCACAGTTATGTGTACCCATAAAGTGCTGTCTGATCCATAAGTCAACATAAACTTGTGTATTAGCCACACAGGATCTTCAAACAAGCTGAGACGGAGCATGCAATGTTCCACACTGCACAACTGGAGAACCGACATTATAGCGTTGTTTCGCTGCTCATGTCCCTGTGATCTCTGTGTCTACCTCTAGGGTTAATATCAGTGTCGTCATAGTCCGACTCCATCTCAATCTTCACCTGGGGCACGGGGCAGGACATCCCTCTGGTCATTGGCATCGCCGGGGATGACGGACAGGAGATCTTCAGGTGCAGAGTAATGCTGTGGAATGGCAACTTCCAGTTACAAGAGTGAGGAGGAGTAAGAGGAGAGGGCTATGAGAGGAAGGAGGAACGGCTGAGGAGCAGTCTGTATTAAGATGTTAGTTGCAGGTGACTGCACAAGTGTTCCAGGGGAAAGATTTGGGATCAGGACACCCAAAGCAGGAAGAAGGCTCAGTATGCTTAATCCTAGGTTAAGGAGATAATTAAAGTGTTTAAATGTGTTTAAAGACTAGAGCAACTATGGTAAACCTTAACAACAAGGTTCAACATTAACATTAGTTAATGCATTACGAATCATGAAATAATTCTGGTTCTTCGTTAATGTCCATTTCTAGATCAGACATTTATAATATATTTTTAACATTCCTGTTTAACAGGAATTTATTATATTTATTTGTAATGCTCATTAAGGCTGAATTTATTTGATCAAAATACAGTAAAGACTAATATTGTGAAATACTTTTACAACTTAAAATAACTAGTTTCTATTTCAAATATAATATATTCCTGTGATGGAAAAGTTTTATTTTCAGCAGCCTTGATCTGTCAGAAATCATATTAGCTTACTTATTTAAATATTAAACAGTTTTGTGGAAAGCCTGAAACATTTTTCATGATTCTTTGATAAATAGAAAGTTCAAAAGAACAGCCTTTTAGAAATATTTTTATTTTAAATATAGTTTTGTATTTTGTAACAACGTGCAAGTCTTTACTATACATTTAATACTTTTAAATATTAAGTATGAAATCTTACTAACTAATATATATATTTTCTATGTATATTAAATATAATATATAGTAATAGTATTGTTATAAAGTATTTTGATCGTTAGCAATTAACAATAGTATATGTGAAAATTTAAAAATGCTATAATATCTAATATGATAATAATCCAATTATTAATGCAATAACTAATATTAACAAATTGAACCTTTGTTAAAGTGAACACTTCATCCAAACCATGCTCCCTGAACAGCAATGCAGACATGAAACCCAGCAGATTTTACATCATTTCTACATCAGAATGATACAGAGGCACACATTTGGATAAGTATGGGTTGTGAATATAGTGTGAGAGGAACCAGGCTGGGGGGGGGGGGGGGGGGGGGGGGCAACCTAGAAAATCTAGTACAAGCACAGAGTTATTCTGTATTAGCACTCTTATTGGAACCACAATTATAAGGGAAAGAAACAACCAAAATTCCTCAAAAGAACTAATATATGTTGTTACATTACACTCTTTATAGCTACTAAAAATGTATTTTAGAACGCTTGCAAAAAAAAGTAATTCAAATATAAAATTTTCTCACTGGCATCTTCCCCAGTATTTATATAAACAGAAACTGTACCCACATCTAATTATTTATGTGTGCTGTTTCTTTGGTGTGAAATGAAAGCAAAAGAAAAAATACATATGCATAACACAATAATTACACATTTTCTATATTGGCATGCAGAGTAAAATACTGGTGGTTGCATGAAAACAATTCTATCTGCATTGCTTCAAAGCGCATGGCAAGGGCAATGAGAATATAGCAAAAACTATATACAAGGTCATGGCCTTATTAATAGGTCTTAGCAGTTACACATTTAATATTCTGAGCTGCCTCTCAGCTATCATCTATCGGTCATCTATTTCTACTGTATGTACGTATGAATGCAATCTTTAGTATTATTAAATGTCGAGGAGGTGCGTATTTAAGAGGAAGTGTGCTCACATAAAAAAAAAAAAAACCTAATAAAGTCAGTATCAGTAGTAATAACTGCCTGGTTGGCATCGTGCCGCCCACTCTGAGTTAGAGTCTGGTGCCTGTAAGAGGTCACGGTAGGGGACGTGTAGTTTGAGCACACAGTACCTGCGATCCAATTCCGAATCACTGGGGGAGCAGTTTGTATAGGGGTTATACTTGTCCTGTGGGCCAAAGAACGGATGAAAATTAGTATATGCTTATGTAGAATGTGTCATGTTTGTCTTTGAGGCTTTATTGGTATAAGCATGAGGCTCTTCTCCACCAGAAGGTGGCACCAGTGAAACACAATACAATTTAAATAGATCATTTTTATATGACTTAAGTCAGGTCAAATAAAACTTCTCTCATTTCAATCCCAGCAGCCTGCTTCTTTTTTGAAACACTTAAAACACTTACATCTTCAGTGTCGTCCACTCCTTTGCCTTTCTTTTTGTCCTTCTTGGTGTTCTTCTTATCATCCTCCTTTTTCTTCTTTTCTTTCTCAGGCAGGATATCATCCAGCCATGCCAGATCATGTTGAGAGAAGACCATGTCCAACATCTTTCGTACCACCATGAGACCAAGAATCTGAGAAAAAAAAAAAAAAAAACTTTATATTGTATGCTTAACGCATTCTTAATGTTTATTATCCTTAAGAACCTTGTGAAGTGAATTGCAGACCACAGGAAATTAATTTGAATTCAACAGGATGGCCTGTTCACAGCATGATTTCACTACAAATTACAGTCACACAAAGTACTGAAGTACATTGATCCCTTACTGGATAGGTTATATTCAGAATGCTTTATGGAAACTAATGGAGTTTGACTCATGATATACATTGATGTTTTTGTGTGGCAATATAAAAGGTTATCATACCATGATTGGGAAGATGATAGCGAGGAATGTGGATTTGAGGATCCAGAGAACAGCTAAGCACACAATCTGCACCAGTGTGAACAGGTGGACTCTTCTCAGCGGTACGTGACGCAGGTATGAAAAATCTGGCTGATGTTTTGCTGGCATCATAATCAGTTTGATCCTGTCCCAGAACTACAAAAGACAGAATGTTTGATTAGATACGTAGTGGACAAAAAAATGACAAATCTGTCATTATTTACTCACTCTCACATCATTTCAAAGCCAAATGGCTCTTTCTATGTAATAAAAGTGAATGAGTACAAGGCCTGTCCAGCACCAAAAGGAAATATAAAACCATTTGATGAATAAGCTGATTCACTTTACAAAATGGTTTAATCTTAATGATTTAAATGAGCTGATTCACTTTACAAAATGATTCGATCTGAAGGATTTGTTCACAAATCGGATTGATCTGGTTCTTGACTGACTTGATGATCTGACATATTGCAGTTCTTTTGAAGGGAAGATTATCAGTGAATAACAATGTACATTTTGATCTTTTCCATGCACAAAACTTTCAGATGGCTTTAGAAGACTTTAAATGTAACACAAGAGTCACATGGACAACTTTAACGATGTTTTTGTGATGCTCTCGTGTACTTTTTGAAGCTTGAAAGCAAGAAGGTCATACAGGTTTGATATAGGACTTCCTTTTTAGTCCGTTCTTTTCCCTCACTTACATAAGATAAAATCACAAATCCACATGCCAAAGCTTCACAAATAGAAAAGAGCACATTGCTATTTAGAGTCAATCCCAGCTTTTAAGCATTTAGCCTCAAAGCAGCATGAACCTAAATACATTTGTATTCATTCAGTATATTGTAAAGGTCTCCGCTTGAGGTCCATCATTTCGCCTTTTGTCCTCCTCTTGTTCTCTAACTGACATCAAACTATACTTCTAGAGCCCAGAAAAACAGCACCTGGCCACTGCCAAGCTACACAAGAGGGTGGATTCTCACTGCAGTCTGACAGCCTCATCAAAATGCAGCTCAAAATTGCCTCAGTAAACCCAGTCAGCCTGCAAATATCCATTCCCACAACACCACACTCTTCCATCCCTGCAGTGTCACAGTGTGGAGAAATCACTCATTTATAATCACTAAATGCAGTTGTAGCGTGCATGCAAATGAGTTTTACATTCTCACACAAACTGCAGGTTGTGATGTTTCCCTGTATAGCTTGAAAGTTTGGTATGATATTAAAACCTAGGAATGTCAAAAACAATAAATGTACATTGGCTCTCAGAGGTGTTCCAATCAGTTTGTTTGGGAAAAGGTTAGATCCCTAAAGGCACTTACTTGGATGCCACCAAGAGAAGCAACACCCATGTAGAGGAAGACTCCGTACAAGACAGGCATAGGAATGAACTATAAACAGAAAAAAACACACACACTTCAGCTGCCAAGGCAACACCAGTTACACTTGAAATCAACATGAATGTAAAACTAAATCTATTTAATCTACTTATAAACATGAACTCATATTCTCAGTCTCCATACAGTAGATTTACCGATGGCTAAAACCTAACCTTTTTTTCCAGATTCATCAGATTATGGAAGTGAAATAATTTTCAGAAAAACATAACTGGAAGTGCTGATGTATCTTCCTTTTGCCCTTAATTTGAACAAAATTGTATGCTTCCTACAGGGTCACTTACCTTTAAAGAAAAAAAGTGGTTGGTTTTCTTAAGGTTTTCTAAGAATGTTTGACCTTTAAAAACACATTTAAACTACATTTAAAAACCTGTGAATACAAATACATCATACAAGTATGATTGCATTATTGCATCTGACCAATTGAAGATGACTTTCAGGCTACTATATTCCCTTTAGCTGTTTTAGAAATTCAATTTAGTGAATACATAATATTTAAATACACACAAGTTTTGTGTCATTAAACTGACAAGTAACGGACATTTATGATGTTACAAAGGATTTAAAATAAATGATTTTTTTTTTTCTATTAGAAGAATTTGATTCTTTTCTATTAGAATAATCTCAGGTTTTTTAAATTTGAAAATTTATTCGATTATATATTCAGTTATTTTCATTTACTGGGAATCGAACTTGCATCCTCCTCTAACCATTAGGCCATGACTGTCATAATATTTCACAATATTACTGTATTTTCAAAAAAAGACAGCTTCGGTGAGCATATGAGCCTTCTTGCAAAAATATTAGAAAATCGCACTGACCCCAAATTTCAAACAGCAGTGTACATAACATCTGTTGCTCTTTACCCATTTGAAATAGTACAGCTACTGTGGAGTAGACATCACACAGACATCACCACAGCACATTTTTATGATAATAATTGCTAATCTACCCTAAATAATAGGTCAGAGTCAGTATTAATTATCTCTGTCATTTCAACACGCTCACCTGCAGGATGGGGGCCAAGAAGATAGACACTCCTGTCAGCACAAAGACCAGGATTCCTGTCAGTCTTTGTTCTCTGTAATTGGAAGAGAAGCAATAAGAGTGAGAGAAAAGAGAAAATAGAAAAATACTGTGAGTGGAGAACTCATATGTACTGCACAGCCATAGTTTTATTGCGTTTATTTGTGTTTATCTATACTGAACAATAACAAAGTGGCAACTTATGATCATATGCATTACTTTTACTTGATGTACTTTTAAAAAAAAACATAATACTGATAGCAAGTGTCTGATTTACACCAAACACAGTACATAAATGTATTTATTTCAGCATTTTCAACTGTATCCAGATGATTTATAGCTACATTTTGAGGTTTGGCATGGATTCCATGTAGATTAATTACGATTCGGATATATATGTGGTCCACCTCCTCATGTAAACTAGATTGTATGACAATTGAGTCTGTAATATGTCTTAATAGCCCACTCTCAATAACCATTTTAGAATAGGCTATATGGCTGTTATTAAAGGAAAGACTTGTGACTCTGTACAGAGCCAGTCAGAAATGATGTCAGCGAGAGACCATAAACAAGTTGTCTATGTCTATCTCACCTCACACCTAGAAATTGCGGCTGTTCCCCTGGAGCACTAGACTCACTCTCCATCTTCAGTGAGTCGATGTGAGCGATGGAAATGACAGTGGCTGCCACATACCACGGCAGGCCCATAAAAGAGCAGGCTGCCATCAGAACGCCCACCCACAATAGATCCAGGTGATACCCACAACCTTTCTGTAGCAAACAGTGCGAGAATGTGAGGAAGTCAATGGAAATGCAAAGAACCGGGGTGATGAAGGACCTGCTCACTGCATGGATACCTTTAACTTATTTTCCTTGCGGTTGACGATGACAGCACTGATCTGCTGATCCATAAAGATGAGGATGGTGACAAGAAGCGCGGGGACGGAGCTTGCCAGGTAAACCCACCATGGATTCTTTCCGAATGGCATCACAAGCCAACCCCTGTCAGGACGTGTGGGCTACGTGATTTGAAAAGGAGAAAAAAAAACAATGCAACGCTGAGATAAATTAAGAAGCTTCTTTACTGAAAATTCACAAAAAATCAAGATCAGTTTTATTTTCCAGTTCAACTTCATTTATGCTCACCTTGAAATCTGTAGGCACAATGAGTTTGGGTGTTTGCAAACCTATTAGCATGTCCAGCCCCACAAACGTCATGATGGACATGAAGATGGAGAAGTCACTAATCAACTTCCTTAGCTAGATAGAAAATATATAGATAGAAAAAGAATGAATAAAACAAGTAGCTGCAGCTGCAGAAATAGAGCACAATGTCATTGAAGAGCTACTTATAATATACTGGGCTGCAAATTTTGACAGTTTTGAATGCATAAATGAATATCAAAACAAGATCACTGGAAAGTTTTTATTTACATATTTATTTATTTATTCTTTGCAGGCACATACTCAGGGACTGAGCATCTGACACAAGTGATGCAATTTCTGGGAGACTACAGAGAATAACCTCACAACATTCACTTTTAAACACATTTGTATACAGTATGTAAGACACCATATATGTGCAATACAGTATCTATGAGGAACAGTTTTAATCTTGCGTTATTTCATCATTTAGAATTATATATAATTTCAACTTTAATAATTACTACAAAGTTGTGAGAGAGCCAAACAAATATGTCAAGCATCATGTTAGAGAACATAAAATATGAAATAGTCATCTTGTACTCATGGATGCATTTTTATATATGATTGAAAATACAGTAAAAAAAAAAAACTCTTTATAAAATACAGATTGTTTAAAAAAAAGAAAAAAAGCCTTACAGGACTACAAAGATACAGAGATAAATTCTGCAAAAAAACAGACTCTTTCAAAAACAGATTTTCACACTTGCACTTTACTGTCTTTCACTTCGACCTTGCTATTATCTTGGACATGTCCTTTCCTCTTCAAGGTTGTTTTTTTTTTTTTTTTAGTAACATTGCAATTTAAGACATGATAGTTTTCTATTTTAATATATTTTAAAATATAATTTATTCCTGTGGTTGCAAAGTTGCCATTACTCCAGTCTTCAGTGTCAAATGATTCAACAATTTCAACAAATTTCTTTAAAACTGTGTCATATATCAAAATGTGTACAGCATAAAGATATGCTTTAAATAAATATTAATATAAAGTGTGTCACATGCATGATTACACTCATGTGACCTTGTTTACCTGTCATGAGTCTCTAGGTATAAAGCTCTTTTGATTACTCCATCAAAGATCCTACTGATCTTACTGAATCTCATCAGCTACTAGGATTATGCAGAATAAAGAATAAAGATAACTTTTATCCTGAAGCTATAGTCTAGTCTCAAGGGTTTTGGCATAACAGAGAAAAAGAGGAAAGGACATGTCCAAGAAACTAACTAACAAGGTCGAAGTGAAAGACAGAAAAGTGCAAGTTTGAAAAAGTGTTTCTGCAAGAGTTTGGTAAGAAAGAATAAAAAAGAAACTTCACTGGTCTTACCTTTGTAGGAAAGTAGCGACTGAATTTGAACTTCTTCAGAGTGACAGTCATAGTGTAGGTCCCAAAGAACAAAATGAAGGACATGAGAGCAAGATCTGGAACATACTTGCAGGATTTTCCCACCAGTGAGCCTCCGTACTTCACACACTCCTTCTTGCTCAGCTGAGTCCAGTCCAGAGCTGTTACATTCAACTGAGAAGATGGGACAAACACAGAGAAAAGGGTAGAAGTCAGGGATAGGAAGGAGGAATGTACACAGGGCAAAGGATGGAAGGGTTGTGTGGTGGATAAATGGCAAAAAAGAGAGAGAAAAAGAGAGAATAAAACAGGACAGGGCCAAAAAAAATATACAGTAATACAGCAGACCAAGATCAGTAAGAAAGGATCCATGTGAAATAAATGAATTGGATTTACATCAGATTGATATTTCCTTCATAGTGATATAAAACAAAAACACAAAGTATCATTGTGGGTTATTAAATCAGTGATAGTTAGTGCAAATACAGTGGATTCAAAAAAAGCTGTAATCTAATCTGAGCTCATGCTAACACAGATGTTAACACAGATGTGAGTGAGGTGAAGACATGAGGCACTTACACCAAAGAGAGCAGAGGAATTATCTGGCACTGGGACTACAACATCGAAGATCATTGGTGCCACTGAACAAACAGAGAGAGGGAGAATCAGAGAGGAAAATGAGCAGAGCAAATGGAAATCTGAATAATACTTTGTTAGAAGGATTTATCCAGGATCAAAGCCAGCTTTGGCAATTGAAAATGACTGCAGGTTTAGTAGCGCCACTAAAATGTTCATTTGGTTTTTGAAACGATCCAGCATGCCTAAAATACTTTCAAAGGACCTCGTTGCTAGTTTACATTCACAGCTGCAAGCCATATAACTTTGTATAAGTACAAACTAATAAAAAAACATGCCATTTGTCTGATTTAAACTCATGCTTATTGAAAAGTACTCACATCAATCGGAGGCCACGTTTGGGGTTTGCAGCAAAAACAAACATGACACAAATAAGTTACAGTAATCACATGCACTCAGCCAATTCTCTTCATACACCCAAAGGAACTTGGTTAAATCAAGAAATTACTATTGGATATGTTAATTTATGCATACTGATAGTGCAGTGACTCCAACGTGAAATGTATTCTGTAACACTGTACAATAAGCTCTGATTCATTAACATAAGTTAATAGATAAAAAATAATGATGAAGTAATAATGACTCATTCATCTACAGCATATTAATCTAGATAAATGTTTATTTTACAGTTTCTTACGCTCACTAAGGCTTGCATTTATTTGCTCCAAAATACAGTAAAACTGTAAAATTGTGAAATATTACAATTTAAAATAACGAACAATTTTAAATTCGAAAACGAAAACTAAACAACCTAAACAAAAGCTTGCTGTATTCCTTATCTGTAAGTCACTTTGGATAAAAGCATCTGACAAATGAATAAATGTAAATGTAAACTTGAAAATAAAAAGTCCAAATTGGATTAACATTAGTTAATCGTAAGTATACAGACAAATACATACAGACAAATATGAGTTTGAAAAATCATAGCAAAGTCATTGCTAGTTCATGATACCTAATGCATTAACTAACATAAACTAACTGCACCTTATTGTAAAGTGTTACCATTTATTCTTAGTATGTAAATCCTGACACACTAAATTCATGCAAATTTGCTCTATATATAATTGACCCTTCGCAAAGACCTGCCCACCTTAGTTACTGTTGCTGCAGCGAAGGGTCAATTACTGATGTGCTGACATGCTCTACGCCAAGAATGGACTTACTCGGGTCTGGCGCCAAACACTCGCACTTGTAGGCCGTAACGTAGTCTGGTTTGAAGTCAGTGTTGATGGGATAGTATTTGAAGGCTCCCACCATCTTCTTGATGGCATCAGAGATGAAGATGAAGGAGATGAGGCTAGAGAAGCCTTCCTCTGTGAAGCGCGTCATGTACTTTATGATGTAGCTGGCATCCGTTGCGACCAGAAAAAAGCACTGTACGCAGGAGTGCATTCCGATCCACAGTCGAAGCTCCATGTAATCAATCCCATTATTTCTGAGGAAAAGAAAGTTTAAAGAAACAATAAAGAGAGATAAATTCAAGAGCAGTGCACACTAGAGACCAAGAGAGAAGTCACTTATTTGCATCAGTTGAAGAGAGATGATTTATGAGGGTCTTTTAAATGTTGATGAAAGTGAGCAATCAAGGCTGTACTGAATTGTCCTCAATAATAGACTGTGACTTATGTTGGATTGGTGCAGATGGCTCTCTCACTTGCTGAATTCATAAAGCAGTTTCTCAAAGATGAGGATGGGGCCTGTTGAGCTGAGAATAATGAGGGGTTGACCGCTAAACATGCAGAATACCGTTCCTGCTAGAGCGGTGCCCAAAAAACTCTCCATCACACCCTGACAGAGAGTTAAACAGGGAGAGAGACAAGGAAACAAGGTGAGAAAGAGAGGGACAAAAAAGAAGACAGCTATAGATGAAGCTAGGTCACAAGCTTGCTTGTAAAATGCTCCAGAAAAGAAAATGACATGCAACTTTAAACAAACTGTCATGTTCTGTGTCAAGTAGAAAAGTGTGAGCTGTACCTGGTAATTGTCTGTGGCATCCCCTAGAAGGCCCCCAAAGGTGATTGCATTGGTTATGCAGCCCAGGTAGATGAAGAGCACCGCAGAGATGGACTGAATGTGGAAGCCTTCATAAAAGTCGCTCGGGTACCAGGGGAGCTTCCTCTTGATGTCAAGTATAAGGCCGCCACAGAACCTGTCCCGTAAACATAGATGTTTAATCCATTATTCAACAGGGACCTGTCCTCTTTAGCTTGTATTAGACAGGCAGACAGAGGTGAGCTTTATCTTGATTATTAGCACAGAGTACTGGCACCCATTTTCTATCTCTGAGTTCTCACAACCCCTCGAGCGCAAGTGCCAAAAAACGCATTACATTTTCCTTTTTTTGACATATTGATCAAGATATGAACTCTCCTGAACCTCGGAGCTCTGAGGTATCTTTCAATTATTTGAAAAGGCAGATAAGGGGAGAACACTTTGAGCTCAAGCTATACCTAAAAGTTAGTTGTTGTTTTTTCTTTTTCCAACTGAATTGTTTTAGAGATTCTGCAAGGTCAAAGTACAAGAACACCAGGTCCTAAAGATCAGGTGTGTTGGGGAGTAACTAGTTACATGTAATGGAATTAGGTAATTTAATTACAAAATAAGGTAACACTTTATTTTAAGGTGTCCTTGTTACACGTTACATGTATTTACTATTATAAAAACAATAAATTATGCATAATTACATGCAAGTAAATCTAAGCCAAACCATAATCCTAACCTTAACCATATAGTAAGTACATGTAGTTAATTAATATTACTCAGTACTTAAATGTATAATTACACTGTAACAAGGACACCTTGAAATAAAGTGTAACCCAAAATAAATGTAACTGTAATCACACACATACAGATTTAATTGATATATTTCATGAATTGCATTGACTGCTCTAACATGAGACACCAATGTTTCAAGAGTTTAGGACACAGAATAGGACACGTGATTATTTGATAACTGTTTTATTTCCAAGTTGGGTTTATGTACAGGGAGGGAAAAAATTATTTGATCCCCTGCTGATTTTGTAAGTTTGCCCACTGACAAAGAAATGATCAGACTATAATTTTAATGGTAGGTTTATTTGAACAGCGAGAGACAGAATAACAACAAAAGAAAAATACAGAAAATGCATTTCAAACAATGTATAAATTGATTTGCATTTTAATGAGTCAAATAAGTATTTGACCCCTTCGCAAAACATGACTTAGTACTTGGTAGCAAAACCCTTGTTGGTAATCACAGAGGTCAGACGTTTCTTGTGGTTGGCCACCAGGTTTGCACACATTTCAGGAGGGATTTCGTCCCACTCCTCTTTGCAGATCCTCTCCAAGTCATTAAGGTTTCGAGGCTGACATTTGCCAATTCGAACCTTCAGCTCCCTATACAGACTGGCTAGGCCACTCCAGGACCTTAATGTACTTCTTCTTGAGCCGCTCCTTTGTTGCCTTGGCCGTGTGTTTTGGGTCATTGTCATGCTGGAATACCCATCCACGACCCAACTTCAATGCCCTGACCCTGACGGTACATGGCCCCGTCCATCGTCCCTTTGATGCAGTGCAGTTGTCCTGTCCCCTTAGCAGAAAAACACCCCCAAAGCATAATGTTTCCACCTCCATGTTTGACGGTGGGGATGGTGTTCTTGGGGTCATAGGCAGCATTCCTCCTCCTCCAAACTCGGCGAGTTGAGTTGATGCCAAAGAGCTTGATTTTGGTCTCATCTGACCACAACACTTTCACTCAGTTCTCCTCTAAATCATTGGCAAACTTCAGACGGGCTGTACATGTGCTTTCTTGAGCAGGGGGACTTTGCTGCAGGATTTCAGTCCTTCACGGCGTAGTGTGTTACCAATTATTTTCTTGGTGACTATGGTCCCAGCTGCCTTGAGATCATTAACAAGATCCTCCCGTGTAGTTCTGGGCTGATTCCTCACCGTTCTTATGATCATTGAATCTCCACGAGGTGAGATCTTGCATGGAGCCCCAGTCCGAGGGAGATTGAAAGTAATTTTGTGTTTCTTCCATTTGCGAATAATCGCACCATCTGCTGTCATCTTCTCACCAAGCTGCTTGGCGATGGTCTTGTAGCCCATTCCAGCCTTGTGTAGGTCTACAATCTTGTCCCTGGCATCCTTGGACAACTCTTTGGTCTTGGCCATGGTGGAGAGTTTGGAATCTGGTCGATTGATTGATTGCTTCTGTGGACAGGTTGTCTTTTATACAGGTAACAAGCTGAGATTAGGAGCACTCCTGGGAAAAGACACCTGGGAGCCAGAAATCTTGCTGATTGATAGGGGATCAAATACTTATTTGACTCATTAAAATGCAAATCAATTTATAACTTTTTTGAAAGGCATTTTTCTGGATTTTTTTGTTGTTATTCTGTCTCTCACTGTTCAAATAAACCAACCATTAAAATTATAGACTGATCATTTCTTTCTCAGTGGGCAAACGTACAAAATCAGCAGGGGATCAAATAATTGTTTTTTTTTCCTACTGTATATGCTTTATTTTCTAAGATTAACTGTTTTTTTTTTTTTTTTTTCAAGGAATTGTTAGATGACAATTAAATTATTATATTCTTAATTCAGGTGATGAAGGCTTTTGAAAGTCTGCCAGTAGTCAGTGTTGACTACTGTAAGGTTAATCCTGCCTGCTTTAAAAAAAATCTAATGTAATCAGTAACATTACTTTAATGAAGTAATTGAAATAGTTACACTACTTAACAGGGTAACTAATCTGCAACCTATTACATTTCCAAAGTAACCTTCCCAACACTGAAGATCAGCAGGAATGCTCCTTCTTGTTCAGAACTTAATTGTGGATATCATTTAAATACATTTTTAATTTCAATAAAACTCCTGAATTTAAATTGAATTTTGAATTGAGGTGGTAAATGCAGAATCGATGCAGAATTGCGACTCAAATTTGAATGTAAATAAGTAGATTTAAAATGAATTAAAATTAAAATCATTAAATTTCATCTAGAATAGTAAAAGTTTGCTAAGAAAACTTCTTGTTTGAAATTTAAAAAAAATGCTAAAAAATCATTGAAGCTTAAAAGTTTGTAGGTCTTATTTAACATTAGGTATGTATGTATGCATGGACTGATGGACCCACCTCCCCGTATACGCCAACTCTTCGCCAAGCTCGTGTGGAGCAGGCATAACCTCATCCTCAGTAACAGGCCCTCCGCCACCTGCTGTTCCATTCATCTGACCCAGCTCATTGAGGGAAAACACAGACTTCCTTCTCAGAGAAATAAAGACAAATGTTAAGATGGAAACATATGGGCAGAACAAAGAGTGAGCACAAGAAGAAGCAGCTTTACCTTTTGTCTGCTGAGGGAATTTTTTTGGGGGGTTCTATGCGAATTTTGGGGTCCCATTCTCCAGGTGGAAGCACAATCACCTCATCCAGAAACTCATCAATGCCAGCAATCAGATCCTCTCGGTCTCTGGCTTTATATGCTACATCACTGAAGAGCTGTGGATAAAATCAATCAATCTTTGGTCGATTTAAAGGGCAATGTTTATCTTCTTGATAAACATTACATGAAAAATATTAATCACATAACAAACAAAACTATCAAACTTACATCATCCACCATGAGAGTGGCAATGGCCCGTCCAATCTCATTGTAAGATTTGGCTTTGCCAGGAGGCCCAAGCAACACAAACAGGAATCTGTCCATTAAGAGAAAACACATTCAAAACTTGCTTTTAGTACATTAAAATATTTCATTATCTTTCTGCAGACAAATTGTATTTAATGTGCAAAACTGTTACCTGGTGGGCACTGGGACTTCCGTCAGACCTCCAAGAGTGGTGGCCTGAGACAGCCGAACGAAGGCAACAAAGGGTTTTTCCAAGAAGTCCACTTCTCCCACCAGAACATTTGATGCCTCTGCATCTCTGGGGATTTTTTTCATGAACTTGTTCTTCAGCTAAAATCAAAGTGAACAAAGAAAAATTAATACAAAACGATTTAGAAGGTACTCTAGGACCCTTATGTTGTCCTTTAACCCCTCTCTTCCATAAAAGAACCCTCGTGTTGTCATTTAATCCTTCTGTTCCATGATAGAACCCTTATGTTGTCATTTAACCTTTTTGTTCTGTCACAGGACCGTTTGGTTACAACTGAATCTTTCTGTTCTATCACAGGACATTTATGATATCATTTAACCCTTCTTTTCCACCACAGCATTCTTATATTCTCATTTAGCCCTTCTGTTCCATCACAGAACCCTTATGTTGTCGTGTAACCCTTCTGTTCCATCACAGAACCCTCATGTTGACATTTAACCCTTTTGTTCTAATCACATGACTTGTGTTGTAATTTAATCACTCTGTTCCATCACAGAACATTTATGATGTCATTTAACCCCTCTGTTCCATCACAGAACCCTTATGTTGTCGTGTAACCCTTCTGTTCCATCACAGAACCCTCATGTTGACATTTAACCCTTTTGTTCTAATCACATGACTTGTGTTGTAATTTAATCACTCTGTTCCATCACAGAACATTTATGATGTCATTTAACCCCTCTGTTCCATCACAGAACCCTTATGTTGTCATGTAACCCTTCTGTTCTATCATAGGACACTTATGTTGTCATTTAACCCTTTTGTTGTAATCACATGACTCTTGTGTTGTAATTTAATCACTCTGTTCCATCACAGGACATTTATGATGTCATTTAACCCCTCTGTTCCATCACAGAACCCTTATGTTGTCATGTAACCCTTCTGTTCTATCATAGGACACTTATGTTGTCATTTAACCCTTTTGTTGTAATCACATGACTCTTGTGTTGTAATTTAATCACTCTGTTCCATCACAGGACATTTATGATGTCATTTAACCCCTCTGTTCCATCACAGAACCCTTATGTTGTCATGTAACCCTTCTGTTCTATCATAGGACACTTATGTTGTCATTTAACCCTTTTGTTGTAATCACATGACTCTTGTGTTGTAATTTAATCACTCTGTTCCATCACAGGACATTTATGATGTCATTTAACCCCTCTGTTCCATCACAGAACCCTTATGTTGTCATGTAACCCTTCTGTTCTATCATAGGACACTTATGTTGTCATTTAACCCTTTTGTTGTAATCACATGACTCTTGTGTTGTAATTTAATCACTCTGTTCCATCACAGGACATTTATGATGTCATTTAACCCCTCTGTTCCATCACAGAACCCTTATGTTGTCATGTAACCCTTTTGTTCCATCATGTTGTCATTTAACCCTTAACTGCATGCTGCTATTTATTAATGAAAGCTTCTAATAAAAAAATTAATATTATATTATATTATATTATATTATATTATATTATATTATATAGATTCCGTTCTGCAATTGTCCCCTTTATATGTGCAAATAACTGCACATTTTATTAAACTGAAACTTGAAACTTCTCACACACGTTTACTTTTACTATTTTAAGCTCTATTACAAAATGCCTATAGCCTTTATCACTTCGAAGACAGAACAATTCCATTTGAAGCCCTTGAACAAGTTGCAGTCTGGATTTAGATTAATCTCTATGCTTTCCTCCTGTCTCTCTCTCTCTCACAAATCGTGAACCAAGCATAAGTCCCCCAGTGTTACAATGTTCATATATAAGGATTTTATCTCAACTTCACGTTGTATGTCAGTCACGCGTAAGAAGGGAGTTTCTGATAGGCTATGCTGGTTTATCTGGCAGACGAAGCTCAATGTGTTCCTATTGTGGCCTATTCCAAAAACTTTTGGATAACAGTTTTGAGTTCCTCCAAACAATGCTTTACATTTTCCTATCTCTATAAACAACTTGAAATGGTTTTAGCAGTCCTACAAAAATTTATACTGAAAGCCTTTTGAGGCTGTGAAATTAGGTTTTCCTATTTCTATAAGGCTTGGTTTTAAATGGAGAAGTCTATATAAATGTTCAATTATTGTTTAAATGATTTACACTATTATTCAAAAGTTGTTGTTGTTTTTTAAGGAAGACCCTTATGCTTACCAAGGCTGCATTAATTTGATCAAAAATACAGTAAAACAGTAATAATGTCAAACACAATTACAAATGAAAAAACTTAACGAAAAAGTACTGTTTAATAATTGTAAACTAACTATAAAAAATGTTATATAGGATTCTGATAAATAGAAAATTCAGTAGCAAATAGCATTAACTTTTGACCACTTTAATGCATCCTTGCCAAATTAAAATATGAATTTATTTACTATTGAGTGGTAGTCTACATGTTAAAATCAAGCATTTTGTGTTGTGTTTAAATATGCTCATATAAAGATGTTTATCATACTCGAATTCTCATTCGGTTTTTGTCAATTTAGTTCAGTTTCGGTTCGCCAGAAACACTGTTTTCTGATTCTACTGATATATAGTCTTAGGGACAAAATCATGTTGTTTTAGTCCAGCTAATGGACTAAAATGGTTTTTGCTCATGAAAATTTGCTGTTATAATATATCTTCGTGAACAAAAGCAGGACAGCAATAAACGAGTGTCGTGATGGGTGGCTATAGCCTTGTACATTGTGCACCCATCGACCAAACTGAGACAGTGACACCATTTTCCAGAGGGATCAGGCCGCAGCTCCCGGGCATCCCTCGGCATGTGAGAGCTTAGCACGAGGACCACACAGTCAGATGGCACGTTTCTCCAATGGCAGATCAATACCAACCCAGACACCAGGCCACGGCATAGCATGCCACATCAGATCAGCAGAGCCCCACATAATCACAGTGACCTCTTCATGAGAACATACTATCATATATGCTGTAGTTTTCTTTTTAGTACAAGCACAGTTTCAACTAAATCAACATTACGTCAAATACATCAATACACTTGACTCAAATTGTAAAAGGTCTATTCTTATAAAGGAATGGCGGGATTTTCTCATTTTGGTGATTTCCAGTTTTGTGACCTCAAAAACAGTGTTTCAGTAGCTCTAGCATTATTAATTTTTATTAAGAAAAAATATATGAATTTCATGTATTTAATACATCTGAGTTAAAGAGAGAGAAAGAGATCTTGATTTCTAGAATTGCATGGAATTTTTGTGAAGTCAGTTTAAAAAACTGGTCACGGCAGCTAAAAATAGCTTCAAAGCAAATACAAAAGATCCTTGCAGCTGCTGTTGTGAACTATACAAATGCTTTTGTGCCTCAACAAACTGTGAAACCATGTGACTCACCTGGTCTGTGCTTGGTGTGTCTGCAATGTCATTCATACTCCTGCTTTGAGCGTGGCCTGCAGACACACATGCACAAATTATACACTTGAAATGTCATTACAAATATTTCATCACAGCCATTAAAGGGATAGTTCACCCAAAAATGAAAATTCTGCCATTAATTACTCACCCTCATGTCGTTCTAAACCCGTAAGACCTTCATTCATCTTTGGAACACCAATTAAGATATTTTTGATCAAATCTGAGAGCTCTCAGTCCCTCCCATAGACAGCAAGGATCCTACCACGTTCAAGACTCAGAAACGTAGCAAGGAGATCGTTAAAATAATCCATGTGATTCAGGGGTTCAACAGTAATTTTACGAAGCTACAAGAATACTTTTTGTGCGCAAAGAAAACAAAAATAATGACTTTATTCAACAGTTCATCACCCTTTAGCACCATTTTGAAGAGTATCACATAAGTAAACAACGTATGCAACATATGTACGCAGATACGTTGTTTACGTTCAGATCAAAGTGTAAACAGTGTAAACTTGCTACGTTTCTGAGTGTTGATTATGTAAGGATCCTTGCTGTCTATGGGAGGGTCTGACAGCTCTCGGAATGCATCAAAAACATCTTAATTTGTGTTCCAAAGATGAACGAAGGTCTTAAAGGTTTAGTTTTTGGGTGAACTATCCCTTTAAGTCTTACTTACCCAGCTAACTATTTGACAGCTAATCTGACATCACTCACTAATTATAAACTCTTGCTGGGCAGCATTAATGAAAAAGCTTTATATAAAATACAAAACAGGAAATGTTGATCAATCACATTATCTTAAGCAGAATGAACTCTTCAACTGGTTTCACCCAAACTAACAGATCACTGACACTTTCTAAATTAGTAGAATAATTAAAAGTGGAGACAAGGATCACAGGATGAAAAGGAGCATGTAGACTCACGTAGTCGGCCATAGCTGGCTTGTTTGCTTCGCAGATCTTCTGTTGAGCGGTTAAAATTTGCTCCAGCAGCAGGGGATCGGGCAGGGCTCCGAGCTATGAGATACAAGCAACATTTTTAATTAACTATTAAGCAGACAATGTTTTTTCTAATAAGTTGATGCTAATGAACTGAAAAAAGGAGAGCAATAACCCACTGAAAGAAGTGAAATGGGATTGGCAGTGTTCACCAAAAAAGTCTGTTATCTACTCACCCTTATGCCAACTAAAGCCCATATCATTTTATTCAGCAATGCTCAGGCCGAATTTAACAAAGGTTGTGTCAGTCTTTTATAAACAACAAAAGTGGATGGTGACCAATGGCTGTCAAGCTAAAAATCAAAAGTCTTTATTCACTGAAAATCTTAAATTTCAGTAAATTCCTCTTTGTCCTTTCCTGAGCTTGATACCCACTTTGTGTGGAAAAGAGCAACCTGAATGTTCTGCTGATTCTGCAGAACATTACGTGTTTAGCAGATCATGATCATTTTTGGATGAAATGTCGTTTTAGGAAAAACAAGCAATTAAGCTGCATTATATCTGAAGATGCACAAATTGCACAACAGAATACTGCAATTCCTCTGCAGTGCTATAGTTTAGTTATTGTTCATGTATTTCTTCATTTTTCAACCTGTTTTGCACAATATGAGTAGGGATGGATGGAGAGACAGGAACCGTTTTAAAGATTGAACACTCACTGCCTCCAGAGCCAGACTTCCCCAGATCTGCAAAGGAGCGATGGATGGGCTTCTTTGTCTGGTGTCTATGCTTTCTCAACAGGACAAAGCTGATTTTGTCTCTCAGCTCAGGACCGATCAACCCTTCCTCTATCTGACGATCGATGATATCATCTACAGGAGACAAAAGTTAAAGTGGTTTGCTTTGAAAATTACACTGGTTTGAGAGCAAAACATTATAAAGCATCAAAAAACAATGAAAAAGAAACACTTCAGTATGAAAGACAATATGTGCTGTACAAAGGTTGAGATGGTTCAGAAAACATCAGTGGCCCCCATGTTAGAGGACAGGCACCCAGAATAAAGAGGCTGCTTGCTCACCGACTATCTGTGGGAGTGAATAGCCCTCCAGGTCCAGCAGCACGGTGCCTGTCTGTAGGCATGTCCGCAGTTCAAACAGGCTGTGCAGGGAGAGCGTGGAAACGTGGGGTTTGCTCCATCTCTCCCCACCCTCCTCGACCTTTTCCTCAAACTTCACCCACCTGCAGATATGCAGTCACACACACAAAGTTGAAGTCAAGCAGAGAAAAAAGAAACTGCAAGTTTCTGATGTTGATGTTGTTCAGGCCCAAATGCTGCTTATTTTAAGGTGAAACGTGACATTTCTGTCTGACTACAGCAGAAGTGACTATAGATCTTAGTATGAAGGGCCATAAATCAAATTTGATCGGAGTCTGAGTTTTGGCAATGGGTTGAAAATAATGGCAACCATTTTACATAAAAAATTACATGTTTTTAGATTGAATTAGGCAAATGTATACATTTTGTAACGTTTAAGATAAATTAGAAATTAAAATTTGCTTTGTTCCGCCCTCTTGTGATATGTTATGACGGCCCAAATCAAAGGATATCACAGGCCAACTGTGGCCTGCAGCCTTGGTTTGAGGATCTATGCACTATAGAGGCAACAAATGGTAGTACAAAAATAATGACGATTTCTAAACAAATGTCATTGTTTGTGAAAATGATAACATCAAAACATATAACATCCACATTTTAATGGCTTTTTATGAGCCAAGGGGTTATTATGTTTCTGGTTAGCATGTCCCTGTTGTTATACACCATTGGAGGCAAAAAACACTGTATATAAATGTTAAAAATGACAAATATCTGTGCAATCTGATGAAATAAACATAAATATCATGTTCTTCCCTTTTTTATTCATTTGGTACAGCTCAGTAAATTCGCTATAACTAATTAGTAGTAGTGTTATTTTAGTATTATTAACATTTTAAAATATGCTTTTATTTTTATTGCATGTTTAGTTTCAATTTTGTTTGTGTCATTTATTATATATATATATATATATATATATATATATATATATATATATATATATATATATATATATATATATATATATATTTAGGTTTAAGTTATATGTAATTTGGTTTTAATTTTAGCTCTTCAACTTCATTTTATTTCTTAAACTTATTTCAGTTAGTTGCCTATAGGAGGAGATTTAGTTAAAAAAAAATTTTTAGGTTTAATATTTATATTTCTGCCTTATTTCAATTCAACAGAAATGTTTATAATTTTCATTTTGGTCAACAGTAATATCCCTGCTTGGTAGCTTTATGGCTACAGAGCTCAGCAATGTTTTGAAAGTGCCACAGAGCCACAGGAACATCATACTAATGGTTCACTAACAATCTCTGATGCATATTAAACTGAGGCAGGAGTATTTTAATATTATAAAATACAAATTTTTAATTTTCAATCGGTGATGCGTTTGTGTGTATGTTTTTCTACCTAGCTGATTCTCTCCACTCCAGCTCGTCGCCCTCGTGTTGCAGCGTGTCCATCTCGGTGAAGAGAGTGGGTGTGGGCATGGTTTCCTCATCATCCCCCAAAATGTAGCGCAGTCGCTCTGCTGCAGGGGACACTGTGAGATGAACAGGCAGAGAAGTGATTGAAAACTTGCCTGTTTGGATTTCGCTCAGTCAGATAGCAGAATGAGATGGCCTTCATAAATAAAAAGTGCAGTGCAGCAACACGCAGTGAAAGTATGTGCCCAAAAGTTGAGAAGAAACAACAAGGGCACCCACTGGCTTTATTTGATCCGGTGTTGTGATGGCTGACTGTGCCTGGAGGAACACTGGTGCAGCGTAAGCCATTGTTCATTAATTTTCTGTGTGAGGACTAAAGCTGTGAGCTGTGACTGAAGCTGCATGAGAATCCACACTGTGCTTGTTTTTCTGAGCTCGTTTGAGGTGATGCCAGCGAGTCTGTGGCAACGTCTGGGTCGTTCTGTTCTTTATTTGTTTTCATTTCTATGCTCAGCATTTCTCAGCTCTAACACCTGTTAGGTACATCCTTATTCCCAACTATGGTTTGATCATCTCTGCCTGTTTCATCCTCCATCCAAATAGGCCACACACAGGCTTCCAGAGGACTAAAGCTATGCCCCTAGAAGACACGTGGAATGAGGTGCCTGCATAATAAAGACCTGAGAAACATGCGTGAAAGTCAAACTTTACATGTGAGAGATTATATGTGAAGAGAAGCATGTTCGATTAAACACTGAAAACACAGCTGGCAAAGGAACTGACAGCTTTATTAAAAGGGCAAGAGGCAAAAATGCATATTGTGCCGCTGTCATGGAAACTCCAACTATCATAATTCAGCAATATGAAATGTTAACACATGATTAGTTAAGAAGCTGTTGACTAAATTAAAGTTGAATGCCAAACTATTAAAAAGTTTATTAATGCATAAATCCAGCATTGATTTCAGTCTTTTTTTTTTTTTTTTTTTTTTATATTTACTGTAACATATGGTGGTATGTCTATTGAAGCTGCAGTGCACTGACAAAAATGATTTTGTAGTGAAGTAAATATTACAGAAAAAAATGTAATTTCTACATTAAATAATTTAGTTCAGGCAAGGATAAAAATAAATAAATTCTATATTAGTACTCAATTTAAGCTTGTAGAAATTACAGTTTGAACATATAAGTATGTTTTAATGATTCTATAAGTAAATATCAAAACTGGGGCACTTAATATAAGGTTACATTTTTTACTGTTTTAGAGTTGTATTTACACTGTTTTATGGTTTAGAAACTTGCTGTTTTGTGAGCAAGCTGGCAATATGGAGTTCATTTTCTACTCAAAATACCAAGTATTGAGGTCTCTGTTCATTCAGGTAATAACTATGTTGAGTAGACTTATTATCTTAAAAAGGATAACATGCTGTTGCTTACTTACATGTTTATAAGTGAACCACATACTTTAATAGCATGCTTTTTTTCAGTGCCACATTGTTTGAGTAAAGTTTACAAACTGTGACTGAGTATTGCAGAGTAAAGTTAAGTAGAAATTACTCATCAAACTCTATTTCCTTTGCTATATATAACAAAGTTAAGTAGATTTGACTTAATCCCATTCTTACATTGTACTTAAAAAATATGTGTGCAAAATCTTGCAAAAGAAAAATGAAGAAAGTTTTACTTTTTTTTTCAGTCTATGATGAGTTGTAATTAAATAAGTGAGGGAATGAAGATAACTTTGAGTTTCATGTCAGCCGCAAAGGAGTTTATGGCCTTTTTTAGTCCATAATGCTGAAAAAATGGGAGGTTTTCAATAAGAGAGCTGCTTAGCCATGATGTTAATTTGCCATGGGTTCCCTTAATTTGCTATTGATTTAATGACAGTGGTTTTTAAATAATGAATAAAAAAATAAGGTCTAGGTTCAATGTTATTTGAAAAAATAAAATAAAATAAAAACGTTTTGTTTCAAGACATAAAATTGTGTATCTTAATCAAATGTTATAGACTTTGCAAGATGTTGCACACAAAAAATCTTATCATTGCAGTTCCTTTTCAAAAAAATTGTTAGTGTCAGTGTTTTTTTATATATATATATATATATATATAAAACAAGTAGATAGAATAAAAAAAGAACAGAGAATGCTAGTGAAAATATGCTAATTGAAAATATGAACAACTACTATGAATATAATATCAAAGTAACACCTGCTAGCATCTAAAAACACAGCCAAAGCCATTAAAATTCATGTTTGAGGTATGACTGTATACCATAAAAGAGCTTATTTTCCTCATAAATCAAAAACGTCCTCTCTAAAACCCCATTGGAAGCTCAAACGTGCATTGTTTTCATGCATCAAGCACACACATTTCTACTTCAGTTATGACTTTCATCAGGTAAATATCTGGCTTCAAAAGTACATCAAATCTAAGGAAGCAGATAGCAAAGATGTTTTTTCACGCCCCCAAAAGTTTATTTATAATTTTTTTCTCTTTTGATATACTGTAGCCATTAGCTGTGTAATATATTAGCTGAATGCACAAGATTGAGTGCAAATAAAATCAGTGATGAGAATTTAAATACAATTAATATTTTTGTATGAATGATTATTTTATTATTTAATGTTACCAATCTCCAAAAAATGTGTTTAAATGAACATTACCAGGTAATGATAAGTTGTATTTTAAATGTGTCATTATATGACACATTAAGTATCAATTATATATATGTTTAAATCTTAATAATGACATGATTTGCTCATTAATTAAATCTAATTAGTCACAAATAACTATTTATCAATATTTGCTGAGAAGAAAACTCTAAATGCCCCAAATAATCAGTTAAAAGATTAATTATCCTCTTAGACAGTGACGTTGAATAGAGTAGACAACACAAAAAAGTGGCCTTTCAAAGTGTTACTGTTGTATGTTATAATTATATGACCTTCCTCATTAATTCAACACATTCTTGTATTCTGTCTGGAATATGTTTCTAGCCTCTGCATCACATCTTGTTCTTCAAAGGGATAGTTCACCCAAAAAAAAAAAAAAAAGGAAACAAAAAAATAAAATTATTTACTAACCTTCATGTCCTCCCAGATATTTATGACTTTCTTTCTTCAGATGAAAACAAGCACAGATTTTTACATCGTATAATGCAAGGGGACAGGACCACTTCAGAAACCACACAAAGTGATAATGACGGTCAATTTGAAAATATTAGTATTTGTATTTTTCTTACATATGCCCATCACTTAAGAAGACATTGATTCATTAACAGGGGTTGAGTTACTGTCATATTCACTTTGTGTAGTTTTTGAAGTGTCATTTTTGGAGGTCCCATACACAAGAGAGATTTTTTTTTGTGTCCCTCTGATAAATGAAAGTCATACTGTATATATATATATAAGGGTGGAAAGGATGGTGTATTTATTTTTGTGTGTGTGTATTCCGCATTTTAATTGTTGTTATTGCACTAGACATGTGTGTTTGACCTGTGCCATTGCATTTTGTTTAGTTTTCTCCCTTTAACCAAACTTCTGTATGTCTGTCAGGAAAAAAAAGTACTTGTAATTTTTAAATACTTGAGTACAATTTTAAGTTGTACTTTTTTACTTTTACTCAAGTGTGTTTTTGGCCAGATGCTTGTACTTTTAATTGAGTCACATTTTTGAGTACTTTTTACACCTCTGGTTTTAGGATTACTGATCAGCTCAGAACTCATAAATAATACAATGTAGCATGGTATGTTGTTTTGACCTAAAATATGGCCCATTTTATAGATGACAAGTTTATTATTATAGGCTATTATAGCATAAACGTGACAAATGAAAGGGCATTTTCTTTGAATGTGTGCTTAGTTCTCTGTTCTGTGCTGACTGCAAACTTTGATGCACCGCAAGTTGTTTATTCTCATGCGTTTAGAGATGCATCACCATAATTGTTTTTCATGGTCTTCTATTCTGCAGTGACGGCTCTACACTGCCCTCGGCTCAGCATGAGATTGAGAGTGAGGGTGTGGGGGTATATCCGATAAACTCAGCACAACTCCATTTCACACACACACACACAAAGAAATATATGGCGGTATTGCTCCCTGTAGTCCCCTTGAATTTGCATTCTAACTTTCAGATACATTTCCTTGAGTATTTGAATTGAACCTTTTCCCATCTCCTATATGCACCTATATGCATAGAATACATTGTTATTCTACCTGTTTTTTTGGATCGCAAGTCTGTTGGGAGTTGATTAAAGTTTCGGAGCTGATTAAGGACTCACTGGTTCTGTTGATGTCTGGTGGAAGATTGTGCTCTGGTTGATCCAGGCCACCCGCCTCAAGATCGTAGCGGTCTCTGTCATCACAATCGTAGTGTTCGTGTCTGTGATGGTCGTGTCTAAGTCTTCGTTCTGAATCTGCATCACGACTCAACACGGACGAACGTCTCCTCCTGCGTTTGCGCCGGTAACCGCGGGGCACTGGCACACCAATGTAAATAGACTGATGGTCTGTGGAAGGCAGAACACTTCTTTGATGAGAAGATTAATAACACATTGTTCAATGTCTTGGATGTCATTGATTTTGGAAAGTAATTTCATGCTCCACAGAAAATGTTCTGCTCACTCAAGCAAACGTGTTCAAGTGACCAAAGTGGCGTGATCTGGTTCAACTATTGACACAGTATCCCTCAATACTGACGTTGTAGGATCGATAATGGCCTATATTCATTTGCAATAAAATCTTCAAGCTTCCAGTTCTGTTAAAGTACAAACACTTAATATAAGAGAATATCTAGCCCTAAGCAAAACATACTCTTTAAGTTTACTCTCAATTGATAATTCATCTAATTATTATAGGAAATTGTTGGAAAGACAAATTACACACAAATATAACCAATGTTTATAATATGAAGAAATGCTCTTGAGCACCAAATCAGCATATTAGAGTGCTTAAATATATAACAATAGAAAACATGTATTTAAAATTATAATAACATTTTGTAATATGGAGAATATGTAATATGGATGCAGTAGAACACCCCCAAGATTCACTATCAAAAACACATTTCATACATTATTTTCTCCCTCAGGGTATAGTCACTTTTTAACTATAATTTTAACTATAATTATCCCTCATCTTACTGTACTGTATGTTTTATGAGATGTGAAGCGGAGGGGGAACAAACTGTCTGGTTAATTGTGAAAATGAGAGGAAATGTGAAAAATATTTTTAGCTGCTGGTACAGTAATAACTTCACTAATTTGGACATAATTTGCTTTGTGCAATGTTTAATTTTCTATCTCTTTGAGGTGGCAAAATGGCTGTTTGCTATTGCTGCAATTTCAAATAGAGTGATAGTCACTTGAAAGCACATGTATGTACGTTTCTTTTTTTACTTTAAAATATTAGCTTCAAAAATCATTCTGATGGTACACTGACTTCTAATATTGTGTATGTCTTCTGTTTCTTTCCCACTCTGCCCTTACACATCTGTTTAGTATGTAAGTTGTGAGTTTAGTATGTAGGAAATTCTTTAAAATGAGTGGATTGCTTTACAGCTGCAACAAATGCACATGTACAGCTATCCACAGTCATATATTTACAACAGTAAATATACTTTTGCGAAACTGGAGACAACTAAAGTTAAGTAAGTGGAACGCACTTACTTGACTTTAGTTGTGTCCAATTTCGCTAAAGAACACATAACTACAATACAGTTACTTTAATGTTCAATGACCCCATTTCGTTTGTTACTTTATAAAATGTGGCAAAATAAATTCATTAGGCGATCTGATGACAATAATTCTTTTGAAATAATAACTTTATTTTTTCTTTAGTTATGTGTTTAATATTTCACGTTACATTTGTCTTCAGTTTTCTACAACGTAACTATGAGCTAGGGTAAAATGTACACTACACTGTAAAAAAAAAAAAAAAAAAAAAAAGTTGAACCGACTTAAAATTTTAAGGCAACCAGTTTCATCAGATTTTTGAGTTTGCTCAACTTATTTTTGTGGGAGATTCTCACATTTTTGTTGTATAAACTTAAAACGACAAGTTGAGAAATCTCAAAAATCTGCTGAAGCTGGTTGCCTTAAAATTTTAAGTTGGCTCAACTTTTTTTTTTTTTTTTTTACAGTGTACTGTCATACTGATCGCCTGATTAACCATTCAGCTCTCATATTTGTGCGTGTGGTTTCATGCCTAAGGCTACTCACCCTCCTCCTCCTCATAACGGTAACGACTGTTGCCTATGCCTCGATCATGGTCCATCCTGAGATAATACAAAGAATATGGTTTAATACTGATAAGAAAGAATGAAAACCAAAGGTGTAATTCTGTAACATCTTGAAAATATTTCAAATCATCACTCTTTCTTGTTATGAGTTTTGATCACGCATAACATAAGGTCAGGGGCATGATTGACAGCAGTGGCACACACTGGGCATTGAGCTGTTTGCTGAATCACTGCCAATAACAGATCAATAGTGAAATAATTAACAGAGCAAATGACCGATGGAAAGATACATAATTACACGAGCTGGAGGAAAACTCATGCTGTCCAACTGCTAGGCCACTTTAAAGCCACTGGAATAATTTCATAGTTTATGAATTTCATACACACTTATATTATTGAGCACAAATGAAACGTCTACATTTAGGTGCTCAATTACTCTGATTTTATCACAAATGTGAAACAGAATTACTGCCTCAGGCTTTTACAAATACAATTCAATAAATGTGCAATAAATGTTCACACGGTTTCTGTGAACACTACACTGAGTAAACTGTTTATTCTTCTAACTCCTGCGCAGTTTGAAATAAAACTGATTACCCATCCAAAACCTCTGAAAGTAACACTTTTATTCATAAAGGATCCATTAAACTGATCAAAAGCGACAGTAAATTCATTTGTAACATTGCATAAGATTTATTTAAAATAAATTCTGTTCTTTAGAACTTTATATTCATAAAAATTCATTCAATTCATAAAAAAACTCCTGAAATCCCCAAAATATTAAGCAGCACAACTGATTTCAACACTGATAATACTAAATAATGTTATGTGTAAATCAGCATATTACAATGATTTCTGAAGGATCAAGTGAAATCAGAATCAGAATTATTTCGCCAAGTGTGCGCAGACACACAAGGAATTTGTTGTGGTTTTTAAGGTGCTCTTGGTTCATACATGCATACATACATACATATATACATACATATCTGACACAAGAGCAGAAAACATTTAAATAGTAAGACTTAACAATAAATAAAAAATAATGTATATGAATCTGGAACAGATGACTAAAGACATATGTCTTAATGGCTGCTGAAAATTCAGCTTTGCATCACAGGAATAAAAAAATATTTTATAATATATTAAAAAAAAAAAAAATGCAGTGAGTGTAAGTGACTTTCAAAAAAACATTAAAAAACATAACCAACCCCAATCTTTTGAATGGTATACATAAATGTGTGCACCATTAAAAGCAACATGATCATTTGTATTCACTGAGGTCATCTAAAGTTATAATGCAGCTAATATATTATGCATCATAATGATATTTTTCTTCTGTAACATTTATTCATAGGATTGCTCTGTAGTTCCAGCTCGGATCTGTTATAAACTTGCTCAAGTGAGGAAGCTTAAACTTGTAGATCATAATAAGGAGGTATGGTGCTGCATTTGATTAGCTCTGTTGGGTTCCAAACGGGATAATTAGTTGTCACATTGGTGTCCTTCACACCCGATGGCCAGCAGAGCAAGAGAGAAAGAGAGAACAATGGTGAAAGGGGGAAAAAGAAAAATGCTGTTGGCCATTCTCACTCACAGGCTCAATCAATGGGTCCCCATTTGTACTCAACCCACTTACAGCACTGGCCCAGTGTCCTCTCTCTCTTCCTGCATTTTTGCTAACCTCCCTACTCTCTCTCTCTCTCTCTCTCTCTCACGTCAGGCACTTGCACTCTGTCTAAACAGACCCACACTGGCAAAAGTTAATTGGAAATTTTCCTTTACACTCTCTCGATTGCTCATTAGTTTAGGAGCAACACTCAGATTTATAGTATTGTCAATTAATATTAAAATAAACATCTAACTAAACCTTGCGGTGATTAAAATGCATGAAATAGGTCCTGCTCGCATGACCCCTTAAATAGGATGTGAAGCAAAAGCCATCAGCAAAGAAACATGAATATATTCATCATGTTAAATGAAATCCGATTCAGTAATAATAAGTGTTTTGTCTTCTCAAATCTGCAGATTATCTCATGCATTAAAATGCGTACAGATAAATGTCATCGCTCATTTTTAATTGTTTGGCTTCTACTTCTAACTTTTAGTCTACACACACTCCAGGACCAGGTCAAACGTTTGTGCTGGGTAAGAATTTTTAATAGTCTTAAAAGAAGTCTTCATGACTGCATTTATTTGATCAAAAATACAGTCATTTAAATGAACTATTTAAAATAAGTGCGTTGTATTTTAATTTATTTAAAAAAAAAATTAAATGCAATTTATTTACTGCAAAGCTGAATTTCCAGCAACCATTACTCCAGTCTTCAGTGTCACATATCATTCTAATATGCTGATTTGGTGCTCAAGAAACCGCTCTTATTATCAAGGTTTAAAACAATTAAAGCTTTAACAGTTAAATTAGTGCTACTTAATATATTTGTGGGAAGTGTGAAACATTTTTTGAAATAGAATACAAATCTTTTGTAACATTGTAAAACGATTACAAAAAACAACTGCATTAAAAGCTTCCTTGAGCCACAGTAATCCATATCTGTAAAATGCAATTTTACATCAAAAACACAAAGTTCTAAAGACCCAAAGTGCAAACAATGATTTACACAGGCAGCGGAGACACCCAAACAACACAAATGCAGATGCATGAGTTCCAGCAATGTCACTTAACCCTAACAACATGCTGCTCAATGGATCATCCCATTTTCCTTTTTTTAAAAAAGAGCTACTACACAGAGCAAGTTTTGATTTAAAAAAAAAAAAAACCATGATTGGTAAAAGTCCTACCTGATCTCAGTAGCAGTGCACGGATGGAGAGGAGAAAAGCAAATCAAAAGGACTCATCAATACAGGAAATCACTGAGGAGCACAGCTCTATGGGACACGGGACAAAAACTGAACATGTTAGAGAATTAATCTGTAACCCTCTCTCAGTTAATCAGCCCTCACACACACAGACACACCCACTCATGCTAACACATCCACAAAGTGTGAGTCAATGCTATGGACTGGTGACAAGGTCGATAAGTAGATAACTGGGACTCAGGCAAATGGACCATTGAGAGCTGTGTTGAGGGACATTACTGACTCACTGTGCACTCTCATGTCCACATCTGTTCATTTAACCAGACTATTCACTTCCCAAGCATAAATCCTAACATTTTAAATTGGTTGTGTCGGAATGCACAAGTCTTACACAAGTCTTTTGTTTGAACTGGCCTTAACCCCTTATTACATTTTGGGAATACATTTAAAACATGGATATTTTATGAATATATTTAACATCACATTCTTATAATCAAATAATGGCTACAAAAATCTCATAACTGGCAATACTTACCCAATTGTTTTTCTCTTTATTGCTCCGTGACTTCTCTCCTGGGATATACAATTTTGTGGCCTCAAGCTGTTTTTGCTTCTTTTTTTTTTCATGAACACAAATGACAGCATAATGTCAGGATATGTGCTTTGACATATATTGACTACTAAGAAAAATCCAATTTATAGCAGATGCTGAACTGAGTGCACAAACTCAATGCTCTGTGTCCATCAAAACACACACACACATATATATACACATATACACACACACACACACACACACACACACACACACACACACACACACACACACACACACACACACACACAATCAATAACAAATAGAGACTCAAGATAACCTGTGTTACTCACAATTCATTGATTGATGACCTCATCCTTCAGGATTCAGGCTTTGCAATTCCTGTTGAATCTTGTTAATAAAGAATTACCAATAAAGACCTGTTCGGGTTATTAAGTCCTCAGGCTTTGAAAAGCTTGTCGATAAACACCTGTCTGGAACCTTTAACTCATTGAATTAAACATAATTTGGAACAGATTGCTGGAACCAAAAAAAAAAAAAAGCCACACCACAACTATAAACAGTACCCAACAATTATTTGGGCACTGTAATACAAATGTGTTCATTTTACCGCATTAAAAACCAAATATCAAAGCAAGTGACATCTGCAAACACACTGAATATTTCTCAGCTCTAACACCACTTTTATGTGCATTTTTTCCAATTATTTTTAATCAAATTATTTTAATAATGGACATGAATCAAGTTGCCCTCCAGTGCACACAGATGTCCCAGCAGAGGAACAACAGATGTAGCACAACACATTAATTCTGGATATTACATATTCCACAAAGAAAATCAGAAAGTGTGCAAATATAATTTTTATCTTAAGAAATTTTGGTATTCAACTTTTTATTGTAAAATGTCTTACAAAATAACAACATAAAGTATTGCTTGGTGACATGAAAGACTTGGTGCTTTCCCTAATGAAAAATAAATATACTTGAATGTAATTAGAATACATTTGTTTCATGCTATTGCTAAGTATACTACAAATACAGTTACATATTTATGTACTTAATAGAAATACCCTGCAATTGTACTTTTTGTATACTAAACTGGTATATAGGCTACAACTAATTTTGTGCTTAATGCACTTTAATTGTGCGGAAGAAGTGCAGAAGTCCAATTAAAGACATACCGAAGTTTGAGTGCGCAAAAGTGGAACTATTGCAAGTATACTTCAGGTACACTTTAAATATCTTGCATTTAAAGACTGATATTATTCAAAAACCATACGATCTTCCTCAGTAGCGACATTCAAACACATTTTAGGCTTGATATTAAAGGTTTATAGACACAGGAGATCCGCACTCATCCAAACAGTCCAAAAAGGCTATTATCATTTATTACTCAGAGGTCACTAAATAGTGCAAAAAAGTGCAAAGGTGCAAGAGTGTAAAACGCTTTCGGGTATTAACCCTTCCTCAGTGCCATGTGCCACCAGGCACACACCTGCGCTCATTAAACCATGTATTACCATAATACCATGTATTACCGTAATACCATGTATTACCGTAATATGGAAATTATTAATGGAAATGGATATTAATGTCTTGTTTTTTAAACTGTTTAAACTAAATGCAATAAATGTTCAGTACTCTTGATTTTGCGGATATACAGCAGCCTGTGAGATATTGCATTAATATAACTCTCAATGTCACTCTTTCATCATCCACACATGGTCCTTACTGACAATCCATCAGGGACACATTCCATAACTGCCAGCAGAACCCCACTCTTCATTCCACAGACAGCTCTCAATCATCTGGGCAAACAGAATATTTCCAGAATAAACGGCATGTCGTTGATGCTTATGAAAAGCCATTTTCTTTGTGTGGACAGAATCCACTCCATTCTTGCATTGCATTTGTGTGTGTAATCAGGGACACTCAATGATATTCATTGGCGAGATTGGATTCATTCTGCTGTCCAGAGCATGGCAGTCCCAGTCTGATTCGTTCGGTGATAACACCATATGGGTTTTTTGTCAGAAGATGATGAGATGAGGTGAGTAGGTGCGCATTACCTCAGGGATAATAGCAAGGCAAGGCGCAGTGCATTGCTATTACACTTCTAGTAAACTTCAGAAGAATGAATGCCAGCAAACCAAAGTCTGAAATGTAAAATGAAAACATTAACAATATGGATGTTCTGCATTGATTGATTAAAATATTTTGACCTTAAAGATGCAGGTTTCTATAACACCTTACAAAACAAGAAAATTGGCTATACAAATAATTGGAGGGCACAGGTGCTAGAAAACCAGCACTGTAATTTTGAACCTATTTTCTATCATTTGCAGTTCAAATTGTACCCTTATTATCTTATTAGGTTCATTTAAGTCTGATACTTACCCTCTTTTTTTGCACATTGCTTTTTGCTCTTTGCACATATTAAACGTTCTGGGTACAGAATGATAGATGATAAAAAAAATGGGCTTATTTATTTATTCATTGTTTTTAGCAACAAAACAAGCAACTCAATTGTAATGTTTAATGTGTTCTCTTGTGTTTATTTCAAAGACGCCAGTCTTAGGTCAACACTAATATGTCTTCATCCAGATTTAACAAAACCCCCAAATCCCTGTTGTAGAGAAAACACTTTTCTCCTCACAGTCCCCACAGAGATAAATACGCTGGGTTCATTACTCTTATAAAGAGACACAGCATTTTAAGCTGCAGCCACAATAAGCCATATTCCCCGTCTATTAGACACAAACAAACAGCTCTGGCCTTTTAAATATTGTATTACACTTTCAGAGAAGCAGCATAATAATTACTATGTGAAAATGCTGATACTTGAGTCACCAACTGTCCACCAATAAGCATAATTGCATGAAATGAAATGTCAATTTGAACAACATCAAAACCTTGGGGATGGGATAAAGCAATATATTTCTCTATATTGCGATCAATCCTGATCTTTCCGCCCTTGCTGGCTCACTGCATTGCCTCACCGTTAAAGCAATAGTTCACACAAAAATGAAAAATTGCTGAAAATATCCTAACCCTCAGGTCATCCAAGATGTAGATCATTTTGTTGTTTTTTTAGCATTACAGGATCCTCTGCGGTGAATGGGTGCCATCAGAATAATTATAGCTGGAGTCAAGTAATGTCAAATTTCTCTTGAGTGCAAGTAAATTTGTATTTTTGGGTGAACTATTCCTTCAAGGAGTAAAATGGTAAATAACCAGGTTCTCTTAGCTTCTTCTCAAGAATTTCAATGCTGGGATTTTACTCTCTTCTCATTCCAGATTTTTCGGATCTCAGACAGGAAAAAAAAAAATCTATCCAAGCACTGTCAATTCATCTGCAGTGCATCACTTGATCTCCTAGCCTCATCCTCTCGTGATGCACTCATCCATCTGACAAAACCAAGACCCCATCCTTGTGCCTCCTTCAAGCCAGCAATTGTTAATTACTGTTATTAATGCTGTTATTATTATCATAATTACACCAATGTGGATGCATTTTGTTCCCTGCTTTCAGCACACGAAGTGTTATTTTCAGTGCTGCAGTTCATTTCCTCCCATTGAGACACCGGCTATAATTATTCCACATGCAACCTCTTGATGGCCATCACCATGAGGAGGAAAGTGGTGTGAGCAGTGAGAAAATAATGGGAGAGGTTGAAGATAGATTGCTCTGCACAGGAATTAATGTGAGTGATGTGTTATGATGATGCTCAGAAAGCAGCATCAGTAAGACTCGCTTTAATATGCCAAGTTGCTATCAGAGTCCTTAAATGCAATTTGAGGCCTTTGGGAAGACACATTAGCCTTAAGGTATCATCTATACAATTGCCAGAACCACTGGGACGTCATTATGCAGCATTCACTCTCCAGAACAACTTAAAAAGTGTGATTATGCACTAGAAAACGGCTCATGCATTCAAGAGCTCAGGCGGTCAGTTTCCCAGAATCCACAAGCCCAGCTCCTCAGAAGTTTTCACAGCTCCATTTATCACTCCACTAAAAGGCTTGAGAGACTTCCGGGCTTTATTCAACAACGCAGAATAAACCTGAGAGACATCCTTAAAAGGTTAATTCAAGCAAAATTTATTGAAAGTCACATTAATGTTACTACAAAACCAGAGCTACATTAGCTGGAGCGCAGCAGTCCATCTTTAGCAACATCCTGAAAAGGTCTATTAGCAAAGAGGTGCGATTGTGAGGTATTTCAAAATGACTACTGACAACTAAAAGGCAGGTTTTATACATTAATGGCAGACAGTTGTAATTATGACAACATTCAAGCTAAAGGTTTTTTTTTTTTTTTTCAATCTTCCCAAACAGTAATAAAGATGAAACTTGAACTACACATTTAAAAGTTAATTATGAACATTACTTAAAGAACAATGAAACTTCAAGTAGTGGTCAAGGCCAGGACTCATTTAAAAAAATCCTACCAACAAATTACCTGCAAATTAATGTGGCTATTGTAGAATAGCCTGAGGTACTCAGGGAAAAAGCTTCTGTTGTACTTAAGGCAACACTTTAATAAATAATTTCATTGGTACTTATTACCGTCAGCATTACACAAACCTCATGCTTTTTAAAAGAGAAAGCAGATCCATAATAATCCCAAATGTTCCTTTTTTCTTGGAAAGTTGGGCTCATGACAATAGTGTAATGTAAAAACAATTAACATGTGCATATAAAAGTTTGTAGAAACAATGCATCTACTAGAGATGAACGCCCAGCGTCATCTGCCAGTCACAACATTGATAATCTTTGACAAATTCCAAAGCTACCAATTTCCCTGAAGTCATTGTAATATAAGCCTAAATTTTGCAAAAAACAAAACAAAAAAAAACAACATTTAAAAACATTGATTGCCAACAATTAATTCATAGAGTCCTTGCAGAGAGGTCTTTCATGCACCTTACAAACTATTATATAATAACAAAATTACCAATAAAAAAACTCCCTTAATCCCATAAGACACAGAACGAACTAAAATGGTGAAAAACAATGGACTACGTAAACAGCATTTGAAGTGATATGTTCTTAAAAGTTTGATAAATACAAGCAGGTGGAGATCTCCGACCTTGATTCCATCTATTATCAAACCTCTCCTTTTTTCATGCCTAAAAAAACATTTTTACCAACATGTAGTGCAACTAACTCACTTTATCTTAAACACAGTGTGAACTTTTTATATAAAAATCACATTTAAATAAAAATGAACGACGCAGCCTCTTTTTCTTTGTGGTTCTTAAGCTCGACTGTCCACTTCATCCCTTCCCATACCTGATTCTGCTATTTGGCTCTTCAGGTGTGAATGTGGAAAGGATATTTTGGGCTGTTCTTGTTCCAGGTCAAAAGGGATGGGGTCTGGAGCCCAGGTGTCAGGCTCTGCTACAGGAACAGGAAGGTAGCCTCCGTCACGAGGTAGACACATACACCATCCAGCACCCGAGAGGTCCAGCTCGCTGTACTTGAAACCGGCACGTTTCAGGAACTTAAAGTCCACCATGTCTCCAGACTCACTCATCTCCACCAAAAGATTCCAGAAGGCACAGCTCAGGAGAATACCAAGAAGCTAAAAGAAACATTAAAATTGTGAAGTGTCAAGAGATGTTTTTTTCTTTACACTTGAATGCTGGTTACACCTACTGTTACTACTGTATGCTGATAAAGTGCAAAAGAGTCACCAAATAAATAAATACTCTGCCATTCAAAAGTTTGGGGTAAGTATTTTTTTTTAACGAAATTAATACTTTTATTCAACAAGGACACATTAAATTTGATCATTAAAGTACACGTTACACAAGATTTCTATTTCAAATGAATTCTGTGCTTTTGAACTTTCTATCCATCAAAGAATCCTGACAAAAAAGTTGTGATTTTCACAAAATATTAAGCAGAGCTACTGTAATAAACTTTGATAATAATAAGACATTTTGAGCACCAACTTAGCATATTAGAAAGATTTCTGAAGGATCATGTGACACTGAAGACTGGAGTAATGAAAATTCAGCTCTGCAATCACAGGAATAAACTACATTACATATTAAAATAGAAATAGTTATGTTCAATTGTAAAAATAGTCTAATACTGTTGTATATTGATCAAATAAATGCAGAAAACACAAAATTCAAACACTGAACCCAAAAAGTGTAAAATAAAAATTAAAATAAAAAAAGACCTGTACAGTACTTCTACCAAAAATACTTTTTTTTATTTGATCAAAGCACAGAAGTCAAAGTGTTTTCTAAACTATTTTAGTCACAGATCCAAATCTATATTTTTCACTTGTCATTTATAAAAACAAATCCTTGATTTACGTAAAGCATGTGATAAATTATCCAGTAATACCATGCATAAACAGAACCAGATCATTAATCCAACCATACTCTGATTTACTAGACTGGATCTTTGTCACACACTCCATCATATTTGTCCAAGAGGACCGTTCCTCTGCTCTAATTAGAGGATTAATGCACTAATGGAGGAATGTGCCGGCATGGCCATGTGGCTGTATTTAATGTGACCTCTTCCCTCAACTCAGCAGACAGAAAAAGAGAGAGACAGATGAGCAGGCTAGTTATTTTGGAAAACGTTTCAAAGCTTGTGCTTTAGCAAGACTGGGCAGCAGCTTCTCCGAGAGTCATTCACCTCATTGGGCATTTGCATCTGGTCAGAGCAGATGCCCATTTTCTATAATTTATTGTTTGCCAGAGGATTCTCTAATGAGGGAAGTGTCAAACAGAATAGGTAGTAGGCTATCAAAATGGAAATGTGGAATACCAGGGGAGATATAATGAGCAGAAGGAAAAGTACACGATGAAGAGATACATATATTTCAGGAAAGGATTATATAAATAAACAGTAAGCACAAGAAGGAAAAGATGATCATAAAACCTGGGGTAGTCCAACCGCACAGCAAATTCCAATAGTAGCTCCAATGTTGTCCCCCATCCACAGGTTCACAGCATGGATACAGCCACGCACATGAATTATGCCATCTAAAGTTTCACGCTGTAATACAGAAGAGAGAAAGAAATCAAATTCGGTCCAGGTAGCAGGTAGTGCTCTGGTTTTATGACGGAAACGAGGTTAAAATATCACTAGAGTCCATCATAACGGCATAACAGATGTGTTGCTTGTAATGGCTCTGATGTTATTTGCTTGGTTTTTATCTACGGAACAAACAACTGAATGACGCCACCATTACAGATGATTGCACTTGAAATGGCTATCGGAAGTTTTTGTTTTCCTGTCACAGCTTCTCCTTTAAAGATAATCTCAAGTGTCAAGGTCTGGCAAATGATTCTCTCCAAATGTATCGCTGGATATGAGAGCGAGTATTATGTAAAATGACACAAGTCATTTAACATCAGTCAGTGATGGCTGGTTGCAGGCAACGGTGAGAAGGTGGGCTTCAGAGAGCTCCATTTTACCTGTTGGGTGAGAGTTTTGTAGCCGCAGAGTGTGTTCACAACTTCTCCGACCTGATAGAAATAAACACACAGGACTCATTAGTAAAACTAGTTTTTGAAAATTTTTTCAAGTGACATTTCGTCAATGTGATGCTGATGGTGCAGAAGAGTGTTGGCTAACTGTAAATGTTGTGTTCTGATGACCTTTGACCCTTAAAATGAATTTCATGTTTCAGAATTCCATATGGAATTCCAGCACACTTATAAGCATGTTGATGTAACCTTTAAAGCAGTGCCATTGCAGTGATGGAATCTGTAATAGTACTGATGAGCAGGGAGCCCATCTAATCAGATTACAAATAGACTGTAAACCTGCCTGCTCCCAAAAGCCCGGTCCAGCTCCTCTTATACATTTCACACCATGTGACATTCTACCTCAGCTTTCTAAGAACATGTTATAACTATGTTATAAGATGATGTGAATTGAAATAGATGGAGAATACATTCAGTAGAAAGAATAAATAAAGTGATTTTTTTTTTTTGGTACCCAAATGGATGATACATTAGAAAGAATTTTAAAGGGACAGCTCACCCAAAAACTGAAAATTCTGTCTTTAATTAGAAATTACTCACCCTCATGTCATTCCAAACCCCTTAGACCTTCATTCATCTTTGGAACACAAATCAAGATACTTCTGAGAGTCTTCTGACCCTACACAGACAGCAATGCAACTGAGACGTTCAAGGCCCAGAAAGGTAGTATGGACATCGTTAAAACAGTCTACATATAGTCCATTCGACCGTAATTTTATGAAGCTCTCGGATTTCCTCAAAAATATCTTAATTTGTGTTCTGAAGACAAACCAAGGTCTTACGGGTTTGGAACAACATGAAGGTGAGCAATTCATGACAGAATTTTCATTTTTGGGTGAACAATCCTTATGCTTTCAGCAACCAACAAGAGCATAGTACACCCTTTTAACACATTTTACTATGTTTGTAGATTTTCTATCAAAACCTGGGCAGAAAAACGCTACAAATTCAACAGATTACTGAATGTCTGGACCTATCTTGTGGCATTTTTGGCATTTTGTGCTATTAGGATTGCAGCTGATAAAGAAACATCAAATATCTGAAAACGATTAATGATCTGAAGCCTTGATCATGTTGGCAGTCTTTGATTCTTAGCCTGAAAAGGTCTGTGCTCTCTCACTGCAGTGAGCTGTCATACCAAAAGGAGAACTGTGCATTAGTGCCCAATCAACATTTATTAACTCAGAGAGAGAAAGAAAGGGGCACTCATAAACAGTAGAGCAGACTCTATGCAGTGCAGGGCAGGCAAATTAAATTCTCTCAGTCATGATGCACTCTCCACTGACTCATGGGGAACAGCATTTACTAGAAAGCTCTCTAAACCCACCAGAAAAAAGCTCAGAAATCAGCTCCCTGTACTCACAGACCTTTGGGTCACACTGCTTCCATTGCAAAAAGAAAAAAAAAGCACATTCTTTTCAGCAAGAAAAGATTACCGGCGAATTCATGAAAAACAGCCTGTGATGCAGGCTTTTCTCATCAGACTACCATGTACAGGGGCGACGTATGCGCTGATGAATGTATCATGACGGGGAGAAGTGCACGGAATGACTAACACTTTGACGGATGCAGCAGGTGTAGGGAACACCGCAGGCCAAAGGACTCGTGCCATTGCAGAAGTGGTACTGGTTTACTTCCCAATCCTTGTACTCGTCTCCTCCACAACAAGAAAACTGAAAAGACAAAGCGAGATTGATTCCTAAAATGGGAATTTTAATTATAATTTGAGTGATACATTCTTCTTAGCATGAATGATAATGATAATAATAACAAATATGACTATGCAGTATTTTTTTCTATTATAAAAATGATTACAAAATATAAATATATATAATACGCTATCATTCCAAAGTTTGGTCAGTAAGAATTTATGTTTTTGACACAAGTGTCTTGTGCTCACCAAGGTTGCATTTATTTTTAAAAAATACAGTAATACTGTGAAATATTATTACAATTTAAACTTCATTTAATGCATTCTTATTGAGTAAAAGCATTTTTATTTTTGCCATATTAAAATGTGTAGAAAGCTGGGATACAGAACCATTCAAAACTTTTGAGCATTTATGTGCCTGTGTTATGAAAAAACTGTCATTTTTGTGCATGAATGAGACTGTAATTGACAAACTATATTTTTCTGCCTAAAAGATGGATATTATTTATGGCTGACTTGACGAAGACCATATTAGCGTGGGTGTATAATTCAGTTAGATTCCAGCAATAAAATTGGTAAACAACCTTCTCTTGCACGTAGTCCAATATGTTTTTGAAGTCCAGGTCATCATAGTAGTGCTTGATTCCTTCTCGTATACTCTTCTGAAACAATTTGATTGTCTAAAGACAAAGAAAAGTTCGACTCATTAACAACAGACCATACAACTGAACAGTGCCTCTGCTCTCAATGTTTCTTTACTTCTTACCGTCTTTTCAAAGATCAGGGCAATGATGAGGGCAAGAGCCTGGAGAGCCAGCAGAACACACAGCACACACAGGAACTGCACAAAAAGTTTACTTTAAGTCATAGCACAAAAAAAATCCAAAAGTAACATGGTAGAAGGTCTTTCCTGAATAAACACACGTATGACCAGACAAGCAACACTCACCATGTGCAGCAGAGTCTTGTTGTCCCTGAGGGATCCCACCATACCCATCACAGACACAGTGAACATGACGAGACCCAGCAGTATGAGGACCACAGCAGGAGCCAAAAACACCCCCTCCAGGGTGCGATTCTTCTGCCTCTCCACTTCTGCATACACCCCGATACAGAGCACGCACAGACCGAGCAACTAAAAGGACAGGGGCAGGTCTGGTAAAACATCTCTACAAGTCACATCAGCTTACATAATTTCATAACATTACGTTTACATGATTAAATCAGAAATGCAGCAAAGATATAAATTTGAAATCAATGTTTCAATGCACAACCAAGTCATGCAGATCAGTCATCTGCTGTAAAATCAAACAATGAATCATTTGTGTTCCTCACATTAATCCTTATAAGACGACAGACGCAATTCTTAGAGTGCTGAGCTAAAACGCATAACTAATGTAAATGAAATGATGCAAATCATAAAGAAGACTGATGTAGCTGTCTTAATATCAATTTGTATCCTAACAAAAGACTATATTAGCACACAGCAAACTAATTGAAACCACTTCATTTGCAATTTTCTTCGCTGACTGTTCTTCCTGGAAGGTTAATTTAATAAATCTTGTTGTATGACTAGCCTCGTCATCTGTCAATTTAAGATTCCAGACATCTTCAATTATTTTCTGTTCACTTATAAATGGCGGTGTTTTAGGGATGCCCGATTAAGAAAGTGTAAAGGCTATGAGTCAAGCTTAAAGGGATAGTCCACACAAAAATTAAAATTCCACAACAAAAGAAAATATTTTGAAGAATGTTAGTGACCAACCCGTTTCGGGTCCCATTGACTTCCATGGTATTTTTTTTTTTTCATTCTTCAAAATGTTTTCTTCATATAGTCATATAGGTTTGGAATGACATGAGAGTGAGTAAGAATTTTTATTTTTGAGTAGACTGTTCCTTTAAGAGTAGAGAAGGGGAAGAGAAAAGATGATTTGAAGAGGCTTTTCTGCTTGTATCATCATGTTCCAAAAACCCCAAAACTCTAATAGTCAAGATAATCCCATAAGGCACTGACTTATTGCATTTCCTGTGAGAAAACAGAAGACTAGTGCGTCTAGCAGAACACTGCGTTCGTTATTAAAATAAAATAAACAAATGGTAATAGTTATTAATTCATATTAATTCATTAATTATTAATCAGCAGATCAGTGACACAGTAAAACAATAAAATAAAAGTTTTTAATTAGATAATTTTATTTTTTTTACGTCCCCCCGAAAAGGGGAGTGGGGGGGGGGTCCTCTCTCATCCCTTTAAGAGTATATCTGAATGTTTTATGTGCACATGTAATGATGCACAAAATGTAAATTTTTGAATGAAGTACAGCAACCTTTAATGATATTACTTTAAAATGTACATAAACGTGCATTACATTTTTTTAAATACATTTTTGCCATAATCTAGCATTATCCCTTTACATTTAGATATGATTATATGATTTTTTTTTTTTATTATTATTATAATTGGCGGAATACATTGAATATTTAGTGTTGGACAAAAAATGTCCAATATTTTCTTGATATATAAATTTTTTAAAAGTCCCAATAACCAATGTAGTTCGCATCCCTAATGAACAGTTCTATTTATGTCATGGTCTGTCTGAATACTCGATTCTGATCGGCTGGCAGGTGTTGATTAAATTAGTTTAACTGCACAGGTAGTTCCAGGTCAGTTTAATCACGTTCTATATCAGTGCGCTTCCTATAAACATTGGTAACCATAGTAACATACAGTTACAGTCGAAAATAACCGTCATTTTTATCGTTCCGGTCAAATATTGCTGCGCAAATATTATTAACATCTTTAATATGTGAATGCTGGGAAATGACCATGGCATAAACAGGATAATCAACGGCTATTTTTCTAATAATCCAACGGCCCGTCGTCAATTATTCCTTACATATACAATCTATGGATATACACTCTATACAGATAAAAGAGGATGAGGAAGGAAGGAAAGAAAGAAAATAAACAGACCATGTGCAAGTCTATATAATTTCAATATTATTATAGTCTCCAACAATTTTCAAGAACCATAAAAAACAAATCAACAATACAGAATCCCTTCACTGCCATCACTACAATGTGACACATTTACAGAAACAGTAACAACGTCCTGCGCCTTTAAATCTGTCAGCGACGCGTCTATTGCTTTCACTGAGACACAAAGCTCGTCTGTGAAAATTTTAAAGTGAAACTAGCACGTATCTCTAAATGACCCGGTAAATACAGTCAAAGTTACCATCATATTTATTAATAGTACCTACACATTCCACACAAACACATGAGCGTACCATTCAGGCGAGTGTATGTGTGTGTGTGTGTGTGTGTGTGTGTGTGTGTGTTTACAGTATGTGAGGGAGAAACAAAGCAATGCTAGGACAGCTTTCATTTTAAACGTACACTTACCGAGAACAGCATTGAATAGACATTTAAAGAGAACTTAACGAAATAATAGAAGTGAATGGTTTTTCTCCATTCTTCGTAAGACGGCATGGTGACAGCATTAATTGGTTTCAGTTAGCCTGAGATTTCCATGCATTCAGATGTTAGCCGATGCCGCTAATAAGACTCAATGAGCCTTTGTTCTTAGAGAGACGGCAGCCTGTTTTTAAAAAGCCTAAGACCCGTCTGAATGCACAATAAACATTTTCATCAAATGTTCAGCTTAGCTGTCGATTCCTATGAATTGTTTTAAAGAGCACATCAGCAGCTGCAAGGTGTAACTCTCATCCCAATAACAACTTCCGTCCCACCGAACAACGTGCTGGACAAACCTTTTAAAGGGCCAGCACAGATAAAATGATAGACAGACAGACAGACAGACAGACAGACAGACAGACAGACAGACAGACAGACAGACAGACAGACAGACAGACAGACAGACAGACAGACAGACAGACAGACAGACAGACAGATAGATAGATAGATAGATAGATAGATAGATAGATAGATAGATAGATAGATAGATAGATAGATTTGTTTTAAACAAATGATATTATTACTAGGCTAATGTTTATCTAAGCTTATTTATATTTAGGCTATAGATAGGCTAATTAAATAATGTTTATTCTTTAATAGATTAATAAAATGAAATACTCCCTTTGACACTCTCTTATCTCTAACAAGCAACAAAGAGACTGAAAAAAGACATCCAAATATGCTTGAGTGCAATTCTGATTACATAATTCCCATCTGAAGACTGACATAAATGAAACTCCCATCAAACACGTGATGTCTTGACAGATCCTTTGACTTTACGTGCCCATGACAGCCAGTTGTTTATCTAGCTTGAAGAACTAAAGTTTCTTAAATATGCCCTGGAAAGAAAATATCTATGATGTGTCACAATAATCATCAGAGGTAGCCTACTTGTTGTTGAATTTTTATGGCTTTATATCCGTGTTTCACATAAAATACTATTTTTTCCATTCACATACACAGCATGCTCACAGACATTGATTGTCTCTCAGGTAGCTTTGTGGTTGAAATTACATTTTTCAAAAGTCTTCACAGTCCTGCCTAAACTCTCCAGCTTTTCACTGCAGGGCAAACTATATAGTATTATATAGTATTATTCTCTGCCATATCATTGACATGTTTATTGTTTTATTGTTTTATTGTTTATCGTAACATGCAAAATGGCATAGGTTTGCACCGTGAAGGATACAATCAATATTTTAATGGTAAAAAATGGCAAATGTTGACATATTATATCTCTTCTGCTTTAATTATAGACAATGAAATGATCAGAAAGAACAACTTACACAAATTTATAAGTTCAGCAATGTCTGTCACGGACCGTTGAAAAGTAGAAAAGCTTTGAACTATTTAGCTTTACACTTTAGTCAGGTTAGACACTGTATTGAATTTAACATTTTTGTCAGTTGTTTTTTTCTGAATGACTTTTTGTCAACTGAACAATTAATATGTTGTTAAACAACAGTAAAAGCCAATGAATTCATGTATTTCTATCCTTCAAAGCCCCATTTTCATTCCTTTCTAAAATTAAGGTGCTACTCTAACCAAGGTCTATTGACAAAACAATATTTATTAATTTCATAGTTTGAGAAAACAGGGAAAAAATTAAAACTCAAAAACTTTGAAAAATAGCTGTTTTTGTCTCCCTTATGAAACTAAAAATCTATTAGCATTTATTTTACATCCAATTACTGTGGAACAAAGCTTCCATTCCACATTCTATTAAATTCAGTTCACTGTTGCAACACTGGATGGACAATAATAAACAAACCACTTCTTCATTTTTCACATTTCACATTTTTTCACACCACTTCTTCACATATCCCCAGTGAAGACATCGATTAAAATACAATAAAACTAAAAATAATATATATAATAAAATATATATATAATAAAATACCTAACTATATAATACCATTATTGTTAGAAATTGCAACAAAATAAAAAATAGAAATATAAACTTTTGAACTGCGGGTTTCGTCTGGCCAGAGGAGAACTGGCCCCCCGACTGAGCCTGGTTTCTCCCAAGGTTTTTTTTTTCTCCATTCTGTCACAGAGGGAGTTTTGGTTCCTTGCCGCTGTCGCCTCTGGCTTGCTCAGTTGGGGACACTTAATTTCTAGGGAATATCGCCGATTTGATTGCACAGATACTATTTAAACTAAACTGAGCTAGACAATGACATCTCTGAATTCAATAATGAAATGCCTTTCACTGAAAATTGAGTGTTTAACCTTGTACATTACTGACACTCTATCCTCCAATTTGATACTGTTAAGTGCTTTGACACAATCTGTATTGTTAAAAGCGCTATATAAATAAAGGTGACTTGACTTGACTTTTATTGCAAGCATTGAATTCGCACGTGTCCAGATGTATCGAAAGACACTGCTGAGCTTATAAGAACTGGGATATTTTTAAGATGAATGAAGGTCCTTCAGCATTGGGTAGATTGTAGCCCTTCTCTTTTACTCTTTTTCTCTCAAGGTACATTAAATGTGATCCATGTGGATGACAGTTGGTGTGTGAAATTAAATTTCTGATTTCTTTCTTGTCGACAAGTGGTCAGCCAAATCTTGATTTGTTCAGCAGAGCTCCTTGCCAGAGGATATTATGTTGCTATGATCAAAAGGTAGAGTACATACAAGACGAGAGCATTAAAAGGATTGCCCAGATATGTTTTCTGCATTGCAATCAATCCTTTGAGTGAACCAGTTTCCTATACAATCAACAAAACAATAATAATGAAAAAAACTATTAAGGAAATACAAATATGCCCATATGTGCAGGTAAAATTAGATGTCTGCAACCCAGATGCTGTCATGTTAATTAATATTGATGAGTTGACAATTACATGCTTCTCTAAGTCCCACAGAGGATCTTGGAGGAATCTGCAATTCATGTAATGCATGTGATGCGATTTCCAACCCCCCTAAACCCACTGAATTGATTATCATAAAAGAGGTCCAAAACAACATAATTTGCATACCTGCAGAGTCCTTTTGTTGAGTTTTTTTTAGAAGAAGAAAGCAAACTAACTAGTGAAAAGAAGATAGTAACATAAATCTTTTCTCTAGTGCGTGATTATCTAAAAAAAGGGTTTATTTTAAATTACTATAGAGCTACAGCAACCAGTCACTTCGAACGCAAAAAGAAAAAAGGCAATTAACAACCCCCCCCCCCCCCCCCCCCCAAAAATGCCCATAGCAATGTAATGTTGTTTGAAGGAGTGATTCACTAAAATGCTGAAAATTTGCTCTGTAAAGGGCAGTTCCCTGGGATTACTCTGAATCATAGCATCAAAACATCCCTTGTTACATGGACACATCCACTTGAATAATGCGTGTATTCTGTATGCTGAATGATGACAGGAAAATTATGCCCAAAAGAATGAGAACACCCTGTACAAAGCAAGCAATGTCCATAATTTGAAAGGCAAAGCCTTTCCCCAGAACCCCAGGAGAAACCTTTAGGAGGAAATGTAACCACATGTCAGGCTGCATGACACAACGTCAGGGTCTGGCCTCACTGATGGTCCTGCATCTTGTTGAACATATAAAAGGTGACCCCCACCCCCCACCCCCGGCCAAAATAAACCCATTAATCCCTTCCCTTGCAGCCATAACAGCTTACACTCTTCTGAGAAGGCTTGCCACTAAATGTTGGAACACGGATGTAGGGATTTGTGCCCGTTCAGAGCCTCAGTGAGGTACGCCACTGACGTTGGGCAAATGTTGGCTTGCTATTCCAGCTGATTCTGAGGTTGGCCAAATAGCCTACAACTTATCATAAAAATAATAAAAATTACATTTAGCATTGTCTATCATGCATTGTCTTGACCGACTGACAGATTGAGCTCAAATTTAACGCGAACTGAGATGAAACCACCAGGTGGGGACCGTGAGCTTTTACTGACCTGAGTCAAATTGAAATGAGTTGGGATAGGTAAATAAGTGGTTTAACGTGAAAAGGAACTTGCGAAAGGCAACATACCAAATCACTGATATCGTTGTCAAACTTGAAGTCTCATATTAGAATATTCTTTCCAACCTGAAAGGACCACACAGTATCTTCCAACTTATATACAAGATGCGCTGTGAATTAATCATATCTCATATTCAAAAGAAAAAAAAAGGATTTCCAGTGACACGTTTATTCTTTTTGTTTCATTACCTCGTCAAAAATTACCATTACCAAAAATGATCTTCCAACATGTGTGGCACACCTGGCGCGTTCTGAATCACATATGCAGATTACTCATATTTCGTATTAAACAAAAAAAAAAAAAAAAAAAAAACTGAACTGCATTTGAAAAGACGAGTCCCATTCGTTTTCTCTCAGAAGCGCGTGTTCACAGCATCTGCTCGTTTGTGCGCGCGTCTTCTCTTTTGGCACGCGCTGCGCACTTGGCAGTGACGCTCAGAGGAGCGAGGTGCGTGTAACCGAGAGCTAAAATTGGTTTCGTGATGAGGAAAAGTGAAGGAGCACAGCGTTGCGATCTGTTGTCTTGTCTTCTTTGGAAAAATCACAGGGCTCTTTCTGCCTTCTCATTGAATACAACTGAGGGACACGAATCTGAACTCATTTTGCGTCATGAAATTCAATAATTTGACTTTTTTCTCAAGAGGAGACATGGTCGATTGAAGATCTAGCCAAAAAAAAAAAAAAAAACCTTATTATTTTAATCAGATTTAACCCAATATTTTTTTCCCCTAATAGTAATGGATTCGCTCATCACTTCCACTGACTTCCAAAGTAACTGGACAACCAACTCCACTGCACAGAATGAAACCGAGATATACTGGAACCAGTTTGTGCAACCGGTTTGGAGAATAGTGCTCTGGGCAGTGGCTTACAGCACAATTGTCATCGTCTCCGTGGTGGGCAATATCACGGTGATATGGATCATTTTGGCGCACAAACGCATGAGAACCGTGACGAACTATTTTCTCGTGAACTTAGCATTCGCTGAAGCGTCAATGTCCGCATTCAACACCGTTATAAACTTTGTCTACTCCGTGCACAATGAATGGTATTTCGGACTCTATTACTGCCGACTCCACAACTTCTTTCCCATAGCCGCCGTCTTCGCTTCTATATATTCAATGACCGCGATTGCACTCGACAGGTAAGTTCAATCGTTTCCATTCACACTGTGCACGCGCCATACGCGGATCTCAGCAGTGCGCGTGTGGAAACGTTGGGTTTCTTTGCATGTTTTGTTGTTAAAAAATGTACACAATACATAAAAGTATGTAAAGTATAAAAGCGCACAACATTTAAATGATTAGTTCGTTTTGTTCTTTAAGAAGCCCCTTACAAAAATGGCAATGGTAGTTTCCTTCCGACTGAAGAAAATAACTGGTATTTGGTATTGGCCACCATTATGGTCAAAAACAGAAAAATATTCTGCTTTCCTGATGCTTCTATTACTGCTTAGTAGTTTCCATATTAATTTATTATGGTTTTACAGCAGTAACTGTAGTATGGTAAAATGGGGGAAGATGATCCTCTCAACAGTGTGAATTTACTTTTAAATTGTTATGTTTAGATATAAGTTTACCACGATGATGCATCAGCCAAAGTGTTATTAAAAGAAATGAAAAAGAACAACAACAACAAAAAAAGAAGCTAATTATTTGCCATAGCACAACATGTAAAATTATTCAAAGAAGCCATTGTACACCAAAGGGACTAATTTTATCGTTTCACATCAAAATAAAAATGATATTTTTTATTCCACAAATCTAAAAACATGAATAGGTCCAAAATCCCTCATTAACAAACAGCCACACACACACACACACACACACACGTCTGGTTTACTATCCTTGTGGGGACTCTCCATAGGCGTAATGGTTTTTCTACTGTACAGACCGTATATTCGATTGACCTACACCTAAACCTACCCCTTACAGAAAACTTTCTGCATTTTTAGATTTTCAAAAAACTTTGTTCTGTGTGATTTATTAGCTTGTTTACCCGTGGGGACCTCAATTTAGGTCCCCACCGTGACACGAGTCTGTGTGTATTCTGGTTTAAGTCCCCACCTGAATAGAAAAACAGGCACACACACACACGTTTGTTTCTGTGAATAGTGGGGACTTTCCATAGACTTCTATTAGTTTTATACTGACCAAATGATATTTTCTATCCCCTAACCCAACCCTAATCCTGAACCTACCCCTTAAAGAAAACCTGATTGCATTGTTACACTTTCAGATAAACATCATTTACTATTTACTATTTACACACACACACACACACACACACACACACACACACACACACACACACACACACACACACACATACACTAATTTGGTATTCAACATTATACAGTGTCACAGATTACTATTTTCTATAGACACAAAATTGATCAATTAACCTCAAAACTATTTGACTGGCTGAGTATTACGCATGTTGACATTCACTTGAAATGTCAAAATAAATGTGATTTTGTTTGAGATTTTTTAATTAAGGTAGGGGCATTTTACTACCATTGACTGAAACTATGGTTACTATGGATGTGCAGTAATAGTAATGCTAGTTATTGTTAATAATTGTTTAATGATTAGTAGGCTACTGCTTTTACAATCCAAACACAAGTATAATGTTGTATCTCTTTTCAGGTCCGTATTAGGAATTATCAGAGCATATATGGCAGAGATCATTTGTCTGTGATGTCATATGATAGATGATAATCCCACTCATAACCTTCCATAGTCATCGTTTAGACATGTTAATTTCTTTTGTGTGTGTGTGTGTGTGTGTGTGTGTGTGTGTGTGTGTGTGTGTGGCTGAGTAGTGATGAGATAATTGTAAGAGTGCTGTGTCTGCCTTGTTTCTTCATTCAATTACCATGTTGTAGCATAAGGGATTATTCACAAGAGGGGCTTGATTTCAGGCAAAGTCTGACCTTTCATCACCCTGTTCTAATTCTAAGATGTCATTTTTCCAACCTTTTGACACAGCACAGCTAATACTCAAAAACAGTGCCTGCTTTCATCTATCTACATGCAGACACATGAACTTCTATACAATTCTATTACCTTAGAGACCCATGGAGGAGATGGAGTGCATCTTTAACATGAAGCACACAGCAAATTAATCATGGGTTTACAAGCAAATAACTCACAGCAAATGCCTTGATTTTCTTGTAAAGAAGACATTTACAGAGCCAGAGCTTTTCGTTAAGCACTCCGAGTAGATCTGGGAGTATGCTTCAGTAGAATTTTGGCATGTTTTATTTTCTGCCAGTTTTAAGTGATTTCTGTCAGGCAGTGATTTGATTATTATCAACTAATGGGCAATAGGAGGATTGAAAATTGAATTATGTCTAAAGATGTAATGTAGAAATAACATTTAAGAATGCATGGTTTCTGAACAACCTTAAATTGTTTTAGATGAAACAGATAAAGTCAGTATAAAATGAAAATGCACCCTATATCTATTTTCTAAATGCATGCTATTTATAATATTGTGAACAAATCATCCATGCATTTAATTTGTCACTTTATTTATATATTTTTCAATCAAACTATCACAGCCAGATCTTCTTAATATCTAAATACTTCTCTAAACATTTAGTCTACTTTCTTGCAATTGACTACAAGCTCACATTCAGATTTGCCTTCATCCAATCAACAACTGGATAGAACCAAAACTCCTCCCTACATTTTTTTCTTTTCACTAATCCATTTAACTAGGATGTATAATTAGGATTAACTAGGATTATATTTTTATGTTATGTTATTTATATTTAAATCATATTGTATAATATTAATTATATTTATATTTTAATATTTGACATATAAAAATCATCCAGTAAAACCCAGTTGTAAATAATTATTCCAATGCAAACTCTCCTAGGCACTTTGGCTGATGTGTTTTTCCTGCCCATACTGTATTTCAGCTCTGTTGCTCTGGTTGAGTCAGAGTTGCTTTGTTAACACATGCAGACGGGTGTACATTCACAAACAGTAGCAAGGCTGTCACCTCTGTGCAGACAGATCACTTAGGTTGAGCTGTAGTGTGTGACATAATTGTGTTGCATGCTTTATTAGCAATAAACGATTGCCTCTCTGTCCAAATATAACATCTCACACTCTCACTCATCTCAGCTGTTTTTACTTCCTTATTTTATTTCTTGCATTTAAAAAGATGTAAAGGTGCTGACAAGCACAGACTCCGCAAAGTTGAACTGTGAAGGCATGCTAAAGAGCATTTGCGTGCTGGTGAAACGACGCATGGCTCAGAGGTTCAAACTGTCATGTGTGGCAGGAATAAGATTCCTAATAAAATGACCAGACAGAAGCTAAATTTGAAAGAAAAGCACTGCAAGCATCACATTGTGTAACCATACTGTCCGTCTCTGCTCCCTCTAGCATGTTGTCGTTATTGATTTAGCCCTGCTGCTGTTCAGACCGATGATCTGTTGCTCTGAGCTTCATGTCAAACAGATGTGCTCGAATGTATGTCTGTGCTGCGTCTGACCTCTTCACCTGCTGGAGACTCTGCCATGAGTCTATTGTCAGTTCCTCATTACTCACTCATCTTTTCTGGCACTGTATGTAATCATGTTGTACTTCAGGACATCACTTTAACTGAGCATGACTGGAGAGGCTGAAAACAAATTCATGGGGAAAAAAATCTGATTGCCCATCACTTATAAGCTTGTGTATGTGCATGTGCCTGCTGGTGGTTTAGCTGTAAGGTTTTCCCATTATCAGTGGAGTGGAAGTTCTCTCATTTTACTGAATTGCGAATGTCAAATTGACGTTTTGTTCTCTTTGATGTTTTGCTTTTATACTTTGAGGCACTGAATTTCAAGGAAATTCAAAGTAACAGTTTCCTCTAAAATGAACATTTTATGATAATGTACTCAACCTTTTTTTTCTAAACCCGTATGAACAGAAATAATGAAAAATGGGGATTGAGCTGTCAAACTTCAAAATGACGAATACACTATAAAATACCCATAAAAGATGATCTAGCAATGTTCCCCTCTGCTCTAAAAATCTATTTCACAAGTCATATGGACTGCAAAAATGGTGCATTAAATCTATTATTTGCCAGATAGCATTCATTTTTGCATGTAACAAAAACAAACATCATGCTGTCAGTGGTGCAATATTTGCTACAGTGGAAGATTTTCAGTGAATAACACTCAAAGCTGTTGTAAAATATTGCTTCAGAAGTTTTATTTTTATTTTTATGATGCTTTTTTTTGTTGTCATTTTGGAGCTAATCTTTCCGCTTTCACTTTTATTATATGGAAAAGAGCAGGCAATATTCTGCACATGCTTTTCCATATAATCAAAGTGAAAGAGGAAAGATTTGTATTCATATTGACTTTTTGTGTTCCAAAGAAAAAAGGCAGTCATATGGGGTTTGAACAAAATAAGGATGAGTAAATGGTGACAGAATTTCTATTTCAATGTCACATAGTTTACCAAAAAAAAAAAAAAAAAAGACAAAGACAAAGAAAAAAGGAATAAATATTCTATATGCATAAATATTCATTCCATGCATGGGCTCTAAATTTACACAGAGGAAAAACAAGTGTCTTAACAAGGACACAACTGCCTAACAATTGGCCTGAACCTTATGATTTATTAAAATAAATGGATCATTATTCAGGTTGTGAAACTAAGTGACAGTTGTGAATATTAGACTAGAGCATTCCAGGAAGTTAGAGACTAATTAAAAATCAGGAGAAGGAAATAAAAGTACAAAACAATAGCCAAACAAGTTAGAAAGGTTTGTTCCTCAAAACTCTCTGCACAAACCATAAGGAGACTTTTTAATGAAGTGAGATAGGCCAGTAGTCACTTAGAAGGAGACACAGAGTCAATGTTCTAATAAAGAAATAGAAGTGAACCAGTCAACCTTATCAAGAGCTCTGCTTAACATTGGCTTATGTGTCACAAAAGACACCGTTACTGCCATTAATATAGTAAACCAGATTATGTAGAGACCATATAGGGATGGGAATCAGAAGCTAATATAAAATTCTGCGGCTGTTTACTCTTAACGATTATCACATACATTATTTGTGTTTTGGGGGGTATGGCAGTTCTTGATCCCAGTCTATCTGCACATTTGACTACAGTAGCGGCCAACAATGTGACTGACTTTTTCTTCTAGATAAATATATAAATTTATAATCATTTTTGAAAGATTATACACAATAAAAAAAAACAAAAAAACTTTATTAAAATGAGCTGAAGCAACACAATTCTTGACCACAGTCACAACTTAATTTTATTGTGTTCATTGTGTTAATTTCACTTAAATTGGTAAAAATTAAATTAATTTTTTTCCATGGTTAAACAAACACAGAGACAAAATTGTTTCTTTGTGGGAAAGAAGAATCCATGACAATAATCGCTTGAACACATGAACTTAAGAACTACTTGCATGTGTAAAAATGTAAAGAATAAGTAAAAGAAGGACCTCAGAGGACATCAGATGATGTCAACCCTGAAACAACATACAAAATTACCAAATTTTGCTATAATTTGATCGCAACATATAATCATTGCTGTTAACCATCTGTTCACCATCTGTTTGATTACATGTCATTAACTAACTGCATGATTCTACTGTACATTTATGCCATATGGACATCAACTTGAGATAGTCATCACGGGTAAGCTACTACTAAATATAATAGAAACTTATAGTAGAAACTTTAATCTTCTGTAAAGCTGTTTTGCAATGATTTGCATTGTGAAAAGCGCTATATAAACTTGAATTGAATTGAAGTAATACGATCCTGGATGAGCACTCATCTTCCAGTTGTGTGCTAGGCCTATTCTATGGTGAATGTTCAACGCAAGAGCTGTCAATCTGACTGCTTAGCCCAAACCAGTAAAACAGTCCCTGCTTGGTCTTTACTCATTGTCCCTTCCCAGTATACCCATACCTAACACTTGCAGATGAAGGGAGTAACTTGTAACTTCGGTTAAACTGTAAACAATCAACCAAAGGTTTGTTCTATGAATGCAACAGTAAGCATTTTCAAAAAGTAGGGTTTTAAGTTTAAAAGAATTAACGAATTGCTATCAACAGAATATGAATAACCCCCGAAAGCTTGTTTCTTTCAATATCACAGGTGTTTTAGATATCACTGTAGTAATATATGTCTGTATTATGTAACATACAGTTGCCTTAATCAAAGATGTTCATTAACTGGAACATTTAGTGATATTTCAAAGTGATTTTTATCATTTTGACAGATAGAAAATATTGCATTTAAATGCTTTAGAATCATTCCAGTGAACACTGTGTGTAGGGATCGAGACAATAACATTATATATATGCTTTTAGATGACAGGACAGTGGATATTGACAGAAAAGTGTTGGGAAGAGAGGGGGAAGGACTCGACAAAGGACCCTGGGTCGAGATTCGAACACTGGTCAGCCGGAGGCACAGTTGTGCTATATGTCAGTGCACTAACGATTTCATTTTAAAGCATCCGCGTGAAAAACAACCTGGACTTTTGGAGGAATTTAGGAGATTCTTAGAACATTCCAGTGAATTATTCATGGGATATTCAATTGGGAGAGCAGACCACAAACGCGCAGTGTATGTTGTCTTTTTTCATACTGTTACAGTGGAATACAAGGAAACAAGAAAATAATCAGGAGGAAAAGAATTCAGCGGACTGAAAAGAGCTCTTGCCATGGATATTCTTGATTTACCATGTCACCAAAAAATATCAAGTGTTACAGTATTCTCTTATCGTCTGAAAATAGAAAATGAAGGAAGATTTACAGCTCATTCAATCAAACTGACAGAAAAGGGTTATTTGTAATGCAACCTCAGTATTTGAAATTATTTATTTCACTTTTTTTGAGTGAAACTTTCCAGATCAGAAGTGCCTCCCATAATCTAAAATGCAATAGACTCCTTGGGAAAAAGGTGTATTAGTTGAACTTTTCAACATTTTCAAATGGTGTTGAAAAAAGTATCATCATCATCATCATCGAGACACATTCAGATCCTGGATGTCCTTTGGCTTTAGTTTGGGCTTGTTTGAAATGAGAACACCTGAAGCTACCAAAATGCGGCCCAAAAGCTGTACTTGATATTGTTTGGTCTACATGAAACAATTATGCTTTTCAACAATATATAACACAAGACTATCTGTTGTGTAGGAAGTTTAATGGATCACATTTTCAAGTAAAGTCACATTTTTATTTTCAATTTAGGCATATATTGATTCGTACTTTTGAACATTTTCTCTTTCGGCCAAAAACCAACTGTTGAAATTTGTATCCCTATTTTTGTAAAATAATTTACTTTAGTTTGAGAGTAGGCACTCAAACTAATTTCACCAAGGTCCAATCACTTTAAAATTTCTGGCCTCGTCACTGAATTGCGGTTTAGTAAATCAGTGAGATTAACTGAGAAACTGATTTATAATTATTAGTGATTCACCGAAACGAAACTGCTCATAAGAGTCATTCGCTCAAAAATCAAGACTTCACTGGTCGCACTGTATGTTTCACGCTGAGAGCCTTTAACAGAGCCGAACATTGTGAAAATCTTGGTTCTCAACTCTAGAGACCACACATTGCACACAGCTTCTGAGAGGAACAAAGCAATGTTTTAATGTCTTAAAATGCTGACATAGTCTGGCTTTGAATACTATCTGAAAGTTGTACATTAAGTTGTGCAAGGTTTTTCCCAGCTCCAAATGAATTAAATAAATCCTGCCACAAGTGTATATTCACTGTCCATATAACCAATAACTGGAACAGATCTTCTTTATTACTGCAGAGCTCATATTATCACAATCATACACTAGACTGTTGTTACTAAAGCACAAACCCAAATATAAAAACCGTAAAAATCCACTATTGTAGACTCTCAATAGGTTTGTAAGCTGTGCGTGTGGGATTTACTCTCTGGGTATTTTCATTCCGTTTTATAATGATACAGCTCCATATTGGAGCAAATTATTTAAGAGGATTTATCTTAGATAACACTGAGATCGTTGTGCTGGACAGAGATGTGTGTGTGTGTGTGTGTGTGTGTGTGTGTGTGTGTGTGTGTGTGTGTGTGTGTGTGTGTGTGTGTGTGTGTGTGTGTGTGTGTGTGTGTGTGTGTGTGTGTGTGATGAAATCACTGATGTGTTGACAGATTAACTTGTTGAGAGTGCAGAGCAGGACAATATCTCATGCTTTCAAGCACAACCCGAGCTGCAACGTATCAATGAAGATCACAGCGGGAAAATAAGTGGTTTAAATAGAATGTGCTGAGAGTGAAATCCGCAAGCAGACAGTTTGTCTTCATTTACACCACCAAGGTTTTCTGAAAGTGAATACATTCTTTTCTCTTTGAAGAGTTTCTCCTGGCTGGAGTTTTTTTCTTATGTAAAAATGCTATTTAATGAAATTTATAATTAAGACTTAAAAGAACTCAATTAACATCAAATTACTGAATGCATTTCAGACTTTAATTTATTTGATTACATAAAATACATTTTCCTTAACCAGAACGAAAACATTTAGTACACACAATATTTACTGAACCACAAACGTGCATTAAAAGAATAGTTCACCCAAACATCAAAATTTCCAGCAAATTTTCTCACCCTCAGGCAATCCAATATGTAGATGACTTTGTATCTTCATCTGAACAGATTTGGAGAATTTTAGCATTACATCACTTGCTCACCAAAGGATCCTCTGCAGTGAATGGGTGCCGTCAGAGTCCAAACATCTGATAAAAACATCACAGTAATCCACAAGTAATTCACACCACTCCAGTCCATCAATGAACATCTTGAGAAGTAAAAAGTTTCGTGTTTGCGAGTCCAAAATATATAATAATGCTTCATCCAGTGAAAAAGTCTGTTTTTGCTTGTAAAAGAAACTGCATATTTCTCTCCCAATTCAGCAAGATGACTTTTCAATGAAGAAAGAAATATTATGGACCAAGGACTTGTATTTGAGCTGCAAAATAGTTTAAAGTTAAGTGTCTTAATGAAGGTTGTTTCTTACAAACACGCAGCATTTCATTTCACAAGACATCAATTGATAGACTGGAGTTTGTGTGGATTGCTTTTGGATTATTATAGGGCTGCATGATAAATCGCATGTGATTGTCATGCGCATCTCGTCAGTAAAGCCAGTTCTGCGATTAGTAGTAAATCTCCATTATGTGCTTTCAGATGGAGCGGCATTAAATGCACAGAGCTGTAGATCACTGACAAGCTACGCAACATCGCGTTCATAATCGCAGATGAATCGCCTTTGATTATGAACATGATATTGTGTAGCTTGTCAGTGAACTACGGCTCTGTGTATTAAATGCTGCTCCATCTGAAAGCATGTGATGCAGATTTACTACTAATCACAGAATCTGGCTTTACTGACGAGATGCGCATGATCATTGCATCTGATTTATCGTGCAGCCCTTATCAGCTGTTTGGACTCTCATTCTGACGGCACCCATTCAGAGGATGCAGAGGATCGATTGGTGAGCAAGTGATGTGATTTTAAATTTCTCCAAATCTGCTATTATGAATAAACAAACTCATCTGCATCTTTGTTAGCCTGAGGGTGAGTAAATTTTCAGCTAATTTGCATGATACTATTCCTTTAAATGTTTTAATGTATTTGTTCAATTTTGAATAATTAGATTTCATTTTTATTGTTTTTGCTCATCAAGAAAAAAATGTAAGCAGTAAGCACCTCAGTATACAACAGATGTGGAGCTTTCAGCACATCTGTCTGTTTCTTCCACAGATATATGGCCATCATTCATCCCCTGCAGCAGAGGATGTCTGCAACTCAGACGAAGGTGGTCATCGGGGTCATCTGGGTGCTGGCTCTTCTGCTGGCCTTCCCCCAATACTACTACTCCGACACGGACCAGCTGCCCGGCAGGGTGGTCTGCTACATCGACTGGCCTGAGTACACTGTCCTCGACTTCAAAACGATGTAAATATCTCACTTTTAACTAATCTGTACGCTTATTGCCCCATGCCACCATTAGCTGATATTGGAAAATGTTTAGGTTGAATATTTGCTTCAGAAATGTATTTAAATATAGATTTATGGCTGTAGGTGCATGAGAATTCCTTTTCCAGATCAAATTTCACCAACATTTCCGGATATTGCTGGAAATATTACCTTTATTACTCTCTAATTTTGGAGTAATCAAAAATCAGCACTGCTTTTTCCCTACATGTTGCTTATATAACAACAGAGAGGAACTTCATTACAAACAAAACAGTAAACACAGGAAAGTCATGGTCCTAAGAGAGAGAAAAGACAAGAGTGCAAGACTATTAAAGCAAACATAATTGAAAATCTCGCCCAAGGGTGAATACAATGACTTTACAAGTGCAGAAGCTAATGATTATTACTCCTCCGTACTGTGGTTATATACTCTCAGAAAGTTGGCTTGTATGCAGATCGACTTTAATCTGAAGTGCTGAGGTCTAATGTCAAGTGCTGTGAAAATGGTGCACAAAGACATCGAACATCGAGCCCAATAGAAGCCGAGATCATTCTGCGAAGAGTTTTCATGGGCGGTACTTTGTTTTGAAACACGGTGAGGACAGCTGTGGAGGAGGGGTGCACAGATGTGCCAGATGTGATGTCACAAAACCGCTTAACTCATGAAATCCGATTTTGCACAAATAACTTGGCTAAACAGTGAACTGTTCCCATTAATAGTGTATGTAATGCACTCATCCGGATATCAGGTATCTATTGTGGAGCATTTGCAAGTTGAAACACAAATGTAAATCTTTAAAATGAGAAATTTCCAAAAACTATTTTGACTTAATATTGAAATAGGAACATGAGTCTGAGAACTGTGCGCTGGAGACAGCATTGCTGCCGTCGCTTATTAATAAACAACTACAGTGAGCACTTAGCAAAACAATAACAAATTCCAGTGCTGTAATATTACTTATTACATATTAACACACTTGAACACACTAAACCTAAATCAAAACAAGATTCTTCATCTTTATTACATATATCAATGCTGTTATCTTTTTAGAGAAAGACACCATTGAAAAGTAGTGTTATTATGAATTATCACCCCCTGCCTTAAAAACCTCATTTTCTTTCTTTCCCTCCCTTCTTTCTGTTTTATTTTCTTCCTCTATATATATTTCAATCACCTGTTTCTTCCTCTCCCTCACATTCTGTTTCTTACAGCTTTTTGGTGTACTTGTTATATTCCTCTTTCTGTCCGTCTTTACTTCTGTGAGTGAGAAGTACGAGTCCTTCTCTGTTAGTTAGTAAAGGAGTCAGCCTTCTAAGGCCCCTGAGATGTTCCCTTAAGCACCCCACCGTCTCTCTCTTACTCACTAAAACTCATTTCACATTTTCCCCAAACTCCCCTCTTCCATTACCGTGTCTTTCACACCACAGTTGAGCTGTGATATAAAACCTTTTTGCTGGTGTTCCTACCAGGGGGTATGGAAGCTAACACATCCATTTTCTGCTGAACAACATATTTGTTTATAATTCACACTTTTCTGAAAGAAACATTAATTCATTCATCTTAATATCTATTGTTGTCTAAGTTTACACTAAAAATATCATTAAAACAATATAAATTTTCTTGAGAAGCAATAAGATAAGACCACGTTTACACCTGGCATTTGTATAAACACTTATTTGTCCCTATTCGCAACCACTCGCCCATCACACAAGCGATTCAGACTTTGCTATGTGTGAAAACACATGGATTATGGTCTATCTGGGCATTTGAGATTTTAGTATTGCGATAACAGTTAGGACCATGAATTTCAGTTGTACTACAGTGCACCTTGAGTGTATATTGGCACCATTTGTTGCTTTCTTTTGAGATCTGAAAGAGCCTTTGGATGCAGAAACAGTGGAGCGTGAATCAGACTAAACAACTGGTATTTGTGCACTGCTCTCTGTGCTCTGCTAAAGTGTTGTATTGTAGAGTGTGACGAAATAAGAGGAGAGTGTCTCGACAAAATCCAAACTCAAGTAGTCATATTTAATACCAGGTGGAAGCGTTAATGTGTCTCGACTGACCACCCATCTTAAAACCAGATGTAAACATAATCTGTTTTCAGTGAATATATGTTGTAGTAAGTTATTTTTCTTACCTCATCTGTTAAACATCACAAACTTTTGTTAGATTTATGCATTAACAAGAAAAAAAACCTTTTGCCATTTGGGTAAAAAACATTTCATAGCTTATATTCATTTCAGTTTGCAAAAAAAAAGGAAAAGAAAAGAAAGAGAATAGTGTTTTACAAGCTCCATTGGGCAAGATGAGGGCAACACTGGTCAGGAAGACTCCTCTGAGATGTTAAAGTAAATGTGGAAAAATAACTTTTCTGGGTGGAAATAAAACTCATCTAGCCTACCTCCTCGGGCTGACAAACTGGAATCTTTAAATTATTATTGATCTTTTATGATCATTTAATATATCATTTGATATACTTACCCTTAATTAGAGCAAATAAGCATGCAATCTAATTGGTGTGCCTTTTTCTTCCTAAATAGGATTAGAAATGAAGAAAATGGGGGAGTAAAGTTTTAAAGTGCCACAGCAAGAAAGTAAGATCCATACAAATTTGCTTTTCAAGTACTTTGTTGTTTTAAGAGTGTTCAGATATTTTTAACTGAAAACCAAGTCCAGAAATACTGAGTACGAATGATTTGCTGTGCACTGTACTCCAGTAACGTCTAACAGCATCTCGATTCTGTCAAGCATGCAGGAAGTAAAAACTTAGCACAAGCATCTTCAGATCCACATGAGATTGGATGCACTCAGCAGGAAGCCAAACTGTCTTCAGCGCTGTAAGCGGTGAGCTGTTCATCAACACCAGCTTAAAGATTAGACTCATAATACAGCAGTCATATTGTTTGTCTTAAATGAGATATTTTAGTTTAGCTCAACTCTAAATCTTCTTCAGAGCTTCACACTTATTTCACACACAGAAATAAAACCAGTCTGTGCATAGCCTGTGTGATACTCTTAGCACAGATTGTAAATAGCAGACTCACTCAAGGAAATGAAAAATCCCCTAAAATGCTCTTTTGTAAATCCACTTTTGAGTGTCATTGTCGTCTAGTCAGCAACGGACAGCATGCTTAACAATCACACCGTCCATGTCTGAATGGACGTAGCACTTAGTATTTTTATAATGAAGCTGTAATGACTTGGGATAATGATGGGTTAAGTGCACCAAACCGAGATGAGACCTGTCTCACGTTAACATAATAGATGAGTCTGATTAGCAATGACACCAGGTCTGGTTTATAGCACATGAACTGGGTTTGAAGTGTTGCACGGCACACTGTCTAGCTCTTATTCATGGCTTTGCCGTGCTGGGTGTTATAATAGACTCGAGACACATGCCAGAGTATAAATAGTCTGGTGTGTTATGAAAGCTCACATGTGAAATACCTGACATGAGCTCATGCTTATGTTCAAGTGCTGACAAATTATCTGTATGTTACTCAAATAACATTCACACACGTAAACATATGTAATTCTGTTCTCACATACACACACAGACCACCCAGATGACTTTTTTTCACTTAGAGAAAGATGTTTCATTTAAAGGGATAGTTCACCTAAAAATGAAAAATCTGTATACATTTAATCAGCCTCATGTTGGTCCAGGTCCAAACCTGGATAATTTTCTTTCTGCAGAATACAAAAGAAGATAAGGCTGCTGATAGTATTGATTAGTTGAAGTATCGCAATGGTAACACTTTAGAAGAGGGAACACTTATTCACTATTAACTACGACTTCTCCCTCAATAAATTCCTAATTTGCTGCTTATTAAATTGTTAAGTTTAGATATTGGGTAGGATTATGGATGTACAATAAGGTCATGTAGAATAAGGCATTAATATGTGCTTAAAGGGATAGTTCACCTAAAAATGAAAATTCTATCATCATTTACTCACCCTCAAGTAGTTCCAAACCTGTATGTATTTCTTTGTTCTGCCGATCACAGAGGAAGATATTTTGAAGAAAGTTTACAACCAGGCTGTTTTGGGGCACCATTGACTTCCATAGTAGGGAAAAAAATACTATGGAAGTCAATGGTGCCCCAAAACTGCTCTGTTTCCCACATTCTTAAAAATATCTTCCTCTGTGATCGGCAGAACAAAGACATTCATACAGGTTTGGAACTACTTGAGGGGGAGTAAATGATGACAGAATTTTCATTTTTGGGTGAACTATCCCTTTAATTAGTACTAATAAATGGCTAATATTCTAGTAATATGCATGCTAATAAGCAACTAGTTAAGAGACCCTAAAATAAAGAGTTACCATATTAGGATTTCTTTTTTAATACTTTATAGAATATTAAATTATTGAATATTTTGTGTTGTAGTAGTAGTAATTATCCTAATATAGCAATAATAATAAAGATCATTATTATCATTATTTATAGTCATAATGATATGTAATAACAACATTTTTGGCCTAGAAATAATCACAATAAACCTGGAGCTTTTTTCTTTTTTTCCTTTTTCATTAGTCAGTTTAAATCAGTAAAATTGCAAACCCGAACCATACAGTCCTACCCCGCTGACTTTAATTTGTGCGAAAAACAGACATTTTTCAGAATATCTTTTTTTTTTTTAAGTAAATGTTAAGTTTTTAATGAGGGCAGAGTTTCAGACAGAATAGCAGAACTATCACTTAAAGTAAAAGGCTCATCTTGATCTCATTGCTGTCCAGGAGAAATACCTGGGATTTTAAAGAGATCGAATCAAATACTTTAACAGGAGCCAGCAGTATGATCTGTCATCTTACCCCCATTTCCCTTTTCATCCTTTAAATAAACAGCCAAACTTGATACCGCAAAAGCGCACTTGTATAGAAGCATTTGTAAACACGCTGACTTGTGAATATACTTATATAGTACATCAGGCAGTCCAGCTACAATAGCTACCACATTATCTTTCCTCAAAAAAAAAAAAAAAACTTTCTAAGAATTGAATTCAGTGTCACTACAAAAAGTGCAGAGATATATGATGTTATCTCAGCACCCCGCCACTGTTCTGACCCTTTCATCGTGTTCTTTGCCTCTGTTTGATGGTAGTTCACAGATAACATATTCTCTTCCTAAAAATTGACAGCTCACTAACAGCATGTGGTCAGTCTGTTTCAGTTTGCCTAGCCTGAAACTTATATGTCTTTTTGGGCGACCCACAGGCTTGCTGCAGGCTTCATCTCTCTCTTTCTTGCTCCATCTCTCATTTCTTCTCAGCTCTTGCGAGAAAAGGGGGAAATTGAGCTCTCCTCAATCTGGATTCTGACAGGGTGCACTCTGTGCAGCACTGATTTCTGCAAATTGCCATGAGACTCAACCAGAAGAACTCGCAGTGCAGCTAGCAATTTTTTATTTATTTTTTTTTTTAACCAAAGATTACAAAATGACAAAATGCTTCACAAATATGAGCTAATATGAATTATTAGTTCTAATGAAGTGTCTGAAGACAGTACAGCACATGCAGATGTCAAAAGACACATCTGGTAGCAGCTGTTATAGAAATTTAAAAAGAGGGGCCAGTGTGCAAAAAGGGGTCAAATAAATAACATTTCAATAACATGTCAATAACAACTGTACGCTTTTGAAATGAGAAATACCCATGTTTATGAGATAGAAAACATTATAAATATTATATATGTAACATTACAAACGTCTTTTTCCAAAATAAATACATTTTTAAATAGCATTTTATTACTCTCAAATTACTTTTATTAACTCATTTGCATTATTCTTATTTATTGTTGACCATTATTTTAAATACTTTTTTTCTAACTAAATATACATAAAAATAGCATTTTAAATTGCACTATTAAACAATTTTAAATTGCACTATTCAACTAACTCCATACAAAGAAAATAAAGTTGAGTATTTCCTTACACTTGTACTTACTTATACTTAAAAATATCTCAACCCTTAGCTATACCTCTGACCACAACATTTTTGCAATTTGGGCCATTCCATAATTGTTCAAACATTTAGTGGTAGAGATATGATGTGAAGAATTGCTAAATAAGGAATAATCACCCGGTCCGACACATGTAAACCATATCAGATGTTCCTGTCTCTCTCCCTTCCTGTTATTCTGATACTTGACTGACGTGTCCAAATCCTGAAAGAACAAATTCAAAGATTGTTTTTGCAAATGTTCACCTCAGACTCAGAAATCCAAGGAAGTTTTAGTAGAGAAGCTAGAGGACATACAGAGGTGAGAATGAGGGAAAAAACAACCTTTATTTGTTTTATAATTAGGCTTCCATCTGGTTTCATTGCATACATTTACCAATACTTGGTCTTGATTCAAATTAAATAATTGTCAACTTCTCCCTCTATTGCAAATGTCCTCACTAATAGCTGATTGCTTTTTTTCTTTTTTCTTTTTTTTTGGATGACAAAAGCCATAAAGATTGTATTTGCACCCAAAGTGTTCTACCTTGGGTATTAATTCATTTGTCCTATCTGCAAAAAGCAAACATTCTATTAGCATGTTTCATTAAGTACTCTCATTTTTCTTTTAATGCAAGAAGGAAGTTGATAACAGACGTATCGTGATGTTCTTTATGCTCCATTTACCTAAATGTGCTGCTGAAACAAAACAGTAACATGTATTTTAGATATCATTAGTGAGTTACTGCTGCATGACAGTTCCTCACACTGTTTGCTCATGGTAAACACAGACACTCCAAATCTGAAAGGTGTAAACCAATTGGAAGTGTGATACTGAGCCATCGGTTCTAACTGGCTGCCTTTTTTTTCAGCACAGTTCTGTCAATTAATTTGTCATATAGTGCAAGTAGAAAGTCTTGGCTTTGACGCTGAAAGCAATCAGTCTAGCTGGCATACTGCTGCATCTCTTCATTACCTGTGATTGTGAATTGACCGGTTGTTCTGACATATGGCATTCTAATATACTCAATGAATTAAGACTGCAATTCAACACTTAGCTACTATAATATTTCATACAGGAACTTCTCAGTAATGTTGATGAAATTTCCACATCCACAGATGAAAAATCACTTTCTCTCTGGAATTTTACTTTGCTTGTCTAAATGTACTGGAATGCATGAAAGTGTGTACGTGGCGTCAGAATGAGTTTAAGAGTGTGGCGGGACTAGATGGTTAGGTTGTGCTATCACTGTTTGACACAACCTTTATAATATTAATTAGCTCAATTTTTATGTTGTCAGCCAAACCTTTGCACTATTCATAAATTGATGTTCTGTGCAGAAGTGCTGCACTGTAAAAAATGACCGTGATTTAAATGCTACAGTAAAAACCTGTTAAATGGTTAACGGCAAGTTCCCCTAATATATACGATGAAAAACTGTAATAGACATGTCAGACAATTTTACGGTGAAATAGCGTTTTTCGAAGTGAAAACGAATGTAAAATATACAAGGAAAAACCTTAAATTGACGTTCTCAGAATTCCCTGCGTTGCATTTCAAATTGGATGTTTTTTCTTTTAAATAAATATGTTTCATCTTAGTTTTTTTCTTATCAGTTATGTTTATTAGGGTTGTATGTTACATCTGATGTTGTTAAAATAATGTTTATTGCATATTTCAGTTTAATGAGTCTCACCATGATAGTGTTTAGTGTTTGTGTGAATGACACTGTGCACCTTCTATATATGTTATTATTTAAAAGCTGCTTGTGATGGACTTTGGTTATATCAGTTAATGAAATTATGGTATTTAACTGTAATTTTAAGTTAAAACCGTAAAACCTAAAATGTTGCTACTGTATTTTCTACCGTTAATTTTACAGATTTTTTTTTTTTTTTTACAGTGTGCAGCTGTATGGCCCTGTATGTAGATGTTTTATGCAGAGATGCAGTATTAGCTTTTAATATTAAGAAATGAATGGATTAAATCTGTATAGTTAAAGGAATTTGAAGTACATAAAAAAAGGAGAATTCTGTCTTTTACCTGACTCTCTCATAAAGATTATACAGCATTTTGATGAATATTTGATGAACAGTTTTTGTCAATGGAAGTCAATGGTGTCCAAAATAACATTAGACCCCGCTGTCATTGTTCAGATAAAAAAACACAGAGACATTTTTGAAAATATCTACTTTTGTGCTCCACAGAAGAAAGAAAGGCATCTTAATAAATTAGAATGTCGTGGAAAAGTTAATTTATTTCAGCAGTTCAACTCAAATTGTGAAACTCTTGTATTAAATAAATTCAGTGCACACAGACTCAAGTAGTTTGTCTTTGGTTCTTTTAATTGTGATGATTTTGGCTCACATTTAACAAAAACCCACCAATTCACTCTCTCAACAAATTAGAATATGGTGACATGCCAATCAGCTAATCAACTCAAAACACCTGCAAAGGGTTCCTGAGCCTTCAAAATGCTCTCTAAGTTTGGTTCACTAGGCTACACAATCATGGGGAAGACTACTGATCTGACAGTTGTCCAGAAGACAATAATTGACACCCTTCACAAGGAGGGTAAGCCACAAACATTCATTGCCAAAGAAGCTGGCTGTTCACAGAGTGCTGTATCCAAGCATGTTAACAGAAAGTTGAATGGAAGGAAAAAGTGTGGAAGAAAAAGATGCACAACCAACCGAGAGAACCGCAGCCTTATGAGGATTGTCAAGCAAAATCGATTCAAGAATTTGGGCGAACTTCACAAGGAATGAACTGAGGCTGGGGTCAAGGCATCAAGAGCCACCACACACAGACGTGTCAAGGAATTTGGCTACAGTTGTCGTATTCCTCTTGTTAAGCCACTCCTGAACCACAGACAACGTCAGAGGCGTCTTACCTGGGCTAAGGAGAAGAAGAACTGGACTGTTGCCAAAAAATAATACCTTTTATGTAAAAAAAAAATGTTTTTTTTATTGGTCTTATGAAGTATTCTAATTTGTTGAGAGAGTGAATTGGTGGGTTTTTGTTAAATGTGAGCCAAAATCATCACAATTAAAAGAACCAAAGACTTAAACTACTTCAGTCTGTGTTCGTTGAATTTATTTAATACACGAGTTTCAAAATTTGAGTTGAATTACTGAAATAAATGAACTTTTCCACGACATTCTAATTTATTGAGATGCACCTGTATGTTTGGAACAAGATGAGAATAACAGTAACTGATGACATTTCTGAATGAACTATCCCTTTAAATTCTTAAAACTAAATTGTCAACAATTTACCATAAAGACACAATAAGAAAAAACTGTCAATAATGCACTGATTGCCTTATTTTTCGATATAAATGTAAATTTGGTCTCCTGAAATAAGTGAATTGATTTTCAGCCTTTTTTAATCAGTTACAATTGAGATTCAAACAGAGATTCAGCACTTCATGTTTTCTCATTTCCTCACCTATTTAAAAGTGCACTCATTCATTACCAGTCAAAAGTTTGGAATAATTAATAGCAGTCTATCACGGTTTCCACGAAAGTATTTCCACAACTGTTTTCTACTTTGATTTTAATAAGAAATATTTCTTGAGCACCAAATCAGCATATAAGAATAATTTCTGAAGGAAGGTGTGACACTGAAAACTGGAGTAATGGCTGCTGAAGATTCAGCTTTGCCATCACAGGAATAAAATTATATTTAAAAATATATTCAAATAGAAAAGTTATTTTGTAATAATATTTCATTATGTTACTGTTTTTGATCAAATAAATGCAGCATTGGTAAGCATTAGAGACTTCTTTCATCAACATTTGAAACAATCTTAAAGGGATAGTTCACCCAAAAATGAAAATTCTGTCATCATTAGTTGATAAATAATGTCATTCATATCAATTCATGCATCACCTAATTTCATCGTAACATATAGGCCTGGCCTACAGAAAAGAACATTTATGTTTAATCTATCTAATATTGTGTTGGTCACACTATACAATGATTTAAAGAGCTTTAAAAAATAATTGCATATTAAATCGCAATTGCAATATTGGTACAAAAAAAAAAAAAAAAAAAACGCAATTAGATTATTTTCCAAAATCATTCAGCCCTATTTCCTACTATGGAAGTCGATGGTGCCCCAAAACAGCCTGGTTACAAACTTTCTTCAAAATATCATCTTTGGTGTTCAACAGAACAAAGAAATTCATACAGGTTTGGAACTACTTGAGGGTGAGTAAACGATGACAGAATTTTAATTTTTGGGTGAACTATCCCTTTAATAATTCCAAACTTTTGACCAGTAGTATATTCTTAGTTCAGGGGCAAAAACACACCATTACCTCTTTTAAGTAACATCAGAACCTGAAACTAGAAAAAGAAATGTTAAGCTTTCATTCTCAGTCTCTCGCCTTCTCTTTTCCTTCTCTCAACGCCTGTTTTCCTGATTGCACTTAATTGTTATTGAAATGGTGGGTGAGGTATAAGCTGTGGTCAGCGAGAGGTGGCTACTGCCTCATCAGAGTCCTTTCATGCTGTACCTGGTTCAATCATCTTTCCTGGACACATTCTTTAACATCAGCCATGGAGAAGCTGTTAGCATAGGAAGGGGGCAGATGAATGGGGCCAAGTCCAAGTCTCCTGATGACAGCAGTCCACCTGTGTCACTAAGGAATATGAAAGAATGGAAGTATAATTAATCATGGCCTCGTTTTTCAAATCCCTCATGGAGGGAATCACAGGAAGCAACAATATTACAGAGAACTTATCTCTTGTGTTGTCTTCAGATTGGCAGGTGGCATTCCTGATACGAGTATCTCTCAGTCTGGCCCTCAGGGCATTTCCTGCAGTGTGTACTGTCTGCTCTTAGAGAACATCGCCAGTTTGTTCAATTTGGAGAAAAAATGATTTTTATAGGAGCGCAGTCACATAACCCAATCTGAAATTGGTTTGTCTCATGAATATCAATTACAACATGAATGGATGGTTTAAGATTACTTTAAAACTGAGCTATTTAATATTCACGAGGGCTGTAACATTTATGATAATATTATTCACATAATATTCACAAATGTTCATTCATATTTGTGATTTTTCATGTGTGGATGTGGAAACTTCAGCGTTATCGAGCAGTTCCTTTAATTAAGTAAACACTGTATTTGGCACAGGCAAACATTGTCACATTCTTTACTTGCATAATAAAATAAATAAATAAATAAAAAAGAAAGTAAACACTGTATTGTCACCTGGCTGTGGATTTGCAAGTTAACGTTGTGATTCAAACACGTGAGGTGCATTTGAATAGATTTAGACCGTAAACAAAAGGAAACCGTGATGCAGTTTGGTTGCTGTGTTTCCCTGTTACAGGTTTATTTAATAATTCATGCATTTAGCACTTTGTAATTGCTTTTGAGGGATTAGTATGAAGTAATATATTTATTTCTGATAGATGGCTTGTCTGTGGCACTGTGTTGGATTTATAATCTTAGTTCTTTGTTAGACCCAGTGCATTAGGCGTATAAGAAATGAGCTGTGCCTAGATTTCTTGGACAGGCAACATGACTCAAAGCAAAACCGTTTTGAGAACAGAAAAGAATCAGTGGAATTGGAATTTATTTGGATGTGCTGTTTGCATTATGCACCCAATTCACTAAAGGAATGATTACAATTACATGAATGCATTTCTCAGATGATTTTAGTAATTGAATTAAACAATTTTATGGAGATAGACACATTAATTTGTGGCCATATTGTACTAATTCATTCCCTCATTTTAATTTAGTAAAATCATGTAACAAATTTCTAATTCATAGCCACAATATATTTTTTTTCTTTCGCTGTATATTATTTCATAAGCCTTGTTTTGCATTCTTATAATATGAAATAAACAAAGGATCAAGAATGAGAGTTAAATTAAATCGATAAATAAAATCAATAGGATGGATGAAATACTACATATTTGCATAATAAAATTACTAAAAATTTCTTTAAATAGATAAAATGAGTGTGAACTTTCCTGTTGGTTTTTCCCATCCCTTGAAAACCAGAAAAAAAAGAATGCTAAAATTGCATGCAAATTTAATTATTAAAACATCTAGAAATTACTAGAGTTACAATAATGTTAATATAAAAAATTCTTTCTTTCTTTTCTTTCTTTTTGAAGGTACTTTGTGTGTGTAGCAGTGCTGATTTACTTCCTGCCTCTCCTGGTGATGGGCTGTGCTTACCTGGTGGTGGGTTTGACTCTGTGGGCCAGTGAGATCCCAGGAGATTCATCTGACCGTTATCAAGAGCAGCTGAACGCCAAACGCAAGGTCTTCATCACATCATCCTCTTGTTCCTCCTTTTTTCATCATCTTTTAAGCCCGTGACATTTGCCTACACACACAGTACAGGTCAGACTCTGAACTCTGAGTTAACAAAGCAGACAGAGTTCACATGCAAGGGGAGGAGGGTCAGACAAGGCCGCATGAAATAATCACTATAAAACTCACCTGCAGCGAGAAGGTCCTTCTGCTTCTTTCATCTGTATTCTCTGTGTGTAGTTGTGTCTGACTCATTCACCACACTTGAAGGATATGTAGTCAAGATATGCTCCTCTCCAGTATCTACTTTACATATCATTGCTATAGCATTATGCCTCACCATCTTCCTCACACAAGATATCTTAATCTATTTTTTTAAGCAACCATAGTTAGTACCTATGATGACACAATGTGACATACTACCTCTGAGCGCCCGTATGTCCCCATCTTCTGTTTGAGCTTCATAAACATCAAAAAGCCTCTGACAGTCTGCTGGTGACTGAGTGATTTGCTACTACATACTCTGGCTTCTGGCAGTGTGTCACTGGTTTTCATGCTGATTTCAGGCCCATTTCAGGATCAGAAATCTCTAGCGTTGTAGAACAAGAGTAGTTTAAGGCAACTGACCTACCTTTCATAGACCTAGAGTAGTCGGGACAGGTGCAGATTATTGACAACAGTCCAAAGGCAGCTTTTTCTATGGTTGAATGATAAAACAAGAAAGTCAAAGTAGTGAAAAATAAGCTGCATTAGCTGAAAAATAAGATGTTATTTGAAGGTGCACTCAGTATTTATATATAAGTACTATTTTGGACATGCTGAAGAAACATGAATGCAGCATCACACAAACAATTTCAGTTACTAATGCTATTGTAGAAATGCATGATTCCTGCGACATTATCCACCTTATTTGTAACTTAAGTGCAGGTGCGGCTATTGTTAACTTGAATGTGCAAGGCTTCAGTGTCAAACTTTATATTAGGTGGCCTTAACTACTATGTACTTACATCAAAAAATAAGTACAATGTACCTATTGTGTTCATATTGTATTGCAAAACACTTTTGCTGCTTTTGAGGTGGGATACGGGTAAGGTTAGGGACAGGTTTGGTGGTCTGGGTAGGTTTAAGGGTGGGTTTAGGTGTAAGGGATGGGTCAACAGTGTAATTATAAATGTAATTACAGAAATTAATTACAGATGTAATTACATAAAGGTATTATTAACAATATAAGTACAATGTAAGAACATGTATGCACATGATAAGTGCATTGTACCAAATTATTACTGTAAGTACATTTAAATGCAAGTTACAGTTAAGGCCACCTAATATAAAGTGGGACTGGCTTCAATTGTCATCTGCCACCAGTTTTTTTTTTTTACAAGTACAGTACAAAACATGTTGTTATGTTGCTTGATATTGCATGCTGGTGTCTTTTATAATATTATTTTAATTTATTTTCATAATCAATGAACACATTGTAGTGCAAATAACTTTTGCCTGTAGCAGCTAATGAATCAAAAGTCTCGCACGTTCACAGAAAATAACTTACTTCTGCGTAGAAAAATATGGATAATAAGGTGATGAGACATTAAGTTGAATAAAAATGAGTGCTGTCATGGGAGAGTCCTGTCTTACAGTTACAAGAGCCAGATGCCTGTTAGTTCACTCATGAATGTGCATGGACAATAGCCAGGCCAGTGTTTGTAGCTGGAGTTAAAGAAGCCCAATTCATGCTTTAAATACCATTTTTGTCAGATTTTATTTCAGATTTAAAAAGTGTTATTTAGATGTACCACTGGCACACAGTTTTGTAAATGCTTCATGAGGCAACTTGCTCTACGTGAAACATGACTGCATTCTTTTTTATGCGAGTTTACCTCATTTCAAACATATGAGTGTGCCTTTAAAGCTATAGTGTGCGATTTTTGTGCCACTAATTGCAGAAAATTGAAAAGCAAATAGTATTTGGTTTCCCAAAATACTGTGTCATTCATTTATCAGACCAACAAGTAGTCCCACCTAAACTCAAGGCAATGGTTAAACCAATGTGTCTATGTCAGGCTGACACAAAAGTATACACTATTTTTGAGGGAAAATTAATTGTCACTTCACATTACAGTAAGCTGGGAGAGAAGAAAACATTTTATCATAGAAACAGTAAGCCTTAAATATCATTCATGTAAATGAAGCTATTTTTGAAACATATTTGGCTCTTTGATAAGTGGCTTGGCACAATGCATATTTTTAGCTTTACCGGTATATTTATTACGTTTAAATGTGATTTTTAAATACATGTTTGCATGCTGTTTGCTGGTGGTATATTAAAGCCACTGAACCACCTAAAAGCTGTCAAGAAAAATTATTAGGGGACATTTGGTCTGTCAGCATTCTGCCAGTTTTTGTGCAATGTGGGCAGCATGCAAAGCCCAGAAAGTCAGTCTGAAGGACAGAACATGTATTTATAGTCATACAGTATAACCAATATTTTCTCTTCTTGCCGACCCTCAGGTGGTGAAGATGATGATTGTGGTGGTATGTACGTTCGCTGTTTGCTGGCTCCCCTATCACGTCTATTTCCTAATTCACCAGTTCTACCCGCATCTGTTTGAGCATCCCTTCATTCAGCAGGTCTATCTGACTATCATGTGGCTGGCAATGAGCTCCACTATGTACAACCCCATTATCTACTGCTGCCTCAATGACAGGTAATTTCACCTGGAGTGAAAACACAGTAATTGACGTGCACACACATACACACAGGCACGTCTAGCTCTTTCCAGAGTCCCTGTAATATTTGCTATAATATCATTATTGTTCAAAATGATCCATCTTTTTGAGCCATAAAATGCAGTCCAATGCTGTGATGTATTATTTTCTAATGTATCCTGGTTTTACCGCCTCACTGAGAAATCCATCACAAAAGCCTTTGAAAAACAACAAAGCCTTAATATCTTCTGGTCAATTTTCAACTTTAAACCCATCATCATCATCATCTCCTACATTTCTAAATGCTTCCTCAGGTTCCGTGCCGGATTTAAGCAAGCATTCCGCTGCTGTCCGTGTGTCCCTGAGGGATCCTATGAGGGTCTAGAGCTCAAGTCCACCCGGTACCTTCAAACCCAGACCAGTTTGTACAGGGCCAGTCGAATGGAGACCACCGTGTCCTGCGTGATGCAGCCGTGTGAAGATGGCCAGAAGGTCACGTTTGGGAGCATCAGAGGGGCCGCTGGGAGGCCAGCAGTTCACAGCCCCTCCAGGGAGCTCACCTCCAATGGCTCATCCTCCCGTAGCATCTCCAAGACCGTGTCGGAGGCCTCCAGCTTTTACTCCAGTAACAACCTACAAGAATGAGAGCGCAAAAGCACAAGAGTCAAGGAGACCGAATGCCACTATATTTGCAGAGATGTAATCGTTTGACGAATCCTCTTCTGTCCTCCCCCCAGTGTAAATCTTGAGGATCACCTTGAGTGTGTGCAGATGTGTGTGTTTTAGCTGGTTGAGTGCACACACGCTAAGCGTTTTTAATTTCAAACGATCCTTCATCTTTCACTTTTGTCACATTCTATTCATGAGGTTCATAATTATTATTAGAGGAACATTTACATTGATTTTTTTTGGAAATGCTTTCTTACCAAATTGATGTAAATGACGTGTTGCTTTGTGCTGGCTTAAATGAGAGCCTGATTGATTGATCCTGCAATCACTGAAGACATTTTAAAGGTTTGCATTAATGGACATGTAATGTAGTGGAACAATGAGTCATTGTACTGTAAATATTGAATATGACCACTTATATTGGTCTATCGACTATACCTGAGAATAAGAGGAATAGGAATAGGTTAAAAATATCAACGAAGGTACCCCTCTTAATCCCCCGAGTCTCTAAAAATGGCCCACCTGGTACAAATGATACCTGAGCACATGTCGTTTCTTCAGTGCTTTATCTGCAAGTGGGAGATTACTGCAGACTTCACAGCTTATTTTCTCTGTAAGCACATTCTGCCTTCAAAATCTCTAAACTGGCTGAGACTGAACAAAAACACAGAGGGCAGAGATTATACCACTGAAAATGCCTTGGTGGCTTCACGGTCAGTTAGAGCAATGATCCAGCCTGTGAAATGAAAATGAACAATGTCAGTTGCCAATATCAACACAGGCAAATACAAAAGAACCATATTAAATGACTTTTCAAGGTGTGCCTGGAAACACAATTGCGTGGTGGTGAAAGCTCTGAATGCCTGTCCTGATTTTGTGTGCTCTGAAGAATAGATCTGGAGGAAAAGAATGTGATGCGCAGAGAATTTTTGTACTAGGTATTTTTTTTCTTCGGTCGATTATTCTTTTTTTCTCTCCTTGTCTGCTTATTTATTTATTTATTTATTTTCATAATTGACCCTTTGCTACGCTCTGCCCCTTGGTTACTGTTGCCAACCTTGGAATGAACTAGAGATGAACAGCATGATTATTAGTGAAAAGTGCTCATAAAATGGTAATAACTGATTAGATCTTATTTTTATATAGGCTGAAATGAATTATGACATCTTTTTATCTGCTTTTTTAAATTATGCACATAGTAATGCGATAAAAATCTACAGAGACTGCAAGTGAAAATCAAGGCAAACACTTCTCAGTCAGCTGAATAGAAATAGCGAATAAATGAAAACATCAGTGTATAACAGAACTGTTCCTAATATTTACAATAACTGTGGTACTTCTGAACATTGATTGTCAAGAAAAAAAAAAGGGAGATGGAGTATAATAATTACCATTACAATTCAATTTACAACTATTGTAATATTCTTTAATATAAAATCTCTATTAGCGCTGCTATGGTGTTGCGGTCGAGAACGAGTGTTTTTGAAGAACTCTTGGCTATGTTTTCCAAATGCATCATAAACAGTGAGTAGATTGTAAACCACCAGCACCAACAGACTCTATGATCTACTTACGCTTATGAAGCTTTTCCAAATTGCAGTCCTGAATGATTCAAACACTCACTTATAATACTCAGAAAGACGCAACAGTCGCCGCCTTTGTAAAGATTCAAGTGATTAGGATGAACCAAATCATACCCACTACTGTACCTCTGAGTCAGTTCCACTCCAAACTTTGGAGTCAACCTTCAATTCACAACGAATCAAAGAGTCAGTTCTTTGTGGGGTTTGACTCCCATTTCAATCTCTAGATACCTTTTTGTGTCACCTGACCACTGGCAACAAAAGAATAATAGGCTATGTATATCTCCGTCAAACCAGGAGGATAGGGAATGGAGTGTGGGATAGCCGACTGATGCCTACAGGTATACCAGTTGTGATTTTGGCGGTCAAATTTTTGCATCTCTGGATGGACACAACAGTTGCTGACTGCTGAGGTATGATTAGTCATAAGGCGGAGCTTAGCCAAGTGCCAATTCTGTAGTTCTTCTGTTGTACAAGCTTTCACGAGCACACATTCCTCTCACACTGGACAAGGCCAGAGTAAAATTAGCCCTTCAGGCACCTCCCTTGATACAGTGACAGCAATATGATACTGAGGTACACAGGATTATGGGACAAAAGGGGAAGATGTGAGATGGGGGGTTGAAGTGACCACCTGCTGCTGTTCTTGACTGGGATTGTGACAGTGGTGTCCGTTTTCTAAAACGGAGATCCATGCTGTTCTTATGTATGATTTGTAACAGACTGGCTCTTCACATGTTTGTGGGCCTGAGCGTTCATTGTTCACACAGTGGCAGCAGGCTTGTTATGCTGCAATATGTTCAGAATATTTCGGACGGTAAATGACTGTGATCGGAATGTGCCTAACTGTTTGGCAGGTGATGACAGCTCATTCCAGGAATAAATGAACCATACTCTGTTCCTGATCTTTTTTAGAAATTCAGAACTGTCTGCGACGCTTATGCTGCATCTGCCTTCTCTCTCTCTCTCTCTCTCTATATATATACACATGTATGTATATGTATATGTGTGTATATATATGTATATAGATAGATAGATAGATAGATAGATAGATAGATAGATAGATAGATAGATAGATAGATAGATAGATAGATAGATAGATAGATAGATAGATAGATAGATAGATAGATAGATAGATAGATAGATAGATAGAGTGAAGGCATATACAGTACATACTACCAAACATCTGGAATATTAGGGTTTTTTAATGTTTTTGAAAGAAGTCTCTTATGCTCAACAAAGCTGCACCAAAACAGCATTCAAAACACCAAAGGATCAGTTGAAACTGAAGACTAGAGTAATGGCTGCTACAAATTCAGCTTTGCCATAACAGTAATAAATTATGTTAAATACATTAAGTTTAAATTGTAATAATATTTCACAATATTACTGTTTTTACTGTATAAAACATGTGCTGCCTTGGTAAGCAGAGACTTCTTTAAAAAACATTAAAATATCTTATTCCAATGTCTTTTCTTAATTATGACCAATAGTATATATCTGCACCCAAAAGGGAAAATTAGGTAATTGTTTATCATCATGTCATTCCAAACCCTTATGGTTTCTTCTGTAGAATGCAAAATAAGATATTTTGAAGATTTTTCTTTTTGTCCGTACAATAAAAGTCACAACACCAGAACTCCATTTTTCTAAATATTTTAGTTTGTCATACAGGTTTGGAACAACATGAGGGCAAGTAAACAATTACAGAATTTTCAATTTTGAACAAACAATCCCTTTAAGATGAACATATGGAATGTCTGATGAGAATATAGGTAATAGGCATATAGTTAATCGCATACATAAAAAGACTAATTTAAGTTTTGTTCATCTGCCAGTTGGGGTTTTGTGGCACCTCTGTGGACCATATTTATCTATGTGAGGGTTTTGCTCTCATCAGCTCTATCTCTCTATAATCAGAGTAATTACCCAAGAGAAGAGAACACAGAGGGGAGGACAACAGCTGTGTATGAAAGCATTCACACACAGACTCATCCACCCTCCAGCATTCCTCACATCCCTCCCAAGGCCATTCTGCATGGCTGCTTAATTTCACTCAAAGTTATTATTCGTGTTCGTACGTAAACATAGTGAGTGTGAGTGTGAGTGAGAGTGTGCATGTTTAAACATACCTCTACATGAGTCCAGCTGGTATAGTTCATCAGTTATTCTGAAAGAAAGATGCGCTTTGATTTCCATCCAGCACAGGAGGCCTGGACTGCTGGTTTCACTGACTTGAAATGTCCTGAAAGACTCTGATCACAAGAATTCTTGGCAATGCTTTCATTAGTAACATTAAAGGGGTCATGACATCATTTTAAAAGCCATTTAATGTCAGTTTTTTTTTTTGTTTCTTGCAGTCCTAATTTAGTTTTCATGACCATTTTCCACCTTCATATTGAATTTTTCAAGACATTTTGCTGCTGTACCTTTAGGTTTTCTGCGTATGATTCCTCTTTTTTTTTTTTTTGCAAAAAGAGTACCAGTGCTTACTGGTGTGTTGGGGATTTGTTGTCTAATAGAGTTGGCGCTGCTCCATCTTTCAGTAACACTCTCTTTGCAAAGCCTGCATTACAATGTGACAGGCTCACAAAACAACATCTGCGCACTTATAGGTAAGGTTAGACTGAAATGATTGGGACCTTGGTAAAATGTAACTTCATTTCCTTTAGAAGGCCACGCAGAGTCTCAGATGCCACCCCACATCTTTTATCATACGTCTTGTGCCTTTTATCATTCATATTTACGCCTTTAGTTACTTTCTACATCAAACTTTTTAATTAGATATATCAAGGAAAATTTGACCCCTTTACCAGATATTACAAAATAGTGTACAGATCATTATTTTATGTCTATGTAAACAGTTAGAAATGTAACTAAACTTTGATTCATATATTTTCATATGTATATTCATATTTAGAAGTACATCAACAACTTGTCAGTTAAGAATATAATTGTTACTGACTTATTATTGCAAGTTTACATTGCCTGTTAATGAGTTTACCAAGCTAAACAGTATGTAAATATTTCGTATATACTTTTGGCAGTGGTATTCCAAATATGTGTTTGTATTATATTATAAAAGACTTAGTTCATTATGTTGTATGTTTGAACATACATCAACAAAATGAACCAGACATGACTAAACCGAACCAGTGGGACAAGTTAAAATAATGGCCATTCACTTTTGCTTTCAATGTTGTGCTGGCTTGCTCTCATTTATGTATGCTTTTGTAAAGGATTTTGTATGCATATGCTTCTGTATGCTTTGTCTAAAATATCTGTATTCAGGCCTGTGTGTGCTCTGAAGGGAAGAGTTTGAACATCTCCATTTGGCATTAGAAGTCGTGAAGCAAATCAAGCAGCTTCAGCTAGTTAAGACAGATCACATTAATCATTTGTGACACACGAAATGAGCCATTGAAGTTAATAAGCAGAGAGAAAGACAAAAGTCTGTGTCTCACAGTAAACGGTAGAGCTATCGATGATTGAGAGCTTGTTGAAATTCCACTCAGTTTGTCTGGTCAGATGTTGAGTTGTGCCCCGTCTGTGAAGCAGGGTTGATCTTTGTTGCTCCTACGAAAGCTGTCAAAAGGAGTTACTCTAAGTCAATCTGTCTAGCCGCCCTCTTTTCTTAAGAAGGTTTTGGAGACTTGTGGCGAATCCCTACAGAATTCATTGTTATATATTCAGTGCTGTAGTTGACTTTGTGTTCTGCATTTAGAGCTAAAAGTATTCATTTCAAATATACATTTTAAAGTTTTAATATATTTTGATTTTAAAATGAATGGCTTCTACATATTTACTGAATTATTCCGTTTTTAGGGATGCACACAGTGTATCTTCATCATTTAAAAACATTAATAATTTAAATAAACATCAAATGTAATCTTTAGAAATTTTTCATATATATTATAATGTTGTGAAAAATTCACTTAGCATTTGAAACTATTGATTTTTTAAAACAAACTATTTACTTCTATTGTCTGCCATTTATCAGTTTTAGCTACATAGCAAAAAATAATCAATAGCTTATCTTTGTTACAATTTTAATATCAGTGCATCCATGCTAATTTTATGCATTAAGCTAAGAACTTATTGGAAATTATTGGGATGAAAGAAGTTTATGAAACTGAGAAAACCAAAATGAACAGCTCAAACTTGACAGACAGGAAAAAATTGACTACATAAAACATTCAATGGACCAAATCATTGAGTGAATGGGAGAGAAAGATGGAAGCCGAAGAGTTATTTCTCCTTTTGCTCTTTGATTCAGTAGCAACATTTCTCTGAGGAAAAAAGTATACAGGGTTTGATTGACAACTAGACTACAAGATGATGCATGGAATGATCCTGCTAATACTAATGAACTCAAAGAGTTCTGAGGATGTTGAAATAAGTCAGGGGCTTTATATGAGGATTTTGTTCCTACAGTTCAGTGAGGTTGCAATTTCAAGGATGGTTCTGAATTATAACAATGTTTACATTCTTTTACCTGATCTTTTGTGGAATAGCAAGATTGGAAGACGGTGGTCTTCCACCAGAATTTTGGTAGTCAGTGCCTCTATCCAACTCTCAAAGCCTTGTATATGCTAACCAGATAAAATATGGATTTTAAATCTAAGCAGAACAGGTCTACGCATGTCAACACCTTTCAAAATAAGACCAAAAAAACCCTAATTTTGAGTCATTTTTATTCTCTTTTGAAGATAAAATGTGTGTACAATGATTCTAAAAACATTTGAACTGCAAACTTTCAAATCAGTGCCTGAATACAAATTGTCTTTCTAATGCCTGTCTTCATAGTTATTAAATGGTGAGATGTGTAGATGTTCAATTTAAAAGATGTTAAAGTTCATAACTGAACGATAATGTTATTATTTCCCTAAATGTGCCATTTTATAATGGTTGTATTGGAAAACCAGTCGCTTATGCCCCTTTAAGTTGTTTAGTCAAGTCAGAAATGCTATTGTAAGTCAAAGTATAAATATGTTACCTGCATTTAAAGAATAAACAATAAATCCTATGAATTGTTTTGTTTTGTTTTTTAAATCAAAAGGTAGCAGTCTCAACTGCATTTGAGAGTGTGCTGAGAAGTGAGATCCATCATATAACTATCCTCTTTTTGTTTGTTATGCCTAGAAACATCATATGAATGACTGTGTGCTGTGTTTAATGTTTGTATACTGACATTTTTCTCTTCTGTCTCTTCTCTTTCTTACAAATTGAGGCAGGCTGAATCAGTGCTGGTGCTAGAGGCTCCAGCGACTGTGTCAGGAGTGAACATGCGTCAGGCTTAAAAACCCACATAAGACTGCATGTCCAAATTTTGAGCAATTGCAGTTTAAATGTATATGTAACGTATATTCAACCACTAACTCATAATAACCCTCATTGAACCAAAATATTTAACCTTTGAGTTATTATAGCTATCTCATATGCTACTTTGGTGAAGATACTATTATCTAAATAAATCCAAGCAACCTTCTTAGTTGCGGTTCAAACCCTCCAGACACTGGGTTTGTCAGAACTGAAATAATAGGAGGGAGAAAAGCGGAAAAAGACTCAAGCTGCCCCTCTGGTTTCTCCTTCCTGACATCCTTTTTCTTTCAGTTTCCCATCAAGCTCTCCACATGTGATTAAATAATAACAACAATGATGTGTTTGGCCTGCAGCAAACACATTGGATATGACAAATTATATTGCCTCTTGTTGACAGGGCATGTGGAATACGGAGGAGTGTGCTGGTGATTTTTCTGTTGAAGGCATGTAAGAACAGCTCTTTCTCTGTTTTATATTGTGGATTTGTTTCTCTATCCTCTCTATCCTTCTTTTGCATTTGTAGTAGATTTCATGTCCCACATTGCACTGCCCTTGGTATTGCACCGTTAATCTCTCACTCATCTGGATTCAAACAGCATTTCTGTCCTTAATCTAATGCTAATATTCTGTTGCGGGGAAACTTAAAGGTCAAGCTGAAATTCTGCAACAAACAGCAGCTTGATAATCAATCGCATCATTAGAAAAGAAATGAAACAATTATTTTTCATCCTCAGTGCATTTTATGAATAGATATAATACATCATCAAATCTTGTTTTTACCATTAGTAAAATGGAACCAGATTCAGCCTGATTTTAGAGTTATGGCTTAGAAGGTTTGTCGCCATTTTAAGGGTACTTCATGAAAATTATGTGATGCTCCCAAAGCATGGAGCTGCTGAAGATCAAAGATAGTTTCACAAATACTTATGTTCCAGAACTGCTAATGAGCAGCATTTATAGGCATCATATGCACTGCCATGACAAAAATAATGCTCCAAATATATCCTCAGACACCCTGTTTTGGCCAAAATCTAAGGCAGCAGGAATATATTATTCAGAAAACAAGGCAATCCCAAAATGCAATGCATTAATCTTTATGAAAAAATATATGTAATGTCATATATAATGTTAATTATAAATGGATTTATGAAATATATTTAATAAAGTATTATGTGTGTGTGTGTGTGTGTGTGTGTGTGTGTGTGTGTGTGTGTGTGTGTGTGTGTGTGTGTGTGTGTGTGTGTGTGTGTGTGTGTGTGTGTGTGTAAGATATAGATAGATATCTATAGATAGATATACAGACAGACAGACAGATAGATAGATTACTAAAAGACGATCACTAAAAGATTACTAAAATACACTTATTAAAAGACGTGGTCAAAACAGGCTAGGGTCAGACAAAGGCACACAGGTATATCGAGGGCAAGACAAAAGAGTAGTCCAGTAAACAGGCGAGGGTCAATCGATGTCGAACGTAATCCAACAGGGCAAAACAAAGAGAGATGGCCACTAAAACTCTCCTCCTCACCGTGCATTAGGACGATAGGCCTTTCTGTTCCTCATATTTATAATCCTGTGGAACAGGAAGCCATGGCTGAACAAGTTCATGCTCCTAGTCACCCTGGTGTGCTAAAAAATGTAAATATGAATGGGAATATACTTCAGAGATATTTCTAGGGGTGCCAATAATTGTGGCCAACATGGATTGGAGAAAAACATTTACTAAAAACATTTATTTTATCATGAGATTTTCTCCCCACTTTCAATTGTTTTACTTCAATGATAGGTTAGAATTTTGTAAAATTTTTGAATGACAGATCAAAAGGATAAACAATGCAGATTTAATTTGACAGCTGCCTTTGCTCTGTTCATATTTACCAAGGGTGCCAATTTTAGTGGAGGGCACTGTATATACAATACATTCAAAATGTTGTGTATTATATACATACAGCCACAATGATTTGTTACAAATAAATGCTGTTTGTTTGGATTTTCTATTCATCAAATAATACTGGAAAAAACTGTAATAATAAGAATTTTATTTGAGCAAATTTATTTGATACTGAAAACTTGCTACTGAGCTGATGGCTACTGAAAATCATCTAAATAAATGACATTTTAAAATGTGTTAAATTAGTAAACCCTAAATATCACAGTACTGCTATTCTACTGTATTTTTGATTAAATTAATGCAGCCTGGGTGAGCAAAAGAAACATAAGAGCATTAAGAAATCAGTAAAACTTTATGAATAATGCATTATAGTTTTAATACATTAATTAATGCATTGTACATTCTCATGAATGATTGTAACCACAGCTGATACATTATAACACTAATGGGTTCAATGTTATAATTATTTACAACATGATATAATGTATTACAATGCACATTATGACTAATTATAATGCATTATACCCTTTAATAACACTTTATAATGCATTATGCATGAAGACTTTAAGTGTTTAAAATGTTACCAAAAAATCCTACCGACTCCAGACATTTAAAGGGTAGTATATATAGACTGTTTTAATCAAAATTTTGTGCTAACAGAACCACTTAGTATCTGTGTTCAATCTCACTTGAGACTTGAGTGAATGTGGTGGCCTCAGCCAGTGTAGACAGATTTCACCTGCTCATGACAAAGACTAAAGGTCCCTCCTACCTCTCTATTCAGTCTAATGGAAAGCAGTAAGGGGCTGACATTCTTTCCTCTCATTCATCCTCTTTCTGTCCCCTTCTATCTATCTCTCACTTGCTCTGCAGGAGGGGATGTTGACATTCCAGCCCGGAGGAGGGTGGGATTACCCCCACCGAGACCATGACCCTTAGTAGAGGGGCACAGGATGAGAAACGCCTGCATTAGCCTCATCCTGCTTCCCCTACCAATTGTAATTCCTCAACCCGCTAAAACCACCATGCCAAAATCTCCCAGCAAGGCCATATACAGTAGGGTGGATTCACCGCTAGAGGTTTGCCAGGAAAAAAAAAAATACACTGTGTTTTCTAGAAGCTCCAAAACTTATGCATTATACACCAGCCTCTGTTTCAATACATTACTTGAAACACGGTGAGAGCCTGTAATGGTGTTAACTACCACACTGATGGGTGCAGGTGCATTATGTCCTGTTCCACAGCTGTAGATATAAACACCATATTGACTGCATCAAGTACCTTTTATGCATTGAAATGTTCTGTTATAATGGAAACTAAAAGCTGCAAATACTGCATAAACCCTATCATTAGCGCTGCCATTTTAGTACGCGCCTGATGAATTACTAGTGTAGTACATTTGCATCTCCGCCACTATTAGAATATATATCGAGAATGTAATACAGTAAGTGTTGTAATATAAGATGTGATCTAACAGCAAATTTAAAGACGAGGACAAACTGTTATCTTGAGTGAGTGGGTTCCAATGTCTAAATCAATGGTCTTGAAGACAGTTGGAGTCCTGTTGAGTATGTAGGGAGCCAATGGTTGTTAATATGACAGATATGATACATTGATGGAGCGCCTGTTTCTCTGTGTGCATTTCACCCTTCCTTCACTAATGGAATTAAAAGACTATTGCTAGATCCCAGCCAACTGGACGCGGCATAAAGAAAACAACTTTGACATTCACGAAGATATACGCATGCACATGCATGCATAAACAAATATGTGTGGAAACATTAAGGCCTTTTTGCTCTAGGCAGGAGTGTGCTCACCGTTTTCCATTATTGTGATCATTTTGCAGGTTTGCGCCTATCTATTTGCTCAGCTCTCTGTGAGAAATGACCTGTCATAGATACATAAAAGGTAACAATGCTGATCAAACTTTTATTTTGTTTGCATTTTGGGTCACACTTTACATTAGGTGGCCTTAACTACTATGTACTTACATCAAAAAATAAGTAAAATGTACTTATTGTGTTCATATTGTATTGCAAAACACTTTTGCTGCTATTGAGGTGGGATACTGGTAAGGTTAGGGACAGGTTTGGTGGTATGGGTAGGTTTAAGGGTGGGTTAAGGTGTAAGGGATGGGTCAGTGTAATTATAAATGTAATTACAGAAATTAAATAGAGATGTATAGGTATTTTTAAAAACATAAGTACAATGTAAAAACATGTATGTACACAATAAGTGCATTGTACCAAATGATTAATTTAAATGTAAATACATAGTAGTTAAGGCCACCTAATATAAAGTGGGACCGTATTTTGTCCTTTACAAAAGGGCAAACGAAAATGTCCTTGTTGTTTATCACTTGACATTACACTGGAAAACTTTTCAATGTGAATATATTATAATGCATTCGTATGCTTTTCATTGTTTTATTTTACATTATGGAAGACCCTAAAACTTTAAAATCTCTGATTGATTTCTGCTTATGTATTTTATTCCCACTAACCTTCAAAAGTTTAAAAGAAACTTTTTACCCTGTCAGCAAAGAAATTTGGCACAGATTTGGCATGCATCTGGCACAGCTGGCATTCATCCAGCACTGGCATACAGCATGTGGGCCAAACATGGCCCGCGTTTGGCAGAGATGGGACCACGTTTAAGATGGTACACAAGACATGGGCCAGATGTCAAACGTAGTATTTGGCCCAGATATCTCAGGAAAATTCGACTGAAGCGACGGCACTGAGTCATGCAGCGTCATGGCACAGCAATGTACGCAGTACTCGTTCCCGTATCTCAGGGAACCGAGGTTACGTAACCGAGTATGTTCCCTTTCGATACTTCACTCGTACTGCGTCACTAGACGTTAATGGGGAACCAATTCAATCCCACCGTGCAATGTAAGAGGAGCGACTGATATAACTGGCCATTGAGTGATAAGGATTCAGAGGGACCAATTATATGCATGGTGAGCCCTGCGGGAAGCAAGAGGGATGAACTCATAGAGGTCAGCCCAGCTTTGGATAATCGTTCCAAGGGTCTAATGTACAGCCTGCTATGTCTGCTAATGTCTGCTATGGACACACCGCTAGACCACGCCCAAGAAGAGGCGATTCCTCGAGTGGAATGGGCTCTCACTCCCACAGGGCTCTGAAAACCTAGGGAGGAGTAGGCTAGTGCGAAAGCGTCAACCAACCATTGAGAGATACTCTGCTTTATGACCGGAGACGCCTTGGTGCGGCCACCAAAGCATACGAAGAGTTGTTCCGACTGCCTGAAAGGGGCGGAACGCTCAATGTAAATTCTCAGTGCCCTGACTAGGCAGAGAAGGTCAAACTCCTGGTCCTCCTCAGAAGGAGGGAGCTCAGAGAGAGTAATAACCTGAGTTCTAAATGGGGTGTAGAGCACCTTAGGGACATACCCTGGTCTTGGCTTTAGGACGACCTTGAAGTCATTAGGCCCAAACTCAAGATATGCAGGGTTTACCGAAAGAGCCTGCAAGTTGCCCACTCGCTTAACCGATGCTAATGCTAGTAACAGGGCAGTCTTCAGAGAAAGTGCTTTTAAGGTTGCAGACTGAAGTGGCTCAATGGGGGAGCCCTTGTGGTCTCTCAGGACCGTGGGCAGATCCCATGTAGGGACCATGAGAGGTCGGATGTAGCCTCCTGGATCCTCTCAGGAAACGAACAACTAGGTTGTTTTGGCCCACAGACTGTCCGGCTATAGGAGCGTGGGAAGCTGCTATAGCTGCTACATACACCTTGAGCGTGGAGGGGGAACGGCCCTTAACCAACAGCTCCTGCAAGAAGGACAATATCACTGATATGTCGCAAGATACAAGGTCCTCGCCACGGGTTGTACACAAGGCAGAAAAGACTGACCACTTAAGGGCGTAGAGGCGTCTCGTAGATGAAGCTTTAGCCTGTGAGATCGTATTTAGGACATTCTCGGGGAGATCTACCGATTCCCGTCGAGAGCCCACACATGTAGAGATCACAGTTCGGGCTGAGGGTGCCAAATTATTTTCCAGATCTCGCCTCAGGGGAAAGGACCATGGGGCTGCTATAAGCAGCTGAGACAGCTCTGAGATCCGATGATGGTTTCTCCAGAGCGGGGCCACTAATAGCACTCTGTTCTCTGGCTCGCCTGATTACCTGGGGGATCAGAGCGATTGGGGGGAAAGCATACAGGTGCTGGTCATATAATTAGAATATCAACAAAAAGTTTCATTTCACTAATTCCATTAAAAAAAAAAAACTCGTATATTATGTTAATTCATTACAAACAGACTGATATATTTCAAATGTTTATTTCTTTTCATTTTGATGATTATAACTGACAACTAAGGAAAATCCCAAATTCAGTATCTCAGAAAATTTGAATATTTACATTTGAATTTCAATTAATGACAATCCCTACAGTATAAATTACGGGTATCTCTTGTTCTTTGAAACCACATTAATGGAGAAGACTGCTGACCTGGCAATGATCCAGAAGACGAACATTGACACCTTCCACAAAGAGGGTAAGTCACAGAGGGTCATTACTGAAAGGTGTGGTTGTTTACAGAGTGCTGTATCAAAGCATATTAAATGCAAAGTTGACTGGAAGGAATAATTTGGATAGGAAAAGATGTACAAGCAACAGGGATGACTGCAAGCTTGAGAATACAGTCAAGCAAAGCTGATTCAAACACTTGTGAGAGCTTCACAAGGAGTGGACTGAAGCTAGAGTCAGTGCATCAAGAGTCACCACGCTCAGACATCTTCAGGAAAAGGGCTACCAAGCCACTTCTGAACCAGAGACAACATCAGAAGCGTCTTACCTGGGCTGTGGAGAAAAAGAACTGGACTGTTGCTCAGTGGTCCAAAGTCCTCTTTTCAGATGAAAGTAAATTTTGCATTTCATTTTTAAATCAAGGTCCCAGAGTCTGGAGGAAGAGTGGAGAGGCACAGAATCCATGTTGCTTGAAGTCCAGTGTGAAGTTTCCACAGCCTGTGATGATTTGGGCTGCCATGTCATCTGCTGGTGTTGGTTCACTGTGTTTTCTGAAGTCCACAGTCAACACAGCCATCTACCAGGAAATTTTAGAGCACTTCATGCTTCCTTCTGCTGACAAGCTTTATGGAGATGCTGATTTCAGGACTTGGCACCTGCCCACACTGCCAAAGGCACCAAAAGCTGGTTTAATGACCATGGAGTTACTGTGCTTGATTGGCCAGCAAACTTGCCTGACCTTAACCCCATAGAAAATCTATGGGGTATTGTGAAGAGGAAGATGCGATATGCCAGACCCAACAATGCAGATGAGCTGAAGGCCACTATCAGAGCAACCTGGGCTCTCATAACACCTGAGCAGTGCCACAGACTGATCGACTCCATGCCACGCCGCATTGCTGCAGTAATTCAGGCAAAAGGAGCCCCAACTACGTATTGAGTGCTGTACATACTCATACTTTTCATGTTCATACTTTTCAGTTGGCAAAGATTTCTAAAAATCCTTTCTTTGTATTGGTCTTAAGTAATATTCTAATTTTCCGAGATACTGAATTTGGGATTTTCCTTAGTTGTCAGTTATAATCATCAAAATGAAAAGAAATAAACATTTGAAATATATAAGTCTGTGTGTAATAAATGAATATAATATACAAGTTTCACTTTTTGAATGGAATTAGTGAAATAAATCAACTTTTTGATGATATTCTAATTATATGACCAGCACCTGTATAAGAGGAGGTTGGGCCATTCATGGGCCAACGCATCCTTGCTCTTCGAAAAATAAGTTCAGCAGTGAGAGTTGTCTTTTTAGGCAAAGAGGTCAACCTCTGCCTTGCCAAAGATCTCCCAGATTTTCTGAACCGTTTGCGGCTGGAGCATCCACTCATCTGAGGGGACGTTGCTCTGAGATAGCATCTCTGCTCCCTGGTTCAGCATGCCAGGCACGTGTGCTGCCCTTAATGAACGTAGGTTGAGATTTGCCCACTTCAAGAGGTGCCTTACGATCTCAAAAAGGTGTTTCAAGGTGAGCCCACCTTGGCGATTTATATAGGCCACCACCGTCATGCTGTCTGAGCGGACTAGCACGTGGTGTCCCTTCAGGTCCGGGAGGAAGGTTTGAAGCCCTCGACATACTGCAATCATTTCGAGGCAGTTGATGTGTAGCCGACCTTCTACTATCAACCAGCAGCCAAAGGCCGGATTGCCCTCGCACAGAGCTCCCCAACCTGTGTTGGAAGTATCTGTCGAGACAACCTTCCTTCTGTAGACCATACCCATCATCACGCCTTGTCTTCCAGGGGGCCAGGGCTGCAACGCAGGCTTGGCTCACCCTGACGCGGATGCGTCCATGATGCCATGCATGGGGCGGAATCAAAGGTTTCAACCAGTACTGAAGGGGTCTCGTCCGGAGAAGGCCCAATTGAAGTACTGGAGTAGCAGAGGCCATGAGGCCCAGCACCTTTTGAAATGCTTTGAGAGGATATAAGGCTCTGACTTTGAATGATGCCGCAAGCTGTTGTATAGCCAGTGCACGGTCTGGCGCAACTGCCGCCCTCATGTGGAGTGAGTCGAAAACTGCTCCCAGGAACGAAGTTTGTTGGCTGGGGGGACAGTGATCTCTTGGCAAAATTGATCCTGAGTCCCAGGCGCTCCAAGTGGCTGAGGAGGAGAGACCTGTGGGCTAACAGCTCTGCTTCTGACTGTGCCGGAATGAGCCAGTTGTCGAGGTAATTCATAAGCCGGACGCGGCTGGGTGAGAGACAGACGACGGACTTCATTCCGACTAAGGCTTAATGCGTGCACTCTCCTCTCTTTGCAGAAGCCAGCGATTGACCGACCGACCCAGCCCTGAAGAAAGCGCCACGGCATTGTCACCGCACGGCACGAATCCCGCACAGAGAGCACCGCACCACAGCCTCCAGCCACCTTGCACCTATCGCACCTCACTTCTTATTGAATAAATCCACCCTCCGGGGTATTTATTTGAGCTCTCCTTGTCGCGTGATTCTTCCACCCCGTCACAATATATATATATATATATTTAAAAAAAATATATATAAAAATATATATATATTTCCTTTCATGGCCCATATTTTGGCTGCCAGGTTTAGTTCACCTGTGGATCAGGCTCAGGTGTGGCTCAGTTTTGGGCTTTCTGGTTAAAGACTGATGTTGATATGGTTTACTTAATGTTGTGTTTTAGTTCAAATGTTACATTTTGATCTAGCCCAATTCAGGGCCAGTTATGGTTAATTAACTTGGCTGAGACTTGGGCCAGTGATGGCCCATGTGTGGCCCTTGTCTGGAATCCAGGTCCACACTAGGACCATAATTCATTGCGGTATGTTTAGAACTGTAATGTACATTGAGAAAAATTATTTGAGAGGCAAAACCTTATAAGATCGCAATAAGATCATTTCAATGTGGTTGGATCCTGAGATAATAAAATCTGTGAAATTACAATTAAATGCAAACACCATACCAAACAAGCTGGAAGGCTGGCCAGAGGCCCTAAGCACCAAAGTAAAACACTAAGTAAACTAACAGAATCTGATTTCTTTTTGGACTTTATGGTTCTGGAAATATTGTTAGGAAACATGGTACAATGTAAATACCTGAAGACCAGGGGGCAAGTCTGAGTCACACTTGGATCTTTTAGCAGAACACTAATCCAAATGATTAAAAAAAGGGGTTTTATTTAAATAAGGTGAGAGTGCAATGCACACAGTACCGCAGCTCCCTATACGCAGAGTATGCAGTTTGCGTAGGGCACCAACTCCCTGGGGGCACTATCCCAGTAGCTCAAAAAAATAAAACACTTTCGTTCTATGTTAGTTTTAAAATGACCATATACATAAATAAAAATCTAAACATTAACATATATATAATTATAAAAAAAAAAAAATGCATTTTACGGTGAACGCAGACACAGTAGGCTAATCACACCTGATGCAGGATTCCTGCATCCGTGCTTGCGACTGCAAGAGGGGGGACAACAATACAATTATGCTTAGGGCACCCATTTGGCCAGCAGCGGCCCTGAATGCACAGTAGCCTAAAAAGCTGCTATTTGCATTATAGATTTTATTTTTAAACAGTTTTACCTCAGTAAAAGATACATGTTAGTTTTCTTAGTTGTGAGATCATTGGGAAAAAAAATTAATATCATTCGCAATAATTAAGCTTTTATAAGTTACAGACACATTATAATGAATGACACTTTAATATTTATGTTATTGGTAAAGGTGATTATTAGTGATATTCATCACTCCATTTTGCTCTTTCTTCTCTACATATTCATGAGTGAAGTGTTTTAAATGTTTGCTGTTCAAAGCTTCTCTCTTTTTTTTTTTTTTTTTTGCTTAATGGAGCATGTTCATTAAAGTATATCCATACATTTTTAACCACTAGCTGTCTTACTTTGTCAAAATAGAGTTTAATGTAGTGGAATAAAATCAACACCTTCCACCCACTGCAACTAAGTGAAAGCTTGTTTAAAACTTTAGACCAAAGGCATGATCTCTCAGTGACGCACACTAACAAACACACACACACAAACGTGTGAGGAACCGCTGGTGTTCGTCAGATTTTTTTCACATTCACACATATTTTTGCACTTGAACATGTGCTCACAGTTTCTCTCTCCCTGTGCATTTACTTAAATAAGTTCAATACACTGCATCACATTATTTTGCAGCAGTATTTATCTCAAAGCTTTTTTTTAACAGAAAATTAATTCTTGACCTCTAGTCAACAGTTACAGTGGCTAAAAACTGTTCAAAGTAAGGAAACAACCTTATAAGGAGTTTAAATGACAGTAGACTACGAAGGAGGAAGCTGTTTTCAGTAAGAAGGCATACACCAAAATTGTTGTAGTGGCTTTACTCCCAACAATAATCCAACTCACTCTTCTAAACTGTTCGTTTGGATGGTCTATTAAACCAGTTCAAAAAATGAAATAGGTTTTCATAACCTATTTTAGTACTTTAGATTTTATTTAAAGTGAAAATGCTGCCATTCGAGACTATTTTCTGACTGAAAGTGTGTCCTTTTTGTAGGTGTATTTTGAGTAATTCTGTTCAATTATCTCTTCAAGCAAGTAATTATCTTGTCAAGTTTAAGTCTGTCATTAAAAATTCCTTTAAAAACCCTTCACTGTTGTTAGATGAACTATTATGAGCAGCTTGTATCTTGGAAGGTTACCGTTTCAAAGTAGCTTCTTCAGCACAGTGTGATGTGGTGACAATTGAGGTCAGCCAGAGTCTGTCATGGGGAGTCTGTGTACTATGATGAGGACAGGCTTGGTGGGAAACACACAGACGAGCAGTGAGAGCAAGCTACGGAGCAGGTGGTCCGGGGTCAGGTAGGCTGGATACGGCAGACCTTCCATAGCTAATGAGGATCTTGGGGCCAAGGAAGAAAAGGGGGATATACATTAGTAATGAGAAAGAAAAGCTGTTAGTTAATTGAGTCTTTTGAAAACTGAAAACACTTGGAAAAAGCCGTGAAATGATATAAGTATTTTAAAATGAAAACAGGAAAGGCATATTATTCAATGAATAATACATTACTTAGTCAATCCTCTGCAGTGAATGGGTGCCGTCAGAATTAAACAGCTGATAAAAACATCACAATAATCCACATTACTCCAGTCCATCAATAAACATCTTGTGAAGTTAAAAGCTGTGTGTTTGTTAAACAAATGCATCATTAAGCTGTTCCTCCAGTGAAAAGGTCCATATATGGCCAAAATTCATATTTGTTTAGAACTGTTTTAGACCGTTTCCGCATAAACAGTGCTTGATCTGTGCATCCAGACTAGACAACTTCACCGGAGAAAGCAATATTTTGGATAGAGGACACTTTTTAAGTTAAAAACCTTTTTTTTTTTTTTTATTACAAACATGCAGCCTATTGCCTCACAAAACATCATGCTAATTACATGTTAATTACTGTGATGCTTTTATCAGCTGTTTCATGTCTCATTCTAATAGCATGGCAGAGGGTCCGGTGATGTAATGCTAGATTTCTTCAAATCTATTCTGATGAAGAAACAAATTCATCTGCATCTTATGGCCTGAGAATGAGTACATTTTCAGCAAATTAGCATTTTTTGTGTGAACTATTTCTTTAAGTGCATCCAACCAGAGCGAGTTTCACTGCAAGGAAGGAAGAAATATATTGTACACTCTGACTCTTTCTTGACCCAAGAAATTATAAAAAATGTGTTCTCATCTCATGCAGCCATAATGTGACACAGTCGTAGAAACTTCAAGCATGAGAGGAGAATATGAGTCTGTACAATTTTCTCACTGACATCTTGGAATACTCTGGGTTTTTAATGCCTTATTTAACATCACAACTCACATAAACAATTCTCTGCATGGAATACATGGATTCTTATACATTGTCTTTGACATAATCACTAGTTAATAACATATTTTTAATGAAGTGTTGTAAATGTTTACCAGTAAACAGGTTATTGCAATAGACTTAGATTTAGTTATCAGTGTTTTGATGTGAATGTAAATGTACTCAGTCTCTCCTTTTACTTCTTTGTCATCAGGATTCAAGTCTGTATCATCCCTTTCACCATTTACACTGAGTTTGCATTAACCAGCCTTCTCTGTTTTGCAAATAGAATTATCTACATAGAGGTTAATCAGCTGCCTCAAGGGCTTTTCAGTCTATATCGTCATGTCCAGATTTTCATGGTCACCATGCTATTACTCAGACTACTGAGTGTGTCATGTGGTGGAGTATGCACACACTCTCAGATTTACACACAATATCTCTGACATTCACTCCTACAAAAAAAAAAAAAAATTACAAGGAGGAAAAACATCAGTATATGTTCAGGGGGAACCAGCAAAAATTGGAGTGAGTGAAACAAAAGACAGAATCATGGTTGGAAGCCTAGATGTATGATTGCAGCAGGTGTTCCCTTTAAGTGCTACACAGATAAAAATGTTACTGTAACTCCACAAAAGTCCCCATTCATCTCTTTCTCTCTCTCTCTCTCTCTCTCTCTCTCTCTCTTTCTCTCTCTCTCTCTCTTTTACTTTCTGTTCTTGTTTATTTGACTGCAAAATACAAATCCATACTTTCTTATTATACATTTCCCTCCAGCTGATTGTAACTGCTTAATCAGATACCAAGTTAACCCTCAGGTGCTGTTCGTCATTTTAGACAAGAAAAAAAAAACGTTTCGATTTTTTTAAAAATCGTTACTTCATCGAAACTTGATGACTTTTATGGCAGTCACTATGTGACCACAAAAACAAAAAATAATAATAAAAACTGTGGACTTGATTCGAAAAAGCTAAATGGGCGTAAAAAAATAGTCACACTTGTGTTGTCCGCGGTCAAAAATGTCCACCATTGGAAATGAATGGGAAATATGCAAAAATACGGATAATTTTTTTGTGTGCAATCTACAAATGATTCACGATGCAGAAAAAGAGTGCACAGCAATAAAGGGGTGGCACTCTAAAATATCAAGAGTGCAAAACAGACACACACACTCACAGACACACAACACACTATTATACACACACAAATGAACTGGTGTGGCTGTAACAATCAAATAAGAGGTTGAAATAAGATTGTTTTAATCTATGATAAAGCATTCCTTTTCATTTTTGTTACATTTTTGTTTGTTATGTGTAGCAAAATGCCTTTCTCTGTGTTCAGGTTTGACTGTAGTAAAATTAATGCAAAAACTAACATTTTAAACAAAAAAAATCTAAACCTTTACAAAAAGTTGTCTTTGAGAATGTCTAAATATATATCCAGATCCACAACTTAATAAAAATAAGTCTTTATGCCTAAAAACCACTAGAGAGTTTATAATACAAATCTAGTGGCTAAACCATGGAATTGCAGATGTTTTTCTTTTTTTTTACTCCGACCAGATGTTGATGGCACTAATCTGACTTCAAAAATTGGATTTTAAAGGCATTGTCTCTATTTTAACATGAAATACTGCCATTATTGAAAAGTAATATCAAAATCTTAGAAAAAAAATGTATTGTATTCAATGGGAAAATATTGATCATAATGATATTGATTAGTACCATGAAATTCTCTCAAAATACTAAATAAAAAAAATTATGGAACAAAAATATATTACATTGATTTTACTGAAAATAAAAAAGGTCATTTCGGTCAGTTTTGACCGCAAACAACATAAGTGTGACCCCCAGATGAACAATACCAGAGTGTTAAACACGTCTCTTTGTGTATAATTAACATGTAGTGCCAATCCACTTGTTTACTTAAAACATGGGTCTCATTCAATAGGTGTATAATAGCTTAAGCACACATATATTGCATAAAATCTGTGCACAACCGTTTTTATGCTGAAATCATGCTCTTCAATATACTAAAATGAATTTTGTTTATTTTTAAGTTCATGATAAAATGTAGATTTAACCAAAACTGAAATGTGTGCATGATCAACCTGTTGTGAATGCCATCTGAGAATTTTAATGTGCATGTAAATAGTCAAACTGCGCAGAAATTATAACTAAACGAGACACTTTATCATAGTGCTGAAAGATTTATTGCTTTCTGATGAGATTAAAGATAACAGAACATATCAAAAGTCTTGAAGATGAAGTTCTTCATCTGTGCATGCACAAAGATAATGTGCTATTATATCTGCATGAAAGATTAAGAGACGGCACAGACTCAACTTGTCATAAAAATGAAACAAAATTAATTAAATCCCAGAATGGCATTAAAAAAGATAATTTTAAGCCCACATTCAAAGCTTTTCAAAAACAGCCAGTAAAACAACACTGGTTAGTATGGCTACTATTTAACACAGGTATTTACTAATTTGTTGAGACATTTACCAGCTGTCTTTTTTAAATAGATAAAATATTCAAGATAAAGCACTAATATATCACACTAAAAACACTGTGTTTAAAGAAACAGTTTTATAAACTTTGTGTTTTAACTGTGATGATTTCCATGAGGCTTGAAAACAAAGAGAAATAGAAACATACAATTAAACAAGGAATCATAGCAACCAAATATTATCTCTAAAAACAAGTCATAAATGTTTATGTTTATCTTAAAAGTTCTTGTCTCGTAGGGCTTGATTGGCGTCTGCAGTCTTTTTTGTAATCTTCACATTTACATTTATGTTTGTAAAAGATCTAAAACTGAATTATGTTTATTTGGCTTTCCATATTTGCCTATATTTAAAAGATTGAGAAACCCCAGATGCACCTTGACATGTTACCGCATTAATCAATAGACTAAGCAGGACTGATTTGTTTAGATTTTACTTTGGCGAGCCGGTTTTGGTGGATGATGGGATGCAATAAATACTTTCAAAGGCTCCTTCACATGAAGGAGTGAATCGATCGCATCCAAACCTGAGCTAAAACAAGAAACATGCGTGTTGAAGTGCAACAGAAAACTCTTACTGAAGTTGATCAAAGGGACTTCAAATAAGAATTTCAGGATGGAAAATTAGGATGCTGAGGCTGGTCCCGTTGCCTATAGGTAATTTTTTGGGAGCTCGCATTTGGATTTTGCCAGTGTTTGGCAGACATAAGGTGGCAGTGTGTCTGTGATTCCCAGAAAGCTTAGCGTGCCTCCTCGCAGTGTCCCTGCCATCCATCAGTATTCATCTGCTCTTGGCTCGTGCAAAGTGCTTTCTGAGCTATCAGTCAAGGCAGGAGTGGGACGGGGTGACCCCTGATTTAGTGCACCCTGCCAGTGAGTCTCTTGTAATGCATTCCTTTAGTCTCTAACCCTTACATGCAATTAGTAGCTAGAATTACATAATTGCTCTCACTACACGGACATTAATTATTACAATAACCTTAAAATCTAAAGGACATGGGATAATTGTAGTAATGAAGGCCTCAGTGACATAAGAAACTCAGGAAACTGTGTGTGTGTGTGTGTGTGTGTGTGTGTGTGTGTGTGTGTGGTCCTAGCATTCCCTACATTATTGGGACCAAATGTGATATTTCCATATATTACATACATCTGTAATTGGGATTATAACACCTAGTCCTATTATGGAAATTGTAAACATGTACATAAATATATGTACAGTATGTACACAATTTTTAGAGAATGAATGAATGAAGCTTTACAATTTTTAGAGAGATTATTTTACATTGTTTTCATTTCTTCCGAGGTATTTGTTAACTGTACCAGGAAAATTAATAAAAGACATATGGTGTGTAGGCATAAAAGTTGCATTATTTTATGGAAAAGAAAAGCTTAATAGTCACATAAAATAAAAGGAAGATATTCAAAGAGGTAATTTTTTTTTCTTTTACAGAGCACTCACTGAATAAAACAGCATGCAACACAAATAAACCCACAACAGAACATATATCAAACTGCAATGCAAGGATCGGATTTAGAGGTTTAAAATAATCCAGTTAATAATGTAAACTGCATAATGCACTAAACATATTATGAATCAAATTTGGTTATTATACATTGATTATTATTTTTGACAACTACCGTAGGCTATATAAACTCTGGAAGGACTATTGTAAGGTGAAGGAAATATAGAGACAAAGAGGAGAATGGCAGAGAATTGGCAGCAGATGAAGTGATTGCATTCATGTGGAAGAGGCCTAAATGTCTCCAATTTGGTTGCAATATTTTCACATTAATAAACAGACCCACATTATGAATTCATGAGTAAAGGGGAAAGTGAGAATATGAGATTAAGAAAAGTGTGTCTGGACAGAAAGGAAATATCTTGTAGACCGACTGCATTGAATAGATACATGAAAAGAAATGGAAAAGGATAAGAAATAGAGAGTGCACATGTGCTTCTATGTGTCTGCATGTGTCGTTCCGTCCCAAAAAGCACAACCCATCCCATCAACCTACCCCTTACAGGTCAAGAAGACAGACATTGCGCAGAGAGATCCTCCCTCAACCTGGACTTCTATTACCTAAAACTGAATGCAATTTCCTTCAAATAAAGTAGAAATGAGAGCAAGATGAGAGCTCAATGCACCTGAATTACTGCCCACCCAAAACTTACAAAAGCCGACTGAAATAACTGACTATTGTGGTGAAGCATTTCTATGATTTTTCAAAGGTTTTCTCACAGTAAATCACAGGCATTCAAAAAACTTCTATCAAAGTAAATAAAATCTATCAACAAGTATCTTTCATATAAAAAAATAAAGTTACTAAAGCTATTATGTCTCATAATATTAATGATAAAAGTAATAATAGACATTTATTATTTTCAGGTTGTTCTACTCTAACAAGGTTTATTAGAAATCTTAAGTCAACTTTTAGGTCATTTATTAAAAGCAACTCTCCAGTCCTTAGGAAGACATTATTGAAATAAGTAAATAGAGGCTTTTTGAATGATAAAATAGTTATGGATGGTAAAAAAATGTAGAAATATTGAGATTTGAATAAAATAGTTAACAAACAGTAAACAGTAGAAATACAATAGAAAACAGTAGAAATATTGGGCTTTTGGTTGGTAAATACAGGATCATCAACACCTTCATCTTCATATAGAACACACTGAACTAACTTAAAACTATTTTCAGTATTAAACTTTACTGAAGTTCTGTACATTTTTAGAGCAATATTTTTCACTGAAAGATGTAACATCATTCGTTTGTTTCAATGCTTAAAACAGAGCTCATTTTTAGCTCAGCGTGGTCCAATAATATCAGGCCTGAGACGATCAAATTGTCTGATATAAACTGCATCTTGCTGATTGGTGGGGACACAAGGAGCATAATGACATTTCTCTCTCTCAGACTCTCCCTTAATTAACACTGCACACAGCAGAAGAACCTGCTGAAATCAAGATGTAACCCTCACTTCGCTGAAAATCACTGATGAGAAACCTCCAGAGCTTTTGCAATGAATAGGCCGGTGTGTTCTTTATCTCAGTAATAAGTCATGCAGATCAAAATTAACATACTTAAAAGGGAAACGTTGTCAGATGAGACTAATGAATAAGGAATAGAAATGGCAGTAAATGCTTTACTGAGACGAATAAACTCTGTCCACCATACGTTTTATTTAGGTACATGTATTTATATAGCTCATAAAACAACTGTAGGCTACACGATCCTCAAGTCAAAGTAATTCAGTCCAACCTATCCTTCCTATTCAGTGTTGTTTTTTCTTTCCCAGAAACTCTTCAGGGGGAAAAAAAAAAAAAAAAAAAAAAAAAAAAAAAAAAAAAAAAGAGCAGACTAGTAGAGCAGGAAATTACTGTTTAGGAAATTACTGAAGCCAGAATAAAGAAACAAATTATGTAATTAATATGTTTTAGAATGTCTCATCATATTTTCAAGCTTTCGGTCCACAACTCTACATAAACAGAACAGTGTGTGAGTGTTTTTAAATAACTGGCACTGTGCTAAGCAGGGAATATTAAGATATTTACAAACAGGTTAAACTCTGGATATCAAAATATTTCATTTGATTAAGACTTCAAATACCAAATTCAAGGCCATCTTGCTCTCTTCCTAGACTAACTGAAGGCAGTGTCAGAAGAGGACAATGCCAATCATAAACATTTCTGAAACATTTTCACCTGCAACCAGAAGATTCCTCCACTAGAACGGTGTAAAAAAAATCCTGCCTGCTGTAACTTCGGAGTTCAAGGCCTTCATCTTCTCCTACCAGCTGTGACTGCCTTTAAGTTTGTTTCTGCCACTCTAAAGTGACTACATTTTAGCACTGTGAAAAACCTTGTTAGCCTTGATTCACCCTGTAACTGTCACACTGGAGTCTTTAATCCAACAGAGAACAAAGTCACAGGCAGGGAAGACATTCAAAGACCAACAAACATGAACTGAATGGACTGGGGCTTATAAAGACAGGATAACGAGGGAACTAAGGAGACACACCTAGAATCAAATTAACAATCAGACAGGGGAAAAACTGGGTCACAGAACACATGGGGAGCAAAAACAGTCCAGGGGTGTGACAATAACTCTTTTGTGGTCTCATCATTAGTTCCTGCATTAATAAATTTGCAGTGTTTATCCTTAGAGATTCGCTGTGGCAACATATGCAGTATAATGAATATGTCAATCACAAGGCTGACCAGAGGTCACCACCAGCTGACTCAGAAAGGAAAGACCTTCAGGCTCCTTCTCTCCTCGAGGTATTCACAGTCCAAATAAAATAAATATGTATCTTTATCTGCAGGACTGCAGGAGTTGGGTTTCTGTGGCGTGAAGCGGTGTTGACACCAAAGTCAATACTAGCAGGCTCATACTTTGCTTCAGTACACATCAGTTGATTTTAAGGTTAAAATAAGCTCTTTAAGCCACTATAGCTTCCAGGAAAGAGAGTATGTATGCAATTATATGGTTCTATGTGAAGGAAGGAAGAAGGAAATTGGAAGAAAACAAGAGACAGAGAGGCTAAAGGTAAACGAACAAAAAAAACACAAGCAAGGAAAGAAAAGCCAAATCAGCATTAATTCACAAAGTGGATCTGGTTATGTTTATATATTGCGGTCAGTGGGCCCATACAGCTGTGTTATATGCAAACTCATTCACGATCAATCCCACCAGCTAGCCTTATTGACATTTAACGTGGGTAAATGCCATAGTTAATGATATACATTGGCCATGTGCACACTTACTACCTTTCTTGCCTGTTTGGTTTTCTCGTTTTGGAGGAAGACATTCTCTGGTTCAACTGAATCCTCCAGCAATCCATTTAAAATATATCACAGTAATCACACTGCAGGTATTTGCCTCTTATCCAAGCAGGTTACCAATGCAGACCTCAAGGTGCAATATAGTAGAAATGGAGGAGATTTGCTTTTATCCAGGACTCCAATCCAATAAAAAGTTTTGTTTTGTTTTTTGATGAAAATTATGTCCATATTTCTCATCTTAACACCATCTGTCCTTTTAAATGGAATCCTTGTGGTCACTTCTATAACACCAATAGCCATCATTAATAATTAGGATTAAAATAGAATAGAATAGAATAGAATAGAATAGAATAGAATAGAATAGAGGGTAAGATGGGGTAAGATGCCCCCCAGGGCAAGATGACTCCCACCAACTTAATTTTTTTTGTCTCTTTATAGGCGGCACAATATCTAATCTCAACACGTTTGATAAATGGCAATGCTATTTTTAATTTTGACATTTCATCTAAATGTCAACATTTGTGAGATTTAGTCAGTCGAAACAGTTTTGAGGTTAATTGATCTAATTTTGTGTCTCTGGAAAACAGTGATCTATATTATGCTGAATAAGGTTTTTGTGTCTATTTGTTTATAAAGGAATTGTGGACACATTTTTACATTTATAGAGTAAGAATTATAGTTTTTATTTTAACAAACAATAAATAAGACCTGTGGGTTTAAATGTCCGACTCCCCCCAGAATTGGCAAAGCAGGCCCCAAGTGTTATTGTTTATAAATGCAATACTTATTGTAAATAATGGGGTTATTATAGATCTTCGCTTTTCATTAACACCTATAGGCCATTTAATTTAAATAATTTAATTTGCATTCACAGTGTTGCTATTATGACATATTTTCAATTAAAAAATGGGCATTAAATACAGAGGCGGACAGTAAGTGCATTTACTTGAGCATTGTACTTAAGTACACTTTTTGAGTATCTGTACTATACTTGAGTATTATTTTCTCTGGAAACTTATGACTTTAACTTCACTACATTTGAAAGAGAAATATTGTACTATTCACTCCACTACATTTCTATCAAGGTCATCGAAGTAGAAAGTCATTAGCAGCTTTGAAAGTCAATGGGTGATTTTTTTTCTTCTCTAAAACGTGACTTTCTTTTTTTCAGACAGTTTATCAGTAATCACTCTTATAGGGCTACATGAAGTGATTCCACAGCATTTTTTGAACACTGACCAGTTGCAAATGTGATATTTATTTACAACAATTCAATAATAAGAATTTAATATTGTGTTATATATTAGACAAAATATTGTCTGATTTTGCTAAATTGTGTACATGAAAATATTACCTATATAAAGCCACAGAAGAACTGCTGTGCTTCTCCTAATAAAACACAATAGGTGTTAGACTTGAAGCAGCACTGCACAGACCGTTCTGTGTGTGACATCAAAGTAGGCTACTGCGAGAGCGATAGACAGCATTTTTACAATTTTTGTTCTGATGTCAAATAAGTCTTGCTGTTTTGCTTTTTTGTTAAAGCAGTGTTGCTGTTGTAAAGTTATACAGCTACAGTGTTGCTGGGTTTTAAAGCAGGTTTGATTTTTTTTTTCTTCCTTATCAGTCTGTATTTACAGCAATTTCACTGTCCACTCTGTTCAAATGTGGATGAATGGTTACACATAGATCTGTGCACACACTGTCAGAGCTGTGAGAGCACTATCATCCTGCTTTTGTGGTGTTAAATCTTTTTTTGTTTGTTTTGTTTTTTCCCCATAGGTTTTAACATTCTAAAAGCTCTTTATTCCAAAGATACTACAAGCTAGGCAGTGTATTCAGTAGGTGTAATGTATTGTAAGTTGCTTAAGAGGTATTGCAAGTATTGCGTACAACAAGAATAAAACAGTGCAATAACATAAAAAAAGGAAATTTACTTTTGGTACTTAAGTACTTTTAAAGGCAAGAAGTTCTGTACTTTTACTTAAGTAAAAATCTGTATTTACAAGTTTTACTTGTAATGGGGTAATATTTGACCAGCAGTATCTGTAGGCTACTTTCACTCAAATGGCTACTTTGTCCCCCTCTGATTAAATATGTAAATATTCATATGAATGAATTCACCTTTCAAACGAATCTCTTTGACTGGGATTTCTTCCCCTACTTTATCCTGTGCTGTGATATAAATAGGCTAATCTAAAGATCAAAAGCATAAAACGACGTTCGAATATTTAGGTTCATCAAACAAATACAAATATACAGACATAACGTTATATATTTGAGCGTTATATTGAGAGCGTTTCTCTCTTATGAAACGTAGGCTACTCTGAGTAATTTGTTTTCAGCAAAGTAACTAGATGACCTTCAGGACCAGACTGTCAGACTGGAAACTTACCGAGGGATTTGTATTTATTTATTATTTTTATTTTAAATTATGTCTGATTGACACTCGAATCATTCAGTTTAATCACTAGGAATAATGGACAGAATTGAAACGACTTTACTGCCATCTAGCGGACAATGAGAAATTCGTTAGAGGTTTTTAGTCAACACCTACAGTCTATGGTCAACACCGGTCACAGAGTTTGGTAGCATGCTGCTTTTTCATATCGCATTTACTACTGAATTCCAATATTACCTTCTTGAAATAAATAAAACTTAACGAAAGTGATTTGTTAAATGGCATTACTAGCTATATTTTTATAATTCACATGTTTAACTTTTAATGCATGCTAATTAAATAAATCAAATAAATGTACTCAAATAAAATATGCATTGTATTGACCGTTATTGTGGAATAAAATGAAAGTTTGTATTTTGCGCACAATCTGACGTTTACGTCAGACGTACGTATGACATCACTGATGACGCGTGTAACCGTTCGGCGCTAATTTTCAAATGTTTGTCTGAACAGACGGAATAGAGAAAGTTTGGATCTGTTGTACTGCTTAAAAATCATCAGATAATCGCAGGTAACTTGAACGCTTGTTGTTTGTACTTTCTTCGAGGTACGTTTTCAAAGCCACAGTTTAGAAGTTTAATATCGTTCGTTTTCAGAAGCGTGCTTAGCGCTAGCTAACAAGGGTTCAAAAAACGCTTTATTGAATCCTGAAAGTGAACCGTTTGCATGTATGAATTCGCTTTAGGTTTATAAACTTATGACTTCATATTAAGTTTATATTGTGGAAACGTCTGTTATCTATTCGTTCTTATCTGAAGCAGCTAAATAAAGGTTACTTGAAATTGTTTACATAACTAGGTCTCCGGAGTTTACTCCGGAAGCAGCTAAATAAAGGTTACTTGAAATTGTTTACATAACTAGGTCTCCGGAGTTTACTCCGGAGTTTTTTACTCAGAGTAGAATGTAACTTGGTGGAAACGCTACATGGTGGTGTATGGATATATAACAAGCTAATATTGTTCCATAGTTTCGTTATGAGCGCATTCAGTACCCCGACATCCCTGCCACGACAGTGGTCCTCGCCGGCAATAGGACACAAAGCCGCGCTGTCGGCCACCAGCACACCTCTTCTGGACAATATCCAGGGAAACGATGATGAACAGGAGAGACGTCAAAGACGCAGATCCAGGGTCATCGACCTTCACGGAGTGACCGACTCCTCCATTATCGAGGCTGGTGGCCACAGGTAGGTTAAAACCCCGGTGATCAGCTGCAAAATTAAAATAAGCCAGCACAGAGTACAAACTTGTGTTTTTTTTTCTCTCTTTACCATAGTACTGCAGGCACACCTGCTGCTGTCCCTAAGCTGTCATCTGCACAGATATCTGAGCATTATTCTACTTGCATCAAGCTTTCCACTGAAAATGTGAGTTGATATTTATGTATGCTGCATTTTACAGCTTTCCTGCTTTGTGTGCATCTGAAATGCAACAACACTATTACTTGTTACCTTCTTTATTTATTTATTTATTTTTTTACAGAAAATTACCACAAAGAATGCGTTTGGCCTACACCTCATTGATTACATGGCAGACATTCTCAAGCAGAAAGACTCAGAGCTCAACTTCAAGGTAGAAACTTGCAGAATTGGTATTGAGCACTGGTTTACATGCGTTATCAGAAATAATAATGCAACTGTGTTGGTGGGTTCATCAAGGTGGCAGCAGGGACCCTGGATGCCAGCACAAAGATCTATGCGGTGAGGGTGGATGCAGTTCACGCTGATGCTTACAGAGTCCTAGGAGGCTTGGGATCTGAGACCAAACCAAAAGAGAGTGAGTCATGGTTCTGCTTGAATATTACAAGAACATAGATAACAAGATTATTTTTGCTGTATGTTGGATTGGTCAGAGAGGGCCAAGGATCCTGCACAGTATTAATAAATTCTCATCTCATTCCAGGTCAAGATTGTGAGGAGGAGGCTGAGGTAGCAGAGGGTGTTCAGGGAGAGCAGGTGGCTGCTAAACAGACCAAGAAAAGACCTCAGAAGAAGACAGTGGAGCAGAACCTCAGTAACATCAATCTCTCTGAATCCGAGATGAAGTGTGAGGTGAATAAATGTGACTAAAGTGAAGACAAGTCAAATTTATTTGGATGGCACTTCTCGCAATACACACAGTTTCAAAGTAGGTTTAAAGGAAATCATGTTATTAAAGGGATAGTTCACCCAAAAATGAAAATTCTGTCGTTAATTACTCACACTCATGTCGTTCCAAATCTGTAAGACCTTCGTTCGTCTTTGGAACACAAATTAAGATATTTTTGATGAAAACCGAGAGCTCTCAGACCCTGCACAGACAGCAATACAACTAAAATGTTCCCAGAATATTGAGTGAAGATTCCAAGCATTTTTGAAGGTGACAATCTAGAAAGACCTAAAACATTCTTTTGAACAGGTGGACCCCATGTTCCAGCGAATGGCTGCTTCCTTCGATGAGAACAGTACAGCAGGAGTGTTCCTCTCTGTGCTGTTCAGTGAAGACAGTCGCTGTGAGCTGCGTTTCCCTTCACATATGACCTTGCTGAAGTCACAGCTGCCTCCTGTGCAGGTGCCCCATCAGCATGTTCCTGCCTCACCGTTTATAGGTAAACTGGCTTTGCACATCACACTCTGTTCAAAGTCATGAAGCAGTTTAGTCCTGGGTTTACTAAATAATATTCTGTATTCCTAGCCTAAATGTTTCTGCGCGTGTTGTGAGGTATGACCACACTGAGATGTTTGACATCATGAGCTTTTTAATTCCTTTTAATTCCTCCAGGTCATTTAAAGACGCTAGAAGACAGACCAATTTGTCCATCCTTAGAAGACTTCTCCTTTACTAGATGGACTCCTGAACAGGTGAGACAGTTTTGAATCTTTCTTTTCTTGGATGCTTTTTCTCTTTACTGTCACTTTTGATCAATATGATATTATTTTTAAAAGTACAGTGTGATATTAAGTGTTTTAAACTGATGTGATTCTCTCATTCTTATTGTCAATATAGACCACAAAGCTCAACCAGCTTCTTGAGAATATGAAGCAGGGAGAGCACGCATTCGATGTCAATGCAGACATTGAGCCAGATGAGGATGTGGGTCCAGATTTTGGGGATAATTTTGATGCAGATGTAGATGTGGACGAGGGCGGACAGGGAGACTGTGAGGAGTTTAAGGAACACAGAGAAGCTTGTTCAAAGAGCCCTCAGAAAGGACGGTTAGTGCTTACAAAATGTATTGTACCAAATGTTTGTTAATTGTTGCATTGTTGTTTCACACTCTATTCACAATGAGTGAATAGTTACGTTTGATATTGTGCATTTTCACTTATTTTGACATCAAACCTAAGCTCAACCTTACCTTTGCTGCTATGTTTCATGTTGTATTTTGTGTCTCTGACTTTTCAGATCAACCCATTTCATTTGCATCAATTTCTTCTGTGCTGTTTTGTTATGCCTATTCACTGTGAGGTGTATTTGTGTTATTAACAGAGGTGTGATTCCTATTGGCGAGGTGGACATTGCCACCATGTGTCTGCAGTTGTCTGATCAGCCCAGAGAGTACTCGTACTTCAGTCCCAGGACTATGGCCACCTGGGTTGGACCTGGCTACTGGCTCTTCAAACCTGGACATAAGCGTAAGTCATAGATTAACCTAGGAGTGTTTAGCTACAAAAAATACAGAGTGGATTTGATCACTTTTAATTTCTTGCTTTTCTTTGTGCCATTTTTCACCCAATTTATATTTTATCCTGTCTAGAGGATCACAAACCAGACAAAGAACCTCGGAAACGAGCACCAAAGAATCCTCTCGTAATTGACTTTAAGGGAGATATCAACTTTCATAATTACTTTCGGACAACTAGAGTAAGTTTGCATTTGCTAATTCTCATATTATGTCTATTCATGACTTCCGTAATGGACAAAAAGTTTTATAACAGCAGTTCATACTATGCAATTTAATCCCTCCAGCAAAAGCTTGTACAAGTAAGCAGCAGATTACTTGGCGGTCAACTGACAATGACATGCTTATTTTCAGGCAGCAACCACTATTAGTAAATCAGCTTTGAACACCAGCAATAAGAAAACCACGCTTCCAGCAGACTTCCAGTATCCACCCAGTAACCTGTCACAGCTCAGCCTCAAACCCTCCAACACAGTAAGTGCTTGAATGTTTAATACTCCCGTCTGCATTGCTGTGTACCCTATGAGAATGCTGTGCAGGAGATTGGCTGCCAAATTGGTTCATTTTGTTCATCTTACAAATATGACTGATTATTTTCTCACTCCAGCTCAGCGCAGAAGGAAAGAAAAGATTATCAGGAGAGCTGGGTGAGGACATAGGAGAGTATGACTACAACAACGCTAATGACACAGCCAACTTCTGTCCTGGTCTTCAGGTACACCACACACTACTGTCATGTCATAGGTAGTCATGAAGTTGGTCTGTTTAACGGTTAGTGGTTTTTGTGAACAGGAAGGGGACAGTGAGGATGCTGAAGGCTTTGGAGGATCCGATGACTCCCAAACAGACCGACCGACCCCTTTCTCTTTGGACACAGATAACATCTCTACATACGGAGAGGACTGTCTCGTCCCTGAGCCTCACAAGGTAAGATGAGAGTAGAGATGTTGGGCTACTTCACTACATTATTTGTTTTTATTTCAAATGTTTTGGATGGATAACTCAAGAAATAATTGTATTTGCTGTTTGCTCTAGGTAAACACTATTGCGATAAACTATGCCAAGACGGCCAAAAAGATGGACATGAAGAAGCTGAAGACCACTATGTGGGGTCTCCTAACAGAGAGTCCTGAAAAACCAGCAAAGGTTTGTAATTGTAACTTTCTGGGCTTATTAAAGCTCTTATTTTTATTTTTCAGTGTGTTTCAGTTAAAGTGCCCCTATTATGAGTTATGAAATTCATATTTTGGTTTTGGGTGTCCCCAACAACAGGTTGACATGCATGCAACGTCAAAAAATACTTTCATTATCTTATAATATGCGTTTATTTTTACCTTAGTTGCTCAACGACTCCCAAACAATTCGTTCAACGATTCATTTTTCCAAACCCCTCCTATATGTGACGCTAATCTGCGGTGAGTGGTCCGATTGGTCTCATTTTCATTTCATCATGCCTGTAATGCCTGATGAAGCAGCCTTTGTGAGTTCAGTGCTGCTTAGTGTACAGTGTTACCCGGGAAACAGCTATTTTTACCTTTCCAAAAGCAGCACCTAGTGGCAAAGAATGAATTTGCATTTTCATTGCAAAAAGACCAAGAAGTGGGCGGGCAATATGTTAATGTTTCATGTTGACATCAACATGAAATGGCTTGGGATTCGTTTTAAAAACGACTCATTTCAATGATTCAGAGTTTGATTCAGACCCTTTCTTTTGAGAGACAATAACTTTATACACGGTGCACTTTCAGATGTAAAACTTTGCAGGATGTTTTTATTCACTTAGAGCTGTTTTACACACTGCATGAAAGGTAATTTTCAAAAAATCCATAATAGGGGCATTTTAAGTTTAGAGCCTTTTTATTTTTTTTAATTACTTAAATTATCATTTCTAGCAGGTGGACAGTGAGGAAACAACAGAAGTACCTGGAGAAAAATCATTCAGCCAGTCTGTCAGGAATCTTGTACAAAGGTACAGTTTTTTTTTTTGTTTTTTTTTAAATGTGCTGCTAGGTATCTTTTCACTGTTCTGGCTCATGGAAGAAATACTGAGAATTGCCATTTTTCTTGCATGTACTGTACATAAACTCTTCTTTTCTGTTTCCCCCCTAGGCTTCCCTCAACCATGGCTACCAATCTCTCAGTGCCATTGGCTTTTGTGGCCCTTCTGCATTTGGCTAATGAGAAAGTGGGTACTCTGTTATATGGAATGATTTCAAAAACTAATGTAGATGGTGTCTGTTGTTGATTTAATAACAGCATGTTGTCTTTTGGTTATTTCTGTGTCTTGCATTAGTATGCATTGAATGTTTTGTTGCTTACGTGAGGAAACATGTTTTTACATATTTGTGATCTCTGGAATTATCACAACATTTGATTGCTGCAAATCTAAAAGCTCTTCTTTCCATCAACAGAACTTGGAGCTGCACAAGATTGACGGCATGACCGATATAATCATTAAACAAGGCCACTGAAAACTGATACAGATCTTTTATACAAAAGTCGTTTAATTGTATCAAAATGTAAATGTTCTTTGTCATGTAAAATACCTATGTGTAGCCAAAACAGTATAGTCAAGAGAAGGATGATGTCAGGATCATGTTAAAAATGTTGTACAGGGAACTACCACATAATTTTTTATTTTTTTTTCTTTGAGTGAAACTGAAAGCTCAAAAACATGTACCAGGAAAAAAAACAACAACATGGGTTGCAGTGCATGAATAATATGATTGCTTTTAAGATTGAACAGTTTTGATAACTTGTTTTTACAGTAATAGTAAATATGAAGCTACTGTTGTCATTGTCTATTAAAAAAAAAAAAAAAAGTTGTATTTAAATTGTAAATCTTTCATTTTATGACTTGGTTTCTTTTCGATGTATGTTTTACTTCTGATTTTGAAAAATAAAACTTATCAAAGTATTGGATAGTTCATCTGTTTATGTATTGTTTTCTAGTATGATGTCATTTTGGAATGGTGTACTGCGCAACTTGAATACATGTAATGCTTGAGGCATTTAGGTGGAGCCAATTGTTACATTGGCGGAAGAAAAGAGTTTTGTTTCGTTCATAGGAGTCTAATCGTTTTGCCCTAAAAATGTTAAGACTACTTTTAAAAATAAATTTTCATGACATAAACCACATTGAAAAGGAAAAAAAAAAAAAACACACATCAGCCTTTGTTTCTTTGTTTTTTTTTTAAGAAAAGTCCGATTGGTCTGTCTGGCCTTACGAGAACAATCCTGTCATTCCTGAAGTGCAGAAATGTTGATGGCTATCGGATAAGAGTCTCCGCGCTCTCACCTTACAGGTGTTTCTGCGTCATGAATCCAGCGCCCTCTAGAGGATGTTATGGGAAGTGGCGCTAGAGAGGTGGACCAAAGCCAACTCGTTCGCTGGAGGAAAAGGCTGAATTAGAGACCAGGAAGTGTTGACGCGGTTTACATCTGTCGGTCATTCGAAGAAACAGTTACAAACATTTTAACTCCAAAGGACAAAGTGCAATTGTTCCTTTTACGTGGAATAGATTAAAACACCAAACAGTGAAACCATGGGGCTGGCTGATCAAAATAGTACGGTAAGTTACGAGATGAACAATAGTCAGCAGGTGCCTCTTGTTGTTGCATCGCTTATTGAATTTAAAACTAACTAATCTACTGTGTAAACTCGGTTCCTATCTGTTCCCATGTAAATCATTTTATTTTTTTAGTAGTAGAAGTTTTACGCTAGAGCAGGTTTATATTTTTAAAGTTTTTGTGTTACCGGTTGATGTGGGTTGACGCACTCGAAACAGGGCGAAGCTCGTTTTTCAAGTTAAACTTATTTCTACGTTCCTCTTGTGAGTTAACGTCGACAATTTGGTTGAGATTTCTAAAACAAATGTGCTGTTTACATAATACTTTTGTACTTAAACTTCATCCGATTTGCACTGCAAATTTCTGTACAGATTTGTTTACACAGATAGATTGAATTTACCTTGAGCTGTGAAGCATAACCGCTTTACAAGACAGCCAACTGTTGAGCTCAACACTTAATTAAATAGTTATTCATTTAAATATATTTTAACTAGAGTTTACAGACATGCTGATCACATCACACATCGCCTTTGACTGTTGAAGTGAACCATAAGTGTGAGATCCGCATGCTGGCTTGCTTAAAATGAGTTGACCAACAGTAGACCTTTTTTTGTTTGTGTGTGTGTGTGTGAATGTGAATTACAACAGTACCACAATATAAGACTTCCTCTGCAATTTTTTTTTTGTGGAACTGTGGTTTAAATATCGTTCTTCGACAGTATTTTGAAGAACTGGTGGTTTGAAATTGTGATGTTTGATCTTGAAAACATTTGGCTGCTGTTATTAGAGGGAGAAGATGGATAACTAGAGGGATACATTTTTACTTTTGTATTATGTTGTTGTCATCAAATTGTAGTAATAGATATCACATGGCCCCATTTTGCCACAATAATGGTACTTCAGGCCATCAGTATCCAATGTTACCTAATAGCTTTCTGCCATTCTGAAGGCCTTGTGTCACTAACACACTCAGCCATTGACTATAATAGAACGGGTAGGACAGGTAGTGACGCAGAATTGCTTTTGGTTTCCTGGTAACACCTTTTGTTTATGGAGTTTCAGCAGTGCAAGAGGACTTAAAGGTGTTTAATGTGGCTAAACATGGGGAAAAAAGTTCTCAAATGGCAAAATGAACAATGCAAAATATGGCTATTATGGGTTCTTGCGCTGCGTTTAGTACACCCAAAACACTAATAAAGTTACAGTACTTTATTAGTGTTTCGAGGTGTGAATGTGATCTCGTTGCATCGCTTTTGTCAATATCACACATGATCTCACATCTAAAAGCATTACTGTGCAGTTTTTCATATAATGTATTGTAGTTTTCTTAACTGAGATTAATGTTTTATTGAATATAGAAATGGTCAGCACTGTATAACAGCCTTTACTGTATGTTTTTAATTGCTTAAATCATGAATTTTCAGAATTCATCAGAATGATTAAATGTAGCTCTCCATATATTCATATGCATTTGAAAAGGCAAGGTTTGATGTTATCGCACTTTATGTGTATGTCATGCAGTGTTTCATGCATACATTCATAACATATTTTAGATCTCTTCATACTGAACATCTTTGCCTCAAGAACCACTGCTCTCAATCAAATCATGAGTTACATATTTGTGATTGTGACCCTGGACCACAAAACCAGTCTTAAGTCACTGGGGTATATCTGTAGCAGTAGCCAACAATACATTTTAAGGTTCAAAATGATAGATTTTTCTTTTATGCCAAAAATCATTAGGACATTAAGTAAAGATCATGTTCCATGAAGTTATTTTGTAAATTTCCTACTGTAAATATATCAAAACTTAATTTTTGATTAGTAATATGCATTGCTAAGAACTTCATTTGGACAACTTTAAAGGCGATTTTCTCAATATTTTGATTTATTTGCACCCTCAGAATCCAGATTTTCAAAAAGTTGTATGCAGAGGCGGATAGTAGTTAAGTATTTTTACTTTACTCAAGTAAATTTAAAAAGTTTATCAGAGTGTTTTTCTTTGGAAAACTTTACTTCACTACATTCCAAAGCATAATGTCATACTTTCTACTGCACTACATTTTATAAATAGAAGTTGTTGTTTGTTTGTTTTACTTTTAATACTTCAGAAAGTAATAGATTTCTAATGTAATTAAGTATTAAATTAAATTTAATATGAAACATAGTGCAGTAAAAGGTACAATGTTAAGTTTTGGAATGTTGTGAAGTAAAGTTTTCTAAAGAAAAACACTCTGATAAAGTACAGACACTTTAAGTACTTTTAAAGCAAAGTAAAAATACTTCACTACTGTATGCCTCTGCTTGTATCACGACCAAATATTGTCCTATCATAACAAACCATGCATCACTGGAAAACTTATTTGTTCAGCTTTCAGATAATGTTTAAATTATGACTGGTCCAGGGTCACATTTGAGATTATCTAAAAAAAAACTACTTTTGTGAACTTATATATAATTTTTATTTTTATTTATTTTTTATTATTATTATTTTTTTAACTCAGGTTTATTGGCTTTTGCCTAAAATAACTTTTTACAAACTTTCTAGATTTTCATATTCTTGGAGCTATTTTGATCATGTTTTGGTTTTTAATTCTTCTCAATGCAGGAACCAAGAGAAGGAGAATCTTCACAGGATGTGGATCGAGTCAAATCTCTGCAGTCTCAAGTGGATGGGGTCAAGGATATTATGACCCAGAATGTAGATCGGATCTTGGCCCGTGGAGAAAGACTGGATGATCTGATGGGCAAATCTGAAGACCTGCAAGCTGGGGTGTGTCTTTCAGTACAAAAACTTTGTTTCTAATCACATATGTGACCCTGGACCACAAAACCAGTCTTAAGTGTCAATTTTTTCGAAATTGAGATTTATACATCATCTGAAAGCAGAATAAATAAGCTTTGCATTGATGTATGGTTTGTTAGGATAGGACAAAAAAAAATCAATAATTTTGACCCGTACAATGTATTTTTGGCTATTTCTACAAATGTACCCCAGCGACTTAAAGGAACACTCCACTTTTTTGGAAATAGGCTCATTCTCCAACTCCCCCAGAGTTAATAAGTTGAGTTTTACCGTTTTTGAATCCATTCAGCCGATCTCCGGATCTGGCGAGAGCACTTTTAGCATAGCTTAGCATAGATCATTGAATCCAATTAGACCAGTAGCATCGCATGGATTCAAAAACGGTAAAACTCAACTTATTAACTCTGGGGGAGTTGGAGAATGAGCCTATTTCCAAAAAAAGTGGAGTGTTCCTTTAAGACTGGTTTTGTGGTCCAGGGTCACATTTTACAGCTGTAATCCCAGCACACTTTTTTACAACGTACATTACAATTCATAATTTTAGGGTTAGTAAGATTTTTCAGTACTTTTGAAAAAAATATTCTTATGTTCATTCATGAAAAAAAAAAAATAAATCAGCATTTAAAAAAAAATGTAATAAAAAAATTCTAATTTTAATATTTTATAATTATTATATTTATTATAATTATTTTATAATGTAAATAATTGTTTAATGGCAAGGCTGATTTTCTGGTAGTCATTACTCCAATCGTTAGTGCCACATGATCCTTCAGAAATCATTCTAATATGCTGATTTGGTGCTCAAGAAACATTACTTATAAGCTGTGCTTCAATTGATAATGAATGGAAAGTTCAAAAAACATTTATTTGAAATAGAAATCTTTAAAAAAGAAAAAAAAAATTACTATGTTTTGATCAGTTGAAATGTGTCCTTGCTGAATCTTATTTTCCCCACACTTTTAATGTATGCAGCTATAGACCCACTCTAGCTGACACTGTACTGGTCTTTTTTTCTGCTTCTTAGGCCCAGAACTTCAAGCACACCTCTCAGAAGGTTGCTCGCGCTTACTGGTGGAAGAACGTGAAGCTGATTGTGGTTATTGTTGTGATAGTCCTTATCATTGTACTGATTATCATATTCCTTGCAACTGGTGTGATCCCAACCAGTGCACCTGCACCCAAACCTCCCACTTTGGTACCACCACCTTAGGATCTCTATCAGTTACAAACACTCTCACATACACATACAGATATATGCAACCATGTCCACACACCAGCACAGGTCATAACTTCAGGAACACACACACATATCTTTTATTTGCACATTTAGCTCATATACCTTCATATCTTACGGTATCACACCACCTTAAAATGAATAGCTTCCATAATGACAGCTTCGAAACCTTGAAGTGGAGGATTTTGAATAGTCTATAGACGCAATGCTGTCTGTTTTCATACTTCTCTCCTCCTGAAAGATCATCCTAGTGGCCACTTCAGCTGTCTTTATGGTTCTCTAAAGCCTGATAAAATGCCACAGCTGTATACAAATACTTGCAATATTATTCATAATGTAGGTACCCTAGAAATAGTCATATACTTGCATTGATTCGGGAAGGTAATGGGTGAAAGTTCTATCTATTGAATTATGAAGTATATTTAAGACTGTTAGGTTCGATTACATAAGATGTTACTTGTAATTATGCAATACTTTTAGATCTTCAAGTGTCTCTATTTTGTATTTGATGGGTCACTGTCTTTGTGCTTTTGTCCACAATTGTTATTTGTAAAAGGTCAAACAAAAATGTGTTCTTATAACTGTTGCATTACCCCAAAACACCATTTCATTGAGGAAATTATAAAATTGTAAGATGTTTAGGGTAATTTTCCCGTCTTAAATCCTTACGGAAAATTGGCAATGCCCCAAACTTCAGAAACAGAGAAACTGGTTTTCATCCTATAGAACGAATGAACATTATTTAATGGAACAAGAGCACCTGAACAAGTTAATTTAGATAGGAATGATGGATATATTCTGTATCCTCAAATCTCTGCATTGAATTTGACATGCAGTGTAACAGTTGCACTGTACCACATGCAGTCAGTACTGTAATCAGAATTTAAAAGTACTGCATCAAAAGTTTGGCCTTGCACTGCGGGATCTTAATGAAACCCAAGACGTGTAACCTTTTCCTGTTTCTAAAACTGAGGAATGTTTTAGAGCCTGTACTGTAACTTTCAGTTTGCAGTTTTTATTTAAAAATGCGAATACTTTTTACATATCTCCATTCAATGAAAAATCGCTTCTCTGAATGTTCTTGTTTGCTGGGTAGCTTTATGCACTTTGCTTCGGAGAGGTCAAGGCATTGGATGTCTATGTGTAGTCAGAATGACTTGACTGTGTTGAATGTTTGTAAACCTGATTCTCATTATGCTGTATCTCATGTTGCTTCCATTAAGCATTTTTATGTGTTATTCACCCTCATTATTATACACAAATATTTTTGATCAAGACATTGAATCATTTTTAATCATCTACTACAAGTAATAATTTAAAAACCCTTTAAGTGCCTTGGATTTGAGTCTTATTAGCATAAACAAATATCTGGGAAATGTGATATTTTGTAAATAAAAATTTGATCTCTCAGCAAAAGTGAGTATGATGTTTTTTTTTCTCTTCCTCTCTCTCATTTTAAATCTTAATACACTAATGGTAAACAATTTACTATTATTTTATGAGTTATAGTTTTGACCTTAGCATGTATGAAAGCCACCAAACTAATTTAAGTTATGTACACACCGATCAGAAAATAATGTGTTTTTATAGTTAGTGGATTGTGTACTCTTGATTCATATACAGTTGAAGTCAAAAAGTTTACATGTATACCTTGCAAAATCTGCAAAATGTTAATTATTTTACCAAAATAAGTGGGATCATACAAAATGCATGTTATTTATTTTCTTTTTATTTAATACTGACCTGAATAAGATATTTCACATAAAAGATGTTTACATATTGTCTACAAGAGAAAATAATAGTTTTAATAATTATAAAAATGACTGGTTCAAAAGTTTACATACACTTTATTTTTAATACTGTGTTGTTACGTGAATGATGCATTAAGAGCCGGGGGTTGAAAACTTTTTTGAATTTGAAGATCAGGGTAAATTTAACTTATTTTTAAATTTAACTTGTCTCTGGAAGACAAGTATCTTCTGTAGTTTTTGAAAAAAAAAAAAAAGATATTTAGACAAAGTAAGTAAATGTACACATCTTCATTCTGTTCAAAAGTTTTCACTCCCCGGCTCTTAATGCATGTTTTCCTTCTGGAGCATCAGTGAGTGAGAATCAAGTGTCATTTTTATAAATTCAACTATTATTTTCTCTTGTGGACTATATGTATGACATATTGTATGTGAAATATTTCATTCAGGTCAGTATTTTAAAAAAAAAAAAACATGCATTTTATATTATCCATCTTATTTTGGTAAAATAATTAACATTTTGCAGATTTTGTAAGGTGTATGTAAACGTTAGACTGTAACTGTAGCTCTGCATTAAAACAAAACGGAAGAGAAAGTACAGCCCGTTCTGAACACCAATTCATTATCCCAGCATTTCAGCAACAAAGTTTTCCCTTCAGATTTCTGCGGTAAGTTTTCTATTAGCATAATCGGTTCAACTGATTCTTTAAAAAGAATCGATTCACAAAAGCAATGATTAACATTATGTTTTCGCGAATCGGACACCGCCTTTTTGTGCCAGCTTGATTTGCATTTTGTGAATATTTTACCAATACTGCCGTGCTCTCACTTTAAAGTGCTGCACTGGTACATAACCAAAAACAATAGCATAAGTAACAGAGGGGCGTACATGACAAGCGCTTTCTCGCAGCTGCGCAGTGCGAGTACACGCCCAGCGTAGCCTACTTCCTTACAGCAGTGGAGTAGAAGATTCAAGCTTTGGAAGAGTTGTGTAAAGACGTGCGTGAAGTTTTAAGATATCGAGCTTGTGTTATTTTCTCTTATCAGCTGGTGGTGTATCTTTCAGATGCAGTATATGTGGCGACAGTTTATGGTGTATTAACAACGACAGATTAAACAATGGTGGTAAGTTGTTTTGTATTTGAAGCTTTACGTTTTTTGTTTGTTTCGTTTTGACCTGGAGATGCCATTAGTTATTAAAATGAAAAATATGGCCACGTGACGGCCGAAGAACGTTTAAAAGCAAGCTGTTTAGAACAAACTTAAAAGCAACTTTGTTAGGTAACTTGCTGTCGACTCGATGTAAACACTGCAAACAGTTGCTTTAAGTTTGTTAAATCCTGTGGTCTAAGCAGGTTTAGTTACTTTCATTTTCTATATTTATATATACCAACTATAAATTTGCATTATGAAAGTGAAATTATACACTGACTTTGATTTTGATGACTAGACGATTACGGTTTTGACAGTTTATATATAGAATTGCAGTTTTCACTCAAACGTAATTTGAGGGATAAGATACAGTACATGGGGCCTAGTCGATTAGCATTGATTGCTCAAGTCAGACATTTAGTTTTTAAGTTGTCTGAATTTTTTAACAAGACTTTTTTTTTCCCCCTGTTAAAAGTCATTTGAATGTCACTCACAAGGTCTTTAACCCTTATTGTTGGTTCATCTCCGGTGGCTTGAAATGACAACATGACTTAGTGTTTAGTTGAAACATAAGAGGGGATTTTGCCTAGTCTCAAGGAAATCCCATATTCATTATAGCAGTCAAATTGAGAGAGGAAGGAAGAGAAGGGAGGCAAAGAAAGGATGTAAAAAGAGATGTGTATCCTGTAGTTCTGTTCATATGCAAAGCGTGATGAAAAACTGATTATCAACAATATGCTCTTCTGTAATAAGTTTTTGTTTGACCTTTTGTGCTTCTGCTATTTTAAAGATGACGATTTTTATAGTATACCTCAATATATCACAATTGTACTTATTTATTGTGCAATGTGTGGCCCATTTCATGGCCATGTTTGTCTAAAATCTTGTTACCTCAAACTTGTTTACTTATCCATAAGACTATTACTCATTTTGCTTTAGCATCAAGATATTTACATATTTATTTCTACACTGATATTTATGTATACAGTGTGTGGGCCATTCTATGGTTTATTGTATGACAGTCTTGTTTTCTGAAGTTGTTTTTTTTTTTCTTCTGTTCATAAGACTAGGTATATCACTGGTTTTGATTAAGCATATACATGTGGTTATTTATTTATTTATACACAGATATTTGTTTAATTATATATATATATATTGTTTCTAGTATAAATGTAAACAAAAAATTCTTAAAATCAAGACATTGAAAAGTATTGGTCTATTATTCGATGATGATGTTAAAAAAATATGCTCACTGTGCTACTCTAGAGTTTAAATCCATGCAAAGCCTTCAGTGTCAACAAAACAATATATGGGTTTCTCCTTACTTGTAAAACATAAACTTATTTATTTTGATAGTCTAGACACAATTATATTATAATGCATTCAGCATTGTTTTTTATCACTGCTGTTCCTGTTAAAACTTGTGACCCATTTTTGAGAACCACTGTTCTATTGTGTATGGCTCCTAGGTGAGATGGCATGAATAATGAGTGGTATTTCCTGTAAAATGAATAATTTCATTGATCTTTGTGTGACAGTTTCCCATCTACGATGGGCCACTCATCAACTAAACCTTGACCTCAAGTCACTTGCATCCTTCTGAGCACAAAGAGAGGAATTAACATTCTGACTCAGCTGATATGCACAATGTGTCAGATGCTGTAGACTGCTAATGTCAGTGAGGTCACAGTCTCTAAATGGATGTCATGGATTTCGTGGATCTCAGCCATGTTGTTTTCACAAAGGCCTCATTGTGGGTTTTGATGCAATAGCTTGCAGAAACGCACAGTTTCTCTGTCTCTCCCCTGTGCTGTTCCATCTTAAGGCCAATTCACACCGCACAGACAAACTCCAACAAACAAGTTGGCTCAAGTTGGCCGTTGGATTTAGAATCTTATGAAAAATAACGGTCATGTTCACACTGCACCAACAGACACTGACCAACTCGTACTGACTGGGGAGAAAATGGATGATCAGTCAGGTCAAAACAAACTCCAACCAACGCCAACAGGGGTAACACACTGATCCAACAAACAGACTAGTTTGTTGGCGTTTGTCTGTGCGGTGTGAATTGGCCTTTAAACTGTGAGAGAGCAGAGGCACTGTTCCAGAATTCCATTCCCAGTGCTTGTTGTCAACAGAACTCCAAGCTTATTATCATGGGAGATGTCCAGGAAGTCTTCATTGCCACTTTTTGTTTTTAATTTTCTCATAGGGAAAATTATGTTGTTGCAGAAATTTATTGATGATAATGTATGTATTGTAAAGGATGTTTGCCAGTCATTCTGTGTTTCCCAATAAATCTATTTCATCTGTTTCCAGGAGAATGGGCAGAGCCGCCTCCGTCAGGCCCAGGAGGATGTGGAGGAAATCAAAGTTATCATGCTGGATAACATGAACAAGGCTGACGAGCGTGCAGGAAAACTCGGGGAGCTTGAGGACCGAGCTGATAAACTACTTGAACATGTTAGTTTATATTATCTTATTGATAGTTTATATTATCATTTAATAAATATAATTTAATTTATGCTTTTAAAACTGCTTGACAAAAAGCATGCCCAATTAATTATGCATTGTATGGTTCTATGATCTTGTTTTGTGATTTGAGGAATCTTATGATCATAAACTAGGTTTCTGGAATTTCAAGTCTTTCTAGGGAAAGCAAGGGCATGTCAAATTGGAGTCTATAAATAGTGTCTAGGTGGGGTGTACGGAAAAAAGAGTGTACAATTTGCATCCTGAGTTTAGTTTACCTTGTTAATTTTAGAAAGCCATTTCCTTTTGTTATGAAATGAACAAAACTTGTGTAATAGTGTAGCAGGTTGTTTGTGCAGTACATGCCATGCGGTCAGGCAACAAGGTCACTTTGGTTTCATGTTTTATCATATAAACATACTAAAAATCCCATTGGAAGTCTTGGTTGGTCAAGTCACATTTGTTTATATAAGCTTTATTCAATGCATATTGTTTTAAAGCAGCTTCATAAAAATGAATAAAAACACAATAATAAAAGGGGAAATAGTGTAACTTGTAAAATTGATCAGTTATGAAGCAACAACTTCCATTTCAGCTTTAAAGGAGCACAATAGTGTTATTATTCATCTCAGTTTAGTTTAATTCAGTTGAATAACTGTCAGTATCACAAGTTAAATATAAAATTATGAAATTAGTTAAATTCAGAATGCAGTAATGTCATTACTCAGCTCAGTGTTGATGTTGCAAAGTTAGTGTCATCCAGTTAAATTCAGATCAAATGTGTTTACCCTAACTGAGCAAGCTAAAGGCAATAGTCGCAAGAAACCAAAACTTAACAGGTGACACAAGTGGAGGTGAAAAAAAAGACAAAAAAAGAAAGAAGCCAGGCTCAATCGGAATGCCACTTCTAATATGGCCTGAATGACCAAGCATGATTTATGATTTAAACTGTGTGGCTGGTGCCAGTTACTGGGCCAAACAAAGACCATAATTACAGTTAAGAAAACAAAACACCCAGTACAAAAGTACAAAGCCTTGCATGGTAGTCCACTCTTATTTTTCAGATAAAGAGTCGTTTTAACAGTCATAAATGAAGTCCGTTCTAATTCTGAAAAACAACTCCACTTCTGTGTCATCAAGAATCTCTCTCTATATAATATTAATTATTTTAATGACTGTACTTATTTCTTTTCAGAGTGAAAAATTCTCAAAGACCTCGACTAAGGTGAAACAGAAGAAGCGCTGGGAGAATATTAAGTATAAAGTGATAATAGCAGCAGTTGTAGCTGCAGTGCTGCTTGGCATTATTGTGGCTGTGGCTGTGAGTTTTAGCAGTGAGGACAGTAAAAACACACCGAAAGACACGTCAGCAACAAAAGCCCCGGGAGATGGCTAGAAGATAAGCTGGCAGAGAAGATGAGTGAACATAAGTTGTGTTTGAATTTCCTCATAATATCCCCTTGAAAGTCTTGCTTCTAGTACTTTTGTAAAAGTAAAGAAGAGGAAAGTAGATCGGTGAATGTACAAGCTAAATATGTGATGCTATTTTCTATCAAGATGATGCTAACAAATAATGTGGTGGGCGATATAAATGGTACCATGGTGTCACTATAATTTCTGCTTTCATTTTTCAATGGTAACACACATAGTTTGTGGCATTAATGGTAACAGTTTACATGCATTCTTGTTTGACTAAACATATTTTAGCCATATATTAGATAAATCAGTGCCAAATGCGGGTTAAAGTGTAGCAGGGATAATATGTTAGACTGTGTAGACTTTGTCAGGGAGTAGAACATTGTTTATCAATCTTGTTCTTCAAAGAAACCACTTTCTTGATTCTGTTTTTCCATCAGTGAAAGGTGTATGTAGTGATCTCAAATTTCTTCTGTGTGTTTGGCTTTTCTCATATTAGTTACAATATAATGTAATATAATTATTACAGCCTTGGTACCCACAGCAGTACACATTTTGGATGATTGTCTCCTTTGTATGACAGACCCATTTCAGGTCTTGGAGTCTCTACTAATGAGCTGACGAGTTCAATTAGATGTGTTTGATTGTGGAATCATACAAAATGTGCATTATTGGGAGTAATCCAGGACCTGATTTTGGGGCACACATTCTGTGACTATGGCACATTTTTGCTAAAACTTATCTAAAGGTTTTGAAATGTATTATTGTTAGTAATACCGTAACGACCATAGAAATTGAGGAGGGCATATTCCCTCAGAATTCATATTTGTCATGGGGATTATTTCTGTGTGTTTTTTTTTCAATATCCCCCCCCCCCCATCTTGAACAATTAATCCTTAGCCATTACAATGTAAAAGCAGATTAATACTGTAAAAAAGTAGTCATGCCTTGAAATAGTTAAATTTGCTGCTGAAACAGCTCTCTGTGTATGTGTGTATATAAATGTATAAACAAATGTTCCTTATGTAGATATACCGTATCTGGCATTTTTCATTCTTCAATGTGTCTTATATTTATTACTGGATTATATTTGTTTCTTTCATAATGATTGTTAAGTTTTTATAACGACTTAGTGAGTTTACAGTGATGTGTCATGTAAGATATTATGCAAGAGTCAAAATAGGAAGCAAGTTATGAGTACAATTTTATGAAATTAAGCTGATTATGATTTTAACGATTATAATAAATCATCGATTGTCATATATATATGAATATATAAATACATCAATATATAAATTTATAAATAAATCACGCTATGAAGCTCGAGTTAGAAGCACTGAGATCAGTGGTTAGAAGGCAAAACGCCACCTGGTGGAATTTTGTTGAAGAGCCCTGTTGTAAAAAGAGGTGGATGGTCGGAGAACGTATCAGGAGAATACAGCTCGTAAGAAAAGTAAATACACATGTACAAAATTACATAAACAGTCATGACCACGGTTTAGAACACAATTACAGGTCTACTTTTAGCAGCGTGAACATCAAAAGAAATGTATAATAGATTTTGTATAATACGTTTTCTTGTTATCTCTATTTCTAATAACTAATGTGATTCAGAATAAAATGAATAACACAATCTGGAAACAACATCGTCAACAGTGCGCGCGTGACACGCATTGTTACTGTTGTTATAGCAACGTCAACTAACCCAGAACGCGCTTTCGGTTGCTACAATGAACGTCTAAATAGTTTTCCATACAAATTACAAACTTGTATTATGTAGTAATTCCCAATTAAAGAAGAACAAAAATGCCTCACGATGACCCCCGGGTGGAGTGGATTAAAAACGCAGTATGTGTGATGTTTGACTTACCTGATTCAGGCTGCTTTGAGGAGTTACTCAGTCGCGGTGATGGAGAGGAAGAGCAGAAAATTAAACACTTTTTAAACGTAGTCACAGGGGAAGAGGCGCCTTCAGCGCTGTTTTTCTTCAAGAATATACGAGAAGAAGAGGTTGAAGTGGAAATTCCTGTTGGTACGTTTTCAAGTCAACGCAAATGTATCTGTTGCCAGTTTCTAACGACTTTCGAGTGCCTGAGAACTGAAGTTTAAAAGTCAAATATATCACTTTGCTCACTTATTAATAAGAAGTCTTAAGGAAAGTCTAATATATTAAATAACAAATGGTACCAAGTCTTTTACGTTTTTGAAAATAAAATGATTTCCCTGTCTAGAAAATGACTCGGAGAGAAGTCCATCTGTTTTGTCTGAAGGTTCCCTCATCTCGAACAGAGAGATAACCCCTGCTGACAGTGAGTGTGCTTCCTAAATAGTTAATATTATCAATATGATAAATGCAAATTGTTCAAAGTTACAAATTGTTCTTTTTCTGTTTTTCTTTGCCACTGTCTACACATGACTGAAGAGAACAAAAACGGTCAAAACAGACAAAGCCAGGACTCCTCAAACGTAGAAGACTCTCAGAGTCAGGATCCTGCATTTGAGGGCCTGTTAGATTCAACAAAAGGGAATAAACCACCTCCTAATGTAATTCTCAGTTTAATAATTATATTTAAAATTTATTTTACAAAGTTATTAAACAGAATGGTTAATTATCTACATGTGTAGGAGATCTGGGGGCTGTTTCATAAAACAAGTTTACCAAACAAGTCAGGCTTATTTCAGTTAGTAATACAATAAGTCAGACTAACTGAAATAAACTTAGCTTATTTGGTAAACTTGGGAAACAGGCCCCTGATCATCTTTGTGTGTTTTTAATAATGCTTTGACAAATTTTATTTGTATTGTTTCTATCAAGATTGAGGTTCAGGTTGTGTATCACGTAGAGCTTCATGTGGACGTGAACAATATCCCACAGAGGTTTGAAAAATACAATGTCCTCTACTTCCTGAGAAACACCAATGGTAGGTGGAGTGCTCTCAAAATGTGTGTTTGTGTTTTTTAAAAAATATTTCTTAAACATTTCTTATTTAACTGATTTGTCCGATGTTTTACTTTATCCAGAAACTATCACTGAACCTGCAGATATAAACGAGGCTAATAATTTGATGCCCAAACTTATTGAGTTTGGCATGATGAATGACCATCTCTTGATGATGCTTGGAGGGCTTTTCAACCATGTGTGTGACTAAACATCTCATCCCCGTATAAATGGATTATCATTAATTATGCTATGGAAGTGTGTATCTTTATTGAATGCTTTCTTTGCAGGTGTACATCCCTCTTCTCTCAGTGAACCAGTTGAGGCTCACTGATGGTGGCTATCATGGTGTTGCTGGCTCTCAAGAGAGGGACACAGTGTGTAAGACAACAGGAGATGAGAAACAAGAATCCCGTGGGGCTTTTGAGGTCCGAGATGATCTGCTCCACAGCGCACATAAATTCTTGCAGGTCATAGACCAAACCCTACAGCAGCTTGAAGGTATTATAGTTTCACTTTCAGAGTCAGAAAAATGTATACTGTATATAAACATACACATACACACTACTATTAAATAGTTTCTTTTTTTCTCCTTATGTTCACCAAGACTGCATTTACTTGATCAAAAATTTAAATTTGAATTTTGAAAGTATTTGTGAAAAATTGTGAAATATTGTTACAATTTATTTCTATTTTGACGTTTTAAAATGTCATTTATTCCTGTGATGGCAAACCAGAAATTTCAGCAGCCATTACTCCAGTGTCACATGAGCCTTCAGAAAGCATTCTAAAATGTTGATTTGGTGCTCAAGAAAGATCTCTGGTCAAAACAGTTGTGCTATTTAATAATGTGATGTCTATGTTATAGGTGAATTTAAATTGCACATTCCAGACATGGGTTTGGAGGGTGGAGTGGAGGTGATCTTGTCTAATCCAGGCATGGTGGAGAAACTAGAGCAGTGTGTGATGAATTGGCACACACAAATCACGATTGTCATTGAAGAGCAGAAAAGAAAGAAACCACAGGTTTGTGAAATTTAGATGAACTGATCATGATGAAATTCTTGTTGTTATGTTGTGATTTTGATGGGCAACCTAAACATAACATTTAAACAATTAACTGGCTTATTGTTCTTTCTCTTTTAAAGGGACCCGGTCCTTTGGCAGAAATTGAGTTCTGGCGTGAACGTGTTGCTGTCTTCAGTAGTTTGAGCGAGCAGCTGAACCTGCAAGTGGTGAAGAAGATTCTGGACGTGATGACTCGTGCCGACTCATTCATAATGCAGGAACTGGAAAAGACCACAGCTGAGCTTAGCAAATACCATGAGGAGTCTGTCAATAATGTACAATTCCTCACCACAATGGAGAGACATTTCAGGGTGAGGAGTAACCATGGGTAGTCTTTAAAAGAAATATCAAGTTTATTTATAATACCAGTTGCTTCAAAGCAGATTTACAGTAAGAAAAATCAGTGTGAGCGTCTCAAAATTCAGTTTGAGAAATCAATTTCAATTTTCAAGACATAACTTCAGGTACAAGTACAACAAAGCAGCCCAATATAAAAATTCATTATTTAGTCATCCTCATTTCGAATCTGTATGTTGTATGTTGGAAAAGATGAAAAACCAAATTTGCTGATGTCATCAGAACAGCAAGGCTCAAAAATACAGTGTTTCTCATCAGTGTTTTGTTATTTACAGAACGTTGTCACAGGACTGGATTTCAAAGTGGTCTTGGACACTATTCCTGAACTGATGAACGGGCTGCGTATGATCTGGATATTATCCAGGCATTACAACACAGATGAGCGTTTGGAATCTCTGATGGAACGCATTGCTTGGGAACTGTCTGAACGTGTTGCAAGAGTTGTGAATGTCCGTGTTCTGTTTAAGTGAGTAAGCAAAATCTGTAAAAGTAGCTCAAACCACAAACCAGCAGTAACATGCACAAAAATATGAAAATGTTGCAGGTAGCATTTGAGTTTGAAATGAATTCTGTTGGGGTAATAAAAAAAAAAAAAGGATTATTCTTTTTATTAAACGTTTTATCAAATTAGAAGTTTCACACACAAAAAATGTTAAATTACAATGATTGTAATCACCACAGTCATTAATATTCTGCAGAGACAAGAGGGTGGTGGCCAAAGCCAAGGCTCAGGATGGAAAGCAAGTCTTGGATCAGTGGAAGGCCAGTTATTTTGAGGTCCGTGCACGGATTGAGAAATCAGACCGAGATCCCCGCTGGGAATTTGATCGCAAAAAGCTGTTTGAAAAAACAGACTATATGGCTTCAATTTGTCAGGACTTGTATAACATCTTGCAGGTAAGCCAAGCCAGACCAAGCATATGTAATTTAATAACTTTCTATTTTACGCGAAGAAATTTGTCCAAGGAAATATTCCTCACAAACAGTAACCTTCTCCATAATTAATAATCACTTATAGACTCTGGATGAGTTCTACATTATTTTTGGACCGGAGTTAAAAGCAGTGACAGGTGATCCAAAGCGAATAGATGAGGTTTTACACCGTGTAAACTGCCTCGTCGAACCCATTGAGGAAGTTTCCTTTGACCCTTTTGACATCCGAAAAATGAGCAGTTGGAAAATGGTCATGCAAGAATTTAGAACGGAAGTTCAGGTACAACTTTGTGACAACAACTACATTGTTAATTTTCATTTTTTATGTATTTTTTATATTAATGCTGTATTAATTGGTGTCTTTTGTTTAAGGCAATTGAAAGAGAAGCTATCAATTTCATCAATTACTCCTTCAAGACGCTGCGTTCCTCATCGGCAGCCTTTGACCTGCTGCTGAAATTTAAACACATCCGCTCCAGAGATGCCATCAACAATCAGTTGATGAAGAAGTTTAATGATATTCTTGCTCAGTACTGCAAAGAGGTGCCTCAGGACCTTAAAAACCTTTGAAGGACATATTTGATTTAAATGTTGACATGGTGATACAGAGATTGCATTTCTTGCTATTCTCATGTGTCGTCTTTGGTATTGTTGTTGCCTAGATGGACCTTCTAAATGAACTATTTGTGAAGCTCAAAGATAACCCACCGCTCAATAAGAATAATCCTCCTGTGGCAGGAGCCATTATTTGGGAGCGTTTCCTGCTAGACCGCATGAGGTACCCCATTAGACGTTTCAAGGAGGCACGTGAGATGATGGACAGTGAAGAGGGAAAAGCAGTAAGTCCTTGTTTTGCTTAAGTACATTTTTTGTTACTAGAATTACGAGATGAGTGTAAAAAACAATTAAAAAAGGTAAATGTTAAAATCATATTGTAGTTTGCACTGTAAAAATCTTGGAAGAGGTGCATCTTTAAATTCATTCCCTTTAAAGCACCACTGATACAGCCGCGGACATTCAGATGGACGTCTTTGACCATTACATAGTATCATTTTTAAGTGTCCCACTAGTGTTGCATTTTCATACAAGATAGTTCAAGTTTTAAAACACGCCTTGAGGCCCCTGCATTCTGTTCCAAGAGTGTGACTTACTGTAAGAACAGTGTAGTTTTTATGTACTGTAAATGCCTCCTAAAAAGCCTGTCCAATCAGGGGCAGGTGATCCCAAAACCATCGTCATTATTCAGGACTTTGTATTCAGGGTTAAAACAACCCACTTTCAAGCAATCCATGATGGGTTAATTTTGAAAATGTGTAGTTTTGCTCTCTATGCAACCCCAACCTGTATGACTGAAAATGTCCTGACTGTTTTTTATTTTTCATTTTGCAGGTGGTATCCAAATTCTTAGAGGTGGCTATGCGTATGAGGGACTATGAAACGGAGCTGTTTAACCAATGGAAAGCAGAGACTAATCAGACTCTGTCCCTCCTGATGAAGAGAAGTGTGCTGATCATGGTCAACAGTGCTGGGGCTGTCTGTGTAGAATCCACACAGCACAATACCGTACGTTGCAGTGACAGGGAAAGCTATCTTTCAGCTTTGAGAAAAAAATGTATAATGGCCATTATAATATTAAAATGACTAGACTAGTAATCTCAGTGTCTTTGTTCCCCTCTGCCTCGAAGCTAACATGTACATAAAAAAAATGTTATATGTGAATATGGCTGTGATTGCAGGCTGCTCAGGGGTCAGAGAAGGCTGTGGAAAAGGATGTGTGCTACTCTGTCAATTTTGCCCCTGAACTGCAGGAGATCATAGCTGAGACCAAGTATCTGGATCACTTGGGCATCTTAACACCAAGTGAGGCACAAAATGTTGCTCTGCAGGAAGACAAGTTTCTGAGGTAGTCTCCCTAACTTTTCCCTGAAAAAATTTATTTTGTGACATTTGACCAAAATAGACATCCTTGAAATATTTCCTGAAGTGTTTTGACCTTTTTTTTTGTTTGTTTTGCACGTAGGCACATAAAAGGACTGAAGAAGTTAGTAAACCGTTACCATTCTCTGATAGACAATCTAAATGATGCTGAGTTCTCACTAATGGCTGATCAGGTGCAAGAACTGAGGCGAGTGCTAAGCTTTGGGTGCAGAAGAGTCAACTGGAATTTTCTAGGTAAGTTACACTAGAGGTCTGCGCAGGACTGTTTTTTTAGTCCCGCTCCCGTTAGGTTATATTCCACACCCACCCGATCCCACTATATATTCACTCTTTGTTCATCCGCCATCCGCTTAGAATAATTTTCTTCCCGACCCGACCGTTCCCGCTAAATTTAGATCTCTTTTCCAGAATCTCACATTTAAATTTCCGCTACTAAAAGAAAGAGAGATAGGCTAACAAATAAAAGTGTATTTGTTATTTTATTCATCTTGTCAAGAGTCTTGAATAGGAAAAAAAAAGTGTCACAGAGAAAATAAAAATGTTGTACAAAAATTGTATTTCTTATTTTTATTCGTCTTGTCATACAATTGGTTTAACATTTACAACACAATAGGAAAAAGTGTCGTAGAGAAAAAAAAAGTAGGTATTCAAGGACAGTGCATCCACACTCCATCCTTATTCTGCTCTGTCACTCATTAACAACCTGCCTGTTCTGCATATTCACCACCGGTACAGCCTGCTCTGAGGACCGTTATGCACATGCTGCACGCACAGACCCCACAAATAAAACGCGTGATGCAGAAAGCACTGGTTCATGAGTGCAGCGCACGCATAACAGTCCTGAGTACAGGCTGTACCAGTGGTCAGTAAGAATAAAGCGCAGATATGCTGTTCTGAAAGGACCTCGGGGAACAGGATATTGTTAGACCGCCCGCTCCTGTTCAAATTACACCAGAGTTACCAACCGCTACCGCGTTTTATTCGGGAATTTAATCCTGCATCGCAAGAAATCTGGATGGGTCACGGGAATGCAAACCTCTAAGTTACACAGGGGGTACCAGTTATTTGCTTACCCCATAACAATATTTGTAGTTGCTAGTTCCCTATCTGTCGGTCACTACGAGTTATGTCGTGACGACATAGGGGATTTACTTGGAAGCCCCAATCATCTCTGACTTTAAGAGAAAACTCCAGTGAATATTGGCTAGTGGATTTTGCATACCTGAGCCACTCCCCGTGCACATGGGCATAAATAGGCGGCAGGTGCATCCACTCATTAGATTTTTGCTTCGGAGCCAAATGGATGAACGTGTTGATCTCCACAAAGCCATTCATCATCTGTCTGGAAGCTGTTCTGGTTGGCGTTACGGTGCGAACAGCGGAGTCCCTGTCTGCAGCGATTCCCCTGGGCACTTCAACTAAAAGAGCAGATTTCCTAAAAGAGCAAATCACAGTCGGTTCGCGTCTTTTTAAAGATGCCGTTCCGGCCGTGTCCTCTTGGTTGCGGTCGTTTCCTATCCTGCGTCTACGGCCACGAGCGTTGTCTTCAGTGTCTGGGCATCCAGCGTGGATGGTTTATGCGTTCATTCTGAGCGTGTAACCATGGCAGCTCTGCAATCGTGCCTCTCTCTCCTCACTGGGATGGGAGGGGCTCCCTCTGTCACTACCCGTGTTGGCTTCTCTGCCACAAGCAGAGAACCATCGGCTAGTGCTCTGGGCGATCTGAGGGTTACAGTGAGAGCCTTTCCGCCAGGCCAGTCCCCACGGACGTCTCACTCCTCCCGCAGCAGCTGTTCTGTGCGGCTCCCCAGTGATTCTGCTGTGCCGTCTCATGGCGTGCCCAGCGTTTCATTCGGTGCGCTGATAGAGGATCAGATGTTGATCGCAGTATCGGGGGATGGGCAATCGTCCTCTGAGGATGAAGATTTGGCGAGGCTGCCTCCCTCGGCCTCCCTTTCGGGGCTCTCCCTGTCCCCTCGTGTCTTTACGTAAGTCACGGAGGGCGCCCTTGCCCCGTTATGGCGCAAGAACAGTTGTCCGGTCACTCTTTGTTTGCCACGGAGGTCAGCAGAAAGGGAAGGCTGTCTCCAAGCAGAAGTTGGCCCACTGGATAGTGGATGCCATCGCCTTGGCGTACCAATCTCAAGGCAAGCCGTGCCTCCTGGGGGTGAGGGCTCACTCCACACGAAGTGTTGCCTCCTCCTATGATTTGGCGCACGGCGCCTCTCTGGAAGACATCTGTAGAGTTGCGGGCTGGGCGACACCAAACACCTTCGTGAGATTCTACAGTCTCCGCATTGAGCCAGTTTCTTGCCGTGTGTTCGGTAACAGGTAATTGGCGGGAAGAGCTGGCCGGTGTCACGCTTGCCACTCCCCCTCACCCGGGGATACGCATGCCTTTTTCCTCCTCCAGTTTAGTTCCCCAGACGGCGAACCCTGGTGGAGTTCCTCCAGCACCCCCGGCAGTCAGACTTGGCGGAGCAGTCTGACACCAGGCCCAGTACTGGTGTTAGTTCGCCCAGGTCTCCGGTCATCCCCTGTACTGGGCTGGGTGTTCATATGGCTTGATTCCCTTCTGGTAATCCCATATGTGTATTCTTCCACGGTAAAGTTTCCCTCACGGTAAACCTGTGTCTTCCCCTTGACAGAGCCCTCTGTCAGGCCCTGCTGGCAGCTCTCCTCCCTACCCCTAGGTAAGATCTGCCCCAGGGTCCAGTTGTATGTAGTACTGCCCCAGGCCTGGGTCAGTCCATATCAGTGTCTCCACATGTCACCTCCCTTCGGGCAGGATGTGGCCTCCGTAGCACCCTTCTCTGGAAGGCTCGCTTCCCAAGCTGTAACAAAGCTGCCAAGCTGTAACAACAAATAGGAAAGACTTGAAGCTATCTTTCATTGAAGGTCAAAATCCCTTCCGACTTCTGTGGGAAAAGGAACAGCGGCTTGGCACAATCTTAAACCATCGCTGGTTGCCAGGGACTCATTCTCGGCTCCTCAGCATAAAACCTAATGAGTGGATACACTTGCCGCCTATTTATGCCTGTGTGCACTGGTTCAGGTATGCAAAATTGGCATTTTCTCTTAAAGTCAGAGATGATTGGGGCTTCCAAGTAAATCCCCTATGTCGTCACAACATAACATCTCCGTTCCCTCCATCAGGGAACGAGGGTTGTAGTTCTGAAAGTTCCAACTGATGTAATTTCTTAAAAAATGAACTTCATTTACACTTGTTTTACAGGTATACCACAATTCGTCCAACGTGGAAACCAGGCCACTTCAAAATTTGAGTCCCTTGTGAACCAAATTCAGAAGAATGAACGAGACATTGACGAAAAACTTAAATCCATTGAATCGGCAAACCTTTTCAAATTCCCAGTGGCAGATAAAAATGGATACCTACCAGGTTAAGAGTGTTATATAGTCATTCGAAATATGGCCCATAAGCAGACACATCAGGTACATAGTTGCAATGTGTTATCTGTCTTTTGTTCCAGGAATTAAGGAGTTCTGTGACTTCGTTGAGTGTGAGAGGGCAAAGGCAGTGAACCTTCTTGTAAATAAGTATGCAGCTATCAGTCCACTCCTCACCAAGATAGAGAGTCTGATTATGGGGACCAGCACTGGCAAATCCAAACACATGGCTCAATTCTATGCTTATTGGGAGCGCAAGATCTTTGATTCACTTAGCAAGATGGTGCTTCAGTAGGTTTACTTGACTGTTTCACAGATGTATTTACAAAGATGGTCTCATGCTCTTTTATGCTTACCATTACCATTGTCTTTCAGCAATATTCAAGCTTTTAACGCTGCACTGATGGGCACTACTCCACTCTTCCAAATTGACACCATCCTTGCTGCACCTGAGATTGCTTTGCTTCCCAAAAGCAGTGAGGTGTACAAGCTTATTAGACAGTGTGTCGGTGACTGTGTGGAGAGCACCAGGGTATGTTGACTGAACTACATTTAGAAAATGCAGCTCTGCAGTGATGTTGAATTTTTGCAGGCCCTCCCAGAAGTTAGCAACACCATGGTTCCCTCAGTAAAAACACAACAAGATTTTTCCATTGGCTTTTGGATACTTGAAGAAAATAAGCTCTATGTTCGACAAAAGATCAGTATTCTTTCATGTTTTGTTCATCATGATAATCTTCACAAATGAACTCAACATTTATGAATTTTAAAGCGTAAATTACATTAAACAGAAGTAAACAGCTAAACAGGCTATATGTGTACAACACTGTGATTGCAACATCACCATCACAAAGTTTCCAACAACTCTTTCAGCCTTTATTTAAAAAAAAAAAAAAAAACTTAAAAAGCTTGAATTAGAATAGTTTCTAAGAGTGCGATTATAAACACGGCAAGGCTGTGAAAGCAGACTAGTTAGTAGAACAGTTTTCCTGTGATGATGTTTACTGTCGCTGAAAACCTAGTAGTCCAATTTAGCCACTTGTTAGCAATCTTTTTCAAGACAAGTAAAGGCTTTAAAAAATCTTGAGGGTGTATTACTGCTGTATTTTATGACATGGAATAAAAGATGAAAATACATTGAGCTTGTGTTAACCACAGACAGACTTTTTTTTCAGGGATTTAAACCTATTAAAAAAACCCAGTGAATTTGGGATGATGGAATTGAAAGTACTTATTAATAAAGTACTTAATAATAACTCATTTCTGGGTTTTGGCCTATAAAAATGCATCATCCCTGCAGCACTCTGTTGTGCAATTAGAAAGCAAATATTTTCACATACTGTATGTAGTACAGATTTAGTGCATTGTAGATATTTGGTCACTCAGGTCACTTTTTCCCCTGTTTGTCACTCTTTAGCTGTTTGTTCGCTGGATGCATGGTAGTTGCATCCAATGCCCTCCACAGCATGTGGATGGTGAGGACAAACCATTCATCTTCACTTTTTACAGTGAAGTATGCCAGCTTCCACAGATAAATGAGCAAGCCACAGCTGTCTCTCAGACAATGCAACGTCTCCTTAATGGAATCAGTGCCTACCTCAAAACCTGGATGAGCTATCGCTCTCTCTGGAAACTCGACAAGGCTATTGTCATGGAGAAGTTTGCAGCCAAGAAGCCCTCGTGTGTGATGTATGATGAGAAGTTTCAGTTCTATGTCAGGGTCAGCAATGAGGTGGCAAAGCAGCCCTTGGTGAAGCATGAACACATAATCAGACTGAACCTGGAGCCACTGGCCCGTGCCGTCCAGGAGAACGCTCAAGCATGGGTCACTTCTCTGGGCAGGCTGCTCAATGACTCGGCCCGAGAGGAGCTTTTTAACCTGCGCAATGAGCTGTTGGTGAGGACAAATGTTGCACTGTTTTAAATGTTATCTTTGCATCATCTAAGAATTGAGTAAGTGAAATGTTGAGATTGCGAGACAGTCTGGTTTTAAAGAATGAATTTACTGTGAACAGAAATTGTCAGATAATTTGAAGAGGAACCCCAATACCTTGGAGGACCTGAAATTTGTTCTGGGCACAATCACAGACATTAGAGATATGTCTCTGTCAGTGGAGATGAGAATCAGCGATATTCAAGAGAGATACAGGACTCTGAGCATGTACAATGTGGAGGTGAGTAAACTTAAGCCTATCAGACGGTAGTGCAACAGTCCATTTTTCTTTAGGCCTAAACCAATATGTTTTATGAAAGGTGATAAAATGCTTTGTGGTGCTTTTATTGATCCAATTTGTGCCAGTCAAGCCACTAAAATTAAAAACTACCATTCAAAAAGAGTCACTACAACTTTATTTTGTTTATAGAAGTCTTATACTCACCAAGGCAGCATTTAATTTATTCAAAATTACAGAATTTTTTTAAAAAAAATAACAGTTTTCTATATTTTAAAATTCTACTTATTTTATGGCAAAGCTGAATTTTCAGCATCCATAGCTACAGTCTTCAGTGTCACATTATCTTTCAGAAATTATTATAACATGCTGATTTGGTGCTCGTAACATTTCTTTTATTTTCAGTGTTGAAAACAGTTGTGCTGCTTAATATTTTTGTGGAACCCCTGATAGCATTTTTTCAGGATTCTTTAACAAATAGACAGTTTAACAAAAAAAAAAAAAAAAAAACATCATTTATTTGAAATAGAAAGCTTTTGACATTATAAATGTCGGTGCTCTCACTTTTGATTTATTTAAAGCATCCTTGCCGAATAAATTTATAAATTTGATCTGCTTTACAATTCAAGACTACAGAGGAGGAGGTGCAGCTGTCTGCAAACATCTTCATTTTGTGGAGTGAACTTTTTAAAGAGTCTAGACGGGTTGACCGCAGCCTGGCAAAAGTAAAAAAGACCTTTGCAGAGGTAGTACCGATCATTTACCAATCAAGTTAAATTACTGTTGAGAAGCAGCATAGTTGATCTTTGATTTCTAAATGTTCCAATTCAAATGTTCCAATCAGATCACTCTAAACCAGATTGAGGAGTATAAACAGGAGCTTTCCATATTTGCAGAGAGCTTCAACATGCATGGGCCTGGAGCCGTGGGAGATGATCTAGAGAAAGGCAAGAGTACTATCTTGATGGGTTTTGTTCTTCATATCTTACCAACCTAGTATTACATAACTTTAGTTTTTGTACTCTTATAGGCTTAACGATCATGGCTACGTATGAGACCGAGCTGGATATGGTAGAGGCAAGCCGTCAGGAACTGGCTAAAGCTGAGAAACTGTTCAACCTGCCCATAACTATGTACCCAGAGCTTATCAATGTACAAAAGGAGATGAAGGGCCTGAGACAGATCTATGAGATTTATAAAAGCCAGAAGGTTAGAATGACAATCCATTATATAAACTTTTACTAAATATGTTGCTCAAATGTTCTGAGGAGTTCACACCAGTGTGTGTATATTCATCAGGAGACTAAGGCAGAGTGGTCACAGACCCTTTGGGTGAATCTGGACATAAAGCTCCTGCAGGAAGGTATAGAGGGACTTATCAAGAGCTTGCGGAAGCTGCCGAAGGATGTGAGAGCTCTTCCTGTATCCTTCTTCCTGGAGGGCCGCATGAAGGAATTTAAAGAGTCAATCCCTCTCCTCTTGGACCTAAAAAATGAGGCTCTCAGAGACAGGTAAATACTTGTTTTACGATTTTACAATGTTTAAATTTAAAGTAACATGGTTCTGACTTAAGGGGTCTTCAAAAAGTTAGCTTAAAGGAACACTCCACTTTTTTTGGAAATAGGCTCATTCTCCAACTCCCCCAGAGTTAATAAGTTGAGTTTTACCGTTTTTTAATCCATTCAGCCGATCTATATTATAACTAGTTACCTAGCTGGGGACTACTTTCAGGCGCTGCGTAATATCACTACGCCTGCTGCGGCCATGTTACGGCAGCAAAGTTCCTTGATTATTACACCGGAATGAGAGTATAGTTCCTAGCCAAATAGGACTAGAAAATCGCAACTTTTCATTTCCCGCCGGTCTTAGTACACGATCTAACTACAGAAGAGTCAAGTTTTACATAGGAAAACTATCGAAACTCTTTGATCGTTTTTGAACGCGATGCTACTGGTCTAATAGGATTCAATGATCTATGCTAAGCTATGCTAAAAGTGCTATCGCCAGATCCGGAGATCGGCTGAATGGATTCAAAAACAGTAAAACTCAACTTATTAACTCTGTGGGAGTTGGAGAATGAGCCTATTTCCAAAAAAAGTGGAGTGTTCCTTTAATCTAAGATAAAGCACTAGCTATATGTATATGCATTATGAGACTTAAGTGCTCACTTGGTTTCTGCAGGCACTGGAAGGATCTAATGGAGAGGACAGGCACCAGCTTTGAGATGAACCCAAACACCTTCACTCTGGAGAACATGTTCTCCATGGAGCTGCACAAATATGGCAACGTCATCAGTGAAATTGTCACCTCAGCTGTGAAGGAGCTCGGCATTGAGAAGGTTAGAAATGTCATTAAGTTGGCTTGAAAAAGCCAACTTACTGATCTACTATATAAACTTATTATTATTCTTCTGAGCCAAAATTTAAATTGTATCTCCTCCTAGAGCTTTCAAGCTAGAACCACCAAAGTCGGCCCAGACCTTCAAACTAGTCTGACTCGGGTTGCTATATCTCTTCAGACTGATCCGACTTATGGTTTTCCTAAAAATGAGGATTAAAACTGCGAAAAATCCCATAGACTTACATTGACGGAATGTTCAAATGAGCCAAGACCTTGCAAGCTCCAACTGACAAACATTCAAATGTAAACACACTGAAGCCTATTAGACTCAATCAAGCTTCCCTTCTATGTACTATTTCTAACCATTTCAAACTCATATAAGCTTCCACTCTATCTAATACTATTTCTAATCTATCTAAATCATGCTAGCAACATGCTAGTAACATGCTGATCATGCTTGAAAGATGCTAACATCATGCTAGTAACATGCTAATCATGCTAAAATTATGCTAGCAGCATGCTAGTAACTTTTATAATGATGCTAACAACATGCTAGTAACTTGCTAGTCATGTAAGCAACATGCTAGTAACATGCTGATCATGCTAGAATCATGCTAGAAACATGCTAATCGTGCTAGCAACATGCTAGTTACTTGCTAATAATGCTAGAAACCTGCTGGTAACTTGCTAATCATGCTAAGAAGATGCTAGTAACATCCTAATCATGCTAGACTAGCAAAACACTAATATTACCTTAGCAACTGCATAGCAACCCCCCGAGTACCCTAGCAACCACATAGCAACACCCTAGCAACCGCCTAGCAACACCTTAGCAGCCACCCCGGATACCTTAGCAACCACCCCAGTTACCCTAGCAACCGCCTAGCAACACCTTAGCAACCACCTAGCAACACTTTAGCAACCACCCCGGATACCTTAGCAACCACCTAGCAACACCTTAACAACCACCCCAAGTACCCTAGCAACCGCATAGCAACTCCTTAGCAACCACCCCAGGTATCTTAGCAACCGCATAGCAACACCTTAACAACCACCCCAAGTACCCTAGCAACTGCATAGCAACACCATAACAACTACCACAGGTACCCCAGCGATCTGTTCTTCTATTAGACTGTATTGCCTTTAAAACATTCAAACTTTAATCATTAAAACTATTTTACGTATTTCAAACTACTTCAAACTTAAAACCTTCAAACTTCAAGCTTTTAAAACTTTTACAAACTTTCTGACTAGGCTTTTTCAAGCCAACTTAAAGTTTGTATCCAAACTTTACTATCTAGTTAATAATGAAATTCAATTACTCTTCTTGTTATACCAATGGTTTTAATTTCAACACAAGTGCTAAAGGAATATTCCACCTAAAAAGAAGAAAGAAATGCACAGTTTTGGAACAACGTGAAGGTAAATAAATGTAAATGATGAGAGATTACAGATTATGCTTGTGTGCATTTTTCAGGGAGTTAAAGAAGTGGAGGCAACTTGGGAAACTATGAAGTTTAGTGTGCAGCGGTTTTTAAAAGGTGCACAGGAGCATGGTTTCATTCTTGGTGCTGTGGATGACATCCTTCAGCGCCTGGATGATGATGCCATGAACCTGCAGAGTATGGCAGGCAGCCACTTTGTTGGTCCCTTCCTGGCCACTGTACAGCAGTGGGAGAAGAATCTATCACTCATCAGTGAGATTATTGAGGTCAGTGGAAACCATCACTACCAACAACGACTTGACTTTAAAACTGCACTGCTCACGTTCTTATTTCTTTACTTTTATTCTGAAATGTGTAGGTATGGATGTTAGTGCAACAAAAATGGATGTACCTGGAAAGCATCTTCATTGGAGGTGACATTCGCTCTCAGCTACCTGAGGAAGCCAAAAAATTTGACAATATTGACAAAATGTTCAAAAAGGTAAGGTTCTGCACCAACAACAAATATGTAAGCCTGTTTTTGAAAAGAATGTAAATCTCTTCTCCTCTTTTGAATATCACTAGATAATGACTGACACAGTGAAGGACCCTGGCATTAAGAGATGCTGTCTGGTTCCAAATCGTCTGGCCGATCTGCAGAACCTAAGTGATGGTTTGGAGAGGTGTCAAAAGAGTCTTAATGATTATCTTGATTCCAAGCGGAACGCTTTCCCACGTTTTTTCTTCATTTCTGACGATGAGCTGCTCAGTATTCTGGGCAGCAGTGAGCCTACTTGTGTGCAGGAGCACATGATCAAGGTACTTTTGTTTACTAAAGAAAAGCATCACTTTGAAGTTGGCATTAAATAAATATTCACCCGAACTGTTTTCTAAATGCAGCTTGTTGATCTTATTGTGAATGATTCCCATGCGGTTCATTTTTAAAATTCTTTGGACCATATAATTTTTAACAAAAATAACTCAAACTTCCAGTAAAATGACAGACTTCCTAGTGGCATCAGTGTTGCATTACGCAAAAGCAATCAAGTTACCTCTGCCATTACCATTGTACTATTCACAGTCAACCTTGATTAGTTTCCATGAGCTAAAGTGTTCAATAACGTGAACTACAGGGATAGAACAAATAGAATTTGTCCAGTCATATGAGCTCAAAAAGTTGACGCATTCCATGTACAATAAATTAAAAAATTATTAGACAACTTACTATTAATTAAGCTTTCCTCACCCTTATGTTAAAACCATTCAAATTAACTGAATTCTGGTCCAAAATTAACAGCTGCACAACAGACCATAAATGAAACAATCATCCTGTTTTCCCCCATCCACAGATGTATGACAACATAGCAGCATTGCGTTTTGATACGGGAATGAATGGAGAGGTGGTAGCAAGTGCAATGGTTTCTGCTGAGGGGGAGGTGATGGAGCTCAAACAGCCTGTACCTGCAGAGGGCCGCGTGGAGGACTGGATGACTGGAGTGCTGCTGGAGATGAGGAGAACCAACAGACTCATCACCAAAGAAGCTATTTACTTCTACAGCCACCGAAAGACTAGGTGAGGACATGCACTAGACCATCATGAGTCAGTGCTATCAATCAAAATTTCTTATTGAACTTGCTTGTCTGTCTGATTAAAAGAATTTGTGGAAATTTTATAATGTGGTCTACCTGTCCGTCAGGGTGGACTGGATGCTTGACTACCAGGGAATGGTGGTGCTGGCAGCAAACCAGGTGTGGTGGACCTGGGAGGTGGAAGATGTCTTCAAAAGGATGAGTCAAGGAGAAAAGCAGGCATTGAAAAAGTATGCAAAGAAAATGCACAAGCAGATTGATGACCTGGTGAGGCGCATCACACAACCCTTAAAGAAGAACGACAGACGGAAAATCAACACTGTGCTCATTATTGATGTCCATGCTAGGGACATCGTGGACACTTTTGTCAGAGATAGGTAATGTACAAAGACTTTACAGTCATGTATAAGTCACTTAAAACCTCTAATTGGTTGCAGTTTTCTTCCTAACACACACTTTTTCTGTGGGCAGTATCACAGATGCACGTGAGTTTGAATGGGAGAGTCAGTTGAGATTCTACTGGGTTAAAGAGCCCGATGAGCTGTTTGTGCGGCAGTGCAGTGCTCAGTTCTCCTACGGCTATGAGTACATGGGGCTGAACGGCCGGTTGGTCATTACTCCCCTAACTGACCGTATCTATCTCACACTTACTCAGGTACTCTGACAACACAGTTGTCTGCTCTAAGTGGCCTTTTTTGTATGTACATGTCTTATTAATACCTGGTATCATGTATTGTCAGGCCTTGTCTATGTTCCTGGGTGGAGCACCAGCCGGTCCTGCGGGTACGGGGAAAACTGAATCCACTAAAGATCTGGCTAAAGCTTTGGGGCTTTTGTGTGTGGTCACCAACTGTGGAGAGGGCATGGACTACATGGTAAGAGATGTGTTGCTTTGTATTCTTGTGGAAGTGGTGACACATTTTTGTTTTCCAGAATTCTTTGATAAATAGAAAGTTCAAAAGAGCAGCATTTATTTGAAATAGGAATCTTTTGTTAAAGTTTAGATGTCTTTAATGTCACTTCCCGATCATTTAAATGTGTGTCATTAAATTAGATTTTGATTTCTTAACCTCTAGGCTGTTGGGAAAATCCTCTCTGGTTTAGCTCAGTGTGGAGCCTGGGGCTGTTTTGATGAGTTCAACCGCATTGACGCCTCAGTGCTGTCAGTCATCTCCTCCCAGATTCAAACCATCCGAAACGCTCTAATGCTGCACCTCAAGAGGTTTCATGTGAGTTTGTTAATGGAATACTTTTCCTAAGCCACTAGTCAAATATTGAAAGATAATTGTTGTAATTATTTCAGGCTCTGAGTGTCTTGTGTTTTTGTGTTGTTAGTTTGAAGGTCAAGAAATCAGTCTGGATAGTCGTATTGGGATCTTCATCACAATGAACCCTGGTTATGCTGGCCGCACAGAACTTCCCGAGTCAGTAAAAGCTTTATTTAGACCAGTGGTAGTCATTGTACCGGACCTGCAGCAGATCTGTGAAATCATGCTCTTCTCTGAAGGCTTCCTCATGGCTAAGGTGGGGACTCCTTCTTTGTGAAAATGAGGGCTAGGCTTTTAGTAGATTAAATGAAGTAGAAAATTCAGTCATCATTTACTCACTAAATTTACTCACTATTTTTATACTAAAAATATAAAAGTCTTATGGCTATGGAATGACATAGGGGAGAGGATTTTAGAATTTTAAATTTAGGGTGAACTATCACTTTAAAATATATGTATTTTAAAGAAAAAGAAACTAATATGCGTAAGTGTTTTTGTTCCCTATTTAGTGTGAAAATACAGCAATATAAAGCTGTTAGACATTTATACTGGTCGGTCACAAAAATACTTAATACATTTTCTAAGATGGTATCAATAGGATCTCAAAAAAACGTTACTAATCAGAATAAATATAAATCTAGAATAAATTATGTAATTTTTTAAAATCAAAAACATGAGCATTGAACAGCGGTCCTCAGACCTAAGCGGTTTTCACTGTGTGTAAACAGGCAAACAAAAAACTAATTTCATAAATGATTTACTTGCAGGTTTTGGCAAAGAAGATGACAGTGCTGTACAAACTAGCACGGGAGCAGCTGTCTAAACAGTCACACTATGACTTTGGGCTTAGAGCACTGAAGTCAGTGTTAGTAATGGCAGGGGAGCTGAAGAGAGGTTCACCTGATCTCAGTGAGGTACTGATCTCTCTGCATCATCCTCTCCTCCTTCAACCCACCTCAGTGAACTGCATTCACAAATTTACTCCTGTTTTCTTTTTCTCCTTTCATTACTCCCACTAGGATGTCGTTTTAATGAGGGCTCTTCGAGATATGAACCTGCCCAAATTTGTATTTGAGGATGTGCCTCTGTTTTTGGGCCTTATCTCAGATCTGTTCCCTGGGCTCGACTGCCCACGTGTGCGTTACCCCAGCTTTAATGACGCTGTAGAGGACACCTTGCAGGAGAATAAATATATTGTGTTGCCCAACCAGGTGATTCTTCCCTTCAAAACTTATTCTCAATTAATTGTAATGATTGAGTCTACTGATTCATGACTAAATTGTGAATGTAGGTGGACAAAGTGGTCCAAATGTATGAGACCATGATGACCAGACACACGACCATGGTGGTTGGACCGACAGGAGGAGGGAAATCTGTGGTGATCAACACACTCTGCCAATCACAGACAAGGTCTTTGTCTACTCATTAATAATATATATATATATATATATATATATATATATATATATATATATATATATATATATTATACACAGAATGTCTAGAAATTCTGCTACATGTTCACAAACAAGTTGTTCTCCCAGGCAAGTACACATAAATTACATTTTATCTGTAGGTTGGGCTTGCTGACCAAAATGTACAGCCTGAATCCTAAAGCGATGAGTGTGATTGAGCTGTATGGAATCCTGGATCCGGTCACCCGAGATTGGACTGATGGGATACTATCTAACATATTCCGTGACATCAATAAACCCACAGACAAAAAAGAAAGGAGGTGAAAGTCAAGGCTTATAATGAATAATTCATTTATAGTACATCTATTTTAAATCAAAGGCATGTAACTGAACAGAATTCTACCATATCCCTGGCTTGGCTTCACAGGTATATCCTGTTTGATGGAGATGTGGATGCTCTATGGGTGGAGAACATGAATTCAGTTATGGATGATAACAAGCTTCTCACACTGGCTAATGGAGAGCGAATTCGCCTGCAGAACCACTGTGCTCTACTCTTTGAGGTATCATGTAAACCCTTCATTTTGTTAAAGTACAAGAACTCAGTGTAACTGTTGTAGGCTTGCAATTATATGTGATGTGTTTTAGGTTGGAGATCTGCAGTATGCCTCGCCTGCTACTGTTTCTCGTTGTGGAATGGTGTTTGTGGACCCCAAAAACCTTCGCTATGATCCCTACTGGGAAAAATGGGTCACCAGCAGAGCCCTCAAAGTAAGACTATTTCTATGCTGCCCTTAACTTAGCCTCAAAATTTCCACTTGTGGTTCTGCAAGCAAGAAGGCTGAGAGTTGTATTTTTTATATATTAGTGATATTCAAGATTATATTTTCAACGTGCCTTTGCTGTTTCAACAGGAACAGACAGATCTCCGCAGACTGTTTGAAAAGTATGTACCAAGTGCCATTGATATGATAGTGGATGGTATAGTTGATGGAAAACAGACAGAGAAACTGAAGACTGTGATCCCACAGACAGATTTAAACATGGTGAGCGAGTCAGTAGAGACCCAGACAGCGCTACAGTGTAAGTGATCTTTATAGCATGTAGCACAATCCTCTTTTTTCCTTTAGGTGATGCAGTTGACTGTGATGCTGGAGTCTCTACTGGAAAATGAGGACTTAATTTCTGAAGAGCTGGAGTGTTATTTTCTAGAGGCACTCTACTGTTCGCTTGGGGCGACTCTTCTGGACAAAGGCCGACAGAAGTTTGATGAGTTCATAAAAAAGTTGTCCTCTCTGAACAGTGTTCATGATGAGAAGGTGCTTGCTGGCCCAGGAGAGATTCCAGGTGAGGTGGCAGCAGGGTCCAAAATGATATTTTTTGCCATGCTTGGAAATATAAGTGTTTCTTACCACGCCTGAAACTGTGTGCATAATTTTATAACATGTTTTAATAATGTATTCTTATTGTGTAATTAATTTATTTTTAATCTTTCACTTAATTTTGCAGTTTACTTGCCAACTCTCTATGATTTTCATTTTGATGAAACCCAAAAGAAGTGGGTTCCCTGGAGCTCCATGGTCTCAAAATACATTCATAACCCTGATATGAAATTCATTGACATCCTTGGTAAAGCAGCTTACTTCTCTTCACTTCTTCTTTGCGTTTCTCTAAACCTTTTTCCTTCTCTCTACTAATTTACTCTACTGGTGAAAAGATTGGAAATACTGAGATTATTTATGTTTTTAAAATATGTTTTTTTTTATGCTCACCACCAAAATACAGTAAATATAATTGCAACTTAAAATAACTGTTCTTTACTTTAATATATTTTAAAATGTGATTCATTTCTGTGATGGCAAAGTATCATTTTCAGCAGCCATTACTCCAGTTTTCAGTGTCATGTGATCCTTCAGAAATCATTCTAATATGCTGATTTGTTGCTTAAAGGGGTGGTTTACTGCTTTTTTTCTTTGCTTGATTGTGTTTATGGGATGCAATATAACATGTCTTCGTGTTTCGTTTGTTAAAAAACGCCTTATTTTTCATATATTTCCCCTTTATTGTAAGCCGCTTTCTCCTCTGTCATTTGAACGACCGGTTGACTTCCTGATTCTCTGAAACCACTCCCTCAGAAACAGGTGATGGGCTCAGACTGGTTAGCTGGGCCGGTGTGTTGTGATTGGATAAACTGCGTACTGCACATTGTCCGGAAACGTCATGCCCATTACCTTTACGAGCGACTGTTGCACGTGCTGCGGTCAAATGTAAATAATGGTGTCAATATTGCATATCAGTTTGAGCCAGAATTAGACCCAGAAAGCGGTAATGAAGAGAGTCAAGCAGAACTTCCGCAAGCACGGCTCTTACAAACGTTTCTGAATGGAAGTTTGCTGTTGTGATTACATATCATTTTTTAAAGTTTGTACACGTTTGTCTTATACACACAAAATAGCATCGAACTAACTGGCTACTAACCAAACAGCGTTGGCTTGTGTTTACGTTCTTGATCAAATCGAAAAATTACGTCATAAAGTATACATGGAAAATTCATTTACAAAATTAGTACATAATTACAAATTCGGGTCCAAAATGTTTGTACGCGTTTGTCATAGACACACGAAATAGCATTTAACTAAATGGCTACTAAAGCCAGCGTTGGCATTTGTTTACGTCCTTGATAAAACTAAAACATTACGGCTGAAATTATACATGCAAATACATTTAAAATTATGAAATCTTACTTACAGGTTGTGGCCCAACAACTGCTGCTCCATGTTTTAGTAATAGTTTCTGTGTGAATCCGGCATTGAACTCGTAGATTCTGGAAGCTGTCTTCCGTAAAATGCGCAGCACAGAGAGCTAATTTAGGATTGTAATTGTCAGGAACATAATCAAACATAAATTTTAACCATTGTTGACGAACTACAGCATCCGTAGGAAGCCCGAAAACAGAAGACCCGACAGCTGGGTGAAAATAACACCGTTTCGACGGCATGGCTACAACTCTCTACTATAACTCTTCCTCTGCGACAAAGCCGCAGAACATGGCCTTGCCCCCTTTTCTGCATGTTCCGGAGGGAGGGGTTGATGGGTTTATTTCGTATGCAACCCGGGAAGTAGTTCATTGTAGTCCCATATGAGTCGGTTTTTTTGTAGGCATTAAACTTCCTGATTTTTAAAAGACTATATCTCTGCTTACGTTGAACTTTCAGCGCTGCAACTTTGCAGATACTGTTTATGCACCAACAGCAACATTACACACTATTTAAAATGAAAAAAGTGAAATCGCAGTAAACCACCCCTTTAAGAAACATTTCTTATTATAAAGATAAACATTGAACAGTTTTTGTTTTATGTTTTTGTTGAAATTTGAATACACTGACAATAAAGACCATTATGATGTTACCAAAAAATAGTATAAATAGAACTTTCTCTTTATCAAAGCATCTTAAAAAAATAAATCACGGTTTCTATAAAAAAAATTTCAATATATGCATTAGAGACTTCTTTTAGAATCATTAAAAACAATCTTAACGATTCCAAACCTTTGACTGGTAGAGTATTTCTTTTATATTCAGTATGCTTCACTGAAATATTACTTCATCCATCACTCTCTATCAGTCCCGACAGTGGACACCACTCGTGCTAATTGGCTGTTGGAACAGATGGTGAAGGTGAAAAGGCCAGTGGTGCTGGTTGGAGAGTCTGGCACCTCTAAAACAGCCACCATCCAGAACTTCCTGAGTAATCTTAATACAGATACAACTGTAAGTCCATTGCCGTGACTATCACACAAGCTGATAAAATAAAAATAATGCACTCCAGTTGACCTTAACACACAGGATAACAAGATGCACATTTTCCCAGATAATGATGATCATCAATTTCTCGTCGAGAACAACATCTATGGACCTGCAGAGGACTCTGGAGGCAAGTGTTGAAAAGAGAACCAAGGACACGTATGGTCCTCCAATGGGCAAAAGGCTCCTTGTGTTTATGGATGACCTCAACATGCCAAGGGTAAGAATGGATTTATACCATAGGTCATATCAGAAACTGAACTTTCACCTCATTGCTCATCATGGATTCACAATTGTTTGGTCTCAGGTGGATGAATATGGCACTCAGCAGCCTATAGCTCTCCTAAAGCTGCTGTTGGACAGGGGAGGCATGTATGACAGAGGAAAGGAACTTAACTATAAACTCATAAAGGACTTGGGTTTCATTGCAGCCATGGGAAAGGCTGGGGGCGGTAGAAATGAAGTGGACCCTCGATTCATCTCTCTTTTTAGTGTTTTCAACATCCCCTTCCCTCAGGAGGAGTCCCTGCATCTCATCTACTCTTCTATTCTTAAAGGACACACCAAGGTGTGAGAAATAATTCAGCTCCCAATATCAGAACAAATGGCAATTGCTGTCATAAAGTCATACAAAAGTCTCTATCATTCTATTTTAGGCCTGTGCCAATACAATTATATTCTATCAATATATTGAAGTTCTTTTTCACTCATATTGTATTGATGATTTGTATCCTTGTTTTAGTAATGAAATGAAAGATTTTAATCAGAATTTTTACTATTGTATTTTTAGTCCTTTGAGGAATGCATTCAAAACATCTGTGACAAGTTAACCTTTTGTACTCTGGAGTTGTACAAAACCATAATTAAGGACCTACCGCCAACACCTTCCAAGTTCCACTATATCTTTAACCTGCGAGATCTCTCCCGAGTCTACCATGGCTTGACGTTGACCAATCCTGAAAGGTAAAGAGTTTCATAATTCAAATAAATTAGAAAAAACTGAGGAAGTTCTATTTAGTTTGATGTTTGCAATTCTCAAATAAAATAATAATAATAATAATAATTGTTGTTGTTGTTGTTATTAATCTAATTTAATTAATTTTAATATTATTATTAATATATTGAAAAACTCTAATATACATAAAATGCTAATAAAAACACAATCATGAAATCATAAACTGAAATCATATTTATTTTTTTACTCTCAATAACTATTTTTAAGTATTGTTTCGTTTCTGTTAATAATATGTTATAGTTAATAGATTTATTATAGTTTAAGTTCTGTTAATATTATATCATATTGGGGGCCTTTGAATGTTATAATTAAATAAGTTGAGAACCACTGCTCTATACCACTCTATACCATTTAATACTCTATACCACTATGCATCACTATTTAACACTATGCAGTGTCTTTTATGACCAGGTTGTGACATGTTTATTTTAATAATAAGCATGTGTTAACTCTCGCACCAGGTTCTGTACAGTCACCCAGTTTGTCCGTGTATGGAGAAATGAATGCTTAAGAGTCTTCCATGACAGACTTATCAATGAAACTGACAAAATTACGGTATGCTTGCTTCCTGTAGCTCATAGTAACGTAATAACTTATATAAATACTATAAATGTATCTGTTGTATCTATAGAAAATATTTTTAAATAATTATTTAAAAAGTAGCATGTTACAAAAACCTGTAATTGTCTCCATCTTAAACTTCACACTTATTGTAACATGCCACAACTGTGCTCTCTACAGGTCCAGGGGCATATAAAGAATCTGATTGAAGAGCACTTCAGATCAGACCTCGATTCAGCCATGAGAGACCCCATTCTGTTTGGAGATTACAGAACAGCTCTGAAGTCTGAGCCAAGAGTTTATGAGGATATACTGGACTATGATGCATCCAAAGCTCTGTTCCAGGTGCATAGATGTCTTTATATTTTATTTTATTTACATTTACATTCATGCACTTGGCAGATGATTTTATACATTTAATTCAAGCTATATTTTTTTTTTCAATTCATGCATTACTTGTACACACCCTTTCCAAAGCAGAAAGCCGTTAATATATCTTCAAATGAACAGGCTTGGCAATCCGAAGCTTTTATTATTGGTTATAACATTTTTTTTTTTTCTCTGACCCCTGTAGGAGATCTTGGAGGAGTTTAATGAAAATAAGACCAGAATGAACTTGGTGCTTTTTGATGATGCTCTGGAGCACCTGACCATCATTCACCGCATCATCAGAATGGACCGTAGTCATGCATTGCTGGTTGGCGTAGGTGGTTCAGGGAAACAGTCTCTTACGAAGCTTGCTGCCTTCAGCGCAGGTTATGAGGTAATTCATCGCCTCAAACTGTTTCCGCCGTTTTTCATATATTTTTTAATGCAAATTTATATGTAATTTTTCCTGTATTTTTTTCACTTTACCTATTTTGTTCCCTTCATTCTTTCTGATTTGGTAATTTAAGAATGCTGTTTGCTTATAGGTGTTTGAAATTGCGCTTAGTAGAGGATACTCAGAGATTAACTTGCGTGAGGATCTAAAATCTCTGTACCTTAAATTGGGTATAGAGAATAAGAAAATGGTCTTCCTGTTTACTGATGCCCATGTGGCTGAGGAAGGTTTTCTGGAGCTCATTAACAACATGCTTACATCAGGTATTTAAAACAACTTTAATGAAGTTTAATGAGGTAAGATACACATTTGTTAATGAATCTATTTACTTTGAATCCCTTTGGATGTAAACATGAACAATTGTCACAGTTTTATGGATTGTGTTAAAATGAAATGTTAACGGCAATTACTGTGTGTTATCAGGGATGGTTCCAGCACTGTTCGCTGATGACGAGAAGGAATCAGTCCTGAACCAGCTGCGAGATGAGGCTATGAAAAATGGCTCTGGTCCTTCGAAAGAGAGTGTATGGCAATACTTTGTCAATAAGAGTGCCAACAACTTGCACATAGTGCTGGCCATGTCACCTGTTGGAGATACTCTCAGAACACGTTGTAGGAATTTCCCAGGTGTGTGAACAATGTATCAAAAAGTACTGTCACTTTCAGAGTTTCATATGTTCTTTGTTTTTTCACTTGTGTGTGTTTTTGTGCATCAGGATTGGTTAATAATACAAGCATTGACTGGTTCTCCCCATGGCCCCCGCAGGCCCTACACGCAGTGGCCAAGTCCTTCTTAGGTTTGTCTTAACTAAAGATTTCAATGCACTTTATAGATATGATTATTATTTTTCACCAGTCAACAACAGTGCAGCTCATTCATGCTAGTTTAAGTATCGTGTCTCATTTCAGGTGAGAATCCAATGATCCCAGAGTGTCATTCAGAAGCAGTGATTGCTCATGTATGCATGGTGCACAGCTCTGTAGGCGAGTATAGTAAACTGTTCCAGCAGACACTCCGCCGCAGCAACTACGTAACCCCAAAAAACTACCTGGACTTCATTAGCACCTACTCCAACCTTCTGGAGGATAAAGATAAATACATACTGGGTAAGAGCAAATTTCTCTTTAGTTGCTTGGAAACATTTGTCTGTGAAATATTATACTGCATATGTCTCAGTGTCGTTATTGTTAATTAAAACTAAACTAAAATAAAATGTAAATATTAGAAATGTTGCTGTGGCAACTAAATGAAATAAGCTGAAACTAATAAAATAGACAAAATCACAAAATTACAGAAATTGAAACGAAAAATATAAAACAGAAAATATAAAAATAAAATATAATTTCAAATATAATAAAGGACTATAATATTATATAAATAATACTAAAATAACAGTAATCTGTATGCACTATCCAGCACAATATAAACGTCTAGAAGGAGGTTTGGATAAGCTGAAGGAGGCAAGCGAGCAGCTAGCAGAGCTCAACACCAAGCTAGCTGAGCAGAAAGTGGTGCTGGCAGAGAAGACTTCAGCCTGTGAGATCCTTCTAGAAGAGATCTGCTCTAATACTGCTGTCGGTTAGTACAACATCACATACAAGCACATACAATGGGTCATTTATATCAAGTCAAAAATAGATTATAAACTCTGTCTCTTTCAGCGGAGGAGAAGAAAGCCCTGGCAGAGGAGAAGGCTAAAGAGATAGAGGAACAGAATAAGGTGATAGTTGTGGAGAAGAAGGATGCTGAGAGCTCTCTAGCTGAGGCTCTTCCTGCTTTAGAGGCCGCTCGCCTCGCCCTGCAAGACCTGGACAAATCTGACGTCACAGAAATCAGGTGGCCACTGTGCTTCTGGACTATATATATATATATATATATATATATATATATATATATATATATAACAGGAATAGAATAGGCAAAGTGTTAATGGTTAAAATAGGCAGTGTTTTTCTGGTCTACATGATTTACATGTATGGTTCTGTGCTCATCCTCTCCTCCACCCTCTTGTTTGTGGTATTGTAGATCATTTGCCAAGCCACCCAAACAGGTGCAGGTTGTGTGCGAGTGCATCCTGGTGATACGTGGCTATAAAGAGATCAACTGGAAGACAGCCAAGGGCATGATTTCAGAGGCCAACTTCCTGCGTTCGCTTATGGAAATGGACTGTGACTCAATCACTGCCAGTCAAGTCAAGACTGTCAAAGGTAAACCACCCTATGTATTCATCGTCTTGATGCTACTCTGTGATCCCAAAGCCTCAAGGAGGCTTTTTAGTCTTCAACGTAAACCCACCCATGAAAATTGTGATGATCTATTGTATTACCTTCTCCTTGCCATATAACCAGCCTACCTAAGGAACCTTAACACCAGTTTGGAGGAGATGCAAGCCATCAGTAAAGCCGGTTCTGGCATGCTAAGGTTCGTGGAGGCAGTCATGGGCTACTGTGACGTGGCCAAAGACATCAAACCCAAGAGAGAGAAGGTCTGATATGCTTTTATAACTGAGACTATAAAGGCATGAATTCAGTTGCGTAAAGTTTATTACATCTCATTTAGCTGAAATTAAATCACAAAATTACATTTAAAGGTAGCTCGTCTGGAGAGGAATTTCTTCCAGAGCAAACGTGAGCTGGAGCGAATCCAGAATGAGCTCAGTGCCATCCAGAAAGAGCTTGGAACTCTTGGAAGCAAATATGAGGCTGCCATGACAGAAAAGCAACTTCTTCAGGAGGAGGCTGAGGTCATGGAGAGAAGACTCATTGCTGCTGACAAACTCATCTCGGGCCTGGGATCAGAGAATAAGCGGTCAGCCTACTCATTAAAATCCTAAAAACCTGAATGCAAATGACTCATAGAACAACAGATTTCTGACATCAAGGCTTAAATTATTCTCTCCAAGCTAAATGAGATTTTAGTCATTAGTCATGTGCTGTATGTCTATCTGCATGTAGCTGGACAGAGGACCTGGAGGAGCTGCAGCAGCGGCGAGTGCGTCTTCTAGGAGACTGTCTGGTCTGCGCTGCCTTCCTCAGCTACGAGGGAGCATTCAGCTGGGATTTTCGCAATGAAATGGTGTATGAGGTGTGGCAGGCAGACGTCCTGGAGAGAGGCATTCCTCTGAGCCAGCCTTTCCGAATAGAAAATCTGCTCACTGATGAGGTGGAGATCAGCAGGTGACTCACCAAATGATGTGTAGAAGAATGGATGTCAATTGTGTATTTGTTGGTGATGACGTAAAAACTGTGTGCATTCTCTTAGATGGGGATCTGAAGGTCTTCCTCCAGATGAACTTTCAGTGCAGAATGGCATCCTGACCACCAGATCCAGCCGCTTCCCCTTGTGCATTGACCCCCAGCAGCAAGCCCTCAACTGGATCAAAAAGAAGGAAGAGAAGAGCAATCTGAAGGTTTTACGTCATTATATCACTTAAGGCTTGTTTATCTGTAATCAATCTTGGTCTATTTTTACAATCAATATTCTGATTTGCAGATCTCATCATTCAATGACCCAGACTTCTTGAAGGGGCTGGAGTTAGCCATTAAGTATGGTTTCCCCTTCCTTTTCCAAGATGTGGATGAATATATTGATCCAGTCATTGACAACGTCCTTGAGAAGAATGTAAAAGGGCCAGAGGGACGTCAGGTTGTCATACTCGGTGATAAGGAAGTTGACTATGATCCCAACTTTAAACTTTACCTCAATACCAAACTTGCAAACCCCAAGTTCTCTCCTGCAGTATTTGGGAAGGCCATGGTTATCAATTACACAGGTAAGAGCAAATTTTTTAGTAAACCGGGGTTGACACCAGGTCTCCATGCAAATGGAAGTATACAACACTCACAATTTATCACAAATTTATTCATGTATAAGTCCAGTGCCCATTTTTGATCATTATTTTAATTACAGTTTTAAAGGGGTCATATGATGCTATTTTAAAGATCATTATTTTGTGCATTTGGTGTAACAGAATATGTTGACATGCTTTAATGTTCAAAAAACACATTATTTTTCAAATACTGTACATTATTGTAGTTCCTCTATGCCTCGCCTCTCTCAAACACGTCGTATTGTATAAAGCCCCTCCTTCCGACAAGTGCAGTCTGCTCTGATTGGCCAGCTGAGACCAACACCACAAGGGCACGTCAGAAATGTAACGCCCCTAACCATAATCACGAGCTTCAGCTTTCAAAGTAAAACTAAAGACATTTAATAACGTCCTTAGTTTTACCATCAGTTCAAGCCAGAGAGGGGAATAGAGTCACGGGACAGACACAGTAATGATGCTCGTATGTACAGTATTTGCAGTACACAAGCCGCAGTTAAGACAGCTGACTCCACTGTGATGTGACCCTGTCTCTCTCTCTCTCTCTCTCTCTCTCACACACACACACACAACGTGTTACTCTACACTACTTGAATGAGGCGTTTTAGCCCGGTCTGGATCAGCCTTCTCTTTTAGATAGAATAAATCCTTTTGTGGGAGACTTTTGAGCTTTGTAACTCTGCAGATCTTATATATGCACAAACAGCTACATAACACACTAAAGAAAAGGAAAACAAGAAATCGCACCATGTGACCCCTTTAAAAAAATCACCTAGTTTTTAGGAGTGAAGATGCATTTTTTCTGACTTAGATGTGAATATGCACTTAGTCTAGGACTTTACAGTTTTTCATTTAATCTTTCTGTTAAAACTGTTTTCCAGTAACCCTAAAGGGCCTGGAAGACCAGCTGCTGAGTGTTATTGTGGGATTTGAGCAGAAGGACAAAGAAGAGCAGAGAGAACGGCTTATTCAAGAGACTAGTGAGAACAAACGTTTGCTGAAAGACCTTGAGGACTCACTGTTGAGAGAGCTGGCCACCTCCACAGGAAACATGCTAGATAACGTAGAGCTCATACAGACTCTGGAAGAAACCAAGACCAAAGCCAGTGAGGTTAGTTAATTGCACACCACACAAATGCATAATGGCCTATTAATTATTTCATAAATATTTATCACAGAGACTAGTACACTGCCGTTCAGAAATTTTGAATTGGTAATACATATATATTATTTATTTATTTTTTATTTTTTGCATTTCTTTGATCAAACATACAGCAGCAAAATAATAATGACAGATATTTCTATTTTAATATGTTTTAAAATCTTATTTATTCCTGTGATGGCAAAGTTGAATTCTCAGCAGCCATTGCTCCAGTCTTCAGTGTCACACGATCTTTCATAAATTATTCCAATATGCTGATTTAATGCTCATGAAACATTTCTTATTATTATCGATGTTGAAAAAAGTTGCACTGCTTAATATTTTTGTGCTTATACATTTCGTCAGGATTCTTTGATAAATAGAAATTTCAAAAGAACAGCATTTATTTGAAGTCAGATTTTTTTTTTTATCCATATAAAAGACAGTACTGTGACTTTTGATCAATTTGATACATCCTTGCTTAATGAAAGTATTAATTTCTTTTTTCTTTATTGTACCATCTCCAAAGTTTTGAATTATAGTGTACATACTGATTAATTAAACTAAACAGGATATGTGCAGTTTACAATTTAACAATCATTATTTGACTCCAAAAGGTGTTTGAAAAACTGAAGTTGGCAGAAAAGACAGCCAGTGATATTGAAACACTGAGAGATGGCTACCGTCCGGCTGCCAAGCGGGGAGCTGTCTTGTTCTTTGTGCTGGCTGAGATGGCTCTGGTCAACACCATGTACCAGTATTCACTTGCTTCCTTTTTAGAGGTGTTTGACCTCTCACTGTCCAAGTCTATGCCCAACTCAATCCTGCCCACTAGACTGAAGAACATCATGGATACACTTACGCAGAATGTCTATAACTATGGCTGTACTGGTGAGCCTGTTAAACTCTTAAAGTCTAATGGATCCTGATCACAAATTGAAATTGAAATTTTTGTTATATACTGTAATTAACTGTTAAAGAGCACACCATCTGATTAAGACCCTTTATAGTCCATGAACATTAGCAACTAGTGATGACAGGAAAAAGTTGAAATGAAATCAGTTATTTCTTCAGTGTATTTAAACCAAACTTCTTTTATGCATTGTTGTTTAGGTCTGTTTGAAAGACACAAACTTCTCTTCTCCTTCAACATGACCATTAAGATTGAGCAGGGTGAGGGCCGAGCACCCCAGGATGAACTAGAGTTCTTCCTCAAAGGTAGAAGCTTCAGGAAGACTTCTCCCACTCTTTTACAATATAAAACCAAAAAATAAACAAACCAAATCTGCCTTCTCTCTCCAGGTAACCTCTCTTTGGAAAAAAGCAAACGTAAGAAGCTGTGCGACTGGCTGCCTGATCAAGGCTGGGAGGACATAGTGCGCCTTATGGAACTCTTTCCTAATGAATTTGGTACTTTAGCAGACGATATAGAAAAGAATCCTGAGGAATGGAAGAAAGTGAGTGGTGGAAATCACTAAACACACGCCTGATGAACCCACAGTGAGATACTATCACTTCCTGAGTCCGACCCATAATGTCTTTCTATTTCTGCTGCAGTGGTATGATTTGGATGCTCCAGAGCAGGCTTCTTTCCCCATGAAGTACAAGGAAAACCTCACTCCCTTCCAAAAGCTTCTGCTGATTCGCTGCTTCAGGCTGGACCGAGTCTATCGTGCTGTCAGTGATTACGTCACGCTTACCATGGGAGAGAAGTAAGAGGAAATTCACAGCATATTAAAAAACCTCTTAAGATTATATTTGTTATATTTTGAGATATTACTCTTCAGCTCTTGGTCTGTGAACTGTAGTTTGGTTTATTTGTTTGTTATTTGTCTTTTTTTTATTTTTTTTATCTAACTTTGTAAAGCAACCTTGGGTTTTTGGAAAGGCACTATAAAAATAAAACTTTAGCAAGCACTTTGGCAAAATGTAGGCAAAATGTAGACTGAAGGGTGGAATGCACTGCACAACTTTTAAAACTTTTTGCTGAATCGTTATAGAGAAAAACTGGGCATCATACTAATTTGTGCAGAAACATGCGCCTGGTTGCTAGTAAATGCATGACAAATGAAAACAATGTGTTCTAAATATGGCTGAAAATATCAAACTTTGTTTTATATCCTCCAACTGGTCTGAACTAAGCTAAAAAAAAAAATCTTAGTCTGTGCATAATTCACTACACCATTTTCTGTACAATCTGTCAACTCCCACTTCCAAAAATCTGCAGACTGGCTCTGACTTACAGAGTGCAAATTAGAGCAAAAACTAGGGCAAAAGTCATGTGGTATATTCCAGCCTTAATGTTCATATTACAAACATCCAAGCTTTTAATGAATGAAAATCAGTGGCATTTGTTAGGAGAATAAGTGCTAACTCTCTCTTTCTCACTTCTTTACTGTGTCACTCAGATACGTGCAGCCTCCCGTGATCAGTTTTGAAGCTATCTTCGACCAGAGCTCCCCAAACTCTCCCATTGTGTTTATTCTGAGTCCAGGCTCAGAACCAGCCAGTGATCTGATGAAGTTAGCCAAACGCTCCGGTTTTGGGGCCAACAGACTCAAATTTCTTGCCATGGGGCAGGGCCAGGAGAAGGTAAATGTGCACTCCCACAAATACTGCTACATGCTATATGCTAAATGGTCGATATGTTATAATTATGATATATCTGGCACAGTGCACTGCAGTGGTGCATTGCTTCTTGACCACCAGTAATATGATAACAGACATATTTGGGAAATCTGCCCTTGACCTCTACAAGACAATCTGTAAAAAGGGACAAATATGACATTTGTGTTTCAGGTTGCATTGCAACTGTTGGAAACTGCAGTGGCACGAGGCCAGTGGCTGATGCTGCAAAACTGTCATCTGTTAGTGAAATGGCTGAAGGATCTAGAGAAAGCACTGGAAAGAATCACTAAACCCCACCCAGACTTCCGCCTATGGCTCACCACAGAGCCCATTAAAGACTTTCCCATCGGCATCCTGCAGAAATCCCTCAAGGTCAGGACACATTTAATGTGTGAACATTTAATGTGTGAATATCATTTCCATGTTAACACATTTGCCACCTTCAGGTTGTGACAGAACCTCCGAATGGACTGAAGCTGAATATGAGGGCGACGTATTTTAAGATCCCTAATGATAAGGTGATGAATTGTCCTCACCCAGCCTTTCGCAGTCTGGTTTATGTGCTGGCCTTCTTCCATGCTGTGGTTCAGGAAAGACGCAAGTATGGCAAAATCGGCTGGAATGTGCCTTATGATTTCAACGAGTCTGACTTCCTGGTAAGTCTACTCAAACCCAAAGATCCTTGAAATGTTCAGGTAGTTTACAGTTAGTTTAAGACACTTTTCATTGCTTTTCGATTATGTTGTTTCATTGTCTCTCAGGTGTGTATGGAAATTTTGGACACCTACCTAACCAAAGCTCACACTCAAGGAGATGCCATGATACCATGGGCAAGTCTCAAATACCTAATTGGCGAGGTAAAAAAACTAATTTAAGTTGTGTCATTTGTAAGCAGAAAAAATGCTAATGATTAAGAAAAAAGCCATTTATATTGCTACAAAAGATTTTATTCCAAATAAATGCTGTTCTTTTGAACTTTCTATTGATCAAAGAATCCTAAAAAATGATCATGAAAATAATGAAAAAATAAAATAAAACTGAAATAAATATAATGGTTTAATAACATTTTAAAATCTATTAAAATAGGAACATTTGTCAAATACAATAAAGTATTTTGTCTTGTTTGTCTCAGGTGATGTATGGTGGCAGGGCGATTGACAGCTTTGATCGTAGGATCCTCACAGTTTACATGGACGAGTATCTGGGCGACTTCATCTTCGACACCTTCCAGCCCTTCCACTTCTTTCACAATAAAGATGTGGACTACAAGATCCCTCCAGATGGACCCAAGCAGGTTTATGTTGGTATGTTGCTTCCTACAATCTAGCATCAGAAAGACTGGTTTGAATTTGACAGACACTCAAACTCTCCACATTTCGCAGATGAGATCGAGTCACTGCCTCTTGCTAACACAGCAGAGGTGTTTGGATTACACCCTAATGCTGAGATTGGATACTACACACAGGCTGCCCGAGATATATGGACTCATCTTATTGAGCTACAACCACAGACAGGTACCTGGTTTATATTGCTTTACAATACTGAAATATGATCACTATGATCATTGTGCCTACATATTAACAATATACAAATTTTAATATACATACAGTTCATATATTTGACATATCAGTGAATAACAGTTATTTTCAAAATGCTATAAATATATTTACTGGCATGTAAAATCTTTAGGTGACTCTGGCAGTGGGATTAGTAGAGATGAGTACATCAGCCAGGTGGCACGGGACATTCAGAGCAAACTACCTGAAGTGTTTGACCTGGATGTGATTCGCAAGAAGTTGGGGCTGGAGATCTCTCCAACGTCTGTAGTGCTAATACAAGAGCTGGAACGCTTTAACAAACTCACCCTCAGGATGAGTCGTTCTCTGGCTGAGCTCCAGCGAGTGAGTGACATGAAGACAAAGAGACAAAAAAAATTATTCCAGCTTACAATTAATACAACTGTTTATGGTGCATTAAAATTGGTCGGTTTCACAGCAGACCGTGTGTGTGTATGTGTGTGTGTGTTTTCTGTCTAAAGGCCCTGGCTGGTGAGGTTGGAATGAGCAGCGAGTTAGATGAGGTGGCGAGAGCTCTGTTTAATGGGCAGATTCCTGTTATCTGGAGGAAACTGGCACCAGATACTCTAAAGTCTCTAGGAAACTGGATGATCCACTTCAAGAGGCGACATGAACAGTACAGCTCATGGGTGAGAATCAAATATCACACCATATAAGACAGTATTTTTTTGAAAGACACCCTCTTAGCTTTTTGTTACTTACTATGTAATAATAGGACAGTAAGTAACAAAAAGCTACATTTTAACAAAATAATTTTTGAATAATTATTCATTTTAATTTATAATTATATATATTTTTTTATTTTTTAACAAAAATAATTTTGTTAAAATGTATAAGCAAGAATAGGATAGAGCAGTCTATAATAGTGACACCAATTAATTGCCTGATTAGTTGAAATGGCAGAGACACTACCATTTTGTTTGGGGTTGGTAAGGCTTTTTTTTAATGATTTTGTTTTTCTTTTTCAGTATTCGTTTTTGAATATGGAGAATAAGTATCTTATTCTCACCAATGCTGTCATTTGATGAAAAAATACTGTAAAACAGTGAAATATTATTGCAATTTAAAATAACTTGTCTGTTAATATGTTAAAATGTAATTTATTTCTCTGTTGGCAAAGCTGAATTTTTATCATTACTCCTCATGATCCTTCAAAGATAATTCTAATATACTGATTTGGTGCTCATGAAACATTTCTTAATATTATCAGTATTATATTCATATAAATATTTTGTGGAAACTGATACATTTTTTCAGATGCCTTGATTAAAAAATTCAAAAGAACAGAATTTATTTGAAATAGATATTTTGGTAACAATTTAAAATTCACTTTCATTGAATAAAAGCATCAATTCATTTAAAAATAATATAAAACAAAGTCTGTGCACTTGGATGAACAGAGGTCTTACTGCCCCATTTTGTCTGTTAAAACAAAATTAGGTCAGGTCCTGTAAATTAACTTCTAATTGAATTTATCAAATGGGCTACTAACTAACTAAATAAATAAATACATGTTTTTCTGATATTGTTTTTCATCTATGTAGGTGGATGAGGGAGAGCCCTGTGTGATGTGGCTGTCAGGCTTGCATATCCCAGAATCATACCTGACAGCACTGGTCCAGGCCACATGCAGGAAGAATGGCTGGCCTCTGGATCACTCCACCCTTTACACACAGGTTACACACTACAGGAGTGAGGACGAGGTCAAAGAGAGACCAGGACAGGGTGAGAGCGCACAACACCCTGCTCATAAAAAATGAACATGAGACTCAAGCACAGGTTAAAAACACGTTCTTTCTTTTCTCTGTTAGGATGTTTTGTATCAGGCCTGTATCTGGAGGGGGCAGACTGGGACGTTGAAAAAGGATGTCTGGTGCGCAGCAAACCCAGAGTTTTAGTGTCTCAACTACCCATTCTCAAAATCATTCCTATTGAAGCACACCGCCTCAAACTCCAGGCAAGATGCTTCATATTTTTTATCACGATGTCTTGGAATATCTGCCTGGAAATACTTAAAGCAATGTGTATTTTGGTTTGCTTTATAGAACACCCTGAGGACTCCAGTCTACACCACCTCTATGAGGAGGAATGCTATGGGTGTTGGACTGGTGTTTGAGGCTGATCTTTACACCACCAAGCACATTTCTCACTGGGTACTGCAGGGAGTATGTCTATGCCTCAATGCTGACTGATAGTCTAACTGTGATAATATGAAATTATTTATGAGAGGATTTTAAACTTTTAAAATGATTAATAAAGTAATAAAATAAATGTTTTGTTTGTGACCAATGATTTTATTACAATTTCAAAAGACCTATGCTGTTGAGGTGTTTTGTTTCATCACTAGGTGGCAGCACACTAATTATTGCTGCCAGGACCTGTTGCATTCAGTTTTGTTTACTTGATTTCACTTAAAATGTTAAATAGGAATCACTTTTTTATCTAATGACACTTCCTATGATTTGTTAATTAGTAGGAAAAATCTCAAAATGTTATATTAATTTGGTCAAAGCAAAAAAGGAAAGTCAAAACTTATTTATAAAACCTGCCAAAAAAAAAACGAATTATTGACATCCAAATCTGTTTTCCAGACTCTCTTCGTGTAGGTACTTTGAACCAGTGTTTGTTATTTTTAACTAAAACTCAAATTAATACAAATATTTTTGTTAATTGAAACAAGATGAATATAATTTAAAATAAAATTTAAAAAACTAAAACCTAAACTTATTTTAGCCCTTTTCCTAATTTTCTTTCAAGTTGAAGCACTAAAAATACTCCAATTAAAATAAATTTAAAACTAAATAGAAATATAAAAAATAATAATAAATAAAAATAAAAAATAAACTAATAAAGAATGACAAAGCAATTACTAAATTACTAAAACTTAAAAATATTATAATGGAAACTAAAAATATTCCAAAAAAACAAAACAAAAAAAAAACAATTCAAAATATTAATGAATAAATATTGCTAAAATAACACTGCTCTGAACTTACTGGAAATGCTCACTAATGCAGAATGGTAGTTCAGATTGTCCCATCCTCCTCTAGCTTATGGATAAGTATTTAAATAAGTTAAATCATTTTAATGCTTTAAAAATATTTATTTATTCATGTTTCTTGTAAGTGCAGAATGCCTCCTCAGCTTCCTCTGGGGGGCGCTCTGGCCACATATACCTCATCAAAGTGAGTGCCAACAAACACTCCCTTAAGATTTCGTAGGTAGCTCCAGGTCAAACTATATAAGTGAAATAGTTCAATTTAAGATGCATTGGATGTTTTACTTAGGCAAAAGTATTTCGGTTTTACTGTTATAAAATGATAAAGAAGAATTTATCTATAGACCCCATGTCTCATAAGCACCTCTCAAACTCACATGACCAAATCAATACTAGATGAGGAACACTGACAATCATTTAAGTTTTATACTTATCATTAACAAAAGTATCATTAACAGCATCAAACAGCAGGGGCTAACTGTGTCATGCTGACCATCTAAACCATATCTCCATGGTCTCAATCACCTCTTGTTATCATATATGTATGATACTGAGAGCATAATCTCTCTAAGCTGCCTTATCTAGACACACTGCTCTATCTAGTGACAACATTAGACAGCATCAGGTGTGGAAGCTTTAGACAGGTGAGATAGGTTTTTTTTTCAGTGCATTAATCAGATATATCCTCAGGCTGTTCTCATGCTCGCTGGACCCCGCACTACAGCAGACAGGAGGACTGCATCATCATGCTAAGTTTAAGAAACAGGAGCTCACTTTCAGGGAGGTGAACAGTCTTGCTGATGTGACTTGCACTGAATTAAGTAAGCAGAACTATACTAATTTTATTCAGCAGATTCTGATGAGACCTTCAGCAATGCGGCTTGCTGTATTCCATCAAACTGCGATAGCTTGTCCCACCACAAGCATTAAACTTTAATGGAAATAATTCACAAGAGTCTTTTGGGGGCAGATGAACTCCACCTCTTCTGTTTATATTATTAGTTGGTACACGTGATGAAATCTCGGAAGATCAACTGAGTAACATAAAATAAAAATAAAATAAAAGGGTTATTTGAAAGTCTTAAAGTTTGGCAGTCCGATCAAATGATGAGTCAAGACAGAGATGTGAAACCTCTTGGCTGATTTTACTCTGATTCATCACTCACATTAGACATGAAAGGTCAAGTGCATTGTATTATGGGATACAGTACTTCACACCAAAAGCTCTGTTGTATACTGCTCATTTTTGTGCGTGTGCACACAGTATACATACTACATCATATACTGCCCCAAAATTAGTATCCCAGCAGGAACGTTCTGGACCGTTGGACCTTTTTTACTGGGGCATGATCCCCAGTCATATACAACCATGTAAATTATTACTGATAAATCCTTGTGTGTCAATAGAGATTATAATATAAAAATGGCTTGAGGATCATTTTAACTGACAATATTTTAGTAGTCATTTTGTTTTCTGTCAGCTTTTAAGAATGTCAGATTCATGAATGAATCACACTTTCAATCTAATCAGCTAAACACGCTTGCAAAATGGTTCAAATAGTTAACGATTCATGATGATTCATTTGGACAGTTGACTTCTGAACTGATTTGTTTGCACCGGTTATTCACATCAATATAGTAACGGGATATTTTATATTACAAACAAAAAAAGAGTAGCTGATGATATTCTGGATATTTACCTACAATATATTTTAAGAAACTAAACGGAAATGTATTCTATTGTTTGTCAGCGATTGAACAGATCTTGTGTGATGCAGGAAAGGCAATTATATCTAAAACATTTTAGTTGGATGTTTGTCTTAGTTTCAGGATGTTTAGAGTACATTCAAATCTAATGCTTCTATAATGTTTGCAAAATGATGATATGGAACGTTTCCTTAATATTCGCTTTTAAAACATGCAGAGAACATTCAGATATAACGTTTTCAACTATTAATGGGAACAGTACCAAACATTCTTGAAACATTTTTGTTAACTGGAATGTTAGTATGATACTGTGCACATATCTAATCGGATATGGTTACATGTGGGAAAGTGCTACACTATCATTTTAAGGTCAGTAATATTGTTAATAACAATACTAAGTGAGAATTTTGAAGGTCTGTGCTCAAAACCTGCTTTTATGGCTCTTTGGATGTGCATCTAAGAAAAGATGATCTAGTTTCTAAATCTTCAGACAGCAGGAGAAGATACCAGACTACCCTTCCAGTTGAAAATCCCTGTTCCAGCACACTCAGTTCTCATGGCTGGTCTGGGATCTAATGGCTGATGTAACTGATTAGAGGTTGGGGCCAGTTACTGCCTTGCTTTCCCTGTCATCACTAATACTGTAAGTTGCCTCCTGCCATGCTAGTGGAATGTGTCTGTCTGTCTGTCTGTCTATCTATGCTACTGTGAATACCTCATTAGTTTAGGGTTGGTAAAATTTTTAAATATTTTTGAAGCTAGCATCTTACACTTAATATCTTATGCTTTATCAATGTTGAAAACAGTTGTGCTGAATATTTTTGTGCAAATAACATTTATGAAATGGCAATATTTTTTAACATTTAAATGTCTTTAATGTCATTTTTGATCAATTTAATGCTGAATAATAAGTATTAAGTTTTAATTTCTTAAAAAAAAAAATTGACACCAAACTTTTTCATAATTTCTTAATCATGCAGAGTCTGAAGTATAATTCAGCTTTCGGCAGCTGTGGGTGCCTCAGTGGTGATTTCGTTGACTCTGAAAAGCCATAATGACATAGATCTCACCTACTATGGAGACTCTTTGTCTGGGTGGTGGCTGCTATGGAAACGCTGGCAGAGAGAGTGAAGGTTAGAGAAATACTGATAGCTGAATATGGAATTAATAATGGAGGGTTATGCAAGACCAAGTCTTACTTTCAGGCTGTGAGTTTGGTTCACACTGACCTGTGATATTTATACACAACTATTTTGGTTATATGTGTAGATACAAAAAAAAAAAAAAAAAGTACATTGATTAATGATCATTAGAATTCGAGATTGCTCCGCTTCAAAACAAGCTTTATAAATCAAGTGGGATAAATAAATCCTGGCTGTAAGCATATCATTTATGTTTCTGCATAATCACCACTCAGACATGCTCCCCTGAGGCCATAAGATAATTAAGGTTTTGCACGGAATTATAAATGAGACAGGTGGATATGTGCTCTTTTTTTGACTTACGGTCCTCTAGGTCTGAAGATTGAGATTGGTATGATTTATGCATCTTAAAAGACAGCCTCTACTGTGAGTATAAAAGGTCACAATTGGCCCACTGGAGTTTGGCAAATTTGATTAGATTGCTGTGAGTGTCCTTTCATCTTCTCATCATTGCTTCTGGTTTTCTTGGCTTTCAGTCGTATATAAATGGCCTTTCTGTGCTGACTAGGAAACTGGCTACCTCTATGGAAATACTTTGTTGGCTGTGTGCTGCTACTACAACCAACATCATGATGAATCCTGCAAAATCAAGAGAACCAGGAGAGTTCGTGTCTCAAAAAATGAGTTACAATTTCTTCTTTATTAGGACCCCCAAATCAAGTCCTCAATTCATCCATTTATATATTTCAGGTACCATATCCATTTTTTTTTTCAATGAATGGAATTATTTCTACTAATTTCAATCAGTAACTCGTCTTTGTAATGGAAAGAGCTAGCTTTAAGGTGACCAGATTTCTAAAATCAAGTTTTGTATCAATCGCCCAAAACTTCTTATGTGAGGTGCAATCAGTTTTAGTAACATGCAACTTCTTACCCTTCTTCAGAGCCCATGGCAAAGACCTAATTCTCTTATTATCTTTCACAGGTGGTGACCTGTCCCAATGCTTATTTCAATGACCTGACCAAAATAGTGTCCAGAATTAGAGCCAGTGAAGCAGGCTGTCATGGAAGGTGAGGAATGAGCACCGTATTTAGCATACACCCACATTCACATACTGCATTTATTCCTGCTCTTCATTCACCTTTTCATCTGAAGAATGAGTCTAAGCTTGTTGTCTGCAAATGTCTATATGTATTTAACCATATACTGGTTCATGTAGTTTTTCCCCTTGTCACTGCATCCTGTCTTTGAATTTAGGCACAATATTAAAGTAAAAAAAAAAAAAAAGTACATGGCACTAGTGTTTTATTTTGGTATCACAAAAAGCACATTTCAAAAACTGGATTTCTGGATTTAAAATAACCATAAGTTTCATTGTGTGGTTTAAAAAAAAAAAAAGTTTTGCCTCTTAGTTGTCAGAAGTAAAAAAAAATATATATATATATACAGTATCTCACAAAAGTGAGTACACCCCTCACATTTCAGCAACAATTTTAGTATATCTTCTTAAGGGACAATACTACGCAAATGAAACTTGGATATATTTTAGAGTAGTCAATGTGCAGCTTGTATAGCAGTGCAAATGTACTGTCCACTAAATATAACTCAGCATATAGCCATTATTGTCGAAATAACTGGCAACAAAAATGAGTACACCCTAAGTGAACATGTCAAAACTGTGTCCAAAGTCTCAATATTTTGTAGGGGCACCATTGTTATCTAGTACTGCCTTAATCCTCCTGGGCATGGAATTCACCAGAGCTGTGCAGGTTGTTGCTGGCATCCTCTTCCACTCCTGTATAATGACATCATGGAGCTGTTGGATGTTAGACACATGGTGAATGCCCCACATGTGCTCCATAGGGTTCAGGTCTGGAGACATACTTCGCCACTCCATCACCTTCACCTTCAGCTTCATGCCGTTCGGCCCAGTTTCTGAAGGGAGGGCATCATATTCTGCTTCAGAATGTCACAGTACATGTTGGAATCCATGTTTCCCTCAGTGAACCTCAGCTCCCCAGTACCAGCAGAACTCATGCAGCCCCAGACCATGAAGCTACCACCACAATGCTTGACTGTAGGCAAGACACAATTTTCTTGGCACTCCTCACCAGGGCATCGCCACACATGCTGGACACCATCTGAGCCTCATCTATCTTAGTCTCATCAGGACATGGTTCCAGTAATTAATGCTCTTGGACAGGTTGTCTTCAGCAAACTGTTTGCAGGCTTTTTGTAAGCCAGCTTCAGAAGAGGCTTCCTTCTGGGATGACGATCATGCAAACTGAGCGGCGTATGGTCTGAGCCCTGACAAGCTGACCCTTCACTCCTGCAAACTCTAAAGCAATGCTGGCAGCACTCATGCGTCTGTTTTTCGAAAGCCAGCTTCTGCACCTAAAGCACAGCACAAGGATCGACCCTTGCGAGGCCTGTTCCGAGTGAAACCAGTCTTGGAAAACCTCTGTATGACCCTGGCCACTGTACTGTAACTCAGTTCCAGGGTGTTACTGATCTTCTTATAGCCTCGGCCATCTTTGTGGAGAACAACAATTCTAATTCTCAAATCCTCAGAGAGTTCTTTGCCATGAGGTGCCATGTTCAGTGGTCAGTATGAGAGAACTGTACTCAAATCACCAAATTTTAACTGCTGTAATATAAGATACACAAATTGGTACAGTCCTCTCAAGCAGACAAAAACATGAACATGATGAGTATGACATGTGGCTTTGCATGGTTAAACGACATATAGCTGTTATCACTTAGGGTGTACTCATTTTTGTTGCCAGCTTTTTTGACAATAATGGCTGTATGTTGAGTTATTTTCAGAGGACAGTAAATATTTACTGCTATACAAGTTGCACATTGACTACTGTAAAATATATCCAAGTTTCATTTCTATAGAATTATCCCTTGAGAAGATATACTAAAATGGTTGCCAAAATGTGAGGGGTGTACTCAATTTTGTGAGATACTGTATGTATAATATATATACATATAAATATATACAATGACAGTATTATACTTAAGTTGTCACAGTAACTTCATCAGGTGTCACCATGAAATTGCAATTAAGCAGCGATGAACAGTGTGAGAAGTGTTATAATGCCTCACACAGGGTCAATTACAGGTCTCTACATTGCTGTTCAGCATATATGTTAATAAAATCTCCGTTGACTGTCAAATGTATGCTGATGATACTGTTATTCACAAACATGTAAAAATATGCAGCCGACTACATATACAGGTACATCAGCAAAAATTGAATATTTCAAACTTAATGACAAGAAAAATGTGTGAGTTTTTTTTTTTTCTTTCTTTTTACTACAAGGACATATTTTGAAACCTGAAATACCTGTTCTAAAAAAGGAAAACCTTGAGTTATTCAGGAGTTTAGATATCTAGGATGCAGCTGATATTTAACTTTTATTTGATAACTTAGCATCAAACGGTATGGCTTATTCGAGTAAACATAGACAAAATAGTTAATAAAATTATTCAAGTAATTAATATTAAGTAATTGGTTACACAATTTCACTTTTTACAGTGTAGCTCATTTTTATTATTATTATTTATTATTAAACTAACATATTAACAACTGTGTAAGAATTGTTCTGCTTGACAAATAGTCACAAAATCAAATGACTAGTCTTGTACCTATCAAAACAAATTTTGTAATCAATCTCTGAAAGGTCAAAATAGTAGCTAAACCATTGTGACATCTTGGCCGTGTATAATCTTTTAAATGAGAAACACTTTATGAAAATTATAGATGCACTGTATTTGAAATCTTTGTTCTTGTTCCTCTTGTGAAATCATGCATAGAATTACAGTACAGGAATCTAAGTGCTTATACAAGAGATTATTGCATAATACCATTAAGAAAATGTGCTCTAGCTCAATCAGCCCCTCTTCTTTCAGATCTGAGGAATATGTGGATTGAAATGCACTTCAAACTGTGTTTATACAATGCAGTAAAGCATAATGGAAACATTAGAAGTTTCATGTAAATTAAATATGCCAGAGCATCAAAGATAGCATGTGAATATAAAAGACCTCAATACGGGTAATTAAGGGGAATTAAAAACAAATGGATCTGAGATGTCTGCCTGATAATTATAAAGAGCAATATGAACAGATAAAGAAAGTATAAAGGAAATTATAAACAAAACTGTGAGGCTTTTATTTTCTTTACTCAAAATTCAGCACCACAGAAAGTCCAGTCAGACCGAATTGATTTTCAGGACCTTGGACAAGACCCCAAAGTGGAAAATGTGTGTAGATGTAGATGTATTTTGCAGTGTTCATTTTTTAAAACATTTGTTGGGGGATGAATTGTGCTAATGTTGATATAAGACAAATTGACCTAATAATATATGATTTTGTGTAATATATGATAATTGTTATCTTGTTCAGTTTTCATGAGGACTTCAATAGTCATTGCAGTAGTAATTTTACTCTTTTGGTGTGTGTGTGTGTGTGTGTGTGTGTGTGTGTGTGTGTGTGTGTGTGTGTGTGTGTGTGTGTTTGTTCCAGACAGAGCAGCAGCTGGAGAATTACGTTGAGAAAATGGATATGAAGATCACAAAGACAGAGAACATCGAAAATACTTACCTCAGAATGTGAGACCATCTGCACTTAAATAAAAAAGAAAGCCTCTCTTTATGACCACAACACTTTCTGAGACATTTTATAAAGACTTTCTTTCTTTCTTTCTTTCTTTCTTTCTTTCTTATCACTAACACATTCTTGAATTTTGCAATGAATCAATGTTTGAATTATTTTTGACCCACTAATGACAGTCTTTTTTTAAGTTGGTCTGGAAGACATGCAAAGTGATATAAGCAGATATAACCACAAAGTAGAGAAACAGTTGTATTTGAATCCCCACTGATGTAGATACAGTGATTATTTTATGTTTCTGAGTTGTTTAATGTTTCTATTTGGCATGAGTGACTGTTTTTTTTATTGGCCTGATGTCACATCCTCAAAAATATGCCTCCTATCACTTTGAAATTTTCCCCATGGCTGAGTCTTCGGTTTTGATTGACTTTTGAGCTGATTAGTATTGCGGCGCCTCTCCTTCCTTTGTCCCTTTCTCCTCCAGCTATCTTCAAGATTAACTACCTTCTGGCAACATATTCGAAGTCACAGCCCAGAGCTCCACTTAAAGTCATAATCTAATCAGATACGAGACCCAGGCTAGCTCACAAAAGCCTTTTAACAGAGAGAATAACAGTTCAGCAGTTATGCTGAAGTGAGGAGAGAAGTTATGGGCTTAGTTGGTATAATGGGACAGTTTAAATAATGCCTCTAAAGACATCATTTGGTGTAGTTCAGGGTGATGGTTTATAGCCCTTTTAAGATGGCTTTTAAACTCTACAGACTGATGAAAAAAAGCTGGATAAGGTCTCAGAAATCTCTGCGTGGATTGGAAGGTTGAAGGTTTAGAAAGAGTAGTTGGAGTTGGCACAAGAACAGCTCAACTGCAGCCAATGAGATGAGAGGCTGGAGAATCTTTACTGCGAGCTGTCTGGCAACGAAAGTGTAGAGATTTGAAAGGCAAATAAATCTGTTGCACACATCAGATTTGTTGGTACAGATTTGTGGCTCATATCCTCAAACCAAGTACTATTTTTGAAGAGCTGGAGAGAACACGAAATCCCATAGATAAAAATACAGTGGAACCCACTGTTCTCTTCTCACCTTCTCACACTGATCACAGCTATTTTAACACGTGTTAAGCTAAAAGAAAAGAAAAAAAGTGTTGAGATACACAAAGTTCAGTTCTATTCTGTTGTGTGACGTAAATTTTGTACTGTAGCCTATTTGTGTGCGCATAAAATCTTACAGCAAAATTACGTAAGAGGCACATACGCACCTCGTTCGAATATTGATAAATCAGGATTATCAGCAATGCTCGGCTTGACCACAAGGGTTATTGAACTTTCTGAAAACAAAACAGGGTTTACAATCTGTCTAAATAAGTTTATCTTGGTCCTTTTTTTCTAAAAAAAAAATTACAAATAAATCATCGCTGGCGCAAATTAAATCTTGGGACATTCTAGGCTGCGAAGGAGCCAATAGTTGCATCTTTCGTTCATTTCAAGGTCGCATTTGAAGGAGCCTTCAAATTGGGACGGCCTTTGTCATGCATTTGCCTCTTCATATTTTAAGAATTTAGACTAGAGTCAATTATTTATTGCATAGGCAAAATACGTATATCAATTAATTAAAAAGTCCACTAGGAGTAATTGATTTTTGTGCGCATGTGGTTTCAGTTGGTTCTAAATGTTATCATGAATTTATACTAAATTTTAAGTCAAATTTTCTCTTTCTAATCACCATTGGGATGTAAGGCTTGTAATTCCATATGCCTCTACATCTCTCTACTTCTTATCCAAAGACAACTTTCCGTTCTGTAGTCTGGAGGGACTGCTTTCTCTTCTGAGATGCGTTTTGGCATGGAGCTACTTGATGCCAACCAATCCAAGAATGAGACACTGACATAAAAATTGTTAGAGGAAGAACACCAGAGAAAGAAACTGGAAATCTGTTGCGCAGATTTTGTTGATCATTTCTATATTTAAGCCGGGTAAATATAATTGTGCATGGGGCGTCAATTTGGCAGAGTTCCAGCAAAGCAGGGTCTAGTCGCTGTCTCTCGAGTGCTACATGACTGAAATCCTTCGGGGTAGTGCAGTTCATCCTTGATTAAGTAGGCATTTAGAGAAAAGCAGGTCATGAGTGATACAGATCAATACATTCCACAAGCGTGACAGACCAGATCAACAATAGATTGAACCAAATGAGGAGGTAATGCTTAAGCATTGGGGAATGTGGAAAAAGGGGGCATGACATATTGGCTATCAGACCAATATGGTGTGAACTGCACTTGCATAAAAAGAATAAATGGGACACACAAAGGCAAAGATAAACTGAGTTGGGACTCCAGTGGGGTTATGTGCACACAGCCAAGGGCATTTCATGGTGCCTCTTCAGTATCTGATAGGTCACATATTCCTTCCCCATCCTGTACGTTTTTTTAAAGCAATAAAAGCATGAGCAGGTAATTGGATCAGTGCCCAGATAAAGTTGGATCATCTCCAGCCTCCGCTCAATGGCATACGCTTGCATGAGGGTCAGTTGGTCTCCTGAGTCGCTCACTTGAAGACAGCATACGTTGCCACTGTAGGATCAATAGAATAAATGAATCAGAAAAAGAAGGAACTGAAATTTCATTGATTTTTATCCTGTCTATACTGAAAAGTGTAAATTCTTTAATATGGCTTACATACTGTGATTGTAAGTTATAATAAAAGTCATTTAAATAAAACATGAAATGTTACTTAATTAGTATCATGGTGTCTATTTTAATTCATGCAATTATGCTTTTCTTTTTAATTTTGTTATGTGTTATGTCTAGTCTTTATCCTAGGGTGTTCTTGTTTTCAGCGAGTCCATAAATTAGCTTTATCGTGCAACATTTTTCTATTTTACTACCATGAGCAGTAAATGTTATTTAGTAGCAGAAATTGCATGGTGTAATAATTTCTAAGATTACAATTTCAAGGTTCTCCTTATTTGACTTACTAAAATGTAAATCTTTTTTTAACATTTGTAAGCTACTTTTTTATTTTTTGTTTGATATTCTGTCTCTATCAGTTAAAATAAACCTACCATAAAAATGATTTTTTTTTTTAGTTTTTTAAGTGGGCACACTTGCAAAATCGGCAGGAGATCAAATAATTATTTTCCCCACTGTACTTTTTATTACACATCAAGAATGATTATCCACCTTCAACACAGAAGTAAGCCTATGGGCGAAACTTCCTGTTCATTAGCCGCCATAGGGAAATAACGAGAAGAATAATGTGCAGTAAACAGTAAAACTGTTTGCACTACATATCAGTGTGTTCATGATTAGATAATACATTCAAATAATTGTCACATGACTATTGTGTGGAGTTGAGGAACCCGGAGATGAAGGAGAGTCACAAAGAACAGTCTTTATTAATCCAAAGAAGGGGTAACACAGGGCAGGCAGGAACACACACATAGCATCGACGACACCGGACAAAGGAATCACAAGACAGACTACACTTTATATACAAGACTAAACAAGGGTAATTGACGAAACACACCTGAACCAAATGAACACAATTAAACAAGGGAGAAAGTGGGTCACGGGGAGCACATGGGGACAGAAAACGCAACAAACAGGTGTGACAATAATATGGTAAGACACACTAGCATTAAACTCAAGCGTTAAATTACTGAATGAACTCAAAGCATTAAATTACCTATTTCAAATCAGCAACAAAATCTGAAATGAACTGCCTCATGAATGTTGCTCCTTATGCTCAAATAGCGTTTTAAAAGCTTATTTTTCAGGTTAGACCAGCCAATGCACATGTGTAGTCATACAGCGCTTATGACTGCACATGGCATTGGCTGGTCTAGCCTCAGGTTTCTATGGGAACCAGAGCTTCTAACTGCCTCTGCAGTGACGCAGTGACTTTACCAATCAGCGATTGGCTCTTTCATTTATAAGGCGGGACTATTCCACCATATTGCTCATTGCCATTTCTCCCATTCTTAAAGGAACACTCCACTTTTTTTGGAAATAGGCTCATTCTCCAACTCCCTCAGAGTTAATAAGTTGAGTTTTACCGTTTTTGAATCCATTCAGCCGATCTCCGGGTCTGGCGATAGCACTTTTAGCATAGCTTAGCATAGATCATTGAATCCTATTAGACCAGTAGCATCGCGTTCAAAAATGACCAAAGAGTTTCGATAGTTTTCCTATTTAAAACTCGACTCTTCTGTAGTTATATAGTGTACTAAGACCAGCGGAAAATGAAAAGTTGCAATTTTCTAGGCTGATATGATTAAGAACTATACTCTCATTCCGGCGTAATAATCAAGGAACTTTGCTGCCGTAACATGGCCGCAGCAGGCGCAGTGATATTACGCAGCGCCTGAAAGTAGTCCCCAGCTAGGTAACTAGTTATAATATAGCCATGGGTGTCAATATTTTTTTATCGTTCATCATCTTGAAAAAATCATTCTAAAAGTGATTACAATGATATTGTTTCTCTGTGCCTTTATCTTTAGAGCTGTGGTATGGACTCTGCTATTCTTTAATACTGAGAAAGTTTTTTAGAACTATATCTTTATCGTTATATTTATAGTTAATAATTGAATAAATTAGTAAAAAGTACAAACTGAGGTTCATTATTCAATCTGATAAAACATTCTGCATGTTTATAAATACATTTATAAATATAAATACAGAACCAAATTTATTTTATTTTATCATTTACTTTATTTTTTTACTGTAAATTCAGTTAGTCCCTCCTAAAATGATGTATCGCTTATTGTCCTTCCCGGTTTTAAAGCTTCTAGTAGAGAATCTATGGCCATCCAGGGAAGTGCTATTTATTCAAATATGAATGTAAATGCCTCATAATTACGGCTGCTTGTGCGTCCATATTTACATAAAGATAATAAAAGCCTCAAGCCATATAATGTCAATGATATTTCAGCCATGCTGAACAAGCAGGTCATCTGGGTCCTGACAGGCCGTGCACTAGATGGGAAAAAGGGCCAAAGTTTTTTTTTTTTTTTTTTTTTCATGCTGTTGGACACACTGAAGGATTCTGGATGAGTAATTACCAGCACCTGCTGTGTGACCCATCTCACCAGACTGGTTGGAGGAAAAGGCAGCACAGGGACAGAGGAGGAGGTGACGAGTAATTAAAGTGGCCCATGGAGGGATCACAGCAGACAGGCTTGGGTAAATGACAGCTGGGCCTGACGCGTTTACCCACCACTGGGCCCCCTTCTGACGTACAGGTGGCACAGAGGGCGGATAAAAGTGAAAATGAGCAGCTAAATTGAGTTTTCCTTATGGATCTTTCCCTATCCTCCCCCTTTTCCTCCAAGGAACCGGAGCTGGTCCTCCAACTGAGCTGTGAAACCAAGCCAAACAGTCCTGACCTGATTGGTTGTGTCTGAGTTACATAAATCATCATATCAGAATCTAACTAAACAGAGCAATGACATTTACAGGAACATTATTGCAACATTATATTTACAGGAAGTAATTGAAGGCAGGATTATAAAGTTCTTTTTACTAAGAAGATTTGATTAATCCTTATAGGCCATCACACAACAGATGAAACAGGAAGTTAATATTTTTAAAGGCTAAATTAGACCTTCAAGACTAATTTGCACTTAGTGTTTTTGTGTTATGCTATGACTTATGCTTTAGTTATTTATACTTAATACTTTGATACGTTTAATTTGTCGTCACATATATGGTTCATACCGTTCAGGGTTTTGCAAATAAATGCCTGGAATGAAAAAGAAAAATATAAATTGAATAATTAGAAAATTTAACTCTAAACATTACATTTGGTGAATTCATCACAGAATTTCTAGAGAATATATGACTATGAAATTTCAGTAGACAGAGTAACACAGAAGCTATATTTGATTTTCGTATGAAATGTGCTTTTGGTGTGAAAAATGAATGTGGAGTTGTGTACATAAACCAACCAAGATTATTGTGGGTGAGGTCTCGGAGGAAGCAGAGTGAATCATAGTGTATCATGGATCAATAATTTAAATACTGAGTAATATTTTTCAGATTTGATACTGTAGGGCATCATGACTGTGAAAGATCATCAGATCTTCATCAGAAGAACATCAGATTTATTGGATTATATATATAAAGATAAATAATCTTTTATAATTGCTGTTCTACCATTTTCATTTCTGAATGAATGCCGTTTGAAAGTTTTCTTAATTTTGGTAATTTCTATATCCTCTAATATCTTAAACTGATCAAAAGTGAAAGTAAAGACACAAAAGATTTCTATTTCAAATAAATGCCGTTCTTTTAAACTTTCTATTCAACTATTCAACTTTCTATTAACGGATTTAAACATTGATCATCAATATTTCTTAAGCACCAAATCAGCATATTAGAATGATATTAGAAGAATCACTAAAGACTGGAGTAATCGCTGCTGAAAATTCAGCTTTGTCATCACAGGAATAAATCACATTTTAAAATAGATTAAAATAGAAAACTGTTATTTTAAATTGCTGTAATGTTTTGCTATATTTCTGTTTTTACTGTTTTATAGATCAAATAAATGTCCTGCTAAGCATACAGTAAGAAACCTCTTTTAAAAACATATGAAATATTCTGAACAAGAATGTATGTGTAATTTGAGTCCATAATGATATTAAGTTGTGCGTTTTTCCATTCTTTTTATGCAAATACATGTACAATAATGGAGAAATTTATCATTTCTATGACAACAAATTAGATCTATTAAGTTGAAACCGATCATTTATGTCAGTATCCTATCTAACCTGAGCAGTATGCAATTAAAAAGAGTGGCCTGACCTCTTGCAGCCCTCCCATTGCTTCTCAGGGGGAGACAGCTGGATCAATCCGCATTTCCAGCTCTGGGAAGAGGTCGCAGGTAATAATAGCACCAAGACACGCTTGCTATTTATACACACTGATGTTTTGGTGCGAAGGTGGGCAGACGGGGATGAATCTCCTGATGTGCGTCACCAATTACCTAAACCGCTAAAAACAGTCCAGAAAATGTGAAAATCCACACGACACCAGTCTTAAAGTCTTCCTGTGATGCCTAGACCTGAGCTAATAGTGCTGTTATCACTATTCCTCTCAGCGGCTGAGTCAAAGCTGGAGGTATGACCTGAGGGCGACTGTTAAAAAAGAACTAGAACACAAAATTGGATTCGCCAGCGATACCTTTTAAAGAGCACTGCATGCTATTACTATTTTGAACATGATGACAGATATGCTTTAAAGACTCTATTCAGGGTCTTCCGACGAATAAACATCACAGACAATGAGGATGTATTTAAAACTGCCGACAGCTGCGTCACAAACATGCGTTTCCCAAGTTGGGAATTTAAAAAAAATCATGTCTGAGATGTGACTAGAACCGCATCACAAGTTAAGACACAGCCCACTTCTGCGAGGGTGACGACCCTGAGATATGTGGGAGGTGTTAAAACACCTCTCAGTGTCCTGGTTGTTTCTCATCAGCATCTCTGAGAAGCGTGATCTTATAACAACAGGTCTGTGTGTGAACTGTGATAAATATGTGGGGGATGTGAAGTTCATGAAGTTCGAGAATCTATGTGGTCTTCTCTCAGTTTTCACCACATGCAGATGGCCTGCATGTCCTCTAAAGCAATAGGAACCCAAAACTGAGAATTCTGTCATCATGTACTCACCCATATGTAAACTGGTTTGACTTTTTTCAAGGAATACAAAAGCTGAATGAATAAATGAATGAATGGAGAATGTCACTAGATCAAAGAGTTGTTTGAAGCTTAATGGTTGTAAGCAATGCAACCATATTGTAGGCTTTTAAAAAGTCATTATGTTGTGTTCATTCGTTAAGATTATCACGCTGAGCAAAATGTGTAAGAATCATAAACATTTGTTGGTCACAGAGGTTATTTTTTACAATAATATGAAGAGTTCAGATGCAAAAGTCTCTAAGTGACGTCATAAAATTTGCATTTTTCTCATTTTTCCTACATTTACGTTCATTTATTTCACTTTAATGGCAATTAAAAGAACATATTCATTGCTATTAAAGTGAAATGACTGAACCTACACATAGGATCCTTATAAAAAATTTCATTTTAGAAGAAAAATTCAAATTGCGCGGCTTTTGCAACTGAACTCTTCAAATGTAAACCTATTGGGGTTTTGTTGAGGGAACCATCAGGGTGATGCTAACTTCTGGGTTTGCCTTCAAAAATATGTGGTAACACTTTAGTATAGGAACCAATTCTCACTATTAAGTATAGTTGCTTATTAGCATGCCTATTATTAACATATTGGCTGTTTATTAGTACTTATAAAGCACATATTCTGCATGACCATATTATACATCCCTAATCCTACCAAATACCTAAACTTAACAACTACCTTACTATTAATAAGCAGCAAATTAGAAGTTTCCTGAGGCAAAATTTGTAGTTAATGGTTTTGTTAATAGCGAGAATTAGACCTTAAAATAAAGTGTAACCAAATTCCAAGTGACATTCTGTGCAAATATTTAATTAGATGTTTTAACACAAAGTGATTTATAATATAATAATATTTATTTTAAAAAATTGCCATCGCGTTAAATGGGAATGCAAACAGATAGCTTAGGTATTGTAGATCTCCTTCAGCAAACTTATAAAAAAAACACACATGAAAAGCACATGATATTTCAGTTTCATTTTTGCCTTCTTGTCATATAGCCACCTGATCCACAGGTCAGTTGAACCCGCCAAGAAGGCCGTAAGGTCTGAGACCCTGCCAGCTAGCTGTAATCTCATTCATATGGCTTTTTTCTCCTCCATCACCTGTTATGCTGCCAGATATCTCCTGGAGGTATTTAGGTCACTCAGCTACCAAGGGATTTCAGTTTGATGACTCAGAGGAAACTGATGGGATCAAGTGTGTCGTGTCACGACTGAAAGAGTGTGAAAATTAGAGTAAGGATATTTTTACCAAGATCTTGGGGGAGATAAAATGAGCTCCTTGTTTACTGTTGATTGAAAAAATATTCTAGATGATTTGATTTGCAGAATTTGGTTGGATACTAAGACTTTGATGATGTCACTCTGCTTGATATGGCTGTTTAACTGAAGAACAGAAAAAGAACAAGTCTTTTGAGCAATTCATATTTCCTCAATTGGCTATTGTAACTGTTTATGGTATTAAACCGAGTTGAACCATGTTTGTTTGCTTTTCCACACCAGCAGTAAAATGGCAGTGAATATTTAGCATATATTTTCAAAAATGGGTTAATAGAGTTTCCTGCATGGACTTTCTTCTTTCACTCTTTGATAAAAATAAAGTAAAACTAATTTCAAGCATTAAAGAATAAGCCTTTAGTAAAAAAAAGACCTAAAGGTCATGAGCAACATTCAGTAAGGGGTGTCCAAACTTTTGACACATACTGTATAGGTATGCTGACATTGATCTGTCAGTATCTCCACAACAGGACAGAAGGCTGATTTAATTAAGCGTATCACAAATCCAATTAACGGGCTACTCGTTATTTCCCTCATTCTCTCTTCATTTATCCTCCACCTGTCTCATCAGTCTCTCTTTTCTTCCCTTCACCTCTTTCCATGTCCATCTGTCTACTTCTTGTCTGTCCTCTTTTCCTCACGTGTCTTTAGATGTGTTCCATTCCTCCTCCGCTTGCCTCGCCTTGCGCTTCTCACCAGCCAATCACATGGATGTATTCCTTGCATTCATACAAACAAACAGATCACTCTTCAAATGGTTATTGACATGCATATCAATCAATTGTGTTTGCTCAGTAAGAAAGTCTTTAAGTTAACATGCCAAGATATATTGCATCTGAGGGTCTCCTGCAGTGTATATGCTCTGCTCTTGAAGGTCATGGTAAAAGTCACACTCCATTCTGTTGATGAAATTAGACAGGTATGCAGCGTAATCTGATTTAGTTCTCTCCTTATTCTATCCATATCAGTTCAGCAAACAATAAATCAGAGACATCTCTGACACAGTGAAAATTAATTTTGCATTATTGCAGGAAAAATTCACCACACCTCAGGCACCAATTTATTTTACTTGTTTACAGCATTTTCTCTGTCATTCTGTGTGTGTGTGTGTGTGTGTGTGTGTGTGTGTGTGTGTGTGTGTGTGTGAGTGTGTGTGTGCGTGTTTTGTTTCAACCTGCTGCATGGAATATATAATATTTGCTGAAACAAAGGCCTCAATTTGAAATTGTCTCAGTTCCAAAACAGAATCTCATTACTTTGTCCCAACAAACCGCAAGAGTAATCATAACATGCCTGCTTGCCTCGCTGGAGGCTGTTTAGCAAGACCAGTATGGGTGGCAAGTTACAGCGAAGTGGAGTGTTTGCATTAACGTCACTGATCTAAATTTAAATACATACTCTATGCAAAGTATTTTTATTCGAGTCTAAGAATTCAAGTCTTATTCAAGGCAGATGAAGATATGCAGGCGAGCAGATGAAGATATGAAGAGAGAGAGAGAGAGAGAGAGAGAGAGAGAGAGAGAGAGAGAAAAGAAAAGAAAAAAAAAAATATATATATAACACACACACACACACACACACACACATGTTGGTATTTGTGGTTTACGGGGACTCTCCATAGGCGTAATGGTTTTTATTCTGTACAAACTGTATGTGCTATTGGCCTACACCTACACCTACCCCTTACAGGAAACACCATTTAGTATGTTTTTTAAGCCTTTTGACTTAGGCAGTGTCCTCATAAACCACCTTCAAATTGTAATACCTCTGTCATACCCACGTCATTAAACAAATTTGTGTCCTCGTAAACCACAGATACAAATGAAGAGACTCACAAAGCACCACATATAGAATCTCATTTGAACTGGTTTCTTTCATTAAAGAAGAAAGATCACTATCAGTTATTTCAAGCTATTATTTATTTTCCTTTTTTATGGAACGTTTTTATAAATGGTATGCGTTATGCATATTGTGCAATCTAGTAAAAGCATACTTAGGCCTATATCATACCTGATATTCTTCTATGCCCTACATTTATTTCTACAGCAGTCATGCCAGTTCCAGCATCAGCGAAGGTGAAGTGGTTACTTGCTGCCTTAGAAATTTCCTCTGGCACATTTATGCATGAAATCATATGAGGCAATAAATAAGTCAGTACTCCTATAGAGAAGGTGATGAACGTTCCTGTTTTGCATTCCCAGTGATTCCAGCACTCTGTGTGCTAGAGGGAGCTATCAGATCACTACATCAGCCTTCTGGATGGATGTATTAGCATGATGTATAGACTACACTTGTGCACAATGCAGGAAACACTAAGCAATTCTGCATGAATATACTGTATCTTAGCACTGTCCTGACCTCAGAACAGAACCCATCCAGAGGTTCAAAATGAAATTTCTTACCAATTTTCCCCCACAGCCTTGAATTTATGTGTGCCGTTTAAGAATAAGGATGACATTAGGATGAAGGTCATTGCTTTGTAAAAACATGATGATACAGGCAGTTAAAATGAGCTGTTTTTGACATTGCTTTTGTAGACAGTTTATTCATGGATATTGTCGCTCTGATGAGCCGACTCATGTCTGAAAATCTAAATACAAAACACACAAGCAGTATAGCATGTAAGGGGGAAATGCACAAGCACAACCAAAGGGGAACTACATACTGCATAATTATTATACTGTAGACATAATGCTAATGAAAAACACAAAATATACAAGCATGTTATTTTGTTTATAAACTTTTAGACAATCACAAAATCTTTTTTGTAGAGTATTTCAGCAGCCGATATTAAAAAAAACTATACTATTTTGTAAAGAAAAAAAAATCGAAATCATAGATTACAAACTTTATTCATTTTCATATCTGTTCAAATTAACTGTTATGTGATGGCAAAATTTATCTAACAACTCATCACTAATGTTGGGTGATATTGACCTGATATATTGCGCATCTTTAGTTTCTTGGCCTCTCTGGTTGAAACGATATTTCCAGAATGTGGGGGTGCATACATATGCTACAGTAGTTGCTTACCATGGGAAATGTGCTCTGTGTGCAAGGTCAGTCAGGTTTCAGCTTCAACCACAACAAGCATGCTAACATCTTATAAACCCACATAACTTTAATACATTAACATTTTTAGAAGGAAATGCTACTTAAATTAAAACAAACACTGCATTCATGCACAGCCTAATATTGCTAGATTGACATTTAAAAAAAAGTGTGCAAATCATTTTTAACTGCACTGTTTTTTTCACACTTATGCATATCTTTCCACATGACGACAATTGTGATCAAAGTTCACTTCCTGAAACTACTTCCTCACTATTACTGAGCAAACCTCAATCTTCATATTCACATCACCAATTGGCAGATGACCATGGAGTACCAGAACATTTCTAACAGCTCTCTGTTTGCCCGTTCCTCAGTGGTAGCATCCAGCACTGTTCTGGGATTGTGCTTTGCTCTGGGTGTACCAGGTAATATAGCGGTGCTGGTCATGCTCACCCAACATTTAAAGGAGGGCAATTTTACACCAAAACTGATGCTGAATCTGGCTTTCTCGGATCTACTGAGTCTGATTTCTCTGCCTGTGTGGATCTATGCCCTTCTGAACGGCTGGGTTTTTGGCCAAGGTCTGTGTAAGTTATTCTCCTATGTCGTGTACTGGAGCCTCTACAGTAGTGTGCTTTCTGTCACCTTGTTGAGTGTGCAAAGGTACCTGCAGGTGCTGTATCCACAGCGATGGGCAAAACTTGGACAGAAGGGTCAAAAGGGGCTGATTTTTGGGATATGGACATCAAGTGGAGCTCTGGGTTCTTATGCTCTTTATTTCCGAAATGTGAAGAAGAAGAAGGACAGGCTTTTACACTGTTATCAGGATTATACAAATAAACAAGACCAAGTTGCTGTCTTGCTTGTCGAGACTCTAGTGATGTTTGTTGTTCCTCTCTTCAGCCTGTTGTTCTTCTACCTTCGACTTCATCAACGGATAAGTCAGTCAGCTTCCTTCAAAAGCCACAGACTGACAAAACTGGCCGTCAGAATCGTAGTGACCTTCTTCGTATTTGGGACCCCCTGTATGATCAACAACTTGGTCTTAATGGCATTGTCATGGGAATCAGATGTCAGCAACAATGTAACCGGGGCTCTTTTCTTTATCAACAGTTGTGTGAACCCTTTTCTTTACGCCTTTTCAGCTCGAACGCTGCGACGCAGAAGGAAACAGCATTCAGACGAGCCACAACAACATCAGAATGAGACTATGTCAGCTGTAAAGCAATTCTGAAGCTTTTCTGGTGGTATATGAGTCTAATATTAATTATTTGCTTTTGAACTGTGCCTACACTCTTAAAAATAAAGGTGCTTAAAAGGTTTCTTCACAACGATGCCATAGAAGAACCATTTTTGGTTCCACAAAGAACCATTCAGTCCAAGGTTCTTTAAAGAACCATCTCGTTCTTACCTTTTTATAATCTGAAGAACCTTCTTCCACCACAAAGAACCATTTGTGAAACAGAAAGGTTCTTCAGATGTTAAAAGGTTCTTTATGTAACCATTTAGACAAAAAAGGTTATTCTCGTGAAACACCTTTATACACAAGAGTGTAAAAGGAAGTGCACCTTTTTTGAAGTGCACCATCTCGGCTTGTAACCTGAATAGAATACTTCTCCATTCCCAAATTATTACAATTAACCACTAAGTATTCCTGTAACAGGTCTGTTAAAGGCAACCAAGGATATCTTCTGCTTTCTTGTCTTATGTAGCATGAACATTTTCAGTAAGCCTTCATCCTCTTTTTCAAAATTGGTTAGGAATGTGGTCATGCTGAGGCAGGTTAACCACACTTGATCTTCTGACTGCAGCTTTTAAAGAGACACACAAAAGAGACTTTCTGAACACACAGTAAAGTAACTTCAACCTCTACACAAAGAAAAAGGATGCCAACAAAGACTTATTCTTTTGTTGTAATTTGTTGTTTGAAGTTTAAAAGTGGTTATACATCAGTTTGGTTTATGTCTGTAAATATTTTTCAAAGTTGTAAAAAAAAAAGAAAAAAAATAGTAGTTTATACAAGAAAGTACTGTTTCAGACTTTCCATGTTAAAAAATTCACATTAAGCTCAATGTGTTACTTGCTTGTCTTTGTCATTTTTTGGGTGGGGGGGGGGGGGGGCTATTGGGGTCAATGTGTTTAATGAACTGCATCTTTTTCTTGGGTAATATAGGCCGCTGGTGGACACGTCCAATGTCTGTCTGTGTGTGTGTGTGTGTGTGTGTGTGTGTGTGTGTGTGTGTGTGTGTGTGTGTGTGTGTGTGTGTGTGTTTGTTTTGTATATAAAATAGAATGATATATGCCATGTGCCTATACAGAAACTGATTTTAATAAATAAACACACTGTACCCGTAGTTCGTTTCTTTTGTCCACTTTTAAGCTGACGCCAAATGGCAAGCCGAGCCATTTCTCCCTTATATGGCACTTGTTTCCGTAATGTCCACTGTCGTTTTATCTGGACCAATATGAGAAACTGAGGAGAGAGAGGCAAGAGAGAGCAAGTGCGCTGCGCGTGAGCACAATCTGGCGTACTAGCAGCGCAGCCTTCTTCACGTTGCTGTACTAGCTCAAACTCCGCTCACTAAAGAACATAAACTTCACGAAGCCAAGTGAAATTCAGCTGGACGTCGCGTTCCTAAACATGAGGAGCAAACGGAACATCTGACACAGACCCTGAGCAGCAGTTTGAATCAAGGAGAAGAGAGAGGAGGAGATCGTATCTCCACTCTGCGGATGATTTGTTTGCATTGTGCATTTCTTTCCTCCATTGCAGATGTGACGAGTGGAATGAGCTGCTTTTACACACTGGTGGTTTCACTGCAGCATGGGAACTGCCGTGTCCAAGAAGAAGAATTTAAGGAATGATGCGATTTCTTCGGTTGCCGCAAAAGTTAGGTGAGTCTCTTCAGCTGCTGCACCGCGTCTCATGGAGGCTCATGTGCAGATGCACGAAACTATCACATCTCATCACACTTCATATCACAGTTTCCTTGCCGTTGATGACTGAAAAAAATCTGTCAGTTATGTATCAGTGACAGGCTGTAATAGCTGTTGACGACACTTTGTATACATAACTAGCCTGCTAGTAACTTTGTGTCAAAAAATAATAATAATAATTTTTTTTGAGAAATAACTTCAAAGGGCTTTTTTAATGTAAATTAAATTAGGCTATTTATGGTGTTTTGTCGTGACAACACTATTTGGACTAGTTTGCTCAGAAAGAATCAAAAATTTAGTTTAGTTACTGTTGAGCTAACATCAGTGACAATATTTATTATAAGTTTGTTGTTGTTTTTGCTTTTGTTGTTGTCCTTGTTATAACTATGATATACTGGTGGTGGTGGTGATAATGACGATGAAAATTATTATTGTTATTGTTATTATTATTATCACCATCATATACTATTTGCCGAATTCATCACTTACAGTATCCTGGTGATTAGACTTAAACAAATTTTTTTATTATTTTTTTTTATTATTATTATTTTGTATGTTATTTTTAATGTTTTTAATTAATTATACTTCTAATATACTTAAAATTCAGTACAGTTTTATTTTCATTGTCATTTAATTTTTGTTTGCTCATATAAATATCCATAAGGCTGATTTTCCATGACACTACGTCACTCAGTCACAGCTAGCGATGTTCTCAGTCATCATGAAGTCACTAGATTAGGCCTACTTTACTGAGACTCTTTGTTCTTTTTACTTGTATGTTTGTTTTTATTCTTCATCTGGAGTTTTGTGAAGTGATTGGACCTAACCAACATGATTGTGAGCCTTTGAGAGGCTTCCTCACTGAGTCAAACAGTTAGTCACTCGTTGATTTGTCCACACGCTGTAAATGACCATTACAAACTTCTGAATTCATCATGACATTACTGCTTTTTTCCTGAATCAGCTGTCACCAAACTTCTGACCGGCCCTTGAGACTTCCTCTGCATTACAGTGACAGTGTGATTAATGCTGTATTCACCCTCTCTCTGTAATTCATCTGTTTAGCTGGGTGTTGCTTGACAGTTTCAGACTTAGTCGAGCAGCACTTCATTACGTGCTTTATGCTTTGAACAGAGAAATGTACTCTGAGTCTGGGCAGGAGGAAAGCGTGATCATTTCCAGTGAGTTTCCTCCCTGTCTCTACTGCTGCTTCAACATAGTTGACTTTCTCAGATGGGCTACTGTTGTGTAAGATGCCTATACAGACTGTTTGGATATGGACTGAACTGCACTACATAGGCCTTGTGGGAGCCCGATGTGGCTACTTGACAACAACATTACTTGTGAGGTGTTCTTTATTTCCAGCTTTAGAGTGTAAAGGTTCAAATTTCTTCTGTGTCCAAAGACACAGACAGAAAGTGGGAACCACGCTAAAATGACAGCCCGATGCCAATTAGAGCTACGCAGTGAGAGGCTATAGATCTACAAGCTTCCCAGTTGTCTCACAGGCTGACATGTAAATGTCTAATTAAATCTTGAGACCACCTGCAGTCGTACTGGAGGGAGGCCCAGATTATACAAAAACTCGTATGTTTATATGTGTGTGTGACGATGTGTGTGATGCTTAGGGTCAGGCTGGGACACATGGTGTTTTTATGTCTTTTTGCTAATGTTTTATGGAGTTATTGCATTAGAAAACCAATAAATAAAATAGTTCTTCCAATGTTTATCATATATTTTTATTTTCTTCAATAATTTTAATCAACGTTTTATAGCATCATCTTATAATTTAGTATTTTGTGATTCAATTTATTTTGTTACTGAGTCTCATTTTAAAATGTATTATTGAATGACCTGTGCATTTGTAAGATGTTTACTTGCAGACTTACGTACAGCACAAACTGGTCGGACTGGTATGATTTGGGATCTTATTAAAAGAAACTTTAGTCACTCTAACATTGGGATTTTTTGGAAGGCTGTACACAGATGTTGAGGTTACCCCACGGCCAAAACAGCGCAAAGTTTGGCAAACTTCTCCCACATCTTGCTTGTTAGTTTTACCATCTGGAATAATGTGCTATATTTTCCTCTTCTGAATAATAATATCCTCCCTTCTCCTCTTGTTTTACTAATGAGCAAGCCAAGTTGCCCACCGAAGCGTTCTGAACAAGCCCTTTTGCAGCTTAGTTCCAATAAATGGCCTTTTTGTACTGTAGGGGGAGTTTTGAGTTCTGAAAGGTCTCGAACATTTGGAATGGATCAGCTGGGACATTTTGGTCGATTGCCATTTGGAGCTAAAATGTTTGCTAGTGCGACTAATTTAGAGACCTGCTCATTAAGTGTTAATGAATTTCTAATGTGGAGATTTTAAAAGCTGAATGCCAATGGCAGATGTTGAGCATTTTCAAAATGAATATGACTCACTGTTTAGTTCACACTACAAGCTTACATAAATTCTAGCTGTCAATGACAAAAACTCTTAGATGGCAGTGAGGACAGTGTGAGATGATGGTCTGAACGGTACACTAAGATATCAAATCAGCAAATAGAACACGGTTTGTAAGCGAGTGAACGAGGAGGAGGACGAGAACAAGCGAGAGAAAGGGGTCATGTCACACACGGATGTTCTGGTTAATGCGCGCTGAGGCATTCAAGAACAAATTGTACTTGCTTTTTACTAAATTAGTGTAGCACACCAAAGTGGTCTGCTGAAGTCAGTGTCACCCAGGGCAAAAGCAGTCATTCCTGGATCCGATTGTGTGTGAACAGACGACTGAAAACAGCAGTGCAAGAACAACTCCAGGGTTTGTTATCTCTACTCTCCATTACCCATGCTGCCTTTGTAAAGCCTCGCACTTTCGATCTATATGCCAGTGTGTATTTGAGTCCACAGTGGGGCTTTTATTGTTTTTACATCTGCTTGTATCTTCATTGTTGCTCATCTGAGTCACTAGTCATCCGCCTCTTCTTCTGGACCACCACAGGGCTTTCGTCCAGCAGTCTTGGTTAAAGTATCTGCTTTAGTTAACATGGTTAAAACGCTTCTCTCTGAGGTCCCTTGCGTTCTCCCTACCCCCATTTTGTCACATGGCTGAAAACATGAGAGATGCTCCCCGATGTACATGCTTATACACCGTCAAACATACTGACATGAGACGAAGGCTAGTCTGTGTGTATGAGAGAGAGAGGGGCAATAAGATTGTGAGTGATTTGGGCATCTCATACCCTAGTGCCTCCCAGTATTTATTATTCATATCTTAATTCTCTCCAACTGCGTAGCCTTGTTGTTTTTAATCGGTTCAGTTTAAAAAAAGAACAGTAAACTATCCTAGGTAATTGGTTGTGCCCCGCTCTTAGTCAGAAGTTATTAATGCAGAACAATTGGATTTCCAAGAAGCGCAAATGAATTACAGAAAGTGGACAAACACAGGCATTTTTGCGGTTCAGTGGTTCAGCTGTGAAGGTGTGGGATGCGGTATCGCTTTCCTTGCTTTACTCCTTGTTACCATCTTTAACAAAGGATAGATTATAAAACAAGCCAACGGGGTCAGTGATGGGGGGCCTCTGACCGTCAGGGACCTCCAGCTGAGAGGCCCGTGGTGGCCTGATACTCGGAAACAGTAAATAATTGAACAGTGCTTGAATGTGTACCAGTAACTATTGCTATAAGAAAATAAATGAGGAAATGAGGGATGCTGTCTTTTCCTGGCTCATCTTTAGCACCATCAGTACCTGTTAAACAGCTTATTGCAGATTTGATGTTGAATGTTAGTTGTGGGTCATCTCTTTTGTGCAGATTTATTGCAATATCTTGTTATTTGAGCATTACATTAACTAGTGACCAATGTGGCCCGGCCATAGAATGGACTAACCATAGGGAGTACTGGGATGTTATAACAGCAGGTCAGTATAATGAGAAATCGGGTCTCCATTAGGACCCCAAGTCGTCCTGTTTCGTGCCTGATTACAATCCCCAAATCACATTATGATTATGTAGTTTGAACTATGTTACAGTATAATGACCATTTAATGTCTGTTTTAGTAAGCTTACATGCTAGCATAGAATGAAGATACCGATTGGCCTGATAGCTTAGCTTATACACTATGCTTTTGCACTTATCCTACATGTATTCACAACCAAATAGTATAATTACATTAAATATCCAAATATTCCAGTTATTAATGATGACAATGTAATAACTTTTTTACTATTCATATTTATATATATATATTTTTTATTAATAATGTTATCATTATCTATTAAAAGTTTTTCAAGTGAAAAATATTACTTTATGTCCAGTTTTATGAACTATATAGTAAGCAGCCATATAGCCTACATATTTTAAATCAATGTTTTTTGTGTGTAGTTTGTAAAACTATGAAAATCTACCAAAAATGAAAATTAACCCATGATTTACACACATTCAAGACATCCTAGGTGTAAGACTACAATTTGAGTTACATTAAAAAATTTCCTGGCTCTTCCAATCTTTTTAATGGCAGTGAATGGTTGTTGATATTCAGTAGTCCAATAGAAGTCTAATAAAGTGCATAAATAGGCCTACATCATAAAAAGTGTTCCACACAGCTCCGGGTGGTTAATAAAGGCCTCCTGAAGCGAATCAATGCATTTGTGCAATAAAAATATCCATATTTAAAACTTAATAAACCATAATTTCTAGCTTCTGTTAACTCGTACTGCGTTCACGAAAGAGTGGTGTCCAGCGGATGACGCCACTCTCTTGTGTACACATGTACAACAGTTAGCGGAAGCTACAAATTACAGCCATTCAGTGCCATTATAAAGCTTGGAGGAGTCAATACTTTTTTTAATATAACTCCAATTCTATTCCTCTGAAAGAAGAAAGTCATGGCTTGAGGGTAAGTAAATTATGGGATAAGTTTTTTGTTTGTTTTTGGGTGAACTATCCCTTTAATTAATAGTTGATGAGGACCTGGTTTTAAGGTAGAACACCAGCTTTCAAACTAAATTTTGATGTAAATATAAAAAGTTTCTACTAGGCCAGCCCATATAAGCTTTGAATTCTGGCACATTGCCCTCAGACACCCACTTCACTTATCTATTTCACATTCACAGCAGTTTTACGGGATTGCTCCCTCTCTGAGTGCCGCCCAGCAATCTCATTGAAAATGATTTGTGTCCTAGCAGGGAACTTTTTCCCAGCAGCCTTCTGCGTTGTACTTCCTTCTCTGCTGTCACCCGCCCCATCCTATTTCTCCTGCTATCTACCTGACCACACACCTCCTCACTGACTAGACCCCGAACGTGTAATTTTAAGAGCACCACAGAGTCCATTTCAAGTTAACCAAGTCAGTAAAATCATAACACAAACGCTGTGCTCTCTTTTAGTTCTAGTTCACCCCTGACCTCTCGCCCCATCACATAAAACACTTAAAACACTTAGCTAGTATCTACTTCTGGTAATGTGGAGTGAGACAGTGAGAAGAATGATGAGAAAGTGATTGGACGATTCCACTCTCCACCACTCTTCCCATCTGTTAGAAGAGTTTGTTGAGTGAGGAGAGAGAGGGATGCACATGCTGGCTACTATTTAATTATTCAAAGTGTCGTTGCAGGAAAGCATGGCTACTCCAGCAACAGAACCATCCCATTTCACAGCATCCCTAGAGAAGTGCAGAGACTGCACAATTTGCCAATAGCGTGCTGATTATGAGTTTGTGTGCTTGTGTCAGTTCACCATTTTCATCTAGGTGCATTTGTGTAGCTTCCACATTTCTCAAGGGCGTAGGGATGGAGGTGGGCTTCAGTGTATTTATGCATGTTAGAATCTACATATTTAGTGAGCTTGTGTGGGAAGGCATCATTAGCTTGGAACTAAATTAAAGACAAGGAGTGTGAAACAGGTTTGGTGCTATTTTTCATTTGTACATTGTAGTTGGTTTACTCCCCCAGCATATGCGAGTAATTAGGATACATTAGTTGTGTTCTTGCTGTGCCACACAGGAGGGGAATACTGTGTAAGTCTTTCCCATGGTTAAGAGGTAGAGAGATGCATTTGATAATGGAGTGTAGCAGCTCTTTGAATGCATTAAGGATTTGTATAAATCATCAGGGTATGCTAAGGGCCATTGGGAGTGCAAATGCATCTTTCTATTTTTTTTTTTTTTTTCTTCAATGGACTTCAGAATTTTGGAAGCCTTTTTTTTTCAAACATTGCATGAAGGTCATCCTGTTGGTTAAATCAGAGGAAGGTATAGCAATGTAGCACAAAGAGTTCTTTTATACCTGTATTTTATTGTTGAGAACACATGGATCTACTACTAATAAATTTGTTTCCTTTTTCCTTCTTTATTACCAACCAATCTTCCTTGCTATGCTTCTTGAGCTATCTCTCCCTCTCTTTATATAGCAAGTCATAAGGGGGCCATGTTCTTGTGCCAGAGCAGCTGAGTGACCTCATACTGGAAGCCGGTTGTATCTAGATTTCATTCAGTGCTTTACACCTCATTGCTCAAACAAGTTATGGGATGTGGAGTAATTCTGCATTTTTCTGAAAGCATCTGCAGGTGTGGTAGCCCAGTTTAAATTAGAGCCACATCTTGTGACATTATCTGCTAATGTTTCTCATTTTCACTTGTGAGGTGTTTGGAAATGGGAAATATACTGAGCTAGACCTGTAGTCTTATTTTTTATGAAGAAGAAAAAACAGTATTTAGTCTTGACTGCACATCTCACACAGTGTTCCAGTGAGTAGAATTATGAAGAGGACATTATACTTAAATGCGAAACCATAAATCACTCAATCACGTCAGTGGCCAAGGGAAATATCTAAAATTGCTTTATCGAGTTAGTGGTCTGTAAATGTCTCTATATGTAACACTTTAGGACAGAGAGTTCCGCCGATATGGATATGAAATATGGAAGCTGTTTGCAATATTGTCATGAAAAACAATCTGCTTGTTAAGACGTGATGTATTGAATACTGTTTCCAGTTCCAAGCTTCTGTGCCATTTCAAGTGAGAATACTATCTCAGCAGCCATCTTTCAGCTTTTAAAAACTAACCGTGTACACGGCATTCTCCCAGCACCAGTATTTTAATGATTCAGATTGATCAGAAAATATGAATCACTATCTGACCAGTTGAGATTTTAGTAAAGGTTAAGAGGATTTTTCAGTAGCACTACATCACACATCACATTTGTTGTTTGCTTTGAGATCGAAAGAGCGTTTGGACCTGGAAACTGTGATGCATGATGTCAGACTTGACAACTAAATTCGGAATGACTACTGAGAACTAAAAGCAGTAGCATGTGAAAGTGCATCAAGACAGAGAGTTCTATCTCCATTCTTTGATTTGGTCTCCTGTTTGTCTCTCTGCAGAGCAGCTCGAGCATTTGGAGAGTACCTTTCTCACACACACCCTGAGAACCGCAACGGATCAGGTTAGGTCCATTCCACCTCATGCCCTACCTTTGTTTGTCCTCAAGTCTTTGGTCTCCTCCTTGTGAAGTGCTTGAATGTATTAGTACTTGCCTTAGGAAGGCATCATCATTCAGTTTCAACATTAATTCTACTTCTGTCCACTCACCCTGTCATCCTTTAATTGATAATTACAGGAGAACTTGATTGGCACCTGTTGCTTTGCCGAGACGAGATGATAAAAAATTTGTTTATGTTGGTCTCTTTCTGACTCTCACTCCAGATCACTTGCTATCTGACACCTTCATCGGTCAAGACACAGATTCCCCAGATATCAGCCGACTGAACAACAATAACAGCCTCCAGCCATACTCCCAACACACTCTCATAGTCAAGCCCAGTCAAGAAGAGGTTCAGCCAGGCAGCCAGTCTGCACCCCTTCCTACCTGTTCCAAGCGTCGTCTCTCTGTAGAACGCAGCCTTTCTTCTGAGGACCAGCATCATCAAAGGTGTGTAGAGAGCTCTTTGAAGCCAGCACGTGTCTACACCATTACTAGGGAGCGAGATATGCTTGGAGGCCAGGGAAGCAAGGAGAGCCTGGAGCTAGAGGTGCTGAAGAGGACCACAGACCCGCCAAGAACCAATGCTCCCTCCAGTTTACACGGCAGCCATCATCGAGGAAGCCACCATCGCGGAAACAACGGCCCTACACACCAGCATCACTACAGCCATGCGCCTCTCACGCAACCTTTGCAGAGCTCAGGAAGCGCCCATAACATCCGGGACTGGGGGTCGAGGCGGAGCAGGTCGAGGGAGGATTGCACGCCGGATTGTGTGGCCTGCATTCGGCCACACTGCCAGAGCCAGCGCTCTCTAGACCTTGAGACGTCACCTCACAGTGGTGGCAAACAGCACAAGAAGCTGGAGAGGATGTACAGTGAGGACCGTGTGTCCTCTGAAGATCGAGGTAAGGAGAAGATCACCATCACTGAATGTTGGATTATTGGTTAATTTATTGTAGGGCTGGTCCGAATACCACTTTTTGAGCTTCGAAGCTTCGGTAGTAATCAACAACGAATATTCGAAGCTTCGGAGGGAGGGGGCTGAACATATTCTTCTCTCTAATAAATGCAGGAATCTTGCATTTGCATTTTTATTATGTCGAGAACCGTAAATCCAATCGACTTTACGCGTGGCGTGTGTGTTGCTGCGGACCCAAGGGAGAGCAGTGTCTCATTTTGGTGCAATATGGACACGCGACACGTTCAGAATTGATAAACTTTTAATAAACTACAGAACAGCACGAGCCCGGAAGCGGTGCACCTCACGCGGGCAGGGCTTATATGCTCCGAGAACAGACACTGCACTAGTGATAAAAACCACACAGGTCTGTTAAGAGCAATGCATACAGTAGCCTAACATTTTTCTAACAAATAAATCACTCCCAATTCAGAAATTAGTAGCACAGTAATTACTGACACTGTAAAGGGTAGGCTATTTAAATAAAAGAAGAATGGAAAATAAATGAACGAAGTTCATTAATAAATATACTGTAATAAATAAAGAACACGGTAGCATACTTTCAATAACAGCATCACACATTTTAATTAACGAACAGTTTAAATAAAATTAAATGAATTCCCTTATACAGAATAAAACAAACTGTAGGCTTAATAGAACAAGGTAATGTTAGGGTGGATAGACAGCTCATATTTCAATAAACAAACTATTTCTTTACAAAGTCAAGCTTTCAAATAAATCACAATCAGGTTGCAAGCTAGTGCAGCTACCTACTTAGTCTACCTACACTCTGGCTGCGATACCTGGGGATGTACCTATATACAAATTATTATTAGGCTGGGCTAGTGTTTTTTTTTTTATGACTGCTGTAATCGCAAGTATTTTCCAAGCAAATTAAGTTTATCATGTGTAAAATTACTGATTAACATGACGGATAAAAGCAGCTTGTTTTTTTACACCAACAATATAGGCTACTAGGCATATTACTTACAGAACTCAGGTGATTTTTCAAACTTGATGTGCTGTTGTGTTAGGCCAGTTTCAAATCACATATTTGGCACACTGCCTTTATCTTGTCCTCACTCAATTTAAAGTGCTCCCACACAGCTGAGGTCTTTGACATTTTTGTCTTCTCTTCCAGATGAACTGAATCATGACGTTCACTCATGGGTGATTCATATTCAAGCATGAATGAGAACCGTTTTGTGGGGGATGCCAGGTGTTCGGGAAAAAACAAAAATTCGAATCTCAAAATTGAAAATCGAATGCCAACCCACCGAACGAATATTCGAATAATCAGATATTCTGGTCCAGCCCTATTCATTGTCAGATTTACACTGTACCTTTGCTTAGGCTATCTCTTTTTGTTTGCAGAGGATCACACGAACAGCTGGTTCCCAAAAGAGAACATGTTTAGCTTCCAGACTGCGACCACCACCATGCAAGCGTGAGTAAACATGGGAATTCATCACATCAAATCTTCTGCTTCCTCTTGAGTGGGGTTGGTGTATGAAGCAGACATATAATTTAACTATCCTGACTCATGCATGTGGGAGGACAGGAGGTATTCTATTTCACATCTTTCTTTCTTTCTTTCTTTCTTTCTTTCTTTCATAATTATTTTCATTCCTGTTCCCCTTCTTCTTTCTTTTCATGATCCTCTTTTTACCTTCTTCAACTTCCTCTGGCTTTTGTTTCTTCCTCTTTTCTCCCAGTCTTCTTATTTAAATTTCCTTTCCTCTTTATCATTGCCTCATTCTCATTACAACTTTCTTTGCCTTTAATTCTTTCTTCCCCTTCTTTTTTCACTTCCTTTTTCTTTTCCTTTGTCTCTTTATTTTTCTTTCTACATTTCCATTTCTGTTTCCTTCCTCTTGCTTTTTGCTTTCTTTGTTTACTTCCTTTTCCTCTTTATTTTCTCCTTCATAATTCCATTTCCTTTTTCTCTTCCTCTTCCTCTTTTTCTTTCCATTTCTTGTTTCCCTTTTTCTTTCTCTTTTCCACTTTTACTTTCCCTTTCCCTCTTAATTTTTCTCTTCCCTTTCCTCTTTTTCGTCCCCTTCCTGTTTCAATTTGTCTTTCCCCTTTTCCTGTTCTTTCCATTCCTGTGTCCCCTCCTCCTTCTCTTTACCTTCTTTGTTCTCTTACTTTCCTCCATTCCTTCCTGTTTCCTATCTTCCTTGTTTTTCTTTTTCTTTTTTGAGTGACTCCAGGCTTCATTATTCTCCGTGCACAGACGCTCTCGCTCAGCCTGACTGCTTAATTATCACCTGTCGGGCAGAAGTCTTAATCACAGAGCCCACTGGCTGAGACCCCCCCACTGGGGTGCAGTCCACCTCCCTCCAGCCGACATGGTTGTTGTCTCCCCCTCAACCTCACTGTGCCCTCCCACCTCATCATCTGGTGTCAGTTCTCCTTGCCTTTCCCCTCCCACCGTATCCCTCTTTCTGTCTATGAATACTTTGCTATCTCTGCAGCTACTTAATTCACTTTCTATTCTGACTTATTCATTCCCCTTTTTGCTGGGTCTAATTGACACTTTCACTTCAGAATCCTTTCAAATTGTGTGAAATATCAGTGTTTTCTCCTGTGGTCGGCTGTAGAGCTGCCACTTTTTGTGATAATTGACTGTAATAGGTAGTGATAAAGCACTTGGTGATCATTTCATAAGACCCGATCCAGTGTTTATATTTGAAAAACGCTCTGTATTTCCTGCATACCTTACCTTTTAACTTGCTTTTCATGTGTTTTCTTGTGATGGTTAAAGCACTTGCTCTCTCTTTCCTCTTTTTATCTTCCTTATTATGCATTTTTCCTTGGCTCCAAAGAATATCGTGAGTATACCTTTCTCATTAGCCCACTGTTTTAAAAACTCAACATATCACCCCATCCCCACCCTCTGCTCCTCTGTGCTGCTGCCTCTCCTGTCCTGTGTTAACTCTCACTCCACCAGCATTAGACAGAGTGTTTGAAGTTATGAAGGATCTCTGTCTCACACAGCACAAATACTGCTCATGATAAACCAACACCAATTGTGAGTCACTCGGACTGGTGTCACTAATCACAATTTCAACTGATTTTTTGTTGTACTACTATGATGGCTTGACCTTTGAAGTTTTCTGGGTTTTAACCACAAATTAGTTACAAAAGCTTTATTCCAAAACTGACTGAGATTTACTGCTTGCTCTCCATTGTCAAGTTCCTAACTGAAATGGAAACTCGTAAGTGACTGATCTGGAACGTTCTTCATGGGCAACTCTGAATGCCACATAAATGGCACTTAAAGCTCACAGGAGACTCAACTCCTGTTGAAAAGCATTTTTAATAGTAAAAATAAAAGGACAGGAATCAGACAGCAGTATGTTGATGCCTTAGCTCAAGTACAGGTGAACTTGACTAAGACTGAATTCAAAATATCATACTAGCATACTACTTCTTTCTCATTTATTGTAAATATGTCTGAAAGAAATGCAAAATAACACCATAACATAAAACCTTTTCACGCATACTGATAAGTTACACAAATGATACTGTAGTGTCTAAAATCACCTGGAGCACACAAATAAAAATAAAATAAAATTTAATTACATAAAATAATACAATTATGAAGTTTTGATATTGAATAAACTATAGTCAAAATCACCATTTGCAATGCTGCCTTAAACTGTATCTTAAAAACAAGCGGTAAGAGAGCAGAAAAAATGTATCTACCTACCTTTAGGAATAGCCTTCATGTCAGGAGTCTGCCTACGATTTCCTAAAATAAGATCTAGGTAGACAGTTGACTAGGTTTTGGAACAGAGCTTGTGTTTTGACTATAATGCAATGTATATTTTAAAAAATATGACAAAATGGTAGACTGGCCATGGAATATGGTGATTGCTGCCATAACTGTGTTGAATATTGCACACGAAATATATAAATATAGCCCGAATATACCCCAGAAAAGTCACTCATCTCAAGATTTGCACGCAGTGTTCCAAGACCGTCGCCAGTCTGTCAAGGCTCTGAAGGATTTCAGGATGCAGTCACATCTACATGCAATTACATGCACACACACACACACACACTGTCTGAACGTAGCTTCTGGGCTGTCATTAACCTCATCTGCTGAGGACAGGGGTTTGATTTAACATCAGCTGTCAGTAATGATGGCTGTACTTTCTGTCACCCTGTGAAAAACAATAGATGCAGAGCAGATATGATAACCACTTCCACAAAGATGTTACAGATTTCTGGGAATTTAGCCTCTGTGCTGGTTGGTGACTGAGTGTCTGTTACACTTGACTTCACTGTGGTCATAGTGTTTAGTGTGTGTACGTGACTGTAGTGTCCCGTTGACCTGTGGGTGGTGATCACCTGTTGTGGTTTGAACCTTCCTAGCCACTCTAGATTTTTTCCCCTCGCACTGCTCCCTGTGCACACACACCTACACCCACAGCCTGTAACACTGTGACCGGTCCCAGCAGGGCATTCCGTGGAATTGCAGAGAGAAAGAGGAGGAAAAGAGAGCAAGAGGCCACCGCACTGATGGAGAGGTACTGTTTAATGCCCTGTGTCCTGTGTCACAGCCCTTCCCTCAACACATATGTAGAATGAGACAGTGGAAAGGTGGTTTTTGTGTTTTGTGTTGTCCTGTGTTAGTGTAGTATTGTGGTGTGTGTATCCCCTCGGTTCTTTAAAGTCCACACTCCAATCCTGCACACATGAGGGTCTGCTTTTCGTTCATGGCACACTTCCCTGTTGAATCGTGATGCTAGGCTGACCAAGCAGAAAGCCAGAAGCAGTTTATTGATCGAAACCCAGAGATTTCTACAGTATCTGGTTTCCACTTCAGAGTAAATAATAAGGGTGGCTATTGTGAGATGAAGTTTAAAATAAGAAACAAAGTCACAATTGTTAGATATACACTTCCTTTCAGAATGTTGGTGTCAGTAAGATTTTATTTTATAATTTTTAAGAAATTAATATCTTTACAAAACCTTAAAATAATGCATTATTTTAAATTTTCCATTCATCGGTGGATCCTGGAAAAAAATGTGCTGCAGATTCCATAAAATATTAAAGGTGCCATAGATTGGAAATTTGTATTTACCTTGGCATAGTGGAATAATAAGAGTTCTGTACATGGAAATTACATACCGTGAGCCTCAAATACCATTGTTTCCTCCTTCTTATGTAAACCTTGTGCATGCAAAAGATCACTGAAAAATAGGCGAATCAGAACATAAGACTGACTGTGACGTTACAGGATTGTAAATGCACATGTAAAACTGTTTCTGGAGATTTTTTGCCTTTACCTAAGCCACATACCTTCTATGTAGATTTCAGAGAACATTGTTAAATATTATATCAATTCATTCTATGGCACCCTTAAAGGAACACTCCACTTTTTTTGGAAATAGGCTCATTCTCCAACTCCCCCAGAGTTAATAAGTTGAGTTTTACCGTTTTTGAATCCATTCAGCTGATCTCCGGGTCTGGCGATAGCACTTTTAGCATAGCTTAGCATAGATCATTGAATCCGATTAGACCAGTAGCATCGCGTTCAAAAATGACCAAAGAGTTTCGATATTTGTCCTATTTAAAACTTGACTCTTCTGTAGTTATATCGTGTACTAAGACCGGCAGAAAATGAAAAGTTGCGATTTTCTAGGCTGATATGATTAAGAACTATACTCTCATTCCGGCGTAATAATCAAGGAACTTTGCTGCTGTACCATGGCCGCAGCAGTAGTCCCCAGCTAGATAACTAGTTATAATATAGCCGGGGACTACTTTCAGGCGCTGCGTAATATCACTGCACCTGCTGCCGCAGCAAAGTTCCTTGATTATTACGCCGGACTGGGAGTATAGTTCCTAATCAGATCGGCCTAGAAAATCGCAACTTTTCATTTTCTGCCGGTCTTAGTACACGATATAACTACAGAAGAGTCAAGTTTTAAATAGGACAAATATCGAAACTCTTTGGTCATTTTTGAACGCGATGCTACTGGTCTAATCGGATTCAATGATCTATGCTAAGCTATGCTAAAAGTGCTATCGCCAGATCCGGAGATCGGCTGAATGGATTCAAAAACAGTAAAACTCAACTTATTAACTCTGGGGGAGTTGGAGAATGAGCCTATTTCCAAAAAAAGTGGAGTGTTCCTTTAAGCAAGGATTTTTCAACAGTAAAAAAGATTCTTGAGGCCCAAGTCAGGATACTAGAATGATTTTTGCAGGATCACAGGAATAAATTACACATTAAAATATATTAAAATATATTACTGTTTTACTGTATTTTTGATCACATAAATGCAGCTTTGGTCTGTATAAGAGAATGTTTTATACTCTACTAGGTAGGCTTATTTTTTGGGTCAGAGGTGACACGTTTTTTTTCTATCATAGTGGGTGTTTATTTATTTATTTATTTATTTATTTTAACAGAGCTATTGATATTTCTGACCTCTAAACCTAACCCTCACCCAAATATATGTTTATTATCCATTTTGAGGTCGTCACAATATAAGTAATTTCAGGTTTTACTGCCTTTGAATAAAGGTAAAACCTTGACCCGTATACACACACACACACACAAAGCACTTGTGTATATGTGTGTGTGTCTGTCTGTGTTTGGCTGCTTGGATCAATAGGCCAATCGAATAACCAAAGGTGCGGTGCCTGGAGTGTGTTAGTCAATACAGCTGACAACTGAACACTTTCAGAGTTTCACTTGTCGGTCTAGTGTCACGCAGCACACTAATGCCATGAGCGCCATGAATAACTCAATAGCAAATCTCATTACGCCAGCCCGAATGGGCTTACATATTTAAAAACACTTGTTCACCGGTAAATCCTAATTGGTCTGCTGGCAGATCATCAAAAACTTCTTCCAACATGATTCTGAATTGCTAGAGAGAACTAATGTGCAGTGCTCTGCAGGTAAATTGAAAGGTCAGATACGATTCTCCTCTTCCCAGCAAAGGTTTAACAGAGTTCAGCTCCCCTGTGGTAATTCAGGGCATTCTGCAGAACAAAAAATATGGTAAGGGCTGTAGCTTTTAGAGATCCCATGACACTGCTGAACAGAATTACTGCAAATGCCTGTCTCTGTCCTCTGACTGTGGGAGGGTTGCAGATAATTGGTTGCATCCATTATGATTACAAAACAACTGCACATGAAAGGATATGTTCACTCAAAAAAGAAAATTGTGCCATAATTTACTCACTTTTATGTGTATGAGTGTCTTTCTTCTGTCAAACGCAAAAATATAGTTATATAATGTTAAATAATAATAATAATAGTAATGTGTTGGTCCTTTGTTTCCATACAATTACGCTGAATCACAATCCATTTAACAGCTTTGTATGACAAACATACCAATTTAAGTTAATTTATTTGCTAATAATTTTCCTCTCCAGTGAGCTGTTAACTTGCTTCAACTGTGAGTAACTGAGTCAGTAAGTTAACTGCACAGTTGGATTGGACCCGTCCGATTAGTGAACAAATCATTTTAGTTTTGTGAATGACATTAGATGATTCAAATGAATGATTCATTCACAAACCAGATAGCTGTACTTCTCATGAATGCACCCAAGAGAAGTAGGGCATATGTCAAGGTGTTCATTGAACAACTTGAATAAAGACCTGAAATAAAGTGAATGAGTCATTTTGACTACTTTTCAGATACTTTTTATAGTGACTTGGGATCTTGACAGTTCTCATTCACTTTAGTTATTTTGAAGTGGCCAAGCAGTATCTATAGCTCTGTTCCCTGAGCATGGAGCTAATAATAAAATAATTATGATTTTTGAGTACTCGTAGTATTTTGGATTATGCTGAGTTTCTTGGAACATGCACTAGATCTTCTGATGATTCTTTCCTGTTGTACCCATTAAATGGCTGTGCTTCTTAAGAAATGTGTGATATTTTATTCTTTGCATAAAAAGGAACAGATATATGTATATATCTGTGAAGAACAACATGTCACACTCTGGCGATCTGACTGATCGCTCTATTTTCAGCACGCTCACAAATGAGGATTAAGATCATTAGAGCGTTTAATTAAAAATGGCCTGCTGAAAAGACATAGCTCTCTTGATATGCACTTCTATTTTTGAAACTTGATGAAGATCTGCACTCCTTCCTTGTCAACCGGCACATTGACTTTGACAGCAGTTTAGAAGCATGTCAGCAAGACGGACATAAGGAGAAAAGCAGTTCTGACAACTATACAGATGCATTGTCACCGTGCTCTTTGTAACCATCTCAAATATAACAGCGATATTAAAAAAAGCCTGCTTCTCTTTTGTAAAATGTTCACGTTGGTGGATTTGATTAGAGGCTCATAACGGCACAGCTACATACTGTAAAAAATGTCCTCTGCTATGCATCACTGTACTGCAGGAAGCAGGATTATTCGTTTTCTCGCAGTATATTTAACTAGCTTAGGCAGCAGTGCTGCTTTCTAATATTGTGGTGTTGTGCAACTGCATTTTTATGCCTGCAGAAAAAAATGCTAACGGTAAGATATTGACTGTGGGAAATATGACACTGTGGCCATCAGTTTTGATTCTGCATTTTGTAAAAGCCATTGTCTCATAATTTCATCCCTTGCCCAGCTCTCATTTATTTTAAAGGCTTCGCATTGACTGTGGGAGCTGCTCTATTTTTTTGTTGGCAAATGAGGAAAGACCACCTACCTCTCCACAGCACACTCTCCTACTATACTACACTACAGTGTAACCATGGTGACATGATGCATGGAGAACAAGTGTTGAGTGCTAACGAGAGGAGAGAGGCTGTCAGTTGAAAGAGTGGGTCAACTGAACTTGCTTTCATTCTCTGATGAGGATGTTTGTAGTGGTCAATTTTCTGAGTGATTTTCTGGTATTTCTGGATTGAAAGTTTCCAGAACTGCAGTAATGAGTACATAAAGTGAAAGCAAGATTATTCAAATTGTTAATGATTTAGTGAAGCACAGTGTTAGCATTTTTTGTACTGTCTACAATATTATACAAATGGTTTGCCAGTTTTACTGTGATAACTATGCCTTAGCAGCAGTGAAACACCTACCTATAAGTGAAATTTAAAGGGATAGTTCACCCAAAAGTAAATCATGGGGTAATTTTCATTTTGGGGGGAACTATCCCTTTAATGTTCAAAGTCATTTTCTATGTTTCTCGGGCTAATAGAGTGTTTATACTGATACTCATGTACATACATATAACATCACACAAAATCAAATGTTTTTGGTTACCAGTTGTTGTATTTCTATACCGGTTTAAAGGTACAAAAACTCATAATTCACATCTTCATCATCCATAAGTACCTTGTAAATAGCGAATGCTATTATAGGAAAAATTACAACATCTCTAGATAGCAAGCGTGTCTGGATCTGTTTTAAACTATAGGAAAAAATTGTGACACCTTTTTAAAATGTAAGCAATACATATGCCTATATGTCTAAACCACAATATAACACCTCTAGCAGGTGTTAAGAGCATCTTATGCCACGGTTAGCTAGAAGTTCCACTTTGCATAGGCTTGCAAAATGCATCCCCTTGCTTTTAACCGTTATGTTACAAAATAAGCAAAGCAACCATATAGCAGTTAGACCTAGAAAGTTATCATTGTCTGCGATCTTAACATAGGATATACTTTTGCACAGCTTTCAACACTTATATTTTTATAACAGGAGTCTGGAGTTTCACTGTCTCTAAATCATTTGTTAATTTTTGTAATTCAGCTGAAAAATCACATAATTCGATCATTTCTCTTATCAATTTCATTATTCTCTTTTTCGTTGATTCTTGCTTTCTCATCAACCTCAAAATTGCCTTCATCTTGAAGATGATCTTTTGATCCTCCCGCTCTCTCTTGAGTCCGTCTGAGACGTTCCTTCTCCTTTTTTTTGACCTCCCTACTCCAGTTTCGTTGTATCCCTTGAACTAAAAGATCGTCAAAATCAATTTCTATTTTGTCTGATCTTTTCTTAACATTCCTGTTAGAGGGATAAACAATCTCTCAGAGAAGTGGGGTGGGGGTGGATGGGGGTTATAAATCACATCAAGGAGAGTAGATCCCCCTCAGTAGAAACTGCATTCCAGGGCCCGGGGCCCTTAGGGAAGAGCCTTTGGCATTCCTGGCCTCTAGGCCCCCTGTACACAGTACCCTTTTTATTTATTTTGAGTTTAAAAATTGTGCAAATGTTGATATTTGCATGTAAAACAGATAATATTACATTTAGTTGACCACATCTTTGCATTTTTAAATAGATTTTTCTCATGCAGGGTTTCACACAGCTAATTTTATGGTAGAGCAGGGGTGTCCAACCCTGCTCCTAGAGGGCCACCATCCTGCAGCGTTTAGCTCCAACCCTGATCAAACACATCTGAAAAATCTGACAAAAGTCTTCAGGATTACATAAAAAAATTATATTTTGTTACATAAATTACATTATATGATTGTTTAGGGATTGCACTAAACTGTGCAGGACAGTGGACCTCGATGGTTGGAATTGCCCACCCTTGAGGATAAAGATGAGACAGTTAAAAGACAGTTAAAATATTTGCATTAAATAAATCATAGAATTATTGATGACTTGAGCTGTTTTTTATACCCTAAACAGGCAACGTGACCTGGGAGATACAACTTCCAGCAAAATCCAAAATGTATCAAATATTACAAAAATTCTTTTGAATATGTTTTATTTAAGTCCAGATGATATAATAAGTGGCATGAAATTATTTTTTGCTGATCATTTGTTTTAGGGTTAAATTCAGATAAACATTCGGTTTTTTATTATGTTAATTTGAAACCTGCATGAAATAGATAGGCTTCTAGTATTGGTATTGTAGGGCAGGACTTGATTTGTCCACCAGTAATTGATTGGTTTATTGGATCATTGTCATTTGTTAATTGTTGCGTTCTCATATGAGTGACAAGTTGGTGGAAGAAAGAAATTACTGTCCCTATTTCACGCCAGGGAAAATTTCATCAGAGAAGGGTAGCGATGTTATTACGAGGAGGAGAGGAAGTTATTTTGATTAAAGATTACGAGGCCATATGGAATTTTAAAAAATAATGATGTTCACTGATAAATCATTTATAATAAGCACTGCAATATTCCATAGTAAATGAGGATTGTCAATTTGGATTTCATGGCGACTTCAAGCTAATAGCTCAGACAGTGTTTCTTGAGAATACAGTAATGAAAATATCCGAAAATACAGACCCACAGATGAGTAAATATTGTGTTCCTAAAGCCTGAAGCAATGTCAAACTGGGACAAGCTGTTTATTTATGCCTGTGTATTACAGAGGAACTATGAGGACTGGAGATTTGTTTGGAGTGCACTGAGCTTGTTGTATAACTTCAAACACTCATCCCTGTCCATAATCAGCCATGCTAATGCTACCATGTATAAATGGATTGTTTGAAAGTGTATTTAACATTTCCATTTTTGTCTCCTCTTCCTCCATCTCCCATTTTTCTTGTGCTTTTCCCTTCTTGTCTTATACCTTTTTCCAATCCACTGTGCTTCTGCAAATCCTTTCTATCCCAGAAACTTCCGGAAACACCTGAGGATGGTTGGCAGCAGGAGGGTGAAGGTTCAGAGTGAGTTGTTTGCAGACGTTTGTTTGTGTTTGTGTGAGTGAGTGAATGATTATGTTAATGCTTATGTATGGTTGTGTGTATGTTGTCAATACATTTGTCTGATTTCATCTGTATATTTGTGCAATTTTTTAAATGTAAATATGCAAACATGCCATTGCTTGACAATAATTCATGGTGTCAGATGAATTATTTTCAGGGGTTACAGATGCTTCAGGCATCTGGTAAAAAGGTTGAAAACAAAACCATTTGGTGCACTTGTCTGAAGTACAACTAGCGATGTGATTTAGTTTCTGAATAATTTGCCTCCCCTCTTATCAATAACAGTATACACTTACAGTGTTTTTAGAGCTAGTCCGCCTAAAACTGAGAAATCCTCAAACATGTCAACCTCAGACAAGAGCCCAGAGCGTGTTTGTGTCTGTTGAAGAGCAGTGTGTGTGATGCTTTCCTCCTCCGCTTTGTTATTAGCATTTGCTGATCGCAAAGCGAAGAGTTTCAGCCGGTCCTGGAGTGACCCCACACCCGTCAAGCCTGACTCTCTCCATGACTCCAGAGACAGTGAGTCCACACACATATACAGACATGTTGTCTTGTTTTCTGATTTCAGTACATGCACATAATTGGTCACTCACACAAAACACTCATACATGGGTTAATCTTACGATGCCTGGTTAGAGATCATATCTCTGTCTTATTTAAACATAACATTGACAGACAGATTCAGAGATTTCTGTCTTTATCCACTGAAGTGGATAGAGGTTGGACTGACCATTCAAATGTCAAAATTTGTCTGTCTCTTTTGCTTACGCTCACCAATGCTACATTTATTTGATCCAAAATACAGTTTGAATAAAATGAAAACTAAAAGAATTTCAAATCACATGAGCCAATATTTTATTCACAATAGAGATAACATAACAAATGTTTAAACTGAGAAATTTTACAATTTTATGCACAAAATGAGCTCATTTCAAATTTGATGCCTGCTACAGGTCTCAAAAAAGTTGGGACGGGGGCATGTTTACCATGGTGTAGCATCTCCTTTTCTTTTCAAAACAGTTTGAAGACATCTGGGCATCGAGGTTATGAGTTTCTGAAGTTTTGGTTTTGGAATTTGGTCCCATTCTTGCCTGATATAGGTTTCCAGCTGCTGAAGAGTTCGTGGTCGTCTTTAGCCCTATTCGGACGGGACTAGTTTTCTAAACTACGTTTGAGTTTCGATTCTTATCAACTGACGTCTGCGATTTTCATGTACCAATTCGGACGGGACTAACATCTCTGTGTTTATTACAGAGGTGGGAGGGTCTGTTTTGTACATCTGGGCGTTTCAGAGATCACGTGCTCCGTATGCGTGCATTGCGTGTCATTCGGATTGATTACCATTAGTATAACAGTTATACTACAAATACCATGGTGAAGCTATATGGCTAGTATAGCAGAACCATGTTAATGTGTGGTTGCTTTAGTTTTACTTTAGTTATTTATTTGTAGTAAACCCGTGTTTAATTTTCATAAAGGTGCATATGTAATTAAAACATTATGTAATTGAGTGCAGAAATGGACGAGAGTAATTTTACCTGACGCTGATATTACAATAGCCAGTCTGAATGGTTTACGTGATCTGACTCTTGATTTTATTATTGTTTATAATTTATTTACTTATTTTTTCCTTGCCGGGAAGCAAATATATCAAACATGAGCGCGGTAAGAGTGTCTATGGTAATTCACATTGGCCAAAACACACAAGCGTTGTGAAAAAAAATCTCACCGGCAATCACAGACATCGCATTCGGACGGGATTAGTTTTCTCAGAGGATCACTGAGTTTGCTTGGTGATTAAAATCACCAAGTACGCCTGTGAATCACACATTTCTTTAACAACCCCCTGTAAAACTAGTCCCATCCGAATAGGGCTTTTGACATATTTTTCATTTAATGATGCACCAAATGTTCTCTATAGGTGAAAGATCTGGACTAAAGGCAAGGCAAGGCAAGTTTATTTATATAGCACATTTCATACACAGTGGTAATTCAAAGTGCTTTACATAAAAGGAAGTGAAATAGTCATTAAAAATAATAATAATCACAACAATAAAAACAAAGTGATTTAAAAATTTATTTAAAATTAAAACATTTAAGAATAGAAAATGATTATATATAGTGCAATCAGTTCGGACGTAGCACAGTGCTCATTCAACAAATGCACAGCTAAACAGATTTTAAATGTGGCTAATGTTTTAGTACATTTGATCTCTTCTGGAAGCTGGTTCCAACTGCGGGCAGCATAATAACTAAAAGCGGACTCCCCTTGTTTTTTTTTTAACCCTTGGTATTTCTAACTGACTCGATCCTAATGATCTGAGTGGTCTGTTAGGTTTATATTCAGTGAGCATATCTCCAATGTATTTAGGTCCTAGGCCATTGAGAGATTTATAAACGAGTAAAAGTACTTTAAAATCAATCCTAAATGTAACTGGAAGCCAGTGTAAGGACCTGAGGACTGGTGTGAAATGCTCAGATTTTCTGGTTCTAGTCAGAATCCTGGCAGCAGCGTTCTGGATGAGCTGCAGCTGTCTAATGGTCTTCTTTGGAAGGCCGGTGAGGAGACCATTACAATAATCCACCCTGCTGGTGATAAAGGCATGAACAAGTTTCTCCAAGTCTTGACTGGAAACAAAACATCTAATTCTTGCAATGTTTTTGAGATGATAGTATGCTGATTTAGTTACTTCTTTGACATGACTACTAAAACTAAGGTCTGTCTCCAGAAACACCCCAAGATTTTTGACTTGGTTTTTAGTTGATTGACCCCTAGACTTAAGGTATGCATTAACCTTGAGAACTTCATCTTTGTTTCCAAATGCAATGACTTAAGTTTTCTCTTTGTTTAACTGAAGAAAGTTCTGGCACATCCAACAGCTTATTTCATAAATGCATTGGCAGAGGGAGTCAATAGGGCTATAGTCATTTGGAGATAAGGCTAGGTAAATCTGGGTATCATCAGCATAGCTGTGATTGGCCTGTGAGGCAGGCCAATTCAGCACCCGGACTCTTCTACTATGATTTGCAAAGCCTTTGCAATTTGACATTGAGGAACGTTGTTTTAAAAGTATTCCACAATCTTTTTACGCACTCTTTCACAGATTGGAGAGCCTCTGCCCATCTTTATTTCTGACAGACTCTGCCTCTCTAAGACATCCCTTTTATAGCTAATCATGTTACAGACCTGAGGTCAATTTACTTAATTAGTTAATTAGTTGCTAGATGTTCTCCCAGCTGAATCTTTTAAAAATTTCTTGCTTTTTCAGCCCTTTGTTGCTCCCGTGCCAACTTCTTTGAGACCTGTAGCAGGCATCAAATTTGAAATGAGCTCATTTAGTGGATAAAAGTGTAAATTTCTCCGTTTAAATATTTGTTATGTTCTCTATGTTCTATTGTGACTAAAATATTGGCTCGTGTGATTTGAAAGTGTTTTAGTTTTCATTTTATTCAAATTTAAAAAAAAAACTTCCCAACATTTATGGAATTTGGGTTGTGCAGTAAAATGCTAGCATTTTGAAATATTGCAATTTAAAGTAACTGTTTACTAATTAAATACATTTTAAAATATAATTTATTTTTATATAATTATGCCTATAATTATGCCATTACTTGAGTTTCAGTGTCACATGAACCTTCAGAAATCATTCTAATATTCTGATTTGGTGCTCAAGAATTTACTATTATTATTGTGCTGTGGACATTTATTTAAAATAGAAAGCTTCTGTCAGATTGTGTGTCTTTACTGTCACTTTTAATCTATTTAATTCATCCATACAATACTGAATAAAACCCCAAACTTTTTATGTTAACTTAATATTAATATTATATTAATAATATTAATTAAATATTTTTGGTATTATGACAATGGAATTTCTAATGGTGGAATTTAATATCCTTAAATAAAATTTTTAAAAAGTAAAACAAAATCTGAATATGCTATTTTCTTTAAAGGCTTCATAAGATTTGCACATCGTGCAATTCATCACACATCAGCATCTGTGTGTATGTGTAAAATGTTTGTTTTCCAAGGATGTACTCTGCTGTCTATATGTGTGCTTTCTCTTTGTGTCCTATATCACTAAACGTGTTGTGTAAGAACTTCTCATAAACAAGCGGGAAAGGTTATGTTAGGATGACCTGAGCAACAGAATGCTTGTTGATAGGACTTGTCATCTCATTGGTTGTTTATGTGCTTGTGTTGTGGTTCTGTGTATTTGCATATACCCTCTTCTCCAGGCGGAGACCTCCAGGCATCGTCTGGCAATCTGGATGAAGAAGACTGCGATGATGTCGACTGGGAGGAAGAGAGAGAGTCGGAAAGAGCAGCTTGTGAGGGCGATGACTTCATCCCACCCAAAATCATGGTACATGCATCTTTCAACCATTTTGACACGAGCCAAATGCCTTTTTATGAACTCATTGCCAGATCCTCATTACATGTACCGCAGCTGTTTGATCATCGATGGGCTCATTAATAAAAGTGTGTATTATTCATCCTTGTTTTTGAACAGCTAATTTCATCAAAAGTACCAAAGGCCGAATACGTTCCCAACATCATCCGTAGGGACGACCCCTCCATAATCCCCATTCTCTATGTGAGTATAATTTAATGATGCAGCCATACATGGGATCAAAGAGAATCAAAGTTTGATTGTCCAGTATAAAGCCCCTTGTGTTAAGCACAGCTAATGATGTCTACCAGTCAGCTCTCGCATGCAAGTTTTAGTAGTGTAAATCATTGTTGTTTGAAATTGCTGCTTTGTAATGCTGAGCTAGCGATGTAGTGCTTATATTATGCTTGAATTATGTTCAAATAAAAACACCATGTAATATTTACCAACTGATAATTCCTGTCGCAGATTTATGCAGCTCATTTTTTGTTTACGAGTCATTAATTCTTGCCCTGTTTTCTGCCCACAGGATCATGAGCATGCCACCTTTGATGATATACTAGGTACGTGTTAATTGGCCAGATGTTTGTTTTTTTGTTTTTTTGCGTATGCCTGATGTTTGCTCCTGCTGTTTGTTTACTATGAAAAAGCTGGGCTGTAATTTCATATGATTCCCTTGCTGCCTCTCTTTCCACTTCTCTGCTATCTGTCTTCTCTCATCTCTCTGCTCTTCAGAGGAGATTGAAAAGAAACTCACCGCCTACAGAAAAGGCTGCAAAATCTGGAACATGCTCATCTTCTGTCAGGTTTGAAAAAATATGTGTGTGATTATTTGCATATCTCGCTTTTTCACAAGTCTGCATTTGGAGTATTTATGTACATGTTATGTTGCACTGCGTAAATTGGCTCACTGTATTCTCCAGGGAGGTCCAGGTCATCTCTACCTACTGAAGAACAAAGTGGCCACATTTGCTAAAGTAGAGAAGGAGGAGGACATGATACAGTGAGTCTTCACCTTCACAAAACAAAGTGCAGCCTGTCATATCTGTTTCTTTTTGTTTTATTTGTAATTGTGCTGCACAATTCATAAAAAATGTGAGATTATGATGGTGGCTGTTCTGCAGTTAGCCTAATTCATGGATGCAAACTTGTCACCTTTTGGTGAAAATCACCTTTTTGAATCCAAAACAGGTAATTTGTGTGAGTTTACTTAGGTTTTTTTTTTACACACAAGCTTTTATTCGTTTCACAGTAAATGCTGCTCCACACAAACTTTGTGAGTTTGGTTCGATCATAATGTGCATTTGAAAATGTATACACTCAATTATCTTTCCAGATTTGTAATGATAATCCTTAAAGCCTGTCTTGGGTTTCCACCAAAATAAAAATGCTATGGTTGAACCTTTCAAAACGAACACAAGATGAATATTGGTATTAATTTATTAGTATTAGTGGTACTATGCAGTAGTTCTTTATGGGTTTCATTTTTTAGATGTTTTTATAACTTAACTTAATTATTTTACTAAAAATAATATTACTCGTCATATTGAATTTTGAATTAACGTTGAAAAACAGTGGTCAAAAACTACCTAAAGTATAGGGTGAGTTTTTTCCATTTATCTTCATGCTAAAATTGACTTTCAATCCACATTTTGAAGAAAAACTCAACATCTTTGTCATCTTTTTCACCCCTGACGAGTTTCCATCCCTGTAAATGTAATTAAATGTGAAAAATTGCCTTTTAGATTTTTTCCTTTTGCTTCAATTTCAAACAACATACAACACAACTAGAATGTTCACATAATAATGAACAATCCGCAATACACATTGTAAATACGGGATTTATTGTGCAGTGTAGACAAATTCATTGTCTATAATGATGAGTGACAGTTGGTGAGCTTGCGTTAAACTGCAGGGCTCAAATAGTTTTGTGAAGCTATATAAACGTGCAGTGACATCTTCAATGATTATTATGAGAATGTTCCAGGATTATTGTGCTATCAATGCTATATATAATTTATTCAAAATTTGAATGATGGTTTTGTTTTCATGTTGCAAAGAGGACACTGTTAAGACACTATTTACTGCTGAATAAAACAGAAATAAATCATTCAAGATCACAGCTCAGATCCTTTTGGATGTATAGACTACCTAAAGATGGCATTCAGTTTCCCTTCACAGAATGGATATTTTATTAAGTCAGTTTATTAAAAATGACATTTTTAATTGTGATTACAATATAAAAAACTGTGTAGCCTTACTTTGTAATTATTCTGAGCTTTTGTGTGCAGGTTCTGGAAGAGACTCGGCAGATTCATGAGCTTATTAAATCCCGAGCCTAACCTCATCCACATTATGGGCTGCTATGTGCTCGGCAATGCAAATGGAGAAAAGGTAGATAATCACATCTGCTCACCTCCCTGCGTGGCTTTTTGTCATAAAGACAAGACAGGAAATGATCAAGACATGCTTTCAGTGTATATATAGAGAGACTATGTACATTGTTTGTATTTACAGTGATAACCTTGTTAATAGTCATTTATGGATTTTAGCACACTTGCCGAGCTGACATTACTGTACAGCCTCATACTTTCATGCTGTGGCAGGTGTGTGTGCGTGAGAAACAGAGGAAGACAGGTGGGAGTGTGGTCAGGTTCAGGCAGGAATATGATGGCAGGAGATGAGGGTGCCAGATTGACAAGCAACTGCTCTGTGACTGACAGATAGACAGTCTGTCACCCCGCCGCCCCCGCACTTCTCTGCCTCATATACTCTCACACACGCACACACTCTAACATGTACACACACGCAGTCTCTCAGCGGCACATACTGACAGTAGCCTCTGGCCACTGCAGCTCTGGACATGTATTCAGCTGTGCCAATCTGGATATGGGCTTATAACTATGGGAGCATGTTTCCGCCATGGGTTTAAAAAATAAATAGGTAATTGCGACTTCTTCATCTCACAATTCCAGTTTTTGTGAGATTGTGAATTGTGAGATGTTAAAGGATTAGTTTATTTCAAGAATAAAAATTTCCTGATAACTTACTCACCCCCATGTCATCCAAGATGTTCATGTCTTTCTTTCTTTGGTCGCAAAGAAATTAAATATTTTGAGGAAAACATTCCAGGATTTTTCTCCATATAGATAGTGGACTTCAGTGGCGGCCAGTAGGTTGAAGGTCCAAATTGCAGTTTCAGTGCAGCTTCAAAGGGCTCTACACAATCCCAGTTGAGGAATAAGGGTCTTATCTAGCAAAACAATAATTCATTTTCTAAAAAAAAATCTAATAAAAATGTATATGCTTTTTAACCACAAATGCTCATCTTGCACTAGCTCTGCGATGTACATGCGTGTCTTCACGCATTAAGTAATTACGTTGGAATGGTCACATGTGGTTAGTTATTTGTCTGTGTACTTTGGTTCAAAAAGGTAGGGTAGGGTGAAAAACTGCCACCTCATTCAAAATTGTCCAATATCATTTTATTACCTTTTTTTGTAAAGGGAGTTTGACTTTCTGTGACCTTTCCAATGTAATACATTGGGTAGAACTAGCACAAGATGAGCATTTGTGGTTAAAAAGTATAGATTTGTTTTTTTTTTTTAGAAAATGACAGATCGTTTTGCTAGATAAGACCCTTATTCCTTGGCTGGGATTGTGCAGCTGCATTGAAACTGCAACCCGTTGGGTCCCATTGAAGTCCACTATATGGAGAAAAATCCTGTAATGTTTTCCTCAAAAACCTGAATTTCTTTTCAACTGAAGAATGGAAGACATCAACATCTTGGAGTAAATGATCAGGAAATTTTTATTCTGGAAGTAAACTAATCCTTTAACTTGCAATTGCAACACATTAACTCACAATTCTGAGAAGAAAAGTAAAAAATGTGAGATAAAAACTTGAGAAAATTACTTTTGGAAACAGTCTTCCAAATATAACCATTCACACAGAAAAGTACTGTTGTATTACCATGGTATTGGATGATTACCATGATATTTCCTTTAAGGTTTTTCAAAGAATACAGTGGTACTATGTTGTCACATCCAAAATACAGACAAATCTGATCCAAACCATATCTCTACATGATTTATATCTGATTTTTGGAAATACGTTGCCGCTTGAATGGTTAGATCAGATTTCAACTTGCTGTTTTCATAATTCGGGAAGCTTCATGACTGTGAGATCATGTATGAATCATAGGCACATAAACAGATGTGTCTGAATGCACTCGCATTTCACATTCACTGTTTTGAATGATAAAGGAGTGCATATGCATATTTATGAGTGTAAATAGTACTGTAATGTCTCCAACACGCATTTTGTCTGATTGGCTGGTGAGTTGTGCACCGCAGAGACAAAATATCTCTCTTTCCACACCTATATGCAAAGTATTCCAATATGCAAGTCATACAGATCATTTTTAAGCATAGTTAATATTCTTCAATGGTGAACGTTGACAGCACTGTGGTTCACCTGTATGGCAGACACTTTGTAAACAAATTTGGATGCAGTCTCTTGATTGAAGTGCACACAGTCCCTGATTAAAGCACACATGACCATGCACGAAACTAGAGTCTCTTAGAATTTCTGCCACATGAACATTTCATCCAGGTGGTTTATGAAAACAGATCTACAGAGAGAAAATAACTGAAGTAAAGGAGAAAAAAAAAGAAACAGAGAAGCTTTTTCGCTGCATTTAGCAATTTTCCCCTATGGTCCTCTCAGCACTGCCCTACTACTTCTGAAGGGGAGAGAAAGAGCTTGAGTGAACTTGCTATATATAGAGCCTGGCCAGGTGCACCAAACAGCCCAACAGCTCTGCGCCTTCTTTTTGTGTTTAAGGGAATATCCCTGCATTATTTGAATGGCTATCATCATTTAATCACCCTCATGTCATTCCAAACCCGTTTGCAATTTAAATATTGTATGCATTCACATGCAATAACAACAATTCATAAAGGATACAAAAGCACCACAAAAGTGTCATAAGTGGACCATGCCAGTCTGTAAACAAATCATTCAGACTGATTTTATGACCTGTATCAAATTCATTTAAAAGATCCACTTCAAAAGAGCGATTTGTTTTTTTTTTTTCTGTGTGTGCGCGCTTTGGTTGTTGTGTTAGCATCAGATAACCGTAATACAGTGTCTCTGTGATTTGTTTTCTATTAGCTGTGCCAAGGCAGCAGCAGCTGGCCATATGTCTTGTGTGTTCTATACCAGAAAGCTAATAAGCTTGTAACGACTGCCTGAGCACATGTAATTTTATACTGAATAAAGGGAAGAGACTAATTTGCTGAGCTGAGCTTCATCAAACCATGAGCTTGAGCCAGTTCCTCATGAGTCCTGTTTTTGCTGTTGTTAATTTGATTTCAGCTGCTAATATGCTGTAAATTATTATGATATGTGTCATATGTGTGTATCACGATGAAAGAAGATGGAATGGCCTGAAGAACCAGACACCCCTTGCTTCACTACGATGGAAAGAGATTGATTAGCTGAGCAGGGATTCATGAGGCTTTCTGTGGCTTTCATGATCGATTAGAGAGGTGGAGAATAGCTTCTAGAAAAGATGCCCAGATGAGAGATTATACTGACAGTGACCAGAGAAACAGAAGTTGAAGGATTGGGAGGGGAATAGCAGGAGGCAATTAATGCACTCTGACAGGCTTTGTCCTGATATGGAGGATTCTCATTGACGCTACCAGACCCCCTCTAGCAGAGGTCAATCACAGAACCACAGGCCACTCTGTTTAATGCTTCACAGGTCGACCCTGTTCAGCTTCCTCTGGTTTATGATGCACATTCATCACTGTATGGCTCCTATTAGCAGTCAATCAGATTATCAAGTCGATCAGAGTGAAGGTTCGGATAAAGACTTTGGTTAGCTTTAAACAGTCATAGATTTTTATAGCAGTTTTAGACTGATATTTGGATATTTTGAAATGTACAGACAAAGAAGTTAGTTCAAACTAAATGAGTTGAAATTATTATATTATCATATACTTGTTATTGTTATTATTGCTAAATATACACATTAATAATAACTGTAATTAGAATAAAACCAAAGTAGTAAAGCATTAAAATATAGTTTTTTATTAAAACAGCAAGTTATTATTATTATTGAACACTTGTCATTGTTATTGTTATATGTGCACACAATATTTGATAGTTTAAGTCAATAATAATCATAATAATAATGTGTATATAATCAAATCATTTTGTGTATATTTCATTTGCATTTATTACACGATGTTATGTATCAAATATATATATGTATTACGGTTACATTATCAACCTCTCTGCTATCCAAATATTGGTATCAGTATTAACCTGAAACAGCATTAAAACAGGTGTAAATATATCTGTAATGTCTGTTTTTAATTGGGAATGTTGTGAGTAATGCTAATGGTCTTTTGCTAGTTTGAACTGTGAAAAGTAATGAAACTTTCTCTCGTCCTCAGCTTTTTCAAAACCTCAAGAGACTGATGAAACCTCATGCCATTGAGTTTAAGTCGCCTCTGGAACTGTCAGCTCAGGGTGAGTGTACTGCACAGTGCGCACGCACACACACACACACACACACACACACACACTACAGACATGACCAATCACATATTCTGACTGGCACACATACAGTAAACAAACTACGAAACATGCATTTCAACAAATTTGCATGTGCCACGTGAACTCTGACCCCAACTGTCATCCATGCCACAGCTATTGATTTGACAGTAATTATTCTCCAATTAAAACCTCATTATCTTCCCCCACTGTTTCTGTCTCTTCATTGGACCCAGGAGGAGGCCCACTTGCCCCCCCACCCTCCTCTTCCATCTCCTTTTGTCCCCTATGGACTCTACACAGCTTGATTCACACTGTTGAGGATAATTACCACTGTTTTAAATAGAGAACTGTATTTAAAACACCCACAAATGCCTTTAAAGGCCTCCTAATGTAGATCTATTTTACTCAGCGGATGGTACGGTAGATGTGTGACAAGCTGCCTGTTATTTTATGGTCAGATATTTTAAGGAGAGCTAAAAATGTTGTGCTCTCTCCACACTCAGGTAAGGAGATGATCGAGATGTACTTCGATTTCCGCCTCTACCGCTTGTGGAAGAGCCGCCAGCACTCCAAACTTCTCGACTACGATGACCTTCTGTGACATTGTGTCGTTGGTTTAAGCAGCCCAAGAGGCAGGTAGCTTTCTTTAGGGCCCACGCGGCAACGTTCCCTCCGGAGAGAGCCTGGGTGGAAAAGCCCTGAGGTGGAAGGAGGAAGATGTGGTTGAGGATGAGGATGGCTAACATTGAGAAGATGTTCCAATTCTCCGCCCTCAGATGTAACAAGAGGGGAAGCAGCCATTACTGTTAGATGCTGTCTTCACCCCATCCATTTGAGCTTTCAGCTTGAAAGAGAAACATTCGGTAGATCTCCGCAGGTCTTAACTTTTAACCTGTGAGAGGTTTAGAAAATAATGTTCAGTTTCTTTGAGAATTGAAAAAGCTGTGTTAAGGAGGAGGGGGAAAAAAGAACAGATTTGTTTTTAGTACTTTTGAGTAGCTGTTTTTGTGGTTAACTAGCAGGGGCAGTGAAACAAGGCCATTTAACAGTGAAAAACGCCTTGAGGTTATTGTGTTATTCACTATCTACAAATGCAGGATAAACTGTGGAACTACATATCTGTTGTATGTACATATTCACTCGAACTCTATAAAAGAACTACTGTAATTTATCTTTCAGCATAATATTGCACTGTTTTAGTTGTTAATGGTGTTTTTTAGGATTCATTAGAGGGAATATAACTCAGGTTTCATTCGTTTAACTGGCCTCCCTCTGTACTTTACCATCTTTAGATAGAGAGAGAAGAGGAAAGCAAAACCTTTTTTTCAATAGAAAGCTGTTCTGAATGATTGAGTTACCTGAGTGGTGTTGAAATAACACACACTTTATATCTCTATCAGGAGCTTTGTGTGTTTAGATGTTTTAGATTTCTATAGAATCATGTACTGTATGTGTAACATTAAGGCATGTGTAGACAGAGCTCATTTTAGATCGGCCGATTCTATCCTTTAGCTTCAAAAATGTTCAAAATTTTCTAGCATCTTGAAGAAAAAACAACATTGAATAAGATTTTAAAATTGATTCATTTTGACAGTAATATAGACAATGTTATTCGGTTAGTGAAGTTGCGCTCAGATCGTGTCATATTTGTGCATTTTCTCTGTCTGTTTGTCATGCATCTGTAAGTATTTGACGTGATGTCGAGCTCTGTTTTGTGGTGTTTTCTTTGTAGGTGGAGGATAACTGATCATTTTCCATTTCTGATAAGTCAAAGTGCAATTGTATCTGCAATATTTCTCTTTAAGTGTTACTGTGATCCTGTTTTGAATAGCAAGATTAAGTTTTTTCATAGTATACACAGGATAGTACATTTAGTCTTTAAAGTGGTTCTCTGTGGAGGAAAATGTTCACGAATCACTCTAGTTGGTGCGTGGGTGTGTTTTGGATGCACCAAACAGATAAAACAGTAGATAGTTGTAATCTTTAATCATCACGAGTGGATGTTCAAGTGCAAAACAGCAGCAGCTGGTGCAATAGACAGTCCAAAGCATTTCATAAAAAGCTGCCAGATAGAAAAAGTGCAATGTGGTTAGTCTTTCTGGGGTAATAATACAAAAATGAGAAGGCATTGCAATATTCGATGGAAGCAAAGATGAAAAAGATCCTTAATGTTGCTATATTTAGAGCATAAAACTCTAGTTGAAATTTGCCGTTATGAGAGCATGTGAAGAATCATATATCCATATCTGTTTGTGAGTGTGTTTTAGCTTTAGAGATGCAGACAGGGGCACTGAGATGTGAAGGATGCATCTGCGTTTGCCTTGTACATCTCTTTTCATCTCTGACCACTCATGCAGACGCCTTGAAAATCAAATAAAGCACAAAATCTCTGTATCTGTAGGGTCATCAGGGAACGAGTGTGTTCTGATTAGATTAAGTCAAAACAGCCCGACCACTTCTTTACTGTTCAGACGATTGCATGTCTCGATATGGCTTTGTATTTTGCTATCCAAGCTCATTTAAACTCGTGTAATCATTTCTGCACTGTTTCTACCAAAGTCGTTGTATGCTATAATGCTATAATGATTGTAAAATTGCTAGGTATGAATATGATCTATGGGTGTAATAGAACATAGCATTTGATTTCTTGTGTGTTGTCACTGATTGAGCCAATGGCACATGAGAACCATAAGGACTCAGCAAGAGCTCTGAAGATCATGGAGCCATCTGGATTGGCAGGAAGGTCTTTGGCACATCAGGTGTGAAGACCTCCCTACTCTTGCAATAAGATGTTTAGTGTATGCCATATGGCCTTGTTGATTGTGTCATGCATCAGAAAGTCAATTCATATATTCATTGTTATGTGTCATGTTTTAGGAAATGAAAGGAGAGTTGGTGGAAACATGCATGCGTGTCTCATTCCCAACTAACCCATCCTTGTGCATCTCTCTAAACTATTTTCTGTAGCAATAGACATTGTAACACGAGCTACTTTGTTTTTCTAGGACACACTGTACTGCTTCTAGAACGCTGCTGTTTGAATACCTTTGTATGCTGTTTATGTATCCAGCAGAATCCGTTTTATTTTTACCATGGCCACTGGCTTTGCAGCACAATGGAGAGAGACATATGGGATGTCATTGAGCTTTGGGCAATAATATTTGAAGGTTTCAGGCAGTTTCTCTCTGTTGACTGTACAAATGATTAATGATCTTGATATGAAGCAGTTCAACTAAATGATTATTGTGATGCTAATTCAAACATTAATAATTGGTCAACTTTAAAATTGATAAGGCACTGATATGCATGAAAGTTAGTTCCCTTTGGAGTTTGTAAAGCAGACCTGAAATCCTGATATGTTGATATTAAAGAGAACTTGAGAAACATCGACAGAATGGTTCTGGTATGGTTTTGATATGTTACCTGCTTGGGAATAGAAAATGCCTCCAGGAGCCTGATTATTACACCAAGATATCATTTTTTAAATGTCTGGACTGTTACACTGCTTCATATATGTAACATTTTTTCCCCAGCTTTTAAAAACAGAATATTTTAGTTGATGTTATATTATTCTTGTCCTGTGTCCTGCTGTGGTTGATTAGATTAAATGCTGAATGATTGATAGCATCATGATTGCGCCATTAGACTCCTTGGTTCATTGTGTTTTTAAGAGAAATATGTTTTTTTGCACACTTGCAGTGTGTCTTTTTAATTTCTGCAAAGCCTAACGGGTGAAACGAATCCCTTTTAAGCATTGTCAGTAGCAATGATAATACTTTGAATAGCCTATATTACAATATCTAGAAAGTCTTGAAGAGTGATGACAGTAAACATGTATGGTTTTCTTAGTCTGGCTACATTGCCAAATACAGTATATGACATTATAGTGATTAGTTCAGTTAAATGGTCAATATTTCTTAAGCAAATTAGCTCATCTTGTCAATTTGCTACTTTTAAAAGACCAAGTAGAAGCTCCTAGTTTCTATCTCTTTAGCTCAGTGTTCACAGTATTTACTATGAGACGTTGTATTCAGGAAGGTAGTTTGCTGTACAACTGTTTGTTTTTCCTTGTACAACCTCTTCACAGCAATGAACACTGGAAATGTTTCCTAACCTGTTTTACAGTAAAATGTACCCAGTTTTAAGTGGAATTTTGTCTCGAGTCTTCTTTCTTTTTCCTGAATGCGATTTATCTCCCTCAGCGAACATGTGACCAGCCATGTCCAGAGAAATAAAAATGGGTGACATTTACTTAGATTTGCTGTTTTCTAAATCTATCCATGCTGATCTCTAAATGCTATTTATACAACACATCCTGTGACTCTACATACAGTAGGATAAGCGGTTCGGGGAGTGGATGGATAGACTGGTACACACATGCTCACGCAATCGCACACACTCCGAATGGAAGTATAGCCTGGGCTGGAAGCGAATAGTCCAGGGGGATCGTAGTTCTATCTCTCATGAGCAAAAGGGTCTGGTATGAGTAATACAAAACAACTGCGGTGAGATTCCCTGTGGTACAGAACAGAAAGCCTGTTGCCATGTGCTTTCATTAGATGCTGGACAAACCACTGGACAGCATGAACTAATCTAGAACAACCTCCCTCTGTCTTTTTCCTTTTAGTCCTCCCTCTCTTTCACTCCTTTTCAGTTTCCTGTTTCCAATAGTGACCCGAAGAGCAGCGGAGGCCACTCTGCCAAATCTCTTGACATAATCACAGCTTGGACTGTTTAATTGGTGCTGCTACACTAGAGTTGAGAAACTGATGGTCTCTGGGGACTTTTTGTTCATTAAAAATAATGACTCAGACAAGCTCATCAGCACCACAAAAACATTCTGTGATTCAGTCGGAAAAATATAAACATGGAAGTGTAATTAAAAGCATTATCATCAATATGTATAAAGCAATAGCCTTACAAAGAGAAAGGGAGAGAGAGAATGCTCTGCATTTTTATTTTTTTATTTTTTTGTTTGTTTTTGCCGGTCAAGCAGTTTGATTCTTTGTGAGGGCATGGAGGAGGGAGAGAGAGAGGGGAGCGATCAATCTCCGACCAACACAAGCACGTACAGGCTGCCAGAGAGAAGCAGAATGTGTTCTCTGGGACTTGCTGCTATTTGCCCCACATAAACCAAGGACACAACGCCACTTAGTCTCTGTCTTGTCATTACACAAAACAGTGTAAAACCCAAATACCTTCCAGGAATCTGTAATGCATCACATCTGCTAAATCATATTTGACCACCCACTGCGTTCGTGCATTTATTGATCATGATGGAAAAGGAGTTTTGTGATGTTTTGTGGCAATGCATCTTTAAGTGCCTCAGATGTTATGTAAAACAAGTGAAATCAAGGTCAAGTCAATACTAATCAACCTTCACTCCCAGGGAATGATTTTGTAATTATTTTCTATTCATTTTCCTTTTTCAGTTTCCATTATATTAATTTCCTCTGGCTTAATCAAAATGCAGTAGGCAGAAATGATTGAAGCTGCATTCTTGTGTTTTTCCAAAAAGTAGACAAGAAAATGTGACTTTTCTAGAAACATTGAATTAGTTTGACACGAAAAAAAAAAAAAAATTATACATTCATAATAGTGACTCATATGGGTAGAAAAAAATCATAAAGTGGCATAATACTTGATTCAAACCAAAGCAATGCTGTGTTTTTCCAAGCTAATTCCCTAATTAAATTTCCTTGGGTTTTCTATAAACCCCATGTAATATCTCTATAATGGCCAGTGTGTCCTGTGCACACTACGAAGTCTAGAGCAAAGATAATATGTAAAGAAAACGAGTTAGCAACATTAGATTAATGAAGCACTCTGCTCTTATGGCTCTGGCCCAGCTCAGGCTCTGCAGGTGCAGTCCTCTGCTCAGAATCGTGAGGCTTAGATTAACCTTTCCTTGTCTGAATTTCCCCACACCTCATGCCTGCATGCTAAAATAAGGGTTAGCTGAAAGTCTCAGATGTTTGCAGTTTGAAGGTTAATTGGATTGAACTCAGATATAAACTGTAAAGATCATCCAGGTTTAGGCAGCAGCAGATGCAAGCAGAGCAGTTGGGTGTACAAGGTGGGCAGCTATGAGTTTTGTTGGGTTATGGCATTGACATGCTGCGGTGCAATGGACTGTAACCTAATGCGCCAACGGCTGCAATAATAAAGTGACCGAATCCAAGCTGAGGAAAGCAAAGCTTCATGACTTTTCCTACTGCATACAGCAATCACTGCTTGACATTCACTCACAGTAGTGAGAGGCAACATTGCATCATCTATTTCTAGTTGGGTTATTAGGCGTGACTGGCTCGAGCATCTTGGTGTCTGAAGTGATTAGGGGAATGTGTGCTGATGGGAGAAGGGAGCTATCGGGTGCATTGCCCCAGTGCATCCATCATGATTATGTGGAACTAGAGAACGCTAGACCCCGCTCTGCTTCACTGAGTGATAATAATAATGCCACAGGTGATTGTGGAGGCTGATGTGTAGATAGAAGAGCTCCACTGAGATTTTCTATGTATTGCTGTTATATAACATTTTGTTTCATATTATATGACCATGGGGACCATTGTGATGTCTGTGCACATTGATAATGAACCAAACTGATGACAGTGAATATTTGCAGTTTTCAGGAAAAATCTTGGTTACTTGCTGTGCCAGCTCTCTGGCTGTAGCCTTACTTTTAGAGATAGATAAGATTAACAATTACTGCAAAGAATAAGACCTAGTGAATTTTGATACATTTGGATAAGAGACATTCCAAGACTACTGATATTAATAAGGAGTCATTAGCTGTGTCTTATTTCAAAGGCAGTGCCCTCTTGAGGCTGCATTCATCAACTTCATGTCATCAAGGCATCAAAGCAACACTGATTCATTCAGGAATGAAACGTGACTTTCTTTATGAGTGACTCATTGAATCATTCACCCGACTGATTTGTGCACACTGCTGTTGCTTGAGGATGAAATTTAAAGCTGAGTTAAATGATGTTCACCTAAAAATTCTGTCATTAATTAGATTAATTATCATGTGATCTTCGGAACACAAATTAAGATATTTTTGATGAAATCCAAAAGATTTCTGACCCTACATAAACAGCAATGCAACTACCACATTTAAGGCCCGGAAAGGTAGTAAAAGACATTGTTAAAATAGTTAATGTGTCATCAGTGGTTCAACCTTAAATTTATGAAGATATGAGAATACTTTTTGTTGACACTTGCAAACGCTAAAACAGCCAAGTTGTAAAATGAGCATACTTTGTTTTCAGTCGCGTCAGATTAAATAAACCAGTCTGTGGATTATATACATGTTGATTACCAGTTTAACTCATACCAACGTGCTGAAAGAAATGCGTTTGCAATTCTATTATACAGTATGGAGCAATATTTGCACCTGCTGTAGAATTTTACTTGTTCAAAAATAAATTGCTGGAGAGATTTTGAAGCCAGTAGACTTTATTGATCAAGCAACAAAGTCGAGTTACGATTTGCAAAGGTAACTCCAGAATGTCTGTTTTTTACACTCGTATATGCCTGAAGCTGTTCTACAGTATTCCATGTATGCTCCTTTGTATTTTGGGACAGGTATCTTTTTCCGTATGTGTCCTTGAAGGTGATCAATAGCTTGCCATGCATGTATTTCTAGCACCTGAACAAAGTCTTCTCCATATTTGGGGTTTTCAAGCTTTAAATAGTTCATTCAGTTCTTGGCTTATTGCAATCCTTAACACACACCTGCTTCACTCAGTCAGACTAATAATAGTAGATAATAGTAGAATAGTTTTTTTATTACAAATAGGCATAATTTGATGTATTATATTCATTCAAGATTAATAAAGATAATAGTAGAATCATTTCCGAATAGGCATAATTCTGTATATTATTTTGATTCAAGATTAAAAAATATTCTACACACCCCAGTCTTCCTTTGAAAGTACATAATTTGGAATGTTCATTGAAAGCAGTGTAAATGATTTGGCTCCTAGTGGCAGCAAAATAAATTTCTAAACCCGTGACGTTTTCCCTAAGGCTACCCCAAATGTATACCATCTTTTTTGACTGACAATCACACGTAGGCTGCTGTCAGATTCTTTTATGCTGTTTACAGACTCAGAAGCTTCAGGCTGTCACTGAGACAGAGTGTTATTTCTCAGGACATCTGTGTCAATGATATTTGTCAGGTTGCAGTGACATTTAAATGCATGATATTCTAAAATAATCACAGCTTCAGTGTTTTATCCCAAACACCATTTCTATCATTTGAGATGCCTGCATAGACCATTGTTTTGTTGTTGTTTTACTAACATGGATTGCACAGCAAGTGGTTCAGTTATTAAGCTAGTTAATCAGAAAAATAGCAAATCAGACTTCTATTTGACTCGGCCTCCTAAGGTTTGCTGGTTTATCCACGATGCACTTCTTTCGTCATCAACTGATGCTATCATGCTACTGATTGGCCTAATTTAGGTAATCAGACTACAGTAATTGCTCTCAATTTCAAGAGGCTGTCTTCTCATTTATCTAGCGTCTCAACATAAAAGTGTCCTCAGCACGGAGGTCTACAAACTCCACAAAAAATGTGTTTTCAAGGCCTGCTGCTTACTAGAGGTGAAAATACATGCTGATGGCAACTATAGGAGTGAATCATTAATGGATGAGAACTGCTGAATAGAAGCACACCTGTAGCATCAGCACGGTATGTTACATAAGTGGTATTTGAACTAAATAACACTGGTTGTACTATTTTGTGTTCCCGCAGTGCATGTACTTGCTTTTAAAATGGTCGTTCAGCTAGTTGAGTAACACATTTTTTGACGTCGCCTTGTGCTAAAACACGTGTATCAGCCTGAGAGAGAACACGGAAACGCTAGGCTTGACCAGCAGGGACGTCAGGTTTATTGTCATCGCTTCACACTCCTGCGTTTGTCTCAGTGGGAGAGCCACGTCTCTCCACATCAGGCCCTGAGCGAGTGTGAGCGACCCCGACGGAGCAAATGCTGAGAGTGTTTTATTGTAGTTTTATTGCTGAGAATGGCTGTTATGTGAGTAGCTGACTGTCCAAAGAAGAAAGTATACTGAAACTAATAATTTGAAAGAGTGTCGAGAAGCTTTTAGTAGAAGGCTGAATATCTATTATTTAGATATGGACATGTTCCAAGAAAACTTCACTATTAAAGCTTAGTTAGCTTTGGTTATTCGGGAATAAAAAAAATGGCCTTGTTATTCAAAGCCACTTTAGCCACTTACACACTGTATTGTTTTGGCCTTATTGATTTTTGTACACTAATACAATTAAAGATCCAAATCTGAAGGTGTATACAGTATAAACATCATTTTAAGTACAGTTTTCAACTGTGTATTTATAAGAAATAATATGTGTAAACATTTTTATGACAAAAGCCTTTTAAAAGTCTGTGTTCAGGAAGTTTTTTTAATGAAAACAATTAATACTTTTCATTAAGCAAGGATGCATTAAACCAAAAAAAAAATAAATAAATAAAAATAAAATTAAAGACATTTTTAATAAAAAATAAATAAATAAATCTTTTGAACTTTCTTTTCATCAAAGAGTCCGGAAAAAAGTCAGTTTACACAGAAGTACCATGACTGTTTTCAATAGAATAGCTGATGGAAAGTCAGATTTGTCAACACAGGAATAAATTAAATTTGAAAACATTAACATAGAAACTGGTATTTAAAATTGTAATAATATTTCACAGTATTGGTGTTTTTTAATAAGTTTAGCCTGAGCATAAGAGACTTGTTTCAAAAACATTTTTAAAAAATCTTAAAACCCCAAACAGTAAGATACAGTATTAAACAAATGCTCAGTTTCTTAATAAAAATGCTTTACTACTGGCATCCTTTGTCCATAAAATGATTAGTAGTCCTAAAAGGTAAGAATTCAGTACATGTATTAAATTAACTCAAAATCTCTCCTGAGAGATTCATGTATAGTGCAGCCAATCCACTTTTTATTACACACATTGCCTTTGTCTCTGAAAGTGTAGCTGACTTGGTCACAGTTGTGATTGCTAGTGGCAGGTGTTCCTCTGAATGTCAGGATGAGAGAGGCCTGGAGATCTCGACCCAGACATGCCCTGTCAAAAAGGGTGAAAGCCTGCGCCTATCCAATATTCACCCAGACGACGTGCCCTTTCTCAAATGGTAGGTCTATTCTTTCTATCTCTTTCTTTCTGTCTCTCACTCCTTCCTTCTCTCTAGTTTCTCTTGTCTTATCAAAATCTGCGCAGTCTGTGGTGTTGATAAGACTTTTAAGCAATTAGAAGATGATCCATCTTAGTCCATCAAAACTGTCTGGCACTACTGAGTGCATTTTTGTTTCTCACAATAGCATAGATGAAGGGTTTTGCATTTACATTAAATGGGTTGTGGTGTAATAGAAGACCTCATTTGAGTTTTTTGACAGTCTACATGTACACTGGTTCTCAAAGAACCTGATTTAAGTCCTAAAGGAGCGACGGCATCAGGAGAGAAGACACAGCGTGTGCTCACATCTGTAGCAGCAGATTTCTTGCCACAGGTGACTGCAACGACTGCCTGAGCTGGATTGTCAAACTTGGTGCTGTAATTAGCAGATAGGAAGATGAGGTGTTTGGTGCTGTCATAAAATCTATAGGGTTCTGTATGTTTTTTTTCCCCCTTCATATTAAGATATTAATAAAGCATGGCAGTGACAGTGGTTATTTCAAAGATAATAGGACCCCAGGACAAAAACTCTCCTGCATTTCTGCTGAAAGGTCACGGCACAGCATCGTAAAGATGTTATGAAAAGGATGTCTGCACTTTATTGGCTGGCTGAGCTTCATGAGTCATTCGGTTTGTGACACATTGTTTCATTCCTTGGAGGACTGTGAGCTTTTGGTGGCAGCTGGTATTTTATTTCAGAGATTTCATTTGAAGTGTAGTGGAACTGTGGGTAATTTCTCATCGATTTCAGGGTTACTTTCTCATGACGTAGTTCACTGAAGCTGTTTATTAGAGCACATGTATTCTTCACGGTTATGTGTTTGCTAATATACTCCATTCTGAGCTTTCTCATTCTGTCCTTCCTGTCTCTTTTGATATTGCTCAGTATTTTTTCCTGTCTTTAAAGCAACTGTATGTAGTTTTGTGTATTTTTGCTACTTTCGAGCCCTCTACAGTTAAATTAGTGGAATTCACTGTCGTAAAGAAATATCATTGTCGGAATTACAGTGGATAGCTGTACATGTACAGTGCTGTGAAAAGGTTTTTGCCCCCTTCCAGTTTTTTTTTTTTTTTTTTTGCATATTTGTCACACTTAAAAGATTCAGATCATCAAACTAATTTTAATATTACACAAAGATAATGCAAGTAAATACAAAATATAGTTTTTAAATGATGATTTCATTTATTAAGGGAAGAAATCTGTCCAAACCTACTTAGCCCTACGTGAAAAATGAATTTCCCCCTCCTGTTAAATCATGAATAACTGTGATTAACCACATTATTTTAGAAACACTGTTAGACATTTCAAAGGGTTTTACAGTAACTTGCCAGTAAGTTACTGTAATTAAGGTTTACAGTAGCAAACTGTATTTGATTTACAGTTGCAAACTGTACTGAAACACTAATTACAAAATATCAAATTCTTTATTTAAAACATTACATGTATAACACTTAAAAATACAGTCTTCCAATGGTGGAACAGTGTCTTCACCATTTCTCCTGTCTTGGGATGTTTTGCAGTGCATTATGTTGTATCCTCTGGATTTATCCTCACAAAGAATCTTTAGGTCACAGAAAAATAATGGGGGAAAAAGACAAGCTGCTAAAGAATACATAGCCATCTGCAAAACCCAGGTGTTGCTTCAAAACGTGGCCACCACTTTTGCTCACCATCCATTTTGTTAGTGACAGAAATGTCTTCTCTGAAAAACAAGAAGTAGAAATGGCACACTTTTAAAAGGCAAACCCCATAGTGAATAATAATAATAATAATAATAATAATTACTTACATTTATATAGCGCTTTTCTAGGCACTCAAAGCGCTTTACATTGTGAGGGGGGGTCTCCTCATCCACCACCAGTGTGCAGCATCCACCTATGGCAGCCATAGTGCGCCAGAACGCCCACCACACACCAGATTACTGGTGGAGAGGAGACAGGGTGATGAAGCCAATCAGCAGATATAGGGATTGTTAGGAGGCCATGATGGTCAGAGGCCAATGGGCGAATTTGGCCAGGATGCCGAGGTCACACCTCTACTCTTTTCGAAAGACATCCTGGGATTTTTAATGACCACAGAGAGTCAGGACCTCGGTTTAACGTCTCATCCGAAGGACGGTGCTTTTTACAGTATAGTGTCCCCATCACTATACTGGGGCGCTACGACCCACACAGACCACAGGGTGAGCACCCCCTACTGGTCTCAGTATACACAAACCTCTCAAAACCATAGATGTCCTCTTACCATGAATTATCAGTATCAGGGTGGCTGGCATGTTCATGTCTTTCTTGATGCTTCATTGCAGTTGCCTTTAAAACACAAATACAAAAAAATGCAGTAAATATTGAATTCCATTAAAAACTATAACAAACTAATTCTAAAACTAGAAAGGCAGCTAGCCATAAAACTTTTTTAATCTAGCTAACATACAATTTTATTTTCTCAATAGGCTACACTGTAAAAAAAAAAAAAAAAAAAAAAAGTTGAGCCAACTTAAAATTTTAAGGCAACCAGTTTCAGCAGATTTTTGAGTTTGCTCAACTTATTTTTGTGGGAGATTCTCTAATTTTAATCTGCTGAAGCTGGTTGCCTTAAAATTTTAAGATGGTACAACTTTTTTTTTTTTTTTTACAGTGTACGGCCAACATTAACTACTAACACCTGAACAAAATTTCACATTAGTTGACCTAATAATATTAGATAAGCGTTGCTCTTTAAAAATCATTTTAATTCGGTAACTTAATACAATAATCTGACAAAAGTCATTTTAAAACGACAGCACAGTTTACCATAGTAAAGTTTGTTAGTGCCATGTTGATGGGTAAATGTCACTAAAATCTGACACAAACACACATAGTCGCAGGAACATATTTTAACTGGGGGTGCGGGGGGGGGGGGGGTGCTATAAACAGCCCAAACGCTTATAGATTAATATACAAATAAAGATGTAGCCTATATGCGAATCAATATATATTTTCGCTTTTGTGATCTTTGTTCAATATTTTTTTCTTTAATATTTATATTATTTAAGGGGATTTTACTAAATATTAACATCGCTGATACGCAAAAGTTTTGGTCAATGCACTTTATCGAATTCTCTCATCGGAAACAACAAAGTGCAGATGTACCTATGTGCCATGTAAGAGATTAATTCATCATACACTGCAGACAACAATACCGTATTGACCCGAATATAAGACAATGTTTTTTTCTTGGAAATACATCTGAAAAAACGCGGTCGTCTTATATTCGGGGGCTAGACTTTGACATGTCAGTAATACACCCACAACAATAGGTGGCGCCAAAAATGCCAATGTCATTGTTGGTACATTTTACCAGTATTTACCATACTTTCAAAACAAAAATTATAATAGGACAAATATGCAATTTGAAAACAATTTAAGAATTGTCCAGCCCCCCCCCCCCCCCCAAAAAAAACAAGATTTGGTTTTCAAAAAGTACATTCAAAATGTACATCTGGAAAAAGGGGGGTCATCTTATAATCAGGGTCGTCTTATATTCGGGACAATATTATACAATGTTATACGGCTCGCTGGCCGAATCAGTGATCAGCTGTGAAATAGCGAGTCTGTTCAAATTCCCTATAAAATCATAAATGATTCCCTTTGAGCTAAATTGACTTATTTCCCTTACATTACTGTAGGAGCCAATGTATTAATGTCTATGTATTTTGGGCTGTCACCACTTGGTGGCAGTATATGCACATAGGGTTTTTAAGTCGGTGTTTCATTCACAGAGTTAGGAGGCTTGGTGAAGGGAACATATACAGTTTTTACCACACTTTGGAAAGCTAAGGTGTCCACCATTCATCATTGAAAGTATGTATGTCCATTATGTTCAATAAAGTAATTTTAGAATCAAAACAAGAAATGAAGACTGGACATTGGATGTGTGCGTAAAGCGTGTGTTGCTATTCCAAGCCTTCAGCATTTAGCTGCTGTTACAAAAGTAAAAACTCAGTTCCCGTTGGATTGCTCAACGGCGTTGAATGGATCATACAGGGAACGCTATTGGAGTGTATTTCCGTATAAACGCCAAAAGAGGAAAGTGAACGAGGAAAGGAACTTGCTCGCTTTGATTGAGTTTGCAACGTGGCCACGGAGCGGACAACAAGGAAGACCGGTGGGTGCTGTTTATGTTGTTTAAAGGCTTCGTGTAATGGAATGTGACGTTTTGGATCAAGCGGAGACATGCTGTGCTGATAGTTTGTGCTGGCTGTGTTGTTGTTCATGGATGGAAAGGGAAATTCAGGGTGTGAAATGGTTACTGATGTTGATGGTGGAAAGGTTGATACGGAAACCGTTACAAATGATGATGGTGCTGTTAATGAAAATGTGTCGCAAAAAAGAGAGAGAAAAATGACTGCAAAGGGGGTTGCTCTGCTCTTTGAAAATTTGCAAAGGTCTAGAAAACAGAAGTTGAATCAAGTAAACAAAATCAAACAAAAAGTGAATGATGTAATTTCTCTTAAAATCACATGTGAAACTGTACCAATTGTGGAAAAGCAAATGAAGAGGTTTGTCAAATATTGTGAAGAAGCTGAAGATTTGCATAATTCGATTGTGGAAATGCCAATACCCCAGGATGAGTTTGACAAGCAAACCAAATGGTTCAATGTTAAAATGGCTGAAAATCACCGTTTTCAAAAAGAAATCACAGAATGGTTAACTGATGTTGGGAAAACATTGAGTGTGGATAAAACCTGTGAGGCTTCATCTGCAGTAAGCAGTGAAATAGGACCTGATGATAGTATTTCAAACGTGTCAGCGAACCAATCCCAATGCAGCAAAGTGTCAAAAGGTTCAGCAAGTACTTCAAGTTCAAATTCTTCTGCACGGATAAAAGCAATGGCAGAAAGGGCTGCATTATTACACCATGCTGCTGCTATGGAGAAGAGACATACTTTGGAGGAGGAAGAAGAGAGACTTCGCATTCAAAGTGAAAGACTCAAAAGACAAAAGGAACAACTCATGATGAATGCAAAAATAGCAGCTAATGATGCAAGGTTGTCAGTTTTAAAAACCAGTGATGTTGGAAGCAGCAAAAAGGCATCATCTGATTATTCAAAAGGTAAAAAATCACACTCATTGAATCCTGATCCACAAGTACATCTTCCTGGTAATCCTATGCAAGTTGCAATGCATTGTACAACTACACACCAAGCTGCAAGCATACAGGATGGCACAGCTGCTGTTCAAAATGATCCAGTTTCTCATTCCCAATTACAAGTTCATCCTTTGCAATCTCATGTTCATCCGCAAACTGATGTAGGACAAAATATTTTGTATAACATCATGCAGCAACAGGCAAACATAACAGCTCAGCTTGTGCGTAGGGGGGACGTGGCTTCATTACCTCCTCGAGTAATTCCAATCTTTGATGGAGATCCCTTACAGTTTGCTGCCTTCATTCAAGCTTTTGAGCATGGAATTGAAAGAAAGACCACAAATGCAGAGGATTGCTTGTATTATTTAGAACAGTACACTAGAGGACAACCCAGAGAGTTGGTCAGAAGTTGTCGTCATATGTCAGCAAAACAAGGATTCCGTAAAGCCAAGAATTTGTTGAAGGAACACTTTGGTCACGAGTTGAAAATTACGGCAGCCTACATGGAAAAGGCTTTGAACTGGCCTGCAATAAAACCTGATGACATCAGTGGTTTGCAAGCATATGCTTTGTTTCTGAGAGGGTACTGCAACGTGATGGTAAACTTGCAGTATATGGATGAGATTAATGTTTCATCGAACCTTAAGAATATCATGATGAAATTGCCTTACCGACTCAGGGAGAAATGGAGAACCACAGCTTGTGAATTACAAGAACAAAATGGTTGTAGGCTCAAGTTTTCAGATATGGTGGACTTCATTGAACATCAAGTTAAGATTCTCACTGATCCTCTCTTTGGAGATATTAAAGATATACAAGCACCTATATCCCACAAAGTTAAATCTGTGCCTTATAGTGGTAGGGGGCGAAATTCCGCTACAGTGGCTGTAGTCAACACTGTTGAAGGCTTTCAGTCTAAAGGCCACCCATCACAGCACATTTTTCCGTCCTGTTGCTATGTGTGCAAAGAAAATCATGTTTTGGAAAAGTGCCCTGAGATTCATAAAATGACTCACAGACAAAAGATTGAATTCTTGAAGAATCAGGGAATTTGCTTTGCTTGTTTGAAGTTTGGACACCTTAGCAAGGACTGCACGAATCGTCAAATTTGTGGTATGTGTAGTCAGAGGCATCCTACTATACTGCATATCTCGGCTAAGGATAAAACCACTGAGGAGAAAAAAGTGAGTAATGCTCTTGTTACTTTGCAGACCTATGCTCATATTGGGGCCGGAGAACAGGATTGCTCTTTGTCCATTGTGCCAGTGCAAGTAAAATCTAAGCTTGGAGATTTTACAGTAACAACATATGCTTTCTTGGATCCAGGGAGCACTGCCACTTTTTGTACCGAAGGACTTATGCGGAAGTTGAAGATGATTGGGACAAAAAAGTGCATATTGCTTCGAACAATGGGGCACGAAAATGTAGTAAACACGTCTGTACTTACTGGACTGGAGATCTCAGGATTATCTGAGGATAAATTCATGGATTTGCCAGAAGTCTTTACTCAGAAGACAATACCTGTAAGTAAAGATAATGTGCTTAATCCAGAAGATATAAGGAAATGGAGGTATTTGGATGATGTCAAAATTCCCAAACTGGATGCTGAAGTTGAATTGTTAATTGGCACAAATGCTCCAAAGCTCTTGGAACCATGGGAGATCATTAATAGTGAAGGTCAAGGACCCTATGCCGTCAAGACCCTATTGGGGTGGGTCATAAACGGCATTGTGAAGGAAGCAGATGACAGACGGAAGATTGGCTTTCAGTCAGTCACTGCTAATAGGATTTCTGTTATCAAGTTGGAAGAATTATTGGTTGCTCAGTACAATCATGATTTCGATGAGAAATCTTCAGAGGATGATTTCAAAATGTCTAGAGAAGATCAGAGGTTTATGGAGATAGTGGATCAGTCAATTGGTATTGAAAATGGCCATTATTGTATTGACCTACCCTTCAGAAAGAATGATGTCATCATGCCTAATAATAGATGCCTTGCAGAACAACGTTTAAAAGGCTTGAAAAGGAAGTTCAGTTGGAATCAGGGGTTTCAAGAAGAGTACACTGCTTTTCTTACTGATGTTATCAACAAGGGGTATGCTGAAGCAGTACCACAAGATCAGTTACTTCGAGATGATGGTAAGGTGTGGTATATCCCACATCATGGGGTATACCATCCTAAAAAGAACACCATTAGAGTTGTGTTTGATTGCAGTGCAGTTTTCAAAGGAGTGTCCTTGAATTCACAATTGCTGCAAGGTCCAAATCTCACCAACACATTGTTGGGTGTTTTGACCAGGTTTAGACAAGAACATGTGACTTTGATGGCAGACATTCAGGCCATGTTCCATCAAGTAAAAGTATCACAGAAGAATGTGGATTTTCTTCGTTTTCTATGGTGGCCCAACGGTGATACTACGCAAAAATTAAAAGAATACAGAATGAAAGTCCATCTTTTTGGAGCTATTTCATCACCAACCTGCAGCAATTTTGCTTTGAGAAAACTTGCTGAAGATTACAAGGATTGCTTTTCAAATAAAGTCTTGAATTCTATTCTGCAGAACTTTTATGTAGATGACTGTTTAATATCTGTTCCTACAGAAGTGGAGGCACTTCAGATGGTTAAAGACTTAACTGCAGTCTGTTCCAAAGGAGGATTCCAGTTATCCAAATGGATAAGTAATAGCCGTAAGGTGTTGGCAAGTATTCCAGAAGAACGTCTGTCAAAATCGACGAAAGATCTCAACCTGGATAAGGACAACCTGCCCGTTGAAAGAGCGCTTGGGTTGTACTGGTGTGTGGAATCTGATGCATTTATGTTCAAGATTGCTATAAGTGAAAGACCACCAACAAGACGAGGCGTTTTGTCAGTTGTCGGTTCTATTTATGATCCATTGGGATTCCTTTCACCACTAATACTTCCTTCTAAGTTGCTGTTACAGGAATTGTGCAAAAGAAACATCGGATGGGATAATGAAATGCCACAAATCCTTTCACTTCAGTGGTTTGAGTGGCTGCAGGATCTCAACAAGGTAGCTATGGTAAAAGTTGACAGATGTATCAAGCCAAAGGATTTTGGAACAATCAGGATGGCTCAGTTGCATCACTTTTCAGATGCAAGTCAATGTGGTTATGGAACTGTCTCTTACTTGCGTCTGGAAGATGAAAACAAAAGGGTGAGACTTTCCTTTATGCTTGGAAAATCTAGGGTTGCTCCTTTGAAACAAATAACTATACCAAGACTTGAACTTGTAGCTGCTGTTTTAGCAGTTAGAATTGATAAGATGCTTAAGAAGGAACTTCAACTGGATCTAGATAAGTCGGTTTTTTGGACAGATAGCCAAACTGTACTAAAGTATATTGCCAATGATGCCAAAAGGTTTCATACATTTGTAGCTAACAGAGTGTCGGTCATCAGGGATACAACAGATGTTGTACAGTGGAGACATATTGGAACAAAATTAAATCCTGCTGATGATGCCTCTAGAGGCATGTCTATTGAAAACTTCTTGAAATCTAGCAGATGGATACAGGGTCCAAAATTTCTGTTGGAAGCTTTAGAGGAATGGCCACAGTCCTCTTTTGACCAAGCCTTGATAGATGATCCTGAAGTAAAAAAGGATACAGTGGTAAATGCTACCATTTCAAACTGTTCTGACAGTGCTACTCATCAACTCTTTAACTATTTTTCTGATTGGATGAAACTGAAAACTGCAGTGGCATGGATTCTAAAGTTCAAAGATATTCTTCTGAAGTTCAAGCAATATAGAACACATATTCAATCCTCATTTACTTCTGGAATAAACAATTCTACAGTAGAGCAGGACAGAGTTAATGAGGAAATGAGAAGATTTCGAACTGGATTCCACGGTCAAAGTCTTACACCAGATGATCTTTCTCAAGCAGAATCAGCAATTATTGGATTTTCTCAACATGATGTATTCAAACAAGAAATTTCTTCTTTGCAAAGTGGAACATCTGGAGTCAAAAGGTGTAGTAACATCTACAAGCTTGATCCAGTATTGATGGATGGTTTACTTAGAGTGGGTGGAAGACTTACTAGAGCAGCAATGCCTGAGGAGACAAAAAGACCAGTTATCCTGCCGAAAGAACATCATGTATCTAAACTTATAATGCAGCATGTTCATAGACAACTAGGTCATGCGGGGAGAAACCATATGTTGTCAACTTTACAAAGGAGGTACTGGATTATTAATGCAAACTCTGCTTGTAGAAAAGTAATCTCGGAATGTGTTGTATGTCGACGTTTTCAAGGCAGAATTGGAGAACAAAAAATGGCTGACTTACCAAAGGAAAGGATAATGCCAGATTTGCCTCCTTTTTCCAACACTGGTGTGGACTACTTTGGACCTATTGATGTGAGGAGAGGTCGCAGTGTTGTTAAAAGATATGGAGTTATGTTTACTTGCATGACCAGTCGAGCAGTACATCTTGAAGTAGCCTACTCTCTGGATACAAATTCTTGCATAAATTGTATTCGTCGGTTTATGTGCCGTCGTGGCCAAGTACTGCATTTAAGATCCGATAACGGCACAAATTTTATTGGAGCAGAGAGAGATCTTAGAAATGCTTTGAAGAGTTTGGATCATGATAAAATTCAGCGTACTTTCCTATCAGAAGGAATAAAATGGACCTTTAATACCCCTGCAGGATCACATCATGGAGGCGTGTGGGAGAGGCTAATTCGTCTTGTAAAGAAAGTGTTGTACTCCACACTTCAACAACAATGCTTGGATGATGAGAGCTTTCACACTATTCTTTGTGAAGCTGAAGCTATTCTTAATGACCGTCCTATCACAAAGCTTTCTGATGATCCGAATGACTTGGAAGCTCTCACGCCAAATCATATCTTGCAATTGAGATCAAAACCATTTCTTCCTCCAGGACTTTTCGAAAAGGGTGATTTGTATATCAGACGTAGATGGCGACAAGTCCAGTATCTGTCTGATCTGTTTTGGAAGAGGTGGATAAGGGAATATCTTCCACTGCTTCAGGAACGACAAAAATGGAGGAAGCCATGTAGAAACTTCACTGTTGGTGATATAGTGGTCATCATGGATCCAACTGCTCCACGTGGTTCCTGGTCATTAGGCAGAGTCGCTCGGACATATCCTGATAAAAAGGGATTTGTCCGTTCTGTACAACTGAAGACAAAAACAGGATTATTGGACAGACCTGTTTCCAAGATCTGCCTGCTGTTGGAAGAAAAAATGGACTGATCTTCAAAAGAGTTCACATACACCCTTTTTTGGCTCCTTTGATAATTTAAGAGATAATTGTAGTTGCACACCAACAATTATGGGGCCGGTGTGTAGGAGCCAATGTATTAATGTCTATGTATTTTGGGCTGTCACCACTTGGTGGCAGTATATGCACATAGGGTTTTTAAGTCGGTGTTTCATTCACAGAGTTAGGAGGCTTGGTGAAGGGAACATATACAGTTTTTACCACACTTTGGAAAGCTAAGGTGTCCACCATTCATCATTGAAAGTATGTATGTCCATTATGTTCAATAAAGTAATTTTAGAATCAAAACAAGAAATGAAGACTGGACATTGGATGTGTGCGTAAAGCGTGTGTTGCTATTCCAAGCCTTCAGCATTTAGCTGCTGTTACAATTACATTACATTTTACATATTACCTTACAATTGTGTCAACATTCACATGAAATTCTGTCAGTGTGAGGGGGAGATGTAGGGAAGCGGCGTGCAAGAAAAATACAACCGCACTAGGCTATATATTTCTGGTCAGTTTAATAAATAATCACAAAAATTAAGTATCTTGGGGATGATCGAGGGGCCAAAACACAATATAGAACCCATTATATATACTATCTACAGTGGATGTGGACAGTAAAGTGATGCCCCGGTGTATTTCTGACGTACAGATGTACTCCAAGTGCTCGCGCTGTTTCTGACATGAAGGACAAATGGATTTTCTAATCATTACAAGCGATGTAACACGTCCAGTGTAGACAGTACCAAGCTGTTGCAGCATTGTAAACACGGTGTAGGGCAAATCTTGTCAGTCCAAATGTAAGAAATGAGTAAAATAAAACAACGTCAATAGAATAGCGCCAAAAAGCAGGCCTCACTTGCCTCAATTAAGGTCAGTGTTCATGATTCAACAATAAGAAAGAGACTGGGCAAAAAAGGCATCCATTGGAGAGTTCCAAGGCAAAAGCCATTGATGACCAAAACGAACACAAAAACTCATCTCACAATTGCCAAAAAATATCTTGATTTTCCCCAAGATTTTTGGGCAAATATTCTGGTCTGGACTGATGCAACAAAAGTTGAACTTTTTGGAAGGTGTGTGTCCCGTTACATCTGGCATAAAACCAACACAGCATTTCATAAAAAGAACATCAAACCAACAGTCCAACATGGTGGTGGTAGTGTGATGGTCTGGGGCTGCTTTGCATCTTCAGGACCTGGATGAGTTGCCATAATTGATGGAACCATGAATTCTGCACTCAATCAGAAAATCCTGAAGGAGAATGTCCAGCCATCAGTTTGTGACCTCAAGCTCAAGCGCACTTGGGTTATGCAGCAGGACAATGATCCCAAACACAGCAGCAATTTCACCTCTGAATGGCTCAAGAAAAACAAAATTAAAGTTTTGGAGTGGCCAAATCAAAGTCCGGACTTAAATGTGATTGAGATGCTGTGGCATGCTCGAAAACCCTCCAATGTGGCTGAATTAAAACAATTCTGCAAAGAAGAGTGGTCCAAAATTCCTCCACAGTGATGTGAAAGACTCATTGCCAGTTATTGCAAACGCTTGATTGCAGTTGTTGCTGCAAAGTGTGGCACAACCAGTTATTAGATTTAGGGGGCAATTGCTTTTTCATGTAGTGCCAGGCAGGTTTGGACAGCTTTTTTCCATTAATAAAATGAAATTATTACTTCAAAACTGCATTTTGTATTTACTCGGGTTATCTTTGCGTAGTATTAAAATTTGTTTGATGATCTGAATCATTCAAGTGTGACAAATATGCAAAAAAATAAAAAAACAGGAAGGGGGCAAACATTTTTTCACACCACTGTTCATTTGATGCTGCTCTAAAACAATACGCCATTTTTTTGTGGAATTTCATACCCACTCACCAACCTTCACAATTTTCTCTTTTTATTTTTTATTTTATTTCATTTTGTTTTTTTAATTTAATTTTATTATTTTTTATTTTGTTTTATGAGGAGCTACCATCCATAATATTCCCCGTCTTTGTTTTCTCTTGGCCTCTGTTTATATGTTGTTGCTTATGTTTTATATTTCAGTCTCCTTGCTGATGAAAGGCTCTCATATCTGTTCTGCTCTACAGCTCATTTATCTCTAAACACACACATTCACTCCAGCAAATACTGCCACTATTAATTCCACCTCCCCTTCTCTATCCACCTCATTACCTGTCAGTCTGTGTGCATGTGAGCTGAACATATAGCTCATGTTACCTCAATCTTGTCTTTAATTTATCATCTTTGCATTGTTCTCATCTTCTCACATTCACTCCCTTGGCCATTCTTCACTTCATCTCACCCTTCTCCTGATCATAATCTTCTGCCCTGAGGTTGAGTTTCTTCATCATTGCTTTTGTCGTTTACACCACTCCCTTCTATTTTCATTATCCATCCTCCCACCTTGCTCACTTTCTACTCACCTGAGCAAAAAAATTACTCACAAGCACACAGTAAATAGATACAGTCCTCAAAATAGAGCAGACACTGCCATATTAGAAGCATTCTTCTTTATGCAGCTGGTTTAATTGCCTACATTATTCTTTGTCTAATTCCCCATGAGTTTCCGCTTTTTGCGATCACAGTAAAACACAATATGATGAACAACAGTATATTATGGGAAGGTGCATAAGTGCAAACCGCTGCAACCGAATCATCAAAAATACTTTTCACATTTGGTGAACATTAAGAATTTGACATTAAACAGATCATTAGGCATTACACATTATTAATATTATGCATACATAAAACAGAACATTAAACATTAATGATGTTAATCAAAAATGCCACCATCACTTCCTTTTACAGCCATCAGAGTTGACCTGCTTAGTGATGCACCGTCTTACCCAATGTCAGACAATCTTAATTTTTTCATTCTCTCTCTCGCTCTCTCTCTCTCTCTCTCTCTCTCTCTCTCTCGCTCTCTCTCTCTCTCTCTCTCTCTCTCTCGCTCTCTCTCTCTGGTACATAATGTACTCTGTAAATCTTTACAAAGAGGTTTAATCCATTAACATTCATTAATTTTGTTCACAAATATTGTTCATTGTTAATTAAATTAATTTCTACATTTAGTAATACATCATTATTATTTTGTAATTTGTGTAAATGAACAAGACTTAATATGACGTTAATTTATATAACTAGTTTAATATTACTATGTTACTCTATTTTTGATCATATAAATGGTTTAAAAGACAACTTTCAAAATAATTGTAAAAATTGACCTCACGCTTACACGGTAACATTAATGTATATTAAAGGGATAGTTCACCCAAAAATGAAAATTCATGTCATTAATTACTCACGCTCATGTCGTTCCAAACCTGTAAGACCTTCGTTCATCTTTGGAACACAAATTAAGATATTTTTGATGCATTCCGAGAGTTCTCTGACCCTCCCATAGACAGCAAGGATCCTTACACGATCAACACTCAGAAACGTAGTAAGGACATCCTTAAAATAATACATGTGATTCAGTGGTTTAACCGTAATTTTACGAAGCTACGAGAATACTTTTTGTGCGCAAAGAAAACAAAAATAATGATTTTATTCAACAAATTTTCTCCTCTGCGTCACACCATTCATTTAGGAGAGTATCAGATACGTACATCGTTATTTTTGGTTTCTTTGCACACAGCTTCGTAAAATTACGGTTGAACCACTGATGTCACATGGATTATTTTAACAATGTTCTTACTACGTTTCTGGACCTTGATTGTGTAAGGATCCTTGCTGTCTATGGGAGAGTCAGAGAGCTCTTGGAAATCATCAAAAATATCTTAATTTGTGTTCCGAAGATGAATGAAGGTCTTACGGGTTTGGAACAACATGATGGTAAGTAATGACAATTTTCATTTTTGGGTGAACTACCCCTTTAAGAAGGAAAGAAAACTCGCTAAATCTCAACCATTTTGTAACTAATCTAAAAAATAAATGTAATTATTTAAATAGATTTTGGTATTAGAAACGTGACTGCAACAATGTTAGCCTTATCAGTGCTCTGCTGTGAGGCTTAGACTATCAATGTTAAGACAGATTACTGTCCCTCTCTCTCTGGAGGGCAGCGCTTATTTTAGCACCAGCCTTGGCCTAATGCATCATCACCCTATAAACAAGAGCATTCAGTCAAAGAGTCTTGATTCTGTGTCGATCTATTTCTGCGTCCTTCCTCCAACACTCCTTCATCTTGACCTGGCACGTTTTCTTTGCATAAATGCTAGCACTTGGCTCCATTCCTGCACGGTCCTGCATCTCTGTCCATTTCCTTATCACTGACCCAGATTCCTGCTCTCTTTCTCCTCACACTGTTAGATTAGTATTGATCACAGGGCTACAAATAACTGCCCGCAACTTGTTCAAAGCCTTTCTGGGACAAGGTTGCATTGCACAATTAGCGTTTATGCACGTTGGGATGTCATTAAAAAGATGTGTTATGTTTATGTGAAATTGGTGCAGTGTGGAGTATAATAACAATAAAGGCTAATTTTTCAAGATCTGACAACAGTTTTTCCCTGTATCATTCTGAAGTACAAACCCACTTTGTTTATGTTTTATTTGAAACCCTTTTGAGTCCAGTTACCTGTAGTCATCAGATAACAAATGGCCCTATCATTGATACCAGCATATTATGCTGTGACTGGCCAGCTTTCATCCTGCTATTGGCAAATCTGTAAATCATCTGTCATTTCAGCACTTCAATTACAGAAAACAACAATGCACAGCCCCATTTACAGCCATGTGAAGTGCTACCCTTCCCAGAAGACAAATTACTGTTCGCTAAGGTCCAGTGATGCACCGAGACTTTCACTTTATGTGGTCAGCAAATTAGAGGTCAATTTTAAGTGAACAAATTAATCTTTTCCCAGGGGCTTAAGAATTCAAATTGCACAATTTGTTAAGTAGGGATGATGTTTTCTGAACAGAAGACCATTGGAAAGCCAAATGTATTCCTAATGGAAATGGAAACTGGGTTATATTGATGCTAGTCTCGCTCGCCAGGCTTCTGACTACAGAATGAGATCTCATCCATATGCAGCTTTTTCTGGCCAGTGTTCACCTTCCATTTTTTTTATTTATTTATTTATTTAGTATTATTTTTTTTACTTTTAAACACAAATTGGTTTTTAAAAAAAAGAAAAAAAAGTATGACTCCTGAACATTGCTTTTTTTCTTTTAAATATGCATTGTAATATGTGACCCTAGAGCACAAAACCAGTCATAAGTTGCACAGGTATATTTGTAGCAATAGCCGGCAATACATGGGTCAAAATTATCCATTTTTCTTTTAAGCCAAAAATGATTAGGATATTAAGTAAAGATAATGTTCCATGAAGATATTTTGTAAATTTACTACCGTAAATATATCAAAACTTAATTTTTGATTAGTAATATGCATTGCCAAGAACTTCATTTGGACAACTTTAAAGGTGATTTTCTTAATATTTCAATTTTTTGCACCCTCAGATTCCAAATATTCAAATAGTTGTATCTCGGCCAAATATTGTCCTATCATAACAAATCATACATCAATGGAAAGCTTATTTATTCAGCTTTCAGATTTAAAAAATTGACCCTTATGACTGGTTTTGTGGTCCTGGGTCACATATGAACAGTAATGCAGATCAGTGATTTGATGTATACTACACTTTATATCTGCTGTAAACATGTCTCATAATGATAAAAATGGATAAAAAAAACATCCTTTTTATTTCACTTCCTTATTATCCTAATGGATTATACTTACTAATTTTTATGTGAATGTTTATATCTGAAGTCATATTTTGCGAAAGTACACTGTGGCCTCAAGTAACTGTTGACTCATACCGTGGCTAGTATATCAGTGATGTGCGGTAAACTCCTCAAATTTGTTGCTTCTTTGTGACCCGTCTTTTAGTCACTTGCTTGTCCTAAATTTCACACTCCATTAACCTTATAAATTCATTTTATTCTGCTGAGAATATGTAGCTGCACCTTACTGAAGCAGAAACCACTTCCAAGCACAATAAACCTTTTAACTGTAGGATATTAAAGTGTGTATTACTCATAACCCACAAACTATTCTCTGTGGTGCCTTAAAAGAATATTTATTCCGTATGTTTGTGTGTTAGCGTGTTATGTTATGTTGCGTTATGCACACTATGTCAGGAGCTCTGACATTTGAATGGTTTCCATCGATCATGACTCCGGGGCTGTGGGATGCACGTGAACCCCACCGAGGATCCAGTGTCCTGTAGATGTGTTTGTTTGGGGTGGGGGGTTGTAAGAAGGTCAGAGGCAGCCAGGCTGAACGCACATCAGACTGCTATCACTCCAGGTGGACACACAACATTAAACTCATAGATGATGTCTCATAGGATGCTTGATTATTGCCTTCTGATCTTCAAGGTCTTATGACATTTCTGGGAAAGAATAAGTGTGTCCCAAATGAAAAGTTAGTACTTGCACTTGTTGTCTGCTAAAATAGCCCAAGTGGTGAGATTCAGTAAGCCTTCTACTTGCATGTAATGTAATATATCCACCTTTTTCTTGCTGTAAAAATGAGATTTTACATCCATTTGTAAATTTTATGGATCTAGCTTTCGGTCTCATCCGTGTCCAGCTATTTTTAGCTGTACAAAACCGTTAGTTTTGCTTCTTGATATTGACAATGGGTGTGTTTTACCATATTATCTTAATTATGAACACACTGGTTTGTAGTGCAAACAGTTTTAACATTTACTGCACATTAATGGTAACTCCTATCACAAAATATGGAATTCTGAGACTTATACCTTTCCAAAGATATGTATTTTGTCAAGATTATAAAAGGTTTTGATTCTAAAAGACCACAATATATTTTGTAATATGACACTTGACACCGCCCACTAGGGGAAGGAGGCCGCCAAAAGACCCAATGTTCGATTTAAAAATGGTTTTCACAGGATGAATTTTGAGGTTGTAAGCTTTCAAATGATATATAATTTCTGATGCTTACTAAAATATGTGATAGGTAAAAAAGAGCCCCAATGGGCCCACAGGTGGGCCAGTGACACTTATTAAATATTTATTTATTTGATTTGTTTTGTTATTTATTTATTGCTCACCAAAAAATGATCTGTGACTCAAAACCTGCAATATGATCTTAGCCATGAGTTTTGTAATCCCCTACTCTCTTGACTTGTTATTTGAAGAAAAAATACAATCACTGAGGTTTTCAATCATGCTGATTTGTCCGCTGTGAAGTTCAGCCGATATCTTTTTTTTTATTCGGGCTAGTTTAATTCATTTTGGTTGACCAAACTCTGAAGAATGACTGCCCGAAAAGGGATCTTTAAATCTTGCGAGCCCTTATGCACAAACTGTTGTTAATAATAATAGTTGAATTGGTGCGAGATCTGTGCTGTTAACACAGTTTTCTGTCTCAGGTAAAGGTGACCCAGTAACCAGAGCGTTATTCTTATTCATACTTCCAGCATATTCAGCCCCACAGAGACTCTACCGGAAATTAATGCACTGTAGCTGTGGATGAAAAGGCTCTGCTAGACCAGGTGTTTTCGAACCGGGCTCCTGGGGACAAGACAGTTCTATTTTACAGTAAGCAAATAGTATAGTCTAAAATAAAGAGCAAATGGAGCAAAGGTTATACTCTGATCCATGTACACTACCTGTCAAAGTTTGGGGTTGATAAGATTTATTTATTTATTTATTTTTTGAAAAAAGTCTCTTGTGTTCAAGATTGCTTTTATTTGATAAAAAATACAGTAGAAACAGTAAAATTGTAATATATATAGCCTATTAAATATAAGTTTTTCAGCAGCCATTCTTCAGTCACATGATCCTTCAGAAATGTATTCCAATTCATTCTTCTTCTTTTTTTGCTATTTCAATATTCTTATATTTTTGCAGAAAGCATCAGTTTTTCAGGATTGTTTGATTAATAGCTCAAAGGAACCGCATTTATTTATTTATCCATTTTAAAGAAAGAAAAAATATGAATTCTGTGCCACTAAAACGAGTTTTAACACTGCAATAAACTGGTAACCTGTAATTCAGTGCAGATAAGTGTGAATCATACAAGACACTGCCATCTAATGGACAGATTGAGTCGCTACTGTTTTCGGAAAAATGGTTTCAGAACCTGATTTATAAATATGTCTGCAGTTTTGAACAAATTTAGGGTTATTATTATTTTTTAAATCTCTTTCTTTTTTTTATGGAGCCTCATAAGTGTCTGATTTGGAACACTCTACAATGGTAGCAAAATTGTCTGCCGCACAAATAGTAAATACAAATAAATAGCTTGATTTTATTTTTTTCCCCACAGAGCTTGTTGCAGTGCATTATGGGATTGTGTTCTGTGTAAAAGGAAACGTTTGTATCTCTTTATCTGGACTCAGTTTTCAGGATTGTGTTTGTTCAGGACGGTTCTGTGTGTAGTAGATTCAGCCAACAGAAACTGACACAACTGAACATGAGCTTGGCAGAAAAACAGACACAGTTATATAAACAAACAGATTTTAAAAAAAATAATGAAAAAAAAAAGCTATTAACTTCATCCAAAATCTAATCTTATATCGTTAATATTAATATTCCAGTTACCAATGACCATACGCTATGTTAAAAACATTAAATGGTGGACCTTTTCTCTCTTACTGCTATAAAGCTTGATAAAGCATGAAGCTAATAATACATCAGCTGCTCGACAGGTGGCTTTGATCTGTACAGCAACAGACTTGCTTTGCTTTAACAAAGCTCACCGCCAGAAACCAGAAGAAAAGCTAGTGTTTAATTATTCATTCACATCTATTCAGTGTTTTGGTACAGCTGGAAACAAACAGGCCGTTGTATAAACGCTAAGAGCACCAGTTAAATTGTTCCATTTTGTTTTCAGGTCAAGCAAGGACAAAACAAGGGGTGTATAAAATTGATCCCTGAGGGAAAACAAGCAATGATACGACATTAAAACAATGATTTCTAAAGGAATTTCCGTTATAAAGTCTGTTTAAACTCTAAGGTTTGTTTAATCTGATGTAGATAAAGTCCAGGGCGGTTTTAAACTTGTCACCTTTCGCCTGAGTTATTAATTCAATAGCCCAGGATCACATAAAGAGAATAATCCCATGATACACTGATTGTCATTCATGATTATTCAAATCATTTGCATTGAGTGGTTTGATAGCAGGCGCCACAAAGAAGCCCGATTAGCAGCGGGAATCTTAAGAGTCCACACAGTAGACAAAGTTGCCAGGTAACCAGACATGAAAGTAAGTGCATTTTGATATGATATGATATGATAGTTACACATATGTTTCTCATCATATGTGAAGTTGTATCAAGCAGGGACAGTTTTAAAAATCCTGATGCTAATAGTGCAGTTCACGTGCTGCATTTATCATCAGACAAAAGCGGTAGATTTTCAAAGACTTTATTTGAAAAATACACACCATTCACTTCACTTCCTTTTCTCCTTTTATATCATGTACTGTATTACAAAAACACTACAAACCACAGGAGGATTCAGACTATACAGACATCAGGCTTGTTTCAGAGATTTGAGATTCCCAAGAACTCGAGCTTCCTCTTTGAGGCACAGAATGTAGATTTTGTTAAAGTTAACTCGAACGATGTTCAACAGGCAATTCACTTGAGTATAATAATTAAAAACTGAAATAACATCTAAGCAGAACAAATATTAAAAACAAATCAATAGTGCCAAGTTACGCATTTGAAATTAGAGAGGAATACTGATTTCAGTATTACTGATTGGACTGAGAAGTTGCACAAGGTTTCAGAATACTACAGCAGGTTGGTCTTGAAAAGATTTAATCTCACATTTCTTATTCAGTTACAGCCAATAATATGTCCAGAGAAACTGTATGGTGTGACTGTTTATTGGAGTCGGACTGGTGCCACCTTGCGCTTCTGATACATACTGTATGTGTGAGTACTGAAATTCACAACACATGGCAAACAAGTAAACTAAAATGGACAAAAAGTGTTAAAACATGAAACATTTAAGCTTTGAATGTTGAAAAGAAAAACACTCTGCACAATGCACAATGAGAGCACTGCAGTAGCAACACCGAGGCCCTTGCAGGCAGGAAATGGGCCTCATCCTGCGGTGGCTGCCGAGTCTTATGGAGAATTTCTAAAGATCAGCAGCTCAGCTCAGCGGAGGCAAAACCACAAGTGATGAGCTGAGTGTTTGCTCCTGTATAAATTGCTTTTCAAATAACGAAAAGTACACTCATTTTTAAAATGTCGCTTTTCAAAAAAGTCAGCAATACAAATGCACTTTTTTTCTTATTTGGGCAATTGGTACCAAAATAATTTCTCTTATATAATCAAATTTAATCAAGTATCAATATACTGAAGTCTATGAAAATATTATTTGGTTATTTAAAACTTGAGACCCTCAAGTTAGTCCTTTTATCACTGGTTATCTTAAGCCTCCAAACCTATTTTAGGGTTGTTTTTCAATATAAAAATGATTCATATACAAAACAGAAATAGCAATAGGTTTGAAAATCTGTAGCTTTGTAAATGATGACAATGCAAACAGCTAAACACTTTAGCTGGAACCTGATACAATATTTCTCTTGGTATATACTATTACTTTGTATCGCACAGTATATATTATGTACAGCTGTGCAGAGTTGAACTGTAGGCCATCTAGTTACTTGTAGAACGTTCATAATAAATAGCGACCTTTTCCTTGATTTGCTCTTTCAATGCAAACAGCCCAGAGAGAAATCTGTGGTTCTGCTGCATTTGTCATTGTGCTTTAGTCTATGTACAAAACTCCAGCTGCTTGTGTCCATTTGCAGGGCTGATGGGAGACCAGAGAATGTGCCGCAGATCAGCCTGTGGTGAGATCATTGTGAGGAGCCTCCAAAGTCTCAGCGATTTCACCCAACTCGTCTTGAAGCTCTGTGAAAGAAGGTCTTCGGAAAGCCTCTATCTGCGTGAAACAACAGTCAATGATAACACTTTTGCTTCCTTTTTCAAAGGGTTTGATAGTTTTCAGGCATAACTGACAGAGGAAATGTTTGGCCATTTGACAGACACGAAAGGTAACAAGGTCACTTACCAGACAGCAGCTGGCTGCCAGCTCTAAAAGACGCTGAGGACACTCACTGACCATTTTTCCAAATGCTGATACGTCCAGGCCGTAGTCCTGCAACACACACAATCAGAAATTCATATGGGGACCATAGGTTTTTTTTTTTTTTTGTAGAAAACTGACACTGGATGTAATATCTTCTGGCATTTCCAAAGCGTCAATAATTCTATCTGTATTCACCTGTGTTCTTGGAAGGATTTCTGGGTCTGCTGGGATCCTAGCCAGAATTTCACACAAAACAATTCCAAAAGAGAACACATCCACCTAGCGTTACATAAAGCAAAATCAGCAGGTTAGAACTAGAAAATGCTTTAGAACATCACGTACACAAGACCACCATTTCACATCTTGCTCTGGCATTTCTGAGTCATTACCTTGCGGTCGTAGGGCTCCCCACGCAGCATCTCAGGGGCCATCCAGAAAGCAGAGCCCACAAGTGAAAGCTTTCTGTCCTTTGCAGGAAGTTCAACCACCTCTCGAGCCAAACCAAAATCAGTAACCAGAGCTTCTCTGCCTCTCGCTGTCACCCTTATTAGACAATTCTTCAGGAGACACAAACACACAAAGATGTTTTGATGCAAAATAAGTATTTTTAGTCTCTTTGTACTATTACTAGTGGTTTATTCTCACTTTTAGGTCTGTAAAATATAATAAAGTAAAAACAGAAATATTATTACAGCCATTACTCCAGTCTTCAGTGTCACATGATCTTTCAGAAATCATGAAACATTTCTTATTAATGAAATGTTTTTGAGAAAACCGTGATTTTTTTTAGGATTCTGTAATGAATAAGATAGTTCAAAGAATTTTTGTAAAAATCCATGTCTATACTGTCACCTTTTATCAATTTAATGCATACTTGATTAATAAAAGTATTCTTTTTTTTTTTTTAAATCTAATTAACCTCAAAATTTTAAACAATACTTTTAAACAGTACTGCATATACAGCTTTATTTTCACTAATAAATAATTGCATGTTATGAATTAAACTTTCTTTCTTTTTAAATAAATGTCATATTCTTTAAAATATATACTACATTATTTTTTCAATTTTTAAACATGTGCCTTGGGGTACAAAATTATTTGACATGAATGTGCTGTTCTTCTCTGCCAAAAGGCGGCGCCATAAACCAGCAGAAAGTTTCTAAACTCATTACGAACTCTTACAGCATTTCCGAAATCTGAACTTGTCTAGTACCAAATAACACCTCTATATGGCAGACATCTATATTAAAGTTTCCAAATGAACACAAACCAAATATAAAATTTGAAGCTGTGCTGACCGACTTGTTTGTGTGAATGTAAACTGTGGAATTAATAAGCATCTAAATGCAATACAGATAAAGACAAAGACAATAAAAGCATAAATAAAATGCATGATTACAATTTTGTGATTTAGTATCTGTAGCATGTCTGTAATGTTCTTCTGAGACGATGTGCCTGGCGGCTGACGCAGAACTCCCAGGCTCAAATGAAAGACATTTCTCGTCATCACGTCTCGGTTTAATGAATAATTCAGCTGACCCTGTACCTCGCCAAAGGGTCTGGACCGCCTACAATTCCTCTCCTCCATCTCTATCTCTCCAGGGGTACCAATACGCAATGTTATACCTCGCTTTCAGTTTGAAAGGTCTCTAGTGATGATGTGTCATGGCTAGAAACATTACCATGTAGTCTGAAAACTCAGTTTAAAGCAAAATGATTGAAGGTGTAATAAAAGTGGCCTGTTATTTTAGAAGAAAGGCAAATGAGGAAACATTGAGGCTGACCAGAGCAGGGGGAATCCAGGTACAACCGAGACGTTACATAAGACCAGTGGGACTCTTAGAGCAAAAAGTGCTGATGGATACAACAGTGAGTTCTGCATCTGGACTGAATTAGAAACCTCAGCTAAGCCTCCATCCCAAAAACTGACCTATGATTATAGGGCTAAGAAAACTCCAAGCACAGCCCTGAGTCTAGAAGTCTCCAAATTTAGAACAGTAACTCATGCTTATGCCAAGTGTTGCAACACCCTCTGGCTATGCAGCTAATGGGTGGGTTTGAAAGATGTTGTTTGATTCAACATAAAATGAACAGAAAAAAAAAACATTAAAATTATAATAATTTAATTCTAGTAAATAATTATTATAATGATAAGTAAATATTGAAATATATAAAATAAAGAGCTTAGTTAAAAATATGATACTGATATATGTTCATAATTTTTCACTTAGAAAAGTTAGAGCTGCTGTTGTCCAGGGTTGTTATAGTTAAATAAAAAAATTACAAAAAAAGTTAAAAATCTAATTAAAACCATAAACAACATTTTCATTACTTGAAATAAAATGAAAGTCAATTTAATTAAGTAAAATATGTATTTGTTTTACTTCAGCTAAATGCCAAAGCACCATTGTACTAAAATACTGAAATAAAAATTGACAAGAACACTAAAACTAAAATGAAAAAGATGAAAATGATTCAAAATATTAACAAAACCTATTAAAAAACTTTAAAAAAAAAAAAAATAATAATAATAATTATATATATATATATATATATATATTTTTTTTTTTTCATATAAAATTATTTTTTATACAGTTAATTTCATATAGATAAACACACATTAAATGTTTTAATTGGATCGTAGAAGATCCTATTTAGATCTTGTAGTTCTGTGACACTTATCCTATTCAGTGCATGAACCCTTAAAAAGTTTCAAGGAAGCAGTCGACCTTAATAGCGTCTATTTTCTGACACAACTTCCCATAGTCATACCAACTTCTGCCAACTTGCAGTGCAGTGGAAACCAATCGACGGTCCAACTAACCAATGTGCTAGACATCACGATTGTGTAAATTGTGTGGCTGGCATTTTTATTTGCTTATTGTTCATATCTGAATGGCTGACAAATAGACAGTCGAGGCCTGGCTAAAAACAAAAAAAAGGGGGGGGGGGGGGGGTATGGGATCTGCGAGACTATACACTGTTTGTGCATTTTGCATTTTTCAAATGAGATGGGAAGGGTTAGGGAGAGTGTGTGTATGTGACAGCAAGAGAAAGACAGAGTGGGAGAGTTTAATTACCATCACAATGGACTGGCCTTGTTGCCTCGCCCCTCACCCCAGGTTTGGTGAGCACTTGTGTGAATCCTGGCAACCAATGACACTCTCACGCAAACATCTATGGCTGTATTTCTCAGGGGAGAATTCCATGAAAGACTAGACAGCCATTCTCTAATATCTGATGATTACTCAGAGGAATTGTATAAACCCTATTACACTGCACTTCTCAAAGCATGACGTGTGTTACTGAGAGTCCTGCTGTACCTTAGAGTTCAGATCTCTGTGGTAGATGTTCTTGTAGTGGAGGTAAATCATCCCTCTGGTGATATCAGACGCCAGATCTACTTTCTCTCTCCAGCATAGAGGCACATCTTTCCTGGCCAACAGCTCCTCTAAACATCCTCCACTAACATACTGTACAGACAAACACAGTCCGTAAGAGAACAAAACAAACACACACTTTGACTTTTATTGTTATTGTTAATGTGCAGGGCTCAGCAATAAGGATCTCTGTGGGGCAAATAAAATAACATAAAAAAACACATTTTACAATAAGGCCCCATATGTTAACATTAGTAAGCGCATTAATATATATTAAAGAATTTATTAATCTTTGTTAATGTTACTAAAAAAAACTGCTCATTGTTTGTACAAGGTAGTTACTACAACTTTTAATTTTGGCTAATATTAATCAATTCTGTAGAAGTATTATTTATTGTTAGTTCATGTTAACTAATGTAATAAAATAAAATAAATACTGGTATAGGCTCATAATTGTTCACTCCTTGAAGAGCTGTTGTTGGCAACATTTTTAAATATTACTCATTTAAATTTCTTATATAATGTTGTATTATGTAACTAATTTACATGGACACACAGTATGTGTTTCAATTTCGTTTAATCGTGTATATCTATATAAAATGTGCACATGTAATTAATTATCGGTAGAAAATTGTTAATCTTTTGCTAAATATAAAATATATTTTCTGACACATTTTAAAAGAAAAGCTGAAAAATTCTTATTGTTGAGCCCATCAACTGTACAGTTTCAAAGCATCTCATGATTTCAAAAATCTAATTGTATAATAGTACTATTGCATAAAATAAACTCAAACTGCGGAACAAACTTTTTGATTTTGAGGCTGAGAAAATAGAGATCTCACCTCCAGAATTGGGTACAACTTGTCCTCTTTGACACAAATACCCAGATACCTGGAAAAAGAGATGTGGGAGGTTATGAGCCGTACACTAAATCTGCCTTGTCAAGTAGGTTCAGCCTAAATACAGTCCAAAGCCCCTGTCATGTCTCAAATGCCCAACATTTGAGCAGAAATTGAAAATAAGGTCAATTTGATGTTAAAACGCAGTAAATGTACATAAGCAGTAAATGTAATATGTCACTGTGTCATGTGACCTCATGCGGCTTCTGTCACATTCAGTGGTTCTGTTCATGGGTTAACACGACTGTCATCTGTACTAAGGTGATGACAGCTGACAGTAACTGGAAAGCTGTGATAAATTAACACTGTACAGGCAGTTATGAATATGGCTTTGTCCTTCCGCAACACTGGAAAAAGCCATTCTGAGATTGCTTAGACAAACACACGTCATAGTGCAAGATTAACAGCAGTTTAAGAGCGCTGTGCTGGACAGAGCTTAGTGTGGCTTGTAAACTGTAACAGTCCTATATGTATCTAGTATGTACATCTCTACAGGCGTTTGGAAACTCCTACTACTCATTCTTCACTATTACTGCAACTGTTTTAGAATAAGGGCAGAAACCTCTGAAATAACACAAATGGAAATTTGGAAATGACCAAAAAACATCTTATATTTTAACTTCTTCAAAGAAGCCTCTATTTGTCTAGATTGCAGCACTGCACACTCTTCATGAGCTGCATCCTGGGATACATTTTACATTACATTAAGTCATTTAGCAGACGCTTTTATCAAATGAGGGCAATGGAAGCAATCAAAATCAACAAAAGAGCAATGATACGCAAATACTATGACAAGTCTCAGCTTAACGCAGTACACGTAGCAATGTATTTTTATTATTTTTTAATTATATAACAAATAAAAAGAAAACAAGCAGTAAATGAATAGAGTGCAAGTTTTTTTTTTTTTTTTTAAGAATAGAATTAGAATAGAGAGTGCTAGAGTTATTTTGTTCCTCTTTGGGATGGCACAATAAAGCAATGTTCACTTGCAGAATGCAAGTTTCTAGAGGGCACATGAGTCTGAAGTAATGAATTTAGGTAAAGGGGTGCAGAGCCAGTGGTGGTTTTGTAGGCAAACATCAATGCCTTGAATTTTAAACACTAGCAGACAATTCTGTGATCAAATTCATTCATTTGATCAAAACAAAACAAAAAACTAATTGCAAAACTTAAAGCAAAATGCCTCAGATTAAAAGGTTTCGAAGATAACATAAAATCAGTCTGGTGTGTCCAAATGTTTGACTGGTGGTGTAACTACACAGCATACATATAAACCTTCATGAGAATGGAAAGTTTATTTTTGCGGAAACAAAAATGGATGCTGCTCGTGTTAGCGCTTGTTAAGCAATTTTTAAGTTAATGTGCAATCGGAGCCTAAATAACGAAGTGATAAGAAGAAGGAGAGCATGATTTCCTCCAGCGCAGAATTGTGACGCCTGTCGCATTTCAATGACGTAAAAAATGCATGAAATGGGACATGGCAGTTCAGACTGAAGTCGCATTGCAAAACATCGGATATGTATCCGATTTAGGATCACATATGAAAGTGGCCTGGGCCTGATTTGAACAAAATCGGATTTGTAAAGTTGGATTTGGGCCACTTTAGCCTGCAGTGTGAACTAAGCCATAGGCATCTAGAAAAGGGAGTTACATGAGAAACGTATTAAATAATTAACATATATGATAAATAAAAAATAAATAAGAGCTACAGTTTATGACAAGTTATTAATTAGGATTAATAAGTGGCTTACCTCACTATGTTGGGGTGTGAGAGTTTCTGCAGAAGGCTGATTTCTCGTACAATACTGTCTTGATCAACATCATTCTTATAGATCTTTACCACCATCACCTTCCGTGTGGTATTGTGGATTACCTAAAAAGAAATAAAATAAAATAAAATGAAAGACAGAACAGGGAAGGAATCTTCAAGTGGTATTTAACTTCACTGGACAAGCGGACTTTTCCCCTCAATGAACTCCCAATTTGCTGCTGCTTATTAATAGTTAGTAAAATAGTTGTTAAGTTTAGGTATTTTGTAAGATTAGGGATATAGAATATTGTCATGTAGAATATGTGCTTTTTAAGTACTAATAAGCAGCCAATATGTTAATAACAGGCATGCTAATAACCAACTAGTTAATAGTGAGAATTGGTTCCTATTCTAAAGTGGTGCCAAACATTCCTTTCTCTCTCTAATGTACAATCACAGAGAACACTTCCATGTTAATATACAGGAAGGGACAGAACTGCTGGGATGGTTGAGCTGTCCAGTCATCGGTTATGTCATTTACACAGCAGGGACTCATCAGGAACCCATTAATGGGTATAGTGTACTCCGGCACGGAGGCCACCTCAAACTGGGTTTAGCTGTAAAATATGTACTAATTAGTAGGACTACAATACTGCACTGTATGACAGCCATTCAGATACACACACACACACACACACACACACACACACACACACACACACACAGGGAGACATTCTGCAGTACAATAGTATGATGAAAAGCCATTTCCATTTAGACTGTATTTATCATTCTGCTTCATTTTTTGCTATATGATGGATTTCACTATAAACTTTTCTGATATAATTATACAAAATATTATTTGATAAAATATTTAATTGTGAAACTAACAAAATAAATGCACATATGTTGTGCACATTCAGTTGTTCACTTTCGTTTGGAACATCCCTACAAATGGCGTCCCCTTCCCAAAGTGCCCTCCATTTATCAACAGCCAATGTGTTAAAGCACCAAGGAGAAAATCTGTCAAAAATTTCTTAGCACTTACTGTACATAATTATTTACTGCATATTTAGATATTATCACTTACAGATTCATGTCATCAGATTAAAGATATTTTAACTGTTACCTTGTAAACCTTTGAGAAGAAGCCACTGCCAATCAGCTCATGTGTGAAGTTCTCCCAGAATTCTAGCTTGCGGACGGCTGTGCGTAGCTTCTGCCAGCGGTCCACATGGCAGTATGTATCAGAAGACTCTCTATACAGCGTCGGGCTGGTGGGCTCAGATGAAACGTCCACCTCGCACATCCTGGAGATTTCCGCTGAGAACCCAACACAAAACACAGTGTTGAGAAAAGTGTCAAAGAGTCCGAATGTGATGTTAAAGTTTTACAATTACAGAAAAACACTTTCATAATCTTTTAAATCAAAGAAATCTTTGTAAAAACCCTCAGAAATTATTAATCAAGCACAAAGCTCTAAAAATTAGCTTTTAAGATATGATATGATAGCTGGTTATTGAAGGAAGCAGCGTTTATAGATGAAAGTGAAGCTCCTGGTTTGAAGCTCACAAGTACTCGATTAGCTCAATGAGTAGGAAGGCTCTCGTCTGTCACGGCAGGGTCTAAAAGATGTCTTAAAATAGTCGTGGACAGCATGCAGAGGACAGATTCAACTGTTTTTGATCGAAACACAAATGAGACATCAACAACTTGCAAACAATTAAGACAAAGATGAAGACTGCAATTTACTGTTGGGTTTATTAAGACATACTGTACAGATGCATTTAAAAAGGTAGCTTGTGGAAAAAGTTCAATTCTGTCCTCATTTACCTTCATGTCATTCCAAACATATGACCTTCTTTTTTTCAGTGGGACAGGAAAGGTAACATTTTGAAGAATGCTCAGTCTGATCTTTTCCATAGAGTGAAAGCATACCACAGACAAAAGGGATATATTTATATGGTGTTGTCTTTTTTTTTTTTTTGTTTAATAGCTCATGGACATTGTATGCTTTTGCTCTATACAAAAGGGCATTGTTACTGTTAAATTCACAAAAGGTTGCATGGGTTTAGAACAGCTTGAGTGTTAAAAAAAAAAAAAAAGACAGAGTCTGTTGCAAGCGGTAACAAGACTTTTGAGCAATGCAATGTAGAAATACTTTAGCAAGAATGTAATAAACTGATCAAAAGTAAACATTTATAATATTACAAAATATTTATTTTGCCTTGAATTTTATATTCTTTAAAGAATCCTGAAAAATATTAAAATTTCCACAAAAATATTAAGCAGCACAATGTATTTTTTCGGCATTGATAATAAAATAATAATATTCATATTTAAATATTTACTACTCTTTATGTAAATATTTGTTTATCTTTTGACCCAAGATGTAATATTTGTAGTATTCTCCAAGAATATGTATGTTCTACTCACATTTCATATGTGGTAGGGAAATATATCCTTTACTGGTGTTTTGTTAGATATTGGACATATTTCAAATACTGCCCGAGTACTAATCTTTCTCAGAATTAGAAATGCTACTAGATGTTATTTTCCAGAAACTGTGTTTTTGTCATTTAAGATATGATATTTCAAAGTGCTTGTTTTGCTGTATTTGTTATAAAGGTGTGAAAACCACACATCTATTTTAACCGCAACATTCGGCTGATCACAATGACCTAGCCTGATCTGCCCTAATCTTTACAACAACAACATATGACATAATGGATAAGTCTATTTGACAAAGAAACCACATACACATTTTATATATACAGTCATGGCCAAAAATATCGGCACCCTTGGTAAATATGATCAAAGCAAATGAATCTGCATTGTTAATCCTTTTGATCTTTTATTTGAAAAAATTCACAAAAATCTAACCTTTCATTGGATAATAAGAATTAAAAATGGGGGGGCAAATATCATTATATATTGAATAAAAATATTGAATAAAAGGGTGCCGTTAATTGTGGCCAATGTGTATTAGAGAAAAACATTTGTGTCATAATATTTCCCCCATTTTAAATTCTTATTATCCAATGAAAGGTTACATTTTTGTGAATTTTTTAAATAAAAGATCAAAAGGATTAACAATGCAGATTAATTTTTACAGCCTCCTTTCATCATATTTACCAAGGGTGCCGATATTTTTTGCCATGACTGTATGCTTCTTTTGCTGTTTCCCTCTCCTTACATTCTACTTATATCTTACTTCTTTTGGCCTTTTCTTCTGATATTCATTACTTTATCCCTTATATGTGACCCTGGACAACAAAACCAGTCTTAAGTGTCAATTTTTTGAAACTGAGATTTATACATCATATGAAAGACGAATAAATAAGCTTTCCATTGATGTATGGTTTGTTAGGATCAGACAATTTGGTTGAGATACAACCATTTGAAAATCTGGAATCTGAGGGTGCAAAAAAAATTCAAAACAATGAGAAAATCGCCTTTAAAGTTGTCCAAATGAAGTTCTTAGCCATGTATATTACTAATCAAAAATTAGGTTTTGATACATTTACAGTAAATTTACAAAATATCATCATGGAACATGATCTTTACTTAATATCCTAAAATTTATCATTTTGACCCATAGAATGTATTTTTGGGTATTGCTACAAATATACCCCAGTGACTTAAGACTGGTTTTGTGGTCCAGGGTCACATATATAATAATTTGTATAATCTTATTCATTGATTAAGATGATATGGGTGTAACTGTACACAGACATGACGGTTCGGTACATCAAAACTAGGGCTGGGTTTTGACAAATTTCACGATTCGATTAGATTGTCATTCACAAGCTTGCGATTCGATTCAATTACCAATTTGATTCGATTCGATTCAATATCGATTATTTTGGATATATATCAGGTATACAGTACATGCCAAATTTTCTCAAGGAAAAAAAAATCTCTCAACTAATGCTGTAAAATACACATGAGAGTCAGTTGGTACTACGTTACTATAATATTGAAGGTTAAAATTGACTGATTTGTTAAAATTACACAATGAAGTTTTTTAAAATAATAAAGTTACAATCAGCCTACATAATATTTCTACTTCAATTAGTTTTTTTGAAATATAAACATAAGGGTAGCAGTCATAAAAACTTGATGGATTTATTCAAACATAAATTAAACATTGAAGAACGGTAAATGAATATGATGCATATATTTAGCAAAATGCCCCTCTCTACAGTTTATTTTTTTAAAACAAATTATTTTATCTGACTAATGCGTTTATGATCACTGAATATGTTTTTCCTGAGGTAAATGTGACGTTACGTGACATTGTTTACAAGCCGTTATATTGACGTTTTTGCACGGCTGAAACAGTGATTGAGCGAATCAGTCAAATCTGACATAGTAATTTACTCGACTGCCTGGATCTCACTGCATCATTTCCTGATGCATAAAGTATTAGAATGAATTCTATACTATTATTATTCAAATGAATAATAATAGTTTTTTATTGTATTTTTAAGTATATAAGCATTTATATTTTTAAGAAAATAAATGGAACCTTGATGAGCACGAGACTTCTTTCAAAAACATTTAAAAAGCTTACCAACCACAAACTTTTGAACAGTGGTGTGCTTGTGTATATGGTGGGTGTCTGAAATCTAAACCCACACAGGATATTTGCGACATGGAATCAACATTGTCACACATCACTGTGGTTTTCTTGTGAGGCTGGGCAGTTAGTTGAAAAACTGCACAAATTCAGCCTCTGGGAAAAAAACAGACCTTACACCATAGAAAAACGATAATCTTTAACTATGTGTGTTGTGTGTCATCACTGTGTAATATCTGATAACACACAATCAATTGTGAGTTTACACTTTTGTAGGATTTGCAGTCTAGACCTGTGTTTACAACTTAATGCATCAGTATTTCCATATTGGGGAGACACTGAGAATAAAGTAGGGCGTTGAAGTCAATGGGGACTGTCTTCACAGGCCAATGATGCTGCCGGGGAACAGCACAGAGTGGCACGCTTACACAACCCACGGGAATCATCTAGCAGTATTCATCATGGGTAGAGCGCACACATGTGGTCTTTGTGTTTCCAGCAGCAGATGCACAATCGCAGCCTTTTCAGTTTTACAACCTCACTAAAAAGTAAAATGCTTAGAGTGCAATACTGACGGGTCTCTGTCCGTTTCACTCAAAGTCTTTTTCATCTGGTGTTTTCTGTGTTTATTTCTAGAACGATAAATAAAAGATTTCATGAGTGAATTTTGACTTTTGGAGGCTCCTCATTGAACAGTTTTGTGCATGCTTACATTAATAATAGCTTTCAAAACAACATTTGACCTCCGGTGAAGCTTGAGTATATGATACATTCTGAAAACAGTAATAAAAAATAAAATAAAAAATCTAGTGCCGTCAAATGATTATTTGTGATTAATCGCATCCTAAATAAAAGTTTTTGTTTACTATATGTATGTGTACTATTTTATTATGTATATATAAATACACACACACATACAGTATATATTTTGAAAATTTCTATTCATATAATTTCTATTACAACCGGAAATGTTGGGACATTTTTTCAATTTGAATAAAATGATAACTAAAAGACTTTCAAATCACATGAGCCAATATTTTGTTCACAATAGAACATAAATGTTTAAACAGAGACATTTTACACTTTTATCCACTAAATGAGCTCATTTCAAATTTGATGCCTGCTACAGGTCTCAAAAAAGTTGGCACAGGGGCAACAAAGAGCTAAAAAAGCAAGAAATTTTGAAAAGATTCAGCTGGGAGAACATCTAGCAACTAAATAAGTTAATTGACATCAGGTCTGTAACATGATTAGCTATAAAAGGGATGTCTTAGAGAGGCAGAGTCTCTCAGAAGTAAAGATGGGCAGAGGCTCTCCAATCTGTGAAAGAGTGTGTAAAAAGACTTTAAAAACAACGTTTCTCAACATCAAATTGCAAAGGCTTTGCAAATCTCATCACCTACAGTGAACATCATCAAAAGATTCAGAGAAACTGGAGAAATCTCTGTGCGTAAAGGACAACGCCGAAGACATTTGTTAGATACCCGTGGTCTTCAGGCCCTTAGACGACACTGCATCACTCATCAGCATGATTCTGTCATTGACATTACTAAATGGGCCCAGGAATACTTCCAGAAACCAGTGTCGGTAAACACAATCCGCAGTGCCATCTGCAGATGTCAACTAAAGTTCTAAGGATGCCATACGTGAACATGGTCCAGAAGCGCCGTTGTGTCCTGTGGAATTGTGTGAACTGTGGAATCGTCGTGTCCTGTCCATTTAAAATGGGCTATTTCAAAGTGGAAAGGTGTTCTATGGTCAGACGAGTCCAAATTTGACATTCTTGTTGGAAATCACAGACGCCGTGTCCTCCGGCTAAAGAGGAGGGAGACCTTCCAACATGTCATCAGCGTACAGTTCAAAAGCCAGCATCTCTGATGGTATGGGGGTGCATAAGTGGTATGGGCAGCTTGCATGTTTTGGAAGGCACTATGAATGCTGAAAGGTCGTTTGACAGCAATAACAAAAACATATCTTTGTCATGTTCCAGTTATTGCACCAAGGTGCAAAAAGAGGCACCATCCTACAACATGCTGACTTACCAGAATAAAAAAAAAAAAACATGCTATAGATCAAGCATGCAAGCTGATTTAGTTTTGGGAAAAAACACAAGTTAACACAGCAGTGATAAAATTCACCAATGAAAGTGGACTCAACCTCCTGACTCTCAGAGGAAACAGCTATCTAAGTGACAGCTGACGTCTGGCACTGTAGAGGAGACTCAGGGTTTGTGAAATATGCAGGTCAAAGGGAGACACTGATTTAAAGTTTACACAGTGCACAGCACGTCAGAGGATGCCGTCACAAGGCTGCAACCCGACTTCGCATGCACACGAGAGGAAATCAACCCTCAGCTTTTACAGGAAGACTGATGCTTCAGCATGCAGAACTAATAAGTTAAGTAGAAACTATGAATTACATTAAAAGTCCGAAATACTACATATAGATTATTTTTTAATAATAAAAAAAGATCATTTATAACTCTTATAAAACATTAAACAAACAAAAAATACACTTTTATTTTTTTTGCCTACTTAAACTACAAAACCACAGCTTGAGGTCTTGTATAAGCACAAATCTGAGTATTATTTTTATCTGAAATGTTTGATAATGGAGCAGGCAGCAACATGGAATTCATTAGCATTATTTATTAGTCTAATGACTCTCCTCCACAAGGGTCACAGATCTGCTTTTTGCATCACATAAACACTCCATAGTTGATGTGACTCACTGATTAACACCAGAACAGGAAGCATGTGGCATGTTTACCACCTTCAAAGGGCAGAAATGTGAAAAACGTGCAAATTTAGATATTAGTTTAAATTACAAATTTATATTTGTAACTTACCCAGTGTTATTTTAGTATTATTATTTCATTTTAACTTCAGTTATATATATATATATATATATATATAGAGAGAGAGTTTTTAGTACTTTTAATACTTAAATGGATTTTTTATTAGACTGAATGAATGATGCATTTATATAGCACTTTATTGTGTATTGCTGTACACCCAAATCGCTTTACAATCATGTGGGGGGGTCTCTCCTCAACCACCACCAGTGGTATTAGTATTAGTTGCCAAGACAAAATTGTAAATTTTACTTTAAGTTTCATCTGATATTTGTTTTTTTTTGTTTTTTTCAACTAACAATAACAACACTGACCTCATTTTTTCTTTGAGGATAGAATATGTTGTAAAGGTCAGAACCTTTTGCTACCCTATATGGCTTCTTTTACAAACTGATAAGAGAAAAGCATTTTTGTATATTGGTTCAGATCTACCAGAGCCATGTAAATATTACATTTACAGTATGACTGTATGTCAGTATGACTGTACCATATTACATTTACAGTAAACAATTGAGGAGGAATATAACAGCAGAAGCTATTCTTCCTGAGACAGTAGCAAGAGAAGCAACATGACACAAAGTCCTGAACTTGCTCAAGTCCAGGCCAGAACAGAGATAAGACAGTGATAATAATAATATGTGAGTAGATCACATGTTCAAGTCATGAAATTCACACCACTTTCACTAGCAATCATAAATCATAAGCATCTACGCACAACATGCATTAGTTTTTTGTTTTTCTGCATTCTTTTTATCCACATCATGACAAGTTCTCTCTCTCTGCACACGGTTTCTCATGTGGCTGCTGGGATTGGTGTGAACTGCAGGGGCAGAAGCTGTAGTATATTCCAGACTGGATCTGTTGGAGAAGAGAGAGCTTTGGCATCGTTCCAGAAGTCTCCCCCTCACATTCTCTCCCACTCTCTTTCTCAACACAAAACAACATTCAGCACAGTGGCATACCAAATATCAAAAATGTCAGAAGTCTTGTTGATGTCTTTCTCTTTTCCATCTCTTGTCTGTCTTTTCTTAGAGTTTTGGGAGCACTGGTTCCTGCATGTCCAAACGCAGCACATTGAACTGATCAAACTCACATGCGTGCATGCACAAACTCAATTTTTTAAGCAATTTAGGTGTGATGGCTAGTTGTAATGAGTTTGTTAAGACCGGAGCCCGATTTTCTGGGAAAAATTGATCAAAGGAACAGCAGGAGAAATCTAGTTTCCTAACAACGACTCTGAATAAAGACTGCTTTGTCACAACGATGTGCTGCCTAATATGCTGCAATTGCAAACAGTGACAATATAGCTGATCCAGTGAAATGTATTTTTGCTGAACTCATATGTCAGTGATATATCCTGTCAAAGCTAAAGCATGGAAATACTCAGCTTCTGTACGAGTAAAAATAAGCATCATGTGGGAAGAATAACTGAGCTTATTTGCAAAACAGACACTAAAACATGCTAAAACTAACTAACTAGATATCAGATATTCTGAATTCTGATAATTACATTAAGAATATCCACCAACACTATAATATTATATATACACCTTTTTTTTAAAATAAGTATCTTATTCTCATTAAGCCTGCATTTTTTTAATCAAATTATTAAAAAATATAATCAAATATTATTACAATTTAACATTTTCTATTTGAATACATTTTAAAATGTAATTTATGCCTAAGAAGAAAGCTAAATTTTCAGCACCCATTACTTTCAGTGTTATATGATCCTTCAGAAATCATTCTCATGTGCTGATCTGGCGCTCAATAATCATTTCTTATTATTAATGTTGAAAGCAGTTTTGCTGATTAATATTTTTGAGGAAACCATTATACCTTCTTCAGGATTCTCTGATGAATAAAAAGTTCAAAAGATCAGCATTTAATGCACCCTCTCCGATCAAAATAATTTATTCGCCAAACAAGTAGCATTTTCAAAAAAAATAAAAAATACTGATCCCAAATATTTGAAAGATAATATGTAATTGCTGCTGTGGCATTTTAGAATCAATCATCGCATATCCAGTTGTATGCAAGTGCTGCTTTTATTTTATCAGAGGATATCAGTTACTTTCACGCATGCAACTGGACTCCAAGCACATCTCAAGGTTTGATCACTTTGGCACTTCCTCAAATTATCTTATCTTCTAAGGTATGCTTCTTTTTTAATCTACCCTCAACTTAATACATTTTTGCGTTTCACAAATCTGTGCTCAACATGCATCAACATATTTAGAAAGACAAACAAGACAGTATATGTGGAATGAAGAAGTACTTTTGAGGCTATTATTTTTAGAACTTCTCTAGGTCCTGTGCTGTTATATGAGAGAGACAGGACTGGGCAGTGCACTTTTGGAAGTAGATGGAGGAGGAAAACTATGTTTTCCTGTCTCACAGCAAAGGGCAGGGAGGATTTCAGTTACGTCAACACAAGGGCACAGACTGAACGATATACACCCTCATGAACGAAAAATAGTGGCCTAATATCCATCAAAAGCAAAGAAAACACAATACCAGAAACAATAATCATATTTTATGATTATTCGGACTCTACGGAAAAACACTTTATAGGACGGACTAAAAACTTCATCTATATTTTATACATGGAAATACACAACAGCCTTGTCTGAGACAACATCAAAACACTGACTAATGAGACCCTGACCATGGCCACAAGATCAAGAGTGTTAGAGCAAATCTAAACATCTATTCTCCATGTTTGTCTTCATGACATGCTCAGTGTGAATCCACTAACTTATTCCCAGCCATACTGAGATGAGAAATGTCAAGTGCAGATTATAAAACTCCTCTAATGAGTTAGACCTCTCAGTCAGTTCAAGCATTCAATGCATTAAGTGGAGCAAATTAATGCACATGCAGGTGTATAGTAGCATGTCTTTTTGGAAAGCTAGTAGTTTCATCTAGTCACAAAAACATTGATTAATTCCTAAGCATTGTTACTTACTGCACTGGTTTAATAAGCTATTCATGTGCATCTTGAGGTGGGTGGAGGGGCGGTCCGCCTGAGCTCACAACACAGACAAGCTGAGAAGAGCCTATATGACAGAAGCTATGAGGAAAAAGGACACACATAGAAGCAACCATGAACAGAGACACAAACACAGGACTGTAACAAACACTTAAAAACAACACACTGAACCGACGTAAAATTTTATAATACAACAAAATATTACATTAAATTATTAATGTAATAATAATGTATAAATTCTTAAAAAATTATATTGCATACTGAGAGAGAGAGCGGTCTGAAATAGATTATATCTGTAGCACAGCATATTATCTGTCAAAACTGTAAATGAGAACATGAAAATGACAGATGGATGAGTGGGTGGATGGATGGAGCGAGATGCTGTTAGTAAGCAGAAATGTTTTAAACATTACATTTGCACGTGTAGTTTACAATTACTTCAAACAAACACAAAAAGTATTAGAAAATAACATAACAACCTAGCAACCGATAAAACTAAATAAATCAATCGCTTACTCACAGCAGAAAGCACCCCGGCGTCTTCACCTCCGCTGCTGCTGATTGATTGCTCACCGATCAAATAAAATCGACTACAAACCCCCAAAGAAGTTCTAGTCGGAGACAAACCGGTGGCATCGCTTCTACTGCGCTTCTTGGAAGGACTCCATTTACCGTCACTCACTCAAACCGACAGTCCTCGCGCATAACGAAACCGCCCTCTTCAGACTGAAAGCTTCTCGGTAGGGTTTAAAGCAAGCGGTCTAGCCTAGATGAGAAATACATGTTTAATGGGCTGTGTGTAGTGGGAGCCAGTTGCCATGACGTCATAATAGTTAAATTCAGCCCCACCCACCTGTAGGTCCACACTGCTGTGCTTCAAAACCCGAGAGCTGCTTACTCAGAACTAGTGGTGGGGATTTCGATTCAGTGAATCGATTCTTTTGAATCTTTGACTAAACAGATTCATTTAGTGGCCTTTTGCGTGTATGCCAATTTAATAGACTACAGAAAGTTTAAGTATCAAAAGCGACTCCCTTCAAAGGCCAACTCTTAAAATAGCCTACGTTTATAATTTTCAAAGTCTTTATATTAATTTAAATTGGTCACCACTCACGAGTCATTGTTCAGTGCCTCTCCGAGTCGTTTAGACACCGATTTGCTCAGAGATTCGTTCAAAGAAAGAGACCGACAACAAATGTGAATCAGTTGAATTCGTTCACTCAAAAGATTCGTTCAAAACCTCTACGGCTCAGAAGCACGCCTATGATGCTTAATCACGCTGTGTGGCTAGGAAGCTCACTGCAACTTTGTAACTCTGCCAGTGTACTGTTACACAATATCATAACAGCAACAAACATAATTCAGCACTTAATTATCACCCAATATAATTAAACAGCCTGAATTTACTTTTCTATGGTGTGTTAAATGCTTTGTTTATTATTATGTTTGAGCAGCTGATTTCCAGGCACAAACTGCACCACAGGCTGTAAATGCAAAAGAAAGTGATGACAGCGCTAATCATTTCGGCTTCATTATACAAACAAACTCACAAGTAGTTCTGTGCTCTGACCATATAGCAACTAGTTGGATTGTAAATAGATAAACATTAACCATTTCATCTTTAAATGAATATTCTCTTACCAGAACTAACCTATCCACTCAGAGAGGTAAGTTTCCTCCACTTGCTATTTTTAGGGAAACTGCGCCCCCTTCTGTTTAAATCACGCACTATCTCAAAATGTAATACAAGGAAGAAACAAACATTTTTCGCCATCAAAAATAAATAACATTTTTATTGTTTAAAGTTCATACGTGGGTGGTAAATAACTCTTTTATAATGATATATGCAACTTCAGTGCAGAAATAAAAGAGCCTAAAGCTCTATCATGCTTTTTTTCAAATAGTGCAATCTGGTTAATAAAATAGCCTGCTGCTAGCTGTAAGGGCAGCTATGACTTCCAAATTGAAAGTAGTGGACACAAAATAGAGCCAGTAAGCTGCCTTTTAATCACTGAAAACAGATTAAAGAGATTGCTATTTATCCGGACTCACACTATAAAGAAAAATATCACAGCAGTATCTCAGAACATATCACAGCAGTAGGCTATCTCCTCTTCTTAAGGACTCCAGTCCTTCCTCCTCAGGTAATATAAAAGTGACCCCTCTCAGGCAATTCAAACTGTTTGTATTTTTCTGCCATCCTCCAGGAGGCAGAAGAATAAAAACACTATGAAAATAGGTGAGGGATCACTTATAATACCCGAGGTCTGTGGCCCACAGTCAGCATTTAAACAATAGTCTTTGTAACAGTTTATCTAAGAAAGTGTTTTACATAACCTCTTCCATATGTCCTATTTATTTATTTACCTCCCTCTATATTGATTTTTTCTCTTATATTTATTATTTTCTACATACCACACCTCAACAGCTGTCTATTCCCCCTTTTTTGTAAGTGTTCTTGAACAATATTTTGTTCTCCCTCGCATGTGTTACAGTGTTGGATCTCAATGATGTGAACTTTGCTAAAGGAATGGTACTAGCATATACTACAATAGCTACAATTTTAGCTATTTCGGTTGTATCAACATGTAAAATAAGACTTCTGAAAGTCATGCCAAATGTGGAGAAGTTTCTGTGGGTTAAAGCCATTCACTATAATGCGCTTGGCAAAAGTGCACCTTTCATACTTCAGTCTGCGCACTTCAAAAAGATTCCTAAATCCCAGAAATGTTGTTGCATAAACTGGTTTTACACCCAGGACGTGTAGGCACAACCCCACATAGACATCTTCGAGTGGAATCGGTCGCACAAATCTAGAGGCCCAGGATATTTTTCTGGCCAAGTCAGTAGAAAAGACATATGCAGCTCCAGACACGTATGGAGGATACCAGGAGTCTGGGTAAAGATCCTCTGAGATGTACCATTTGTTGAAGCTGTCCCTGTGAGGAACAGCATCTGAGATGACTGATCCAGTAATGTAGTCTTTCCTTGAGGATTCGCTCTGGTCATGCAAGTAGTCCACCAGGTAACGCACATTGAGAAAGATATCTGCATCGATCTTCATGGCATACCAGGCACCCTGGCAGTAAGTGGCTATCCAGTTCATAATCATCATTGTCTTGATGGTGAGATTATGGTAGCTGTCCACAAAGTCCATTTGAATGATGTCCCCATATTCCTTGCTCTCCCTCTCAAGGTGCTCCTGCAGTACTGGGTCACTTTGTGCTGGCTGACCAATGACAAACAAATGCAAAATGGTCACACGAGGAATCAAGCCATCTTGACCCCATGTCCTTCTAATAGCAGTCCTCGCCTCTGTGTCTTTGAGAGTCACTGGGATCATAAGAACCAGGAAAGGACTCTTCTTCTCACACAGTTCTGGCTGGTTCAGAAGGAATTTGTATGTTGATGGTGAGATCACGCCATAGAGCTCTTTAGGTGCTGGAGTCTTCTTCGGTAGAGACGACCGTATTGTGCTGCTAAAAACGAGGATAACTACAAGTGTTATTAATCCAGCTACAGCAAAGTATTTTAAAGGTTTATATCGCGATCGTTTTCGCATTTTTAAACAAAATAAACGTAGGTAGCCTAAAGTTACAAAACTTGAACCCATGGTTCGCCCATATTCAGGGTTGCCAGGTTTACTCAACAAAACCCGCCCAATTGCTACTCAAAACTAGCCCAAAATTAGCCCAATCGCTTTTCAGTGGGGATTCCCCGTAAAAAAAAAAAAATCGCCTTCAGTTGAGGTAAAATACAAGTTTTTTGGCGGAGTCCCCCCTGATAAAAGTCGCATTCCTGGGGCTAAATATCATGTTACTAGGGTCGCTTCAGACCGTGGACATGAAAAACATCCCGCGGAGAGAGCGTTAAAGTAGCGCAATTCTGCAGAAAAACAGCGGACTTGGCAACACTTCCCATATTGCCTACGCGTTTGTTTAGCAAAAGTGCCCAACCTTTCTTGAGAGGTCTTGAATCGTTCTCATGAGGTATTTTAAACTTCAACGATTGTAAACAAGCTGCTGACCCATTTTTAAAGTAAGAAGTGGACTTTATGCATAACATAATCCAGCTAAGCTATAAAGGTTAGCTACTTATTTATAATATTTACAATATACAGTATCACGTGGGAGTGTTTTACCTTCAGTTGCCAGATGACTCTGAGATATTCAAAAGCGAAAGAGTGATTTAATGTTTGAGTGAGGAGAGATACTTGCTTGATTTTAGCTTCACGATTAAATTGAATTTGAAATTCATTTAAAATGGTAAAGAAACCCACACAAATAAACATAAATGTTCAACTCTTCACCACGCATTTATGCGCATTTCCATCGCGCAATCTGGCAACACATGATGTTACCAGGAAAACATCTCTGTTGAGTTTTGGTTGTAAACCCTCACAGCCGTTTAGGAATGACAGCGCATTTTCCGAAAAACAAAAAACAAGATAGATTAACAAGATAGGATATTCCCGTTTTTAATAACATGTGAAAGTTGTGTTACATTAGGCTCGCTTTTTGAATGAGTGTCCAAATAAGCGCACTCTGCAAACGTGCTTTATTAAACAAAATCTGTTTTATTGTAAGAGGGGTTACAAAGAAACACCTGTTGTACACCCATTTAATAAACAAACAAACAAAAATATTCAAATACCAAAACGAGACATAATTTACACAGGTATTGTATAGGGTCAGTGGTTTAGTCGATAGCAGGGTAGGGGCGAACACGAAGACTTATTCTGTATATTAATTCTTTTTCTTTTTTTCTTTTTTCCTTTTTTTTTTTTTTGCAAACAGAACTGTCATATGAGGCTATGTTTACAATAATTCCAATCACCTGGCCATTACTTTTCCTGAATCCTGAGCATTATACAAGCTCATAACTGGCAAACACAGTATCACTTAAACAAAAGACTGAACATAGGTCCTGCCTTAACTTTTGTTTCATTTAAACATTTTTTAGAGGATAACAATCAACAAATCAAGATTCTTATGCTCTGTGACTGAATGCCAATACAGTTATAGGGTACAGGAAACACGATGAAAGGTGCATATAAATGAACACTTGTACTCGTACTGTGTATGTACCGGTTCCAGAAATGTGCCACTTCAGAACTGATGAATGCATGAGTTGTGGGAGAGAGAAAACAGAGAGCATGGGTACTTAGATTTGTCACAGACAGACGGAAGAGATGAAAAAAAATCTCTGAGCCTCCCCACTAGATATTTTTTATGCAGTCCTGCATATTAAATGCCAAGTTTTTATCATGTGCCATTAACCTTCTCGCCCTAATTGAGAAGTTAGAGGATAAATAATTATTGAGGCTAATTCACAGCCTAGGGAAGAGGCTCTGAAGTAAAAATACCACACACAAACATTCAACTCTTCCCACTGTAACTGTATGGGATATACAGAAAGAATAATATCATTATTTTTTTAAACTTGGAAAGCACCAAGCCAAACTCAAAATCTCCTCTCCGTAGGCATTGTATCATATAGATGTTACTGGAGTGTCTGTCTTTGGTGTGCTTATGATGTACAGGCACAGTGTGTAATGTTAAACACTTCACTATGAGTCTGTTGGTTTACTGTCAGATTGACATGCACAGAAGTGGTACACACACAACTGTGTATGGACTGTAGCTTTGAATGGGGGGTGAAAACTTTTGTTGTACTTGTTCTCCATGAATAGGAGAGTGTGAAGAGCAGGCTGGGCTCCTGGCAGTGACTTTGGTAGATGAAGGGGATGAGATGGTGCAGGAGAAACAAGGGGTGAATGGTCAGCAGTGGAGGGTTGCTTGGTTCGAGATGGAGCGCACTGGTTTACGATCGCTTTCTTCTCCCCTCAAAATTCCTGAAGTTGGTGGGCCTGATCTTCATCTCTGCAAACTCGATAGAGTGCTCATGACCCTTCCAGTGGAACCAGTTTACACCCTGGAGATGAAACAGTTTAAAACAATCTAAATCTGCCTCTACTGCGTATTATTAGACAGGTGAGAAAGCACATATCAGATTTGTACCTTGCTATGACTGTTGTCTCCATATCTTCCCATTATATTCACTCGATGACAGTTTTTGTACCAGAAAGCTCCCTTGTAAGACAGAGCACAGTTGGTGACAGCTATATCGTGGTCATTGTCGTAGGTCGAGAATGGACGGCCGTGGTGATATGTCATTGAGTCACCTTTAAAAGAGCATTAGAAAATTATTACAAAGTCATATACACTAGTTCTACACTAGTTTGGGCTCAGTATGATTTTTTTTTTTAAATTTAGAAATTAATACTTTAAAAATATATTTCAAACAAATACTGTTCTTTTGAACCTCCTATGTATCAAGGAAATCTAAAAAAAAGAAAAGAAAGTCTTATTGAACCCCAAAACTTTTGAATGATAGTATAAAAATATTTCTGTCATGACAACTCTCGGAGGGATTGGCATGGTAATGTACGTGACAATGTTAATGTATTTGGTCTTGGCGGAATAGATCTGCTACGCTGCTGCTGCTGCGGCAGAGCAAGTACCGAGACTTGCTACTGCCAATATATCCACAACATGCTGCTGTGAGCATGTAAGAAATACTGCTGCTGCAAATATAATATACATAAAATAACCCCAACAGCATACATGTATCACCCCGTAGCAGATCTATACAGGTGGAGCTGGGGAAGGTGGAGGGTTTCTGAAGCATGCTGCGAACTGCTACAACAAGCACTAGTCATATATTTGAATGTTGAGCAGAGAGGTCATTGGCTACCGATACAGGAGAGAACCAATCAGCTGTGCCATGTGATAATGATGTCATTAGGTCAGATTGAGTTAGACCAATCAGACTGTGCCATCTAGAGTTTCATGCCAGAACTCTGTATATTAGACAAAATGTAATTACTTATTTAATTAATTCACATAAATACTTATAAAATATACTTATAAATTTTAATATTAAATATTAATATTAAACTATACATAAAACAACAATATAATAAAATATGTATGTATATATATATATATATATATATATATATACACACACACACATACAGTACATACATACACACACACACACACACACACACACATATATATATATATATATATATATATATATATATAAATAAACAATATGACAACTGTATGTTGAGGAATTAGAGAGAGATCTTGCAGACCTGCAGTGCCGCTGAATCCTCCAACATGCACTTTGTAGCGACTGCGTGGTTCTGAGACTGAAAACTTGTCATACTGCGCATATGCAGACTCTCCCTTATCTCTGAGGTCCACACGCAGCTCATACTGCCCAGAGGAGGTGATCTTATGGAGGTTAGAGAGACCTGCAGACACACGGAATGAGATTTGTAAACCAACATGTTCAAAATTGCTCCATATCATAATACCTTAGGGCTTCCTAGGGCAATATTAGTAATTTGATACGTGTGCACAGATGTAAACATACCCAGCCAGAATTCATCATTCAGGTCACCGAAGCCTGCAGTGTAGTTCTTCCAGTTTCTGAAAAACTCCACTTTACCACTCTGGCGTCTGACAAACACCTGTGTGGGGGTACCAAATTATTACAATGACCTGTGTGTTTGCTCTGTGTATTATGGGACTTTAATTTAACCCTGTAAAGCCTGACACATATACTTACAGCATTTACAGATACAGGTTTTCATTTTTGTGTGAACTATCACTTTAAATACCTCCTGTAGGATCCGAAGAGTCAATCTTTCTATCTTGCATGTTATTTGAGGAAGAATTACTCACAATCCAGCCGCCTCCATCTGTGGTCATATCACAGTAGACCTGCAGAGGCTGACTCTCATCTCCACGCAGGTAAATAGTGTACAGGCCTGAGGTTGTTTCTCCATTTAACAGAGTCTGAGAGCAGTCTTTAGGATGCTTGTACAGCACTCCAACTGTGATAAAGAAAGAGAAATGTGTTTGACCAGAGGCTACTTTATTTTGTTCAGAGTTTGTGATCATGTAATGAAGTTGTGTTTTCCGGTTATTGGCTCACTGGTGGTGAAGACTGTGGAGATGATTCTGCTTCTCTTTGGCCCGGAGATGGCCTGCAGTCTGACTGTGTACTCTGTGGAGGAAGTCAGCTGAGACATGCTGTAGAATGTTGCTGTGGGGCTAAGGACAACCTCCTGAGCCAAGAGAAGAAAACCAGGAACATTTCAGTACAGCACAGAATCGGCATTGGACCATGCATTTAATAATCACTGCAGACCAGAAAAATGACCAAGCTTCAGTTTAAAGGCTGTAAACTATGTTTAAAGTCGGGTTGTTCGTTCAGGTGGTCCACTCACCTTGACAATGCCATCAGCGGACTCAAAGCTGAGGATATACCCACTGATGTCTGCTCTTGGTGGCTTCCATGTCAACATGGCACTTTCTGTTTGAATATTACTGGCAGCCAGATTCTGAGGGGCATCAACATCTGCAGCATATAGGGTATTCTGTTATTAACTTTGTATTCAGAATTCTTAAGGTGAGACATTACAGGCACTGTTTTTTTTGGGGGCTTTTCATAAAGTATTTTTTAAACTAGTGGAAGGAAACATCCAAAATACACTTTTAAGTGTTTCTTTCATAGCACTTTATCTGTTTGCATCTATAGATTTTAATTACAGTACATATCTTTAAAGCCCATTTTCTCAAAATGAGATTTTTCTTCTGCACTGAGCCAAATATCTCAACTTCAGTAATACATACATACATACATATATATACAGTATATATGTATATATGTATGTATTCCTTCAAAATGGCTGTTGATAGTATTTTCTGATTTATGAAGTGATAAAAAGAGATATCCAAAATCCCCTCTGTAACAAACCAACATATTAGTAAAAGTCTAATATGTAAATGAAATGAAACCTGGCTTTATCTAATATTAAGATTTTTGTTCTCAAGTAAATTTTTTATGCGCTTATAATTGTGACTGCTCAAATGACAAGAAAGAATCCTCACCATGAGCTAGGAAGTTTCATTTTAAGATTATACAGCATGATCTCGATGCTGTCAAATGTGTGTGGGTGTTTCTTTTATGTGCACTTTTATGTCCCAGGAGCTGATTATTAACGAACAAATTTAAATTTTTAACATTTTGTTGAAGGTCACATCATGTATTAGTGTATTGTGTTGTTTTATCCTTTTCCAAGACCTATACTTTCATTACTGAACTATTTAAAAACCATCATAAAAACATGAATTATTCCATTTAAAATTTTGATTCATAAGGGAAAAAAAATCAGTAGTTATTGTGTAAAAAATGTTGAGGCTTGAAATATGAGAAATGGGAAATATTCGTATGAGGATATTGTGTATTTTTATTAGTTGATTCTGCAAAATGTGTGAAAAAGTATTTAATTGAATGATTATTAAAACTCATTCTTCATGATTTCCAAAATAAAGCCAACTTTTATTTGTGATGCATGAAGGACCACTGACAATTTAATAGTGGACAAACTAACCTGAAAGTGTGAAAACATTTTATTTTAAGGTCAAAGGTGCCCATGTATTTTTGCCCAGCAGAAACAGATGTCAGAAGGCTACTATTTTTCTCTACACCAATAAATATTTCTGTTGTATGAGCATCCAGATGTCTTGTGTTGTTTGTCTGTAAGGGCGATGAGTGTTCACCTTACCTGTGGTGAACTCTGTGGTGGTTGCGGCGCTCTTGGCTGCCTCTCTGACAGCATACACTTTAACAGTGTATAAGGTGGCAGGTGTGAGGGAGTTCATCCCAAACTCCACAGTGTTCCCAGACACCCGTTCCATCACTGGAGCCACTAACAAAAGAACAAAACACACAACTGAGACTCACTGCTTTATTGTTTTAGTCTGTAGCACCTGAAACAGCCTTCCTTCAAGAGTAATTAAGGACTGTCTGAGCCGTTACCACTGTCTGCGCTGTAAGTGATGACATATCCATCCACAGTAGCAATGGATGGCTGCCACAGCAGCAGAGCTTCAGTGTCAGTGATGTTGACTGCTGTCAAACCTCGTGGCTTATCCAGGGCTGAGGGCCAACAGATACAAACAGAGAGACAAAAGAGAAGCAAAATCACTGAGAGACAGCTTGGAGTCGATTATTAGGCTTCTGCAAGACAGGAAAGCAAATAAAAGTCGTACTGTACTGAATACTGAATCTAGCTATGAATATGAGGTGCTAAAAATAAAAAAGTAGTTCTTTATTATTTTATAATATAATATTAATTAAAATTGATTCATAAATAATTATAATTAATAATAAATATTTTTATATTATTGTTCAATTATTTAATAATAACTATTCTATAATAACATGCAATTTGTGAGATTATAATCAATGTTGTGTAAATTACTCAAAAATAGTAATGCACAAATTCCTTATTACTTTTTAAAAATGTTTGAATTAAATTAATTTACTAATTACACAATTGAAAAAGCAATTACATTACTAATTTATTTTTATGTTGCTTTTTTAAAAAACTTTTCCTCTCAATAAACTGAAATGAGTGTTGCATGAAGTCATGCATTCAGCACCTCACATTTCTTTCTCAGATTATACATTATATTATAGATTTCGCTCAGGTGTATAATTAATGCTTTAAAAGTACCTTACTCAATTCAATTTATTTAAAATGCTAAAAAGTAACTAAAATGTAACTAAAGTAACTTAAGGTCATTAAACAGTATTGCGATTACAAAATCAAATTACAATGTAATCAAATTACACTACTTTTTGATTGAAAAGTAATTATTTTACATTAACTAATTACCTTGTCCTTGCATTACACCCAGCACTGATTATTTTCTAGAATAATACTCTTGTCGTACCTGTCGTGACTCTATCAGATCCCGGTTCGCTCTCCTCCAAGCCCTTCTCAGCGATGACAGTGACCTGGTAGGTCACTCCAGGGGTCAGATTAGGCAGCATGGCTCGAGACTCTCCTCCATCTACTCTCAATGTCATAGGGCTGCCTGCAGGGGGAGACAGAACACTGAGACAAACTAGAACTAACGTTTGTCACTAGAGAGCAGCACTGTCTGTGATTAATTGGATGGTGATATGCAAGAATGTTGTGCTGATGGATAAAACAGTGTGGTTTGATTGATGATATGCACTGATAGATTCACATAACTGAAGATAGGCCTGATCTAAAAACCTGCACTGATCACAGAGAGGCCAAAAGGACACTATGAGACTTTAGGGGGACATCTCTTGATTTCAATCAATTTATTATGCCAAGACGGCAGTCTAGAATTTCCTCCGCAACTTAAGCAATATATTACATAAGATATAATTTATGACAAATCATAAACTGAGGAAGTACAAATAATACTATGATTTTCCAACAGGCAACCATCCAAAAGCATAGAAAGCCACACGGTAAAGTCTCACTTTCTTATGATGGACTGTGTGCCAACTTGGAGGGAAGAAGGCTTTGCTTTCATTTCCAGAACAAAAGATCCAAATGTGCTATAAATAGTACTAATATATGTGTGTACACTTCCATTCAGCTCTCTCTCTTTTTTTCTCTCAAAAGAAATGAATACTTTTATTCAGAAAGGACACATTAAATTGATCAAGTAGTAAAGACATTTAATATGGTTCGGTTTCATATAAATGCTGTTGTTTGAACTTTCTATTCATCCAATAAATAAATAAATAAATTCTTGAACTGCAGTTCATCATATTAGACTTATTTTTGAATGCACAAGAATAAATAACATTTTAAAATATAAAAAATTCAAGTCATTTTAATTTGTTTTAATATATAATAAAATACAAACTTTTGAATTGACCACGTCACTTACCACCCTGAACGGGCACATAGGTGACCCGGTAGCTGTCTACATGGGTATGGGGCATAGTCCAGTGAACAGTAGCCGATGTATCTGTCACATCAGAAAAGCGTATCCCCTTGGGTGTTCCCAGACCTTGGTAAGAATGACACACAGAAAAGAAATATACTGTTAAAAATCTGTGTTCTAGCATTTGACAAAATAGGAGTTAAAAACCCTTCCCCAGAAACAAGCAATTTCAGACTGTAAGAGAAACAAAAATACAGTTGGTGTAAAGAAACTTCTTGAAATAACCCATTTATTGTGCTGCAACAAATAGATGCATCAAAGGAAACATTCAGGACATGAGGATGACCAACTGTGCAACTACAGAGAAAGGACACACAGACAAAGGCCCTGGCCTTAAAGCTATTTCTCAGCACTGGACCTCAGAATCTCGCGTGACAGATGCAAGAAGATTAACTTGCCCCCCAGTACAGAGGCACAATAGTGTGACATGCCAACATTAGACACAAGTGGAAAGTGAAGCTCACTAATATAAAGAAAGATTGCTAGAAACAAGCACGCAATCAGGACAAATACACAAAATCGTTGCTTTGTAAACAAAACCCTCAATCACACAGCAGATAGAGACGAAGAAAGTAAAACTGGTGAGAGAAGACTTGGATGCAACCGTTGTTGTTAATGAGAGACTCTTGAGCTACTCTGCAGACACAATAAGGAAAAAGAATACAATGAGTGATGTTGTAATATTGTTAAAAAAACGTGAAACGAGATAATGGATGAATGAATTTTTTTTTTTTCATTTTTCATGGGTATGAGTTTTTACCAAACCTGCTAGCTGACAGAAACATTAAAACATTGAAAATGTAGAAGAAGAAGAAAAAAAAAAAAAAAAAAGTTAGTGGTTCCTCCACCAGCTTCTCTTAAAAATCCAAATACCTGTTCGAGCTACAGCCAAAATGGGCTGGAATTTCCGTCCCAAAATGATCCCAAAGAGCTCGATTTCATACTCCGTATCTTCATTAAGACCTGTCACCACTTCTGTTCGCTTGTCTCCAGACACACTGATCTGGAGAGGTTGGCCCAGGCCGTTAGAATCGACGACTTTGAGAGTGAATGTATCAAAGATGCCTTCTGGTGCTGTCCATGTCAGTTTAAGGCTGTGCGGGGTGATGTCCGAGACCGAAAGATGCTCCACTTCAGGTTCAGTTTCTGGTTGACAAAATAATAAAGTTGTTCTTCCTCTGTAAACTCTGTGGAATGTACTTAGAAGAGGTTACATGGCCAAGAACAGCAAATGTGGCTCCCTAAACCATTTTTCCCCTATTTGTGGTGTTTGTTAAAGTTGAGAAGGGGAAGACGCTGCTGTATGAGAGACAATTCAGCAATTACGTTACTCATGCATGAAAATAGGCTTTTTTTAAATCAATTGTTCAGTCATCTATCAGTTGTTCCTATATCTGTGGCAGGTGATGCTGAAATCAGCGAGCCAGTAAATTTAATTTACATATTTGGATTAGAATATGGAATGAGATCTGTTGGTTAGTAGAAAAAAAAATTGACATTGATGAATTTTCCACCATTATATTAGGCTCCACCATCATAATAGCAGTTGTGCAGGATCCAAGACAGAGCTGTTCTAGGACAATGACATATCCATAATAATCATATTGACAGTTGGGCTCATCCTGGAAATGCATTTTTGTCTCGTTTTAGCTGATCTTGCAAGAAGGCCAATGACAATGAAAGATATGAATTCTGAGAAGGACGTCTCTTGAGTAGCAATCGTTGTGGTAAGGATATGTAAAACTGAAAACCTAAAGCCTCGAAGAGGTCTTGACCACATGAGCAATGCATTGTATTTTTAACAATAGCCTTGTATGTGCCAGAATGTGGTCCAGTCTTAATATGCTGTGGTTTGCTCTTCATCTTCATGTACCAAGTGCCTTACACACATTTTACATAATAGTTTTACTTGCCTTTACTTTGGAAGTATATGAAGTATTAAGGAGAAGGAAGTTCATGTTGAATTATAATAAATTGACTTTGATCTGATCTTTTACATTTTTATTTCTGCTCAGTCTAATTTCTAAACGCTTGTCAGAAAATTCAAAACCAGAGATGTTTAACAATCCAGCAGCAAGATTCTAAATGTATGAATTATTTCTAAATGCAAATTTAAAAAATACCATTTTATATATAATAAATATATAGTTTATGTTTAGAATTTAAATTTGGGATTAATCTTGTTAATTAAGAATAAAATAACAATAATTGGATACTGGATATACACTGAAGGCAATCAACAAATTATTGAATGGAAATTCAATAGTTATACTCAATACTGAGATCAAAAATATTCCAAAAACAATGTGGTATTGTTCCAAACTGACAATGCCTAAACAGAGCCTTGTTGTCCTAAACTAAACTTTTAAAAGAAGAGGGAAAAAAAGACCCTTGACCAGACTGAACCTCTTCTTCCTCTAAAGCTCTGGATGATGTGAAACAGAAAAGACATTTGTTGAATGTGGAAAAGTGTTGGAAATGAAAACCAGCGAGGACAAATCCTGTGGAGCTGTCCCTCTTCATTAGCACTGTTCACTTGTTTAGGAGTGTCAGCAGTGTTTGAGGCATTTCAAGAGTACTAACATGTGCTCTCCAAAGATCACTTTCATCTGACTGGCTTCTAAGTCTCCTCGGTTTGACAAAGAGGCATCTGTTTGTGGAGGTGGAAAAGGAGCCAGCTAACCTACAGAAACAAGGTCTGGAAGCAGTAATTCTACAGCAGACAGCTAAAACCTCCGAGGGGGATATCTGTGTTGACACAGCTAAGTGTTGCAGCAGGGATACGCAAACCAACCAGAGCAAGAAAACTGCCGAAGTTTCTGTAAACATTGTACACTTTTCTGGTTTTATTTAAGCTTGTATTCCTCAGGCCAGAGAGAGGCAAGAGTTCATGGGTCATGTGACATGAATAGAGAAGAGGTTAACAGAAATCCAATCAGTTCCCCTTCTTCTCTGCCTATTTGCATGCAGACTTGAGAGACTGCTACAACTGTGGCCCCTGCAGCCACTGGCTGATAAACGCCAAGAAAATGTGTGAAAGTGAGGCATAAGAATGAGAAGTAGCGCAGGGTCAGAAAGCTGGGCGTGCATACTGAAAAGATCCTTCACAAGAAGTGACAAAAACTCCTCAGGATCACTTCCATGGCAGTACACCCCAGCCCAGTCACCCGCTCTATTCGCTGACTCTCTGAAGAGGGGCAAAACGTTGGTATGTGCCTAATAAATGTATGTTTGCTACAATACAACTTGTCTAGTTTGCTGGTAGACTATACATGCCACAAACTAAATGATTTAAATTGACTCACCAACAATGTGATTTGAATGCCGCAGTCAATTAGAATGAAAAAGGCATCATTAGTCTAACTTTGTTTTGCCTGTTAAACACAAATGTACTAGCGATGACAGGCAGAGGTCATTTACTGCACCTGGAGGCTGTGCTGGTGATTATGCAGACGTGAATGTGTGGGGAGGCATTATGATGCAGTGCAGGTGTGCTCTGAATGCCAGCGTTACTTCAACATAAAATTCAACCGAATCTGTCGCTGACTTGATAGGGGCTTGGTTTGTTAGTGCTTTGCACATTTGAGAGATTATCTGCGTCTGAAATCATGAACTGTCAGAGTATTACTGCATTTCATTATGAACTCACTTGTCAGGGATTAATGAAGTACTCTTTGTTCTACAAGTATGCATATGTTTTAGTATAAATTTCATTTTATGGAAACGGTTTATTCTGACATATCTGACGTATTGCTTTTTGTATACAATATATAGAAATAGACTTATTGGGACCCTGGGATTTATTTTGGATTCAGTCATGATGGATGAGGCTGCATTAAATTACTTGTTAAAATTTTGGGATTGCAAGATTTTTAAAAATATTTTTAAACTCTTTTAACACCATGGCTGTATTAATCACAGTAAAAACGGTACTACTGATCAATGCATCAAAGCACATTTGATTAATGCATTCATGCTGAATAAAAGTATTAATTATTTGAGAATTCTCCTGAAGTCAGTCATATTGGATGTGGATGCATTATATTCATTATTTTGTTAAAAAAAAATATATATATATATTTACTTTACCTTCTATATTAACAGTGGAAAATACAAGAAATACTAGTTGGAAACTACTTTCAGTACTAGATGATAGTAGATGAAGAAATGAATACACTATGAGGACTACAAAAACTGGTTAAAATAATAATAAAAATGTGTTAGTTTTAATTCACCATGTGATGTGATGAACTGCACATCAGAAGAGAAAAGAGGTTAGTTGGTTTTGCTGCTTGAGACACAGCATTTGATCCAAAGAAAACTGGAAAAGAAGACCAAGCTGGTCCAAGATTGGGCAAGAATTGATACCTGTGATGGCTTCAGCAAAGACAGGATCTAAGAGCTCTCCCTTGTACAGCCCATACAGTGTGACCCTGTAGAAAGTACTAGGGGAGAGGTCAGTGACAGCCAGGCTGAACTCCTGGCTGGATAGAGTATGGTTCTGGCCATCAGATAAGCCATCTGGGTCAGATACTTCAACCAGAAAGCCTTCAACCTCTCCTCTGTCCAGCTCCCAGGACACACTGAAGCTGTCCCAGGACACATCAGAGATGGTGATGTTGCCCACCTGAGGCTTCTCTTCATCTGGATGACAAACAAATCAGAAGATAATTAATTTGGCAAGAAAATGTGCATATAGGAGAAGAACATCATAGGTAATGGTGACTGAACAGGTTTGGCTGATTTCTGAAGGCTTTCTCTCTTTGAGATGATGGTCGTTTTTTATTGCTTGGAGTCGAATGAATTGAAGTACAAACCAAAAGACCAGCAAACAAACAAGTTTCACATTATTCAAAACAATGCAAAGCATTTTAAAAATTTGAGGGAAAATCCATGTTATGAGCAACAATAAACCTTTTAATGTTACTCCTAACAAATTCATCTCCATCTGTTCCAAACAGAACAGGAACATCTGTCCATGCAGTGAAAAAAACAACAACAGTAATAACTATGAGTAATAACTTTCAAAAAGTTGTAGTGACAAACTAATTTGCAGTCTTTTCTCTTGCAACCTATTAACATCCAAGCACCAGCTTGCTGAGACAGCTTTAGTATTAATGGCCCTGAGAAAAGCCATTAATTTTTGAAGGTTCTGCCTAGCCTGCCTGAGCAGAGGTACGCTGAACACTTCAAATATGGGAGGCAGCCATGCAGCGCGGTGCATTGCAACCTATAATTGAACATCATTGTGCATTGTCAGCATTCACAGGCAAAGAGGGGGCAGATAGCTAAGAGATGCACGGTGGGCTAACCATTATCCTGTCTATGCACATTCAAGAGGGCAGAAACGTGGCGTGCAAAAATAGGGTGAGAGACAATGGGGATGAAGTGAATGACCTTCCCAGGCATAAGGGCCGGTTGTCGCTTTTGAAACCTGGAGATGAAATAATACGAAGCTGTCAAACAGCAAAACAACTCATTGATCATCTCGTGCCATTCATGGGAACTGAAATTTGGGGAAATTGATTCATTTTGCACACTTAGCCAATAGAGTTCACGCCACTGAAAACGGCCCATGTATGTCTGAGGAATGGCCTTCACTGCATGCAGATGGGAATAGAATAAAAGAACGGCTTTATCGTTGTGAGATCCTCAGGCCACAGACACCATAAGATGTTTGGATAAAGCCTTTGTTGTATGCAGGCACGTGCCATAAAGGTGTGGTCACATTTATCCTTGCTCGTGAATTTTTGCAAGCAAATTTTAGTCATTGTAATAGGTATCCATGTGGGAAATTTTGTGTAAGGCCACAGCGATTTCGAATTGGTTCAAATTGGTCACAGTTGGTCCAACAGAAAGCTTCTTGGTTTGAAAGTGACTTCTGTGTAAGCTTTGCTTCATAAATAGCTATACTATTGACAATAGACCAATTTTTTGCCCACAAAATTTTGCTGAAAATTCACGTATGGGACCATACCTTAACACAACAAAGCATAACTTTGTGCATGCATACATGACTGTTTGCTCTCTCCTTTTTGGCCTGGTTGTGTCCTCATATGCTTCCTTTGAGATGGTCATCAGGTCTCCATGTTACAAGCTGAAACTCTCATAATCATGCCAGAGAAGCATTCAGTGAACAGAAGAAAGCCCAGACCTAAAGGTCTCCCTGCCCCCACCTTCCCATTTCCATCGGGTCTGAGGGAAGTGTATGCCCATGTTTGTGTGCCGTGTCTAAGGCCGATAATGGCAGCTGAAATAAATGCATTGGGATTATAGTGCTGGTGATTTCAGAGACAACATTTTAACAGGCGGCTCAGCATGTGTCCTATTTATCAGTCCGCCCCACAGTTCATTGTGGTCAAATCACGCAAATCCAAAAGAGGAGTGGGCTCACTCTGACGATTATCACATGAATGAGCTTTCTGTGCATGAGTGTGTGTGTGTGTGTGTGTGTGTTTGGGATCTTGAGAAACACTATATCTGTTGTCTTGCCTTGGCGACCAAAGCAAACAACTGATGTTATTTTCTGTAGCTCCTTGGTATTACTTAATGATTATTCTGTTATAAAAGCAAAAACATTTTGGTAAAGAAATTCTGCAAGTTAAGTGGCATCCTGTCCGCAGAGATTTGGGCTTTCATTGGTTTTTCTTTAAAAAGAAAAATAAACCCACATGCCATTAATGAGGGCAGAGAATAGGGATATTAAACTTCAGTTTCCAGTACATGGTAGAATTTTGAGATCTTTATGGAAGTTTTCTCATGACAAGGAGCTGCAAAATGTTTAATTCAAAATTCATAGAACAAGGACTGCAGTATCTTCAAACTCCAAAAGAAATATTGACACTTAAGGGAGGAAAATAGTTGAGATAATAAATTCCAGAGTTGCCTTCAGATCCTCAGTGGCCTGCTGAATAAATATGTTGATGGGGTGAAAAAAAATATTCAAATCATGTTTTTTGAAAGCTTATTTTATGATCCAAACCAATATTGCTTTTGTCACTCTAGAGGTAAGAGAAACGGGGATGTGAAGATGCATTCTTAATGTATAAATGCAAATGTAATGATGCATACAAACCTGTGGATGCTGACAGAGTGGTTGGCACACTCATCTTTCTTCCTCTCTTGGCAGTCAGGCTGATGGTGTACAGCATGCCGGGACTCAGGTCAGTCAGGATGTAGGTATTGGCAGCACCAGGTACCTCCAGTTCAGTTTCTGTGCCATCCGCAGATGTAAACACTAGCACATAGGTGTCGATTTTGGCGACCGGCCTTCTCCAAACCAGTGCCAATGTGGTCTCTGTGGTCTCACTTACTTCAAGGTCTTTGGGAGCATCAATATCTAAGAGGACAGGGATGTTACATTAAAGAATTAGTTCATTAAAAAATGACAACTCAGTCATCATTTACTCATCATGTTGTCCCAACCTGTATTTTCTAACATTGAATACAACAGGAGAAACTGGATGTTTTTTTCATGCAATTACAATGAATGGAAATTGAAGCTTTTAAGCTGCAAGAAGCACCACAGACATCATGAAAATGAAAATGTGTTATATTCAATTTACTTTTGATAATCCAGGGAGCTGTTAATCACTGCAACCAAATCACTGAGTCAGTGAGCTGAACTTGAGAAACTGAACAAATCATTTAGACCTGTTTCGTGAACTGGATCAAATGATTCAACTAAAAAGAATCCAACATGAACAAACCAAAAAGAGCTATAGTGGATGTCACTATTTTCAGTAAAACATTATTTACATTATTAGTCTGTTTTGTCACACAAAGGCTTCAGAAGATTTGGATTATGGCACAGGAGTTTTGATATGGTGATTTTTTGTTATTTTGGTACTTGACAGCCCCAGTCATCATTCACTTTTGACATAAGTGTGAATTAATAGTTTTTCCTTAACTATTCCTTTCAGAATTAGCATTCCATACCAACAAGTGAGTTTATTATGACAATAGAACAACATGCAGTTTTAACTCCGCTAATGAGAGGAGAAAATGGCAAGCACATTAAATGAAGTGAAAAAACCCCCATAAAATACAGGTGAGTTACTGATCAGTCTTACCAGTCACAGCATTGGTCGTCGCAGGCAAACTCTCACGCTCTTCCTTGATTGACGTCACTCCCATTCCATACTCCGTCCCAGGCCTAAGGCCTAAGAAAGAGCCCAGCAAATTCAGTCCTCTCAAATCATTAGACAAAACGAAACCATTAATCTCTCACATTAGTTGTTTTTGGAGCCTCCGTGGTAGGCAATTGTTGTTGTTCTTGCCACAGCGCGGTTTCGATTTCATCTGCACGCCATATCAATCTAATGCCTTTCAGTGACTGCATCAAAGAGCTTCTCCACAGGCCAGAAACAATATTTACCATCATACAAGAGATTCTCAGATCCTCACAGCCCCCATTCATAAGAGCCCTTAGACCAAATCCCACACTTTACCCCTCTTAATGCCTGTATTGGCTCCTGCAGAGGTCACTGTGCAGGAGTCCTCCAGCATGAAATTACGCCTAATGCAGAGGAAGCTCATTATCAATAAAATCACAGGCGTGACGGCAATTACAGATAATAACTGTGTGAAAGAGACAACTAGTGAGATGTGTGTGTGTGTGTGAGAGAGAGAGAGACTCTGCGTTATTAGCCGAACAGATCGTCCGCCTTATTTACAGGGAACAGGCCTCCCAAGGACAAAGGAGCAAACCAGACAAAGAATCTATTATCCATTTTGAATATATTTTTCTCCCAGCCATGATAATCCCTGCTTGCGGTAACACATGGTTGTAGAGAATAAGAATTAGCGCAGGAGATTGCCTCAAAGCACAAGTGTATAATAGAAGTGCTGCTGCGACGAAGAAAGCCTCCGCTTTCCCTTTTTGACTGGGATTTTCACATTGAAGCACCAGTGTTACTTCATTTAAGGCATGAATAAGGCATTACCAACAAAAAGGATAGCATCTCATTCGCTTTTAGTCATGTAAACACTTCACGTTACTAAAACAAAGGTGCTCATTTAGAAATAAAGTGCTGATAAGTACAAGTATGAAAAAAGCCACTTTGAAGCTTAAAAACGCAGGAAAATTTTGAATTAGCCTATTTCTGTTCAGACTTGCAGTGGGATTCCAATTGTTTTAAATCCTTTTTGAGGATGTTTTCAGAAAATGACTTCACATTTCAACACCTGAGAACTACATTTCTAATTTCAAGAGGCTTGGATGTGCAGATGGACTGAAAACTACCCTAGTGTTTGGACTGCACTGAAGCATGGCCTAATTTTATTCCAGTTTTCAAACAGAGTTTTTGATCTGTATGATCTGTTTGTAATTGATGTGGTTTGTAATCTCTGGAGAGGAATTATTGTGTAACTCGAATTGGCCTCTCACCAGTGATTTTAGCCTGAGTGGTATCTTTCAGGCCGCTGGGGAAGACCAGTTCTCCATGCTCCCCTCCAGAAAGTGGGCCATATTTGACACGGTAATTGAGGACACCGGATATGCTGTTTTTCCACTCCAGAGTTATGCTCTCGTCTGTCTGTTCAACTGCTTTGAGGTGCTTGGGGGCATCAAGGTCTGAAACAAGCCAACATGTGGATAAAAGAAAATACTTCCTGTAGACGTATGGTTATACTCCAGGGCAAGACAAAGAAAATTGCTTCAAAATGCAGGTTTAAGTACAACACAATTATCAGTAGACCTGAATTTTCGTTTTAAGTTCTGAAATGATTTTTAGAGAGTTTGTACCTGTTGTGAAGGTCCCATATACCGGAAAGCTGGTCATCTCTCCCCTGCGGGCCATGAGAGAAACCTCATACTCGGTGTCAGGGTACAGCTCAGCCAGATGGTACTGGGTATCCATGGAGGAAAGCTCGATTGTGTTCCTGTCTATATCTGTGATTGGGCCATAGGACACAGAGATCCCATCCACCTGGGCAACAGGCTGAAACCAGGTGATAAGGGCTGTAGTGTCTGTCACATCACGCACATCCACCTGGCTGGGAGCATCAATCACTGTGGATGAGAGGAGAGGTTTGTGACAGCTGGGAAAAAAGCAACAAAATGGGAACATTTATGCAAGCAGATGAGCTAAAAACATTTGCTATACAGTTTTCGACATCAAGAACCTCAAAATATGATGATCGCTCTCCTAAAATAAAATGGTAGCTATACATTTTTATTTTAAAAAAGACACATTATACTATGTATTTTTCATACTGTCACTATGCTATATAAAAAATAAATGATTAAACTAGTAAATAGTGCATAAAATAAAACGTAATTAAAACAAACACTGCAAACATTATAAATAAAGTAGTTCTAATTCAATCAAGAAATAACATTGACAATTTGGTAAATGTTCATTTTTATCCTGAAATAGAATCGCAAGACTTGAAGACTCCACTTTGGGGAAAAAAGCACTATTGCCATTATATGAATGCATTCATATCTATATCACTACATTTGACAATAAGACCAAAGAATTGTATCTGCACACCTGCTTCTCCAAGACTAAAAAGAGCACAAGTAAAATAGCTACTTAGGTCCTTATTTTCATGGTTAAATCAGTTTGTTAGATTAGGAACTGTACTGAGAGCTCATACTCATGTGAGCGTAAGATAATATAGAGGAACTGCATGCAGCTTAGAGCAGATTTGTGCATGTGAGATGCTCCAATGCGCTAGTTATCTCACGGGAGGACAGCCTCTCATGTTGCTGAGTGGTGCCTCCCACACACAGAGAGTGAGGGAGAGAACTCACTTTGAGCAATTAGTCCCCCTTTAATGCAAATCCTATGTGGCACAAGCCGAAGAAATGGAGTAGATGGAGCGTTAGAGGCATGCTGGGAGATTTTTTTAGACATTTGTAAGACAGCAAAAACAGCCTGTCATGAAGGAAAACTCTGGTTACTTGCACTGACAGCATAAGAGGCCAATGGTATAATGGCATAATGGTATAATCTCTTTCCAATATAATCTTTAGTGTGTTCTAATAGAAGGTAGTGATAAAAGCAAAAGGATTTTTTGGGTAAAAGGTTTTTCAGCAAGCCAAAAGCTATTTTTGAAGTATAAAATTTGAGGGTAAACCCTTATCCTACAACCATATCATATATAGTTGAAGAGGATGATGAGCTAGAAATGATCTGTTCTGTAGCTGTTACTCAGAATATGTGGCATAATACAAAAATGTTGATAATATTTAGAAATGCACTTTTGTTTCATAATGATATAGGAAGGGGACAGACCCATAAGAGCAATATATCCCAATCAAATTATCAAACAAACATATAGTATGTTATTCAATATCTTTACTAAGACCTTAAATTGTATAAAGACTAACTAGATGTGTCAAAGTAATATTAAGTAATATTGTGAAATATTATTATTACAAATGTTTTCTATTTGAATGTATTTTAAAATGCAGTTTATCCCTGTTATGGCAAAGCTGAATTTTCAGCATCCATTTCCCCGATCTGATCACTTGATCTGTCAGAAATCATTCTAACAATAGAACAACAAAAACCTTAAAAAAAAAAAACCTTAGTGACCCCAAACTTTAGAATAGTAGTGTATATATTTTAGCTGGTCTGGTGTAGAAAGACACATGGAAAGCGTTCAAGTGTTAAAGTCTAGAGAAACTAACACTTACATATTCAGTTCTTCTAACTCAAAATAATAATTTGAAATACTCAGCAACTCACAGCACTTTAAATAACTGCCAATTAACATAAACCACTGACTGCTCTTTCTAATTTCAGGTAAGACCTCCTGCCCCTTTAAAAAAAAAAAAAAAGTCCTGAAAATGAACAGACTGGTCATGGCCGCCAGTTAAATGCTGTCGACAGCTGCTTACTTGTGACAACGTTCTTGCTGGCTGGCGTTCCACGGGTGTTGTTCTTTACGACCTCAAGCTTGACTTCATACTCTTGTCCAGGTCCAAGGCCGGACTGCTCAAAGGTGGTCTCGGGAGGGGTGAGAGAGTTCAAAATCTCTCCATCCTCTTCTTTCTGCCATTCAAAAACAGATTTATTTTATTTTTTTTGGTGAACTGAATTGGTGAATATATTAAATCAAAGGTTCTGCTGGTTAATAAAAGAGCAGCACAAAGCATCAAAGAAGCAACTTCAGGAAAACAAAGTCGAGCTCCCATGAACTACGGGGTAATGAGAGGGTGTCCTGAGAGTAAACACTTTGGTCTATTAGCTGATTCTACTTGGATGAGTGTTTTAATTCAAAGTGAGAATTATTTTGCTATTGACATCCCTAAACTTGACGCGTGAATGAGACTGCCAAGCTGTGTTTTGAAAGAGGGATGTAGGGGAGGTTTGCATGTTCTAATGGTGGTGTTTTTGGAGTTTGCATAAGCTCTTGAGAAAGAAAATAAAGCATTACAGAGACAATAAGAGTTCTGTGGCACATGGTCACGCATGCTGTTGCCAGGAGCTTCTTAGAGGGTTTTGTCTTGCAAAACCGCAGACTTCTCGACAGTAGCTTTTTGCTTAGTGGCACCACTCAGCTATTTTCCACTGGGCGCCTTTTGAGCTTCTCATTTTAAAGTATTACTTGCAAACAGAACGGTTCTTTTATATTACATCTTTTAGGAGAAAATATGAGGGCAACGATACTCTTTTGGACCATAGCCACCCTAGAGACTTAAGGAGCATGCCAGGGCACTCACTGTGTTTCTGAAGATGAGGTTCCAGCCATCAAAGGGGATGTTCAAGGGGTCCCACTCAACCTCCACTGCGGTCTCTCTAACCGATTTGAATTTCAGACCCTCAGGTTCAGGAAGATCTAATTGTAGGGTATAAATTAGTTTCGCAGAATATACTCAGGACAAAATAACAAATAATTTTCCTAAGCATGATGATGGGTGACTTACGTGTGGCTATTCTGGCACTGACAGGGACACTCATCTTGCTGTTCAGGACTGCAAAGACACTGATTAGGTACTCTATGCCAGGCTCGAGCTCCCTAATAGTGGCTGTCTTCTTTTCACCAGAAACTTTCATTTCCATCTCCAAACCGCCAGGAGCCGTAGGCGCATAGGTGATAAGATACTCTGTCACGAGCATCTCATTGACCCAGGCAACGTCCACTGTTTCTGGATCGACCTCAGTCACAGTCAGGTCTCTGGGTGGGGAGACTGTGGATTGAAACATGTCAAAGTATTTACTTAATCTTAGAAGAACCTCTCAAAAAAAAAAAGCTGAATGCCAGCTGAATGTGCAGAGACAACTACATAAACCAATCATAGATTGATCTCCTAAAACAATGTGGCTCTATAGTGCTATCAACACATTTCCTGCTGTAGCAACACTCAACCAATAACATGATTTATATAACAAATATATATATATATATATATATATATATATATATATATATATATATATATATATATATAACAAATTATACGAATATAAATATATACATGTAATTACATGTAAATATTTTCAACATATATACTGTATGTGTGTATATTTATATACACAATAATATAATACATATTAATAATAATATAATATAATATAATATAATATATTACATTATATTATATTAATAATAATATAATATAATGTAATATATGGAGTTTTTAAAGACAATTTAAAGTGCCTATTATTAATCGATTAGCTCATATTGGGGTTCTGTAAAAATCAGGACAGACCTGCTTTTCCTTTGAGAATGTATAATAGACAAAGGAGTGTAAGTAGAACCTATACATATGCAGTGTTACATATTCCAGTGTAAAATATAGTGACTTACTTTCAGAGCAGTCGTCGCCAGTGAAGCCTAAATCACATATGCACATTCCATTCAGACACTGGCCTTGATCATTGCAGTTTGCTGGGCAGGTCAGAACAGAGCAGTCCTCACCGGCATAGCCCTCAGAGCAGATACATTTTCCATCTTCACAGTAGCCACGGTCTTGGCAGTTGTTGGGGCATGTCTTTGTACCACAGTCCTCCCCAGTGAACCCACTGTTACACACACATTGGCCATTTACACAAAGTCCTCGGTTATGGCAGTCATTGGGGCAAGTCAACTCGCTGCAGTCATGGCCTGTAAAACCAACATAACAAACGCACTTGCCGTCCACACACTGTCCATTCTCATGACAGTCATTGGGACAGGTTTTGATGCTGCAGTCTTCTCCAGCAAAACCATCATGGCAAACACACTTGCCATCCACACACTTTCCACGCTCATGACAGTCATTGGGACATGTTTTGATGCTGCAGTCTTCTCCAGCAAAACCATCATGACAAACACACTTGCCATCCACACACTTTCCACGCTCATGACAGTCATTGGGACAGGTTTTGATGCTGCAGTCTTCTCCAGCAAAACCATCATGGCAAACACACTTGCCATCCACACACTTTCCACGCTCATGACAGTCATTGGGACAGGTTTTGATGCTGCAGTCTTCTCCAGCAAAACCATCATGGCAAACACACTTGCCATCCACACACTTTCCACGCTCATGACAGTCATTGGGACAGGTTTTGATGCTGCAGTCTTCTCCAGCAAAACCTTCATTGCAAACACACTTGCCATTTACACACCGTCCATGTCCATGGCAATGATTGGGACATGTTTTGATGCTGCAATCTTCTCCAGCAAAACCCTCATGGCAAATGCACTTGCCGTCCACACATTGTCCCCGTGCATGGCAGTGACTGGGACAGGTTTTGATGCTGCAATCTTCTCCAGCAAAGCCATGGTGGCAAATGCACTTGCCGTCCACACATTGCCCACGTCCATGGCAGTGATGGGGACAGTTCTTGATGCCACAGTGTTCTCCAGCAAAGCCATCATGGCAAATGCATTTGCCGTTGACACACTCTCCACGTCCATGGCAATCATGTGGACAAGTCTTGATGCTGCAGTCTTCTCCAGCAAAGCCAACTTTGCAGATGCACTTCCCGTTGACGCATCGGCCATGATCGTGACAGTTATTGGGGCAGGAAAGCTCAGAGCAGTCATCGCCTTCAAATCCATCATCACAAATACATTCACCGTTGACGCACTGTCCCCTGTCATTGCAGTTGTCAGGGCAGGAAAGAATGCTGCAGTCCTCACCCTCGAACCCAGGATCACATATGCACTTCCCGTTGAAGCAGTGCCCTCTCTGATTGCAATCATTGAGACAGGTTAGCTTGGAGCAGTCATCTCCGCTGTAGCCAATGTTGCAGACGCACTGCCCATTGACACACCTGCCACGGTGATTGCAGTTTTTGGGGCAGGTAAGCTCCCCACAGTCCTCCCCAGTAAAGCCCTCTTCACAATAGCAGGTTCCATTGTCACAGCGGCCACGGTCATAGCAGTCGTTGGGACAGATGAGCTCGGAGCAGTCAAAGCCCGTCCAAGGCTCATCACATACACATTCGTCATCCACACAGCGCCCCCTGCCGAGGCAGTTGTTTAGGCAGTTGGTCAAACTGCAGTCCTCACCGATGAAGCCCTCCGAGCAGATGCAAGCCCCATCGATGCACTCTCCATTCTCACCGCAATCCACAGGGCACAGCTCGATACTGCAGTCCTCACCGCCAAAGCCCTCGAAGCAGACGCACTTGCCATCTTCACAGCGGCCTTGATCCTGGCAAAAGTTGGGGCATTCTGGCTCGGAGCAGTTGACTCCCTTCCAACCGGGCTCACACACACAGCTGCAGGTCTCAGTGCTGTAGTTTCCGCGGCCACTGCAGTAGGGTTTGGTTGTGACTTCACCTGCTAAAGAGGTTTTTAGTAATTTTTGGCTTATGCTGAGAAACACTTTCATGCTGGTTTAGAAAGGAATGGGAATTGTACAGAATTTAACGATTCCTAATGGCTCCATTAACATTTCTTTTAGTACTTTTAAAGAATAAATACTAAAAAGCAGACATTTTCTTGCCAATTTCAATAATAATAAAAAGGTCTGTGTAAATAAATGCAATCCAATAACTGCCATTTGACTTTAACATCCCTAGCAGTACTACACAAACAAAAATATGGCAATTCATTTGATTTGTACAACGTAACAGACAAAACACATGTTTTCAACTACATGTTGTCATACAACCAGTCTGTAAAAACTACATTGATTTAAGTATCACAGTTAGCTGAAAGCCGTATGTTTGATTCACTAAAAAGAACCAGTCATTACAGTCAATTGGAGCACACTGGTTGTGCTGCATGTTTATGATACACTACTTTTTTTAAAAGATACTACTTCTAAATAAGAAGCGAAATCAATTTTGACAAGTTTGCTTTGAAATCACAATGAAAATCTAAGTAGTGACCCGAGTTGTTTGTGAGGATGAAATGAATTAAATTAAAATATAATATCAATGCAATAATATCAATTTCTAGGGAGGCTGATATGCAAATTCATAATATTCGAACCAATGAAACTTTGCAGCAGGTTTCAGTTTATTTTAAGTGACACCTCTTGCCCCGACCACAAGAAGGCTTGATGACGCACTAATGTGGTACTAAAAACTAAGTGGCTTGAATGCTTACAGTATCTCTGATAATGACTTTAGCTTACGCCTTTCTCTTTTTTTTATGCCACAATTTGAATGGAAGGAAATAGCTTTGTGTCATTTGGATATGCAGTCTGATTGGTCTGTTTATGCCTTTATGCTATCAGCCTCCTCTAATATTTATGTAGTGATTAAACTCTGAGCTACTACTTTCAAAAAGAAAATGAAAAATATAGATATTTATATGTATCTGTGTTATGAGCGTTAGTGGATAAAAAACAAAAGTTAAAGAGATAGTTCACCCAAAAATTTAAATTCTGGCACCATTTACTCACCCTCACTTTGTTCCAAAACTGTTTGACTTTCTTTCTTCTGTAGAACATAAAATATGACATTTTGAAAAATGTCTCAGTGTTTATTTTATCCTTTATTTTTTCAAAGGCCCAAATGTTTGGTTAACTATATTGTTTAAAATATCTTCCTTTGTGTATTACAGATGAAAGAAATATATGCCGGTTTGGAACAACATGAGGATGAGTAAAGAATTTCCATTTTGGGGTGACAGTTTTTCCATTTAAGATGAACTATAATTTTAACTTAGTCAGCATTCTTTAGAATACATTTTTAATAAAGCTCAGCCTCCTAATGGACTACCAAAGTATCTAGAGTATGTAATATTTGTCCTTACCTGTAACCTGAGCACTACAGCAGCCTGTTCCACTGGTGCACTGCTCTCTTAGACTGGATACCTCTGCCTCCAGCATTTCCAGCCTGTTCAGAAGATCCTTCAGGTCAGGCATGTGGTTATCACAACCGCAAGCTTGCTTGGGAATGTTAATCCTGTGTGTAAAAACAATCTGATTCTCTCCATCCGTGGTGTGTTCTATGTGTTGGTCAGACTGCAGATTGGCTGGTTTTGGCTTCACTGGTGTTGTTCCAGGTGAATCCAAGTCCACAGAGCACAGGGATCCAGAGGGAACATTGATGTTGTATACATGGTTAAAAACCACAGGCTGATCAGGACTTGGCAGGGTCAAGTTCTCAGTGGTCGGTGACAGTGATTCTCTTCTGTGTCTAATTACTCTTTTCACCAGGCCAGCACTAGAGAGATGAACTAACATGGCTACTGCCACACAGGCCAGTAGCAGGCCTCGCATCCCCATGATGATTTACTCCTTGACTCTTCTTACTGGCGTGATTGTTCAAACTGTTTTAAGATACTGGAGATGTGGGTTTAATCCTGCAAAATTGAATTAGAACAGTCACTCAGATTGCTTTTACACATTTCATTCTAATGCATGTGCAGTGTGAATCCAGTGTCAAATTGCACTTGCAAAATAGAAAATGAAACATACACGTTACATCAATAAAAATTCAGTCATTTAATGAATTTTTAAAAAATTGATGCATAATTCTAATGCTTCAGCAACAATTAAAAACAACAAAATGAATTTTAACTGAAATAAAACCAATATTAAAAATAAAATATGAAAATAAGTAATTTATATGAATTTATAAAATCTAAAGTATGTAGTGTATTTGTATCGTAGACTTCACATAGCAAAATCATGCTACCAGACTTAAGAAAAAGGAAAATGAAATGTTTTAACCGTCAACTCGTGTTTCCTTTCCAACCAGAATGAATTATATTCAACTAAAGCAAACCATATCACACTAGGGAGTGCTCATATTCAGAATAAAATTTCCAGCCAAAAAAAAAAACACACACAATTACGCATACATGCCAGTCAGCAACACTGCAGGATAGACAGACACTAAGTACAACTCAGGTTATGGTTGCCTTGGCTTCCACAAAGATCAGCTCTGGCCAATGAAAGCAAGGCAAACTTCAGCTCAGGAGCGAGGGCTCCAGCAGCGTTTCCTATGACAGGCTGCCATGACACGCAGCAGGCAACACCTGAATCTGAGGAGCGTACTCTCCTCTCTGACGCTCTGCCCACAGCCCATGCTGACAGATTAATACTCGCGCAGAGGAGACCATCTGCAGCGCTTCCGCTAGTGTGGGTGTTCAGAGTTCACGCTTCTCATAAAAGTTATCATTCTTTGACCATTCTCCAGACAGCAGCAGAGTTATGCATTAAAACACAACACTTTCCTCATTAAAAGAAGTTGGAAGTATAGTTTTTGCAGGGCTCGGGAGGCTTGTCACCTCACTGAGTGCAATGGTCTGTTCCAAATTTAATTAAAATAAAATGCCTGTAATACCTTTTCAAGCATGTTACCGTGCTGCATTATGGGGTGTAACTGGGAGATTGAGGATGTCTGTGTTTAAAGAGTCCTGATGCACATGTTATATGGTCACATACTTGGCAACTACAGGATTGTAGATTTAGTTTTCCGTTTAGCTGTTTTCCTGAATGTTATGAAAACCAAATGGGACCCATTTGAGATGGAAATAACCACCTTCTCCAAGTGCTGACACACTGACTTTTCAATACCATAAAACACCCAATATTTATATCAAATTAAGTACATTTATGTGTGCATTTTTCAGCCTGCACCTTGCCTAGCCTTTCAAACACATCTAACCCCTTAAAATTTATTATTTTCATTTGATTTGATATTTTAGAGTACTGAATTTGACATAAAAGAGATCACTCAAATGTTCCACAGAAGAAAGAATGTCACACAGGTTTGGAACGATGTGAGGGCATCTAAATGATAACAGAATTTTTTTTTTTTTTTGGTGAACTATACCTTTAAGGCAAACCCTCCACAGTCCTTCAGTAACAAAAGAGCAATACAAAGTGGTTACACAGATCATAATTTTGTCACGGCTGCAGGGGGCTGACCCAAAGCCACAGCTTCCAAGGTCAACAGCAGGTAATATCTTTTCAGGATCTGTTTAGTAAGTGGAGAGCTCACTTTGACATGTGATTAGCGGGACTGACAGATGAGCTCCAGCGAGAGGGATCCCACGCTGCTGCCGCCCATCCGTGATTAGACAGACAGGGATGAGCGCTTCTGTGATGAAGCGCTTAAGGGGGGCTCGATGATGGGAGACTCCCGATCTGGACCCTCGGGGGCGAAGGGGACCTACTCCGCTTCTCGTTCCTCACATCTAAACCCTGGGATTAAATCAGCAAAATAGGCAGAAAATTGCTTTGAGTCGCTTTGCGGTTTTAGTTCTGGATGGGTAGCTGGCTTTTTCACTTTGAAACCTGGCTTGTCGCCACAAGAATCGAAGAAAGAAAATGAATTTGAAGGACCAAGCTGGTCTTTGTGTGAGCATTTGCCCTTAACCCCTGGCGAAGGTGGACTGTAAATGAACGAACAATCAAATATGAAATATAATGAGGACAGCTTGGCTTCATGGCAGCAATGATGGATATGCTTGGCTATGAAAGAATCAGCCGTTATTAACATCAGATTAGAAAAGATTTCATTTTTTCGCATTTTGAACAGCGAGAAATAGACAAAGACAGTCTCTTTTATTAGAGCTCCATCAATACAGTGCTGAGCTCAGAGCAGTATGCTAATGCTGCTGCTTACTGGCACTTTCAGATAAACCAGACACAATGTGACTGCTGCTTTCTCATGCCAGGTCTAGTTTTTATACATTGTTACTTTCTCAGACTCTGGCTGGGCCAGTTGGCTTCCGTGTGTCTAATGTGAGAGGAATTTCAATGGGGGGTGAACCTGCTGGCACACATATTTAGTGCCAGTGATCTAAATTGGTCCTGTGTAGTGCTAAGTGCTGAATGCTGACTAGAGTGTTTGAAAGGCAGAATACCTCACACAGAGACCAGATGAATACTTTTGTAAGTCATAAATTATAGTGACAGTTAAAACGATTCTTCCACCACACCAATGTGCTACAAACAAATGAGCTTACTTGCTATTTGTTAAATTAGAAGTTTGCAGCTCTTCACATAATTGAGCAATTAGCAAGTTAGCGGTTTGGGACCGTGGCATAATTAGCTGTGATCTGATGTACACTACAAAGACATAAAACATAAAAGGATTATGCCAAAAACCAGATCACAAAGTAGAAAACATATTTTTGTAAAGTGGATAGGAATTAGTAACACATTTTATTGAGATGACAACTGTTGATGTGGCAGACCTGTTAATGTGTTAGAAATAAAATAAAATAAAATAAAATCTAGACTTTTCTTCCTGACTTTAGAGAACTGATGAGGTGGTAAATTATCTGTTAAATAGCTGGTTATTGAACTGTAAAAAACGCTGTGGTTGCTTTAACAGTTCATCGTTCAGTTTCATATTCAATGATTAAAGATGACATTCATCCACAGTCTGTTGAACAGAGGGGAAGCACAACTCTTCCACAGATTACTCCTATGAAATCATCAAGCAGACTCAGTTTTGTAGGTCACACATGACAAAAAGCACTTGCCTTCACTGGGACGCAGCCTTAATATGGGTCACCCGCAGTAGTGAATGAATTGGTATTGTCTAGACTCTATTCACCTTAATAGATGTCATAAAATGTCCTGACAGTTTGTTTAATACTGGGAAGGAGTCAATGATGAAAAAAATATTTCTCCCAGAGGTATGCCATACACACTGTATCATTCCTCCACTGGTGCAGGTCAAACTTCATTAAAAATCAATACGATGAAATTGAGTAAATACTTCTTAATCCAGTCGGCAAAGCAGTAAACCTGCTGAAAGGTGTCTGATTTGATAAATCATTATTAAAAACATAAATATAAGTATGCTGTCATTGAGAAGAGGATGCTTATCGTTGGCACAGTTCTCCAAGGTCATAATCAGACAGAGGTCTGCTGAAACCAGCACCACGAAGCAGCTCATAATCATCCAACACAGAGATGGATTTCCAGACCAGCTCATAACGCCGCTCAATGGTGTGTGCTCTCAGATCGATGGCAAGGCATATAGCCACTGTTATTGTTTCATAAATGGATTTGTAAGTCATCGCCTTCCTGAGCAATGCTCATTTAGGAGGAGTGGTTCAGTTCACCATTAAACCTTCCATTTTATTTTGTTCTTTCTTTCTATAGTTTTGCAGTTCTTCTTCTCTCTTAATGATATTTTTAATCTGACTGACATCCTGTTACTTTTAAACTGTGATGTGAATGCGGAATGTGCATTGTGACTATCCACTGGCCTCAAATGAGCTGATGATTGTTTTATGCCTCACTACTTTCCTTGGCTTGTCTGTGCTTCAAAAGTAAGTCAGTCATCATGACTTGCAGTGGGTTCACTGGGCAGATTCAAACAAATTAATATGTCTGGCAATCATAAACACGCAGACGTGCTGTCTCACCAATGTATGTGCAATGTGAGCTTAAAGGTCTCTCAAATGCCACATAAAGTGATCTCTCACCCAACGTATTCTCTTGGCATTTCTCCCATCGGTGGATTGACAGCAAGGTGTGAAACCAGAACCTAAGAACATACGCCACTGTGTATTATATTCCCAGCTATGCCATTCTCTTAATAATGAGATTAAGTAATTATTAATCTTGCATCTGATTTCATTGCCAGAGTTTAAAGGTATTCTCTTTAATTCAATTTTATACCGAAATTTTCTGTTTTTATTACTGATCATTCCATTCCTGTGGGATATTTTTATCTAGTAGAGGCATAAGATTACATGCAGACTGATAAATGAAAGGCAATGCAGGTTGTATTCACAATGAAAAAGCTGGGTTTTCATGACAGTCGAGCCCCATTTATAGAGCTTTAATGATGCAGGGAGATCTGATTGCACCGATAGGAGGTGTGTGTGTGTGTGTGTGTGTGTGTGTGTGTGTGTGTGTGTGTGTGTGTGTGTGTGTGTGTGTGTGTGTAAGTGAGCGATAAGCCGGGCTGGTGTATGGGCAGAGATAGAGGTGTTTGCACTGCTCTGAATGGACCTGTGGTTCGCTGACATTGCTGCACTTTCACCAAAGAAGCATTCAAAGCGGACACGATACAGCTAGGATGACATTGCCAAAGGTGAACTCCATCATGCTGATTAAGGAGAAATGGAAAGTTTAGGACATGTCAGTCAACATCTGAGGCCAGAGACACTAGAGAAGTCTACCGGGAAAGAAGTTGAATAATTCCTGTCTTCATCTTCCATGTGTGCTTTCTCTTAAAGTCCAGATGGAAGGAATGAAGGAGGAACATTTGTTACTTGCCGTCTCATTTTACATTTCCAGCACTGGTGACCCCGTGTTTATTAGCTTAACCTCTGTTACAGCCAGAAAAGCAGCCTCATATGTTCAGACCTTAAAAGCACAAACTCCTGCTATTTCTGACTACCGTTTGTCGCAAACAAAGTTCAAACACTATTTCTGCACCATGCAGACAGTGCCTCACATATTGGTCTTAGAAAGATAAATTTGTTTTTTTTATTTTGTTTTCTAAAGGATATATTGTGGTCTGGCAGGAACTGCAAAGAATAAAAGACTGTATTTTAATCCAGAAGTCAATTTGCTACAGAGTAAAAAGACTTATTTGAACATGGAGGTCATTTTTTTTCATAGGCACAAAGCAATCCCTTCCCAAAATGGAAAGCTATTGATCATTCTTTCCTGTTCTAGAAAAAAATAAAAGCTAGTTTTTTTTTTGTTTGTGTGTAACAGGAAATTGCTTTTTCTCCAACACCAAGAAATTTTGTTTTTCCTCTTGCTGATTTAGGAAGATAAGCCATGATCAAGTGTGATTTAGCATGGCTGCTCAGAAAAAAAGACCTATAAAATGCTTGCTTGCCAGATCCAATTACCTACACTACATACCTATAGTAATTAGCTTCATCACAGTATGATCTTCTGGGACTAAGCAACAAGCTTTCAACTTATCGACCCTATTGAACGTTTTTCCTCCTTCTGGAAAGAAAAATCTGTTTTCCCACACTGAAATGCAGGAATATTGACTGGGAGATTAAGACATCTATTTTCACTGTTCATATTGGAGGCAGAATTGTCATCAGTTCAGATACTCTGATTCTCTTTTACAACATCCCAAACTCTTCTGCTAACTTAAAACTTTCCTTATCCTGGGTTTGTAGTGACGAATGCTATCTTGCACGCAGGGTCACTAACAATTAACCAGAGTTCCTCACTTCTGAGGAAGAAGACACGTGGGCTCATCTCTGTGCTGCCACCGATAGGGACACTGTCTGTGCTTTGAGCTCATGGTTTCCTAGCCATGTTACATTAGCATCAGACAGCCATTAAAACCATCTGGGGCTGTGACACTTTAACACACTGAAGTCTACTGAGGAAATCTTTGTTCGCTGATGCTGACAAATCATTCTGAATGCCTCTGTGGCTAATTTTGAAAATAATCTTTCTTTACAGAGCATTTTTCAAAGAGACAGACAGACAGAGAGAGATAGACAGATATACAGATAGATAGATAGACAGACAGACAGACAGAGAGACAGAGAGAGAGAGATAGACAGATAGATAGATAGATAGATAGATAGATAGATGATAGATAGATAGATAGATAGATAGATAGATAGATAGATAGATAGATAGATAGATAGATAGATAGATAGATAGATAGATAGATAGATAGATAGATAGATAGATAGATAGATAGATAGATAGATAGACAGATAGACAGACAGACAGACTAATAGATGAAGCAATTAAAAAAAAAAAGAAAAAATACTTTTTGAAAGTTAAACCGGACATAGCATCATAAAAACATTCAAATAACTTTGTTCATTTTATTTATCTTTATTTGTCTACCAAAATAACTTGATGAATTTTAATTATCTTCATTTGGTTGTTTTCCTTAGCAAAATACTGATATATGTGATTAATTGTGATTAGTTTATTTGTGACTAATTAATCAGCATTTCATGTAATTGTAAAATATTTAATTGACTGACAGACCTATAATAGACAAACAAATTGATACAGAGATAGACAGACAGACAGACAGACAGACAGACTGACAGACAGACAACCACAGGAGAACACAGAGGGTCCAATAGCCGCTCCAAGTGCATTGCCAGGCCAGGAGCAGAGCTGACAGCTGTTCAAACAAAGGCTAGTTTCCCACTCAGCTTTGTTCTGAGTGGCACTGTCAATGAATACACTGCACATAGCATCATAAAACATTTAAACACTCCGTCTAGGCAACAACCATGTGTGGTTGGCACTTCTAATGTCTTCAAGATAATGATGGCATAGAGAGCTGAGGAGATTTTAACTACCCAGGAGGCATTGACATCACACAACAAAAAAGATCAAATATTAGGGCTATTATGAAATGGGAATTTTAATGTGTTCAGTCGTATTCTGAGAACACTCACATCACATTTCTTTTTCTCAAAAAAGAACTTAAAGAAGAAAACATAACCAAGAATCCTTTATGCAGTCATGAGTTTTGCCCCTCATTGCTAACGACTAAGTTTCCTTCATTCCCAGAAGAACCTCCCTCCCATTTAGGACCCTTGGATCCAGGGGGTCTCTGTCATTGACCCCCACCTCGTTCACTATACGCACTCATAAGGCGTCTCTCAGCCCCTGCGTTTCCCAGCCTAGACCCCTCCCCCTACTGCCACACACACGCACATCTTCTCGTCACCTCAGTTTCTCCATTCTCCTAAACGGATACAACCCATCAGTAAGGACAGCGCACTGATCCGAGAACCGTTCAACCCCCCTCACCACCCCACCGCGGATGAGGCAAGAGAAAAGAGCTGGCAGCTGACAGCGGAGCTACACGAGGAGCAGCAGACTAAAGAGAGAAGAGCTAACACAAACCAGCTGCTGCTCTCCCTGGCTGGAGAGAGGACAGAGATCCTGGAAAGGGATAACACTGTCTGCCAGGTAACGGACACCAGCTGACCCACAGCTGCAGACAAGCCCACCACGTGTAGAGTTACGCCAAACTATCAGCACTCAGAGCACACGCTACTGTATTCCCCCCTCAAGTGGAGCTGAAATAATTGCTGAGCTTAAAACAAATGTGGACCACTTCCCCTATAAACCATAATGAGCAGCCTAAAGCAAGCCAATGCATCAGCCTTAGAAGTCCCTAGTTAACAATTACAGAAAACATGTGCAAAAAGTGTACCTTTAGGGGTACAATAGCTTGTCGATGGGGCAGTACCTTTAAATGTATATCTTTGTACTACATTTACTCCTAAAAGGTGCATGGTAGTACCTCAAGGATGCATATTGCTACTCTAAGGTACAAATATGCACCTTTTAGGGGTAGATAAGATGCAAAGTTGTCCTTTTAAGGGTACTACCTCAGTGACAAGCTGTTGTACACCTATAGGTAAAATCTTTGCACAGTGTACAACATGACTCTTGTTATACAACAGTATTACAAAGTGCCACAACATCTTTTAAACCAAGATTCAGATTTAGCATTTAATAACACTCATAAAGAGCACAGAGTCATTTAACATGCAAATCTGTCACACTAACAGGTAGATGGAAGTGACTTGAAGAATCACAGCTTACCTTAGTGAGACCAATCCTCCTCTACAGGCTTAGAGATGCACCTCCGTCTAGGGAACTGCGATGTGTTGCCAAACGGAAGGTTAAAAACATCAGGAACTCTTGAAGTGCTTTTTAATTTTCTTTAGACAGATGACAGCCCTGTCATTTCCTCCTGTCTCTCTGCTCTCAGTGAGAGTGCTCCATCCAGCCAGTGTATGTCTGCTGATGCTGAGAGAGGGAATGAGTGAAAGAGAGAGAGAGGGAGAGAGAGAGAGAGGGAGGGAGAAGTCCCTTTCTTTTAAACAGTAGACACTTTGCGGTCAGACCCCACTCCCACCTACCACTCTCTTATATACACCCCCCTCCCCTTTCTCCCTCTGACTGGAAGCTGAGGAGCTGAAACGGGATGCCTCAAGGCTGAGTCGCAAACTCATACACACACGCACATACACTGAGAAGAGAGGAGGAGTAAGAGAAAAAGAGAGAGACCATTTACTATAAACTGGAGCAGCCAATGATTGGATGAAAGGGATATATCCCAAGCTGCATTAACATACATTTCAGATTAGAATTAACAGGGAGGATAAAGGAGGAAGGACCTTGTGTGTTTGATGACGAGCATGACACGGCGGATGATGGGATTATGTACGGTGATCAGCATAATCAACCTTTAATCCCCCAAATCCAACCTCGCCATGGAAAAAAAACCAAAAAGAGTCGTTTTAGTCAAGGTTGGTTCTCCTTTTTTAAACCTTAAACACCTCGCCTAAGTGGAACCATCTCTGTGCTGCAACCTCCGGCTTTTCGTGCTCCCCTGCGCTTCTGTAAATACTCTTCCCTTTCAGAGTGTCAGGTTATTCACCTTTCCATCTGCACTACCCACAAACACCTCCCCCCACGTGCACTGCAGGTAGAAGAACATCCAACCAAGCCAGCTGCAATTACTGGACTATAAAGCACCCGGCGTTTTGTGCAAACAGCAGCTTTTCTTGAAATAAGCATGGAACAAAGAGCCAGCAGATCGGATTTTTCACTCCAAGCTTCCTCATTTCAAACGAGAGCCATATTTCATAGCAATGAGATGATGTCTCTCGTCGTGTCAAAAACTGACCTTTAGTCCTCTTGGGGGGCAACTCGGAGGCACCCGTGGAGACGGGGCGCTCGAACCCCCAGAGAGGAATCAAGAACGTTTTTTTTCTGGTGAGGGAAAATCAACCCCCATCAGTCTGTGCTCAATAAGTCATGAATCTGTGATGATATGCCCGGTCGACATGGGATTTTAATCTAGGTCTCATTTCAGAGAGAGAATCGCTACATTTCAAATCAGGCCCTGCCACTGATCAAATTCAAAAGCAAGGTTTTTTTTCCTGTCACGAGGCAAAAATGATATCAATTTCAGGTTCGCCTTGAATGGAAAAGTACAATGCGAGGAACAGAGATGAACAGGCATAGGATATTTCCCAAGGTGAACTCCACAGAGAGATTCTCTTGGTAATGGTGTGCATGTTTGTGTTTTTCTGCAAATGTACAGTATATATGTGGTGGGTGGTGAAGGGAAAAGCAGCCAGAATGAGATATCAACTCCCAATCCTTTATAAAGGACTTTATGGAAGTGCATTAATATAACGCCCACCATAATGTCATATATTCAGTCAGTATGTCTATCTATTTATGTATGCCAATATGCACAGAACATAACACAACTGAAGTGCACGAACATCAGTGAGTGAGTGAGTGAGTGAGTGAGTGTGTGTGTGTGTGTGTGTACACATCGTTTTTTCTCAGGGTCTCTATCTTCCTGAGAACACTATCACCCCTCTCCATCTGTTCGTACTCTCACCTTTCTCTCACACTCTTTCCTTCATCAAATCACAGCGCTTCGCAGGGAATAGCAGTGGGAGCGGGAGCACTCCAGGTTCGTCAGGCGTCCCTGTGCTGTTGACATCCACAGGAAAATGCATCCACCAACTGATTTCCCAGATGACAACGGTGTGCGCATCGTTCCCCAACAGCCAATTTCTTCTAGTCGTAACCAGACACAAGCTACAGGAACCCAGCTTGTGAGAAGATGTTTAGACTCATTGTAGTGTTTAAAAAGAGGCACATTTAGATCCTCTGAGTCAGAGGGGAAAACAGGCAAATACCAGTGTCTGGTTGTTGGGGAATCTACTTTGAAACTGAAGTAGATATTCATAACTCAGACTACAGACAAGTTACCTGCATGCAGCTCTCTGAAACCGCATGAACATACTGCATAGACATAGACCTCCACATCATGCACATATATAATGAACTATTATATTTTTTCATTGTCTATATACAATAATGTACATATATGCCCAAACACAACACTTGTTAGCTATACTACAAGCAGCTAACAAAAGTACATTGAAGCTATAAAGGGCTTATATTTCTTTAAGCTACAAAAAAAAAAGTTTCTTTCTAAATTTATTTATGTTTTAAGGATTTTTAGATATTTTAGTGGGAAAACAAGTGAAAATGATTAAAACACTTTAAGGCTGGAGTATGCAGTTTCTGCGTTCCTACTGTCATCTAGTGGAACTACAAAAATAAGCAACCTTTGCAAACGCCCCTTTCATGTGTCACGCCTCACTCACACAAACATGGCTCTTATAGGTCTAAGACACGAGTCAACAGGTAAAAGTAGACTGCTTTCAATAAAAGGTCCAACATATTTGATGTTTAGCTCACTTGTCGAGAACAAACTCTGCACGTTTGTCATATTGAATAAAATCCAAACATTCCATCATATTCCTCCATCTTGTAAAAGCAATGCTGATGTTTACCCATTATTTAAGTCTTCAAATTTTGGCTTGCACTTCTGTAAAGTTTCTCTTTCCACACCAGCTAAACACTCTCTGGCTCAGCTACAGTAGCCACGCCCCCAAACTCTCGCTATTGGCTGTGCAGAGGTATGTAAAAACACAGGTTAACAGACAAGCAAGACATTCAATACTGGATGCAATAATTGGACAAACATTTTATGGTCCATTTTATGAGCCTTCCACAGAATATATATATATATATATATATATATATATATATATATATATATATATATATATATATATATTATTTTTTTTTATATATTAAACCCCTTTAATTATTGATTGCTATCAGGATGGAATGAAACTTTCAACCAGCAAAACAACAAAAAAATGTTTCAACACTAGCTTTAAGAAGTCAGTTATTGGAGTGTAAATATATTAATATCTGATTCATATCTAATTTACAATCTAATCAGAGCTGTTCTTCTCAACACACACACACAAAAAAAGTGTTTGAATGAATAATCAGCATCAAACTTCAGCAAATTAATTGACACTTAAAAGATTAATGGCAGCATTTAACAAAATATTTCAGGATCCAAAACAAGGGACTCAAATAATTGAAGCCTTGATTTTATCAGTTCTCTTAAAATGTACTGACATAACTAAACTAACTGATTAACAATTATTAATTTTTGACTTTCCAACACTAAACAGGGAGACGCATTTTTGGCTATCTCAGCTCACTTGGCAGTGAACCTGTATACGCATACAATATGCCATGAAAAACAATTTGGCCTTGTTATTTTTGCTACTTGTCGGAAAGAGAAACTTGTTACTGGAATGAAACAGTATTGGTTTAAAAACAGCGAAACTACTGCCAAACATCAGAAAAATGTAGCTCCCAATGCTGGTCTACTGCTTACAGCTTTTAAAAGAGCTTTTTCAACCATTTTCCTAAAAACAAAGCAACAGGGAGTTGCACTAGACTTTCATATAATTCTAAACATATAGTTTTTCTTACAAGTGTCTCGGTACATATTTTTCCACATTACTCCACATTTGCTGGCTATAACCGAATCTACCCAGAGGTACAGGCTCCACAAATTAAAGAAAAGGTTGCTGAGAGCACAGCTCGCATTCAGTTCATTTACCCACATAATTGGTGGCAGTCCATTCGCAGAAGAAGCGAGGGCTTGACGGCTAGCAGGGCACTTTCTCTCAGCACAAGTGAGATCTAATTATGAGCAGAGAAGCCCTGCCTGCGGCTGGGTAAAGTGTCAGAGGAGATGGGAGCAATGATGAGACAGGACTCACAACTCACAGTCACCCTCATGACCCGGACAGACCTGTTTACCTCATTAAAAATGAATTCACAGGTAATACTGGCTCGTGTCCCATGCCCTCCCTCTCCTCCCAAGTCTTAGCTTTATCTATTATGCAGGAGGGAGCCCGTGCGGGACGGGTTAACTGAGGGAAGGTCATTTGGACAGCTCGTAGAAGTTACTCTTGGAGCGCTGCAACCCAGACTTAGCCAACAGGTCTGGGAAATTAAAACACTAATGGCCTGTGTGAGTGTAAAAAGCATAGATTAAGTGGAAGGAGAACCCAGTGAAATGGCCATCAGTGAAATGGGCCTGCGGTCATAATTGGGCTTGATTCATAATTTATAAAGCAAAGATAGGGATTGGCATGAATAAAGAACGGCACAGGAAGAGGTGAAAGGCTATTTTCTACCCTCCACATTTATGCATTAATCCAGCATATGCGATGCAGTGAATTATGGTCATTAGGCTTTGGGAAATGAAAAACAGCCATTACGGCCCTCAAGGGTAGCTTTTTACAAAATACCGAAACCAAAACAAGAGAGGGGATGAAAGAATTGTTGCAGACACATGTGATTTGGTGATATAGTGAGAGAGAGTGATGTTTCGGACCACACACAGGTCACCATCGCTGTGCACGTACATAAAAAGCCTGTAAATTTCTCAGGACAAACACAGCAGATTAGGCTTTCTGGTGACCCCGGTGACCCGACAACCTCTGAGGGGTTCAGACCTCAGGAGCCATGGAAATTGTGTCAGACTTTGCTGCTGCTTTTGTTAGCCAGTAGTAGACGAGCATCTCTCTGGCAGCGAGGCATGTGAAGATCCATAAAAATGAAAGATTAACATGCTCTCTGAGAAACCGCACAACAAATACAATGCAAGATCACACTACACGGCATAATCTATTGTTTTTACCACACATACACTGCAAAAAATACTTTTCTTACTTAGATTTTTTGTCTTGTTTCCAGCCAAAATATCTACAAATTCTTAAATCAAGAAGGATTTTCTAGACAAGTAAAAATGATTGTCTTGTTTTCAGCAAAAACAATTCAAAATTAAGTGAGTTTTTGCTCGAAACAAGCAAAATAATCTGCCAATAATCTTGTTTTCTGTTTGCTTACCCCATTGGCAGATTATTTTGCTTGTTAATTTTCACCTGTTTTTGCTGAAAACAAGACAATCATTTTTACTAAATCCTTCTTGATTTAAGAATTTGTAGATATTTTGGCTGAAAACAAGATAAAAATTCTAAGTAAGAAAAGCATTTTTTGCAGTGTACTGAAGGTCTTTTATCCGTTTTGATGATAAGATGGAAAAGAATGAAGCGCAGCCTCAAAGAACATTTACTATCGTTCAGGGTAATTTAGAGAGCAGAATCTGCATCTTTCATTCTTCTTCGGTTCTGTATGTTTTTACAAAAGACATGGTGTTTTTTTTTTGTTTTTTTTTCAGCAGTTAAATGGAAATGCCTACACATTCCTTTAACACCGACGGCACTGACCATATTATAGAAAAACAAATAAGCCGTATCCTTCAGAGCAGCTCACGACATTGTGAGTCCAGTGAAAGCAGTGGGTTGGGGGTTGACAGAGATATCAGTGCTCAAAGAGGATTCTATAGAGTGAATAAGAGATGGACGAATGCTCAGTTCCCATAGCTCCTGAGACACAGGCAGCACAAACACTCATACATCATTAACATTTATGCAAATACCAGCAAAGTTTGCAGGCTTGCTAATGAATATTCATGTTCTGTATAATGCAGGTTTAATGCTTCTATACATACATACTCACAAATAATTAACTATGACTGTCTCAAAAGATTTCAAAAAAGGAAGACAATATTTTTGAGAATATATTTCTTTACTACTTACATGCAGACCCATACAGACTCTGTATATTTTCTACTCTGATTTTATGGAAAACTGATGGGAAAATATGTTAAACAGAAGCTAATACTAGACTGTACATTCTTATTTGTCACTGAAAACATGATTTACCTACAGTAAACTATTTAATTAAAAAAAAAAAAAAACAAGATGCATGAAACTTTGAATGACAGTCATTCCAATTTTGTGAAAAACTTAAAATCTGAAATATTTTATTCCCACCAACTGCTATTAACCATTTGCTTTAAAAATCTAAAGACACTGAAAACTGTACCATGTGCAGTTCTTATTTAAGAGAACCATAGTATCAATAGATCAGAGGACCACAGAGATGGATTGGTACATAAGTGGATTTAATAAAAAAAATGTTAGGGGACAGAGTTATTCTAAAATTGTCCAGAGCTGAAATTGTCCAATAGCTACATGTTTACAGTGGACAGGGGTCAAATACGAGGTATGTCAAATATGAATTTTAATGAGTGCATGGGCTCAAACTGAACATTACTGGAATCTCAGAGCAGAAGTTTAATCAATTATGTCATATCATACATATTTTAATAGTATGCAAAAATCAGGGCTGTAGTAACATGCCAATATTCAATATTTGTCTCCCTGTTCTCCTTTTAGGAAGTAATTATCACACTCTATGAGTAAAGCCACAATTAGTGCCCACTTACCTGTCTTTCAGAAAAACAGTTAGAACTACTGGGTGAGCATGATGTCATCTAATTAATATTCATGAGCTAGGCTGATAAGGTTTATAATGCGTCTCTTCTATTCCCCTACTGAGAAACTCTTGCTCTAGTATTCGGTACTTCATTAATATGTGCCTCTTTAAACGTCTCATGGAACACAAATTTACAAGAAGCAGAGGGGAGAGATACACATTAAGACTTTAATGAATCTGATTCAGACCTCTTCTCTGACAGGCTTTGGTGATTGATGTCCAACTCTCCCTCAATGTCTGATATTTCACTCCTCTCTTCATCTCCCCTTCTTTTCTTTCAAGACACCTCATCCCTCCCTCTGTCCTACTCCATCTGCCTTTCCCGCAAACAGCTCTGATGACATTGTACAATGTCCCACAGATACCACGTAATCCCCAACACACCATCACGTTAAACTCTGAGGAAAAAGTGTGTACGTCCTCTGACTTTCACCAGTTGTGACAAAAGACAACACTCTTATCCAATGTCCCCTGCCTCTCCTTCCCTTCACCAAATAAATGGGGTAATACATCAGTTAAGGCATGTTGTGGCACTTTTATCACAAATGTGCAGTCTTTCTCTTCACCCTATCGACTCAGGAAATATTGAGCTCAATATGAGCGTCTATCCAGGCCCACAGAGTATAAAGCCATATCTCCGGCAGTGCCGGGAATGAAGCACCGCTGCCAGTGCTGAGTACAGAGACAGACCGCCAGTTTGGACGGATGATTTATTCATATGAAGCAGGTAGAGGCGCAAAACTGTGTGTCAGGGTGTATTTCTGCAGAGATTAAGGTGTCCTAGAGGTTTATGTCTCCGGTTCGACGAGCTAGGAGCGCAATAACACATGTTGACTGCATGCCACAGACAAGACTAAGCTTTGGTACACCCAGCAAAGCTTTACAAAGTTGTCTTTTCACAAGCATAGGACTACAAATCCTGTAGTTTAGGAAACTCTTTCATCTGTAGTTGATAACTGTCTAAAAAGGAGTCATTTTGTAAGCGTAGTGTTTTTCTAACTTAATCTTATATGGTATATGGAAATATACATGTGTGTATATGTTGGCCGTGAGGGTTAAGGAATTATATTTTACAAATTTGAAAATATCATTTAAACCACCAAATGCCAAAATACATTACAAAATGCACATACAATATATTTACATCTCTTAGGGAAGTTGTGGCCTAATGATTAGAGAGTCGGACTCATAACCCAAAGGTTGCGAGTTCGAGTCTCAGGTGGGGGGAGTGAATTCAACGCTCTCTTCCACCTTCAATACCATGACTGAGGTGCCCTTGAGCAAGGCACCGAACCCTCAACTGCTCCCCAGGCGCCGCACCATAAATGGCTGCCCACTGCTTCGTGTGTGTGCGCGCGCACTTAGGATGGGTTAAATGCAGAGTTACCATACTTGGCCACGTCACGTCACTTTAAATACATTTTGTACAAGATGTACAGTATCGTACAAAATACAAAATGCATTTTTAAAATATTTTGAAAATAAATAATATAAAAAATACATGTAAAATGAATAATTTTTTAGTCCAAAAATATATGAGTAAATGTTCTAACGACTAACGATTAAATTAATCATCAAATCAACGAAAACTTACGAAAAATACATTTATGTCTCTGATTGGTCATTGCATTCATAAGCTCAACAGACTCATGTGATTGGTTATAATGTGGAACCCTGTAAACATGAGCAAATCTTAATTTAATAGTGCAATTAACACTTCATTTTCATTTTATTCGTGACAGATTTAGTTTAACTGTGCTGCTGCATTTTTGACCCAATCGCCTGTAAATGACTGCTTTGCCCAGCTTTACACGTGCTCCACCTATGGTTAAAATCTAACGTAACACTTTATTCTGATAGAATATTAGTAGATTGTCTGCTTAAAATCTGCTAACACTTTAAGTAACTTTTTAAGAACAACTTATTCCACTAACTCTACCCTAACCTAACAGTCTAATACTCTATTAAGAGTCTCTTATTTATATATTTCTGAAAATGTGTTTTTGCCACAGTGAGAATAGCTAGCCGCTGAATGGATTGAAAAAGCGATGTGGAGCTTTTTGCACAGCAAGCATGACAAGAGATTTCCTGGATAGTCTCTTTTAAGACTCGGGCTTTGTGATCTGTCTGAACTGTGGATCGTCTTCACTCTCACTGACTCTTTGTCTCTTTTCTGCTAGGCATCTCTGCTTAGATGAATGAGAGGGCGGGGAAGGAACAAAGAGCAGGATAAGGGGTATTTTACTGGGCAGATGAGCTGAGTTGAGGTTATGGCAGCCATCTCTATGGAGAGCTGCTGGGAATGCTCCTGATGGATGTCTTTCTTATGCTGATCTTAGACCAGCTCTATTCTTCTAAATGGTACACAATACCCGCTACGAGAGAGACAGAGGAGCAGATCCCAGATCAGTCTGGAAGTGTCTTCTGTCAGCACAGCACAGTCGACTCAGTATTACATACAGTGTCAGCCTCTGCAAAGTATGTGTAGCCTGTACACACACCTCATTTGTATCTGTCTTTCTGCACCTGTCTCAGCCAAATGTCTGCTCCCTTAATGCTGATTAGGCTGTTTTAATCTATGACTTAAACATATATATATAGTCATGGCAAAAAATATCAGCACCCTTGGTTAATATGATCAAAGGCGGCTGTGAAAATTAATCTGCATTGTTAATCCTAAGTATTATAAGAATTTAAAATGGGGGGAAATATCATTATGAAATAAATGTTTTTGTCTATACACATTGGCCACAATTAATGGCACCCTTTTATTCAATACTTTTTGAAACCTCCATTTGCCAGTTTAACAGCTCAAAATTTTCTCCAATAATGCCTGATGAGATTAGAGAACACCTGACAAGAGATCAGAAACCATTCCTTCATCCAGAATTACTCCAGACGATTTAGATTCCCAGCTCCATGTTTGTGCTTCTCTTCAGTTCACCCACTCATTTTCCATTGGGTTCAGGTCAGAGGACTGGAATGGTCAGCAGAAGCTTGGTTTTGTGCTCAGTGACCCACTTTTGTGTTGTTTTTGAGGTTTGTGTTTGGATTATTGTACGGTTGGAATATCCAAACATGGCCCATTATAAGATTTCTAACAAAGTCAGTCACTTATTGATTTTTTTATCTGTTGGTTTTTGATAGAAAGCATGATGCCATGTGTCTAAACAAGTTGTCCAGCAGAAATATAGGCCCACAACATCAAAAATACAGCAGTATATTTGATTGCACACATGGGGTACTTTTTATCCCTGTGTTCACCAAACGCATCTTGAGTGTTTGCTGCTAAAATGCTCATTTTTTTATTTCATCTTACCATAGAAGCCAGTCCCATCTGAATATCTGAGTGTCTGATAACTGAATATGCTGGAGTTTGTTTTTGGATGAGCTTGGAGAATTTTTCTTGAAACCTTCCCAAACAACATGTGGCGATGTAGGTGCTGTTTGACAATTTTTTTTTTAAGGTTTTCTGACCCCGAGACTCAACTATTTTCTGCAATTCTCCAGCTGTGGTCCTTGGAGAGTCTTTAGCCACTCAAGCTCTCCTTCTCACCGTGCATTAGGACGATATAGACACACGTCCTCTTCCAGGCAGTTTCATAAGATTTTATGTTGATTGGAAATTCTTAATTATTGCCCTGATGGTGGAAATGTACATTTTCACTGCTCTAGCTCTTGTCTTAAAGCCACTTCACTAATTTGTGAAGCTCAATTATCTTTTGCTGCACATCAGAAATATATTCTTTGTTTTTTCTCATTGTGATGGATGATTAATGGAATTTGGGCTTTGTTTTCCCTCCTATTTATATTTCTGTGAAACAGGAAGCCATGTCTGGACAATTTCATGTGCATAATTCACAAAATTGTGAATATGAATAGGAATATACTTCAGAGATATTTTACTCATAAGAATTTCTAAGGGTGCCAATAATTGTGTCCAACTTGTATTTGAGAAAAACATTTATTTCATAATGATATTTCCCCCCATTTTAAATTCTTATTATCCAATGAAGGTTAGATTTTTGTGATTTTTTAAATAAAATATCAAAAGGATTAACAATGCAGATTAATTTTCACAACCTCCTTTGATCATATTTGCCAAGGGTGCCGATATTTTTGGCCATGACTGTTTGTATATAACTAACTAAATAAAATACATTTTAAAAAAGCTGTATACATGATTTTAAGTCATCATAGATGAGTTCTCTGATGCAAAGAAATTCCAAAAAAATACATTATTTAATAATGCCATCTTCTAAAATACTCTAAAAATACATCCATCCATCTTCCAAACCACTTTGTCTTCTTTATCGGGATGCTGAATACAAATACTCTAAATTATGAACGCAAATGAATAATATTATATTATATTTCACTGCATACTGAAATTTACTGATTAAAATGTCATTGTAATTCAAAACAGATTATTATTGTTAACTAAATAAATCCATAAAATATATTATATTACTAAATACAAGTCTATGTTACATACAGTACTTTTATAGTTTTATAGTACTGTGCACCATTGTTAGTGGCAAACTTCATTGAAATCAATTGCGAGTTTATTTATGTGATGTGTGAACTATTCTTTTTAAAAGATTTTATGAAGTTTAGGAGGCAGTTCACTTTACAAAGTTTTGGAACGGAGCCAGAAGTTTAAGTATGAAATACTGCAGAAACCTAGTGATATCTACAAATATGCTCTTCTCATTAAGGTATATGCACCTCTGTGTTATCTAGACTGACTTTAAAATGTCATATTCTTACTGTGATAGCATGCCATTTATGTATCTGCTTTTCCAACGTGTTCTTTCTCATAAGACCTCTGAAATATCATTCCCTGGCAAAGCCACTACTTCATCCCACCTCCAAACGATGTCCGTCTTCTACAAGATCCTGTCCTTCACTCTCTCTCTGCTTCTTATCACTTCTTTCTGTCATCTGCATATCCACATCCCTTGTGTGAGTAATCCTGCAGGGTGCTAAATAGAGGACAAGTCACGCCTCAGCACGTCAGCCGGTTCTGTCAACTCCTCGGGACAAACTCTCCTCCTCTCACTCACTCATTCACACACACAGAGACACATCCATACGCTTTCACACATCCATGCACTTACATTAGTGCATACGCAGCACATAGCACAGCTTACTACAAATGTTATGCTGCATATTCTTCCTGAAACCTTAATGTTTGACTATGTTTGAAATGTGTTCAACAATACCTTCTGACTGCATTCCTCATTACAAAACGTGAAACAATGATCTACTGTAATGATGGACAGAAGGACTGTTCAGACATTTAGTTATCCAATTAGTCGATAGGTAATTAATTGGGATTTATAAGGATCAACCTTAAGGAAATTAAAATTCTGTCATAATTAATTAATTTACCCTCATGTTGTTTCAAACTTTTATGACTTTCTTTCTTCGGTGAAACACAAAAGAAGATATTTAAAATAATGTTTAATTGGCTTTGGTACATACAATGAAAGTCAATGGGGTCCAAAACAGCACTGGACTCCATTGACGAATTTAAAACTGTTTTTCAAAATATCTCCTTTTGTGTTCAACACAAGAAAGAAAGTCATGCAAGAATTTAGTCGATGCAAGAATTTTCACTTCCTGGGTGAAATATCCCTTTAAAGAACAAAGCCTGTACTATGAAGATGCTTTGAATATTGCGTATATCAGAAACCAACCGTACCAAACTAGGTTTGTCTCAGACAGATACATTCTTCTAAAAGTACAAACTATAATATTACATGAGAGTTAGATTGCTTTATGCACCTTTGAAACTTTAGCTTTGAAACAGAAAGAAAATTAAATGCCATGGCTTCAACTATTCAGAGAGGAATATGTGAACACAGATGACCTTCCTATATAAAGTGTCCTTCAAACTATGATTAGATTATTTGAATCAGCCATATTATTTCTGCATTTTTCTCATTCTCTTATGAGTGAAGTCATTTTTCAAACACGTAACTATGGAACACCACAATACAGTAGTTTTAAAATGCATAAGTATTAAATGTGTCTAACTAGATTTCATTTTTTGCATCTCATATCTGGACATCTGTGTCTTTTTCCCCATTTGTTCTGCTTCAGTGGTTTAATAACAAAAATAACTCTGTATGAGCAGTCTCAGCAGACAGCTGTGTGTTCACAGGTCATTGGGCTGGTGGGGTGAACATGATCAGAGACCCAGCATGTGGCCTCTCACCCCGAGTTGGACCTTAGACACCTCACCCAACGGAGCTCTTTTTGGCACTCACAGCAGCAAACATAAGGACACTCAGAGCTACACTGAGGGCAGAGTTATGTTTGTTATTGAACACTGTCCTCAAGCCATAATAAATCAGGGATCAAGAGTGAAGCTCATTGCTTTGAGGCTTTGAACAAACAACTTCAGTTTTCTTGTCGAGATCTGAGGGTAACAGATAACGCTGTGATTTTTAAAGGATTGTAGATTGAGACAGCTTCCATGAAAAGCCTGTGCCATTAGATCAATGCCAGAAGAGGTCTAGGGTAATGTGATTTTCAAAGTACATGACATTTTAAATGTACTTGAAGTTGGACTTTAAATATAAATGTACAAGACATTTCTAAACCAAATGTCAAGGCCGATGCTTCTAAGAAATCGCCTTGTTCTTCCATGGATCTAAGATTTACATATAATGCTTAAAAGGAATAGTTCACCCCAAAATGAAAAAGTTTTAAAAATGTCTTAAAAAAAGCATTATTCATGTATCATGAAAGTGGTCTATATACTGTAACTTGTGTGCTCTATGCCAAGTTTTCTGAAGCCATACAATACATTTTGATTGTTATTCACTAAAATACAACATCTACAACCATCCTAGCTCTCCTTGGCGGGTCCATCAACAAATTAGTTATGTTTGATTGATTAAAAAATTATTCAATGAACAATATATATATATATTTTTTTATCCAGTTCTTAAGCACTGGTTAACATCCTATAATTACTAATAAATTGTATCTATCATATATGGCTACAGAAGACCTGGAATGTAGCAAACGTCTTATTTTACCACTTTTATAATTTTTATATAGATTTTTTTTTTCTTTTTTATGCTTGTAAAGCTTTAAGTACCATTCATCAAATGTGTAGAAAAGAACGACCAGCTCAATATTCAAATGATCACTTTTTGTGTTCCACAAAAGAAAGAAAGTCATACAGTTAGAACCAACCTAAAAGTGAGTAAACGATGATAATATTTCATTTTTGAGTGAACTATCCATTTAAACATTTTTGTGCCCAGAACTGAGAAAACACTTACGTGCAATTAAAAGCAAAATGTTAGTGAGTACAACAGAATCATTCCTCCCAGGTGTTACAATGCAAACACAAATATTTTAAAACTGTCACATTTTGTGGACTGTCATCAAAACCATATTTGCTGCCACAAGAAAATATAAGGGTACGCTTGGCTAAGTCCAGATGCCTCACATATATTGTTCCTTCAGCTGTCCACATCATTTTGTGGTAAAGACTATATTTTTTATCATTTTCTTTAGTTTCTTTGAACAGAAATGCATCTCAGGTCACTTTCAGGTGCCAATCACACCTATTGTTTGTGTTTAAGTTCTCCCCAAGGATAAAGCAAGTGCTATTACAGCTTGAAAAAATTCCAGCAGCAACGCTCCACAAATCTCCATGGGCTCTCAGGGGACCCAGGTGTTCTAAAATAACATGGAGAAATCTGCCGTGCATACACCTTAATAGCTGTGTTTGCATGGCTTTCTAGTTTTTACAAAAGTCCAAAACTGAAATCTGCAGCGAATAACTTCTTTCCCTTCACCATGTTAAATGACTATTGCTCCAGTTTTTACAGGGGTAGCGGCTCGCTGGAATCCCGCTAGTGTTCCCTTACAATAAACTACCAGTTCAGATTTCTAAGAGGCCCCACAAACCTCCCGGAGTGGTGCTGTAGGTTTAGTCCTTATTTTCATACCCTACATATGGCCCTTAAAAACCATAATGAAGCATGTTTTGAATTTAATATATTCAATGCAGATTTGCCAGTACTTTCAAAGCACAGATCGTGTTCGACATTTATCCAGGGACAATCCATAGAAATCAAAAACAAAAGACACCACAAGAATACAAAGTATCAGCACTTCATCTATCAACAGCTTTAATTCCACATACATGAATGGATAGAAAATTCACCCTCATGTTGTGCCAAACCCGTATGACTTGCAAAATGTATTTTAAAGACCAATGTTGTTTTATTCCCCACTGACTTTTCTAAGTACTATACACACACACACACACACACACACAAACACACATATATACACCACCAGCACCCCCCCCCCCACACACACACACATATACAGGCTTTTAAAGACATATTTATTGTTGTTAATACAGTGTTTTATTTTAGACAATGCCCCCAATCTGGTTTTTTTTTTTTTTTTGAAAGATATCACTTGCCACTTGTGTATTCATAACACGATTCATATAATTCATTCATATCTATAAATGAGGTGTAATGACTTCATTACACTTTGGATTTGGTTAGGACACATTGCAAGCATATCTCTATTTATTAACAGCAACATCTGCCACAGTCATCTGAAAAAATGTACTAGATAATAAGTACAAATTGTTGCCTTTTTATTTTACACCCAAGTTATTTAATCATGTACAACGAATTGTGGGTTTATTTTTCATGACTGTGTCTTGAACAAACTGTTTTGTTATATTGTAATGGGTCTGGCATTCTTTCATGTTTCTATTTCTGGAAAAGGTAACATTCGTAATCTATTGTTCAGAGATTCAGGCTGTAATTACACTGCACTGACTTCTGCTCAATAATGGAGAGCTGAGGCAATTTCCTCCCGAAGGCTCCAACACTTCCACAATGTATTTAAATGCACAGACAGGAACTTTGACAAATCTAGGCCAAGAATCAAATTCCTTTCCTGCTCCCCTTGCAAGGTATTAACGGATTAAAAACAACATACAGCAAAGTTTAAGAAGTTTTTGCTATAAGGAATTCTGCTATAATGCTATAGAGATGGGTTAGAGAACACTGTTCACCTCTAAAGCATTTTCGGTCTCCCCTGCTGAACAAAGCAGATCATTATCATTGAATCTCATTTTTCAAAGACTGCATCTCTCTATGAATCACTGGATATGTGGTCTCTACCAAACACATGCCTTCTAAGCCCTCCCTTACGCAGTAACTGGCGAAAGGTTACACCATTGTCTGAGAAACCTGACAATTTATGACATCTGAAAGTTAATATATAGTCACCTCCTGTGGCCTCTAGAAGCTCACACTGCCAAATGTCAAGCCCTGCATGAGAGAAACAGAGAAAAACTGTTGGCCACACATTTTTCATTGATATGTTTATGGTGCATGATGTCATCCAATAAACTGGTTTAAGACGTTTGAGTCGTGTAGAATCACACGCACAAACATCTTTTCTGTCTTAATACAATTGTAACATATCTGCTGTGCTCTAATAGTTACCAGCACTTCACTTTTAAACCAAAATGCACTATGGTGAACTGCTGTATGGTTTTGTTTTAATGTATTGTCTGAATAGACTTCATTCTAAAAGTTTCCAGCTGAGTTACGTTTAGAAAAAGGACATTTATATGCACATGAATTTATATTCTCGCTATGCTTTTTTTACTTTAAATATAGAGAGAAGGAAATCAGTAATGAGCCATTTTTGACCAGGAAATCACTATTCTTGAATGTTCTATTCAATAAAGTAAAGCAATTGTGAGAAATATGTGGTAATTTTCTTCCTACTTTATATAATGTAATGTGTAGGCAAATTTAAATTCCACTTCCCGTTTGCACAATTTAATTTTTTACCCCTCCAGGCAAATTGTTAATGAAAATATATTGAGAAAATACCACCTGGTTTTCTGAGGAAAATTCTTATGTATTTCCAAAGCAATCACAGAGAGATATATCACCTACCATAGTTACCATGACAACATATTACTTTTGTGTTTTGATTATTCAGGGCAACCAGTTCAAGACTAGATCTACAAACCATGACAGATCTACTCTACCATAAAATACATTCACAAATATCCTCATCCTTTCACAAATGTATATTTAACTTTCAGTGCTAGAATAGTTTAACGGAAGATACTGCTGTACAACAAGCAGGGATTAGAGAAATGTGGACTGCTGGGCTCTCGAAAAGTGCTATTAGATGTAATTGGAGATGCACATTTGCTGGAGGCCATGACCTTTGTTGTGTATTTGGAGATCAACAAAATTACAATTGGCCCAAACAGCCTTTCCCTCGATCTATCATCGTATAGACTCTATAGCCATAACAATGCACCCAGGTGAGTTGATGGATCACTGAGTAATCACATAAGCCCACAGAGATGTTCATGACGGCGTTTCATAGCAACAAGCTAACACTGAGCAAAAATCTCTGTCCTTAAAACAACAAGCCCTTAAAACTCCCCAGTAATTTAATGCCTAACTTCAAAGCTGAGGTTTGGTTAGTGAAGATGGAGACATAGTGGTGGCCAGAAACCATAACACATAGTTTAATGATGGCGTTTTCTTCATCCTACCGCACTACCATATTCTCACGGTGCTCCAGAAACTACGGTAGGAGACACTAGAGAGATATAAGGGACTGAAGACCCTTCACTCAAAAACTCATCAAACGAGTCTGAGTTATTCAAACAGCAGTTAAATCAGCAGTTGTCATTGACTGGCTGCCAGCTCAAACATTCAAAGATATGCAGAGGATCAGAACATGGTCACATCCGTAAGCGATGGTTAAAACAGAATAAGTATTCTGCATAAATAACTGTATACATATACACACACACATATATATATATATATATATATATATATATATATATATATATATATATATATATATACACACACACACACACACACACACACATATATATATATATATATATATATATATATATATATATATATACACACACAAAATTGTACAGGATTGTAAATTTACTCCCTTTCATCCTTTTATTCATGAGTGTGAATATGAATTTAAATGGCTACACCCCAGAGGAAGTGGAATCTGTATTGAAGCAACAGAAATTCAACACATCCTGAGAAAATAAGTGTTAAACTTATTTAAAAAAATAAAACAAATAAAATAAAAAAAAACACTTTTTTGTTGCTTTTCGACTTAATATGAATGGAACAAATTTTAATAGTAATTTTTCATCTAGTTTGCTATTTCAATTTCAATTTAATTCAAATTCAAAAACTGACTTGGAACTGAAAAGACATTCTCAAATAAATATTGAGAGAATTCAATTGAGACATGGTATAAAACTTTTATCAGATGCATATTCAGATATATGTAACCCAAGTTCATTTCACAATATGTAAAGTTGTGAAATAAACTTGGAAACTCACACAACCTCAACATTTGTACTTGGCTCAGTCATGTCTTACAAGCAATGCAAAAAACAGAGCCAAAAACCACTTCTCCTGGAGCCAGTGAAACCATCTAACATCTGTAGATTATTCGTTCTCAATGAGACAGCAAGTTCGAGGAAAGAAGTGAACATCTCTGAAGGGCATTAAAACCAGAGTCTAGAATGTGAAAGAAGCCCTAGACAGTGATAAAATGGAGATCAGAGAGGAAAAGATTTCATGATAAAGTGAAGAGATGTGTGAGTGAGAGAGCATGACTGACATTAGAGCGCACCGAGGCAGCTCAGCTCTCACCTTGGCTGTCATCAGCCGTCCCCTCAGACGGGTCTAAGACCTCAACACCACTCGGATCCTAATTTACTCTCCCTCTCTCCTCCGGTTCCCTTATTTCTCTTTCTGCCTGTCAGTCAGCAAGCGTTTCCGACGGTAGATTTAAAGCAGGGATCGGTCTAGGAAGACGCAGAGGAAAGTTCAATCAGAACATCCTCAGCGGAGATTAACAGAGGTGAATAACTTAAAAGTTCAACAACTGTCTTCCTGAAAACCCAATGGCAATGTCTGGACTTTTTTCCCCTTGAAAAACCCACCAAGCTGAGTTGTATAATAGAACTCTGTATTCACTGCTGATTTTAACCCCCACCCAGCCCATCTAATGACTGGTGCATCCATTTATCTCAATATTCACTCCGTGGCATAAAGGAAGACTGAAGGGGTTAGGCTTACAGGGTTCATTCATGTGTGACTGACGTGCACAGCAGACCCCCGATTCCATTGTGGGCCGGGCTGCAGACGCCTGCAAAGTCCATTAGAGAAAGGGGTGTGCATTGAAATGCTGGGAGAGTATCTCGGAAGGATGAATGGACATGGTGGCCCTCTTGTTTTTGTTTCCGTAACTTCAACTGTGTGTGCCACTAGGCAGTGTTTAAGACAAAGAACACACTGTTTCAGTCTCAAGGTGCAAAAGAGAGGAAGGAGAAGACACAGCAGCACGTATACATTCTTCTGCCGCTGCTGAAAGATGCTTATTACTTCCAGCTTAGTCCTGGAAATCCTGCACTTTACATTTCAGTGCACATGTTAGTGTGCAATCATACAGGTAAGTGCAGAGTTAACTGTAACATTTAATATGCACAAGCATGATGGCTATTCAAAATGATCATATTAAAACTTGTTTTGATATATACTCTGTAAAACATCAACTTTTAATTATTTTTTTTATTTAAACAGTTAAGTATAATCAAATTGGCTGTATGTCATTTCAACACATTTAAAAAAAAAAAAAGAAAAAAAAAAAAAAAAAAGAAGAAGAAGTAGTTGAGATTGGTTAAATTACCTTAATGGGTTAAAGAATGACTTATTGCCATGACTTATTGATCATTTGTTGATCAAATGAGGCAATGGCAGATCACTTATTGATCAACCAGGGGGAAATTTCTCAGCAAAAAATAACAATAAATAAACATAAATAAATAAATAAATAAAAATGATATAAAATAATATAGGCTATAATAATTTTGTTATATCGTATATAATATAATATTGTTATGTAGTATAATACAACCTGAATTACGGAAATGTTGGGACGTTTTTTTAAATTTGAATAAAATTAAAACTAAAAGACTTTCAAATCACATGAACCAATATTTTATTCACAATAGAACATAGAGAACATAACAAATGTTTAAATTGAGAAATTTTACACTTTTATCCACTAAATGAGCTCATTTCAAATTTCATGCCTGCTACAGGTCTAAAAAAAAAGGTGGCATGGGTGCAACAAAAATACATTTTTAAAAGATTCAGCTGGGAGAACATCTAGCAACTAATTAAGTTAATTGACATCAGGTCTGTAACATGATTAGCTATAAAAGGGATGACTTAGAGAGGCAGATTCTCTCAGAAGTACAGATGGGCAGAGGCTCTCCAATGAAAGAGTGTGTAAAAAGATTGTGAAATACTTTAAAAACAACGTTCCTCAATGTCAAATTGCAAAGGCTTTGCAAATCTCATCATCTACAGTGTATAACATCATCAAAAGATTCAGAGAAACTGGAGAAATCTCTGTGCATAAGGGACAACGCTGAAGACAATTGTTGGATGCCCGTGGTCTTTGGGCCCTCAAACGACACTACATCACTCATCGGCATGATTCTGTCATTGACATTACTAAATGGACCCAGGAATACTTCCAGAAACCACTGTCGGTAAACACAATCCGCTGTGCCATCTGCAGATGCCAACTAAAGCTCTATCATGCAAAAATGTAGCCATATGTGAACATGGTCCAGAAGTGTCCTGTGGGCGAAGGCTCATTTAAAATGGACTGTTTAGAAAAGTGTTCTATGGTCAGATGAGTTCAAATTTGACATTCTTGTTGGAAATCACAGCTGCTGTGTCCTACAGGCTAAAGAGGAGGGAGACCTTCCAGCTTGTTATCGGCGTTCAGTTCAAAAGCCAGCATCTCTGATGGTATGGGGTGCATAAGAGCATTCGGTATGGGCACCTTGCATGTTTTGGAAGGCACTATGAATGCTGAAAGGTATATAAAGGTTTTAGAGCAACATATGCTCCCCTCCAGATGACATCTATTTCAGCAGGACAATGCAAAACCACATACTGCGGCTATTACAACAGCATGGCTTCGTAGTAGAAGAGCCTGGGTGCTGAATTGGCCTGCCTGCAGTCCGGATCTTTCACCTATAGAGAACATCATTAAATGAAAAATATGTCAAAGATGACCACAAACTCTTCAGCAGCTGGAAACCTATATCAGGCAAGAATGGGACCAAATTCCAACACCAAAACTCCAGAAACTCATAACCTCGATGCACAGAAGTCTTCAAACTGTCTTGAAAAGAAGAGGAGATACTACACCATGGTAAACATGCCCCAATCCCAACTATTTTGAGACCTGTAGCAGACATCAAATTTGAAATGAGCTAATTTTGCAAACAAAGTATATTAAATATATTATAAATATATTTAATATACTTTTTTTGCAAAATGAGCTCATTTCAAATTTAATGTTATACATACTGTACATAATGAATGAATATTTTACCATTTTTACCACCTCTGGTACACCCTCAAATAAATAAATAAATAGGCGCATGACACCCCTAATATGCACATTGTAGTGTTACTATATTAAATGCAGTACATTTTTTAAGATTATCTGACTCAAAACCTGGAGTTCGTTGTCAAAAACGGCAAATAAATCCTGTCATGCAGGATTAAACTGAACATTTATACTGGTCTGCATGACCTCCCATCGGTTAGCACTGCAACATCACATCCCTCCACAAAGCATTAATGAGTCATCCGTATCCAACCAGAAAAGGTAAGCCATGGATATTCATAGTGCTGCCTTTCACAGTCAGTCTCGTATAGTGCCTCAAACAGCAGGTTGCAGCCCTGGTCCGATGCTCCAATCATGCCCTATGAGTATTAGAGCATAGTCTGATTGAGAGACTCTGGGATGTCTATATGGGCTCATCCAGTCCCAGCATGACATGTAATACGGATCAGATACAGATCGCTCAATGTCTTCTTGTGTCCAATAAGCTCATGCCTGGGTTCAGTCTCCCTTCAAAAACAATCACCTGCATTGTGAAAGCATTTATACTAGTAAAAGATCTGCAATAAATCATCAAATCCTGAAATATTACCCAACGCAATGACCCAGGACCCCTCCACTCCTTCTCTTACCTCTTCCCATATCACCTACAGTGAAAGAGTGTCTACCCAATATCCCCCTTTCTCCATAGCCCTGTTTGACACAATTTTATCACGATCCCTCCTCATGAGACTGGCATATGGTAGCACCATACTGGCCGTCTGTGATGTGCCCTGCTATTGACACACAAAGTTATTACTGCCTCCTGGGAGCTCTTAAAGCAGCAGCAGTAAACACATCTCCATGCTCTATTAATCTGCTGGTATGATTGCTTGTGTTTGTGCAAAAACCGTAATGCACACGAACACCATACGTGCATATAATTACAGCAATGTGCAGATTTACATATTAAGATGATTAGGGAAGCATTTTTCTTTATTTTTTAGGATCATTTTAATAATACACTGTTCTGTCAATTCAGTTGTTGTGCTAAATCCTAAAGAAAGCCATTGTCAGTTTCTCATGTTAATTTCCTTTGGACATTTAGGCAATTCAAATCAAAAACATAGATTTTTAAAACTCTTACATTTTTCCCCATTCAAAACCACTACAAAAACAAGCGTGTGTGTGAACCTGCATCCTTAAAATATCAATCTTTTTTCTTGAATTTTTCAATTTATTCAGCAAGCATGTTTAAATTTGATAAAATGATCAAAAGTGACAGTACAAACATTTACCATGCTACAAAAAAAAAAAAAATAATAATTCAAATAAATGCTGTCATAATAGACTTCTTTCAAAAACATTAAAAATTATAATACAAGTACATGGGTGATTAAACGTGTCAACATACTCATTGAAGCGATGTCTTATTAAGATGCACACAGATGTATACACACAAATGCTACATTTCTTCAAGATATTCTTAGAAGCATTTTCCTCAGAAGTTTGACCAGAAGGTCCACTGGTACAGTATCTTGAAGCAAACAAGCAGACTTGACAGTACTTGTCATTAATTAATTAACACCTCTTCCTAACACAAATCTGAAACTGTCTAATGGTTTCTGCAGCCACTTATTTTTAACATTACGACTTCAGAGTAAAACCATTCAGATACGGAGGGAAATATGATCATGGCCATATTACTTAGACAAAAGATTTGGCTTAATCAATTTATCTTACTGAATCTATATGATGTAGTCAAGGAGCATGATCGTATGAACATATGTTGACACACTCCTGACCCGGGGCGTATCACCTTTTCCAAGACTTCCATGTATAATCTCTGTGGAGAAAGGGCTGTTTGTCCAGAACATTACCCCAACCATCTGTAATGCTAAGCTAACTCATCCTGTAGGCATGAGTCACAGCATACACATTCTCTTTCTTTCTTTCTTTTTTTTTTTTAATGGAGCTAAACACTTTGGTGATTGATTTGCTGCCGTTGCAATCCTCATGTCTGGTCAGGTCTGACTATCAGACGAGAGATACCTTTTCAGGAGACACTTGGAAAATGACCTCACTGTTTTAGTCTGTTAGAAGAAAGCTGAGGAGGTTGTGCTTTTTTTGTCATTGGGAAGAGAGCAAGAATCCAAGCCATGCTAAATCCTATTTGTCCTCCAGGGCAGACAGGCTTCTCTGATTACCACCGGACCAGGCCAATGTCTGGCCATTTTGCACAGTTCAATGGTGGATTGCGAAGAAAGCCTTGGATGAGGCAACACAGACACCAAACACAAAGCCACAGAGTCAAGAACATGCCAGAGTGGCTGCTACACGCCCCTGGACCACAAATCGACATTATTTCATCTTTAAAACGTACACTCAGGAGGTTTTTTTCTTAATAAGAAAATAGCATACCACCTACACTAAACCCTACCCTAAACCTAACTGATATCAAAAATGTTAAAGGGGATCTACAGTATTATGCCCCTTTTTACAAGATATAAAATAAGTCTTTGATGTCCAGTGTTGGGCACGTTACTAAAAGTAATTAGTTATAGTTACTAGTTACTTCTCACAAATAGTCAAATGCCAAATAACTTTGGATGCACCCAATATTAAATATGTTAAATTAATGAAATGGACACTAAAAATAATAAATTATTATTATAAAACATTGTACATTAATCTACACTATTTATCTACTGACACTTAGCATCAGTCAATGAAGCATTATAATATAATATTATATGACGATAGAACTTCAGTAATTAGAATAAACAAGTATGAATGCATATTTGTCATCAATATAAAATGCACTAAGGATTAATGAGCTGCTGGGTTCATGAATAATAATCACATTGTCTGAATTTGCTCAAATTGATTTGCTGAAATCAAAACAGGGACGATAATAGGTGAGCGCCAGCCAATGAGATTGTCGTTTGCGCATTAGTTCCGCCCACTACCGGAGAAACTGGCTGAAGAATTCCAAAGGAACTCCGTTATTTTGACAGGAAAATACAACAAAGAATATCGTTTACATGTAGCGTGTCAATTCTGCATGTTCTGAAAGACTCTCTCGCTCTGTATCTTTCTTTGCATGCGTGTATGTGAGAGAAAGCGACGGCGAGTCATGCACCTTCACACTAGAGTTTATGGTACATCAAATACAGCTACACTGCGCATCCATTCAGATGAATTGAAAAATAAAATTCTAATATAATATAGTAATGCCACATTTTATTGTCAGTAACGGTAACGGCGTTGTAGCGGGGAAAACAGTAATTCGTTTGATTACTAGTTACTAAAAAAAATAACACCGTTAGTAACGCTGTTTATTTATAATGACATTATTCCCATCACTGTTGATGTCCCAAGAGTGTGTATGTGAGGTTTTAGCTCAAAATACCCCACAGATCATTTTTAATAGGTTGTTAAAATTGCTGCTTTTAGGGTATGAGCCAAAAAGCGCCGTTTTGTGTTTGTCCCTTTAAATACAAATGTAGATGGAGCTGGTGCTCCCAGCCCCCTTTTCAGAAGAGGGTGGAGCTTCAAGAGCTAATGCTCCTGATCACATGCTATCACAAACTTTAGTCAAACTTGCTATCACAAAGTCCCATTTGTGATTATGAGCTCGACAAATTCAAGGGGTCAATTGCTTTCATATGCAATTTTTAACTACCACATTTTTACCATCATAGGCTGTTTTTTTTCACACACTGATGCCATACATCTGTGTTCAAACACCTTATAAAAGTGATTTTTGCATAACAGGTCCCCTTTAACAAAACCATGCCATTTTAGATGCAAGTGCTCATATTGAAAGTGCAGTGCTGTACCGGGGGGTCTACCGAGCAAGTTTACTGTATGAGAAAATCCATGAAGCTGATGATGTGATGCAAATGTCAAAATGTATTAGTCTATAAATCATGTACTATGGTAAAAGTATTTTGAGGTCATAACAAAAATCTTTATTAATCGATAATCTGCCCTGTAAGCATATTTTGTGTGAAAAGGAATAAAAATCATTGGCGTTTTACAGCCCCTTGTGTTCATTTCAGCTGGAAACTGCAGTGAATTGTACTGTATGGTTATACATATTTTTGGAGTTTTGCTAAAACATACGTTTTTTTTCCAAAGAGCCAAGGTTATAACAAAATAAATAAATAAAAAATGAGTGCAGACTTAATGGAACACTATTCTGCTAATATCAGTATTTGTCCTCAAAGTGTGACCTGTCGGTTACAGTATCACATGGTCATTCAGAATCTCTTGCGAGTATCAGGAGTTCACCTGTTTCCCATGGACAGTTCTCATCTTCAGCAGAAGTTCCTTCTGCCCTGTTTACGAAGTGACAGAATGGTCATCTGCTACTTAAGAGTGTCTGAGAGAGTATGATGTCAGAATTCTTAACCACGGTCCCATGGATCCGGAAAGCTGAGTGTCGTTGAGCATCGATGGGCCTGTTTTTAGCAACACAGCAGACTAAATAATGCCATCGGTTGTTGTGAAGAATGAAAAGGAGCTGGCACTGATGCTCTTCAGCTGGCACTGGATCCTATAGCAGAATGTTTCACTCTCTCAGAGAGAAGAAAAGGTCTTCAAGAGACCCTAGCTGTAAATAACACTCAGACACTCCATTTCAAAACTCAATTTCTTCACATTTTCGTCAGAGAAAAACAACTTAGATGCATTACCTGTCCATTTTGATGGCTAATTTTCCTCTCGTCCAAAGAAACAGCCACAGCAAAAAGTGCCGTGGAAGGTGTTTTTCCTCCACATCTTTTTGTCATTAATTGGCTGCCAAGTGCACTTGACTGTGGAAAGATGAAGCTCTCTCTCCATGGACACTGTGTTCAATTCAGGGGAGCTGAGGCCAAATGGGTTTTGTTTGTGCCAGGGCCCAGTGGGGAGCAGCAGGACAGCTGGGTAGTGTGTATTCTGTGTGTTTTCAGTTGCTGTAGCTGGCCGTTAAGTGTCACGCAAGCTCAGCTCACAGCCCTTTTTAGATTCATTTCAGGAGCCAAGACGGGCATGTCATCAAAGAACGAACATTTCATTGTGAATGTTTAGTCTCATACAGTATCTTACAAAAAGCCAAGAGTGTTGTTCATAGAGACTGAAACAAAACAAATCAAACAGCCTGAGAATGGTCAAAGTTGGTCAAGACATTTGAGAAGTACAAAAAAAGTTAGCAAAGAAGTTTGTACATATTTGTTTTAAGGTGAGACTATTTATATATATAAAGCAAATTTGAGTTGAGCTTAACCTCTTGGATTCTTTTCGTAAACTATGCCTGCAATGGACTGCAGTCTATAGAACTGACATGTGCTGACTTAGCAGTGGTACACTTAAACTCAAGCTTATTTGCTTATTTTAACAAGGGATCCTCTGTCCAAGCAGGCTCCTGTCACTTTTCGGCTTTTAAGGGCAATTATATTCTTGATCCTGCCAACTATGACCATCCCATTAGGGTCAGTTTACAGAAAGAAGCCTTTGGCAGTCAGGGAGGAGGTCTGGACAGATATAAACAGGAGTCATGGAGCCAAAACATCAATTTAACCCACTACAACAGGCTATATCCTTCAATCAAATGATGCTATTAAGGCTGCTCAAATGCTCTATGGATGATCAAGCAATTCTTAACCCTTGAATTTCTTATTTTAGCTAGTTGAATGCACAAATGAATTAACCCTAAACACTGAATATTGTGGTTTGTACTTTTAAAAACTGTTCGGTCTCATTTTCAAAACTGCATGCTCTGCATGGCAGATCGTGCCTTTTCTGATTCTGATCATTACGTATAATTCCCATTTACATTTTTGTCTAATCCATCACTTGAGGAAATAAATGGCATAAAGGTAGTTATTTTTCATATAGCAAACTAATATTTAAAGCCTGTTATTTTGACTTATATATAGCCTTGTATGAAGAGTCTGGTCATTTGGTGTGGTGAATCATGTGACAAGCTTTTCTGAACGATGAATTAAAGATTTGGTTCACATTAAATGATACAAATGATATACAATGACAGTTCATAGTCATCAGTGGCTGTCAAGTTCCAAAAGGGAGGAAAAAACCTTGAAAGTGTCAATAGATAGCTGTGTGGGAGGAAAAGACATGAATTCTATTTGTTGTTATAGAAGAGGCTCTTATGGACTGCTTTCATCACGTTTTTGGTCCTTTTTGGAGCTTGACAGATGTGGAGACTATAAACCGTCCTTGTTTTGCAGGTTTGGAACAACGTGAGTGTGAATAAATGATGACAATTTTTTATTTATGTAGGGATTGGCCCTTTAAGAAGCTTCATTTTCTCACAGCGCTTGAGGTTGATTGTGTGTAGAAAAGCAGACTAATTATCTTTAATTTAAAACACAATAAAACCTAACCACCGATGCTCAACATGCTCAGAGAGATGATAAAAGAATAAGACGAAAAGCCATTAACAAAACAGTAGGGCAATGTTTTGCTTGCAAACACAATGAATGCTGCAAACATGATAGCATAATGATACCTACTGCTCTCCTGGCACGAGTTCCTCCCCCCATCTATGGAGTATAACCTGCATTCTTGCCAAGGTAATTCAGGAGCAATTCTGCAATCAAATACCTCAGAAAGCCTCTCTTGGCAAGCCACTCTCCGCAGTGCCTCTGTGTCTCTCCTAGCGCATTGTTTTGCTTGTTATCTTTGGACAGCCATGATGCTTATGGGTTTTCTTTGGTAAGGTTTAGCCACCGACTCATCTCATATATTCTCGTTAAGTTCAGTAAATACTAACAGGAGGACAAAATCTCCATCATATCTGGTAGCACTGAGAATGGAAGCTGGTGAGCCATTATTCACGCCTATTACCCTGAACAGCTTTCCTTGGTTTGCTTATAAAAGTTTACTTTTCAGAGGCGGTAGGAGGACACACTCGTAAAAGTAGATCATTGTTTGTGACAGCTCAGAGGCTTATTCAATATTTGCTAGGCTATTCGCTCTCTTCCCTGTATATCACAGCTAAATAAATGCATATAGGCAATGTCCGAGCCTTCTGTTCCTATCGGGTGCACTAGTTCTTACAAATAGAAAAGTAAATCTTGTTGAGGCTTTGTTATTTCTGAAACAAGTACAAACGAACACTGTATAAAAGATAATCCATATAAATCATGCCTACATCATTGAACTTACCAAGGTTCAAAAACAGGGATGAAATCACTGTCAGAGATTACCATGTCTCTATGCAAAAATATAGAGCATTCACAGGATTAAATTGAATTGAGGTAAAACAGTAAATTGGCACGTCTGGCTCATAATTTGATTTGCAATCAGGTTAGTAAATGTTAAATCAGGGAACTGGTACTGAATCAACTGTTTTTTCTGGCTTGATTTGATATATCAACACAAGCTTTCCATCTACATCATTCAAATTAAAATGTATAAAATTACTTTAACAAATTTATGAACAACATTTAAATACTAATATGTTTTATATTAGTGTGCTAGTGGGGTAGCAGGTTTTTTTTAACTTGACTCTTGCACAGTTTAGGAAGATAATAAACGTAGTTTGAAACAGCATAAAAAAACAACCAACCATTAAAAAAAAAAAACAGTTATAGATGTTAAAACAAAATGCATTACATCATTTCTTGTCTCCCCTACTTACATTTTATTTGGATTTAAAAAACTCAGATTGATCAATAGCGTCAGGTCTCAAAATATAGAATAAAATATTCACTTGAAAATGAAAATCAACCATTTTATCCCAAAATTTTAAAAAAGGAACACGCTAAAACTACTGAAAGGTTACAGTGAGTCATAATGAATAAGCAGACAGCTCAGCTAGTGAACTTGACATTTGAACGGAAAGCTCCTGGACCTGAACATCACCACATCCCTCATGATGTCATGCACAAATCAGCAACGTGAGCACAATAATTTATGCCGAACTTCAGAGTAGGTGTGTGTGTGTTGTTGGTTTGTGGTTGGAAGCATCTCCAACACAGCTGAAACCCTAATGAAATATTTCAGACCATACCCTGGAAGCTTTGAGGGACTCTGTCTCCAGCAGATCTGAAATCAATCCAACACAAAGGAAGCCTCAAAAAAAATTTCCACTTGTTGGTTTGTTAGAATAGTATAAACCATGTATCCATAGCATCACACAGCAACACTCTATCCATAACACAAACTCTGTAGTGTAAAGACAACTCTGAGCCTGATTCAACAAGTAACAGCACCACTAATACAGGGCTTGGTAATCACAACCAGTCCATCTTTGCGTGCAGAGTCCTTGAAGATTTTGAGCTGTCTAAAAAGCTTCATGTCCCTCCTCACCCCTTAATCCCACATCCAGACAGGCTGATTCTAGCCCAGAGAACGACACAGCCTCTGTTCATCCTTCGCCCAGCACCATTGGATTTGAGCTCACTGCTATGTATAAAGTGTGCAGTGGGAATACCAAACCAATGAAAATCAAGCAGCTTTAAATGTCCATGTGACATTTACACAGAATCGAGTAGTGCCTTTCAATGAATGATAAGCATAAAAATTCAAATAAAACAACTGAAAAATCAACATGAATTTCATAATCTCTTAGTATTTAAGAGCATTTCGGTTATTTTAAGCTCCAATTCTTGCTATTAACAAACTATTAACTACGACTTTTGGCTCAGTAAGTGCCTAATTTGCTGCTTATTAATAGTTTGTAAGGTAGTTTAGGCATTGGGCAGGATTAAGGATGAGGAATATGGTCATGCAGAATAAATTATTTAAAAGTACTAATAAACAGCCGTTATGTTAATAATAGACATGCTAAGAAGCAACTAGTTAATAGTGAGAATTGGTCCCTATACTAAAGTGTTAACAAAAATGTAAAAAAAAAAATAAAAAAAAAAGGTTAAGTGAAATAAAATGGCAAAAAACTAACCTAAATAAAATAAAGTCTTCAAAGCAAAACTAAAATAAAAATGGCCACAGATTAATTTTATTTTCCATTTTCGATACATGGTATAATATATAACTGGAAACTTTTACAACTTGCCTGCGTTAAGCATGAAAATTGCCACTACATTGTGCCAACTCTACATTGTGCCAAGAAATGTAACATTTTTAAATCAAACCAGTTAGAATATTAACTTTGGCAGCCTTAAAATACTAAAATTAAAATAAAAGCTAAATCAACTAAAACTAACAATGAGAAGAAAAAAAAAGAAAAGAAAACTGGATTGAAAATTAATTCGAATTTTTAAAAATACACCCTGTCTTATAATTCTTAAACATTTCTAATTCATTTTATACCAGAATTTCTTTATTTTTTAGAAAAATGTTTAGAAAAATTTAATTGCTTACAGTTTTGTTATTACCAAGATTTTCAGTGTTGCCTCAGACGTTTGGACCCCACTGTACAGTATAAGCAACTAGAATCTCACTAAACCCACAGTACACCATTGAAGTTTGTCCATAAGAACCTTCACACTGAGTCTTTAATATATGTGTGTTTCTCTGTTTTCATTTTAAACTACATCTAGGTACAGACTTACTGACCTTTACTGCAAAGCCTTCTCTATAACACCAAATGCCAACAATGCCACTTTATTGTTTAAACAGAATACCAAAGAATCGCAATGCGTTTCTCTACCCTATCATTTGGTTTCTTGCTCTCTCTTTCCCTCCTCTGGGACCAGAAAAAGCGATAAGAGAGCAGCAGTCTCTTTGTTTGCAGTAGAGTTTTATTTACAGGACATGCATAAGACCAGGATTCAATCTCACTCCTGAGCATGCCTGGAATCCTTATGAGAGCTCAAGCCATCTCCCTTCTGTCATCTCTCTGCTCATCTATCCTCACTTCCCACTATGCACCATTCCTTCAGAGATTGACCCACATCTTCACAGTGCCACTGTGTAATCACCATGGAGTGAGTGTCAGTCTTCCTGTGATTTACAGTCAGCATTATACACCAAACACACTCAGAGCTTTCAAAATATTCCCTCCGAGATGTTGCATGCATTACTGATCAGAGGGCTTTTTAATCTTATTATCCAGGTCAAGAGGGGGGAGAAATTAGCAGAATCCTGGCCAAATCCAACAAGAGCATATGAAATGTATGAAGACAGAGTACTGCTTAATTTTAGATGGGCATAGATCAATACTTCATATGGGCTTTTGGGAATTTTTTTTTTTCTGCCTGGTTAAATTTCACAAGAAAATGGGTAATGAAAACTAAATAAATATTTGATGAAGCATCTTATTGCTTTGTTGTGGAAATGACATAAACAGCGCGATTTCACAAGGTTGAAAATCTATTAATTTCTGTATTATCAGAAAGCTTTTAAATTGAACATACAATATTTGACAGAAAATTTTATGATTGTATCAAATTGTAAGGGAGAAAAAAAAATGTGGGTATCTAATCCTCATCCCCTTTGCCCAAAATGCAATTCAAATACAGTTTCCCACCTAGTAGAGTAATAAAATGTACCTTTTCAGATGGGAATAAAGTTCATCAGTCCTCGTCTTCTGTATCGTCAGAAGGTTGCTGCTGATCTGCTGGTGGTTCCCCTGAGAACTGAGACAGATGTCGGTGGGGACACCTGCTTGAGTATAAACCCAGTCCCCTCAACAGCTTTAGGCCCACAGGATCAGACGCCTGCCCCAAAATTAGAGCTCATCCCATCTGCAGTTTGGGACCAAATATTTGTAAAATGTCTTTGTGTTTACAATAAAATGTGTGAAGTCATTTCAAAATGAGAAATTGCTTTGTATCCTTATCCATACCAGAAGTAACATACTGTAATCAATCAGAAAATCCTGGAAATCCAGAAAATCTAAAGGCGAGAATCAATCAGAATGGTTAATTCACAAGATTAAGAACCAGCAGTAAATTGTGGTGAATTCTGCATTAGTCTGGATGAAGAGTTTAAACAAATCCAAGGGGCTTACGGTATCTTACCAATGGTTTATTTTCGGGGTTTGTGGGGGGTGGGTGAGGAAGCTTCATTCTCAAGACACCAAGCCATCTGTTTGCTCGTTTCCTGGTGGGTCCATATCTAGACCAGAGTGATTGACTGACAGCTCTGTAATCCAAACCCTCTTGTTCCGCTTGTGAGGTCCACATATAAACCTATAATTTCATGAAGATACAGTATCTCATTTAGCTTAGCATAGGGCAAATCAACAAAGATTTCCATGGATTTCAACCATTTATGGGAATAAATGGCTGCGCATTTTAGGGCATAAGGAAACAAGAATATAAAGCGTATTTGACTGCCTGTTTCTTATTAGATCTTCATGAAGATGTATTGCATTGATGTATTATTTCACACCATGATAACCTTAACCTTTAAGAGTTACACAGATAACACAGTTTTCATTTAGTGGCAAATACTCACATTTGACATTTTAGTAATGACTGTGCAGTTGAGGCCAATATAAATTTATTCATTTCAATTCTCGGCAATTCACTTCTAATTAAAACGGTCCTCGCTGCACTCTCCTCTATGAACTTTATCAAAGTATGTGCTCTTTTTTTTCTCTCTCTTCCTGTCTGTTCGGGTCATCAACAGATTGGTGCTGTACTGTCTGATGAATGAGTTAATCCGACGAACTGAAAGGAACCTTTATGAACGACATGAACAGGAAAAGCATCTGGTTGATATACAAGTAGCAACTTGGCTGTTGTAAAACATATGCTTACTGTAATTGAGCTTTAATAGACAATCTGACAACAAATAAAAATGTAAATGTCCACACAAGTGATATTTAGGCCATTAAGTTATTCTGGAAAGTTTTTAAGCCCCAGTGTGTTGTTCTTTGGGGTTGTGTCCTGCTCTGGATTCAGATCATATTTAGAGGGCAGCCATTTTGCAATCTGCCACGACAGATGGCTGTTTGTAAAAATAAATAACCTGTCCCCTTCCCTACACATGTTTCGAGACCGATCCAAGATGAACCGGCCAAATCAAACTCTTGCACAATTTATGACATCCCCCCAAGGCAGATGACAATTTAACATGGAGGTCTTGTAGACCCTTTCTGACATTTCTGTCTGAGATCATCCAGAATTACACAAGAGACAACCCTCCCTTATTACACACAGAAAAATCACAGAGGTTTCTTTGTACTTCAAAGATTTAACGAATAATTATTGACTTACTTTTTTATTACTTAGGTTCCTACTTTTTTCTATAGCTCAATTGGTAGAGCATGGAGCAAACAGTGGCAGTGTTCGATTCCCAGGGAACCTTTGGACTAATGAAATGTATATTCCAAATACATTTGGATAAAAGAGTATAACAAAAACATATCTGGCAAATATTGTACTTAGCAAAGCATCCATCATGAACACAAAAGAAACATCAGAAAAAAAATGTCTGTCAGCTTTTCAATTATCTCACCAAACTTTACCAAGAGATACATCACTGCCAGAGTTGGAGGAAATATCTGTTACACCAATATTCAAAGCATCTCACTTTCCCCAGGCTATACTCTTGATGTGGGGTAAGAGGCTTTGGTTTATTCTCTGAGTAAACTATCCCATTTTTTTTTCTTCCAAAAACCGTTCTGAAACAAATGCCCATCAGAAGATCAAAGCTTTCCATGAGCAATGGCAACAATTTTTTACCATTAGTCAAATAAATACAAAGCCTTTATGGATCATATTCCTAGTTTTATCCTAGTACATGAATAGAATATCAACCATGAAAACTTTTTAAATGAACAGATTTTCTTTCAAAGCTGAATTTTAGCCATGGGCGAAGGTAACCTCATAATAGTCCTTATTCTTTCATGCTTTCATTACCAGCAATTACATGATGGTAACATTCCATTATGTATTTGTTTTCCAATCCCCTGTATCAGCACTAAAATCAAGTCTATTTACTCAAAGCCCTGCCAGCCTATCTTGACTCTGAGGAGTAACACAGAATTCTAATAAACTGCTATCACTGAACCACAGAGGAAGGTTCTTATCTGAAGGGGCCCAGCTTGTATTACCGTCAAGGGTTATTTTTTACCCACCCTGCAAAAAGGACCATATTTCTGTCTTTGTTCAAATGCACCCATCCAAAACTCATAAAGCATCTCTCCTTTGGCCAGTGCATGGCATTTTTCTTATCCTTTCTGAGATTTTCTATTTGGTTGCCAAGGGAACAGAAGACACAAGCTCTAGAGGTTCTAGACGTCTGTATGATATGAGGTTGAAGCAGGCAAATGCATATGCGCCCACAGTCCTTTAGCTTATTCATGGCAATAAGGCCAAATTTTGCACCTGTATAGACGCGAGACAGCCACAAACCGGAGATGAAATTAGGTCAAATTGGTCTGAATAGGAGCCTGTGCTCTATAATGTTGGACAGAGTGTCAGTGTGATATGGAAAAATCAGGAGTGACAGCTGCAATGAGCAGGACCTATCTCCCAAACTCATGAAAATGAATGAGCCACTGAAATGTGTTTATCTGGAGACTAGGGTAAGACTAAACTGATTGAGGATCATTAAGGCCTGAGAGCGGATAGACGGGTGGAGATTCACACTATAGTCCACTGGGAATCATATTCCTGGCTTCTCTCACCCCTGATTGTCCCATTGTCATCACAGCATGAAAGGAAATTCAATCCAGTTCAATTTCAGCTTTTCATTGAGAAATGTCATTAAATGAATGTGTAACAGAGGGCAGCCTGGTCTAATTCAAAATTAGCTGTAACATTTTGTCTCACTGAATTGTTTTCATTGATTCCGATTAAGGCCATTGCTTCTTTTTTCTGATTCAAGCCAAGTCCGTTCAGGCCTCCTCCTGTATTAGATTATCAGCATTCTATTGTTCATGACACTCAGAGAGTTTTTAATCACTTTTCCTGCTGAGGTCATATGTCATTTAGACATCTCTAAATTGTGCTAACATATTTATAGGAGAATGTTATTGAATACGACCCAATAATACAAGGTTATAATCACTGTATTCAAGTATATTGCTTATGATACTGACTGATAGCATTTAAATGAACACATAACTATTAGAAATAAATTTTGGTTTATCCATTTGTTTTTACTTTTCTATCTGATGTTTTTGAAAAAGAAAAAAAAACTTAAATTCACAAAAGTAGCATTTATTTGCTGAAAAATACAGTAAAACAGTAATATTGTAAAATATTACAGTTTTCTTATCTCTTTTTATGTAATTTATTCATGTAATGGTTAAGCTGAATTTTCAGCTCCAGTCTTCAGAAATCATTATACACTCATTTCGTGTTTAGTAAACAGTTGTTATTATTATGAATGTTGAAAACAGTTGTCCTGCATAATATTTGTGTGGAAACTGTCATAAATTATTTATTCTTTGATGAATAGTAGTTTGAATCTTGCAACACAGTAAATGTCCTTACTGTCAATTTTGATTAATGCAATGCGTCCTACCTGAATAAAAGTAGGACTTTGCGTTACAATAAAATATTGAGGGTGTTTCTGTCTTTCAATCTCTTGCTTTGTTGCTATGGCATCTACTGAGCAATAACAATTCCATCTGTGTACTTTTCCTCTCCTTCATCTTTCAACAAGTCATGCCCAGTAGCCAATGCAGAGGCTGTCCTGAGCTGAAGGGAAATAGCTATTAAAACACACACACACACACACACACACACACACACACACACACACACACACGAATGAACCCAATCTAGTGAAGCCTCCTCTCTAGTTTAGAGGGAAGTTTAATTCATTGAAGGGGGGGGGGGGGGGGAGAGTGTTGCTTAGTTATTATGATTAATAACCACCTTTTTTGAACTACTAATTTACTTACTCATCATCATATAATTTCAAGCAATTTAGCAATTCAGACGGGTTTTCGCAGTTTTCCCCTTCGCATTTATAGCATGATTATAGGATCTCAATGAGAATGCAATAATGTTAAATGAGGCAAAAGATATTTGCACACTCTGCGATCTTATATTTTGTGACATTTCTATTGTGGTATTGCATATTTTCTCATCCAAATTGTTTTGAAGTGGCAGTGACTCTCTTTGCTCCTAAGAAAAAAACCTAGTGGGACTGCCAGATACATGTATACGAAGACATGAACTAGATATGAACAAGACGAAGTATTTTGCTCACAGTTCTTAACCACAGCATCTGTGAAATCTCAGGAAGCACATCAGTAGATATCATCGTAACTCAAGGGCCACCATCTGTTGTGAAAGGAAAGATGTTGTGTACTTGGGCAATACTGACTACATTGCCAAAAATAAGAAATAGTTTTCACAGCACTGATAAATGTCTGTTCTGACCAACATTATGTCTACACAGTCATCATACATCTTATTTAGGCCTATCAGCCAATTTGATGGCTAAATGACTATGAAGGTGCAGTTTGAGCAATTGTCTGTGATTTCTTTCACTTAGGGGAGTATCTACTGTATAAAATGAGTATGAATAATCCTTTAACATCTTACTCCTACTTTTTGCACTACATTTTTGAGGTAACCTGGTTTCCTCATCAGCAGACAAGCTTACCGCGCTGTCGAGAACACACTACAAGAACATCCCTCAGTGAACTCTGCAGACCTGGAGGAAGTACCCTTACCCTGGGGAGAACAGGCTGAATAAAGCTCCCTCTCGCGCCTGTGCTCAAAGAAAATCCCTAAAACCTTTCCCATATATTTGTTTTTTTGTGGATGCACAATCCACATGTAATAAATCGTCTCTCGTCTTACACCACAAAAACCATTCCTCTATTTAGTAGCATTACACAAGAAGCTGATTTGAAATAGTTTACATTACAGTGATCATGCTACTGGATAATTAGATTAACAGAATCACTGATTATTGAAGTATTTTGATTAACACTAATGGCAAATAATATGTAATATGTAACTTAGCATTACTGAGGTAATATACATTACTGTTTAAAAGGTCGGGGGTCAATATAATTAATTTAAAAGAAATTAATACTTCTGTTCCACAAGGAAGCATTACATTTATATAGCTAAAAAAGACATGTATAATGTTACAAAAGAATTATATTTCAATAACGTTTTGTTTCGGTTCTTTGGCTACAAGTTAAATGTTATAAAAGCAGAGTAAACTTAAAAGCCCAGCATATTAAAAAAATCAATTTGACCTTACACAAGATGACACAAAACACGAAAATGTCTTCCAATAACTCTAAATTCCACTTTAAAAGGATAGTTCACCCAAAAATTAAAATACTGTCATTAATCACTACCTTTCCAGGCCTTGAATGTGGTTGTTCCGTTGCTCTCTGTGCAGGGTCAGAAAGCTCTCGGATTTCATCAAAAATATCTTAATTTGTGTTCTGAATATGAACGAAGGTCTTGCTTTGGAATGACATGAGGGTGAGTAATTAATGACAGAATTTTCATTTTTGGGTGAACTATCACATTAAGAGCCCTGACTGGGTTGCTACATGTACCCACTAATCAGTTTATCATTATCCTTCTTGTTGTGTAAATTGTGTTGGTCATAAAAGTATCAATGTCTAAAATCCTGTATATATATATATATATTTATTTGAGTACACATTGTAACACTCTTATCAAAATAGCTCTGGAAATGATATTGTGAAAAGTGAAATGAAAAAAAACAAAACAAAAAACCTGAAACCGCTACATAATCTGTCCAAAGGGAGAGTTTTGAACAGACACTCAAACCACTTTGGCCTACAGTTCCCACTTCCCAGTCAAACTTTTCCATAAATTTCAGATCCTAAAAATGTCCAAGTTGAACACACTTAAATGATCATTTTCTCTGATGAAACACTGCAATTCATCTTACTTTAGTGCTTTGCTGCCTCGCCGAGAGCTTGTGGTGCTTTGGTGGATAGTTGGGCTCAATAGAAGCACTGTGTACACGTGGAAATTTGAGCTCCCGAGAGATCAGCCCCTCCACTTTCAGCTCCTGATTGCCCTTTAAGACCCTCAGGAAAGTGCAGCTAACCTCACGCCTCACAGTCCACACAGATTTTATCATCATCTGACTCCGGACCCAGTTAGTCACCTCAGAGAAACGGTGCCACTTCACAATGGGCTATCAATTACCGCAAACAAACTCGGACTGTCTTTCCTATGTCAGCTATCTTACAATAATTTTTGCTTTTACTCATTTTCGGCTATCGAGGTCATCCATTTATAAACTCAAAACAATTTGTTTTTATATCCAGTACTAAAATATCCAATAAAAGTATATTTCCAAAATCTGTTCAGATTTTAAAAGTTGTGTACATTACATCCTTCAATCTCTCAGCTGTAACATTATCTTTCATTTTCTATATCTGCGATAAGACATTAAGTAGCCTTCCTGGTATTTGTGAATGAATACAGAGCAAAAAATAGTTGGGTAAGCAATATTTATACACTAGCCTCATGCTCAACACATTTAATTCTTATGATCAAAATTTCAAAACTGTATCACTAGTCACACTAATTTATACGCAATGAGCTGAAAATAATTGCTGGTGGTAATGAACAGCATGCCTCAGATAAGCTTAAAAAATATTTTCTTTAAATCTCTTTAAACAGACGAGCCTAATTCGTATGCTTGACTCAGACTAAATTCAAATCTGATATGCAAAAACAGTCCAACTGATTCTTGCAGATTTTCTCTCATTGCGAATCATCCGCCTCTATAATACCATCTCCAAGTTATCAAAGTCAAATTTCAAGTGTTCACATGATCATATAATGTATGAAACAGATGTGAAAAACTTTTGAAAAGTTCAGCTTGCTGTCCATAATGGACGAGCCGAAACATCTGACAATTTAAGCTCACTTCCTCTTCCATCAAGAGACGGGACTGCCGAGGTGAATGAGGTATGCTGGAAGAATTAGCAATATGAATGAGCGAAGCAGCTGTCTGTTTACCATTACTGATTTGTGAGATTAAATATCTTTTATTAAACTCTATTCAAAAGGATGTCTCTTTTTTGGGGCAGTATTCCTGAAATCTCACATACAGGATTTTAGACATTGATACTTTTATGACCAACACAATTTACACTGATTACTGGGTACATGTAGCAACCCAGTCAGGGCTCTTAATGTGATAGTTCACCCAAAAATGAAAATTCTGTCATTAATTACTCACCCTTATGTCGTTCCAAACCAAGACCTTCGTTCATATTCAGAACACAAATTAAGATATTTTTGATGAAATCCGAGAGCTTTCTGACCCTGCACAGAGAGCAACGGAACAACCACATTCAAGGCCCGGAAAGGTAGTGATTAATGACAGAATTTTCATTTTTGGGTGAACTATCCTTTTAAGGTGGAATTTAGAGAGTTACTGGAAGACATTTTGTGTTTTGAGGCTATTTTTTATGCTGTTGAGTACAAGTACTCATCCGATAAACCGGTACACATGTTCATCCTGAGAAGTGTCATCTTGTGTAAGGTCAAACAGATTTTTTAAGTTTACTCTGCTTTTAGTGCAGAGAAAACATTTAACTTAGCCAAAGAACCGAAACGAAAACCATCTCAAATGGGCTTTCAAACTCTGCAAGGGTTCTTTTTAAATAATGGTCAATAAAGATAATTACGCCTACAGCCACATCTGCTTCAGATAAATGTTTGCAGCTTCTGTTATCAACAGCCATACTGTGCTTGGGAGAGATTTTTAATCACTGGGAGATGTTATGGCTCTTGTCCTGTCATGGCTCCTGTTAAACGATGGAAAAGGAAGTGAGTTTAAGTGCTTAAATTCTCAAAGATGTGCACTTCCAAAACAGATCAAAGGTCAAAGGATACTCAAACCAGATGGTGTTTCTCATACTTCCCAGGTAGAAAATAATAGCTGCCTCTGTCTGAATAAGTTACAATTAAAGTCCTTATTTAGGTCTTGGGGTTTGTAAAAGTACATTTTTGGAAATTTGCTGAAATGTACAATATGGACATATTAAAATTAGTGCTGTCAAACGATTAACCGCATCCAAAATAAAAGTTTTTGTTTACATAATATATGTATGTGCATAGTGTATATTTATCATGCATATATAAATACACACACACATACATTTACATATCTTATATTTTATATTATATATAAACAAAAATTTTCTTAAATGTATACATGCATGTGTACAGTAAATACTGCTGTTAAAATATTAATAATGCACATTTAAGTGCAAATATAGCATGTAATGTACATGTACTAGAACCCCTTTATGCACAAAAGAGATGACACTGTTATCTGTGATCCTGAAAGGCATCCTCAAAATACAATTAGTAGCAATTAAAATTAAATGGAGGTCTACTACTTATAATTATAGCAAATGTATTATTATATTTGTATATAGTGGACATCCATTTAATTTTTCCTTGAGTTAGCAAGGAGTGGCACCGCTTACCTCACTCTCCCCAATATATTAATCTTAGAGAGAAAAAAAAAATCTGCATCTTACAGTGATTTATTCATTAGGATAACTTAACGCAGTCATTTGAGTTTTGGCACAGAGAAGAGAACTCCAGACGTTAACGCAACAAAGCTAAATGGCCCATAATTGGGCAGAGGTACTTCAAGTGAAAATCATCCCTGAGCACACGCACAGCTGGACCTCTTACAAATGTTCTCACTCCAGGCGTGACTCCTACGTGAGTGCGCCGCAGAGCCTGTAAGAATAAAGGCCGGATTGAGGCGTTTCTGCGTAATTATGTATTGAACTAGCCTTGGGGAATGACCCAGTTTCATTGTAATTGCCAGCAACATTCTGCATGTCCATGGATGACATCTCTTCCCTGTCAACCCACATCTCTAACAGCTCAACAAAGATTCTCTATAATTGTTTGTTCTGGGTTGGAGGATTTTTTACAAATGTGAAGAATCACGGCAAACAAGTCGTGTGTCTAAGGACCATCACGGTTGACATAATCATTGAAGCCCTCCTCTAGTGTAAATGAAACACATGCTATTGATTGAGTGAACAGTGATTTCAATGAAAGTTGAAGACAGATTAATGATATCAGTGTGCAGAAGAGCCGAACTGAGAGCACACACAGTGCAGGTTGTAGTGCACAGCATATGGACACTTTCACACTCATGATGGTGGGAGATTGAGTTTGGGCTGGAAGTGGCAAATCAATCCTGTCTCTTTGAGTCCAAGTCAACTAATTCATTCATGCTGATAACAAATTATCAGATCTATTGCAAAGACTTAACGAGAAGTACATGTTTTTTAAATGTATAGTTTATACATGCATATAAAAGTATATAATGGTATTTAAAAAAATATCTCCCAACATCATGACAAGAATCTGTACGTCAATCCTTCAGTGGTTCAACAGTATTGCACATAATGACTTTAGCATTGAAAAAGAACTGTAAACACTCGTGTTCACTTGGAAAAGAAAAAAAAAGTTCCAGTAAATGCATTACACGCCACAGAAACGAAAATTAAAACAAGACTATAATGACTCATTTATACAGAAGAATCCTGCTACATACAGGTCAGTACTCTGATAATTAGAACCAGGTTTCCCTTACTTTTTTTTGTTTTGCCTGTCTCTTCCGTTTTAGCTAATGCAATTAGCATATGTCGCTGTCAATGTTCTGAAGATCTTGCCGTCCTCTGCTCTAACAGTCATGGCATTCAATTACAATAATATGAGGCACACTGTAATGTTATCTTAGGGCAGTTTTGTAGTCCAGAATAGCTGACCAGAAGAGGGAGGGTTGAGTCTAAATCCGTGACAATGACTTGGCCTCAAATGAGCTTACTACAACGTTGCCTAAATGAAAGTTCATCCAAAAATGAACATTTTCACGTACTTGGGCTCCTGTTATTAGAAACCCATCTCATTTATGTGTGGGTACACAATAAATGGAGACTGATTTCTCATACAGAGTTTTCATATGGCTTCAGAAGCCTTGGAATATGGCACACAAGTCCAGCTGATTATTTTAATGATACTTTATGGTGTTTTTGCCACTTGAAAGGTATAATGACCCACAACATTCAACATTTCTCAAAATGTAGTGCTCCACAGAAGAAAGCAAGTCATATGTCTGAGAATGACTTATGACCATTAATTTCTGGTGAACTATTACTTAAGTCTTCACAAGCAGTTGTGAATACAGTAAAATTGTAATATTGTAAAATAATATAACAACTTAACTGTTTTCTATCTAAAAAAATGAATAACTATTTATACCTGTGATGGTGAAACTGAATTTTCAGCTGCCATTACTCCAGTTTTCAGTGTCATAAGATCCTTCAGAAATCATTCTAATATTACGATGATTTCTGAAGGATCATGTGACATTTGGTGCTCAAGGATTTCTTATTAATGTTAAAAATAATTGGGCTTAATATTTTTGTTAACACCATAATGCATTTTTCAGGATTCTTTGGTGAATAGAAAGTTCAAAAGAATAAAATGTATTTTTGTATGTAATTCAGTGTCACATTTGATCAATTTAATACTATATTATTATTTTATTTTTTTTTTTAAATGATACTGACCCCAAACTTTTGAATGGTATTGTAACTATCTTTAAGCATCCAATAACTACAGTAGCTGACTGCCCATTTCCTGCCATCTCGCTCCCATCTCTCTCAATTTCTAAAGTGATTTTTGGCTTCTGTTTCTGACAGATAGGTTTTGATTCTATCATAGACTTCATTCTGAGATACAGACTATTGCCTTATTTCCTGCAAAACTAGCCTTTGTGTATGTTGCCATGATGCCAAGAGAAAAGGCATTCTGTCACTGAACTTGAAAGCAAGCTGGAACATTGTGTCAGTGAAATAAGTATCCAAACACGGTTGCATAACCGGCCACAAAGTGAGAAAGAAAGACGGAATGCTTTCTGGATTCAAGTTTATATACCAGGTATATTATAACGCTTGGGGGCGAAAACACACATGGATCAGAAGACCAGGTGATTTATTCTCAGCTGCTCTTTCGGTTCTAATCACAGGAGCGGAGCGCCACTGGAATGTGTCCCAATCACCACCAGCAGAAAACTGCAGGAAACACAGCTGTCTCCTTCTGTCTCTTTTACGACTTATGCTGCTCCTTACTCATAGTCTGTTCATTCATTCTCTCTGTAAGCAAGTTCTAAAGTAAACTGTCTGTGGAAAAAGAGAGGCCAATACCACAGAAAAACTGACTCATCGAAAAAGCACCGGCACAATCCAATTGAAACCATCGGACAAGTCTCGATACAGTGGCGCATGGACAATAGTGCTCTGTTCCAGGCGGCTGGGCTCCCCTCCTCAGGCTTTGTCTGAGGTCAGGGCTTCCCCGGTGACATCACTGCTCAGCTGATTTTAAGCGCCTGTTTTTTCATTAGTTCATGGGAGACAAAAAGACTTCCTCACAGGCTCTCCATTCACATTTGGCGGACAGACTTGAGCCTGAATTTAAGTCCAAGTCACAAAAGGACTGAAGGGATGGCAAGCCTGATTCTGAATTTCAATTTCTGTGAATGGTACTATATGACTTCTATTCTTCATTAGAATTCAAAACATGATATTAGCAACAGAGTGCTTCATTTGATTATTTACCCATGCATTTGAACAAATAACAAGTAATTGCATCCACAATTATATTAAATTATTATCCATATTATATTAAGCATTAATTATATTCCATGGGCCATGTTCTATGGCCAGCATACTAATCTAATTCAGACAGTTTTTGGGATTTTGGAAATATGGGAAGTGCAACAATAACGTGACCCAGCTGGAGTGTTCCTGCTCCAGATTTGAGAGCTTTTAAAAGCTCAGGCCTGAAGCCATAGACTGCTTTCAGAAATAAAGAGACAGGAAGAATGAAAGAGGAAAAGAAACAAAGGAGTAGATGTTGTATAGGAATGATTCGCTTTGTAATGAAAGAACACTGCAAAAGTTAATCGATACTGGTGTGGACTGCCGTTGAAAACCCATCCTCATGGTAGACTGAGTCTAATGATGTCTCCAGTGGATTCTCAGTACTGAAGCAAAACATGACTCCTGAGACAGAATTTGATTGGACATCAAAAGTGATGTGTGCTATTTGATGTAAAAAGTCCAGCTTGATGTACGATATTCTGTACATAATGTTTAAACATCCATTTTTGTACATATGCTGTAACATACAATATTCACACACTGACAGCATCTTAAAAAGTATTTACATACTGTATGTATACCTTTTTTAAAAGCTATGATTTTTTTATATTACATTATAATGACATTACTTTTTATTTAATTATTTTTACCTTACAGAAAATGTCTATTTGAAATAAAACTTTCTATACATCAAATAATTCTGAAAAAAAGGTAACAGCTTCCACAAAAATATTAAACGGCACGAGCATTTTCAACATTTATAAGGAATGTTACTTGAGCATCAAAACAGCATATTAAAATGATTTCTGAAGGAAAATGGCTGCTAAACATTCAGTTTGACATTGCAAGAATAAATTCATATTTAAAATATATTAAAATAGAATATTTCACAATATTACTTATTTTATTGTATTTTTGAGCTAATAAATGCAGCCTCGCTGAGCATAAGACACTTTTTTTTTCCAAATCTGACTAAACCCACACTTTTTAATGTTATAGTGTGTAGCACAGTGCCAATAATTTGTTACACAATATATTATAATATGCATTTTATATATAAAATGCAACAAAATTAAAAGTAATTATGAATTCAATCATCTAATATATTTGTAGGTTTAATATAAAAAAAAACACCTTTTAAGCTGTCAGTATGCTAATAAGGTACATTTCTGTGTCTGTATAAAGAAAATGTATGAAAATGTATGTATGCTAGAACTGCAGTTTACGTACTGTAGGAATACCTGCAATTACTAATGCATTCACGTAGATATGTGTCTTCACTGCTTGTGTCCTCTCATAAGGACATGATTTCAGTGTCTGCACAATGACAGACTGTCACAATGCTACAAATCTGTACTCAATTGTTCTTCGACAGAAAAAAGAATAAAGTTACAAATCACCTCGCATAATTTTTGAACAAGGAAATTTCTGGATGAATTACAAAAATACTGTGTTGATGTGCTCCTATGTGATTTGCATTCAAGTTGCTGTAGCTCTGGGCTAGAACCGTAGTGACATCTGGAAATGATCAAGTTTCAAAAATTTAAGGGGTAAATGGACAATAATTTCACAGGCTTAACTTTATCCAGGTACATGGCAGACAGACGGAAAATGATGCAGTTCGCCTACATTTCTCACGTTTTGGAGACAATGTCAACTGTGTGATAATGGTATTGAATCCTGTCATATTACAAACATACATGGTTTACTCAGTTCAGTCAGTCCATCTAAGCTATTTCTGTATTTAAATATTTAGCCAGCAGATATTGCCCAGTGGTCTAGCAGCTGAAACCGGCTCAGGAAGCTGTTAACCTGTAGAAAAGGTATCTTTATGTGTTCTCTGGATTCCAGAAGACAGTTGGGGATTGAAAGAGAAATGGAGATCTATGACCTTTCTCACTATTTATCTTTCCTCTTGGGGTCAATCCTGTGTAAAACAGGGGCACTTGCTACCACGGGTCAGTGCGCATGGCACCAATTATGAGCTCAACAAGATGTCTACAGACATTAGTTTCTGCTTTGTGAATAAGTGAACCAGACATGCCATGAGTTTTAAAACTATGACAAGGCAAAATCATGACTTGATTAACATTAAGTTTAAAAGGATATTCCAGATTCAATATAAGCCAACAGCTCTTGTGCCATAATGATATTACTAAACATTTCGGCTCTAGTAATACATGTTTTTCACATTAGAATTAATCTAAGTGCTTTTTATGAAATCCTAAGCTTCGTTAGTAAAAAAGTAATATATTTAAAATACATTCACTTCACAATAAGTATAATTCAAATCTATTAACATATTTACTGATATATAGACTTACTGATCATAATTAAAATTTATTTGGAGTAGGCTACTACATGTGCACAATGCACATGTCTTAATATTTGTATTAATTGTAACTAATTGTGTTTTAATGTCACTATTGATGAGGACTGTATGATCTTTGAATAATATCGGCCTTCAAATGCAAGAAATTTAAAGTGTACCTGAAGTATACTTGTAGCACAATCAAATATACTTCGGTATATCTTTAATTGGACTTCAGCGCAACTTCTGTACAATTAAAGTGCATTAAGCACAAAATGAGTTGTTCCAATTTAGCGGACTTTCAGGGTATTCCTTTAATGCAATATCTGAGAGAAAATAAAGCAAGATTGACTTGTAAACAAACTCGAACACTAATAGTCTTAAATGAAGGAGCCATTTCAGAGCGTATACATAGCAAACAGTACATCTTTGTTTTCCCTCTGAGGTCATGACCTCCTTTGGCTTGCCAGAAGATTTGCAGACATTTCACATGCTAGGTGAACCCCTGCTACTTTATGTATGTTTATACAAAGCATTGTGTCATGCTACAGGCTTTTACTGAGACCTTTAGTCATCCATCAATGTCTCTCCTGACTTCCTCCTTCTGTAGGCCACCATTTCATTCATTATGCACTTGTTTCTCAAACACTTACAAAGTCCTACAGTTTTAACTTTTTATTGTTTTATTCCATTTACCAGTTTCTTTTTGAGATTGGTAACAACATCCCAAGGTTTCAGATTCAAGACGAGGAGAAACAAATGTTTCACACAAAAACTGTTTCTTCACACAAGTCCCACAAGGCTTCAAGACGGAGGGAAATTGACTCGAGCTGTCCTCTATGAAAACCATTTCTTCTCAGAGTAACTGAAACAAAATTTAGCGCCGGAGCATTCACAGCTTTGGGCCTGTGAAATCCCCAATCTATTACCGCATCCAGCAGAGGGGCAAAATGAGTTCACCATGTTGTAGAGGTGTCTAGGCCTCTACTCAACATCTCTCTGTCTCTCTCTCGCTTCCTAGAACCACAGAGGGACCACTTATGCTGTCCTCTCCATTTCTCAGCCTCCTTCTGTTATATAATTCAATGCTACGGTTTAAACACCTCTACTTCAGACCTCCAAAACAGAAGTGAAGCCACCAAATAACTGTCATTATCATGTACAAAACATCCTACCACGCAAAATACAGATGTGCTCCAGGTGCCCGTGTAGGTGCATGACCCTGTAAAACTATGTTAGTGACATGATCAAAGCGGAAAGTTATTGTAAAAGGTGTAACGTTTTCTGTAGGCAACATATGGAGAACAAAATAAATACTTGGAGGTAATCTGTAAAAGTTAAGTGATGGTGTTGAAAGTAATAAACTAAATGAAAATAGCAATGCGGCTAACTTAAAGGGTTCACCGAAAAATGACTCTGTCATCATTTACTCACTTTCATTTCATTTGGAACACAATAGGAGATAACTGAATGAACATTTGGTTGGGTGAATTAACTACAATAGCAGAAAACTGTGATTCACTTTAAAGCTTAATAAAGCATCCAAAAGTAAAAAAGAAAAAAAAAAGTTAATGTGGCTCTCTATTCATTTGCCAGGTGTGTTTTGTGTTCTGGTGAACAACAGCCTGATATTTAACCCAAAAAATAATGACAAAAAGCACCTTAGTTTGCCAAACACATTCTTCCAACCAGATGTTCATTAAATTACCTCCTTTTGTATTCTGCAGAAGAAAGAAAGTGCAGTTAAATGGGGGTGTTATAATTATATACAGCATGTATGCATATTATATATTATTTGCAGAATATGCAAATGTGTTAATAATTTTAACTAAATAAGAGGGATCATGGAAATTGTATGTTATTTTTATTTAGAATAAGCTATTTCACATAACAGATGTTTATATATACCCCACAAGACAAAATAATAACTGAATTCCTAAACAATTACCCCATTCAAAAGTACATACCCTTGCATCTTAATAATCTGTTTTGTTTCTTGAATGATCCACAACTGTTTTTCCGTGTTGTGATAGTTGTTCCTTGCTGGTCCTGAGCAGCACTGCCTGCTGTTCTTCAGAAAAATCCTCCAGCTCCTGCAAATTCTTTGGTTTTCCAGCATCTTCTGCACATTTGAACACCCAGCTCTTAATGCATTGTGTTGCCTTCTTGAGCATCAGTAAATGTTTTCACCTTATATAATAGTTATGTACGAGTCCCCCAATTGTCCTCCATGTGAAAAGATTGATCTCAAAATCATACAGTCACTGTTGGAAAGGGCTCAAATATGCAGAAGATGCTGGAAAACCAAAGAATGTGCAGGAGCTGGAGGATTTTTCTGCTCAGGACCAAAAAGTGACTCATGAACAACTATCACAAAACAGAAAGACAGTCGTGGATCATCCAGGAAACGACACGCAGTATTAAGATTCAAGGGTGTGTAAACTTTTGAACGGGCTCATTTTTATAAATTCAATTATTATTTTGTCTTGTGGAGAATATATAAACATCTATTATGTGAAACAGCTTATTCAGGACAGTATAAAATAAACAATAACATGCTGTTTTCATGATCCTTCTTATTTTGTTAAAATTATTAACATTTTGCATATTCTGCAAGGGGGGTGTAAATTTATGAGCACAACTGTATTATGTAAATATATTAACTACATCAAAATAGTAGCTTCACTGTATTTTCAAATTAGCTTCCTCGACACTGCTAAAGTGTTATCTAAAATAAAAGTCTTATTTTAAAGACAAAAACCTGTACTTTCAACCAACATTTTACATTTTTGCAGTCTTCAGTCATACCATTAGCCTTGTTAGACCATGTCCCCATTCCGTCCTTATACCTCCCGAAAGCTGACAAGAAAGGAGGAACAACATCAAGTATTCTGTGCGTTGCTCTGCATTTATATTCTTGAAATTTCTAACTTTCTTTAAAACAGACATCCCTTTTTATTTCTAAATGACCCACTTTTTGAGTTGTGTTTTTCACATCCCCTTCAATTTCCTCAGTAGCTGCTGGAAATGTGGCACAGTGGGTGGTGCACATGCTCACGGGAACGTAGGTTTGGATCTGACCTATGCCGCTTTCCGGACCTGTTCCCCCTCTCTCTCTCTTTCCCTCTCTCCACTTTCCTGTATACTCCTCACTGTCCCAAAGACTAAAGCCAATAAATAAAGTTTCTCAGTAGCTGTGAAGACAAAGCATGTTACTTGATGAAGATCAAGCTTCACATCACAGTCAACATAGGCAGCGATATGCGACAAAGTGCTAACATCTGTGAGACTGTCTGCGCCAAGCTGAACATACTGCAGACATGCAATAAAGCCCTTCATAATACACTTCCTAATGAGAGCCATATTGAGTTCCTGCTTTTTCGAACGATTTTCCCCTTTCTCGCAGGCTTTTGCAGATGTGAAGGGAAATTCTTAATTTAGCACCATGCCTCTCCACGTCAGCAACGCTCGATCAGCGAGAACACAAGCCCCTCGAACAAAAACAGTAGCCGTTGACAAGAAAAACACAGCCTTTTCGAGAGGCCCTCCTGTCTCACAGTAGCCATGTTCCTGAAAGGAAAATAAAGCCTGGTGATCCAAGGAGTTTAAAGACAGAGCCTCCTCTACATCTAACCACACAAACCTCCACTAGGTTATAAAACCGCTGAAGAATGGATTCATTGTTAAATGCGAGGACATCTCACTAGGAGAATCAGATGATAGCCGAGCTTAAAGGACTACTTGAAGACTCAAGGACAACAAAGTTCTCCAAAAAAAAAAAAAACATTAAACCATCATGAAAGTCATCTTTTATTTGCTTGAAGCTTTCTAAAAATCACTTGGGAAATGTAGATTAAATGGTTGCTGTAGTCATTCAAATCATTTCAAAATGCCATTCAAGTAGAACAAAGATAAAAACAGACCAGCGTTCTACAGATATTTTTAAAAAACTATCGTTTTTTGGATGAATTCACTGCCGTGTTCCAGCTATACATTCCAAGCCTCTGGTGGTCCAGAACATTTCAGGTTTTCTTCAATAAATCAGTCTACTGTAAAAGCCAAAACTTGTCAGTTTCCAGTTGGTTTTAAACTTTTCATAAAGTCAGTGCGTACAATGCTGAGCAGCTCTGCAACAGGCTCTGTATTTTGCCACAAGGTGTGTAATGCATAGGTTTAAATGAATAAGCCAATTTGCAAAACGCTTTAGTAAGAAAGCATCTGGCAAAGGCATAAATGTAACATACAATGTGCAGTTCTGTTCCGAAACCTACTGCACTGCCTCGCTGTCGACAGCCCGTATAGTCATAGTCATCCTTCTAAAGGTGCAGTCACAATTACTGTTGCTCGCAAGTCAATTCAATTTTGCGACATTTAGTCTTTCTAAAACTTGTCACATTGAGCATTAGAAAGTTGCTTGGGTTGAAAGTGACTTCAGTGCAAGCTGTGATTTGCTATAATATTGACTATGGGCAATGAACCTTTTATTTTTTATTTTTTACCCACACAATTTTGCTAATATGACTGCACCTTAGGCAGCATCTTTATCTTCATGGAACCTCATAAGCAAGCAGCACTTCATAGGAGACTCCTTCTTTGGCATGATCCTAAGCATAAAAATATAATACTGTACATTGCAAAATATATTATAAGAATAACACTTCAGTAACACTTCAGTATAGAGACCAATTCTCACCATTGACAAGTTGCTTATTAGCATGCTTATTATTAACATTGGCTGTTTATTAGTACTTACAAAGCACATATTCTGTATGACCATATTCTACATCCCTAATCCTAACCATAATTATTAATAAGTAGCAAATTAGGAGTTTGAGGCAAAAGTCGTAGTTAATGGTTTGTTAATAGTGAGAATTGGATCTTAAAATAAAATGTGGCCACTTTTCTGTACTGAAAGGCATAAGTAGCTACATTTATAATCGACATTTCTTCTCTGTCATATTGGATTTTTTTTATTTTTTTTTGCTTGTGAAGCTTGTCATAGTCTTTTCTTAGACTTAAAATCTGGCTAAAAGAAGGCACAGCATAAACAAGTTGCCTACTTTATCTATGATGCTTTAAAATATTTTTGAAAGATTCTGAAACAGACCATTTTCAGAATGGAAATGCTAAGCTACAATAAAAGCCTACGTACAGACCACGGTGGAATACAAATTCACTGACAACCCTCAGCAGGCAGTAATCTCAATAGATATAAATATTACTACTCTCAAGCACAGAGACAAGTTTCCATGAGCTCTGTGAGCTGCCCATTCTGAAAGAATGCAATGGACAAACCTCTGATAGCCTCATAATTCACTCCTTTCTGCCACACAAGCATGCTAGTTTTCTTGCCATGCCTCTAATCTTAAAAATGACAAATGACTCCCATCCTGTAAGGAATTTTTTTGTTGGAGCTTCTGGTGTCTATAGTAAATTTAGGCATTACCAGATGGTGGTAAAAAGTAGAAAATGAGCTGTTGCTCTAACATATGGAAGGATCGGCATTAATTATCCAAATGTTACTGTTTGACAGGCTTCTACACACTCAAGGAACCGTTGATTTTATGAAATTCAATCTATAGAAGACAAATACGGTCCTTAAAGACTCTTTAAAAGAATGTTAATTTCATGATCTGCATATTGGTGAGACGATTCCTTGAAAATACAAGAAACGCTGCTCTCCGTTTGGATTTAAAGTGCATTGTTAGTGGCTTCAGTAATTTATGTACATATTTATGTACATACTGAAATGTGGTCACGGGAGAAAACATACTGGAGATTTTAGCGTAACTCTGATGCTAATGCCTGATATCACTGAAGTGCTCAGAGTAAACATTTTGCAGTCATGAACCATAACACGGTGGCAAGCAATGTCCACCCACTGCACCCGGAGCAATCCCATCGGACCTTGCTTTTCACCCTTTCACCTTTCATACGTTTGTGCATTCAAACCACTTGTTGCCACCTGTCCAATTAAAATGCAGCAGAGGAAGAAGAGAAATGACCTTTACAACCTCAGGGCCCCTTTTTACAGACATGCACCAATCCAGCATCCTGCTGAGGCGTCATTAGATACTCTCGTTCTCCTGGGAGAAACTGCACTGTTCTCAACTTTGGACCATTTTCTGACCTTGAGAGCTGGGGTGTGTACCTTACAGGCGCCCACTTTTGACCTCTGAAAAAAATTAAATAAATACTCAGCCTATCATGATCCTTTTTATACAACTATTTGCCCCTCAGCCGGTTCCAACTCATTCAGTATAAAGAGGCTATCGCACCGCGTAGTTCTTGGAACTAGCCACCACGGTTGTTCCACTAGAGAACCACTTTTCCTGCATTTGGCCAATCAGCGTACACTTACGTCACTTGTAGTTCCTATAGAACATAGTTCCTTTTAGACCCTACTCTGAAGTACTACCTACCCTACTCTACCCCAAATGGAGTTCCTAGAACTAAAACCATTCCTAGTTCCTGTGGTGTAAACACACCAAAAATCGAGTACTTCTGTCAATAGTTCTAGGAACTATGAAAAGATTCATCCAGTGCGAAAGCCCCTTAAGCAAGCAAGTTGTTCAGTGAAAAGAAATGCTTATTCAAATACAAATCTTTCCTTAAGTATTATCCCTTGTAAACCTGTTGGTAGATGCTCCATAACAGGCCCCTGAACAGACATCTGTTCAAACATAGTACTATATCCCCTAACCACTGCAGTTAGACTCTCCATAGGCATAATTCTGAAGAGCTCAACCTCAATTTTTTTACTTTAGTTGGTTAAATGTCATTAAGGTGTTATCTAGGAATAAAACACTGGTCACTCTTATCCCCTTTCCATGCCATCTATGAAAAAGAATTTAGAATGCTGGGGAGAATATCTGCAAATCAAATCAGTGGTGACCTGACAAAAAGCCCCTTCTCCCTGCAAATTTCATGATGTCCTGCCATACGTTAAGTATGTTGAATATGATAGGGCACTTGAGTTTTGGAAATTTGTGAATACATAAATTATTATGTTTAGCAGACTCCTGACATTGGAGTAAGACAGTCTTTGTTGAATAAAACCTGTCTGGTCCAGGTTTGGTACCTGAGGGAGGAATGATTCAAGTCTTCTTGCTAAAAGCTTAGAGAGCAGCTTACAATTAACATTTAAAAGACTCACAGGCCTGTAAGAGTCACATTCATCAGGCTGCTTATTGGTTTCCATAAAAACACCCATTCTTTTTCAAGAAACTCCAAGAATAGGGTTACTAAGCAGTGAAGATTGTAATCGCCAATGATGTGATGCAGAGTTAAAATATTCTATTCTATTCTATTCTATTGGACATCCATTGCAGGTGCAAATAATATGTAAAGTCTCTAACTTTAGGGTTTATGAATCTAGATGCATAAGCAGGCCCAAATCTTCAAAACACATTCAGTTTAGCAGCCTCAAAGTTGCTATATTTTTAGGTGGTCTAAGCTGGGGTCCAGCGCATAGTTAAAGTCTCCTTCAAGAATTATGTGATTAACAGAAAAATGATGATATAAATGGCAATTAATTCAGAAAAAAAAAGTAGGTTCAAATGTATTTGGGGCATACAGACTTCTGATAAGGACCCTTTTTTAAAAAAAAAGACAAAGAAAAAAAAGAAAAAGAAAAAAAACTGGCCTAGAATAAGAATGTAACATTCTCCTGTTTCTTTCATCATATCCTCAAACCTAAAAATGAACTTCTTATGAACTAAGATACTTTGAATGTGAAACTGAAAACCTGACCCAACTACCCTAATCTGATCTTCAAGTGGTCAGTTTCAATCAGATGAGTTTCTTGTAAAATAGTAATCTGAGCCTGTTTCCTTTTAAGGTAAGAGATTTTTTCTTCTCCTCGTAATTACATGGTTGATCCCTTCAAGGAATAATGAGACAATCTTAATATAATTCATAAACCTACCACCCATAAATGATATGAGTAGATCGAGTAGAGACATCGGAAATTTTGCTTCAGAGGGGAAAAGACAGCAAAATAAAAATTTCACCAATTTAGAAATAAACAAAAAGAACCGCAAGGTCTCCAGATTAATACCAACGTAAGGCAGCAATGTTAAAACAAACACAATGTGTGTGGTGCTTCTGACGCAGGGACAGACATTCTGATGTAGAGCCCAGATGGGTTACGGCTTGTTTGCAAGCAGAGGAATGCACACGCATGCGCTGTGGTGCTAACATAAACGTGTGTCGAAGTCTGACACGAAAGAGAAGAAATTGTTAAATAAAGTCATTATAAAATTCATAAAATTATGGTTGAACCACTGATGTCACATGGACTATTTTAACGATGTCCTTATTACCTTCCTTTAGTGTGATAGTTGCATTGCTGTCTATGGAGGGTAAGAAAGCTCTCGGATTTCATCAAAAATATCTTAATTTGTGTTCCGAAGATGAACAAAGGTCTTACGGGTTTGGAACGGCATGAGGGTGGTTAATGACAGAATTTTCATTTTTGGGTGAACTATTTCTTTAAATTTAACCAATTACTTAAATCAATCAACATATTTTAAACAGTTGCCAATAACAATTTACTGTTTAAAATCGTATCTAAATTATATATTTAAAAACAGGAGCTAGGACTGTTATAGCCTACTATGACAAAAATCGTTATTGTTGATTATTGCTCGATATTATAATAATGATTATTAATGTTGATTAATATACATTTAAAAACTGGCGGAAATGGTTTGTCGTACCTGGACCCTGGTAAGCAATGATTACTTGATTCTAGCTATGAGTTTTAAAGAAATGTTGTTGTTAATGTGCGTGAATAGGCTACACTGCTCATCAGGCGATAGAGCCTGTAACGCGATTTGAATATTTGCTTCGTTTTCGGCAGAGCCATAGGGAGAGTGAGAGAGAGAGAATGAGAGAGTTGTGACCATATATATATATATATATATGGTGACAACTCTGTTGATTCCAATGGACCGTTTTTTTTACAGCAATGGCGGATCATGCTCGCTCAATAGTTTCCCGGAAGTTAGCGCTCATACTATCAGCGCCATAGAGATGCAGCAGAAGAGATCGCTGTTATGAAATTTTAAAAGGTAAGACATTTATAGCACAAAATTGTATATTATCAGCACAGCTAATCAAATTACCTTGTGCATTAAAACAGATTATTATTAGATTATTCCTCTCTTAATTAGCAGATATATGGGATGTTATTCATTCTCTTCAGGCAGTTTCATTCGTTGTTGTGTAATTAAGGCTTTTAAACGTGATTTCTGCTGCTGGGAAGTTATTTAATAGATTTAGATTTATTGCAAAGGATGCTGATGGACCTAATTGAGAATAAAAAGGTTAAAATAGGCAAGCAGTTTTCATTTCAGAACCATGTTAGGCTAAATTTCCAAAAATGTATTATATACCACTACTATTTTATAGAAGTAATCACAATAAACCTGTACTGTATTACTGTATTTTATACTTAAATGTCTTAGCTACTGTAGAAGCAGTGTGTTGAAGGAGCAGACGCCACAGGACTGAAATGTGATGGAGCGTCACTTAACCATTTCTCCTGTGTTTTTCTCCTTTTCTATCTGGCTCAGAACAAGAACCACCTGAAGAATCCCTGTAACGAGATATCACCCTCACAATGAGTCTCTTCACTGGGTTTGGCAAGTCTTTCCCTGTTCTTTGTGAAAAAGTGCCAGTTCCCAAGTATGATTACATCACATTTTGTTGGTGTAATCTATAGATTGCTCCTGACTATATCCAGCCTCTTATGAAGACTTCAGATGACCCAGGACCTGTGAAGAGATGACGCCAGCCCTTGAGAGGACTTCAGATAAAGCTAACTCTGACTAAACATACAAAACTGCTAAACTTTCCTTTCATTGTAATCAACATGATCAAATCACGTAACCATTGCTTAATTTGTTCATTGTCTCTGAATACATGACATTACTTAACTGCATGATTTGTATAGCCTAATTTTAGAACATTTCTGCCATATGAACATTACTTTGACACAGTTACACCTGTTAACAGAACTCTTATTTGTAATGTAGAAACATTCATTTTCTGTAAAGCTGCTTTGAAATAATGTTTATAATAAAAGTGCTATACAAATAAATGTGAATTGAACAAAACTTGATGCATGTTTTTTTTTCTCCTCTCCATGTCAGTAGGAAAACCATACATTCACACTCCTTTCTGTGAGTGACTGGAGCGCTCCCATGCAACACAGCAAACTATAGGGGAGACTGTTCAAGGACAGCATGCTTTATAGTATGTAAATAAGTGCATAACAAAAGTTAACATACATAAAATATATGATTAAATGAGTAAAAATGTTTTAAGTTATTTTAAATTTGAATATACTACAAATATATATATTTATATATTAATGGAGTGGTGTGCAAGAATCAAAAACATTAAAAGAGATTCATTCCCACTTAATCTTAAAATATCTTCACTTATTTGGAATGAATTTTCAAAGACAAACTTAACATTTACCATGAGATTAATAAAACAACAAGGAACATTAAGATGGTATTGCACTTGACTAACATACAAGTTGTTAGAAAACACACACACACACACACACACACAATTATATTTATACAGAGGCTGAAGTTACCTTGGTAAAAGACCATGATGTCATTTATATAGCAAAAAATGGAATTTTACCATGGTAACGTCAGCCTAAAATATGTTAACATGGCAGGTAAGGTTAGCTGACCACATTAATCCTCAAATATTAGCGGATTTTATCTTTTAAAAGCAACACTGATACAGCTACATATATATTATTTTATAAATAAAGTAAATAAATTATTTTAAATTAGCCTATTATAAATCGCAGTTCTGTCTCTCTAACTCAATGCATTCCAATTGCCCGTTATTAACTTCCTGGAACTATTGAGGTCTACGTGAATCACTTGACGATCGAGCATTTATTGTCTCTATGGCTCTGGATTTTGGTATGCACACACTATAAGCGTCTCTGATTGGCCATTGCATTTCTAAGCTCTGTTGAAACAAGTGTGATTGGTTATAACGCTGAAAAAACAAAACAAAAACAAAAAAAAACAATGCATAAAAAGCAATATTCTGAAGCAGTCTGAGCAAATCAAAATGTAATTCCGTGAATAGACACTTTACATTCATTTTCACATTTCATTTACAACAGCCATAATCGATTGTTTAATTGAGCAGGGGCAATTTTTTCCCCCCTTTATCTTGAACTTGTGAGAAATTTTTGTTCATTTAGGTGTAATTATTTTGCATAAGTTAATTTCTGACCCTGATATATCTATATATAATGTTTTACTTTTTTTTTTTTTAGGAATAAGGCCAAGACAAGACAAAATTTGGTCGTCAAAAGGCTTTATGCAAAAGGTACATCTTGAAGGGGGGGGGGGGGGGGGGTGTCTTATATTCGGAACAATATGGTAACTTTTTGTCTAGATAAAAATCAACAAATGTTGAAAGATGCAGCAGCACCCTCCCAAATACACATTATTGCATTACATTTTTAGATGTGGAAGAAAGAAGGAAGTGCAGCTTACAAACCACATTCATGCACCTTATACGAACAGACCAAAAGTAAAACTGGTCCACTTCCTCAGCTATTGCTAAGAAAACCTTCATATTCACATCAGCAACTGCCAGATGACCATGGAGTACCAGAACATTTCTAACACCTCTCTGTTTGCCCGTTCCTCAGTGGAGGAGCAAGTGTCCAGCACTGTTCTGGGATTGTGCTTTGCTCTGGGTGTACCAGGTAATATAGCGGTGCTGGTCATGCTCACACAACATTTAAAGGAGGACAGTTTCACCCCAAAACTGATGCTGAATCTGGCTTTCTCGGATCTACTGAGTCTGATTTCTCTGCCTGTGTGGATCTATGCCCTTCTGAACGGCTGGGTTTTTGGCCAAGGTCTGTGTAAGTTATTATCCTATGTCGTGTACTGGAGCCTCTACAGTAGTGTGCTTTCTGTCACCTTGTTGAGTGTGCAAAGGTACCTGCAGGTGCTGTATCCACAGCGATGGGCAAAACTTGGACAGAAGGGTCAAAAGGGGCTGATTTTTGGGATATGGACATCAAGTGGAGCTCTGGGTTCTTATGCTCTTTATTTCCGAAATGTGAAGAAGAAGGACAGGCTTTTACACTGTTATCAGGATTATACAAATAATCAAGACAAACTAGCTGTCTTGCTTGTCGAGACTCTAGTGATGTTTGTTGTTCCTCTCTTCAGCCTGTTGTTCTTCTACCTTCGACTTCATCAACGGATAAGTCAGTCAGCTTCCTTCAAAAGCCACAGACTGACAAAACTGGCCGTCAGAATCGTAGTGACCTTCTTCGTATTTGGGACCCCCTGTATGATCAACAACTTGGTCTTAATGGCATTGTCATGGGAATCAGATGTCAGCAACAATGTAACCGGGGCTCTTTTCTTTGTCAACAGTTGCGTGAACCCCTTTCTTTATGTCTTCTCGGCTCGAACGCTGCGAAGCAGAGGAAAACAGCATTCAGATGAGCCACAACAACATCAGAATGAGACTGAGTAAACACACTCGGACTACAAAGTGCACTTCCAGTGGTATTTTATATTTCTGTTTGTTCAAGTATGTTCTTATGTGTGTTTTTTTTTATCCTGCTGTATCTAAAGGAAAGTGCATACAAAGCTTTTCATCATACTCATTTCCTCAGCTTGTGTCTCCTCAATTTGAATATTTTATTCCTTCACATTAAAAGTACATTACAGCTTTTCTTACAGTGTAACTTGTGTACTAATATAGCTTATACTTCAAACTTGACATTGTGTATAAATATTGGCTCTTATAACAAATTTTTCAAGATTTTCCTCATTTCTAAGTGTTGTGGCATTTATGGCAAAAAAAAAAAAAAAGTTTACATTCATATAGTCATTCAAGGTTGGCTGTAGATTAGGACACAAAGGAAAACACCCCAACAAATCATAATGCATATTCAACGTGTCCCCATTTAAGGTTATTCAACCATTCCCCATAGATGTGTTTATAAGTATTTAATGCAAATTATTTTCTAAGAGGCTAGGGCATCTAAGAAGCTAAAATTACATTTTCAGTCTCACACTTGTCTTGCACACCAATATCAAATAGATTTCCTGTTATCTCTCAGCTCATGAAAAACTCACACATACTGATGAGGCATTTAGAGGAGAAAACACTCTGGTAGAGTAAATCAAATAAAGCTGATAATAATAATAATTATTATTATTATTATTATTATTCAGATAAAAATAAAAATCTATTAAATTAATTTTAAAAAAGTTCAAATATAATCATTTTTTCTGTAGCAAGTCCAAAAAAAAAAAAAAAAAAAAACCAACATTCAGACAAAGGTCAACTATTATACTAAAGGTATATTTGAACTAGAAATTACATTCTGCATTTTTATTCTTGTAAGGTTGGGGTCAGTTGTCTTATTGGGGAAAGTTGTTGCTTTTGTTTTAAATACATAATATACACACTCCTTTATTTATAATAGACTATCTGCTTGTCATAAAAAGAGTTTTAGAATTCTTTAACTTTTACATTGCTTACTGTTTAAATTCTGCTGAAAAACATGGTTTCCTGTGTGACAACATGCACCACTATTGAGTAACCCTGGAGTCAGTGGCAGACACAGAAAATAGTGGTGGGTAGCCTTAATTATTCACATTACCTGGGTTAATTTCAGAGCAGAGTGGGGGTGATAATTATGCCTTGTTGAAAATAAAATTTTCATACATTCTGTTTTTCCATATTCTTTGCTAATGACATGCTAATGAAATGTGAGAACATATGGCACAGAGAATTGTTTCATATTCTTATGCCATTTTGGAGTTTATGCACAATACGCAGACGAATGCCATCATTCTATGATATAACTCCGATCTAGCATTACATACATGAAATGTATGACCCTGGACCACAAAACCAGTCTTAAGTCGCTGGGGTATGTTTGTAGCAATAGCCAAAAATACATTGTATGGGTCAAAAGTATCCATTTTCATTAAGATATTAAGTAAAGATCATGTTCCATGAAGATATTTTGTAAATTTCTTACCGTAAATGTATCAAAACTTAGTCATTTGCATTGCTAAGAACTTCATTTGGACAACTTCAGAAGCGATTTTCCCAATATTTAGATTTTTTTTTTGGCTCCCTCAGATTCCAGATTTTCAAATAGTTGTATCTCGGCCAAATATTGTCCGATCCTAACAAACCATACATCAATGGAAAGCTTATTTATTCAGCTTTCAGATTATGTATAAATCTCAATTTTGAAAAATTGACACTTAACACTGGTTTTGTCGTCCAGGATCACATATGTGATGTGGATATAATAAAACCATACAAATAAACCACAAATTCTTTATGATATTTGTAGTGAAGCATAAAAGACCTGAGTTGTTGTTAAAATATTCTTAAACTCTTTTTATCAAGTCTGAAGTCTACTGAAATGCAGCTTGAGTCCGAGTCACTAATTCATCTGCCCATCTCTGCTTAAGATTGTAGAAATACACGTGTGGCATGAAGGGAACACTTCCAGTAATTCCAGAATCCATACTCATCATTGCTCATATTTGTGAAAACCATGAATAAAAGTGGTGCAATAGACACTTTTTTTTTTTCTTTGGAAAGGCAAATTATATGTTTTATTTCCATAGATTAATGATGCTTATTGGGGGGGGGGCAATGGCCATATCAAAATCCACACTGGTCATTACAAGCAGGGTGATGAAGGAGGTTTGATTTTAAGCCTTACCAAATCTTTTGAAGAACTACGAGGTACAGCCGCAGACTGGAAGCAGCCATGGAAGTGAAGTCAGCCAAGAAGAATGCATGAGATCTGGAGGTCCACCACATGAAAAGATCCCCCAGGGTTTAGTGGAGAACTTTTCCCTGAAGACAGCCTCCTACAGTTTTAAGATGCTGACACAAAACTTACCAACAAACTAGAATATCTCTTATTTCACACAGATGAATGAACTACAGACAATCTTTTTGTCACTGAAGAAAAATAAAATAAAGTGATTAAAGAGTCACATAATCTCAGACAAGCATTCTTCATATTTTAGGCTGCTATTTGTATCTGACAAAGTTCCACAGCATATGTAGATGAATTACAGGAAAGGGCATGATTACAGTACACACATTTTCCATCAAACATACAAATGCTGCCGTCAGACATTTTAAAGCAGTCATCAAAGGCATGGAAACCTCCATGTGGGAAAAGGCTTAGCAAACCCAGTCATTCTCAGCATGACTCCTTCAGTGCAGAGCCATGTTCTCTCAGCAGGTAGATCCATTCTGTCCAGTCACCTTCCCCAAAAGACCACTCCAACTTTCCCCACTGTGAACCATAATCATGCCATGTTAGAGCTCTGCCTCTATGATGCAAGAGTTACACCCAAGTGAAAGGGGTAATTCACTTAAAAATGAAAGTTCCGTCATCATTCCCTCACCCTCTTGTTGTTCCAAATAAGACTTGACCCCACAGACTTTCCAAACATCTTCATTTGTTATACAGGTTTAAAACAACAACAAGACGATGTGTAAATGATGACAATTTTATTTTTAGGTGAACTATCCCTTTACCATAGAGGCAGACAGTGAGGACTGGTCTAAGATAAACTGGTCAGTCTATTTGCACTTTTAGTAAAGATACATAACCTAATTACAGTCAAAAAGATGTACAAGACAGCAATATACAAACAACCTGACTTGCTTTTTGTAACCAATCAAATGTGGTTTTGGTTGACCAGTATACTGCGGATAACACCAGACTGCTAGTGGGACCTGATCATTAACTCTGCTACAATGCTTGCTTTGTTGCGAGTTATTTTTGTGTCTTACAACAATCAGTGCAATTTTAGTATCATTTACAGCATATACTATATTATAGTTAATATTTTGAAATACTTTTACCTCTGTATTTTCATTTTTAGGCATTTTGTTGTGTGCTTTTGTCGTTTTTATTACTATTATTATTTTGTTAATTTGATTTATTTTTATTTCGGTTTTAGTTCCTAAGGCAACAATTTCTTATTCTCGTTTAAATTGAGCTAAATTTCAATTAACAAAAATGTTTTCAATAGTTGTAGTTTAAGTTAACAACAATAACCCTGAACAGAACACAGAAATATTAACTTTGTTCAAGAAAACAGTGTATAATCGTCATACAGCATATTAGCTATCTCCTTTTTTAATCATCTTTTATAAAAGTCACTGTATAACAGACAGCCCAGAGTGCTTACTGCCTTTTATTTTTCTAAGCATTACGACAGTTCCTTTGAAAGGATTTGCTGGTTGACATTGGCATCAGGTGCAATACTTAAAGGAACAGCAAGTGTAATCTGTTACTGCTAAGATAAATCAGCAGTTTTTGGGCTCCAGGAGGATGTCGGAGTCTGTTTTCTCAAGTGGGTCAAAGTGTTCTTTGTACATCCCTAAATGGTAACCTGAGCCCCAGCACAGGGGATGTCTTTAGGGCTGCTGAGATGATGGGAAATCAGTATGTTACAGGGGAAACTGACTCGGAGGAAGTCTCTCTGCTTGGATGATGTAACAGAACTCAGTAACACAGCAGTTGATTAAAGCTCCAGTTCATTTGTCGTCTTGTACACAATAAATATGATAAAAGAAAATAAAACACTCTACTTCACATTATTACATCCAACCGCAATGAAAGCAATTAAAACATATCCTAATTTGTTTTGTTTTTTTAAATGCTTTAAAAATGTTTGACAATACACTGAGCCTATAATCAAGCAAAATTTTAAACAATATAAAATTTAAACTTGTGCCTGACATACGCTTGAGCTGCAATAGTCAATCTTACAATCATTGACAAGTAGGCTGGGTATCAACATATTCAACTAAATTAATGTCTGATTTCTATTCAATCCCATTTAGACTTTAGTTTGAAAATGATGCCGATTTTGCTTTGAAAATGTTTGTGAATTGGACTACACTGGTCGCGCAGTTTATTTTTGCGACGTCAAAGACAAGTCTCTCATATTACAGTCCTTCACTGCATTGAATTCAACACAGACTGTGAACTCACATTCACAATTCAGCTAAAATATAATTTCTGAAGATGGTGCTGAGGATGCCAAAATGAACAATATGGCACAAACTATGCAGTTAAGAGGGGTAGTTCAAAAGAACACAGTGACATCTGCAGGACAGACACAGCTATACAAATACATTGTCATGCCGCCACTAAAAACAGCCATAGAGTAAAAGATCGCTTATAATTTTTAAGAATCAGCACCATTTAAATGAAGCAATTGCGATTAATCTGAATTATTTTTTACCCATCCGTACTGACCGGCCTCGAGCATTGGACAGCTTCGTTTCTTTCAGACCCATCATTTTCTATCTGCTGACTACACACAGAGAGGAAGCTGTGATAGAGGGAATGCCCTCTTGCTAATCCTCAGATTAGGGTCTGTTAACTGTGATACAGAGCTCCAGATTTGCCCAGGGGAAAAGTCATGGACAAAAAGCCTAAGTGAACACTGTCTAGTGAGAAGATCTCCGGTATTGCCCTTTTATGCCTGAACATGGCAGGGGGGGGGGGGAATAATGAAGCATATGTGTGCAAAATATACTGAGATCCTACAAAAATCATTTAAATAGGAATACTCACCTAAAAATGAAAAATCTGCCATCATTTACTCAAATGAATATACCTAACAAGGCTCTGTTCATGGACATATTTCCTACAGGAAAGCCATTTTAGGCAATCTGAAATGTTGTGCTTTCATTCAAATTGTTCCCTAAACCAAAAGACTTAAGCTGTACAATGACAGACTTAAGGAGGGGGGAATCTAATTCACTGTAAGCTATTAGGCTTCATGACTGGCTATCTTGAAATCTTTCTTTTGTGTATATGTCTGGAGATTAACACAAAGATCTACAATATTGTCCTGCTGTTGAACTACAAAAGCATTTTTTCTAAAGATTATATCACCTTGAAGAATTTCGGCTGAATATTTTTTAAGCAGATAAAACAAACCACTTTCAGCTGTGGTTCCTCTAAACATCAAATAATGTAGGATATGTGAGACTGGCAGAAAGTGCTATTGCTCAGACATCACCCTCTTCACCTCTAACGGTAGCTCTCAGTCCAACAGGGAAGCCCTGAACTCAAGAGCACTTCACTGGACTCTGTGAAAGCTATCAGTCTGAGAAGCCCTTTTATTACACCCCCATAATAGCTCACTGGCTATTTCCTGGAATAGAGAGTGAGAAATGCATTTATGCGAGGAGAGATAATGTTTGGACACATACTGTACCTTTGATTTGTTCATTATCATATGTACAAAATAAATCACAGTTAACAGGAAATAATTCTCTGATAAGCTCCACTCCTCTTCCAAAAATGACCCCACAGTGCAAAATGATCAATGGTGCATGAGCACCCCCCTGTGGTCAAGTGTGACACAACAGAACTTACGACGATACACGACTGGAGAAAGAAGAGAACAGAAAAGACTTTATTTTAGATTTCACTGAGAATTAAATCATAACACAGCATGAATCACACAGAGGTTCCTTCCTTGGCACATTTGCGGAAGAAACCCACAGTGCCTTCACAGTAACATCTCTAGCTCTGTAAAACAGAATCGGGAAGATCAGTGGCACTGAGACACCATGAGAAAGGCATACAAAGTTACGTAGAAAGTCTGATTATTAAAGCAACCTCTATGAAATGCAACCTCGGAAATAAAAAGTATACAAATCTTAGTCAGCTGAAGAAGAAAAAAATCAGTCCTGGATTCCATAAATTATTATTTCTGCGAGTTTTAATCTCAACGGTATGCAAAAACTTAAAAAATAGCATATTTCTAGTGTTAGTGTATGCTTATCCAAAAATAAAACGCAAGTCAGAGTCAGTTAACGACGTATTATTTCTTACAGATAAAGGGGGCTCTCACCCACGTAAGGTCAAGCATTTCACCTATTCAGCGTATGAACATGAGCCCAGATTGAGTGAATGCAAACAGTAGATTTCACACTCAAGAACAGGAAGGACACTTGTATAATTGCACAAGCTAAAATGTGTGCACTACTACTGGGAAATCATGTGACATCTACTCAAAATAATAGGCAAATGAAAAGTGTATTTTCCAAAACTCTCAAAGAATATTATTAATATGATTTACAATACAACACCCTGGCCACATGCAATGTTAGCTAAAGCTATGTATAGAGAACATTTGTATAGAAGCAGTTATGCTACAGAGGCACGTCACATCTGTAGAACTATTCACACGAGTACTTTGAAATCTCATTGGGGCAAAAAGCAAGCGAGGAAATCTACGGCGGTGAGATTTATTCATGTAGACAGGTTCTTGAGAGAGAGAGGAAAAACCGGAAGATCTTTCAGAATCTCATTCCCTCAGAGGATGCTGCCAAAGTGAAGGAGAACTTACCAAAGCCCAAAAAGAGCCCGAACACATTTTGAAACCATCCCAACAGGAAATAGTACATGTATTATCAATATAAATCTATGATATATATATATATATATATATTTTTATGATTCATATTTGTTATATCCACAGCTACATCAGTTGTAAAACCATGTACACTGTATAGTTTATCTATTTATACTTAAATTAACAATATGCCACACTCACATCTATAACCGTCATATACTGCATCTCAATCAACAGATAAAAAAGGTAAAGCAATACAAATAAAATGTCGGTTTACAAAGTAAACCAATAATTTACAATATGTTTTTTCTTCTTCTCTATCGAAACGTCTCATGCACAGAGAGGTTTCGATATCTGTGGGAACTGGTTTGAAAATAGGCTGGGTCCAGGTGCTTTGTTAGCATGAAGGCATCTTAAAAAAGCATCTCAGACTCGGTTTCAGAAAATAACCAGACCAAAAAGCTCACATGGAAGACGTACTGTATACTAAAAGCCCTTATGTAAGAGTTATGCATTGTATATGTATAGTAATGCCTTCTCTGGTTGCAAATAAACCAAAAGAAATCTCATGGACAAAATGCATTGAACTGACTGTCTATTAAGGACTGAGGCTACTTCAAAATGGCATAACAAATCACATTCCTCATTTTCTAGCACATTTACAGAATGCAAACCCCACAGTCTTTCTGGGAAAAAGACGACAGGAATCACTGACTACGATTTCTCAAACACCTGCTTGGTTTATACTGATCGACACGGTCCAAAGCAAGTCATATAGTTTTAATGGCATCCATAATGTTTGCCCAAAGCAGCACAATATCAACAGAACACCCAAAAACACAAGAAAACATCAAAATGCTAACAAACATCAGCCTTTCCACGTCACAATAAAGCACACGAGATTATCTGTCCTACATACACTACCTTTAGGCTAAAGGCTGCATCTTTTATTCGCTTATAACCACGTTGGCTGATGAGGCATTTGAGGTCCAAAGGAAAACTGGATGGTTTGAACACCAGCATGATTTAGTTGTTTTCTTCGACAGCGATTTCACAATGAAACTGCCTTCGCTTCTCAGGCTCAGGGTGTAAACCTGGTCTGCTGCTAACTTGAATGTATCTTCCACAGATCCAACATGCAAACTAATACATCAAAGAACACCGAAAATGGAAACAAAGGCCAAAAAACAGATCACACCTTCACGCGCACACACAAACTCCTCAGCTCACAAGCAGGCGATCAAAACCCAAATTCTGCACTTTAAATTCAAGCAATGTCCACCACTACAGAAAGCCAATGAAAACGAGAAACAGTCGAGGCACACAATGCTCAAAGGGAATGTCAGAAGACCGTCGATGCGTATGAAGCAAGTTAACTACGCAGTTGCAAAATGAACGCATCGACATCATTCGTTAGTATAACTCCGTGTCCGTCTACGCACGAAACATTCACTTACGAGTAGCTCAAACACTAAAGAAAGCAAAAAAGTACCCAAATAGTGAGCGCGACACAAGCCAAGCGCTTGGAAATGAAATGACGTCTGTCTTGTGGAGAAAGTCTTCTCAATCTCTATAAAAGGCAAGGTGCCACATCTATGGCACAGGCAAGTAGTTACGTTACAATCACAGCTGACAGCTATCCCACTACGAGAGAGTGAGAGGTTCCCAAAGGGCAACTATATTACAGTAGAACTGCACAAACTCTGGGAACGATTTTGGTACATAATGCAGAGTGGTGTCGCGCCCAGCGCAGTATTGCACTGGGTACCGTAGTCTCTTTGGGCTCACGCGAGCACGGCAAAGAGCTCGGACCGAGGGAACAGGCCTCAGGAAAAAAAGTACTGCACGGGAACCACTACAGGCTGGAGAGAGGAGCATGGCGGAGCAGCGGCATCTGACGCCTTAAAGGCCTGTGAGGTCAACGATGGCCTTGATGAAGATGGTGTCATCTCGGATGTAGGAGTTCTTGGAGTCTAGTTTGGAGAGAGGGCAGAAGAGAGGGCAGCCGCTGGCAATGTTCATGTCACTCACAGGCCTCTGGAAGGAGGAAGAGGAAATGTCTGGCCGGAAGGCATCGATGATGTGCTCCCTGTTGTTCTGATCCAGCAACATGAGGGTGACCTGAGGACCAAGGTGTTGGGTAAATATTTAAATGACCAAAACGGTCTGAGTTTAGACAGGTATGAACGGATGCAAAGCTGAAGCCAGTCATTCATGATTCAGTGGAAGGAACAAGGACCCCATAAAAAGCATGAAGTGAGAACATAAAGGGATGGAAAATGGTCACGGGCACATATTAGAAGTGTGTGAATGACATACTTTAGTAGTGTCCACAACAAAGATGTTACATGTTGATTTCACATAGTTTCTTGAAAATGGTATAAAACAAATTAAATGACTGTGAAAATGCAATATGTTAACCAAGTAAAAAGCAAAAACATAACACTATCATTCAAAAGTCTGGGGTTAGGTTTTTCTTTTTACTTCTGTTCCATAATGACACTAAAAAATGACATTAAGACAACGTTACAAAAGATTTCTATTTTATACAAAAGCTGTTATTAAGTTGGCTTGAGAAAGCCAACTTACTGAAATCCTATTTAAACTTCTTATTATTATTATTATTATTAAGTTGGCTTGAGAAAGCCAACTTACTGAAATCCTATTTAAACTTCTTATTATTATTAAGTTGGCTTGAGAAAGCCAACTTACTGAAATCCTATTTAAACTTCTTATTATTATTAAGTTGGCTTGAGAAAGCCAACTTACTGAAATCCTATTTAAACTTCTTATTAAGTTGGCTTGAGAAAGCCAACTTACTGAAATCCTATTTAAACTTCTTATTATTATTATTATTATTATTAAGTTGGCTTGAGAAAGCCAACTTACTGAAATCCTATTTAAACTTCTTATTATTATTATTATTATTATTATTATTATTATTATTATTATTCTTCTGATCCTAAACTATCAACTCTAACTCCTCCTAGAGCTTTAACTCTACAAACTCCAAACTCGCACCAGATCTTCAGACTGATCACGCCGGGTGTGCTATATCTTTTCTAACTGATCCGACTTACGGTTTTCATAAAAATGAAGATTAAAAATCATAAAAATCCCATAGACTTACAGTGACGGAATGTTCAGATGAGCCCAGACCTTGCCAGCTCCAACTGACAAACATTCAAATGTAAACACGCTGAAGCCTATTAGACTCAATCAAGCTTCCCTTCTATGTACTATTCTAACCCATTCAAACTCATCTATCTATCTATCTATCTATCTATCTATCTATCTATCTATCTATCTATCTATCTATCTATCTATCTATCTATCTATCTATCTATCATCTATCTATCTATCATCTATCTACATAATATTTGTTATAAAATGATCAAGAAAGACAAAATCAAGAGTATAATTGAAAGTTAATTGTAAAAAAATTATAAATTTTTAATCATACAAATAATATATCTTTTTTTTTTTTTTGTTTACTTCTCATCTATACATTAATGCTGTGTTTTGGGAGGTATGAAGTACTTTTGTACCTGTTTACCACAAAAATCCTCAACTACACCATTAGCTTGCATGTGAAATATTACATTTTCATGAATAAATCTCATAAATGATGATCTAAATTTAATTTAAATTGTTTCTTGATATTGATCTCGGTGTTAGGTGTACAATACTGCCATCTGGTGGTTAGAGAAAAACTTGTAGAAATCACAGATTTTGAAAGAATAGTGTAATGACCATCTATATCCAGCAGAGGCCCATAGAGAGCCATTCATTTTTCTGGAAGTGGTCAACTCCTCTCACAACTTTTATGATATATATTTTGTAATTATATATTGAAACATTATAAAATACATTAAAAACAGTATTTTTCCCAAAGGTTAGAATTTGTTTTTGTTTGTTTGATGTATTTTGAAGTGCTCGCTTTTGCAATAATGCCACATACATTTGCAGAAATGCCACACAAGTTGTCACTAAAACTAAAACATGTTTATTTCAATCTAAAAAGTAAAATTCAATTTTTTTTTTTTTTTTTTACATGTAAATAAAATCAAAACGAAAAAAAAAAAACTAAACTAAAAAACAACTGCAATAAGCAGATATGAATGGTGGGTATGTGTGTAAGAGTGTGAGTGTGTGTGTGTGTGTGTGTGTGTGTGTGTGTGTGTGTGTGTGTACGTGAGTGAGTATGCTCGTTCCACATTGCATTTGTGCTCTAGTATCACGCTTTGATTTTTTTTTTGTGTGAACATTTTCAGATTTATGCAGAATTTATTGATTTTATTTGCCAATTTCTATAAAAATGCTCTTTGTTGCAGTCACACGTGTGTGCGCGCGTCTTTTTTACATTGCATTTGTGATCTAGTACCAGGCCTTCATTTCTGTGTGAAAATTTTCAGAATTATGCTGGATTTATTATTATTTTCTGACAAATTAAAAAAAATATGTGTTCAGATGAGCCCAGACCTTGCCAGCTCCAACTGTCAAAATACAAATGTAAACACACTGAAGCCCATTAGACTCAATCAGACTTCCCTTCTATGTACTATTTCTAACCATTCAAACTCATCTATCTATCTATCTGTCTATCTGTCTATCTACACAATATTTGTTATAAAATGATCAAGAAAGACAAAATCAAGTGTATAATTGAAAGAGTAATTGTAAAAAAATTATACATTTTTAATCATACAACTAATATATCTTTTTTTTTTTTTTAACTTCTCATCAATACATTAATGCTGTGTTTTGGGAGATATGAAGTACTTTTGTACCTGTTTACCACAAAAATCCTCAATTACACCATTAGCTTGCATGTGAAATATTAC